>CM041039.1:7616486-10016486 GCA_023078785.2 Hyles euphorbiae | reverse complement strand
TCCGGTGGCTGAGGGATCACCTGGAACAGCTCGGCGACGTCCGGCGTGGGGTCCTTGCCTTCAGATCGCCGTTGGAGCTGGTGTATCTGCTCCATTTGCAAGTGCTTTACAGACCGCACGTGCTGCAGAAGCGGCAGACGATGAGGCGCGTTGAAACCACACAAAGCACATCGATACACGCGCGGACGCTCCCTCGGGATACGTGACGCACACTCCCGGAGATGCCTTAGTAGAAGAGTGGCAGCCTCGTGCCGCGCACCCGCAGCGTGAAGCTGCAATTTATGCGCGGAGTTGGTGTAGTAGTCACACGCGCAGCACCGAACTTGCACTCCACCCACACCGGCCCCAGCGGTGCCCACTCCACCACAGAACTTCAACTTCCACTCGTTGCGAGGACCGCCTTCTTTCACGTGGTTCACGTGCTGCAATCTCTGTAAATGCTTATCCGTCTTGCAATGCAGCTGGAAGTTTGCCTTCAGATTCGTCTTGTAGGTACACAACTTACAAACATAATGGCCTGCAACCAGCGCTAGGATCTCTTGCTCTCTGATCTTAGTACGGTCTTGGGCCAAGTGGTGACCAAGCGCTTCCAATGAATCCGTTGAGAAACAATTGCAAATGCAACAGTGGAACGTCCTTTCTGGTTCGGGATCAGCTGGTTCTGGCGGAGGCTCCATTGCTTCTGGGTTCAGTCCAACGTCTAAGTGAGCTCCAAGCTCAGGAGGCGAAGGTCCAGGGCCACCAGTCATCAACTGAATCATTAAAGCCTGGTTGTACGCCATGTCTGCTAAAGCAGCCTCAGGATTAGGTGGCGGCGCGTCTCCTCCATGGAAGTGTAAAAGACTTTCCAGCTGCTGTTGGCTTTGCTGTCTATGGTGTAATGCTGACAGTGTTTGCATATGTTTCACGTTCTGTTGTAGTACTAGCATGTTATGAGTATGCTTCTCGGACGTCATATGTATTCTTAGGTTTCTTGCAACATTTGTTTCGTAATTGCACACATCGCACCTGAATGTTGGTTTAGGCTTCTGTCCCAGGGGCGAATGATGCGGCAAAGGCGGTTTGTGGCTGCCAGGAGGTGTATGTTGCGGCGCTGGCGGTAAGCTGCTTTCTCCAGGGTTGCCACCGTTTTGCAATTCCTGCATATTATTCAAATGTTTGTCGGACTGCATATGTATACTGAGGTTACCTTTGGTCGTAGTGGAATAGTTACAGACTTCGCATCGGTACGGTTTGTATCCGCAGGTGTAAGTCTCACCTCGTGCCAGCCGCGGGTGTGGTTGGCCAGCAATGCAGTAAATGCAACTCGTCTCAGCTTCTGGATGTTTCTCTTTCATATGAATTTCTAACGTTTCTTGGTATTTATAATGCCAATTGCATTTAGGACATTTCAATGTTTTGCAGGAATTTCGACTATGCATTCCGGCCAGCGGACCGCCTAATCTTCCTGAATTTAAAATAAGTTCGCATTTCGGACAGTCGGCACCAGAGGGTCGACCTCCTAAATGATCGGGACACACGCCTATCGTTGTTCCTGATAGGAATGCTGGCGGCGTTGCCTGGAACGGTGGGGATGAATTCGGACTCGCACGAGGCTGTATCGAGGCGTTGATTGTATGAGGATGCGCCACGGAGATCAAGGAATGTTGTGGCACCATTGATTCGGCTAGCGATCTAGGCGGTCTCCACGCGTTCGGACTCGGCCTTCGGTCGTCACAGGTCCCATTTGGTAGCATAGAGTCATTGTCTCTGTCCGGTGTCGTCAAGTCTTGTCGTTTGTCCATCGAGGGACTTGATAATTCTGACATGTTAGCGGGACTGCCAGATGTGGAGACTCGTGGCGGCGCCGCAGCACCCACGGGTTCTAAAAACGAGACTAGTGGTTCCTTATCCTTCCCAACACACTGAATAATAGCAGAAGCGTTCTCTCTCGACAAAGCGTCTCTTTCTGATTCGAGTAATGATAAACTGTGGTCCGACTGGGCGTGCGCCACAAAAGATTTGGCGTATCCAAAACTCAATTTACATATGAAACACATCAGAATAGGTTTCACCGGCACGCTGACTGGACACTCGGCGGGTGGCGATGGCGGTCTGGGCGCGTCTTTACCTCCGCGAAAGCTGAACACCCTGTAACTGTGCATAACGGGGGCGTCGGGTCTCGTTCGCACTCTCTCTGCCGCCAATCTGCCGTACAGTGCGCCATACAACGAGGGGTTTCTCGACACGTAGAACGCACTCGCTATCTGAGGGAAGTCGAGTTGTTTCTCCACGACGTTGCTGTCTCGGCTGTCGACGATGCAGCCGGGCTCTATCTTAGGCAGCTCCGGCAGGCTGGTCTCGCCCTCCGACAGCTCCGGGTCCTCGATGATGTAGGCGGAGCCGTCGGGGTTGTAGACGATCTTGCCGTCGAATCTCTCGACGTCGGAGGAGAGCGGCGGGGAGTCTCTGCGCGCGGTGAGGTCGACGGCGTCGGGCGCGGCGGGCGGCGAGGTGGGCGCGGGGGCGGAGGATGGCGCGGGCGTGGGCGCCGCGGGTGCCGCAGGTGCGTTGCGCGGTTCCTCCTCGGGGCTCATGTCGCCGTCGTCGTCGGGCTCGAGCGCGGCGGAACTCTGCGGATCGTCGCGTTTACGGCGCCGCTTGCGCTCCGGAGGCGGGCCGCTAGCGGGGCCGCCGGGCTGCAGCGGCGTGGGCATGGCGCCGGGCGTCAAAGGCCGGCATCACATGCTCTCCTGCAACAAATAACACACCCGTTAATTCCTACACGTTTTAACATCAACAGGTTAACTCTATTTAACTTGAACGTTTCCATTTAAAGTACAATAACAATAGATACCCCACAAACAAACAACTAGTACTTCCTATAGCAAAATTACTGCCATAATTGCATCACGTGAGTGCACCATTAACGGGTTACAGTTTGGCGCTATCAACAATTACTTAGTGTAAAGCTCGTTAGTTAGACAATGCCGGCCCACCCAGACCGTTCCAAATACCCCCTATCTGTAATCAATCACCTATTTCTCACGGGCCAGTTTCACCCAGTAGGTTGAAGGTGACTGTTCAATAGATTTGTATCGGCCGTCCTCGAAACCGGAAGTAGGTGGGGCGACCGTTTGTGTCACTATTACTTGTTTGTCTAATGTGCTCTAATATTTGCATTTGAACTGGCGTATACAAATGCTCACACGCGCTCCTGACTTTAAATGACATATTATAATATGTAAAATCATCCACTGAAACCGAACTCTATGTTGAGACATCGCCTTATATCATTTAACGTCCCGAATGGGCAAGTTATCACGCGTGCGTGTTCCTTCGTAGATGTCTGATAACACTAAGTTCCCATGAATGTGTACTAGCTGAATACCTACTCAAATTAAAATAAACAGTAATCGTTATCTAACTGACATTTGCGCAAACAACTGCGATCAATTTATCCGTGTGACAGCCTGTCACCGCTGTCACGTCGACACTATTACAATTAAGCAACCAACCAACTTAGATCCCGCCAAATATACGTGGTGCCATCATCAACTCAATCACTCGAGAAAATATTCCTTACGCCGTCGTAATAAGGCACACGCGCGCAGCCACTAAACAAAGATGCATTCCGATACCAATAAACACGCAATCTAGAATAAAAATTCGTTAAAATCGAGATTAAGCCGTCATCTGCGTTATCTAAACTTTATCAGCAGTACTTGTCCTACAAATACCTAACGAGGAATAATATAATATATTGATTTAGTTGACAGCGCTAAGATTATCAATAAAAACTGTCACATGAAGAGGAAAAATAATTGATTGTTATCGTATTTTTCTGTCCTCGTAATTCATAGACCAGTAAACAAGATTGGAAAATGTGACTAATTCAGTATTATTTAAAAGTGTTTGCGTCACTGTGCAGAATATGCAAATTATCGAATCATAGATGACATGTGCTTTGTGCAATGTGTCATGGTGATTTTGCATGCGTGGGCCTATAATTGTATCAAACATTGTAATTGGAATTTGAAATGTAAATGAATTAATAGGTTTCTCTTTACACAAAGTTAGGGTTCGTAAATTGTTTAAGTATATTCCGATGGAAGAGTTGTGTTTAAATAATAATATCAGCTCATAATCAATCAGTACCGGTAAAAAGTTTAGCACTTAGTTCCAAACACTGGTTTAGTGCGAATTAGTCATTTTCATATCCCAATAACATCCGATTTTCTTTTAGGGTAAGTCATGTTTCATCACACGATATTTATCTGTATCTGTATCAGCCCATATAGGTCCCACTGCGAGACACGGGCCTCCTCTACAATCGAGAGTATGATGAAGACGGCTTAGGAGATATTATAATCCATCACGCTGGCCTAGTGCGGGTTGACGGACTTACATACAATAGAAATTCTTACAAAACATGACACATGATATTTAATCGAAGTAAAAATAAGATTTCATGAATACTACAACAAATATTTAATTACGAAACTAGCACATTTTATCTACTTTATTACACTCATGACGCATTTCTCATTAAAATTCCAATGAATAATACAGGATTTGGGCAGATAACGGTCAATACGGTATTACCGCAAAACGATTTCCCAAAGCACAGGATGTGAACATTGATAATGCATTGTAACCTTGGTTTTTCTATAATTTATTATTGCCACACCTATGGCTCTGTTTATTTTAATAACGGTCGAGTGTGGCCCTTGAAATGTTCGATAATATATCGCGAGGACACGAGTCAATATTTGTCAAGACGATAGTTGTTGTATGAAAGAATTTCCTTGTTCGATCCAGTTAAATTTGTAACGTATATTTCATTGGATCCGACTGTTGATTGGACGGTTGGATTCAGTGATGGCCGTTCATGATTTGAATAATTTTATTAAGCCGCAACAAAGAGAATATTCTGAAGTTAGATTAGTCATCAATATTTGTTGACTATTAATGTTGACTTAAAATCTGGCTCAATTCTGAAACTGAATTAAAACCCTAAGTTTATTAAGTTCTTAATCAAAATTCGTAAAAAAAAGTGTTATTTGCAAGTGATAACTGGAATGTGGAAAGTGATTTAAACTGTCTTGCTTCATAATTGTATAAAATCGTCGGAAAATGCAACTGGCGTCATTTACAAGAGCTCACATTTATATAGTTGACGATTGATACGTATGTGTAATTACTAACCACAATAATTTATGATAGAACTGAGGTTTATTAATACATTACGTAAAGGCAATAATTAGAATGGCAAGAATTTTTGCACAGCGTTTTCCTTGTATCATAGCGTGTAGAGAACGTATTAGAGGCGTCTATTAGACAATCACAATTATTAGATAATTACTTTGAATTCATAGACAGCAAAAAGTTACCAAATGTGACTGTTCCAGCGCTTTGTTCAATAAATAATTATGATTTTTAAAAATTAAAGTTATACTAATTCCTGCTTGACATTTTTCGGCATTTTTCTTGATCATACAAAAATTGACTCAGAACGGGAATGGGTGACCTTATGTCCATAGCTTGTTTTTCTCTGACATCGGATCGCAAAGGCCTTATTCTGAGAACTATTCCATTGGAGTTACGGTACATGTGTCTCGTAAAGAGCACTTGGCCAGGACGCGGCATCCGCTTCGCCTATTAGAATGGTAACACGGGCGGCAATTAACATCTATCAGGTGACAAAGTAAAAAAGAGCAATTACATGTATAATTATCGTTGGTTCTTCTCGCCGTAGCAATTTGTAGATCATTTCGCACTGCTAATGTCTATGGAAATTATGCAAACAGCCAGTTTGTAATTACAGCCGAGGTGAACGCTCCGTAATGCTACAATTTGTATCTAACTCAATTTTTGCTCACGCGTCGCGATTCAATACAGAACTGGCTCTAATAAGACACGTGATGTGTCGGACATTACGTGTTGTATTTGTTTATTGACACGCAGAGTGCAGACCGCTCACTACCGACGCGCAAACGTATCATTACAATGAGGTAAAGTGCAAAATTAAAAGGCACGAATAAAAATGCCTCGACAATTTCTGTTTTGCAAGTGGTGTTTCTAAGTGACACTCAATGACGTGAATGTTTAATGTGGCCGCACGTGCTCAGATTCCCATCGTTCACAATCAGTGGTGTTGTCAATTTTAACTAATAAATGCCGCGATACCTCCAGTAGAACTAATTTCCGATAAACGCACACACACAATACGTTCGAGTGCAAATTATGTGTGTATGAGTGTGTGAGCGTGAGAAATGTACGGCGGAAACGAATGAGCGTGTGTGCGGCGCTGACGCAATTGTGTGTATACACACACACATACACGACCCGCCCGCATCTAACTAGACTCCTATAATGGTTACAGCGGCTGTAATGAAGACGCGCTTTTCAATTCATTAATGAGGCTCCCACATTATTGATACCGAGTGACGGCTTTGTGATTGATAAAATGTACAAATCGTAGACTAATCCGACTTTCAAGTGAAAGTGCTAAAGCAATTACTGAAGATAACGTTAGCAATTGGAATGTTTAACAGGTGAGGAACGATAAGCCACGTACGTAATTAATAAAACCGTTCGCGTGAAAAGTCAATCAGCGAAGTCATTATGCAGGCCGTTGTGCGGAGATACCATCTATGCATTCGTATAAGAATGTGCTATTGTAGTCGGAAACATTGTTTCTTTAATCGATATTATAATGGATGAATGAGGAAACTCTTACTTGATTATAATGTGTCACGTTCGTTCTTATTGCTTAGTGAGAATAATTTGCGGTATACAAGAATTTTAAGTCCATTAGGTGCTTAAAAATGTGAAGAGCTACTAAGCCATACAATACATTTTGAATTGAATTGTAAATCTATTAGGTACTTAAAAAGCGAGGGTTTTCAAATTATTGAAAACAGGGTTTAGCTGTGTGCTGAAATTTACATTTTAGGTGATTTTATATTACAAGAATCAATTTTGTTTTTAAATATAATTTTGAGAAAAATCTTGTGGGATGGTAATTAACATGAACAGGATATTGCCAAAAATTGAAAATGAAGCAAACAAGGAGTTAAGCAAAAATTAAGATGCGCCAGTAACGAGAGAGACGCGGCAAACTACGTCCATATTAATAATGGTACGTTATTACGGAGGCGCTCATTAAGTGGCGGCCCAGTCGGCTCGCGGCCCACGAAACCGCAGAACACTGCTAAATAATTATCCACCGAGTGCTTTCTTCACGAAAACATCGTAAAAGCGCATTAAACAACATCTACTAAGTCCGCGCGAGGAATTACAATAAATAAGGTATTAAGCCGACGCTGTCAGCCGGCGCGGCCAAAATGTCGAAAAGCGATTAATGGAAATAAAATTGAGCGAAGTCCGAGGGAACGATTTACTTAATACATTGATAATAACTGCAGGGAATGTATGTAAAATGTTGTACGTAATGGAGGTAGTCTCGTTAGACGTGGGAACGGCGGTGGCGCACCGACGCTACACGGTAAGGATCGCCCTGACAATGTCCACCGTTAGGGCTCAACTTTCAAGCCTTCATTAATGGTAATAGTTCTGAACACGAAGGATGGGAATGGCTCTTTTTGCTCGACGCAAGCGAGACGGCTCACGATAATAGTCGTGTAAAACAACAGACGAGCAAAGTCTTCGACGAGAGGGCAAGAATGCGCACATCGCGCCACCTAACAATCTTAGAAGACGGCTCGCGGCGCGCGGCCGATAAGAATTCAAGCGATAAAAAATGAATGGGAATATCGCAATCTTATAGGAAATTTTAGTGTCCACGCAACACCAAGCCGTAATTGAGTAATAACTCAAGTAAATAACTATTAACAAACTTGTCCAGGTTTTTGCGGTTTGTGATTGTGGAGAAATATTTACAGTAGTCATGGAGAGAAAATAAATTTCATTGGCGTTCGTTAGCTAACTCAAATGTCTTGATAGAGTCGAAAACAACATTCAATACAAAACATTAGCAAATTACTGGATTGATAAAAAGCGAGGCAATTGTGGTATATTTCAAATTTATCTTATATTGTTGGGCTGTTATCGAGTTGACTCGCCTGGCTTGCTTAACAACAGCTAACACAATATAAAGACACATTCGAATCATGGAGAAAGCTATTAATTAAAATGGCTCTCTCATTTCGCGTGTTGATAAAGTGACAACGCAAATTCGTAAGTTGGCGAATGTGTTTGTAATTACAAGCCATTCACGTGCCGTGAAATGTGAAACTCGTGTTGATTAACGTTACCCAAATACTTTCCCATTAATTTGTCATTTTAATTAACATACAAACAATGACTTTTGACAACGTCGAAACACAACTCTCTAATTTGGCCACACGTTACATGTGAGTAATTTTGTGAATGTGGTCTCTTGCTAGTTGGAAGTCAATAGATTTTTCCTTCAGATTGTGTTTCTTAGCTTAGCAAGTTATTTGTTTTTGTTAGTAAAGTGTACAGTAGAGAAGAGAGTGAGTGCGACAGACAGATATTAGTGCTGAAGTATGCGGTGGCGGCTGGCTGCGCGGAGTGATCGCGTGAACAGCGCAGGTAACCTGCCAGGCGCCACTCAACCGATGTGCCTATTAGGAACCGTCAATTTGCGCCTGTAATTATTGCGGACCCTTCGATACTTATTTCTATTTTTTCTCCGGCTTAATTGTTGCAACAGATGACTTTTTTGTCGAACCAACTCCAAGAGAGCGGAAAGGCATCAAACGCAGCGTCGAATTTGGAAATAATTATACGTAAATAGTCCCTTGAGCGGCCGATTAAGACAATTTCCGAGGCAAATTGCCGCAGACGAGCATAATAGCACACGCATTCTCCTCCGTCATAAATAAATCTGGATTACGTTTCTGTACAAGATTAAGATTGATTCGATCTCGATGCTTTCTGCTATTAATGCCTACGCGGTTTAATGCCTCGCTCGTGTTAAAATTTCAAATCATTATTCGTTTTTGTGTGTGTGTGATTTGTGAGATAATTACGTTCGACAAATTGCCGAGCGTCATTAAGAAGATAACGGGTGGACGGTACGGACGGCACGGCCGGTATCGGTCGTCCGTAATTAATGATCGATACATGTGAAATAATTAATTAGTGGCCAGTGTGGGATCGGTGCGGAGGCGCCCCGGGCCTCTTCACAAAAAACAATGACGTGCGGTTTGTGCGCGGCGCCGCTGCTGCCGACTGCCGACACTGCCGCCGCGGCGACATCCGCCGCTCTACGTCTATAATTTGGGAGACCTCGAATTAGTTTTAATCTTATTTCTCAAAGTCGAGCGTGACGCCACCTTCAATTTCTCGAGAATGTGTCATTAGCGTTAATTTGAATGATTATATTTGGAATCATTCCGAATAAACAAAAGAGCGGAGCGTGAGCGGTCGTTTCGTCCTTTCGGGAGAAAAGAGAATAAAAATGGTGGCTACGTTTTACGACTCCGGTACAAAGTTTCTCAGAGCGAAGTGTTCTGCGTTGTCGGCGATAATTACCGGTGACGACGAATCGTAATGTCGGAACAATTACGTGGAAGAGTTAGGCTGCGGTGCACCTGCGGGCGGGTAGCAAGACGGCAGATTGTACCAATACTGCTAACTCCTCAACGACGCTTTGTACGTGTGATAATTTGTTTAACAACTGAGGTTATTAAACTTACAAAGGAAACTTATGCTGTACTATTATGTTTTTGCCATTGTTTTGGAGGTGCAAAAACACTATTTGATCGTTAGACATCTCATTCTGCCGCGGTTTACTGCTCATTAAATATGACTCAAATATTCAGGTATCACATATCCTGCTAACAAATGTAAGAAAAAATGTGCTACAATTCAAAGCATTTCCATTCATTCGTAAGCAAAATTGAACGCGTGTTGAACAATTTACTAAATCGCTCTCAATTCGACCGCGGCCCAAAACGCTAAATCCATTCATGTCTCGTAATGTGTTGACTGAGTAATGGACAATTTGAAATTACCTGAAGAGGTTGAGAAAAGGAGGGCAGTGGCGACTATAAAATTAGTTGGCTTTAACTATTATTTAATGTCATTCCGGGATGGGAACGGAGAAATGCAACAATAGTGGGAACCCACCAAAATCATCGACTTACATTTGAACGGATAATTATTTGGGACAAATTTACTCATTGTCACATTTTTGTAATGATCGGAAATGTTGAAACGAGCACGTAGAATGTGATTCTAATGCGTGTGTGAATAACGGAAGTAAACAACTCTGTGATTTATTTAAGCTTAGACGTGATATGCCACGAGATGTTGCAAAATGGAGCATGTGTATTTATTTTTATTGCACGTCTTCTAAGATTATATTGGCAACTTGATGATGACTTTATCACCGTTCTTGAAAGTCGAGTTTTGGTACTTTTACAATATACTTTACTACAAGTTTCTGTAGTGTTCTGTGATGCAATGCCACCCACTTAGAGCACATAGCGACTTCATCCAGCCTTAGTTAATTTTAATCACAGATTCAGGGATCTCAAATTAATTTAATTTTAGAGTAAATTGGGGAAAGTCGACTCACAAAAAAGCAGTATACCTATCGTGAAAAATCAATAAATAATAATGTTCTCACGAGTTGAGGTCCAGCTCTAAGACTGGTGCGTGTGCGCAATTAAAACGAAACCCACAATCAGCCGCCATGTTTGTACACGGCCGATGTTAATAGCGCTCAGTAATTACACATCAGTATCGTGGCTTCTCGGAAGGCTGATCAAATTAATGGAACCTATTTTGGGTGCGGTATGTATCATAAAAATATTTTGATAATGCCACGCTAACCCGAATATAAAATTATGTATGGAGAACGAGGTGGAAGGATTTAGTACAAATTCGGTTTCGACCGGGTTATAACCTCTTCTACATTATATCTGAAGAATATCTTCTCTTCTAAATATCAAGTACAATTACTATTATCGTTCTAGCAAAGAAAAAAGCAAATATTCAAAGACTCGGTGAAAAATGCTGTCTATTTATTCACCGTTACCATTACTATCGAACATTTGGTTGTCGAATTCGGGAATTCTCAGGTTTCCTATCAAAAAATGTATGTGCTGAATCAAAACGCTGTGTAAACAAAATCATTCTTGAAAAACATATCTTCATATTTTTATGAACAATAATATCCTAATTACACACACAAGTAAATTATCATTGATGAGAATTAAGCAATTCCAGTTTAATAAGGCAACAAATGAGCGCCGACGACCATCAGCCCGCATACACGGATATGTACTAAAACCCTCTTTTGGTACCGACGCCTACCCTTCTATACATAGTATATAAATTGACACTGTTACACAGCATTCAGTTATATAAATGCGAAGGCTTGTTAATAAGTATGTTTGTTACTTTTTTTAAATGGATCAATTGATTTGAGTGAAATTTGGAATGAACATAGCTCATAGCAGGGATTAAAAATATGGACTACTTTTAGAAAACAATCGATTTTTGTGCAATAATTAGCGTCCGTAAAACACAAGTATACGATAGTTAGTTGTATTGAAACAATCTAAAACAAACGAAGCTGGTTGGAGCTTCTTTATAAAACGAGGCAACTGTTATAAAAGCATCATATTCCCCGAAAAGCAAACAGGGAGTGTATGCAATAATGGGACGCGAGGCGACGTCACCACTACTAGAGAATTTCATATCGTCACATTTGCATGTGTTCGACGCGCGGAACACGAGGAGCGCGCGGCCCGACCTCCCCGTCGTTATATCCACCGAAAGAATATCTAAATTCAATTACAAAAAGGCTTCTCCGAGAGGTGTACGCTGCACCCGCACTTCCTCCAAAAAGGGTGTATAACAACTCAATTTCTCCATATTATTAAGACGGTGGGGTGCGGGCGAAGAGGGCCGAGCAGGGGTGGCGCAAAGCACAAAAAGAATGCTAATTTAAAATTCTTATTGGTGTGTTTGTGTGCGCGAGCGCTTTATGTATCATTCGCGTAACAAAAGCTGGAGGAGAGAGCCGCCCGAGCGCGTAATTTCAATCTAATATTCAATTTGAGAAGTATCGCGAGCTCCGCCCGACATCTTTTATTTATTTTACTCAGCTAGCTTTTTCCCTGGTTTCGCAGATCATAAAAACATGAGAGTTATGTTAATGCGCGATCTCCATGTGACGCCTGCCGCTTTGTCGCCGACGCAACTATCCTTCTTTCGTTTAAAATAGCGGCTTAATTGACACGTCCGCGGCCGGGCACCGAGCGTGCGCTTTGACAAAGGACACTAAATTCGTTTCGATATCTCAATATAACGGCGGCAGATAATTGCTTCATTCCCACGACAAGAAGAAAATAAATTTCACCGGTCACAATGGGTGCTTTCCTCAGACAATTCGCGTCTAAACGGGGAGCGATAGACGCCTAATGCTCGAGTCGTGATGTATTAGGCAAGGAGCTAATGGTGACCTCTTAACATGCCACACCTTCCGTACACACGTTAACGGACTCGGCACCGACGCGGAACTTTCTAGTGCAAATGTCGAAATCCAGCTATTGTTTAAAATAGAGCGAATGCCAAGGATGCAGGAGATTCTACAATTTATATTTGTCACGATCACGAATTTGCATGAGCCGCAAAATGCGCGGTAAGGTCGCGGGCGCTTTTAATATTTTCGGGATGTCAAGGCTGGCGAGATGAATTATTGTTTACGGTGAGTGATGTGCAAGGCCCGTTTGTAGCACGACGCAATAAAGATGAGCGACAACGCGACCGCATGAGGGCTATATCGATGCACCACCATGCATAACTCGTTACTGTACCTGCACTCGATACTAAAAAACTTGTCAACAGCTAAAACCTCACCTCGTAATATGTAATATACTAATTTGTGAGGGAAACACACATAATGGTGTAGTTTTAAGTCGGAGTATACTTTTATTTGTATAATAAACAGGCATCTTGTTGGCAAAACGTCTTGATCACACAGTACGCACGTAATGACAGGTAGATGAGACACTTAAGATCAATGTAAGCCTTGCTCAATTACCCGCCATGTAATAATGCAACTATTGTGGCACTAGTCGGCCATCGCGGACTCGTTAAGTATGATTTTTAGTCAGTTAGTGTGTGCAGAAAGCGTGTGCGGGCGTTTCCTTATAATTTGCCGTCTCTGCCGCACTTACCGCGGCCCCGTAGCAAATTGTACCGATGAAAAAGCCAAAGGACACATCACACAGTAATGACAATACCAATTTAACTTATTGACAACATTTAATGAAGTTTTAAAAATATTTGATTTAAATTAAAATCTTTGAACTTTTAACCTAACATCGTAAAATTCATCAATTTAAAAATGCAATATAATTAATTAAAGTTAGTGTCGAACGCTTAATCACGAACGGTAATATAATGGAAAAATAAAATATAACAAAGGCATTGGCATTTCCAGTTATAAAACAACGGCTATTTAAATGTTTCCACGTAAGGAGATTTTTAAATCATCATGTGTCATTTATACGAGAGGAAATGACGTAACTGTTTTGATAGATCACTGGAATTTATAGCTTATCTGCATAATGTAGGTATATAGCCGTCCAAATATATTAATTCTGACATATTGATACGAGATATTTGTTGGATTAGTGAGAAATGAACATGAAATAGATTCACGGAATGTTATATAACGTTTTTATTAGTTATTGGAGCGATGTTTAAGTTCACGGTTTAAGTTCAATAGACCTTGTACATAAAATGTTAATTTAGTTATTCATAACAAAGAAAAATATATATACAATAACAGAAAACAATAAATTAAACAAACTACGGCATCAAGATAAAACCGACATTGTCGCATGATAAATGATCAGATTTAAATTTTGAAATCAAAACTCGGAGCGGAGCAGCTCGTAACGAACTCGACGAGCCCCGTTTATAATTATAATTAATATTCTCACAGCATTAGAGTGGTCGCCGGTGATAAAAAAATGAGATTTGACGCGAGAATTAATAACAAACAAATGGGCTACCTGCCGCGTTTTTTGTGAGCCCCCACAGGTAAGCCAGCCATGATGAAAGATCCTCATATGTGCCTGTCTTAGATTTTAAACAATGTTGTTCGATTTTGACACGGTTGCACCTTTTTATGGGAACCGGCTCCATTCATAGGAAGCACCTTTACGGTAAACACGTATAAAAAATTCATAATCAGCCGCGCGCTCGGCTACTGGTCGAGAGATGGCGCGCGCGTCACTATCACGACTACCGCTTACTACCTTTTGTCACTGTCGCCACTCGACGACAAAGATTACGTATAAATATCTTTATTTCCAATGGTGTAGAATTTCTTTACCTCTCGTGATTAAAAAAAACTTACCGAAGCATTGGAAACAAGAAACCGTCGAATCGAAATCTGGACAAAAGATTGGAACTCTAAACGTGATACCATAATGACAAAACAGAAAAATGATTTCGATTAAATGGTGCGAGTACTACGGCGAGATTGAAGAGTGGTGGGTGCGACAAGGACAAAAACTAGTTAATAATAAAAATATTTTATTTGTACAGTGGGGTAAAACACCCCCGCTGCGGGCTGTTTGGTTGGGACCGCATTCATCATCGTTATATTAACCGATTTAACACTTTTGAACAGATTAATGTGACGGCTGTGCCACATAATGTGCAATGTTGAATCTTTTTTCAATGCTGGATTTGATTTCGTGTAAAATAACTAATTATGGGATCTCCACCAGATGCGGTCGCGACCCGTGTAAAGGTGTAATTTTTTTTCGCGTTTTTTTTTTTTTTATTGTTCATAAGCTTGCAATAATGCTGTATTATTAAGTATGTATCGCTAGATAACCACATGTTTTAGTGTTTATAAACCACAAATTCCTAAGTTTGAACAATGCTTTTTGTATAACGCATTAAAATCCAACAACATCGTTGAAAATATTTTTAAGGTAAAGCCAGTAGAAAACGGATACTATTCCAGAGATCTTACAATATAAAGCAAGAAGGAAATAGCTTATATATTAAAGGTTTAAAGAAGCCATTGTATAGTTTTTGATATAAATTGGCACAAACAAACTTGACTTGAATAGAGCTGAAGACGATGTGCGCTGGTTCCAGTATCTGATTCAACCGCGCCTTGCTTTGATTGAATGTAAACAGCATCAAACGATATTAAATTTATTCTAATGCGAGCCGAGCAGACAATATGGAATTGATGATGAAATGCGCAGAGATTTATAGATTAATGTCAAACTGGAGCGTCCATGTTAGGTAACGATTTGTGAGTGAGCTAATAAAATTCTCTCTTTGGTCACGTCGCGAGATTAATCACGGGAGCGCTGGAAATAGGGCCAGGTCACATCAGATTTCTAATTGCGGCCTTTGGCTTCATTGTGTGCACATTGCTTTACAAAGTAAATAAACTGTTTGAGAGCGAGACCAGTTCGCAGTGGGTGCCGACAAAAAATCGCTGCGCTACTTTTGTTAGGCTCGGGAATTTGTACACCGCGCGCGCGTATAAGGCCCCGGTATTATTTTATTGCATAGTTGCGCACGTTTTTACGTCAATTATTTTCCTATATTAATTGACGTGTAACATGTTCATGCGATTATAAATATTTAACAGCACCAAGCGGGCCATTACAAACGGACAAACTATAGGATTGTCCCTCGACGTATGATTCAGGAAATGCAATTAAATGAAATGATGCATGTCGATATTAAAATAGGTGTATTGATATGCAAACTGGTTTCATTAGCGATGCGGGCGGTGGCTCGGCGGGCCCATGGTTTATTCACAAAATTTTGTTCGCTAATCAATAAGATTTGACCCTAATTCGTACAACTATTCAACTGCGGCAACAATGTTTCGCTCACAATGGGCCTTGTTCGTTTGTTTACTCGCTGCCTATTTTAGATCTGTCTCGATCGGTTCGACACGAACATTTTTGAGCGGTTCCCAACTTTTAACAAGAGTATAGTTTTGCTCCATATAAAACGGTGAATAAAGCGGTATCGTCGTGAGGCGTGTACGCCGTGTAGTGTACGAGGCGCGGACCGCAGAGCGTACGAGTGTGGTCCCGATCTAACCCAATAATTACCGGCAGTGATTAGATACGAGATAAGCCTCATTCCGCTAATTACTCCCTAAAGCTAAACGAACGAGCGCACTACGTTTTTGCCAACAACATAATTTAATAATAATATTAACCAGTCCGATGCCATAGATAGGTGCGCGGCCTCGAGCGGTTCTCGCTAATACCTTTATAATGTTGTTAATATACGTTTATAAAGAAAACGGTACGCACAAAGACACACACGGTGCGCGTCGTCGCGAGGTCAAAGAGGAATGACCATGTAAACACGTAATGAAAGCCAGAAGACGCTTCTCACTCGAATCACAGTTGTTCAGAACTCATTCGCATTACAATCAATTTAAAAACACTCGTTGTGTACGAGCACTGGCACTGAGCGCCGAGCGCCGAGCGCTATGACATTGCGTCTGGACAAGTTTCCACTGCGTGTGGCGCGACCGTTTGTTTATCGAATAATTCGATAAGAGAAAACTGTACGAGTGTACGTACTACCTACCCGCTTGTTGATGTTTAGTATCGATCGGTTCTTAACGAGTCGCCACGCCGCCACAGCCTACAGTACGAACGACTCGCCCGATCTGACCTCGCGATGAATGACTCCCATTAGCATCTCATAGGTTTAATTAGGGAGCGACGCATCGGCCGCTCGCCCACGTCAACGTGTCCGCGTGTGGGCAATCGAATTAGAAACGGCGGACAATGGGACCGAGCGAGCGTGCAACCCCACGACAAAACGTTTTCTCGCAATCTTCGATCACCGGATTAAGGGAGTCTCGTCTGACACGTTTTATCTCCGATTGTCCGCACTTAACGCACACTTTAAGCGGAGTGCCCTCGAGAGGAAATTGAAAGCGATCGCTTTCCCGGCCGTATCTTATCTGTAGTGTTGTAGTAATTAATCGCGGCGCTGAGGCGGTCGCGACTCGCGACTGGCGGTCAGAGGTAAACAACGGCGAGGTAATGAAGGTTCGCGGTGATTTATCGGTGTGAATAGACAAAAGTGTCGCGGGCGGAGCGGCGGCGGTACAATGGTGTGGAATGTCGTCGCGGGCCGGTCGCGGTCGCTCGGCGCTCGCTCGTGCGACCTGTGAATGCGGATTATTAATAACTCGCTCCGGTTCGGCACGATACGGCGCGAGCTCCCATCCGCCGGTCGCCTGGAGCGCCTCCACCTGTATGTGCGCTGCACCGCACTCGGTACACTCGGAGCTCGGCCCACCAGCCGCCTTCATTCGCGCCACTTTTAATGACCGCTCTGATGCATTCTTGAGCATTAAAATTCGATATTTCCCGTTTTTGAATATCGGCAGATTGCGGTGCCGGGTCCCTCCGGTATCTCCCCTATGATTTGATCATCCCCGTTGCTCGGCAACAATGCACCACAATAGAGTCGGCGCGGATTATAACAAATTCCCTAAATTGTGTGGGTTCATATTTGCGCTCAACAATAAGACAAAATCGTGATAATGTCACATGTGCGTCGAGTTTACCGCGTTCGGAACTAATTGTTAATATTTCATAATATTGCAATTATAGGACGTAACATCTGTCCAAATCAACGTAGCATTGTCAACAAGTATACATATTATCGTATTTATAACTAACAAAGCGAGTGCTGACGCGGTCGCAACAAGACGATCCAACGGTAACAGTTAATTTGAGGGAGCTGCAAAAAACAATGAAAGTGGAAAGGGCAAAGCGCCCCTAGAGGCGTGTTAAACAGAAAATGCATGAAATTACCTTTCACGTTCTGTTGGTAGGGTACAACGAGATGTTTTTTGTACGTGGTCGTGTCACGTCCTACTCCGCATCACCGCTAAGTAGCCACGGAGATATCTGATTACTTGCGTTTATGTTTCACTGGACAATACTCTTTTAGTAAGTTATATTATCTAAATCAAAATAAAAACCACAGTTTTTATGAATTCCATTAGATCAAATTGCCACCTAGTTTATTTGTCTCGACAAAATTAATTTTATTACAAATCTAGTTTTTATGTCGGTATAAAAAGCAACAAAACATATTTAGGATCGGCATCACGTCGACAATGTAAAGCGATTGCATGCATTCTGAATGTTCGATGCGACACCATTCAATACCTGGCTTAATTTAACACGTTTATAGAAACTCATCAGGCCTTCAACGCTGCCGCTTGACACTTCGTCAAATTATGTTTTTTCCAACAGTTTATTATCAACGATTTTGAATGTGTTCAAATCACGATCTATTTTTTGCGTATTACTGTCCACTTAGCCGCGTCGTGAATGCGACTACTGCTTACCGAAATAATAATTAATTGTACCGTTACGCAACAATAGTTAGGTGTACACATATACTAAGATTTTCTCTGACAATGAAAAGCTTGATTGTATTTTTTTATTTTTTTGAAGCACAATGTGACAAATGCTATCAGTACTTTGTGTATCTTACCTCTTGAAAGCAGTGTCACGTGTTCAAACACTCATAACAATGTAAAGTTTAGTTTATTCATAAAGTGACGCGGCCTCAAACCTCAATTGCTGTTTGAGTATTGAAATCGTATTATAAGTGTCGGCTACCATTTACGTAAAAAACATTTCGAGATTTCAAATTTGTATCATTAACACGTTCTAATGCTAATTGTCCAACGTTGCGACAAAAACTTGTCGTTTCGTGTAACACTTATTAAGTGGCGCGCCTTTTTCTCAAAATTTAATTATCAACATTAGGTTGACACCGAAAACGGTCCGACCAAAAATTAGCTACGTGAACCAATATACATGAAGTTGTTTGCAAAACTGTTCACCGCGACAGTGGAATTCCGTTTCAATTTGTAGAAAGTCGATAATTGTCAGACATGCCGGCAAACGTTAAAATTGAAATAACAAAAAAGGCACATGATTGATTTGATTTTACACTAATGACTCGACCGTACCGGAGTTGACAATAATAGTGCATGGGGTCGCTAAATGGATGACATTATGACCGTGCGTTCAGACGTCAAATATGAACGATGATCTCCCACATTCGTCCTGTACTCGTATACACGCATTCTAAACTCAATGGCGGCACACCGCGTCTTCGACAACAACATCATCTTTAATACGGTCCCGCGGCGGACTCTATCATTTTGACATAGCCATTATAAACATGAGATACGCTCTGCTCCGTACGAGCCTTGAGCGATTGTGTAAACATATTGTAATAACGTTTAAATTTGGAAACCTAATAAGTACGCGCACGAATCACTAACTACAATCGTGATATTTAAACAACATGATGAAACCGTTAAACCTAAAAAATAAATTAGCACGAGTGTTCAAAGACAAATAATAAAAGGCAATTCACAAGTCAGCAACGACGTAAACACTATCAAATTATGCTCACAACTATTTGAAAATGTATGACTCGTGATTGTGGAGTTAACACTCGCTCCACCAATAGGATTGGCCTGAAAACTTCGCTTCTTCGTAAAACAGCCCGGACAGTTAAGTGGCGTTTGCTAATTTGCACTTTGCTTAATGCCACTTAGGGCTTAAATTGGCACGGAGGCGCGCGCGGGCGACAGCACACCGGCAAGTCAAATAGCTTTTGCCAGGTGTCCGACAAATGGAAAACTACTAATTAAAGTCTGTACTTTAGTGCACAAAGTTAAATGGAAGAGTGTACAAGTGATCGTAAGGAGTTTAATTAATCAGCGAGCTGTCGCTACGGAGCGATCGTTTTCTTTCTGTTAGGGCCCGAAAGCGTTTGCCCAATAGATCCGACGCGCGGCAGTAGACAACCTCGGTCTCTCACTTGTTTGTGCTAGGAATTTGAAGTGTTAACGTCGAGATAGCCGATGATTAGCAGATCACTTGTAGTTATTGTTGTTACATAATCACCCACTAATGGTGCTAGTTGTGCGATGGATTGTGATATAGGTTTTAGCACGTCTTTGTGCCCAAGGACCGCAAACGCGCCTTAATTGAGAGCGCATTTTATTTACACAACGAAAGGAGAAATAAAAACATTAAAGTTAAGGAAAATTTAGCAACGCATAATTCACACAGTTAGAAGGCAATTGGACCGAATTGTAATGAAATTTTGAAGGTAGCACCATTAAAATGTGTCGGAATGAGACAATGTGCCCCTAATGAACTCCGGGACAGGCGAAAGAAATTATTTACGCCACACAGTGCGACGCCGCTACCGCCGCTGCCGATGTGGGTAGACATAAAAGAAGATGTGGAAATCTGGGCAATGACGTAAAGTGAATGGACAACAGTAATTACAGTGCGCAGCGGTGACTCCTTGGTGCGTATCGCCACACTAATTATTGTCAAACTCGAAGGTATAATGTCGGGTAATTTACTGCATTGTATTTCCAAAAAAATAAACGATTCCATATCTGTGAGAGGAGATAAGAGCCGCCACGTCCGCATCGCGCGGGACAATAGCTCGATAGATCCAGTTCACTAAAGCCTCTATTGTAATAAAGAAGACGATATTTCGAAGACATTAAAATTCTCCGGATCGTATAATTACAGATGACACATTTTAACATTAAGACACCCACGCGCGCTCTATGTTGTGGCTTTAAACTTGTATAATTTGTGTTAAAGCCGTAATATATGAGAGTCGAGACCCTCGCATTCGGCGTTCCGTGCATTCGATCGTTAATAAAATTATCAAAATCTAAACAGGTTTTATGAGTATCGCTCGTGCGTCGAGCGTGGTGCTTCGGTGCGAGTCCGTTTCGGTCGCTCTTATGAATGGGAATGGTTTTTGGTATTTTAAGTGTTTATAAAGGTCGTAAATAACTTATCGCCGCGTGATACTTCCGTCCAGTTTGAACTTATTTGAAAACAAGCGTACTGACGCGCTAACTCGCTGCGCTACTGGTTTCGCGTAAGCGTACGCTATGTGCGGCCTCATTATTTAATTAAATCAATTTTATTCACCGCGGTAATTATCGGAACGATTCGAATTGAGTGCTTTATATTGGAGTGTTTCTAATACTATTAGTTTTTGTTTGAGATTGTCGGTATTGGCGGCTGGTGGATGTCGGTTGGACGTTGCGTCAGCAGTGATTCAGCGCGGTTAGAGGCTCGAGTGGTCAGAGCCGTAATTATTCCGGGCACACGTGGACATGCTTTATTGCCGTGCATGGCCTGCCTAACAAACGCACACCTTTTTGTTTAATAGGTTAACGACATGTACCGAGTGTTTATTGATCGCGCCCGAAATTACTAAGATGTTGGCAGAGTTTTGCGGAAATTATTTCGGCTGAGGAAATAATGCGTGCTCTCCATTATGCACCTGACGTAATTTGGAACTAGACTTTTTGAGGCATAATGTGAAAAATGCGTAAGCAAGTCACCTACCACATAAAAATAGTAAGTTAACCTCCACCCAATAAATTCTTCATACATAAGAATCTTGGGTGCATTGTCTGTCTCTAAAATTGGATGGAAAAAGGAAAGACCTTGAAATGGATGGGGTAAGGATCTCCGACATCAGATTTAATCTAATCTTGGCTAGACAAGACATTCAGATGTTCCAGAAATCCCTCCAGATATAAACAAGCACAAACGGGATAATACTATTCCTTGATGATAAAATTCAGATCGAATAAATATTTTCTCTAATGTGGAATTTCAACTGGGTTTGCGAAAGAACTGTAAAAATAAGCACATATGGATTCGAAAGTATTACACAAAATAATTTTTTACACTTCAATAGCAAAGGAATTTCTAAACAGCCGAACGTTGGTGACGTCACACCGTAAACATTAGTCAAGTTGCGTAAAATCGTAGTAGTTACATAAAGCAGTGATTTTCGGCACCTCGATAGAGCCTGTAAATACAACTGGCCGAATTAATTTCTTAATTACAGAATGAAGGCCAACTAGAATCAACACAAAGGAATTACACCAATTTATGTTTCTGATATAAAAAGCAGTCAAGTGTGAACGTCGTCCAGACACGGAATTTAGATTTAGGTTTATCAAATCTTCATCTACTTTACATTTTGTGATATTCAAGATATAATTTTAAATGATTTTTGCAAAAAGGTTTAATTTGCTATTTGCCAATGATTTACCCATTGAACCCAGAACTTCATATATGACAGTCAGGAATCCAAACTGATGGTTCTTTTAAACTTTTGAAATAATTTATTATATTTAAAATAAATTCAAGTTTTTCCTATGATGTGTATATGACACGTGATAATTTAAATACTTCACATTTATTGGATTTATCAAACTGTATGAGTGATATAATAAAATAAAAGAGCATGTTATATAACAAATACAAACAAACAAACCGCACACGTAAGATAAGTCAAACAGGATTTCAATACAAAATCTATTACAAAACCGAAGCATCGTCTATAGTGCGTAAAACCGGTAGCCGAATCTACGAGGGCATTTATAGATAGCATCTAACCTTGCAGGTGACCACATGGACATTATGAATGGATCACTTGAATATGAATGGCCACCACTTTCCAACGTTGCAATGCGTGAGGTGATTTGTAAGTCTATCGAGGAAACGGCTACTGGTCTTGCCCGCTTCTCTCATTATGAATATCGAGCGTTCTAGAAACTTCCGCATTCAAACCGCACCAAAACTATTTCTTTTTAATATTATAAGTATCAATTAATCGCATAAACGCTAAGCCGTAATTAATTAATTTTGCATGCGATAATATTAATTATACAAATTCAATCGATATTTATTTTATTAGAATACAATTTTATTGTGTTTTTTATCAAACAGGATTTTAAATAATGTATAATTCATTTATTGTAATTATTTATTTAATTGAACATTTAGTTAATTCTATTATAATGGATGGATTAAAGAATTTCGCGTAGGCGTATTTATCGAAACTGGAATCGATGTGGATGTCCTTCCCGCCGTGGCTTAGATGATCAGTTTCTATTTAAAACCGTATACATAAGTTCTAAGTGAATTTATAAATACCGTGTGCCAAAAATATAAACGTTCGTGATCGTTTTATTAAATTTATTTAGGATAAAATTTACTTTATTTATCAGGGACTTTCGTAAACAGACATGTATATTTGGAATATATTTTCCAAGCTAGCGTATTATCTGCAATTTTGGTTAATATTATTTTGCACGTAGCACATGGAAAAGGCTAGTTTGATTACATTGTATGTCACTATATCTCTTACTACGGTGAAATGTTTTTGATACAACAATAGCAAGCGATAATCCATCGGTCAATTTCACTGTGAAAGAGAGCGGGCACACGAATTGGACAAATGAGTGGTGAGTAGGAGCGATAATGAGTAACAAGTCGGTCGTGTAAAACCGGTAGTAAGGCCCATCTCTCACCGTTACTCGGCACATTCTGCCTTATAAACGATGTGGTAACAGTGTTTTCAATCGAAACATTTAATTAATTTTCTACAAGATTATGGACGGTATATCATTCACATCCACCGGCCAGTCATAATAATCAAGCGGACAGACTTAATTATGATTGGTTAAGTCGTGGAATAGTTTCGGACTCAATGCCGGTCGAGATTTTAATTAATAAATTAACGTTAATAGTTTTAAATGCGTTTTTCGTCACCAGAGATTAATTTTATGAGGCCATGCAAATTGGCGCGAATTAGTTCAAAAGTGTGTGTGTGCGATGGTGTAAAATTGAACCATGTAATATAATAAATCTGTAGCTCAGTAGATTAGAGACGTGTATGAAATGAGAAATCATGGGTTCGATCTCTACGCTGAGACTATAATTGTACAATCGACAAATATTTGTTTGGGTTGTATTGCGGAACCAAAAGTTTCAAGCTCAGTGTGGGGTCAGGAATATACGTTGGCAATTGTTTTATCTAGTGAAACTCCGGCCGCAGTTCTCTGCGAGTCCAAACGCGCCTTCCAATTTCAATAATATGCCACCTAATTTCCAGTCACGTCATTGTTATCTCCACAATGGTAATTTTGTACCGATTAAGAGGCCGGTTTATTTCCAAACAGCTAATTAATATACATCTCATAATAGAGCCTTGAACTTTTGATTACACAAGTGGACAATGGCGCTCGTTACGTGTACTTACTTACACAAAGCTAACAAGTAACAATCGCACGCGGACGCGGCAGACAGACGCGCCTATCTCAATAATTAATCGTAACTTATGATTGATTAAACACATTAAACTCGCTCACGACTCCACATTATTATACCTATACAACGGATGACATAATGCTTAATACAATTTTAATCTGACTTATTGCATAAAAGATACGACACATTTATATTTTGGAAACAATATGGGCGTCTCATGCATAAAACATGCCATGACAGTTGTGTCTAATGGAAAAACTTATTAGGAATTTATGTTAAATATAACAACAATAGTTTAATTGTCGAAAACGTTCGCAGCGGAATGTTATTTATGTTAATAACTTACAATAAAATCATGAATGCAAATGACAGTGGCGCTATTAATGGCTTCGAGTGTGCAGAAACAGGCAGTGTCGCGTCTCGCGGCCGCCGCCGAATGAACTAGGGACAATATTTTGTTAAGGCAAAAAGGTAAATATGGGTGTTTGTTTATGGTGGCAACTGGCACAGTGGTGCGACGGTACTGTGGTACAGTGGTGTGGCTCGAGTGGGCTCGCTCCACGCGCTCGCGCCGCGCGCTCTGCACTCCTCAAACAACGGCTAGTGATGCGTAACGCAAACTACCATGTCGATATTTACTCGCCGACTCGGTGACTTGGCCACTGCAAACACTGACACTCGATATTTGTCCAACTCGCGAGCTAATGGCGTGAGGTATCCGACACCGTGTTTGCCGTTGTAAAATTCACACGACAAAGCTACTGTAATCGACTAAAAATATTTACGAGCCATATACAGCGCACAGTTAGAAATATCAGCATTCATATTAACAAATTAGCTACCCGCACGCATAAAATGTACGGACGGAACGGGTATAACTTGACCGGGAACGCTTTTAAAATAAAATAATAAGGCAAAACGAGAGAAAAAAGGTACGTGAAGCCATAACTTCATTTTGAATTCCGTTCGGTTTGTTCCCGTCTGAGGCTGAATGCGCGCAGCAGGGGGCGCCATCGTTCTCACCTCGCGATGCGAGTGGTAGCCGATCTTTAATAAGTATCGATAAAATATGTCGATAAAATATGAATATTTATAAATATTTTCAATACTTACCTGCGCCTTCCGCCCGGGCCCTGTCCCCATGCCGTCTATGTAACGCTCTACCTTACTACTCACTCGCCTCTAGCAGCAAGGAAGAAACTTTCCAGTGCCAACTGTTTAGTGGGTTCAACTAAACGCCATTAAAATTGATTAATAGCCATCAAACACAGAAGTGTTCGTTAAAACTCGATACTTACTTCTATTAGATACCTTAAATCTGACTATCACAATAATGTTATGGTCAGCCGCCTATTGATACCACTATTAACACCAAAATGGCAATAAATATGCATTGATTGTGGCCTCATGTACTGTCAAATATGTACTTTGCGGGGAACGAGTTTACAAATTCAATTCCATTGAATAATTCGCTTTTAGATTAATAGTACACAAAGTGTCTCGGGGACAGCACTAATTAATCTCTTCATGGCGTTTCACATTAATTAACAACTCCATCTCGACATCACGTGAAAATCTATCTTATTACTTTTTGGTAGAGCCGAGATTCGATTGTGAACCACGTATGAATATCAAGGAACGTCATAAAGGCAGTCTTAGTGTGAGGTCCACTTAATTCGAAACTATTTTTGGTTTCAAAAGCTCTAAGTGTGAGAGAATACAGGAAAATTAAATGTCATCTAACAATGGGCAAGGTTTAATATAAAGTGTAGTTGACATGATATGATCTAAGAGTCGAGTTTTCCGTGAGACACGATATTATTTGTTTTTTCAACACCATTTAAATGACGCATTAATGTGGTCAAAAACAACGTACAGCCGAGCATTAGTTGTTACGTATCTAATTGTATAGCGACCGGTGGCATTGCGTGGACATGACAATTAAACTGACATTTAGCCGGGCCCAGTCTTATTCATGAACAATTGTTTAATTTTAAAAAATCTAACAGTATGTACTCGTTACAAAGACGTTTCATTTACATTTATTCGCAGCACTAAGAATTTTATCCGTTTCCTGGTTTTTAGAGTTACAAAGTTGACGTAATTGAAGTAGTTTTTTTAATAAAGATAAACAGAAGGGCAAGACAATAAAGTCCAAGCATACCAAATTATCTATCGGTACGTGTAATTAATAATGAATAATAAAATAATATTGCGGCAATTAAACTACGATAAATGTGTGATAATTAAGATACTGAAGCTAATACCCCAGATCGGTGGCGTGATCGGTGACGATATTATGACATTTATCAAGCAAATTACAATATACCAACTATAACATTTTGGAAAATCCGAACATAAAATCTAAACCAATTATAAGCTCAATTGGTAATATTTGCAACTAGGTGAGTAACGGCTTGAGAGGAGAAATGTGATAACACATTTTACCAACTTCATGACGGTTCTATTAGTAAGTAAATTCTAAAAATGGTCAAAAGCACAAGATACTCTTCAGACAACTAAATGCTAACTGGTGGTTATGATTTCTACTTCTATGCTTTTTATAACCCCCTTTATAATACAAGGTAAATTACTATTAGACTATTTAGGTACTAGGTCACAACTAAAATGAGGTTTGTAAAAGAGTACATTTTATTGGAGGCAAATTTTGCGATGGGTTACTTTAAGAAGCCCTTCTGGTGTCAACGTTTTTAAGGAATTGTTATATCTAAACAGGAGCTATATACCAAAATAAATAAACCAATAGTCCTGATGCCACACTAAGGTCGAGTCTTGTGCCGTTGGTATCAGTAACTACGAGAAACTTATCGGTCTCACAAACACCCGGACCCGAAATAAATACCTGATTGTTAATATAGACAAAAGTATTATAGATAGTAGAATTTATAAATATTAAACGAGTTAGTCACATCCACGTTTTCCTGTCGCAATCAAAACGTGATTGTCGCGTCCAAAAGTTATTTAATTGTGTGGGCCAGTGCTGACGGTAACAATAATTACTTACCTCCGCCATCGAAAATGTTATTAAAATACGATTAACAAGCGCACAGCGCGGCAAGTTTAAATACCTGAACGGTATAAATATATTTATTACATGTCATTTTTGATAATTTCCGTGATGTGCTGTGAAGATTTTAAATTATGCTTAGATGATGTCGTTTAACAGTCAAAAACATGAAATAAAAATTGTCGTATGGTCTGAACTGCCAAAATTGAGATAAGGTTGATCAATGCAGGTTCGTAAAAAGCGTACTCGGAGAGATTGGTTTTAGTTGCACATTGAGAGATTTATTCCTATGATTCATAATATTATTTGTTTTGTGGGTGTTGTGAGCCTAAATAAAGGAATCCTGAACTAGTTATACTCGATCATTTGGTTTACTTAAACAACAAAGTTGCCATAAATATGTAATTTAGTCATAATGTTCCAGTCTTGTAGAGAACAAAATGATGACACTCCAAAAAACTGGACCCCGACCAACCAAAAAACCTACTGATGTAATGTTTGCACCGGATATGAGAAAATATCGGCAAAAATGACGACACCATGTTAAATGTGTCGATCCGTAATGAATGGTTTTAAAGCACGGACACAAAGAGTAGTTTTAGGCTATTTTATTGTTCGTAGTAACCTTAAGTATTGTATGAGGATTCATTTTCGCATCTTTTGAAAATACTCTAACTTGCTAAATTTTCGGAGCAGGCTATGCATAAACCACAGAAAATATTCGCAAAATAATTAATATAAGCGCAATATCAAAGTTTAAAATCACCGCTGGCGACTTTAAGTAGATCTCGCAAGTTAAAATCTGCCTCACATTTTTATATAGCCCATTAAATAAGTAACCACACCTGTTCCAAACAAAAAGGTGGTTTGTGAGGCGGGAATATTTTCTAAAATAATTATCTTGGATATCTTTAGCGGCAGTCGACGCCCGGGGGTGCTATTGTTTTAAGCAAATTTTTATTGCTTTTGGCAACCCTGAACAATGGACCGGCCGCGAGGGTAATTTCGTGAGTCGGATGCTGCGCTCAACCCGAGGGACATGTGATCATATTTGCTCTTTTTAAACTTTATTACGCGCATTGATTCCTTTTTATTTTAAACAGAATCATTTTACATCATTAAGATGTGTACGTTTTGTGAGATTTAAGAATATTATAAGTTGGTCGAAGTTAGAATTTGTTTGATATGTCGGTATGAAGAAAGGCTTACTATATATGATATGAAGGAAATAGTCATGGAGAATCTAGTCTACATATCAAAAAGATAAATGCATGAGTTTATGTAGGTACGTTCAATGCTAGTTCTAATATGTCAATGCTGGTTGACAATAAAATTTTAACTTATTTTTGAATATATTCATAAGCTATATGAATCAAACGTATCAATCCATTGTTCTGCTGCAATGCTAAAATGCACGAGACAACTTTCGGATTTACATTAGCAAAGATGAAGGTCGGTTTAGTTTCCAACTATCAGACTAGGAAGAACACCTACAATTTTTATTTCACGGCCACACCTTTATAACAGAATACATGTACTTTTACACCGTTCGATATAACGAGGCCTAATGTTAATATGTAATTAAATCATAAACAAAGATAAACATCGCGCTCAAAAAACGCCGCACCGCCCGCTAATCTATGGTGATTTACAATTACTCGTAATTACAGTATTAAACACACGACAATTTAATCAAGACCCTTTATGATCATCCATTTCGATACGGATCATAGTGCATTTTATGTTTGTCGATTCTTAATTGCGGCAATTTTAATTATCAATAAAACTTAAAATTTGGCTCGATTTATGGCATCCGACATACGAAAAATTAATGCTGATTATTTTGTATTGTTCCAGAAAGTACGATGTAATGTAATTTTTGTATGGAACTAGATGTTATTGCGCAATGTTTTTTGCTTTACGAGTTGGAGTTTTATTTGCACAATGCAATTTCGATGATAAGAGTTCAGATTGCAGTTTCGCATTTCAAAGTCTTATTTTGCAATACTTTATAGGTATGTATAATTAAAACGTTTTCTGAATTATTAATAGTTGTATTGTTTGTAAAATTATTGTAATGTACTACGTAGAATTTCCACAAAAGGGACTGTTGTGTATGAGATTAATTGCTCAACAAGTGCGCAAGACCAATAAATTAAGCTTTGAAACCACTTTTTGCCTAGACAAAAACTCGCATACAATTTAGTTTCAAACATAAACAATTTATAAATAATTAACTTCGATTTTAAAAATCACAAACATGATTAATTAAAGTGAAACAATCAATCAGTGACGAGTTGAATAGGTTTTCAATGTGCGTCCCTTAACACGTCGGCTCGTATTTTGTGCTGCATCATAGTTATTTCTGTACACAACAATAAAAGGGACCATTTATAACGAGCCTTACAAATGTCCACCACAATTGCTGCAAACACAAAACTTAATTAAAGTGACACTGCGCATGCATAATGAAATGATTCATACGCAATCGAGATGCGAAATTAAACTCCGTACAATACTTTGCTGAGAATATCACCTATAAACCCACATAGCGTCATGTCGCCTTGTTGAACAATATCACCGTGTAGGTACATACCAGCTGGGTTCGATGGCATAGGTTCGATTCCTATGTCAGTTAAGAATTTTTGGAGCTTTTGAGTTTAGTAAGTAATGTGAGTGTTTTCATTGTCCATTTGATATACATTTATAAAATTAGTTTTTGGTAATTTAGTTATCTGAAAAACCAGTGGTGGTTACTAATTTACTTACACTACAAAATAAATTAAAATAACACCTATTATTGCTATCTAAACATGCAACAATAATAAGTGAGCCAATAGCTAGTACCTATAATACTAAGATTTAATTTAAAAAAAAAAACAACATATTATACTTTTTTTAACATATTATCATAAAATAGTACATCCGTCCAAGAAATTTAATGCTAAGACATCCGCTATCGAAAGTGATTAATGTAGATAACTACGTTTGTCATATCAATACGGTTAATTAGAACAAAAGATTATACAATGAAATATACTTTCTGTGACAATATTAGTCATAAAAACTAAATGTTATTCATATGTAACTAAATAAAGGACATGTAACTACATTTTTATTAAATACAATTGTATAATAGGGATATAAGAGATATGTCAGAGGGACTGACATAGGTGGCTAGAATACTTTGAATGATGATTAGGAACTTAAAATAACTAAATATAACAAAAGATAAACCAAGTCTATGGGTCTACCTCGAAAATCTCTGCGCTTTGTAACGATAGGTATTTGTGCTATTGCCTAAGTCTAAAGAAAAATGGCTAATTATTCGAATTATGCCATAAGCCTTTTCTTTATCTACCAGTTAAATTAGATAGTTGATTATAATTACTCTAAAATGTACTCTCCATTGGAGAGGAGGCCCATGCCCTGCAGTGGGATGTATATAGGTTGATACAGATACTGACAATAGATTTTAAAGAAAAATTAGGATATTGTTAATTTATGCCAACAGCATTCCATTAACAGCTAAGTCGATAAAACAGTCGAACACGTGACAAATTAGTTATTAAAACTACACACGTACAAAGTACAATCTAAATCAAGCACTTATTGACGATTCCGTCATAACTTAAGAGATTTTTTTAACGCAAACAAAAGTCATGTCTATTTTAATCCGGTTGAGTATTAATTTAAGGCTGTTTTGAAGAGTACATACCGGAATAATGGTTAAATGTATGGTAAAATTACGTAATTTAGTACAAAGAGATATCACTTTACTGGCAGTTGGCACAGCTATGGTGGCAAGAATTACATCATGAAAGTTAACAAAATTAAGTTATATTATTTCCGCAAAGATTTTACAAAAAATCTAAATGTGCCATTTAAATTCTGAGAGTCAAAGGAATCATACCTCATACAGCCAATACATTACAATTTTAATAATTCATAAAATGTTTTGTCTAATATTATAGATAACTCTATAATTTACAATTGAAAATAACTATATCGTTGTAAGTAATGGCACTTGACGACAAAATTTTCTAAATCATGCAAATACTTGGTGGAATGTAAATTTCTGTCTTCCGTCACAGTTAGGTTTGCGGTGCAGCGCGTAGGCAGTTGTCACAAAACGAAATTCCATTATATTAAGAGCTAACTTGTTCTAGTAAATGCTCAGTGTTTAGTTAGCAATCAATTTTGTTGCATTAATCAAGGGGCTATTTAAACATAAGTTTATCTTTCGTGATCTAAGTACAAATGTTTGCCAACATTGATTGATATAATTAATAGCATTTTTTTGCAAGCGCGTTTACGTTGTTTTGTAAAGGATATTGTTAGCGCATATTGACGTCATGCCCGCGTAAGTTTTACATAATAGATGCTGTGACATTTTAATGATACTTGTGAGTTTATAATATCCACTCATCAAATAAAAAATTCTCATCAAAGTGCGTGGTGGCCTGTCGGTAAACGGTCTAGACGCGACTGCCAACATGTTTACGGTGGTCACGGGTTCGAATCCCAGGGCACACCTCTGACTTTTCGGAGTCATGTGTGTATTGATAGTCAATCACCACGCACTAAAACGGTGAAGGAAAACATCGTGAGGAAACCTGCATGCCATGGCGATTTATAGAATTTCTATGGTATGTAAGTCCGCCAACCCGCACTGGGCCGGCGTGGTGGACTATATGGCCTAACCACTCTCAATCGTACTCTCGATTGTAGAGTAGGCCCGTGCCCTGCAGTGGGACGTATATGGGCTGATACATCATCACTCATCAAATAAAATATGTAAGTGCTTGTTCACACGAAGCGAATCATGCGTGTATGTATCGTCAATAAGATAGCGGTATAAAGCCGCGCGGCTTTCGCGCGTTCCCGCGTGTTGTAGACGCCTTGCTACCACGCGGCTATCTTCGCGCGTAACTCGCATCGTTGGAACAAGGTAACGTTGTCTTGTAGGCAATGACCGTTTATCACTCAAGTGCCTATCGATTATTTAATAGCAAACATTGTAGATAACGTTTTGGGGTGCTATCGCTAATTATTGGAAGATAACAAGGTTTATTACTGAGCTGGAGTGGGTCGACAATATACTTAATCTAGCAACGTATTCATAGATATGGAGGGGTATTCATTGACCAAACGGTTCAATTTCGTGGTATTTTGTTGTATATTGCGTCATATTAATGTTATAAATTGCAAATGTTTGTTAATGTATGTTTGTGATACATCAAAATATCAACCTTATATTTTGAATACAAGTTACTTATGCGGGAAAGAAAAATGTATGATTTTAATGCGTTCTTCAACGAAGAAAAAGCTGCCGATAAAATAAGTTATTTATAAATAAACATGAAAAATCTTCATAAATAACAAAATAATTCAGTAAACAATGTAGGAGATATATATTATAGAAACTTCTAATTCTAGACAGAAAAGTGGGAGGGAACAATCCATATAAGTACCAAATGACTTTTTCACAAGGAAAATATGGTTCTCGGATGTTTAACAGACACTACATTTTTCTCAAAATGTTAATAATATAAACACTATATTTAATACTATTTCATTGAAATTAAATAAATGTAGGTGTTTTATGAATGAGAATCGTAATGGCGCCCACTGTTTAATTCCATAAAAATGATGGCTTAATAAATATGTTATTCGATCAAAAGAACAATATTTTAAATTTGGAATAGGCCTATAAATGGACGAGTTCGGAATTACATTATATGTTTATACTCCATATCAGCAGATATGGATAAATAAGCAATATACAACGGATTATAATGTGTTATCTAAGACAATATCTAGTCGTTAATTTATATTAAACCGTAGAATCATGGCGGTTTGTTACAATAAATTCTGTGTATTCACGTTTTGTATATTTATTGGGTGTTAAAAGCGACTTATTCAGGCCCGACGTTGTACGTAAAAACTATTGTAGAAAACTACGTCGATGACTCGTTCCCGATTGCTAATACTTACATCAGGATTTTATCAGCATTTTTAATTAAGCGATGATACATACGATGTGTAATACGTTATGTTTAATTATACGGCAAAACTCAAGTCACTAATTGATACGCAGAATTTTATCACTCAACCCATAGGTATAATTAACGATTACAATAATTAATCATCGACGTTCGCTGTTACTCGAATTTTTATCGCAATCAAACTCGCAGTACGAAAAGGTTATAATTTCCTCAAGTTTTTCGAGCCAAACTTTTTCCAGCAACACGCGAGGAGCGAACGAGTTTCGCTCAGTCGGTCGGAGTACGGAATAAGGACAATGGTACGAGGCAAGTTCGACGGCTGGCCTTGGTAGAACCAGTCCGTCTCGTCCCAAACACCTCTGGGCAATTATTCAATAAAACAAAAGCACCCACCGAGCCACGTTTACGCCACACCGACAGATATGCTCCCCGAAATTAATTTCGCCATGTAATTAGCGAATTTCACCTGCGCATAAATTTTACCGCGCAAATTGTTAAAATTTCATATTGATATTTGGGAGTTTTCACCATTCATAAGGAGCGTCGCAAAGACGCCGCCGAATTTCCGAGACTACATAAAAATTCTGAATGTACAAAATTGACTGCGTTTTAATGTATACAGATAAAATTGTATAAGTCCACACAAACAGCTGAATGTTTATTATTTAAATATTCCGTGTCAAACGCACATAAACGGTAGTGATACACTTAATAAATAACAGTTTTTCGTTAAGCACACGCTCGTTTTAGATACGTGTTAAGTATATGCATTATTTATGGGCATGTAACACGGGTTAGATAAGCCAAACGACTTTACATACAGACTCAAACGCGCCACTCCATTATACTCGCACGTGCGCTACAAAATGAGCCCTATTATCAAACTATACACTACACGGACCCGCCAGCCCCGCCACGGGCCGCTGAAAAATGTACCACGAAATTTGATATGACATATGGTGAGTCCTTTATACCGATCGACTCTCCCGAAGGCATTGTGCGTGCTGGAAGCGCGAGCCGAATATTTCAAATGCAAATCGTGCCAGCACTATGAATGTAATAGTTTGTCGTGGCTTGCGCACGCGCCGACGCCGGAAACAAATTATCATACCCATATAAAGCACGTAAGAAATCTACGAAAAACTTATTGATGTCACTCAACACTGATAAATTGCGCTAAACGAGAAAATGGAACTAGAAAGTAGACAGTATAATGAGTTGAGCACACAGCCAGTTTGTAGAATAAATAAGCCGGGAATATTCGGCCGCATCTCTCGTAGTCTAAGATCCCGCCATACATCGACCTTCACCGAGATGTTTATTTGATGAAACCTATTTTATATGCAATTTAATATGTCAATAAATATATTGTATATGGGTTGCCTTGCAAATTTCAGTCCAGAATACGATTAATTAATTATTAAAATAAAAAAAATTTTTTTACACATTTCACCTGTTTGATTATTAAACAAATTCTATACCAATCGAAAGTATGAAACCCATAGAATATGTAAACGTTAGGTTGCCTATTTTTTTCCGGTCACAACCCTCAGGTTGCCAGGTATAAACAGGTAAATTGCTACTAGCATTTTGCGCCGGTCTGATTATTGAATGGAAATTAAATGAAAATAAAGATCATTTTATTATGAACACGGTGGTATAGGGTTGCCTGCGAAAAATCAGTCCCGAATTGCGGTTGTCGAATTTAGAAAAGTGAAATATTGCTCCGAGTGACACAGCATAGCAGCTGTTCGAAGTCCGCTCATAAAGAAAGAGGGTGCGCATGCTATTTATTCTTGAGAATGAAAAGGACAGCGATAGACTCGTATATGCTGTGTTCTGTGTTACCTGGCAACCTGAGGGTTGTGACCGGAAAAAAATAGGCAACCTAACGTTTACATATTCTATGGGTTTCATACTTTCGATTGGTATAGAATTTGTTTAATAATCAAGCAGGTGAAATGTGTAAAAAATATTTTTTTTTTTTAATAATTAATTAATCGTATTCTGGACTGAAATTTGCAAGGCAACCCATATACAATATATTTATTGACATATTAAATTGCATATAAAATAGGTTTCATCAAATAAACATCTCGGTGAAGGTCGATGTATGGCGGGATCCTATACTATCGGTACGGCAGGAATTTATACACGATAGAATTGTCGAATAGTAACGGTCGCGGCGATTTCCATTACTATGTTTTATACACATTAATTTGTCATAAAAATAATATTTTACGCGGCACAAAACGGCACGTACCGAGTCGTCATTGTCGGGCGCAGCGTTGAAAATTCGGAAATCGATTTGTTTGCCGCCGTCGTGTTTGTTGACATTCGATTTAAACCCGAACTCGGCTGATGTGGAGCGGAAATTTATGGAGCAACACTATGAATTTGAAAAATGATATAACGGGCGCGGGATCATTGAATATAGGTGAGCGTTTGGGGTCACTCTTCAATGGATGGCACGTGCAACGGGATAACGGTGTCGCTTTGTTTTTTTACCACACGCCATTGATTTTCGGACCTGTTTTCGAATTTGCACCCGTAGACTGCATAACAACGGCCGGCCTAGAATCTGATTTGGACAAAAAACTATATGAGGGCCGCCGGATCTATTTTTAGAATACTGACGAGTGGACAAATGTCTGACTAGTAGAACTTAACCGAAACTTATGAATTAATAAACGTTAGGGTAGAAAAATTTTATTTTTAGAATGCACTCAACAGCTTGAATATAGTATTAGTTTCAAGTGCATTGAATACATGATTTTTTTATTCACTTCCATAGTTAATTTATTACACTTAGCGTGTAGGTAAGGTACCTATATATAGATGGTAGTGTATTATCTTACAATTTGACACAATTTTGCCGGCTCAAGTAAAACACTAACAAATTATTTATGAATGTAGACTACAGAATATAAAAACAGTTACCCGTTTCGCGTCATGTTTTGTAAGTCGAATGGCCTTTGCGTCAATTTTATAACGGATGAATTGTATGGGGACATCGGATAATTACGTTCAAGCGTAAATTAGAACCTTTGTGTGCTACATGGGCGAACCAACATTTGTTATAGATTTAATAACCTTTTCATATGACTAATGAGAAGCAGGTCACATTATGGTAACCATCGGTTTGAATTCACGTCATATCCTTCGTCAGATTGGCAGTTGATCGTTGATAGTTGTGATTTTTTTAAAAAGCACACTTTAACTTACTAATGGACCAAAATGGAATATAATGTATAAAGAATAAATTCTACTAAGAATAAAACAAGAAGAGGTCCATCAAAATTATAGTCTTATAATCCCAAAGTGACATATTATATGTTTATAGAAGAATCTAAAAATTTAGAAGTCTGTTAACACCTTATTATGAAGCACAAACTAAACAGAATTCAAATGATTAATTACTCAATACGTTAGAGCTAGGTATATCTAACTTTACTTGACACAAAAATACTGCAACCATTGAGAAGAACCTATCTATAAATTTTCATTATTGGATGCACATTCCACAAGTAAACGCTGATCCTTTCAGCAGTATCTGGGATCAGTTGTCAAGGCGCCATTGTCGCCTAATGCTATGTATTTAGGCGAAATGCCATCGTCCGCGGTCGCTGACATCAACGGATAGTTTTTAAACATATAGATGCATTCTTATTTTATATTGAACTGATAAACTGGCGAGATTTATTGATGGATAAATTAGCGAACAGTGGCAAACATAGTTCCAACCGCGCTTTTAAATATTTTATGGTTTTATTGTCAGATTTTTTCGTCTCAAAACACCTAATTTTTGAACGCGGCCTGTTTTATAGACGACTTTATAAACAAACATGTCTTTGATTGCTAATTTATTGAATTCCTAAAAGGTTTAAAAATTGCTTTATCACGAAGAAATATAATAATGCATAATATACAATAAAATGTTAAATAATGTTTAAAAATATATCTTCAAACTTAGCTTATGGTGAAATTTGGAACTTAAACATTGATGTGTATTTTTAATCTAAACATAAAAGCACGTACATGCTAATTTAAGGAATGATGCAACAAACACAGATGTAATTTTATCTCTTACGATGACCATTACTCGGAACAACTGCGATCCAATACATATGTCTCACTTTAGAAGTTCAATGGAAATTGTCCAATTAAAATAAGCGAAGTAACGCGTTCTCTGAATTGTAATCTGCTTGTAAAAAAGATTTTCCCGGCAAAGTGTAAATTTAATTTGATGTCTGGTTAGAAACATCAAAAGAAGTGACAGCAGTAAGCCACGAAATTGATTTACGCCGCAAATTGATAGGCGACAACTTTATAGTTTTTCCTTTAAGACTAACTTTTTATTTCATCCGTTTTCTGATAGGAAATTAACTCTACTCGGAATCAATATTGATTATTTCAAATCCTTTACGCTGTTTATTACTTTAAAAACATCTGGGTTAATTAGCTTCAAAATAACATAAAATATATAAAAATTATATTTGAAATAAGAACAAACACGATCATCGACATCGAAACAAAGACAACACTTTTTAAAAATGTTACAAAACAGCCACCAAAAGAGGTTTTAACTTGATAGGTGAATACGGGTGATTAGATATATAGGTATATCTTAAACAGCACAGGAGATTAATTTATCAGCCCATCTGAACCGTCACCGGCTTATCTATGTGGAGCGGCTGATGAATCGCGCGGGTTTTCTCATGGCGATAACGTTTAGTTCCACTACCTACTCACAGATGGCGCTAGTTGTACGAGACTTGGAGAAAAAATGTACAGTATTTATGTTATGCTCTATTTTTTTGACATCAAATAAGGTTTTATGAAGAGTAGTCTAACAATTGTTTGTGAAGGAAGTATAAGAAATTTGTAAAACAAAAGTCAATTTAAATTTAGAATTTCGTAAGCCAGAAACAAGAGGAAAAGCGTGGTAACAACTCTCAACCGGCCACTGAAACGCTCATGGACAATTCCATAGATTGTAAAACGCGATAAAACCTACACGGGGCGTATTAAGCACAATGTTTTGAACGCATTAAAATTGCTAATACTCGTCTCGTCTGTTTGGTTTCAGATCACACTTCGACGTCGTGAATAAAACAACATTAGGTTACCACCTAAATAATGTAGTGGGCGGGTGTCTAATGTACTAATGATTTTCAGTTTCTCCAAGCATCAGGTTTGATTCTCGTTTGGGGTTACATGCTAATGTGCGATGAGTGACAGTTATTAGCTGAAAATATTATACCGATTTGAGTTATGACAGATATACACGATTTAATGTTCTTGCAAAATTTATGACGTTCCAAAAGCCGTTTTATGCTTGACAGTGGTATAAAAATGAGCAGTTTAAAGGCTTAAAATACTGTTTGTATTAATATAGCTGTCTTATATAATTGAAATGTCAGAGTTAATTCAATATTTCTTATTAGATTATCTATTGTCTATTATGAAAGGCGGAGTTTGACCTATAGTCGCTTGATCCGACATAAGAAATAATGATATCAAATTGTTTTATACTATAGATAAAATCTAATCTATTTATTATATGACCTAATGAAAAATTATATAACATTGTTAGGTTAATCTTTAATTGTCTTGTAATTTTATTTTGTACTGGCTTGCGTCGGGCTCGCAGAACAAAGTTCGATTTTCGAATGTAACGTTCATAGGTATTTGGCAGATTAAATGAATGCCAGAATTTGTTTTTGACATTTAATTATTTTTTTTCTGTTGTGTGTTAGATCATTTCTTACCTATAAATATTCGCGAGAAAATTAAAAAAAAATATCTTATTTACATGCATCAATAAAGACAAGATATTCGTTCTCATAATATAATACTTAATAAGATTCCTCGAGCGAGATAAAATGCATATTAAGCTGAATTTAATGTATTGTATAATTAGGTACATGGATGGGCTAAGAGCGCAAATAACTTTAATAATTTATTGTGGGAAAATCGAAATATTGTCTGGGATAGTTTTCGAACAGCAAGCTGTAAAATAGCATGCCGCGGTTTCGATCACAACATAGAGACAAATATTTATGTTTTTTGCATACATTTGTTTCGGGTCTGAAAAAATTTATCATTATTTCTAATGTCAGGGCAAGAATTGAAACATGACGCGTTTATTTATTTATCAAAAATACCACACAAGACACGTCGAACCAGATATCCAGTACAAAAAACACAAAACAATAGTTGTCAACGTGCTTTCTATTCATAATTAAGCGCGCATTATGCCTCTAAGGGAGCACATTTCCATAACATCGTCGGTGGCGCCATTGTGAGTGCTATTCGCGCGCCCACGCAACTAAATCAATTATCGAGCATGTAATAAATTAAACAGTGTTTGCGATCGATATCGATGTAACTATGTTATGATTAATCGCGTCCCTAATATCAGGCGGGAAAACCATCTCGCAAGATGGCCGCCAAGCGCGCGCGCTTGTGTCATTTTCCCATTGAGTTATTTTACTTGGGAAATACAAATAATTTTGGTGAAAAGACCAATTGTGAGCTTTTAAAGCAATAAGTAATATGTATTTGAAAATATTATATAATGTTATATTTTATTGTAAACATATTTACTAGGCAAGTTTATGATTGTTGTTGTATGTTAAATAATATTGTTAAAATATAAACAAATATACATTGCAATCCGAACATATTGCCATGTATACAAAGTTATATATTATTAATTTAATGCGCCACCTTTTCGTAATCTAAATTATATGCTCAAAGGACTAATAAACCAATCGTAAAAACAATAGACATTATATGTTTAACATCAATTTGAAACAAAATATATGGTTTGTTTAACTTTAAAAGAAGATTGAGATTTTATTTGTTTATGTTTTAAATGTAAAAAGGACACCTTTTCGATAATTTGTTTATCACTGAATTATTGGTCACCTTTTTTATTGCGACTAAGGTGTCGCGTCATATGGATTTTAGAGAGATACAAACATTAAGTTATATTTTATATTTTTTCGTATAAGTAAAGGTATAATGGGAGCATAACAGTTGAGTAAAAAAACTTGGTCATTCCAATTCAAGAGACCTTAAGAAAATTGAAAATGATTAAGCCCATTTCCGTATACATATTTCGTAGTGCTTTAATGAATTTTCCTGTTTAAAATGCCTTTTGATATGAAATAATCTCGTAAATGGGTATTGCGTTCTTATTTTTTAAAAATAAATATTCATGCGTAATAATGTACTGTCGTTAGGCGTGTATTAAAATGGCAACAATTGTTTGTCCTTTAGTCTTTTATCTTTATTATGTATTTACCACTCCCTATAATAGATGGCGCTAATAGCGATCTATGCAGGTACTATCTTTGCAGCCCGCATACAATAAATGCGATATTAGCATGTTGACAAAAACATGTCATTTTATTGTTTTTGTTATAAACACCTGACTATGGCACAGCTGTCAATACCAACCGAATAATATATTCGCCCTATATTAATATGGACGTTCATTCGCACTGGGCTTTGGTCATTGTTTGGATCCAATATTTGATCCATTAGCTTCAAATAATTCATGTTTATTCAATAGAACTATATTATTTACTCAATTAAAAGTATATGATATTAGACTTTACAATATGTTGTATCAATGTATAAATAAATAAAACATTTCCTAACACTTATAGGACTATAAAACTTATGAATTACATCCGTATCTTAATAGACTTGAAGGCGCTTAAAAGGAAACCAAACGTAAAGTAAATAATGATAAAGGAAAATTTATTTCAAGTAAAATAATGTAAGTATTCCGAGTGTCATTGACCGTAGTTCCTATATGATTTTCTTTGTATATTTTTGTTTGTTTATGAGATGTATAAGGTTTTCTACCCTAATTCGACGCTAAAAATAAATTATACGGCCGCCCGTCGTAACATCGAACCTTTTAGGAAACTGTCCAAACCGGATAAAGCATATTTTTCGAAATGAATATGTGATGTAAGTATATGTATTCCTGAGTTGCAAAATCGAACCCAGGACTTTCTTATTTAGGCCTTGAAAACATCTACTGTCGCGAATGGAAACTTACTATAACAATCAGTATCTACACAGAATTAGGTATATCAAAACTTTATACTTAAAGAAACGCGTGTTCCATGTTTAAATTCCTGTATTCGCATTCAATATTTTCAAATTTCGAATAAATACTAACGGAATAATAATGTTCTCTAAATGAAAGTTTGAAAAACAAGTACTTTACTCGATTTCTTTGCGAATTATGCTATCGAAATACAAGTAAACACTTCCTAAACATTGTTAATTATGGCCTGTAGACTTATAAGAATCGATTCTAGCGTTTTTGGGTTTTCTGAAACAGAGTTCTGTTTTCAATTTTTTAATGGAATGAATATCGTCGCGGTTGTTTTTAAGAATAAAGCCATAAGTTAAGTGTTGCCACATGGTCAGTTTTATTATTATTTTCTTCAAATAAGTATTTGTTGTGAATAAATTTGTTTATCTCTAAGTCAGAAACTTATTGGTCTACTGGTTCGAAATCTAAACTCAGCATTTTAGGAATGGAATTTTCAATCGGGACTTTCCTTATTGCCAATTTAATATATTCGGGGTAGCGTAGTATTGTGTTTTTAATAAAAAAGACAATACATATATAACCACCAATGCTTTGTTTTGGAACTTTTTTAACAGTTGGTTCTGGATTGTATAATTTATTATCGAATATGTGTTCATACACTCTTGTCTTTATTATACCTAAATACCTAAGCGACTTTTATAATTTTAGAATCGTATAAGAAAAAGATAACTTATAAGTATACCTAAATCGTTATCACGGTTTTTATGGGTTTAGAAAAGTTCGTATTGACTCAGAGAAATAACATAACTTTTGAAACAACTTTTTACGAACACTTTAATGAAAAGGCAACCATTGGTCCCTTTGCGGAGAAATTTTACGAATGAAATTTATGGGTAAAAATTTGAAACAAAGTTTGTTTGATTCAGAATTTCGCGACAGCCTCGAATCGGTCCATCCGCGGTCTCTACTAACTTCGTAGCCGGAGATAACTACTATTTTCCAACTTAACAATGAAAAACGTATTGGAACGGAATTTAGAGCACAGTTTAACTAGTTTCCTATTAGAATAAAAGTAAAAAAAAATGTGTAACCTGTGAGCATCGCCTGCGGAACGCAGCTAAACTCGCAATAGCGGCATAGCACGCAGACACTATACCACTTGTCCAGTATCCACTCGCTCAAACAAACGTATCACTTCAATAGGAGTCAGTCAGAGCACATATAACTGCGTCGTGCACACCGCATAAACACGCACTGCAACTGTTGGCGCACCGGAGTAGTGTTGTGGGATGTTGTGGCGAGCGGCGCGAGTCGCGACACAGCACACTCGACGGTCACCGGCACACTGCGCGCCCGGCGCGGCGGCCCCCCGCCCGGCGCCCGGCCGCCCCACCGGCCCCCCGCCCGGCCCGCGCCGCGCCGCGCGCCCCGCCGCACCCGCCGCACCCCGCCGGCGCCCGGGGGCGGGGCCCGGCCGCCCGAGCGAGTCGCGCCGATGCCGAAGCTTAATTACGCAGCGGGGCCGAAGCGGGACGGCGATAGCGAGTGGGCGCGAGCTATTAGCGCACGGAGAGCGGGACGACGCGCGTCTTAAGTATTTTGTATAAGTAATGAGAGGCGAGGCGCATCTCCCGCCAATCTTTAATGTTGATTGCGACCGCCGCCGCCGCCGCAGCGCCTCGCAGCGCCCCTCATTAACGCCGGCCCCGCCTCGATTTAATTACGCGATGGTTTAATTGCCGATGCGCGGTGCTCGCGATTGTTTTTGCTCGGATTCCCCGGCGCTGGTGTGCGGGAGGCTGCGGCGGCCGGCGATTGTCTCGTCACAGCGTTGTTAATTGGTCACAGTGTAGGCGCGTCCCGGCGCACTCGCCAGATTTAATGAGATAGCGCAAACGGCTATATATAAACACGCCGCACCTGACGTTTGTATGTTTTTACTGGACGCGTGGTGCACGGAGGCCGCAGAGAGCCGTAATTTTTCCGCCTCTATGCCGCTCGCCTCCAACTCAATTCACTTAAGTTATGTTATTGGGAACATAATGAGCACCTTCCCGCAGATATTTCGTACTTCATATAACTTTAGCTCAATTTAAATGTTAGCCGCAGCATTAAATACAATAATCGCAATAAACAATATGTAATATTCCGCGTACATAGTGCTTTATTTCGGCTTATTGAATATAATTGTCCGAACATTAAGAAGCATTTACATAATGCTGGTTTTGCACTGAAATTACGCATCAGAAATTCATAACACAACTCTTACACCTCCGGTACTTTTTTCGACCAACTGCTTCAGTTAATTATTATCGTTCATTTGATTCTTAACAATTACCTTTTAATTCAATTCAAAATATAGGTGGCGCAATTCTGAATATAAAACGGTACTTACATTAATATAAAACACTAAACTGACTCCAATGAACTAACCCATTATGTGATAAAAATCTGGACACGTCTGCATATTGATAAATTGTGTAATATACAAAATCAACAGGACTAATACTTCCATTTTACATTACTACAATAAGAATAAATCTTATTGGAAAATCGTTAAAGATTGTTGCAAAAATAATTTGAGTAAGTGCTACCTATATTCTACAAATAATAATATATTAATAAAAATAAACATGGTTTTTCTGATAAATTATTTACGCATTCAAAACACACGACATTTTCAAGTATATTTTTTCTGAAATTATAAAATGAATTTTCGAAAAAAATGTTTATTACTAAGTAGTCACGTGTAAATGAAAATTGAAAAGTTGGCGATATTTTGACTGCGTTCAAAATAATTAATTACTCTCTAGTTAGTTTTATATATCTCTTTTTAGTTTTATAATTTTTACCAGCAGCCGAACCCAAATGACGGATAAATTTCGCAAAGAAATAAAACTCAAGAAACCCTTTATGGATTATAACCTAAAACTTATGACAATAACTGAAACAATCTGTATCAGCCCATATACGTCCCATTGCAGGGCACGGGCCTCGGGCAATCGACAGTATGATTGAGAGTGGTTAGGCCATATAGTCCACCACGCTGGCCTTGTGCGGGTTGGCGGACTTACATACCATAGAAATTTTAATAAATCGCTATGGTATGCAGGTTTCCTCACGATGTTTTCCTTCACCATTTTAGTGCGTGGTGATTGACTATCAATACACACATGACTCCGAAAACAATAAAACAAAAAACTAAAACAATAAAATGCTTAAATAAGTAAGTGCTTATATTTGTTCTAATTTTAATGTTTTAAGATTTGAACCCGTGACAAAGATACTCGGTCGTCGTCATCATTCATCATATCGAGATGATTTCCAGCAATACTTGTTATCAGTCGAAAATATTATTATGACAGTATCAAAGATAAAATAGATCATTGTGTGACAAAATGTTATCATTTTGACAAGGAAAACTATTTCAACCATCCTGTAGATATTTTGTTAAATAATATTGAGTGAAAATATATAAAACTAATTATATATTTAAATCTTTCAACCACTTTTGGTAGGCTCTAATTCATTTGAAAGATCAATAATTTTTTATTAAAGAGTTTAATGTTGTTTCTTACTGTTTAGATGCGAATTAATTATTTCTTGTACTTAAAAATATACTAATTAAATTTAATACGACTACAATTATTAATATGCACCGCTCTATAATTTAATTATAATTTATTTATCTATTTTAGATTATATTTCAAATCAATATCAATTTATATTAAGTATTTATATTGTGAAATTGCTAAATCAGAATGTTTTATTTATTATGAATCTTCTAGATATTATATTCATATACATTTGATCCGTGAATTTAATATTTTATAGGTATTATAATTTTTACAAAAAACACGTAAAGCACGGCAATATATAGCAGATTCATTTTTATGATTTTTATTATGTAAAGATTCCAATTTTAAAATTGTAATGTATTGAATGATTCAGTCGTTTTAAATAAATATGCTTAACAACCATACGAGTATAATAGAGCCCCCATATTAAAATATGTTTCTTTTATTATATCGCACGTTTAGAATTAGAGTTACCTAACTAAAAATCTTATTTGTGGGCAACGTTAATTAAATATTTGTAACATTAGAAATTTTGTACTTATGGAAGATACATCTATTATAGAAGACCGATTTAAACATCTTTCTGCCCTTCATGCGTCAAAAGGTCCTACTTTAATAACGGGTCGATAGGTTATTTTGAGCCAAAATATGATTAAAAGCCAAAATATTATTTTGTGGATTAGGTCACTCTAATTCTAAAAGTGCGATACTATGGGCTTTGCAAACTATGAGGGTTTTCTTTATACTTAAATAAATAAATATTTCTTGAATAAACGAACATTCGTCGCGGTACTGGAATGCTCATTTTGTTTTAAAACCTACTGGACAACCTCCTCACAAAACCTATCAATCTAATATTATAATTAATTTGGAAAGAATAATATACGGATTTAAATGACTAGTAGATGCGACGTGTTTCTAATATAAACAAAGTTTTAGCTCACGATTATACTATGACTCCTAACTATGTGACTAGAATATTTCGTACATATTTTGTTTCGGTGTAATTATATGCTTTTTGAGATTAAATAATCACACGAAGTTTCACGCCGTTTTCCTGGCACTTAAAAAATGTTGCTGGATTAATTAATATTTTAAGTATGTGAAATCATAAAGTAATGATAATTTTGTTTTACATCTCTGGTTCTCCTATCTATTGTTTATGATATGGTATACCTACATATATTCATGTATTCTTCATTGTAGCCAGAGTAGGTAACTACAAGATTGTCTTAGGATGGCAAACGCAGTGGAATGCCAAGCGTTAATTTGTAATTTAAGTTGTTGATTGGTTTTGCTACTATTCATGACCATTCGTAAAACCAAACATCAGACGAACGGCAAACTCGTCAAGCCATTTATTGAAATGAAAAAAAAAAAAAAATGAGCGTTCATCAATTTTAAGCTTCTCTATTGTTTTTATTTCGAAATTCAAAATACTGCGATAAAACGACTACAATTATATTATAAACAGGTACCTCCCTACAATTTAATTTCAAAAGTATAACATCATCTAATGGCAATTACTAACGCTTGCAAATAATTTTGAGAGGATATATTTCGTCAGGATTTTGATCAATTCAAAAAAAGAACACCTAATCATTAAGATTTTAAAAAACGAATACGAAATTCGCTTACGCATGCGTAAGACATAGTACCCACATCGGGGCCCGCCGACGGAGACGAATAATATTCGCTTCCGCTTTCACGCGCTATAAGCGTTTAAATGCTTGTTACCAATCATTGTGTCGTGGGGGACCCAATGGCCACTACAGATACGAAGCCAGAATTTCGTGTTAGCAACAAAATCGGGTAAATGCGTGCTTTTCATAGTCAAAGAGATCATTTCTTATCTGTCCAAAGCAATTCATTGCCAAATTATCTAAATATTTTCTAAACTGCATATCTATAAACACTAGCGAATGAAACTAGCTTTGATTAGGTGGACCTCTAAGAGTATTAATAATATAGGAGCGTTGTCATACATTAGCGTATTGAAACAACGTATCTAATTTATATTTTTTTGTTCGTAATGTTGGCAACGCTCCTATATTAGTGAAAATTGAACTAATTATTTAACAACAACTTGCAATAAATTCCTTTGATGACCAAAAGTATATTTAGCTATTATCTTTAAACGAGTTCGAGTGGAATTAAATAGCCCTAAAATATTTATTTCGTTAGAGTTGTTCATGCATGTTGGACAACCTGTCAAATATCAGCCAATAGAAGGCAAGAAATAGGTGACCCTGCACCACCATTTTATCTAATGTTTTGAAGCACCAGTGCTCCATCTATAAATATTATTAATAGGTACTCTAAGTAAACGGATACGTCACTAAGGCCAAACTCAGAACGCTGATAATATTTTCGTCCCAAATTATGATAGAGATAGAGCCTATCAATATGTTGGTCCTTAATTCCTTGATATTTCGTAATATTAATTAATTTTTATATTTAAGTTTTCCAATGGTTGCCCACACAACCCACTGCAACTGTTAATGATAACTAGGATCAACCTTCATTCAAACAATTGACACCGACCTTAGGAATTCGGCGAGTCTCTTAGTTATACTAATTTATTTATTTATATTTTGAACACAAACTTACAGTTTTACCAATGCGTTTGTGTTGTTAAAAACAAACATTTTTAGCTTACGAAATATTTAAGGTAACAAGCATAGTAAAACAAAACAATTAAATATTCTAATAAATAAAAAATCAAGCTAGCTTTAATAGCAACGAATTACTCAGAAATACAACAAATGGGAAAAATAATTGTCCACTTCCATCAATAACATCAATAACAAAATATTATGCTATTAGTTTATCTACTTAATTATGTCCGATTATTATTATAACTTTACTGGTAGAGTTCTAGGCACAGATCTCCTCTAGGATTCAAAGGTATTAGGCTATGCCCTAATGGCTATGAGGACTATGGTCTACCACGCTGGGCTAGTCGGGTTGGATTGCGTTTGAGTTGAGAATCGCATTGCATCTATTACAACCTACTACAATAAGCCATAGACAATCATCGCAGTCCGAAATATTACAGGTTTTTTCGAAATACATTTTACATATCCATTTTTTTAATACTATGCATAACAAATATTTATACACACTACACTTTAGTTCCATACGGGATTTGTTAGGCATATAATTTTAACACATATATTTTAATACAAAAAAGTAAACAAAACTTTTATTCGGCTTATCATTCATTCAAAATTATAAATAATGATTGTCCACGTTATTCAGTTGTATGAAAACTATAATCTCTAGGTTCAGAAGATACACTAGTATAGACAACCTTTTAAGAACTCTATACCTATTGTTATGTCGGAAACAGCTGTTAAAAAATACGGATAAATGAAATAAAAATCATGTTGAATAATACTGGTCTAATAACTCTAGGAAACCTGCATATGTGACAGGTTTCTCCAACAATTTCTTAAATATATCAACCCCAACAACCATTCGCATTAGGTTACGTGGCAACTTGGTAGACTGAAAGTCCTGCTACTGAATCCTGAAAGAGTTGATGTCAGGGAACCTTCGTTTAATAATAACCCAAACCAAGGGTAACCAGAAGATTATTTTCGTTCTAATTAATATTAATTGATTGGAACAATGTCCAAATTATAATATTAAAAAAGCCTCTAAACATCCTACAGTAGAGCACACGCACTTTCCATAAGCGAAAGGACCTGGACAGTTTCTGCCTAGTTACTTTTTATCATGTACAAAAACAAAGCAATAATTGAATGAATATAAAAAATCAACTATTAATTTAAGAATATGTCATATTTCTGTAGAAGTTTAGGGAGTAATATAAAGTTTAATAAGATTTTGCACTGATTGATGACCCATTTCCGCCATTGTTGGCCCCGCATAAACGTTTCGTTCGCAGTAAAGCAAGTGTAGGAAAAAAATAATAACTTTGTCTAAAATATTCCTAAAAATAATCTATAAGTAGGTAATAGGTCATAATAACTAACAATACTAAATATATATAAAGCAATGTTTGTAGTATATACTTACACATATATTCTTCCCATTTTTACATACTTTCATTGCAACAACTAAACGCTGCAGTAAAATACTTGACACTTGACAGTTGCTTGACAGGAACCATGCTTTGTCTATTTGTTTACATTGTGACACAATTAAAATACGTCTCGGTGTATATTTTGTGTAACTTATAAAATATTAGTTCCTTTAAATTCCAAATTCGATGATAAAGCATTTATGTAAACGTATTCTTATTAGATTCAATAAATTGACGGATAACCTACAAAACCTAACCTTAAAATAAGATATGTTTTTGTAAATATCTAAAAACCCTGAACTTCATAGGCTTTGTAACTTTTCTGTATTAATCTTGGAACAAACCTTACCCCAACAATGCAAAACTAATTGATGTAGACGAGATTTGAAGTACTAGGCACAGCGCCATACAAAAACTGGCCATGTCCTTTCGATAAGAGGTGTTAAGTCCACAGTAGACCACATTGGTTAAAATGAACCGAGCATATAAATACACATTTACTGGTGGTAGGACTCTCATATGTGAGAGGCCGCCTGGCTAGGTACCACTGCAATATCTATTTCTCCAGCCAAACGGCAGAGTAAATGCACTGTTGTGTTCCGCTTTGATGCACATTGTAGCCAGAGTAACTACTGGACATATTGAAACAACATCTTATGTATCAGGATGGCGAGCGCAGTGGAATGCCAAGCGTTGCTTTGTAATTCATGGTATTGTTTGGTTTTACTACTGTCCATTACCGGTCGTATCGCTTCAGGCGAATGGCACGCTCTTCACGCCATTCAAATGAAAAAAAAAAATTGATTGAAATTGATTTCGTTGCGGGTTAAAGACAAGTTAGACATTCCCGGAGACTCGCCGAGCTTCAATGCTCGGTGTCATAACATTGCGTGCCACTGTTCATCCTGGCTTACAGGAGTTGCAGTGGTGGGTGTGAGGGCGGGACAGTCTCCTAGTCTAACCGATGTACGTATGAATGAATTTAACCATCGCAATAGTACAATTATGTACATATTGAACAAATATCCGACGTGTTCGCGCATAATGTTTGCTTTATTCGTGAATATGTTGTACTAATTTATTGTACATCAAACGTGATTTGGTAAAATGACGGATATAGTCTTGTCACGAATCGCTGACGTAAAATAAATGAAACTTCATAATATCGTCAATAGTGTGTTTAATAACTTAAAGAGTGCAGAAAAACTAAAATTGGAATTAAATTATCCTTACTATTTATTATTTTTTACATGAATGTGTATATATTGACAACTTATCCATGATATATTGTTGGAATTCTGGACGTTTACAATCTTATTATCTTATAATCACTTACTATCAAGTATTTTATATCAAAATAATACTAGTAAAGTATAACAAAGGCAAAATTCCTTTTCTTGCTGCGATTGGAGTTTTCTTATGCTGACAGAAATAGATATTATTTTTACCATCTCTCTATACCGATCCTAATTAAGATATTAAACAATGTTCCAATAGCATGGATATCGTGCAAGCCAAATGCCATTTATAACAGACTGTTCAAAATTCGAACTTACAAAAACGGAACATCAAAACCAATTTTCAAACTTGGAATCAAAAGCGAGAAAATATCTAAGGCTGTACGCCAATATAACCATAGACGGCAGAGGGCGTATAAAAAAATAAAATAAAAAAAGAACACCTTGCTACTTGGCAAGTGACAGTAGCGAGACGACAAATAAATGTTTCCCTGAGTTGTGACTGTGGCCAGCCCACCCAGGGCGCGCATGCAAAAAATTATATCTGCCTACTGGACAGGGAGGTAGTTGCGGTGTTGTGGCTTGTGCCCACGCCTCACACCTGTTCAACTATGTTGCACGTATTGATAGACAATTGTCTTGATAAATGCGGATTGAATTTGTTGAATTTATTTAAAGTCAATACAATTAAGTGTGTAGGACTTAATGCCTCCCGCATTTCTAACCAGTCAGACATAAATCGGTTTTATAAATATATTTAAAATAGTTTTTCACCGTTGTTTTGGCTGTTTTTATTTTTTATAGTTGACCGCAACATGAAACAGATTTGTATAAAATATTAAACATGGTTTATATTGGGCTAAAAACGTAATAGTAATATTTATGTGTAGATTATTAGCGATTTAACTCCTATCAACCCACTTAACCGCAGCATTGTTTTTTTTATTGCAATAAATGGCGAGACGAGCATGGAGTTTGCCTGATGGTTAGCGATACAACTGCTCATAGCTCGACTGCTCAGTAGCAAAACATTCCAATGCGCTCACCATCCTGTCACATAAGATGTTGTCTCAATATATCCAGTAGTTACTCTGGCTACAAAATACTTCAAACAGAAACATAAACGTCCATTTACACTGCTGTTTGGTGGGAGAAATAGACATTGCGGTGATAAACCAGTAAACCATGCCCAGTAAAGTTTTGTATCAAGTAAATTGAGATTCGCAATTCTTTTATCCTCTGTGAATTGGCTAATAAAATATTGAATATTGCTATTAAAATATGGAAGTTGTAGAACCTTGCTTTGTTCCTTGTATATACCATGATCGGCCACCGTCTCAAAGAATACTGACGTGAAATGTTAAACATTGAAAAATGCAGAAAAATATCTTCCCTACGAACCATCCATGGTCTTCAGTCACTAAGTTTTAAAGCGCCCAACGCACCTACCCTAAATTCCAATTACAATATCACTGAATTATATACATTTATAAAATAAAATAAATAACAAATTCGTAAATATTTGGCACACGATATCGGCACCCGATTACGCGCGCGCGCACCTCTACCTGTCATGTTTGAATAGGCGTAGTTAATTGTACTCCGATAATGATTCGAGTGGAGCTGTCAGCGACGAGTGGCCGATAGTGGGCACTTCATAATCCGTGTATGCCCAAGGAAACACGCGAAATGCCAATAAATATACAAATTTTCTGGCTTTCGAATTGTTTTGAATTTAGAACTTTAGGGTGGCCGATTAAAAAACTGCGTTCGAAATATGCGTGATATTGTCAGAAATGCCAAAAGATTAAATTTTTGAGGCAACCAACTATTTTTACCATTAACGCATCTATGATCTATAAGTAACATAATGCCATAGTGATAAGTGATCACTTATTTATCACCAAATGGCTTTCTTAGACAAAAGATATTTAAATTGATTCATTTTTGTATACAATTCTGTATTATATTTATGTACATTGTGAAAATCCTTGAGAGAGTTATAACATTGGTCATTTTTCGACTTCAATCCCTTCGAGAAATGATCTTAACCAGACCACATTATTTTAATCTGAATTCCGAAATATATAGTCAATATTATGTTGGTCTGTCTGGTCTGCCCAAAACTACACTATCATCTCCATTTTCTAAGTACTTTTCGTTTAATATTCCGTCCTCATCCATTCCTTTGAAGACTGATTTTTTTGCAAATCTGATTTCTTAAAAACTTTGTAATGTTGTGGAGTCTACCAAACAATAGTGGAAGAAAAACATCTAATCCTTTTCCATTAAGGAAAGCCAGTGCTCAAAAGAGCAATAAAGTAATTGAGCTGATACTTAAAAAGACACCTTTTTAATGTATCCAATTCGACTGTTTTAAATACAAAGTACTTACAGAGTGACCACAATTAACTGACACAACAGTGTTAACTCTTTTCTTCATAGTGGTTACTAGGGATAACCACCTATAGTTTGGCTCGTAATCTAGAACAGCGCCATTTTACGAAAATCGCGCCTACTACGATGGTTTTAGTAAACTCAAACGGTAAGACTCCGATCGAAAACAACTAGCGCCACGGTTTTCTAACGTACTAAAACTTTAATCGAAATTACCGTTTTTTAAGTTTGGAGTGAAAGTGAATGTTTTTTTTTTGTGGTAAGTAAATATTATGATTTATAAGTTATTTATTGTGTTGTTTTGTTCAATATACCTATTCAATTAAATGTAGTGCAGAATTAAACTTCAGGATACCATACTTTTTGTAATAAATTCACTTATTCAAAGTGGTAAGCAGCGGTAACCACCGTTCGTCATGTGTATATTTTTTATGGAAAAACTTAGTGTATTAGAAATATTACTTAACTTTCCTGTTTTTGAAAGGAGATGCCAAAGAAGAAGTTATCCGACCGGGAAATTGAAAGGGCATTAATATTCGAAGATATACCTTCTGATCCTGATAGCTGTGCTGGTGGAGATGACTCGGATGCTGAAGACCAGCCTGAGAATGAAGAAGTGGTTCCGCAAGAGTTTTCCGCAATGGTGCTATGTGAGAATACAATGTCATCTGACGAAGAGTTTGAGTCTGAGGATGAAATTCCATTAGCAGAGCTGCTTCAGCGTAGGCAGCCCGCCGCTGTTGCTGCTGCTGATCCGCCGCGAGTTCCTACTATTGTTAGATGGCCAAAATGGAAGAAATCTTACTCCATTTTAGAACCTGATAACTATACTCCTTCTGTCCATTTGCCTGACGATATATCTAGTCTAGCTGCCCGTCAACAGTTGACTCCTCTTCGAATTTTTTAATTGCTATGGACAAACGATCTTCTGCAGCACATAACATTTCACACAAACTTATATGCTGAACAAAAAGGAAATGTGTATAAGCCTGTCACCACAGATGAGATGTCGGTATTTATTGCTCTGAATTTAGTGATGGGTATAAAAAAGACTCCGAGTTACAGAGACCATTGGTCATCTTCACCTGACTTGCGCGACGACTTTATATCATCTTTTATGCCACTCAATCGCTTCTCGTGGATCCTCGGTAATTTACATCTAAATGACAATAATCTGCAGCCTTCACGAAGCGATCCTAATTTTGATAAACTGTACAAGATCCGACCATTTATAGAAATTATTCGAAACGCTTACAAAATAAAATACCACCATACAGAAAAAATTGCTATTGACGAATCTATGATAAAATTTAAAGGTCGTAGCTCTTTGAAGCAATATATGCCTAAAAAACCGGTAAAAAGGGGCTATAAGGTGTGGACAAAATGTGCTTCTACTGGCTATTGTTCAGATTCTGAAATATATACTGGGATGGTTGGAGAGAAGGTGGAGACTAACTTGGGGGGAAAAGTTGTGAAGAGATTCTGCGAGGGATTGGAGGGTAGGCACCATAGGGTATATTTCGACAATTATTTCAACAGTTACGAATTGCAGGTTGATTTGAGACAAAAAAACACACACACAAGGGGTACATCAAGACGTTGCTGTGTATGTAGCACGAAAAATATGCCTGTGCGCACCATATGGAGCTGCGAAGTATGCAAAGTACCACTATGCTATAGAGAGGGTAAAACTTGTTTTAAAGATCACCATGCATCTTTTTAATTTTTATGTTCCTAATTTGATTTTGATCTCAGTTTTGTGATTCATAATAAATACTTATTTACTTATAAATTTTTGTATATTTATTTCATAGTGGTCACCTAAGGTAACCACCTCATAACACACCCCCCAGGTCTATGTAGTAAAAAAAATCAACAGATATGGTTTATAGTATGCCTAAATATTATATTTTTATGAAAATTACGATCTTATCATTAGTAATAAAAATCTGTGCCGAAAAGAGTTAATTGTGGTCACTCTGTAAGTACTAAACTCTGTAAGTAAGTATTATGTGTAACTCTGTAAGTAAGTATTGTCCACGTAAGGTGTTCCTTACGTGGACAAGGGCAGTGCCTTCCCTATATATCATTGACTGTTAACAAATTATTATTTTTTCTCACTGGGCACAATAATTCCGACTTTTAAAATTATCAGAATAATAACGGTGACATTCTTAATTTAAATTGGTAACCCCACTAAAGGCAACATTTTTGGGTGTGGCGGCAGATGGCTTTTAGACTTTGCTTTCATAAATTATGAGTGGAAATGTGCCAATGACGATAATATGCTGATGGTACAAGTTATATTTGCTATTATGAGATGGAATGCTTACATAAATTTTAAATTATCATTTATATTTCTATTTGTAGGCTTTTAATGTAATAATTTATTTATTTTATGCTTGCCATAATTTGACATTTTGTTATAAATTCTCTAAGTTATTTATTGTTGTAGATCAAACGACATTAAAAATGTTGTTTATCATTTTGTTAAGTTTGTACATATACTATTTGAAGACTGATGGATTGCTTTCTATTGTTTATTATTCTACTTCTTCTCTTTTTTTTTTAAATGTTTATGTTGCTTAGAGTATTTATACTATAGAGGGAGCGCTGGTACCTACTTCAAAAACGTAGATAAAAATGGTGTTGCCGGGCCACCTTTTTCTGCCCTCCTATTGGCTGAAATTTGACAGGTTGTCCAACGTGCACGAATTACATGGAAAAGAAAAATAAAAATAAATTGTTTAGGATTATTTAATTCCACTCAAAATCGTTTCAAACGGATAATAGCTAAATTTACTTTCGTTTATCAAAGTAATTTAACGCAATTTGTTGTTAAATAATTATTTCAATTTTCACTAATATAGAAGTCCTACCAACATTAGGACCAAGAAAATATCGACGCAAATGTATGACAGCGCTTCCTCTATATTATGAATACTCTAAGTTATTTTGTTTATCCGTCAGATGTTTTTGTTTCTTATTGCTCTCTCAAAAAAAATATGTAATATTGGCCCATTATTTTATTATGTTATCTACCTATGACCTTCTGCTGCTAATAATATCAAAATTAACTACAATCTAATTGTTCATAAATAAAAATTACAATAAGTAGCCCATTAAGCCGAGAATCGAACTCTGAACTACACCGTAGTAACTTGTATTCGGTTGTGTTAGATCAATGACGAATCCATTGTAAAATATTTAAAAACGTAATGTGAAAGTCTATAAATAATTCCATGAATCATGGAATGCTCTTAGCAATAGCTTCCAAGTAATTTAAATCTCAAGTTACACATTTAATGCTCAAAACACCACCTTCCACAATAAAAAAAGGAAATTTCAAAAATCGAATTTCATCCGTCCGCATTCCAGATTCAAAAAATCGCCGGGCAAACCGTCAGCCACGTTGACCTTAAGCCTATTCACTCACAAAAGCGGTGCGGGCGTTGACCCGCGCGTGGCCAACCCCTGACCTTGGCGTATCGTAAACTCATCTGACGTAACCGTGACTCTTTTCCTACTAAACGCACATGTGTTCCACGTACTCAATGTATTTACTACTCGCGGTAGGTCAATGCCCTATATGTGCAATTTTATTTACCTGAACTTTGCTGTACTGTTTACAATTTATATTTATGCCTCCATCGTAGGATTCAACATGCGTGTAAGGAGCGGATTTAAGTAATTTTATGCGCTATCGTTTTATTTTAACTTTCATGAAGTAAGGAACTAAAACCATAGTTTTTCTTATTCATCCCAAAAAACAAAAGTTGCGTATTTTATTATTTTCCTAAATGACAGTTATATCAAAATATCGTCAAGATACGCAATAAAAATTTCTTTAAAAAAATATGCCTTTTATAATTATTTTCATACTGTATTACTCAAAAGTACAATCTTACAAACCCTGAAACGCACCACTCAACGCCCCCTATACGCAAGTTGCAAAACTAAAAGCACACCACCCTTTAGCACATACGAGGAAAAACTAAAGAAAATGTTACCCCCTTGTGTGCGCTCTAGGCATGCGTGTCCCGCCACCTATCGGCGAATAGGTGAGTTACTGGCACACGTCACGAGTCATTCATGACTATAGTTCTTGTATGTCGACGTGCTTACCTGAAAAGAAAAAAAACCTATTAATATTCGGTCATTATAAAAAAATATTAGTGGAGAATAAAATATTTAAAAATATTTGAATTGATATAATATTCTTGGGTTGACATTCATCGACAAGAATTAACATTATAAACAATACCATACCTACTTTAGTCATACCATAATTAAAAATAAAATACCATGATCTAAAATTCCTTTCTTGCTTAATAATAAAAGTAAATTAAGTAAAACAATATTAAATGCTTTAATTAAAAGTATTTAAGTGTTTTTATAATGAATTAATTATTATTTTAACATAAAAGTATTTATGAATAGATAACTAATTTAAAGTTAAGCAGATTAATATAATTTCATGTTACAATTATTTTTAAGAAGCATTCTATATTTAAAATTTCAATTCGTAAATGTTGTATTCAAAGGAGACCTTATAATTTGGCGTCTATTTGCGGTACAGGTTTTTGGTAATACAAATTTTCTTACAATATCTATTAAACTAGTAGGCTATTGAATCTTTAAATATTTTTAGTTTGATGCTTTATTTCGATAAAGGTATAAAAGTGATTTCAACTACCAATTGTTATCAATTGAAATTGTTATATTTATTTTAACACACATTATTCAAATAATATATTTTTTGTAAGAAAACAGAGAGTCTCGTGGAATAGTTTCTCTGCATAGATGGCGCTTACGGCCTACGGAAGCGTAGCTTATATTAGTGAGTTTGATATTAAAGGCCTACTTCATAAATATTTTTTATACCTATTATAGCTATCGAATATTTTGTCTTCTTCGCTCAAGCTGAATTAAAAAGTTGTTTGAAAGGGACAAAACATTGGGTTTTTATATAGGTATAATATACTGTCTATAAATGACGCCATAAGCAATTAAATTTTTGTCACAAACATTATTTATATTAAAATTTAGATTAGCGTGATATATTTTATTAATGTTACGGCACATTTGGCCTATGAACTTGAGACCGACATTTTACGAAAAATTATTCGGTAGGCACACCGATTATGCTAGGTCAGCATGGTTGCCTTAGGCCTGAAACATCTATCAATAGCAAAGAAGGCCAAGTTATGCAAACATTTATACTATATTTTGGTAACACACCACTACTGGGTTACCGACGGCATTAATAACGGTGGTTAAAAATAGAAGTACCCATATGTAGATTTCTAATCTAAACATCTAATCTTTGATAGCTCGTTTTATGCCCTGTACACAGTCAATACATCTATTCTATCCTGTATCAGCCCCTATACGTCTCCACTGGAGGGCATGAGCATCTTCTATAATCGAGAGTATAATTGAGAGTGGTTAGGCCATTCCACTAAGATAGTCTGGATGTAGGTTAGTCAATAAACCAATGACGCATTAAAACACAAAGTTAATTTAAAACAACAGAGTCACAAAACGCAAAATCATTAATAATTCTACATATAGCTTCATAATGCGTAGTTCATGATACTATAACTTTAGTTACAAACTAAATATATCTAGGTATAACTACAGTAACACAGCGTCGCCCCAAACTTTATATTCCCGATATTCTATAATGTTCGCTTGACATTTTCGCAAAATCGATAGCGCCCCTTATTGGTAGCGAAATGATTGAACATCCTATCGCGACATTTTTCTAATGGCGGCTCGTGTTTGAGACCCTTTTTCTTTTTTAAGGTAACGTTCACACTCTCATGGAAGGTTATTTTTCATACGGTTTTTTTATGTATTTTCAATTTATTACTTTTGTTATAATTTTTTTGTTTTTGGATATTATGTGAATTATGATTTTTCTGCAGCTTGTCAGTTTTGTTCTATTATTTCATTTTTAAAATAATCTTTCAACGTTCGGTTTTTTAACATAATAAATGGTTAACATGTGTTTAACATTAGCTAAGTCAATGGAAAATTGAGTATGAATCCTAATCAAAATAAAGTTATCCAACATAGAAAATCTTTACTATAAAGATTATTTATGTGATCAGTCACATTTTCATAGCTAAACAGAATCTCTAAAATTCTCACAGCGACCTGTTGAAAACAGTCTGCATCCAAGATTGTACTCGTATTGGCTGAACGTCTCACGCCTTTGATTTTCGAATAAAACAATTAAAAAACCAACCTGTCATATTGTAATGTTTGAAAACAAAGCGCGTATCAGTGTGGCCGCTCCCTAAAACCCCTTTTCTTTTTACATGTCGCAAGCTAACGACAATACGAAATCAATACCAACACCATCGATGCGAAAATCGTGAATAGCGTCGTGACACACACACACACACACATGCACGAGTGTGTGATGTGTGTGCGTGCTCAAATAATATGCAAGCTTGGCTCGTGTGAAGCGAAGACGAAGCGCGGGGTGGATATGCTGAGTGATTTATTCGGATATTTTTATCGATTGTGTTTATCGATATAAATATAAATGAGTAAAAAATTGGTTCTGACGTAATAACCGTAAGTCGATTAATGCAAACTGTATTATAGGTCAATGTGGTTTTTTTGAAGTAGGTCTAGCAATAGAGTTATTGTAATTGAATATGATGATCAAACTAAAATTCCAACGTATTTTTTTATAATATCCTTAAGAGGTAATTTTATATATCAAATCGCAATGGATAGTTTAGAAGCAGAATAAATTATTCTCACGCGATAAGAGATAGATACTGCTAATTTATTATCGAACTTGGATAATCTGAATATAAAATGGAATAAATACACTATTCTTAAAATTAATGGAATATTTCATTGGGATTTAACTCATTTGTTTTTTCCTTATCTATTAATTATAATACATTAGTAACTCCCAATGACTTTAGATCACGTTATAATCAGATACAGAATTTTAAATAAATGCCTCAACAACAAATACATTTTCAAACATAGTTATTGTTAAAGAAACAAACAATAGTGTGGTCACCTCAAAAATTGGTAAAAAGAAAACGCATTAACACATATAGATGAGTAGTCACACATGGTAAGCGGGGCACACACACACACATGGCCACGCCACCCCACCCACACCCTCGGGCTTTCCTTTAAAAACCACCCCCACCCCCGGGAGCCTTTTGATAAGGAAATGCAGACATTTCAAGAAAGAAAGCTAAGTATCGAATAAGCATTGAGAGGTTGAGTGTAAGTGTTTACGATGGAATGTCATATGCGTGGGACGGTCTAAATCTGACGACAGAGTTCTGGATTACAAACTCTTTTGTGTATATTTATTCCATCTGGCAACACTCATAAAATTTAGAATGCAGTGACGTCTTTTTATCGCTCACGGCCAGTGTCTACGTAATAAAAAAAAAATTGGTCCGACCAAAATCTGTAATGCGATACCTTATGTTGTTGTTGCATTACTTTTTAACAATATTGCAAATAAAAATAATATTTATGCGCCACCAGTCACAATGGTCGTTTTGATAAAAATGTCAGAATCATGCCAATTAATACTTAATCGTTGAATTTTATGTGTCTTTAGCAAATGTTAATAGATTCGATGATATATTGAGGGAAAATCTTAATAGTCTTTTTATGTGTTGTCTCGTCTTAATTATCGAATCAAAATGAAGCACGATTTAAAATAAAAGCGGCGCCATGGATCGCCCTAAGTTTTATTCTTAAGTGGTTTGCATGCCGCTGAAAAGCCTCAAAGCGAGATTTGCTAATAATGAAACTCCCCCACTAATTAAAACCCACTTTTAATTGCTCGATAACCCACCTGTTGCTGTGCCGGCGTCCTTGTCGCGCATCGTCCGTCCCGCTCTAGCGGAGGCTGTGCGATCGGCCCGTATCCGGATACCCGGGTATAATTGTCAGAAAATTCAATTTTAGACCGACTTAATTGGGGGCCAAATGAAATTTTCAGTAACGCAGCCGGTGCCTTTGTTCGCACGCCTCGGACCGTGCCCTAATTGTTTGACGAAGTAATGAATTAATTTTATTTGTTCCTCACTGGTATTTCATTTCCAATTCCGATTCGTAATCGGTCTGAATGTGGAATTAGAATTACGTTAAGCAATCCATCATGGGTCCGGGCAATCATTGCACCATTTAAATTTAATAACACTAGAAAATTGCTGGATACGGTGCCCGGAACAAAATTATCGAGTCATTATCAAATGAAACCCCTTTCTTTAATTAGCTGAACATAATTTTTGTTTGTTTGTGTGTACCGCCCGGGTGATTACTTTAATAACCGCGAGGAGGGTTCAATTTTAGAAACGGCTTGAAATTATTATAGTTGATTAGCGGCAATTTTGTGTACTTGTTTAAATCATTACCGTTACGTTATTAAATTACGGTTGGTTATTTTTCATATTGTACCACTTCCTGGTATGTTTCTTTCTAATATTTATATTATATTACTCAAATATTCGTCGACAAGACGGACGAACAATTTCAAAATGGTTGGTGTGATAATTCTTGATAGGCCTTTGTTCTGTTATAACATTCCTGTGTGTATGTGTGTGTGTATATTAGTATTAATACTGAACACACATAAATACACACAAAATCTACTACGTCTATTTAACCAGTCTTAAATATATTAAAAGTATTAACATTAAAAAGCACTAACGAATTTCATAATATTAAGATAATATAAATCTGTTAAATACTTCAAAACGCAAAACATCACCTTACAAAGATCCTATTGTGTCGACGGAAAAGTCATCCGAAATCATTTATATTGTTTTGATTAATTAATTATTGTATAGAAAAAATCGAGTTGGACCGGTCGCGCGCGAAGCTCCATCATAACATTAACATAAATATTTTAATTGCCACCTCATGGAATTGATTAACAATAACAATATTCTGATTGTGGACACAGTGAAAAATTCCAAAGATAATTAACAAAGTATCTTTTATGGCCAATTAATTCGGATAAAGATATTCAAATTAATAACTTAACTGTACGGGTCGGTCCGCGCCTATTTGTGACAAGAATGTGGTGTTTGATATCAATGATATTTATAGGAAATTGCCTGAGTATTTTTAAACGAAATATATTAATTTTATCTAAGTAATATCTGAAAATCTTGTTCCTTATCAATATCATGATGATCAAATACCACGAATGTATAATAAATATTCTAGCGTTGGCCTATTGCGGGTCGATGGACTTCAAATAGTATAGAAAATCTTTAAAAATCTGTATCGTATATGTAGGAATTGTCGCGATATTTCTCGGATAAAATACTCGGAGGCCTCACAAACATATTTTGTCCGTGCGGGGATCGAACGCGCGGGCTCTCTTTTCTCAGCCCCTGCGTCACGGGTGCTGTCATGAAACACTACAGTTTAAGTTATTTTTACTAAACTAATAAGTTACAAAATATTATCTATTAAGATGTCAATTGCTATACATCTCATTTGAAAAACCGATACAAAATAACAAAAACCCACAATCTTCTAACAATCTACCCATCTAGCCGACGGATGTTCTAATGGCGTGAAAGGCTAAAAAATAAATGTAATATATAAATTAACATGTGGTACGGTGGTAGGCTGTTGGTAGCACACGGGGCTTGGTTGTCAACGCACAATTATGGTCGTAGACGCTTTCGCACAAATGGCCTCTTGTGATACCAATGACACACTGTCGGGTGGGTGAGGCAACTTTCTTGGTGCCGTGATTTTCTGATATGTTATGATTTATTTTTACTGTCGGTAGTTGTTAAAATAGTTACAGTTGAGTTCTATATGGTATAATAATGTTTCATGTTTATAATAATTTTAGTTGCCTGCTGTGTACTGATTTCTAGAAGGTATTTGAGAAGATGCCGTCGCGACACCGTTATGCAAAATGATTCACAATTATAAAGTACAGCAATGTGGGTAATATAAGTAAACATCTCTATGGGTATAAAGTCATTTTGTACTCTTAACTAGACTTAATAACCTGTAAAACAAATCATGTATACTTACAGAATGCATTTTTTGTACGAGAAAATAAATAACGTTACAATAAAAAGATCAGATTTATCGAAAACAACTAACAAACACATGTGTTACATTATAATTCTTCAACATATAATGTGTACAAGAAAGAAATATGTTTAAAACATAACTTTGTTAGAAAAACCTTTACAACTTACTTTGTAGATCTTCACTTACAATAAATAACCTAAAAACCCATAAAAACTAACACCGGCTTGATGTTCAGACTAGCACTATGTGCTGTATCATAACCATTCAACACACACATTATTGAAACGATTTTGGCGTTAATTCTCTTAGCACTAATGTCGTATTCATTTTGCACCACTCCGCTAACAAGTAAAAGCTTCCAAGCATCTAATGACATGCTCGAATAATCATAGTGAGGACGAGGCGAAATTACACGCATGAGACCACTTGTTACTTGTTTTTACACCACACTTTAATAGCAAGCGAGTAGGAAAATTGGTGTAATTGGTAATGTAAGTAATGCCTTTACATACCTTTTGAAAGTTGATGACGAATGGACGAGCTGTGGGTTTTGTTGTGTGAACGTGACGACCGTATGTCGCTGATGATAGTGCGTTGCTTTGTATTTGCCAATGATTACATGTATTTTGTTATATGTCGCTTTTGTGCTTTATTGGCTGGTTATGTAGTGCTTATGTAAAGCATTGCATAAATATAATTTATTTAAATACCTTAAATTGTGTTTAGTGAGGGAAAGAAAATTTTGGCGTATCAGGATATTAAGGAATCTGCAGCTTTTCGTTACCCTTGGTCACTACCAACCTAGGTATTAACAACACAAGTATACATTACTTAATGTTGAGTCACAATATGTATGAATAAATATTAAATATGTTTGTTATTATTTAATTTTAAGACAAGCATTACTCGTAAATACAATGAATTATTTTATTGGGCTATGTATTTGTATTTTACATTTCTTGTCGTGATAAAAAAATAAAGGATTACTGCTTACATTTATGGGATGATAAAAGACTTTATACCAAAACAAACTCACCAAACCCGATTAGTATGGACGCTCACAAACTGGCCACTAAAAATCCTCGAAAACGAGTCCCAAAGCTGCTATTATTTGATAATTTCGCTTTCGCATTTCATAATATATTATAACTGCACCAAAAAGTCCTTAGTGAATGGTACATTGTTCCATCAGAAAACTGTAAGCGCGTATCGTTAACAAGTCCGAATTCACAGCGGTCGCGTCGATAATCCCGAATCTAAGATATCGACATTTATTATCGACTCGTTATACGATACAAATAAAATAAAGCGTTTATTAGGATTCGCGTCGGGGAGACCGCGAGTGGCCATTGTTTCTGCACCGCCATCAATCAACTATTCGGGCATTCGGCTTCGGCTTCGGCCCGACAGTGGCAGGGGCCCGAATAACGGTTATTGAAATGAGGCCCCCGCTTTTTTCCAAATTTAAATTTTGATAAGGCAAGACCCTGTTTTGCACTCCTAACTCTGTGTTTCGTGCGAGGGTGGGTTTTTGTTCTATTTTCCGTCTGTGTTTTTGTTGTGGTGTTGAGATGATATTAATCAGTCGGTGTAACGGGAACTTAATGTTAATACCTGTTTGGTTAGAACTGGTGCACAGCCTTAGCCTTACAGAAATGTATGTGTCAAGATATAGTAAGACCCGATCTTGATTTTGTTGTGTTATTTTGTGAAACTTTTGTATCGCAAGAACGACTGTGGTTGTGTTTTTAAAACCCCTTATTCACTACAATAATTTTATTATCAAATATACCCAATGCTTTAAATGGTTTTAGAATTTAAGTCCTCCATGTGGCATAGATAGTCTTATTTACGTTTTTTTACTTCATTAATGTGAAAAATAACTTATGTGCCTATATGTCTTTAAGAAACATGAGAAACTAGGAGTCCTGCGCCCTGGGATTGAATGCAGTATGGGGTATTGGTGTCTATTTACATTCAAAATAATCTGTATGTTACTATTGATAAAAAAATACTTAATTTCTAATACGAGTACATTGTAAAGTAAATGGTGCATTATCTGATTTTATTCGGATGAAATTTAATATACTTCAAATTAATGTTATCACTAATATCTTTGACTTAATAATATATTTTAAAGGAGAAATTAATATAATGATCGTTATCTTCAAAATGTAATATCATTATATACGATTAGAACAATTATGAATAAATTTTAGTCTCAAATTAAAATTTATTCAGATTCTTTTTTTACTTTTAGTACTTGTCGAAAGTACTAGTGACGTAATAAAAAGTTGATAGTGATGTCATACGTACACGTCACAAAAATATGCGCGGGAAAAAGCCGACGAAATATGTCATATATTTGTCTCAATCGTGCGCGTGTGTTAATTCGTTTTACACCAGTAAAAGCGCCTCGACACAATTCCAAATATTCGGTTATTCGCTTTTTGCCGAGCGAGTCGGCCACGCGGCTTGAATACGTTATCCGACAGAGAATAAAAGCGAATTAACATATCCCAAATCTCCACTCTCGATTCGGACTTTTTGTTATGTAAAAATTTAACTCTCCGTCCTTAAATTGTTTAGGAATCGACGGCGTCGCATTGACACCTACGTTATATATTTTTTGTTAAAAAAATACTTACTATTATTCGATACGTCTCATCGATATTCATGGACGGGGAGTGTTGTAAAAGGCAATAAAACACAATTTTTATATGTCGTGTTTAGACAGTCGAACTCTCCGGTTTGATAACGTAACCTGTGGGCCAGTCAATACTGTAGGACCGGATATCGCCGGCCATTCACAAAAACACCGACACACAGGCGACTGTGTGTGTAGTAGTACAACACACGCAGCCACGCTCCATTCATGACCAATAGTACCTTCACAGCGGACAATGTACCGCCAGACACACGCTTGTCTACATACCTCAGCTCCACCAATTCTTTCAATGTCACATGTTAATTCCACATTTTATAGTGCTGAGGCAATTAAAAATTGAGTGCTCGATGAAAAAAATTTGAATTTATTTTAAATCCGTTCACGATTGCCTCGATTAAAGCAATAGTCGAAGATACATTTTATGAGTAGGTTTCATTTTTTAGTACAGATTTGTTTATTTTTTTTTGGTTTAAAAATATTTCTATTTAATTTACAAATCATTGTAAAATACAATTAGAATATTGTGTAGCTGCTAACATCCGCTGCAGTGTAATTTAATGTAATTACGCGATTATAGATTAAAGGAAAAGGACACACTAAAATTGAGGCCAACAGCTGACAATTGACATACAAAATTATAATTTTGATTGTGAAATTTGCAAACAGTAATGTCTGTGCCACAGACTAATGACTCATTTCGATTATCAAATATAATTCTCAATTAAAATGAATGTTGAGTTGCATGAAGCCACTAGTTTATGATTTAGCTCAGGACATACAATAATTTTAACCTTTAATTGTAAGCTAAAGTCACTATAAGATACACAGATACCATGAGAACGTATCTTCTCGTGTCCTTAAGAACAAAAAGTCGCCGATACTAATCTCATCGGCCAACACAGGTAACAATGTTGCGAACACACGTTAAAGCAATACCCCGTCCTCTAACACGTTAATTAATCGCAGAATGTTGTCCCGGACATTTTAAACCGCACCTAAAGAACACCCTACCGTGCCGAGATGGAATGACTCATTGAAGTCTAATCCAATGCAATAAAAATGTCGATGTAGCTTTTATAGTTCCGTTCCATTTCACCGGAGCGTTGACATCGACTATCGAGAACTTGTTCCATCGTCATGTGTTAATTAATTCCAATGTAGGCGTGCCACTATTATCGACAGAATTATGTGGTAGCCCTATATTTTATTGCGCCAATAAGTCTTGTCAGTGTATGAAAAAGATGTTTTGTGGCGCGCGTGCGTGATTTTGTAATATTCGTTTTAATGAAACGACTATAAATTTCACTCTTTAATATGTCGGGCTTCGTGTCAAAACCGTGTGCAACAGTGTTTAGATTTCGAAATAAAGTGATATGTGCGCGGATGAGGGCGTGGAATGATAAATAACAAAAAACAAGCGTCAATTTGGGAGAGGTGAGTGCAGTAATTTATTGCTGGTGTTCGTTTCGTAGGCGATGCTAGTATATTTCAAATTATTGTGGCGCTGATGCGTCGTGAATTACGCGGATGACGTGTTGATGTAGTATTGTCAAATAAAAATATCAATTCAGTGTAAAAACATCCACACGTCCACTGTCAAAAGTCGGGCACTCATCAAGTTCAAGGCTAACCCGTGTTAATATTCAACTAAAGGAGCCTAAAATGATTTTACACAAGTTGAATGGTACCTCAGTGTCGATGACGGCGGATAGCTCACGATCAAAACTTAACAAAGATCTGAAAACTTATACCAGTCTGAAACACCATGCACTATAAATTACCCATATCGATAATCGACATCGCCAACCGGTACATGTCACATCCCTATCGTATATTAACATCAATGTTTGCTAAATTAATTACGGGAATAACACAGTCGGTATCGGCTAATATCGATTGCGAGTATCACGATATCTGTATTCTTATCTCGATGCCTCGTCTTTTAGCTTTCATTCGTAATTTATGGATGCCTTTTGTTGGAATTTAAATATTTTTGCATACATTAATAATATGTATGTTAATCCTGTTTTAAGCTATTCTTATCTTTATAACTCTAGCTAATTGAGAATTCGAGTCAAATTGCTTTTTTGCTGAATACATTGGAGTCGGTTTATTGGTAGTTCATTTCTATGGCTAGCACATGTTTTCCCCACGTTATTTGAGAGGAGCTGGGTATTAGTTCATGTTCATAGCTCAGTATGGAATCCAGTCCAGAATTTTTAACTTAAGGCTTCTAACGTGTGTTGCTCAGCAACACCAACAGCTGTTGTGTTGAAAATTCGCACAATTTTATGACCTGCAGCTTTTGTGTTATTTAAAACATATTTTTGCAGACAATCAATGCAAACGCAATGAGACTAACTTTAAATGAAGTAACACAAGTTCCACATTACAAGGTTAAAAACAATCGTGAACCCACAATGTAGCGTTAATGCCCAAGTAGTTAACTCTAAACGTCTGGTGAATATGTCTTGGTCGAAAGCGTAAAATACATCATAAAAGGTAAAGCACAAAGTTTACACAGTGATGTACGGACACGATTTGTTCTAAGGCAAGCCACTGACTGTTTGCTCTGGTGATTTGTGACTACATTTGTAAAGGAAGCCCGATTGAGACGTTCGGGAGAGTAAATTAGCTAAGCATAAAAAAACTACACAAACTACTCTGCCTTGTTTAATGAGCAGTTGGTAAACATTAGTACAATTTGTTGAATGTGTGCTTCGTGTAATATGCTTTTAAAATTGAGGAGATCATTACATTATATCATGTTTCTTTTAATAAGGTTTATTAATGAAACAGACAATTATTATATTTTATAAATTTTTAGCAGAGCGAACCTCTACATATCAATTAAATATAGAATTAAGTATTTTGCTGTATGTATGTATTAGCCCATATATGTACGTCCCACTGCAGGGTACGGGCCTCCTCTACAATCGACAGTACTATTGAGTGTGGTTTGAATGATTTTTTTATAAATAAATATAATTTATAATTTTTCAATTTATTTTTTTGCCTTGAGTCGAATGAAAATTATTCATTCCTCGATCCATATTCAACGGCTCTGTGCCTTGAGCCCATACATCTCTCTTGCAGAATTTTATTCAATCAACCCTTAATCCAGCATAAAGCATTTATTAATAATTAAGTGGAATCGCGTGTTCCAATTAAGGTGGTGCAATAATTCGCGGCATTACTCGCATAAACTGGTTGTGATGGACTAATCTTCAGCGAGCAACACGCCCTGGGCGCGATATAAATTACGCGATCGTCTGCTACAACGGAGACAATGCTGTGGAGGACTATTCTGGTTTGATGCTGTTTGTTTGCCTTGACTTTTTTAAGGCGAGTATGAACTCTAGCTTATACGTTTGGGAGTAAAATGTCAGTGGAGGTAAGTAGTCTATTTAGTTCTGTATTGCATAACCATAGAAACATTACAGCGAAACCGTTTTGTTTAGAGCGTTTTAGCTCTACCACTATTTAAGGAAGCATTTACTTGATACCACGGTAAGTAATGAAAAATTTAACTACTTAGTATTTAAATAGTTTCTATTCTTACAAATTATTCCCAATTTAAAACTTATTATAAAATCACACATAAAAAATATTTATCCAACAAAAGAATTAAAAACTGAATCCCTTACAGAATACGGCGACCGTCCGGACATGCTCTCGCGCACTACAAATTACAATCAACACGCTGGACATGTTCGCACGTGGACGCGGGCCCGACCGGCCCATAACCCTATACATGTTTACTTTGTACCCAGTAATTTCTCTATTAGACTATCTCGGTCCTTGAGGCCCTTGTGTATATTAACCCGTGAAAGATAACTCCAAGTGTTTGTATTTTTGTACCTGGGTGGTGGTTTTATTTTTATTTATCTGACTTGTGAGTTTCATCGCTTAGTGGATTTTGATATTTCGCTAAATCTTATTTTACAGCCTCCGTGGCGCAGTCGGTTAGACGCCGCCTGTGAAACGAGAGGCCGCGGGTTCGATCCCCGCACCGAGAGAAATGTTTGTGCGGCCCACAAATATTTCTCTCGGGTCTGGGTGTTTGTGAGACCGAAAAGTCTCTCGTAGTTCCTGATACCCACGACACAAGACTCGATCTTAGTGTGGGGTCAGGACTATGTATGTGACTGTTGGGTGTTATCATTATTATTAAATGGAATCAAGCAATAAGAATTAATGTCTTTGTTCTTAAAGTATACTGAGATGTACATTTCCATATCTTAATGGAGTGGTTGAAAACATTATTACAGAATATGAAAAAAGAAACATACTGCACATTTTTCTGGTCAGTAAGATTGCTGTTGCCATAACAATCTGCTCATTTACTCGACTTTCGACCGAGAAACCGGGGATGCAAATCGGTCTGAATCGAGCGATTTCCTGCAACTTTTACAGAATAGACGTTGGACGTTCTTATAAAATGTGTAATTTAATGTGTCTATAAATAAGTATAACAACAATATTGTTAATTATATTTGTCGACCAGCACCATGTTTTATTTAACATTTTTATGATTCACTACGAAAAAATATTTATCTAAAGTTGGGTAATTAAAAAGGTATTAAACAAAGATTTATCCTTTATTTGAATGTCAGTGGTTAAATTATTAATTATTCGAATAATTAACATAAAAAATAACGAACGCTAATTCCTGCTTTAATTACTTAGATGTCAAGGAAGTTGTTAAGAAACACAAATGGCTATTTTTAATTTTATTAGCACTAAATGAAATTTGTTAATTGATGTAGAGCATATTTCATTTTGAAGTTTTTATGGTTTACAAGTCGTTAAATGGCAATCATTGATTATGGAGTCACAGATGCATCTTAATGAAAGAAAATGGTGTATTAGGCACACGCATAAACATAAATAATTATTATTTAAAAGTCGACGGCTTTTATACTTATGTAGATCTGTCTATCATAATATAAACGTACGGCCAACTGCAAGGCACGGGACTCCTCTACAATCGAGAGAACGATCAAGAGTTGTCAGGCCATATAGTCCACCACGCTGGCTTACAGCGGGTAGGTGACTATCAATACACACATGACTCCTAAAAGGCAGAGCTGTGCCCTAGGATTTGAACACGCGACCATCGTAAGCATGTTGGCAGCGTGTGCTTCGTTAGCAACAAGCCACCACGCACTTTTGTGATACTTTCAAATTAGACAATTTTAAATAAACCATCACAACCCAACCATGACATTAGACAATGAAATCCGATACCGTTTCTAGGCTAGATATTTACAGCGACAACTAGAAAGCCATTAGCCTAAACATTACGCTCAAACAATGTATGATTCAGAGGTGTTTATACAAGCTCGGCGTGGCGAAACATCCGTCAAGGCGCGGTGTGGTCGCGGTGTCGCCGAGAGCGGGGACAAGCAATGGGCGGGACGGTACATGCAGTAACAGTGTCATTGGTATACAATCAAATTCTTAGAGACTATTTTTGGAATGACAATGTCAGTGTTATGATTTTTTTGGTACTGTTTTGTAGTACAATAGTGTTCAAAATATTATCTTGGTTGAACCAGGATCTATGAAGTTAAATATGAAATAATCGAGTGAGGTGAGAACGGGTTTTCTGCTTCATTTGTTAATTTTTTGTCAGAACGAAGCTGTAGCTTATGGTTAAAGTATGAGTTGTGAACATAATCGGTTTAGTAGCTCTGCTTACCTGAAAACCGAGGTATAGTTATAGAATTATGTTATAGAATTATGGGTATAATTATTATATTATAGAATTACGGGTATTTTTATTCCTTAAAACTTTTACTCTTAATGTCAGAACCTAATAAACCATAAGTACTTGGAACTATTAATAACCAAATATTAATTTAGACGATCAACTCAAAACGTAAAAATAACCGAAGAATATATAAACTAAGTCACCAAAACGCACCAACACAACATAATTATCCCAAAAAAACAAATGGAGACACGGTGATTTCTTTCCCGCCTCGCTCGAAGCCAGCGTGCACTGTACCCAGCTGATTTACAATCAGGATAGTGTCGATCTGGGCTGTGCGCCTACGCGCGTGCTCTATTACTAGTACACGCATTATTTATGGTAAGAAGATTTCCGAAGGATTATGTAGATCCCGTCAACAATGGAACGCTTTTTTACACCTACTGCTGGGGAAATTATAAGGATATAAATTGTGTTTCGATTTATTTGTAACAAAGAGAAAATAGGGTTTTATAGTGCTGAGGACGTCGAAGTAAACAAGCTAATGTATCGGTTAGATGGAATATTGTTTGTCTAGGTAAATATGTTTCTTATAATGATTAAATTATATTGGCTGCTTCAACTTAGGTAATGTTGGTGAATGGAACGTCCGACAAAATATTTTTGTTAAGTCGTCAATTTTCGTTGTTGTTATCATCTTGCGCCACAGAAGTTCACTGGAAAACATAAGCACCCACATCGTTGATTTGTTAAATGTGATCGGAATCTAGAAACCTGAATTAGATCTTCTTGTGTGTAGACAACCAACGCCTTTATTGCCGTAACTTGGCTTAATATGAAATTACAGCCTATAACATTACAATTTTCTACATATACAGATCTCCAATTCTCCCTTTGTCCTTCACATCTCAAATCCAAATATAAAGATGATTGTTTGCTGCGCATATCTCATTTTTCTTCATGATTTTTTATGGAAGTTTTTTCTGTTTATATTTATTTTTGTCCTTTTTTAAATATATAGGTATTGTAATACTAGGCTATTTGATGCTTTTAAATAAATGATTATTATTATTATTTATTTGCAAATCGTTCAATATCCAAACAGATGAGCAAATGACACTAGAATCGCGGGTGTGGTGGCACGGCTGTTGATTATAATTGCGCGGACAGCTGCGATCTGATTTGCGTGACCAATGCTGCGCAGGTAATGACGCGCCACCGCCGAGTTGCGCTTGAGCGTAAGGATGCGCGCTTGTTCATACGCTGCATCCTTCTAATATTTACACGAAAGTATTAAAAATACACGGTAAACTTAATTTGGTATTTTACAGGTTAAAATATGTAAGTGAAGTGTCAAAAATGAGGGGAATATCTAGTAAATGTACGGTGGGATTTGTTAGAACAACGGGCTGCTACAATTTTATTTGGATTAATATATTCACGTAATACGTTAGGGTTATGGAATGGTGGTGGCATTAAATTTTGAAATAGTAAAGATGGGGATATCAGCTTTAAAATTATGATTTAACACTACTATAGGACAACAACATTCATCCTATTTATTGAATTAAAAAAAATAATCTATTTTTACCGCATTATTATTAGTGTTGTCTAAATTCAAATACTTAATACAATTCACGACACTATTAAAAACACTCTGATAAAGTTCAAAAACCGCTCCGCTCGTCCACAACCGCTTTCCGAACAGTGTAGCACGACCGCCTCACTTTCGCACTTAATCGAGAAATATGGCGCGTGCTCTTATGCCTTTATTTATTACGCCAGCCTTCGAGGGATTAAGAACATCGATTTATACTGGCCTCATTAGTGAGTCTAAATTGATTAGTGTTGGCTTTCGTCATGTAACAATACTTTACGATTCTGTTTGTGATCCTGGCTCTTCAATTGCGAGATATGGCGGTTGTGATTGCGTTCAAGCACATTTTAGATTCTCCCTTGTTTCAATTCATGTGGGTATTTTTGCATCTGAAGATGTGGATTTGTCTTGATACATATGTCAATGGTTTAATGCTAAAATATGTTTTTACCTGACATACTGTTAAGAATATAAACTAATATCTAGTCAACTTTACAGATTACTTAGATGAAAATATTGCTATGATTTTTATGTTTATTTTAGAGTATCATTAAAGTCTTTTCTGTTGTAACATGATTTAGCTAACTCAAAGAATTTGTCCGCTGTTGTTCCCCGGATTTGTTGTAAAAGAAAGCAATTTAAGTTAGAGCAGCGTAATATAGTGCAATGAACACGTTCCTCTGTTTGTTTACGTCCAGGACAAAACGGTAAAAAGGCAGTAAAAAGCTTGGCGCATAACTTATTGTCCGAAATAGGCAGCGTCGGAAGCAGTTAGTTGCATGTAACGTCACAAGCGAGCAAATATCGCGTGACACCGCCCGCGCCGCACCGCTTCATTAAATTAATTACCCAACGTTAGTTCTATTGCGACACCCCACACAATACGAATACACAGAACAGATAACACACTCGCGATTTATTGCTTGCATTTCTTTTGTCAGCTTTGAAATTGTACGCGCATAAGTTAAACGAGATTAAAGTAATCGAACTTATAAATTTTGTCGCCTCACCTTTATAAGGCGAGCGGTGGTGTCGACGCGAACTTTGTTCAAATTAATGGGCCGCATTATCAGATCGACCCTCGTACAAGGCGTTTATGCGGAGATAATTTTGTGTGGATGTTAATTTTTTTTTTAATTCCTTCGCGCTTGTCGCCGTGGGATGTGAAGATGTAAGCGCGAGCGTAGGCGCCGACCTGGACCAAAAAGTAAACTGTATCGATCAGTTTCGTTTAAGTAGATCATTTGTTACCTATCGACTCTAACGGATTAAAGGACAACTATTTGCAACCTTTCAGACTAGGCGATAAGACTATATAAAATATCCCCTGTATTTTACTCCGATCATTGTTATAGTAGGAAAATATACCAATTGTGATTGTAGCTTTGATTTTTTGAAGTGCTTTTTGTTACTATTTTTACACACTACTTTATTCTTGCGATGATTCAATGGAACAGTTTTCATTACGTGTTTCAAAAATATTTTGGCGTATTTTTAAACAGTTATTTGTTTGACGTCAATCCTTCCTAAAAAATACGAACATTTCGCCCTTGTAAATTGGAATACATCAGATCTGGGTTAATTTACTTGAAGTTACTGTGTGCATCATTTTAAATAAGATTTTCATAACAAATGACAAACTGAAAATCTAAAGATTAACCTGAACATGACCAATAAAACATCCCATGAATTCAAAGGTAAACATCGATCGTTGCCATGAAAATACTCGCAGCGATATCCGTAGCATGAATCATAATAAAGCAAAATTAGATACAGAAACAGTTGCACAAATATGGAGTGGAAGCGAACTGAGCTAATTAAACTAACTCGTGATGAATGAATGGGATCGTGACGCAACTGACAACGCGCGTTAGTGCTGCACTTTATGTATTTAGTTAAACTGAAGCATACTATCCCTAGAATGTATATGGGTTGGAGAGTATAAATATGAAGGTTGGGTAGCAGAAGATAGGCCTCTTTAGGGAGTAAAGAAGGAAGACGTTACCATTCTTAGAATGCTTTGCAGGCGCGATGACGAACACAGAAAAAAGTTTCTTGCGTTGCTCGACATTAGTTTGTAATTTGACTATCCCAGCGCTGCACTGGTCACTTTGCTATCAGTCGGTATTTTATTGCCCATGGATGACTCGAGTTCATGGTTTGTATTATAGATCAAGGGAGTAATATTGGTACTAAAAATATCAGAAGACCGAAGAAGAAAGAAATGAGAACATGAATTGAAGTGCAATCGGCTCAATCGTAAATCATATGATTGTCACAGTAGTGATAAATATTACTAGCGCTGACAGTCGGGAGTAGATGAGGTTTTCTTTCGAATATTTTTCTTTTCTAGTTAATTTTGTTGCGATGATAAGACAAGCTAATGTCCTTGAATAAATCGCCAAGCTCCGATGCTTGATGTCAATTCTTTTCGTGCTTGTTAATGGGTTGCAATAAGTAGTTACAATATTGGGTATGTGGGCGGAACAATCTCCATCACAGAGTTTAAAAATTATTAGAAACATAAAATCACCACACTCGCTCAACGTTTCAGTAACACGTCATTGTAAAAAAGCAGCGCGATTGTAAAACAATGAAGCGCCATAAAGCGTTTTAAAGGCAAATTACTTAACTGGCAGGAAAAGCCTAATCCGACGACATTCCATGTTCAAAAACGGTTTCGGGACACTAATTAAGAAACTAAACAGCCGTCCAATAGCCATGAAATTCCTTATGCGAGCGGTAAACCAATTTCGAGGCACTTTGGAGGCGCGCGCGCTGCCGTAATTTAATTGACAAATAAAGACTGTTACACGTTAACCTCGGCCGCTACATTGTTGACGCTGCTTAGAAAATATTTAGTTTACGTGTGTTAAAATATCTGGTGCACGAATTAATAGCTTTGAGATTTCTCCGCTAGTAACACCGGAGGCGTCAGTTGGTTTGAAGTCATAATTTATAATGCCTGTGTGTTTTGGCTGTGAACTATGAGTTCTTTGGGTCGATTCCCAGATTGGGCATGTGACTTTGTTTATTTTCTACGGTCATGTCTTGAGTTTATTTCTACCCTTTCTAATGGTTTTTGATCGACTTTACAAATGCCCTGATGGTCAATAGCAACTCGTAGGTTTTGCAATTTTCAACATTAATTCTGGCGTAACTGAATCATGGATCCAAATAAGCATCAACCCAAGAGTGGTTTAAACCAAATGAGTTGCAAAAAATAAAAAAGTCTACCATTTTTCCCACAAAGCAAACCGTAGATTTCATTCCCAGCCTTTTCAGAACATAAAACACAGTGAAGATGTTTAAATGGCATTTGCAAGACCATCACAATTCGTCACCCCATAAAATCTGGATGTTGAACATTCTAAATGAATAATTAGCCGAGTTATCTGCGAAACAAGGGAGTCTTTCTTAATTATTACACCATTATAAAGTGGGACCACTCCCCCTCGACCCTCAAGAGGGTAAACTTACAAGACAAGTATTAATTAATTCCCACCGACATCGGTCCATTAAACGGTTAATTTTTATTCAGTGGCCAGTTTTTACAACTCCGATCGGCAGTTTCCACCGCGGGCGGAATGTAAATGTTTTGTCGCGGTTTCATTTGAATTAATTAACGTTCTAAATGAACTTTTCCCGTAACAATGTTTGTAAATAAAAGTTGTCAAGGAAATGCCGTTTTTTTGTCAATCTGCCGTTTCTTTTCTTTTTAATTCGCCCGGTTTGTTGGGGCCGCGAGTTTTGCGGCCTATTGTTTGGATTTATTCGTGTAATTAGCGAAGTTTGTTCCGTTTGGATTATTTTTTTTGTTTTGTTTGTTACACAAATTGGGGAATTTGATTTGGGGCCGGTTTTTTATTCAAAGTATTGCAATTTGCATGTAACCTCCGTTGTTTACTTCGTTAGAGAATTTAATAAAATCAATTCGGAAATTTCGCAGCCTTTATTTTTGCAACAATCGTGTTCTTCCTACTAAAAATTTCCTGCTAAAGTAAACAAAACATCACATACTATATTTATTTCAGAACAATGTATTTAAAAAGTGCTGATTAATTTTCATCAATCAACGACAGACATTAAAATTTCTTCACAAAAATTGCGAAGATGAGAAGATAAATCACGGTCCAACCATCCCGCAATTATAAGATCAAATTAAAACATAGACGGAACGTTTCAAAGGAACTCCTCACTAATAAATTCAGACGGGGAAGGGTTAAATAAAAAATATGAAAAACACCTCTGTCCTATAATAATTTTAACCCGTTTAGCGCAGTCGACGAGTAATAAAGATTAAAAAGTTTATTTTTTAACACTTTCGGTGCTAATGAGGGGGCGTTGGAAACAATTTGAAGGATTACCTTCTAAAAGCTTCCGTCAGGTTTTAATTGAGACTTTTTTGTTGGCCGAAAGGCTTTTAGCCCCTTTGACGCGACTTGCCTTTTGTGATGGCTCGCCGGTGATCTACTAATGAAGAATAATATTGTGGCTGCTTCATTTTGTGTTTATTGTATTAAATTAAATGTTATGTTCTGGCATTCCGTGATTAGTTTGTATTTGATTATATAAAGGTGGTTCTAATATAGCTAGAAAAAGAATAACAGCTGTGTAATACAACAATAAATGTCAAATCTCTCTTTGAGTTATAAAAAGCACATTTAATAGCAGTATAAAATAGTGATCGTACGCAACAAAAAGCATAACTCTAATCTTAAGTAAGACATTACGAGAATACCAATGCATGCGCGAAAAATCGATCGCGCGATGCCGTCTTAAATTCCTCACCCTTTTTGAGGGGGCTACCCCAAAAAAACGAAAGAATAGAAGAGGGAAAAAATCTAAATCGTCTCATATCTCTCCCCCCACCCCGCGCGGGCTCACCCGCCACCCCCGGACACCTCGACATCAAGCGCCCTCCTTATTTCGTATGCGAGCTCCTCCGGCAATCATTATAAGGATATCGATTAGGGCCACGTCTCTAACCTGCCCATATCTTTGTGGAACACTCGTGTGTACATAGGACTGCTTTTTTAGCAAACTATTACGATTTTTATTATAATTTTATTTTATAGTCCAATAAATTTACGAATAAACATGTTTCGGACGGTTTACGACGGTTGTTGCCGCATTAAATACATTCTTCCACTCACATTTGTGTTATTACAAGTCATTGCGTATCTACTGAAAACCGACTGCGTTACGGTAAACGTTTGCGGCAAATATTTATAATTATAGATGACATTGAAAAAAATTGAAGAGTTGCCGGCTGTTAAAAATTTTAGCAAGCAGAGACCATAATGGACAACGTTGGATTTAGATAATTATGGTAATAACATCTATATTTTTAATCACAAAATGATTTATTGTTTTTTATATTTAGTAAGTATTTAGGTACTATTTTTACATTAACAATTTGAAATTGCAAAACATCTAAACACAAAACAGAGGACGCAGTTAACTACGGAGGCCGTACCTCGCATAAGGAGATGCAAATTGTGCCCGTTAAACTATTTGGGAAGGCAAACAGAGGGGTCTCAGCTCACGTGTGCCCGAGATCCGGCGAACAAGATTAAAAATGCTGGATGGTACGGGTCGAGTATGAGAAATATTGAAGTTTACCAAGAAAGCCGCTTTGGGGATATGTAAATAGGAAACTACAAAAGTTATGTTTGACTTCGGTCGTGTGAGTGAGTGGCCGCGGGATTATTGCCGCCGCCAAATTGTAAAAGTGGATCCAATTTGATTCGCACCCGCTGCTGTTTGATAAGGGGTTTAATACGGATACGATTTACGAGTACGTGAGTATCGAACTTATTAATAGTTTTTCAAGTATTTATGTTGTGTCAAAACTACTTTCGAACAAGAAAGGTTGAAAATTTGGCTGTGGGTGAGAAGTCGCGAAGACTCGTGTTAGTGTGACTCACCAATTTTGTTTCAGGTAAATGTTAAGTAGCCTGTTATAACTCATATATTTATACAAATATAATTTTTATTCAATATTTTTGAAGCGACAAGTTGAAGAATGTATGCAGCGTCCTATGTCAAATTTGCAATTTTGACAATGGTGTCCACTATCCCGTATTAAACTTATAAAAATGCCTAGAAGTTAGATACTGCTCTAATTACAGAACTATCACTAAATCTTGTGTTATTCAAGATGTAAACGCAAGCAATAATTTGCATCTTCTATTAGAGTAACAAAGTTTTCCTTAACCCGCAACAAAATCAATGGGAAACAAAACAATATTCAGTACTCATTATACACGGAGTGCCATTATACGTGACATTTTGTAATGTTTACCTGTAAACTTAGACATAAGGGTTGCAAATTCCAACACTGGTCGCACGAAGTGAATTCATTAGTTCTGTTGATTGCTAGCTTGCGCCGGGTTTCCCGATTCGAAAAAAACGTGTAATATGTGGTTACCGAGGAAAACTTCATGTAATTAAGTGAACTTTCACATCTGCTACAGTCGTGCTGTTATTTACAAATTAAAAAAGTTAATGCCAATATTGAAACTTAATATTTTTTTAGATAATTATATTGGTATAAACTGTCATATAGAGCGGTTTTTATTCAAATCCACCAATTTGTTAAGATCAAGAAGTCATCATACTTTTATATAGACTTAGAATCTAAATTTCCCATAACCCACACATTTTTTTACAGGTTGATTAACTACTAGTCGGCTTTGTTTTATATATCTTCTAAAAAAATGATGGAATATTCCGTCAAGAATATAAGAGCGGCGTATAAGCTCTTATTTATATTTCTAATCAACATATTACTGCAAAATAACAATCTCAACAAAACGCAGTCAGATATTGCATTCAAAACACAACGCGTAATGACAACTTGTATTCTTAGAGCGTGAAAGACTGCTGAGTTTCCTTGAATACTCAGCCGCAGGGCTATCTAAGACGCAGACGGCCCTCGTAAACGCGCCGCTGGACTCAACTAGAACTCAGCAGAACTACAAACACTTCCAGCATAAGGACTCTATACACTGCATTTTGTGTTTTAATGAATGACTTTTGTATGAAACTGTTCAGTTTGTGGTTAAATTTTATAGAAGAAAATAACGACTTGCGGTATTATTTGTATGGGTGAAAGCTTTCCTAACTCAAAAAAATACAATAACATTGTAACTGATTGGTTTTAAAATCGTTTGTAAAATAAGTTTCAATATAACTGTATGTAAAGTTTAAAATGACTGACTTGAGAAGTATGCGTTTGTGCCATGTCAATTAATTTCTGCTATACGAATATTACTTGTAACACGTTGTATTTACTTTTTCATTTGAATTTTAAATTGAGAAAATACTTACTCTTGCTTTTATTATGTATTTATGAAATATTATTGATGTCGAAATTGTATGAATACTTCAAAATGTTCTACGTCACTTGTAGATTTTTATGATGTATTCAAATACACATAAATCAGCAATTAAGCAAATTGCCCTCTCCCTATTGGTCTTATATGTAGGTACATCGTACATTTTGCAAGTGGCTAATTCCGTTTGGGTGAATCTAATAAATCCGGCCGCTGAGCAGAGCATATCTCAAAGCTGTTTCATTATTCGGCATTAGCCGGCGGTCGGCCACGCAAATCTTGGCGTCCCTCCGCCGCCGCGCCGCGAACAAGAACCCCCAATTTCCTTCATTACTTACCTCCCGTCCGAGACAATGGCAAGACGACGACATGAAAAAAAATAATAATAATTTCAAGTGGAATAACGCTGAAAATCTTTTCACGGGAAGAAGAATTATTGTTGTTTTGCAAGCGAGCTCTCAGAGACAAAATGCACCATCCTTATTACGCTATTGTTCGGTGTTACGAGCTTTATTCATTTTTACTTGGCTCGACTTGAATGCTTATTAATTTAAGGCCGTGATAAGCTCGGATTCTTTTGAATGAACGAAGGAAATGTCTGCCCCATTGTCATGATTTATTTTAAATCCCACTCGAATATGAGCGACTTGTCCAAATTATTCCAATAATTTTAACGCTACGTATAGAACCGCAGGAGCCGGTAACAAAGCGTGCGCGGAGCGAATGGCGAAAAAATTAGTGCATGTAAGCACCGAAGCAAATACGTTATAATGAAACGTAAATATACATCACACGAAATGCTTTATGGTAATCGAAATATGCCGAAATATGTTGTTAAGAGGGTAGAAAACTACCGGTGAACATGCAAGGGATGAACCGAGCTTTCATATTTTGCGGCCGCGCCGTAACGAAGCGACTCCGAAACTTTGCTGCCGTGTATGTCTTCGATGGAGTTTTTTAAGACGACCGTAAACATTCCTACAAGCCTTTTGTGCCACTATTTGGACAGTCGAATAGAGTACGGCTCGTAATAAAGACATTTTTATAGCTCGGGTAAGTTGTTCAAACGTTATAAACAAATTGGCGAGTGAACGGTGGCGTGTAAATGTGAGTGCAGCGTCTCAGCGCTCGGCGCGGCGGAGACAACTGCGCGCCCCTCGGGATCGACTCAAGAGTGATTACGAATTTTAATTATTTTTTTAAGCCGGTGGCGGGAGGTGATGTTCCCGGTGCCGAGGCTTATGCAAACAATCGAGTCGCACTTGGAATTAATCCGACTCCGGTTTTTTCCTTCGCGACAAGGAATTAACAAGCAAAGAAGTCATTAAGTCGGAAGATATTCGAGGATTCCTTTTAATTGCGGCTTCCTTGACGTCCGGCTTTCTAATTGGTTCGTGTCAACGAATAACTCGGATTAAATTAGATTTGTCGTTTCATTTTGTTTTTTACTGTTTATGTTTCCGTTTATTTATTTGATAATATTGTTGATATAATACATTTTATTTTTCTTGCAGCGCTGTAGATATGAAAAGTCGGCCACGTGTCATTAGGGGGCATATAACAGGAGGTTATTATCCAATTATTTCTAACCTTTCAGCATGGGCCGCTTCAGTGCAGCGGTAATTACTCCACTTTGTAAGTTTAAGCGTGCTGCATGACAGTCTAAGTGATTGTATGTGGTGGACTATACCGCTAATGATTTATTTGTGACGTGCCGTCATTGAGACTAGTCCGAACTGTCCTTACTCATCAATGTGGTTATGAAACACTTTGATGTGTCAGTAGTGTGCATCTACCTTTATGTTCAGAGGGTAATTTGATTATAATTTAGTTGGATAGTGTCCTTTATCACACTGCTTTTTAATTTGGAATGGTTTACTATTTCAACAACATTGATTTTTTTCGAAGAATGGCGAGACAAGCTTTCCATTCGCCTGATGGTAAGCGATACAATCGCTCATAGGCAGTAACCGTACAATACTATGAATTAAAAGCAATGTTTTTCATTCCACTACGCTCGCCATCCTGAGACATAAGATGTTAAGTCTCCATATGACAGTAGTTACTATGAGACTTGATTCAAAAAAAAAAAAAAATTGGTACAGTTGATCTATATCGATATGTCCGATAATTGTATACAGAGAAAATAAGTTAAAAGCAGAAAACAAACGTTTTGGTATAAAGCAAACAAGAGGATCAATAAAAAGGCTGATTGAGCACTCCCGATGTAATGACTCATTTATATTAACGACCAAACTCATCAATACTCATTCACTTGATTCGGATATTTCCACGAAGATCCTTCACTAATTGAAATTGAAATCTGATTTCCCCCCTCAGAGCTCAGCGAGCACTGGTGATTAAAAGTATTCGAACAAAATACAAATAATCAAATTACAATATCGCTAACGACGACGCCGTCTCCCCAGAATCCTTTTATATTTAGGAATAAATTAAGCCATAGAAAGGGAAAAAGAAAGTTGCGATACGCCAAACAACAGTTTTTTTCATTGTAAGCCTTTAATGATACGGTTATTGTGGAATATTAAAAATTTGCTTCTTTCTTACCTTTCTATGAAACGGTATTGGAATTAATGGCTGCGGAATCGTTAACGCGGTTTTGTACCATTTTACTTTGAAATTATATATTTTTTCAAAGGCCATTTGCCATTTAGCACACAATCATAGAATTCTATGTCTTTAATCGCAATCAATCAATAGAAATTCTTACAAATTACAAATCGCCATGGTATTCAGGTTTCTTCAAGATGTTTTTCTTCACCGTTATAGTGCGTGGTGATTCACTATGAATGCTTACATGACTCCGAAAATTCTGAGGTGTGCTCTGAGATTGGAACCTGTAACACAACGAAGTTGTTGGTAGCCGCGTTTGGTCCATTTACCACCTTGCATAAATTAATTTGACAGAGCATCATTGCAGTTGCATCATGAATTGACATTACGATATTGATATTGCTAAAATATAATTATAGTAGGTATTTTTGTGTTTTGTCTTTAAACGTTTTAATGTTTTATCCCGGGTGATAGATATTCATAAAATTAGTAATTATCATCACATTTTACATTTAGTTTACAGAAACTAAGACTTAAAAATATTATTTATAGGACTTCACGTTCATTTTTCTAAGAACTCCGGCCCTGGGTCGCATTAATGTTTATATTTATTGAAAATATATAGTTTTCCCTACACAAAAAAGTCGGTTTCATCGAGGCACAAACTTCGCACTTATACTAAGTTTCATAGTAAAACAGGCTCCTTTATCTGTTAAACGTCAGTCCTATAAATTTGGCACCTCAAAAGGCCTACAGGGTGTTAAGGTGACATGCCTGAAGTACGAAAGAGATCTCATTGACATTAAGTACACACAAGAGTCGTGAAGCCGAATGAAAAATTGCCCTATTTTGAGGATGGATGACGCGAATTAAGAAAGCAATTACTCATCGGAAAACGCACGGGGGTGGAATGTTAATAGGAGACTATGGAGAGCTATTTTTCATTTGGTGTTCGGACATCCACGAATTCGTAATTAACATGTTAATGTCATAGCGTCTTTGAATAATTAAGATTTTGAAAAATACGATATATTCAAAGTTATTTGGACGTGCTACTGACGGACTATAAAAATCTGATCTTGTAATTGTATTTCCAATCAAAAAGTGTCAATCATACAACGTGAAGATTAAAAGTGACGCTCACGTCACAGTAGGTCTCAACCTATATCACAATTTTGAATTCTTCAGCGCTTAAGCTCGAGCACGAAATAAGTATCATTTAGTAATAAATCATTAATACGCTAAAACAGTCAAAAGCAATAAACCGATACACGCATAGCAAATCTTTTGTTCCCCCAAGGTCACATACATACATCGGGGAGCGTCTGGCGCAACTTTCCACCCGTGTTATGCCCTCGAATTTTCTTCTAACTTTTTCCGCTCGAGGCCACTTATCACCCCTGCCCCCCCTTCCATCCCTCTTCACCCCCCTGGTCCATCGAGCTCGACCACTAATTGCGTTCGTTAATTAGGAAACGTCATGAGTGTTTACCGAGAGAGCTAAGTGTGAAGTTCGGGCCCACTAATGCCCCGGCGTGAAATTACTTCCGGGCAAGTTGAAACTTTTTGAGAAATAAACTTGGCGAGATTAATTAGCTGATGGCCGGTGGATTAGCCGCTGCGTCTGCGCTCTAATAAGATTATAAGAGTTCTGTTTCCACAACTTTTCAACTTTACTTACGTTAATTTTGTTTGTTGCCGTTTTAGTGCTGTTTAGCTGGGGAATTAGCTAGCGTTCTAGACGTGTGAATTATTAACAGTTAGTTATTGAGAGTGATGCTTTAGCAAATTAATTTATGTTGTGATTATATAGTTATTAACGATCAAGTCTACTTATAGAATTACCAAAACCAACTAAACACTGAATATTATTGAAAATCATAAGTCATAATAAATGCCACGATTGTAGAAAGTCGTGCATAGCTCTATGGAAACTGAGTTTTAGTAGAAAATACGACTAACATATTTAGATACGATTTATCCCTAATTCCATCTATATAACTAACAATGAGTTATTCCAATATCGAACCCAGTCCTGCTACTCGATACGCCTAATAACTTAAATCACAGTACAATAACCCCGATATACCGATATTCACGTAGGCAGCTACACTGCACCACTGCCCACCGCTTTCTAGAAGGCGAACACTCCACCATTAGTCGGAACTTCACATCACCGGTAAGAAACGGACTATAGAATCGAAAAGTCATGACTTGTCTGCTTGTTAACACATCTTTAGGTAAAGAATGCCTCATCCACATATTCAAATTAAATATTGAGAAAAAGAAAAAGCTTGCATACATGTCAATTTAAATATTGAAAAAGAAAATATAAAGCACGCTTCAGCGACACGTTCAAATTAAATATTAAGAAAAAAAAAAACGGATCAGTGAATATTAAGAGAGGATCTGTTATATATTAGTACTGATATAAGATAATAAATATTATCCATTAGTACAGTGGTCGCTGTTTTGAATCCATACGGTTTTGAATCCACGCCTTTGATTCTTCGGTTGCGTGAGTGTTGATTTTCAATTAACTCGCATTTTCACAGTGAAGAAAAACACCGTGAGGTAATCTGCATACAATAGACTACGGCGTAAGCCTTGTCAATGGAACTTTCGTTCTACAGGAGTGGAAAATGGACGTATTTAAGCTGATACAGTATTGAGAAATACAGAAAGAACAGTACAGTAAACAGAAATAAACAAAGACACTTATCTAATTCATAAAGGAAATGAATCGGTGAGGTGCGAGATTGCGCTAATTAACACGTATGGGGATAATTACCCACCCGTATTGTAAGTGAAATGTGTCATCCCTAGTTTTATAGGCCCAGACGCCAGTAAGTATGATTGAAGGCGGATTAATTAATTGGCTGATTAATTCTCTTAACCCGCACATAAAATTTTTATCGCCTATTGATTTGTAGGTGGTATTTAAGACCTCCGTGATTGATTTTGTGATATATTTTTGCTGATTTAGTATTAAGTTGTATATGAATCGCGGAAAAGTAAGGAAATATGGAATTGAAATATTTTCGGTAAATATTGCAAGAACTCGCTGGATAAATGCCTATTCCAACAGGTTGCTGTGAAGATCACTGAATGAGGCCTGAGAGCAGAAGTGGACTTTCTGTACCTCACGATCACGATGGTGCAACCCATGCATTTTATGAAATATTTCAATAAATATCAAAATATCAGAGTGGACTAAGTCATACGGTCTCAAACTTAACCCTCTAAAAACACAGGCCATTGTTTTGGGAAGCCAGAGAACTCTCTGCAAAGTCGATTGGACACTTCTGCCAGACGTGATGCTGGACGGGGTTGTTATTCCGCTCAGTGATCATGTCAAAAACCTGGGCGTAATAATCGACCGCAGTTTGTCTTGGGGACCTCAAATAACGGCTATGAGTCGCAAAATATTTGCCTCTGCAGGGTGTTTACGTAGGTTGCGTAATTTTCTTCCCACTACCACTAAGATTGCGCTTGCACAGTCTCTCTTGCTCCCTATTCTCGATTATGCCGACGCCAGCTATCTTGATCTTACCGAGGCCCAGCTAAATAAGCTTGAGCGTCTTCAAAATTTCTGTATCAGGTTTATATTTGGACTGCGCAAATATGACCATATTTCTGAATATCGTATTAAGCTCAAGTGGCTTCCTATACGCCGCCGCCGGGATGTTCATATCCTATCTCTTCTCTACAGTATTCTGTTTAATCCCTCGTCTCCGCGCTATCTTCAGGAACGCTTTAGTTTCTTACATACTGCTAATTCTCATTCTCTTAGGTCGTCAGAGAATCTTATATTAAAGTTTCCAGCACATAGGACGTCGTTTTATGATCGGTCTTTTACGGTAGAAGCAGTACGGTTGTGGAACGCACTGCCTCTCTCTATTAAACGTTCGTCCTCACTGGAAACCTTCAAACTCCAGTTAAAGGGTTACTATCTCTCGCAATAGTATAATGTCCATACCCTATTAAGTATATGTATGTATTTGTTATGTATTTTATGTAAGTTTATTGTTTCATGTTTGCTTAATATATATAAATCTAGGAATATCTATTATATATGTAGGTATTGTTTATGTTAGTTTATGCATTTATTTTTGAACATAAAGCACCGCCAATGTCTCCTGGTATTTTTACCTGCTTGAATGGTTGCCTGGAAGAGATCGCTTTTAGCGATAAGGCCGCCAATTGTTCCACCTAATATACAGTTGCTTCATATTTTTATTTTTTTTTTTGTTTTGTGGTGTAATAATAAAGAGTTTTATTATTATTATTATTAAATAATCTAATCATAACGAGCCATATTGGTCTCGTATAGGTAGAGAGAATTATTTTTTTTTGTATATAAAAGTTTACAGTTCATTCATCTTGCAGATTTTATATATTTAAAGTTAACAATATTAGTCATGAATATATTTAGTTATTACAAATACATTCTGGCATTAAATCCGAAATCTTTTTCTTGATAAAATCCATTCTGTATTCAACTAGGCCATCGCCTACTCCAATAAGTCATATTTTTTTATTTATTAATATCATTTTGTTTTTTGAATGGACTTATTATAATAATTATACCATTAAAACAACGGTTCGTTAATTAATATTCAGTTGTAAGCGGATGTAATAATCAATTTCCTATTAATTTTATGTGTAATTATAATGAATGGGGCCCATTAAGGTACATTAGTTAAGACATCTTATTTGTGGTTCTAAATTAATTTGTGAATAGCGTAGACGAGTAGGATGAATTTAATTAATGATATGCTTGTAACAAAAACTGGGTTGGTACCATAAAAATATAATGGTTGCAAATATTATCGCCTAAATTGTGCGCAAGCATTTTTTAATCTATGAATTTGGTAAAATTGTACTTTTACTCATATGAAACAATAATTTATAGGTTACAAACATTTTGAAAGTATTTAATGTATGGTATTATTTTTTGAATATAACTTTAGCTCTTTTTATCTGCTATGTCATTTTCAATAAGTCAAGATTATGAAACTCAGTTGTTAGTTTAGCGAAAATGGGAACCAAAGCCGTCGGCACCGTATGACTGTTGTTATGACAGAGTTGCGTCGGGTTCGCCGACCCCACTCCGAGTTTTAATGATAAAAAAATTCGTACGGAGGGGACGCGAAGTGCCATCGAAGGAGGGAAAAAAACGGAGGAAAATATTTGGCGCGACAGGTTGCCTCCCCGCGGGGAGGGGGTTGATAAAAATTAAATCTTAACGACGGAAATTTAAAGATGACGCTCGAACGATCAAGCGGAGTGCGCATCTGAGCCCAGGGGTGGTTTAATTGGGGCGAGTATGAGCCAACGCACCGCTGATTGATTGCCACATTTGAGATACTAGTGCACGTAAAATGTGTTTTTTATAATGTGGATTTTTCTTTAACATTTAGGTTAGGTTAGGTAGTCTTTTCTAGTCTTAGACGGCGTTGTAAGAATGGAATAATAGATATTCATTAATTGATAGACATCAGAAGGACTGAATTATGATATCGTTTAAATTTCAATTGGTTACTTTGAAATTTAGCAGAAGTATTATCATTCAATTCATACTATGTCTCAAATTAATTGTAATAAAATTCCCAGTTAAGCACAGTTACACAATATACACAAAAATGAAGCGGAAGAAAGTATAATGTAGATTGACTTATAATCCAAGAAATTTCAAGAGATTTCTGAACTATAAACTCACAAAAATCCAAGCAATAAAAAAACCAAATAAATTGTTTAATTTTATGTTGTAGTGAGAACAGCTTCATAATCTCGGCCGCATTGTTGCTAAATATTCGAATTTTAGTACTAAACTGTCGCCTGGCAAATCCTAGGTGCTATTTCGAAACAATATTGTAAGAGGTTTATTACTTCATGGCGTTTTATTGGATGATTAAATATTCATTGAATTTTATGACTTAATTCATGAGAATGAGACACACAATTGAACGGCAAATTAAAAATAGTAATGATGGATAGTACTTCTATACCAGGATTTACTTCTATTTTATTCTATAAAGCGTCAGAGTGAGATTTTTGTGGAATGCTAGAAAGATATTCAAAATCTTTAGTCTTAGATCATAGTAATGTGTAATATAATAGAAAGAAGTTCGTTAATTAATAAAATAGTTGTAACAATACAGTGAATAGCTAAAGAAAACAACACAGTAATTGTCAACATACAATGTACAAAACCACAACAAAATAACGGGCGATTCTTCTCGAAACACGAAGAAATTATCAGAAAATAAAACAGTAACTCAAATTCCCGTCCGCATTGAAATTCAAATCTGGATGCAAGGAGATTTGCATCGGTCGGCATCGACTATTGATTTTCCAACGTCTTGAGGGCCACCGTTGCATTTCTACTTGTTTAAACTTTTTATTTTCACTCTTCACTCGCGTTTTTTGTTTCAACCACTCGCCCCAGGCTCGCTCCCCTACGCACTCCCTCTTGCATAAAAAAACTTCTAATCGATAATTTGTGTGGGGGTGCATTAAGCATATCGCAGTGGTGTGCACGAATGTTTTTCTCAATGCTTTCAGATTTCACCCTCAAGGCTATTTTTGTTTTGCCGGCCGTCTTTGGTATTAATATAAGGAAAATTGTTTCGGTACGTTTTTATGTACACTCCGCGATTATGTAGTCCTCCTTTGATATATTTTCTACATCGATGGTTTTACGATCTTTAGTCATTTTGTAAGTTACATGTGCAAAAAGTGTTGAAGTTTGCGCAGTAAAATCCGCCCTTGAATTATCTCCGTGCTCTTTTGCGTTTTTTTCGTTTCGCATCAACCATTTTTTCTTATTTTGGTTTTGGAGAAGAGTCTTTCATATCTTCTGACCCTAAAAAACATATAGTCTTATCTAATTTAGCTTCTATAGAATCTATCTTGTTAGCTCTCAGAAGAAATTGAACGCCACAACACATTTGCCGCCTAACAATCGTCCGCGACAGCTTATATCATCTAATTCATGTCGACGATGTAATTTAAAAAGCTAGAAGTTATGGTGCCATCTAACAGCTCAACAATTGAAAAGCAGCCATAACACTAAAGATCGGTGGGCATCGGATCTAATCAGAAGACGCGCGGCGTCGTGTGTTACTAACTGCCAATATCTGATGCATCGGCAACGGGCTCGCTGTCCCATTGTATTTGTTCTTTATGTTTTTTTATGTGGAGGGAAGCGACGATAATGTTTTTATGGCCGCGAAGGGTGGCTGCCTTAATCAGGGTGTTGTGATTAAACTTGCCAATGTTTTCTGTTAAAACTTTAGCAACACCTCCGCTAAGTTTATTTTGTTTTCAGCTCCGTTAATATCCACGATTTTAAGTAATACTTAATCTTTTCCATTATACTTTATATTTTTGCTGTTGTTAATTACTTGAAACTATTCTATGGAAATCTTAATGAAACATGAAAAAACGAAATAGCAGTGGAATTCTTAAGTAGTCACCTCATTTTTCAATTCGGAACGTGGAACAAAGTACGTCTATTTCTGTATGGATGTTAATAGCTCTCAAGTATTTAACAATGTTTTATGTGACAGTCGTAAGATGGATTCAAATGAAATGAGCTCACATGCACTAAATAGTTACAAGTATTTGAAAATTTTAACTAGAACTATACTAAAAGTTGCTGTAAATTTAATTTAAGATAACAGGAACTCATAAATATTTCCTAAAATTTATGCTGGACGGTTGCAATTGTTAAAACCGTTTAAAGAATGTCAAAATAATGCCAGGTTCCACATCGTCTAAAATTAAATTTACTATATCTTAATCGCCTAAGACCTCGATATCTTGGTCCAATGTAGGATCCATTAGCAATAACAGTGAGGCTACTCAAACAATTCCAACAACAATCACACATTACGAATGTGAAGAAAATGCTAATTCAAGGCGCACATGATTCTCGCATGTCTCCACGCATACTGTCACACGATAATGACTCCAAAACGGCAATTCAAGCCAGAGTTTTTCATAAAACGAGGTATATGAGTCAAGAACATTGGAGTCATAAACATGAGTGTACCACCCCACGCGTTCACCCCTTGCTCAACTCACCCCCGCACGTAGAAACACAAAAAAGGGCACCGTAGGGACGTTACGCATCCCAAGTAAGCGCTCATTGCTGGGGTCTGCAGATGTCTTTAATGGCTTTAAATTATATGTAGAGAGCTAACTGCCGCCTTCCTTTGCAAATGTGTGATAGATTGCGCTAGGTTATTGTGCTTCCCTTTTGTCTTGCTGATGTTAATACACTCAACTGAGGAGTTTTATCTGCCATAAAAGTACTGAGTATTGGAGATAACGATTCTGTGGATATACGACATTTTATCATAGAAACTGTGTTTCTCATTTAGGAAAGCAAGTAGGTTTTGTTAATAAGAGCAGCGGAAAAGGACTTTTTTAGATCTATTGCATTAAGTATATTTTGATTCTCGAAAATAAAAAGAACTATAGTACTTATTCAAGTTATTTCGATTTCAACCTATTATCTTCATAATTATTTTATGTTTTTAACATAAGAGTGTTAAATATGTACTGAGCATTCGTAAAGGGTGTACGAAGTCCATCAACTTACATTTGGTTATCGTTGTGGTCAAGGAACCCATCTCAATCGTAGAGAGAGCCCATGTGATGTTATGCAGGCTTGTGCTCAGGAGTGGAACGCATTCCGATAGAAACAAGCGACCAAGCAACGCGATTTCATTACGCCAGGAAAAAATGGAGAAATTGGAAAATAATGTCAATTACCGTGTACAAAGCCGGCAAACCCGTGGCGGCTAACGATTGTCATTACGCATTGTCGTGATTGCGTAAATAGGGACGATTTGAACGCGAACTGAGGTGGGGCGGCCCGCGAAGTTTTCCGCATCGCTCGTCGCGCCCCGCGGCTTGTTAATGTAATCACAGCCCGTCTTCACGTAAACATATCTGTTTTATATTTACACAATCCTTACGCACTTTCATATTCTTTCATATCGCGATTGTAAGTGTGCTGTGTGCGTTTTATTGTCTTGAATACTTTATACGGCATTTATGAATGAAAATGTTTCGCTTCTCTATTATTTGAGATGGCGTTTGGTGGCAAATGTTAATATTATTTTTTTGGAATTGTTTTGAGGTTAATTCGTATATATTAAAGATAGTGAGGTTAGTGTAGTTGTTAAAACGTAATTCACCTTGGTATTGTCTTAAATAATATTCCAAAATACGGAAGGATCTTGACAAAATCTTCGATACTTAAAATTATGGATGAAAGATTACGGATATTTAATTGTATAACTTTGATATTATCAGTGATATTTTCGCTCAAATAAATTACTTTTCTTGGACATCCAGTAATCATCAATAATTAAGAGTGCATTTACATTGCATTAGAGCCTCGCAACAAACTACAAGTTAAACGCACAAATTACTGTTTTCATACTGGGTACTGATGGCTTGACATCGCCAGTTAGACAACCAGTAATTATTGCGACAACCTCACATAATACAAGGAAGAATAAGGCCCAGTTGCATCTACCTTGCCTATAGCTTTGACTTTGAAAATGTAATTCCCACACATTTGTAATATCGAATATATAGCGATAACATTGTCAAAATTAAAAGTTATAAAGTTATTTGCATTAAATAAATACGCCCAAAAGCTACATACATACTACATAGTCCTGACCCCACATTAAGATGAGTTTGTGTCGTGGGTATAAGGAACTATGAGAAACTTTTCGGTCCTACAAACACCCAGATCCGAAACAAATACACATATTCGTGGTTCACATAAACATTCGGTGCGAGGATCGAACCTGTGGTCTCTCTTATCACAGCTGGCGTCTAACCAACTGCGCCACGAGAGCTGTCAACCATTGCTTTAACCATGTCAACTTCATGCGTTAGGGATGCTATAGATATCATATTATCAAGATATTAGGAACAGTTTTTGAGTATTTTATGGGACATATTATCACCAATAGATTACGTGTGTAATTGCTTGTTGTTTATATTAGGAAAACATATCTCAAACAATCCGTTGAAAGCATATTTTTAAAATTTTATTTGTAGATCCAAATTCCACCACACCTAATAGAAAATAAATGAATTATAACATGGGATTGACAACATCAAAGTTAAATTTGATAAAACTCATTTGTTTACAATTGGGCCCAAATAGTTTGAACTTAACAGTACTGTGAGAAATTGGGTGATTGAATGGCCAGTGATCCGTATGGATCCGTTATCACAATGCGTGCGACAATGGCACGGATGCAGGCGCCATGGTTGATCGCCGCTCACATCGATGTCAGTGTCCACACGTTTATGTCAGTTGCTTGATGGTGTAAAACAATTGGGTTTCCTGTTTACCCCATGTGTAATGTTTGGTAATGTTTTTGTGGGCGCGGCAAATGAGCTAGCGGTTTGGCTAATGGAATTTAAGTGCAGAATGAATCATGACACTTTTTTGTTGCATTGTTAATTTAAGAATTGCATCTTTTTTTATTCATGCCGTTCTACTGGTGGTAAGCGAGATGACCGCTGATGACAGTAGCAGAACCAAACAATACCATTAATTACAAAGCAATGCTTTGTATTCCACTGCGCTTGCCATCCTGAGACATGACATATTAAGTCTCAATATGTCCAGTAGTTATTCTGGGTACAATGGCATTCTAAAAGTAATACAACAGTGCATTTAGAGTGTGTATGGCGGTAAAAATAGACGTTGCGATGGTACCTACCAGGCCGCTGCTCACATATGAGGGACCTACCACCAGTGACCTACCACCTTGTTACATTACTAACTTAAGAATTGCATCGTGCAATGGAACAGTAACAGTGGATCTGTCACCACACTGATTTTCTTTGCAAAGGTCACTAAAAAGTTTATCTAGCGCTTTCTCGATGTCTTCAATAAATATATGAGGACCAATGGCCTTACTATTGAGGATGCCGAAATGGCACTGGTCGGGATAACGCTAAATAGAAGGAAGAAAGAATTGTTTCTACTACTACGTTTTAATCTTTGAATTGGTCATTGTGGTCTGAAGCAAATGAGTTGAAACATTTGAAAAAAGTTTTGATTGCTCACACACACACATTTACTTTGTGACAAGTGTAAGAACGTCAATCACCTTAGAAACTTTCGCCATTGGCTTTTAAACCTATTTGATGTTCAATCAGTAGAACTATTATAATTATTGAATTATATAATTGGTTTTATCGAAATCGTAGCATTTATAAAATTTTGTAGAACAGCTGTCGTCCCAAAATGTAAAGATTCTTTACAAAATCATCTTATTCATTATGACTTACTTGAAATCCTCCACTTTATACATTGTTATGACTCACCTTCTGTAACAAAAGAAAAGCGCGCTTATTAAACATATTCTCACAAATACCATTGATTTCGCCAAAAATATTCCCTTATTTTACAAAAATAATAGGTTTATTTTTTGTACCGAATGAAGAAATTGTAAAATATGTGTGACAATTATCGGTACACGACGTTAATAGCCATCTTACATTGTTAAGACGAGAGATAGAAAAACGTCCCCTAACTTCGGGAGATTTATTCGCAAATTACTTATAAATTATCAAACTTCTGTGTACAACCTCCCTTGCAAGTTCAGTCTGTGCTTTAAACTTTATTACATTAAAAATAAAGACTAATATTGTTTGAATTAGATGCATCTATAAGAGGCATTGCGTTGCCGGTTGTACGACATTGGGCTCGCTTATAAAAATGTATTTAAAATGTCACCGTGGAAAATGATTTATTGGATATGGAGTGTCGTAAATTTGTCCACTTGGATTTAGAATAAAGAAGGCAATAAATATTCCGACGGTATTCATACTTCTGTGTGGGGCGATATTTGGGTTACGGTGGTGAGGACTAAAGGTGATAGGTTGCAACGTATAGAATCCACCGCTTTTAAAACAAATGAAGGCAAAATATAACAATGCAGACTATTTACAGCCATCATTCATTTATTTTGCCTGCTCGATTTGGTGTACGTTAACAATTAGACATTTTACTTTTCGTAGCAAATTCATCTAAAATTATATTATTCGTAAACAATATGTTATATAAAGTTGTTTTCGTCTACACTGTTATAAGAATATGTGTTTTCGTTAACACCAAAACTCAAATCGAATTATTAAACGAAATGACTAGTTTAAAACTTAAAACACCATGCGAATTTATTTATTTTATCAAATTAGATATATCAAAAGGATGATTCATAAAAAATAATTCGCATGGGAATATTCATGTTCTGCTCTAATACGCACGTTTTAATTTATGCAAGACGATACCACGGTCTAAAGAAATCAGTACAAAGGCCTTCGTCAAAAATTGCGATCGCAGTGTCACCCAACACTTCGGTGGGGTGCGTGAAAAAAATCCATCAACCCCAAACGTGACATGTCATTGTACTTCCTATTTTTGTCACTTAAAATACTTTTTACGTACGTTGTGGAACAAAAACTGTCTAATTGTAACAGTTTTTTATACTGAGATTTTATGCTCGATTATTCCCTTCCATTGTGATAAAACTGTCTTAAGTTTTTATGTGTTATACCGTTAAAATAGCGGACTGGGATAATTGTTTGAAAAAATATTGTCACAATTTGGTTCTTGATGCGTGATTGTTTCGTTTTTTAGACTATTCACCTGGTTTCATGTTGACGTTTCGTATTCCTGTGTAGTCTCCAATCACAGATAGTACAAAGCTATTATGTTTTCTTTAATTACATCCTGTGGGACTTGTGACGATATTGTGAATTTTAATATATTATTTTTCGATTTTTGCCATCCACCGGTACTTGCGAGAATTATCACTTTGTAAATAAAATCTGGATTAAATGTAATTGCAACTATGTCGTACACTATCTATATGAGTCTGAACTATGTTAACCAACCTTAGCAGTTCTTAAATTGTTGGCTGCTTCGAACCCACTCTCAATATTAAGTGTTATAAAAAGTAATAAGGGCGGATTTAATCCATCCAGTCTCATGCACTTCATTTCCCACACACCTGTGATACAGGAGGTGAAAATATCGAAGCATGTTATTAAATCAATCCGATCGATCGGAAGGGGTTCGATTCCAGCACATATTAGTTCACAAAAGAAATCCGGAACGGAACGGATTTCTATTATTTATAGTTTCCGATGTAAGTTTTGAATGTACCTTAATTATCGGCTGCTATGTCGCACCCTCGAATGTTTTCTTTAAAAACTTTCACGGTGGTAGGGTTTAATTATTTTTTAATTTTGTCCCTTTAGAATTTGTTATTTTTGTCAAAATGTTTTGTAAGAACTGGATTTAATATTATATTGTGTGTATTCGGAAATTAATTTATTTTGAGATGTATAAAATAAAAACTAAAATACACAAAATTGGGTATTTTTAATACGAGTGATAGAATTTTCATCATTCCAAATTTAAGCAAAAATAGCGATCAATATTTTATATTTATACCACCACACGAAATGAATCAATAACCGATTTCTCCGATACTCGATCGGCTTGATCTCATAACAAAATAAAATACCAAAAAACTACCGCTCAAATTAGCAACAAAAAACTTCGGAAACAGTGCGGGATTTCTCATCAGATAATTCACTTCAAATATTGATTGAGGTCTCCCGTAAGGGTTACTTAAAGGTTGCCCCCGTGTAAGTGGCCGTGGTACCTGGTCGGTTTTAATAAGCCAGAAATTGTTTTGAACGGTGCTCGGTGAGCGTGAAGATTCATCGGGGATTTAGACGGCTGATCGACAACGAGTTTTGTGGTTCTCAAACTTTGTGCGGGCTTCTTTCATAACATTATGTTCGGCTAGAACAAATACTCCAATGGTTTTTTTAGATGAAATTATTTTAGACAATACATAAATACATTTAGTTCACAACGAGGTGGGATAACATTATAAATCATATAATAGATTTTGTAAAATAATTATAAAAATATATGTTAATTTGAATTTCAACTATAATTTGGAATGCACAACATAAATTAAAAAAATGCATAGTTGTATGCAAATTTACCCACGAACACAATTATTTCATGAATAAATAATCACTGGTTCTAAGAATCAACATTTGAGAACCCCTGTCCACTGAAGGGAACTGTTACCATTGATTGGTACCACAAAGAGCAAACTTTGCTTTCACATTGTAAAGTGATATATTTATATTATTTTCTTAGCCCCCTACCGGAACGATCGAACAATGTGTGCCTAATCCCCAACACATAGAGTATATACAAGTAAAAAAATATAAGTATTAAAAATTGCAATTTGGTTGACTTCAAGTAAACATTGATGAAGTTTCTACGAAGATATTAATGATATTTGCTTTGTGGTATAGTGTTTGGTAATTTGTTGAGGCTTATGTTTGATTGAATGAATGTTGACATTATTGATATGAATTCACTTTTCAGAAGTGGTATTACTTTAGTAAAGCAATCAATTGAAGAATAAATAAACGAAATATAAGACTTTGACAGCTTATAGTAAGCGCATAAACTTCATTTTTTATAAAATAGGTCCGGCAAACGAACGTACAGGTCACCTGATGGTAAGTGATCATTGCCGCTCATGAATATCCACAAAATTTGAGAGTAGAAAGAAAAAGGATACAAATAGGAATGGGATTTTATTAGGCATTCGCCCATTTTTAAAAGTAAGTTTGTTTTCAAATACTTATTTATTTTCTGTAAAATATAACACAAGGAACTTAGGAAATTAACAAATCCTTAATGAAATAATTTATGTCTACCATCTCTTTGCCTAAAGATCAATTACCAACCAAAACTAGCAAAATAAACATATAAATTACAATTCATAATAATTATTCTAGCATTTCCCAAAATCTGAGGTGCTTAAGTCACTCCATAAAAGTTTACGATGCACTGACGCAGCCTATCACCTTATCACACGAGATGACGTATCGAACTCGATATTATGACATGTTACGCACCCCGACCAAATCGGAGCACTATAAAATAACCATTTCTAACGTGTTATACGGCCCCGTAAAAAAGATACATCCTACATACACTTTGTACGGGTTAAATGACTATCTAAAACGCGTATTAAAATCGCAACGATACAAACTACTCGTATGGAAACCGTAAAAATCACCTGGTGTTGTAGAGTTGCGAATGTTTAGAATGGTTTGTTACTTTTGATGTAATGTGTGTGACTTTATTTTCCGCGCGCATGGATAAGATTGAAATTAATGATTTTTGTTTTTTAATTGTAGAAAAAAGTGTATATTTTAACAAATCTCTTTTACAGTGATTACAATATGATATAAAATTTATAACTTATAATTTTAAAATACTATAGAATAAACCACTGTCTTCGTTTAATTTGATCCATAATGTAGGCAGAGACAGAATATTTTAAGGAATACATTACATAAGAAATAATTTGGAGACATCAATGCGTCGTTTATTTCGCTCCATGCAACGTCTATCACTTCTTAACTCTGCATTGCCTATAAATCTGTTGATATTCAGGTAGCGAGCGGGATAAGCATGTGAAAACTGTATGTTCGACACGAGAGAACCCATAAATAAGACATTAGCAGATCGTTTAATGCTCTGTATTTAATTGTGCACTCTATTGTCGCACATAACTTACATCGCAAATATATTTATGGCTGTATGAAGATTCTGGGACGGGTACGTAAAAGAAGCTAGGGGTGATGGAGCAAGCGGCTTACTTGAAGAAGAAATTGTCGCCGTTGAACACCTACAAAATATAGGAAGTCGTGTATCTATTGATGATCTTCTAGAATCGTGGATGAAAGGAATAGGGAGAGAAATGATATTATTAAAATCTCTATTGCTACATAAGGTAATATAAAACGAGACCCACTGAAATAGAAAACGAGCTGCTATACTGGTGGTAGGTTTGTCATATGTGAGAGGCTGCCTGGATAGGTACCACCGCAATCTCTATTGCTCCCGCCAAACATCAGCGTAAATGCACTGTGGTGTTCAGGATTGAAGGACAATGTAGCCAGAGTAACTAATGGACATATTATTGATAATTATTGACTTGATAACGAAAAGAGAAAGGATATCCAAGATATAAAAACTAGGATCTGCATTTTAATCAGTTTCCTATTACATTATTACCAGGCCGGTCAAGCTATTCATCAATACACAGCTCATTATACAAACATGATTATTCGCAATCAATAACACGAGAAAACTGGTTGACAACACGGTTACTTTATGCAAACACGTGATTAATAAGTCACTCACCTATTCAGATGAATGTAAATTATTTGTTATAAATGATGCTTGGAATACTAACAGTATAACGCTTTTACAGAACAATGTATTGGAATGCAGAGAAAAAATATTTGAATTTAATTTAAGGAGGAATGCGATACGATGGAAATTTACGAGACCGCAAACAAATTTAGGAAAAATATTTATTTGTAGTTATTAAATTTAATTTGCCAATATTCGTTTTCGTTCTAGCTATTGTACGATCAAATTCCTAAGTTTTAATTCATTGGATCATAATATGCGGCTTGATAAATTAGCGAACGTAAAAGTTGTATGTACATATATGTATAGGTTGAAAAATGTATTAGCGTCTTCAAAATTCACGGCTCGAAATCAGAGATCAGCACACGGATTGTACACTCGAAACGCAATGTATTTGCGTGGGTCATCACGATGAATTTTTTACGACATATGCAAATCTTAGGACCATACGAGTAATAAAAAATTGTCAGGAACACCAATTTCAATTGCCAAGATCACTAACTGACCGAAACCTTCCGTGTCTAGTCCGTTTACATTTAAAAACACGTGTAATTCTTTATCTACCTCATATCAACATTTTCGGGGGTCGGAACAGCAGTCAAACGTCAAAAACCGTATGAATTGGTCACCAGATCTAAGATAAGGTCACCCCACCTGAAAACCCTATAGACAAGCGGTTTAAAGTGGGCCCACGAATCACACACACTACTAGACGTTTTGATGATTGAGGAGTGTTTTAATAGTTTTTTGTTCAACTGACAGGTATGACGGAGTTGAATGATGGGCCTTTGGATAGGAAGGTCGCAAGTTCGAATTTAGAGCAAACTCACGGCAGCTTTTAAAGTTATGTGGGTATTGTTAATTGTCAGTTTAATATTTTATTGTTAAAATTACGTAGTAGTACTGATGGTTCCTCCCGGCAGTTCCTGGTTTCAGATATTTTTGAGTCTAGCCCAAATCGGAGAAAGATTAGATATAATTGTTTTATATTCATACTAAACATGACTGCGTTCCCTTATATTGCTTTTCTTGTCCCATCCTGGTGTAACCCATTCTGTCCCGTCACTTCTGTTTCATGACTCAAAGCATACAATTCTGTTCTCATAAATCTAAGTTCTCATAAAAAAAGATTAGCTAATAATTATTAATATTGGAATTCTATCCCACGGAAACACTAAGTATTTCGGAATAAAATGTAGAAGTTAATTAGCTAACTCCAAACCAAATTTTATCAAAATTGGTTCAGCCCTTTCCCAGTTGTAAAATTAGGAAAGATTTTAACTTGCAGTAGTGTGGTGAACTAGGAGTAAATCATTAGGTGAGTGATTCCGTATACGAGCTAATGTCGATAGATTAGATTTATCACTTCATTATCAAACTTAATAATGTACATGTCATTGTTATCTCCAACAATAAATTCCTTCTTTAAATTATTACGTAAGTGTACGCCTACATAAAGACTAGAGTACACTAGTTAAACCTAAACATAGCCGCTAAGCATGTAAACATTACGAGGCATCTGTTTGACACCTTCTATGTTTTCTAAGAGGGCAGTCACATGTTCCGCGTAATCGATATATCGAGCGCGGACACTCGGCCACGGCGTTTCCGGCTTCGCACGCAGGATTGTGTGGGCTTGCATAGGCTTGTGTAGGCTTGCATTATGCATCCCATCACACCCTTGCATGGGATTTATTCCGCAGTCTTTAATTAGGTCAGGTTTGTTTTAATTTGTGGCCGTGAATTGAATTCAAGGTCAGTTGTTTCAGGGGCAAGGTCATGTGTGTAGCGGTTTTCTTTGGTTGCATTTGTTGGGTGGATATGATTACTTTGATTTGGTAAGTTTATTTATAGCAATTTGTTATTGTAGGATGTTTATACATAATGAACTATGGAATGAATATGTGCATTATTTTATAGTGATAATTTGCTTGGGTTCAAAAACTACTGAATTCAGCTTTTCGGCAGGGCGTTGTGAAAATGTTGGTTGAACTTATATTGTGTTCAAGACCGAACATATTAAGTTTGGTAGCGTCGATTTAAGATAAATTAATTATTAAATTGTAAATATGAAGTTTTTCAATATAAGTCATAAATAAGGAGAATATAACAACTACAACATTGAGAAACACATCCTTAACATATTTTGATTCCCTATCATCAGATCGGAACATGTGTTGACGTGCGCCAGACGTGTTATCATTACACATGTTAGCCAATTAACAATCAAACGAGACACCTACACTATCGATTCGCGTAATGAATAAGCGGGCCCCGGCGTCGGCCGGACCGGCGCATCCGGGCGGACGCGACCCACGTCCGTCACTGCCTGCTGTCTTATATGACTAGGAGCTGGACACGCCAGAAGTATTCACATGATTTTTATACGTATGATATTAGGCTTGCTATAGGCTTTTCTGTAATTTCCAGGATTTAAATAGCCTGAAGGTTGTAAAATGGTAGAAATTATATTCATTGTAATGGCATTTACTTTTCCGGGATTTTAATACATTTTTTGTATCCAAAAATTTCGTACTTAATCAAAAAATAAAGTCAATCTTAGGCCATGATTCGTTTAAAATCCTCTTTTAGTGCAAAGTTTCGCTTAAGAAAGAAAACTACCAAAAACAATAATTTTCAAAATTAACTTATAAAAATAAATATGGTTTACTAAAACCCCTCCAGCTAATGAAAGTAATATTTCAAATCATGAACTATTGAAATATTGTAGTTAATCTATAAAACATTGGTTTTACCTGGTCGAGAGGATAAGAAAATCGAATTTATTATCGCTCTCGCAGTCTGCCAATCCCGGGTTAGAGTAGGCTAATGAATAATTATTGGTCTGGCCTCTTTACTGACAGTTAGTTCGGTGTTTATTGTTTTATAAGTATTTCAAGAATAGCAGCTTATTCAATACTAGCAAAAAGGTTTTTTAAAAGATTGACTTAGGTTAGAAAAAATAATATTAGACTAGTTGTTTGATGCCCGTAAAAAGTATTTTTGCTTTGAGGTCTCCACATATAGTATGTGAGATAAAGGATGCAACTACATATCTTTTGAAAGAAAGAAAGAAATTAAGTAAAATTTCGTAGAATTAAGTTTTGCCTTAAGCAAACCAAAAAAAAGAAGGAAAAGAAAGTTATAGGGCTATTAGTTATGAGTTTATCAATTTATCACATGTAACATTTGCGGCTCCGAGACCACATTCCTACAATAATAAAATAATGGTCTTGTTAAACGGACGTTTTGACTAGCCCTGTCGAACCGTGGGCGAGTGTACACGCTCCTTTACCTAAAATGATTCATTTTATAGCTTTTTGGAAATTATGGTACCTCCGTTTTGGACGTGGAGTAATTGATTTGTTTCACTCATTTACATATTTTATAGATTTCTTTTATACAGATAAAAATTTGTCAAATTAACATTTTTGTTATAGTGTTTATCTGCTTAATTGTGTCGTTTGGAATTCCGATGTCTTTGTTTGGCAAAGCCGGAAACATTGTTGATTATTTTATGTGTTCGCATTTTTCAAATAGCTGTGTGTTTTGGTGACATATTTTATTTTTAAATACCATTAAGTACATCTTTTATTTGTTATAAATTACATTGACAACTATCGACTTAACATTATTACCTCATTATTCTGACTTTAGACAAAGGCCCAACAGTTAATTTTAGAAAAACGGTAGTTAAACGTAGTTGTATAACCTGATGTAAGTAAATAGACAGACCATTAATTACATTTAATAATTTATCAATTTTTTACTAAAACCTTCAACACTTTTTCATTTACTTTTAATATCATTAATCAAACGTTAATTTAGCGCTTACTAGGCCTAATTGTACCTCATTTGATGTATAAGGCTAGTTTATTTTCAAGGCAAGTTTTACGTAGGTGAAGCAGTAATTTCTTGGTGTTAGGATATTCATATTCGGGCGCATAGCGATCACGTTGCAAGAAGGTGGGAAACCTATTATGTCTTGAAATTCTCTTAATGTAAGTAATAATAATGTAGTTAATTTGTAATCAAAGCTTAATCCCTTTCAGTCATCCTTTCATTGTAGAGGAGGCTCATGCCCTGTAGTGGACGTGTATGGGCTGAAAAAAATTAAATAAAAATATAGTTAGGACTCGTTTCGGGTTTTGCCAATGTATATTCGGTTTTTAGTGAGTCTTAATATTTATATCTATATACAGGGGATACCAAGTCTCATATGTGTCCTCTTTTTGGATGGTAAGGCTGAGACTTCGGTAACCTCACTTAACAAATGAAAACTGTTCTTTACGTCAATTTTTCTAGTAACATCCCGGTCGAACCTACCTTCTTATAACCTAGCTACAGCTTCTGCAATGCTTGACGAAAACTATTCTTCTACTTAGGCGTAAGGCTGGTGCAAGGACTCGCCTTTTAGTTGAGATTTCTGAATTTCGCCCAAAACTATCAATTATAGAATAAACAGAGGAAAGTGAATAGCGTGCCAGGGCGCTGACTGATTGCATTAAACAATTACAGTGTATTTAATTACGAGTATAGTTAATTACAGAAGCCCTGCGTTGGTGCAACGCGTAGGGTTTCCCGGCCTCGTTCATTTACACTTCTACTTGGCCTGCACTTTAACACGTGTACTACATCGCTTATTTATGCTGTAGGTATTTTTATTGCAATGAAGGGCGAGACGAGCAAGCCGTTCGCCTGATGCTAAACGATACAACCGCTCATAAACAGCAGAAAAACAAAACAACAAGTTGAATTACAAAGCAATGCTTGGCATTCAGTAGTTACTCTAGCTACAGTGTCCTTCAGTCCGAAACACAACAGTGGATTAACACTGCTGTTTCTGTTGGAGAACACTGTAGCTTTAATGGAAAGGTCGGGTTGGAGGAAAAATATCATATTTTGTGGTTGCCAAATAGTGTTGTAATATTTTGAATAAATGTTTAATTTTGATGTTTAATAGAAGTGGTTAAAGAAAAAAATATATGTTCATGTTTACTATACGATTACAAAAGTATTGACCGCGAAAGTTAAAATATTAATCAATTTCAAATCAAAAGATGAAATGCAAAATTGAGTAATTAAATTAATCAATATTAGAGAGCGTTTAAATCAAGTTATTTAAATAAAATATATAATTTAAAACATTGTAGGAATTCCTTATACGAATACTTACGATATGAAAATGATATTTAATAAGACGCTACTTAGCCACGTCTAAATTGTTCTTGGTCTATTTTGCGCGATGCGGTTTTTCGTATTTAATTTTATGCAAAGAAAATTGAAAACAATTGCAAATTCGGTAAGCCCGAGCTATTAGGCGGCCGTAATTAATTCGTATATTGCATTCGGCACGAAGTTTATGCCACTATTTAATTAACTTCGAGGAAACTTCCCGCAATGGTTAAATTTGCACGTTATGATGTGAAGTTAATTATGAAACTTGTCAAATGATTTCTTTTGAATTGTTTTTCGCTTTTTTAAAGTTTTTTAGATTTCTATGGAAATATTTTAACGAGAATTCATTGATTTTTTTTTGTTTGTTATGTAATGTAGAATCATTGGTGGTATTGCAGTTATTAGAAGAAAAATGAAAGAAAATGTGACTCAATTTAAAACATATTTGGTTTGCCTTAAAAAAAGAATTATATAAGGAATTGGTACTTAAAAATTTACTTCGAATGGTACCCTTGTCAATTTGCTCCTTTCATAGTAATGCGACAATAATGATTTATCTAAATATGATTTAATGAGATGCAGTACTTACACCCTTACCTTCGTATGCAAATACGAACGCCCTAAGATAGCTCGTGTCTGATTCTTCATAATAGACAAATTTAGCTCCAGTGTCCCTTATGCAAATGTCCACGAGCTCATTCTTCGTCGCGGTCTGTCGCGTGTCCGCGGTTGTTGAAGGAACTGTTATTCGGGTATGCAAATTTATCTGTTTCCTTAGATAAGGGTTAGTCATACACGCAAAATGTAGCACGCGTTGTTTGAATCATTGCTTCAAGGGTTATTTAGATGTTTAGACGACTGGTGTCGGTTTGTCGTGTGCGCGAATTTAAGTAGATTTTTTGTAAGAGCGGGAAGTCAATAAGACTTGCAAGGATCGGATGTTATTAACGGCAAGTATGATCATCTATGGAGCTTATGAGATGTGTAGTAAATTATCAGATATTGAATATTGGACATCTGCAAGGCTGTTAGGTAAATAAAATTGTAATTATTAACTTACGTTTTAATTTAATAAGTATTGCAACATTAAAAATGACTTTAAATTTTCACTATTTTAGGTATGGAACTTTGGCAATCCTGTAGTTTGGGTATCATAACGCAACTGATGCTGCACTCAGCATAATATTTTATTTTCATAAACGTCTGTAAGAGGTAAATGCATTTGATACAATATGTATTCTTACTTCTATAATATGAGCAGAACTAATTTATACTATTATTAACCTATTATTCTAATATCAGACAATATAAAATTAATAAGAAATTAATCACGTAAAAAATAATTTCCTTAAAAAATGAACGCCGTATACATTACATTATACTACCATAAGTGCATCTTTTATCAGATGACAAAATATCATATTTAGCAGCCACAACAATATGCAAAAACGATCTTACATCCGACAGCATTAAGAGACGGGCACCACAATATATCTTGTGGTTCCGGAACATTCGATTTTGGTATGCAAATAACACGACAACAGCACGCGTCTTTTTTGAACTATTTAAATGTATGCAAAGCACTTAGTACCTGGAAAAAGATAATGGTGCAAAAGAAATATTAAATTGTCCGATTCTTATGTTAATGTATGTGGGAATTAATCTAGATACACACATCGTGTTAGCGCGAGCCACCACGCCACGCGCCTTCAATCATAAATATTTATATTTATAACCTACTAGACTATCGTACGTCTTAAGCCCTCAGCCCCATCTATCATAGATAATTGTTGGAATTATTCAAATTACCACACTTTTGTGCCATTGATATTTCTATTAGCATTGAGACAATGCCATCAATTTTAAACGACGTAATATTTGAATTGTGAAATACAATTTGCAGTGTTAACGACATTCCATGTAAATTATTGAATGGTAGATGAATATTTTATTATGATACCGATGTAGAATAAATGGTAGTTGCCAGTCGTGTGGCGATTGTTGTTGTTATTAAGTTGATAGTTTCAGTATCTCGTCATCATTGTACAAGTAAGAACAAAGGCCATTCAGAAATATGCGTCGCGCGCGTCCACAGCCCACAGGAAACAGTGACGTGTGTTGTAGCAATGTTTTCACCACGACCACGTCGCAACAATTAGGTTTTCACTCACTGAGTAGGGTACAGTTTTGTGCTGGACTTGTGCACTGTTATTGTCTACACAGCGCATGCAGCAAAAACTTTGCTTCTACAAATAATAAAGCACATCACGATACAATATTAATTTTCGATACAAATTTGCAAAACGAACTGAACCATTAATCGAAAAATTCTATTATAATCGCAAATTATGAGAGCCGTAACGGATCGATTGAGTGAATCAAAACAGAACCATTTGAATATTTTTTCAATCAATAACTGATATATGCAAATGCATTTCAAAAGACATTTATTCGCCTTCCGTGCACAATGGCGCGACCGTTATGGCAACATTTGGAAATTTCATCAAAGGTGCACCAGAATAATAATTGATTGAGCGCTATTGTTGCCGATGATACTTACTCGGGACCCTTCGATCATAGAGGTCGGGAGAATCCTAAAATTAACCAACGATAGGTCCAAATTTAATTTTACGATCTGATACCTGCCGTTGGCTGACAAAGGTTCTTTAATCAAATTATGCAGCCGATGCCACTATTGTCAACTGCATGCATAAATTTAAGGCATGTTATTGTAGACATGAAGGGTAGAGCGCGAGGAAGCTAACAATAAAAGATGAGATGTATCGAGATGGCTATTGAACGAGATAAGTTCGTGTGGGAAGAAGGGTAGACGATACTTATCAGATAATTGTTACGAATTACTGCATCTCGATAGAACATTCCGATGAATCAAATATTAATATTAATTTTGATAATTAAAAAAATCCTAATACTGTTGATGTTTGAGTCAATATTTTAAAATCGTACAAATTGATAGTTAAAACGCAAAGACCGACATCAAAGCGCGTAACAAATCTCACCCTTAGCGAAAACAACGCAAATATCGCATTACAAAAAAGTTCGTTATGAAAAGAAACCGTTACTATTACCAAAGGGTATGACAACGCGCAAGAGGGCGATCCAATTTTAGTGAAATTCTTATAGCAGTAATGATATGGAGCACGGGCGTTGCATACTTTAGCGAGAGAAAAGAAATTTCGGAGACGTTGCGAACATTGATATGTAGATGAGATGGCACAGGTAGCAAAGGGTGTTATTGAAATTAGAGATACATATGAAATTCGAGAATGGCGAGGTATTACCGATCGACGTCTCCAAGACAGGTGGGACGGGCCAAATGTAACGTACGCAACTGTCGCTTTGTATTACTTTTGCGTTGAGAAAATAACGTATTTTACATGAATTACGCTATGTGCATTTGCGAAATGGTTGGAATCGTGCACTCTAGGAAATTTTATAGCTTATTTGCGCAAGGTTTTCCATCTGTACAAATAGGAATTTGTACTTTGTTTATACATACAGATATAAGCAGAATGTTTCGAATAAAATGTATTTAGACATTAAAGCAATAAAAGTGCTTCCAGTACAATAAGTCATTATAGAAATGTAAGTATATGTCAAAACGAACCTCTGATCAGCATAAGAAAGAGCACAAAGCATCAAAGATGACATGAGCCATTAGACGCTTTGCATATGAAGAGTCCACGCGCGAATTTGCATACTCACCTCGGCGGGACCAAAATCTACATTTATCTATTGGCACTTTTTATTCGACATTAGATATCCCTCGAGTGGCACGAGGCAACTCATACTTTATTTAAAGCCAGTACGTGTTAAGTAAGGTAAACCGAATTTGCATAAAGTCCGGCACGAGCTAATATTTTTGCATAAGAAGATAACACTTCTTCGGAAACGTGGTTTACATTAAGGTGTTCGACGTGAGGTGTTACGGCGTGTAAAATGTTTGTGTGCGGTTTATTGATTCGGTCGGATGCCTTTGCTTTATGCTAACGAAGGGAATATGAATTTCTGTAAGTGATAAGTGGGAATTAAGCGGATTCCGGACAATTTATTTGCGGCGCACTTGTTTTATGCGACATTCAGCTTTAATCGTTTGATACAATGTCGTACTGAGGAATGTGCAATTAAAAAATGTTTATAACGGTTCAGCTGCAAGTCCGGAATCGTTTAAAATAAAAAGACAAAAGGAAATATTGTTGAAATCCGTAGCAATTTGTCAGTGTTCCGTATCGGGCCAGGCTCAGGCAATAATAAAAATTTTCCAACTTTTTTTCTCGTTTTCGGGTAATATTAAACACGCGAAGCTTCGTGGACTACGTTTGGAAGCCCCAAGACGGTATACATTTCATTATTTACTTATGACAGAGTGAAACAACGTTGCAAAAAACTATATTAATTACCCAAAGTTTGGCTGCGGATGGCATAATTTAATTTTAAAAACTGCAATCGAATTTTGGCTGTGGTTTCGGCTGCAGCGGCCGTTGAACCCGTTTGTATGAAGATAAATTCTTTTCCAATATAAGTATGAATTGTATTAATTTTACAACCATATAAAAGTTGTTTATTTCTGTGGTATTTTTTTATAATTTTCGTTATTTAAATACTTTTGCATGTTGTAGGCAGTTCTATAGTACAGTAGAATCCATAACATCGTTACGTTGCAAAGCGATTTATGATTAGGTCATATTCAGAAACAGTGAAGCGACATCTGTGTCTGTATCAGGTCATATAGGTCCTAATATAGGGCACGGGCCTCCTTTGCTATAGGGAGTACGATCAAGAGGATTTAGGCCATATAGTCTACCATCTTTTAAATATTTTTACGCCCGGTAAAATTATGATTTTTAAATGCTATACGAAATTGAATTCATAAAATGTTTGCACACGTGAAACACGTTGATTTATGAAAGATTAAAGCATATTAGAATAGAATTGGCGTAGTTGGCGTCATTCGGAACGATTTACCGAGAGCTGGCGAACTACTTCCGATGGACGAATGTTCCAAATACTTTCCTTGCTCGGGAAATTGCACTTTTGATTACTTCATTTTGAATGCTTCCCCGATGGATTCATGGCTTATGGAAATATTTTAAGTTGCTGTTTGCGGTTTTATATTTGGGGAATGGTGAGGCGTTTGCCGCGTACAAACTTAGGTGTACATGTGTGTTTGAAACTAACTTAAATCGTCTTATGACTAAAAAAATATAACTTGATATAGGGTGTCGCTTAAATAATATGCACTCAAAACAAATAATTCATATTCAATGAATTAGCGACTTATCTAGTCGACTTATTTTTTTATTTTATAACCGTTGGTACCGACATGACCCTACTTGGAATTTTGGACGTTTCTCTTTCTCTTCTTACGAGATTTAATCCAATACATTATTTTATGATAGTTCAAATAAGATTTATCAAATTCAAAAACGAATCTAAGATCTATGAGAATACGCCGACTGCTTTTGTATCAATAAGGACTTGTCATATTTTCATAGTATAGTGGGACCTTGCACTGTTTTATAGAGAAGATTTTAAGAGCAAGGTAAGAGGTATTGGCAAGAAATAATTGTCTGAAACCAATCGATATTGCACTTATTAGGTACAGGGCAGTCACATTGCCAAGCAAAAATAAAAACAAAAAATGTCAAGAACATTATAAACGCCTTAATCGATTGAATACTTAATACATGCCTTATGAGAAGTGACCAATTAGCCGACAAGTATCACGTAGCGATATGGGCGGAATATTCCAATTTCCAATGTTTATAGCACATCCAACTAGGCCGTCGTGTACTCAGGCTAGAATTAATCAAATCAACTAACCCCAACCCACCACTTTCCGATATAATTAACGCTGTATGTGTGTACGTGAATGAGAGCCGCTTGTGTGTCGTAATGAACGATTATGCCGCAACTATTCAGCTTAATGGTCCTATCTTCGAATGATGCGCCAGTAAAACGGACCTTTTTGCATTAAATTAAGGTTCATAATTAAAATTAGCGGATGGTTGATGCGATGTTAAGTTGCGGGTAGGTTTGCTGGTGTGTGTTGATGAGTCACATTTTTTTTTGTTTCGTGGGTAAGGCGCGAGGGAGCGTGGGGTGGTTACCCTTGCCGCCGCAACCCCATCTTATTAATCAGTGAAGTACCGGACGTCTCTTCGCATGTCTGTTTTGTACAACGAAGCGTTACTTCTTATTAGATATTCAACGCTATTTATGAATTTATTATGAGATTCTTGATACGGCTTGGGACGGCTATGGCGCTTTGTGTCCCGTTAATATTGTGATATTGCTGAATGTATGTGAATTGACTTGGTATCCTATCAATATTCATTTCAAGGGGGTAGAATTTGAACAAATTTAAAAAAAAATCTATATTTCCTCAGTACGTATAAAAGATGTACTCAAAAAAAAAACACATAATTATCTCACGTCTCTTCATAACTTAGATTTCACATTGAACATAATATATTATTTTTTGGAAATATTGGACCACGGTTACTATTAAGACCATTAGAAAAACTGACATATACGTGGATTGTGTTTCATAAAAAAAATCGTGAGGTGTAACCTCCTTCAAATATCAAACTAAAATGCATTGTTGCACGGTACAAGTGACATCACATTCTAAACGGAAATCTTTTGTACACGATATTCCAGCTTTATTATACCCTAAAACTACAGCAACAAAACGATCAAAGATGACAACCCTTCAGCGCGCCAAACGATATTCATAAAGTAAATTCAGTGTATGGATAATAACAGATTTCAGCCCTACAATTAGTGTCTGTGAGGTGTCCGCGATCGGCACTTAGTCACTTGGCCCTTGTAATTAAGCGGCTTAAAGTATCGACCAAACAATCAATATTCCTTCATATAAAAGAGCACAAAAGCTCGGCTTGATAACAATCCACACCCCGTCTTGCACTCGCTCCCGCCACCCCCGCTCATTAATAATATCGACCCCATTTACTAATTATGTGTGCGAATGCATACGAACAGTTAGAACTGTGCGGTTCGGTTCTGGTCGGGAGTTTTTGTTACTTTTTGTTGTAAGTTAGATATTAAATAAAGATAATTGTCAGTTTAATGGTAAGTAAGGTAAGTGAGTATTGTGTTAGCTCATATACGTCCCACTGCAGGGCACGGGCCTCCTCCACAATCGACACTACGATTGAGAGTGGTTAGGCCATATAGTCCACCACGCTGGCCTAGTGCGGGTTGGCAAGTGAGGACTGGTGGCAGATAAATAATAAATAAAAAAATTACACCCAACACTAAGAGCGCGTCTTGTGTCGTGGGTATCAGGAACTACGAGAGACTTTTCGGTCTCACAAACACCCAGACCCGAAACAAATATTTGTGGGCCGCACAAACATTTCCTATGTGAGAGGCCGTCTATGTAGGTACCATGTCTATTTCTCCCGTCAAACATCCATTAAGATGCACTGCTGTGTTTCGGATTGAAAGACATTGTAGCCAGAGTAACTACTGGATATATTAAGACTTAACATCTTATGTCTAGTGATAGAGAGCGCAGTGGACTTCTAAGCAATGTTACTGTTCATGAACGGTCCTATCGCTTACCATCAGGCATATGGACTTCTTCTCTTCTTGGACTGTGGGATTGCAGTTTCGATACACATTGAACTTTTAGAAGATACATGCTCTTATTGCACGTCAAGCCTATTTTAACAATAATATATTCTGTTTGTTGCCGGGAAAAAACCGCTCAATGACTAGTTACAACGAAGAGTATAAATAAAAATTAATAAATAGAATAATATTTATTGTTAGTAGTAGCGAGGAAGTCTCAATCGGGTGAGATTCAGACTGTTTAACAGGGATAACAGGACATCAGCGCATAGGCCTTAAAATTAGTAGAATGTTAGTGAATGTAAATTAAATACCATGCACTATCGGCGAATTATTCGAGAAAACTTGCATTTGAATCTATCAAATCTATTAGAATTTCACTAAATGTGAGTTTATAGAAACTATCTACACGAGCGTGATGGGTTTAGGCCTAACTCATCTCAATTGGTAAATGATATCTCACATTAGGACTTACATAATAGATGTATATTAATAAAATTAAGGACATATTATTAAAAAAATATTACATACTTATAAGATTGACGGTTTTTTTTTACTATTGCATAAATAAAAAAATCAGAGTATAAACAAAATGTATCAGTACATAAGCATTACAACTCTCTTCTATAATACAGAGATTAATTACAAGAAGAATGAATAGTTAGGACGTTTCAAAAAATATTTATGAGGTTAAAATATAAAATATATATACAGTTTTCGAATTAGAAAACATTTTGGTTTATCTGTAAGTCTTAATATGTCGGCTCTACGAGCTAGTATTAGAATTTTAATATGCCAAAACTTCTGACAACCGAAATAACTTTCCATATGTCTGTTGTAGAATATAATTTACTTTCAAACTAATATAGTTAGGTCTAACCAAATTTACGGTATAATATTCTGATATGACAATATATATTCTATAATAATAATGCATTTAAAAACATATTATGTATATCCTAATTAGGTTCATTAACTCTTATTTTAACAAATCAAAAAGTATTAATTAAAGGGCAGGTAAAACGCCTTCGCCATACCTCAATAAGAAACAAACACTCATAAACCCTAATGGCCAGTGATAGGTCGCATTAAAAAGAAAAAATCAATGATATTGGAATTAAAAGTGGAATATAGTTATTTTCTTTTGTTTCGTGATTGGGAGCGATCGCGTGTCGGCCGACAGTTGTGATTGCTAAATGTTAATCGGTGTCGGGAGTTCGGGAGATTTTTATTAAAGGAGACTCGAATTTCTACGAATACGATATGAAAAATCGTATTGGACAGGTTTTTGTTTGACGAGTGGGGTTTAACGCGAAAATTCGCTCAAGGACGCGGAGTTGCGTGCTGTAGTTGTGACTCTTAATTTGTAGACAAAACCAGTTGATAACTTTCGCTATTACGTCTTATTGGTTTTTAGTCTCTTTAGTTTTTGGTATCGACTAGTTTGATTTCATATTTTATAATCGAGAACGAAATTGTCGTTGGAATTAGGCATATTTAAAATTAAGTCTTTTCTAAAATCACAGCCGTAGATTTCTTGAACGATCAATTTAGAAGCAGGCTACATCATTTTCGTATCTACCTAAATCTATCAAATATTAAAATAGAATATTAAAATCACACTTCTGATTTTAAATTTATTTATAAATGCGTCCAGTTTTCCAATATAAAATGCTTGTTATTACTGTCAGTTTGTATACGACCACCGTGACCCAAACCTAGTAAACATTATAATGCAAGTATTACGCAACATGGGTGCGGAGGTCCGCTTGTGTGCAACAGATCGCGTGCGTGTAATGTTGCGCAAGGTCAGGGCTCGTATCTGATCATACTCGGGAACGGTCACTTTTAAACTAGGTGCTTTCCACCCTTTCTGATGACTACATCTGTTCGAATTTTAATGATTGTGATTTCTGAAACTAGTCTGATATTTAATGTCAATTAAATTGTGCCTTAGTATAGATTCTCTTCGTAAAATATACAATATGTAATGATTTAACTGGCATTAAAATGTCTCTTAGTAAGGTAGTTAAACATCTTCTTTTGAGAATTACGTAGTGAAAGCAGCACGTACGAATTTGTGAAATAATTAGTCAGCCCATATGCGTCGCACTGGTGGGTATTAATTTCCTCTACGATTAGCATAGTCCACCATTGATGTTTTAGATCTGGTTTGTATTTACAGAGGCTAATCTTTTCAGTTTTCTATCATGGGACACTCATATAATGCGAACATTATAATTTTGGTTTTTTCGTTGCGGTTTGCAGAACATGCAGATAGGTTTTACACACTTTTCCGAAACAGTAAAGTTTTTAGGCTCAATTATTTTATTACATAATTATTTAATAAAACATCCGTAAACAAAATCTTATTGACGTGACCAAACAAAACGCCTCATCAGTCGATTTAATAATGTGTTCATTATTCGCATATCGCAGACGCATTAATTATAAAGCGTAAAAAGTATATTTGGTTTTCGTAGTTTTTTTTATTCTTTTGTGTTCGTAACAAAAAGCATCCAGTCGCGTACTAATAGAAACTGTATAATTAATCACTTGATTAATCAGTGTGACGAATAAAAACAGTGTAATGACCCGTTTCCTTGAATCGATCGACGTGACGTCATCAACATGCGAATGCAAAGTCACCGTGCGCCCGTACAGGATTACAATTTTATCGATAAAAATTACCGAATGTCATTATCGAAATTAATGTGGGGATAAAATAAGCACATGCATTTTGTTACTTTGTAGTCTGTTTATAGTCTTTAGATATATTACGATCTCCTGAGTATCGATAAATTGTTTTGTAAGATGTGGTTGGGGTTGCAAATAAGTTATTTTGTTAATTACCAAATTTTGTAGAACCAATATTATTTCAAATCGGAAAACAAACAGCTGGCCAAATATTCGATAGTGAAACAATCGATAAAAAGCTTCACATGTCCACAAACACTTGGCAAGAAGGGTGGCGTCTGCTTCTCGTGGGGTAGAAAAAAACGTGAAAAGCAATCACTGTGGCATAATTAGTGCGTTGAGTATGGGGCGCGTTGCCATGGCGACGGCGTCGGTGTCGATACCCGTTGCTCGCCCGACGCGTTAATTTCCAACAAAATTAATCGAATCAGGCGATCGTCCGATATCGATTCGAGTGATTGAAATAAACTCGGCCGTCACTAGTTTGTCTAATAACTCGTGCGTAATTGTTGAGCTTTTGTATGTATTTAATTATTGCGGATGCTAGGTTTTTATTTGTATTATTTTAATTACATCCTTGATGTCACTGATGGACGTGATTAGGCCTCGAACTTTGCCTGGGCCAAACATGAGATTTAATATGAACCGATTGTTCTTAAAATTACGTCACATTTTTTTATATCATTTATTCATTTGTTTTAACATTCTGTGTGATGATCTGAATATTATTATTGTTAACGAAAAGGTTTTTTTTTTCAAGGAAAGTGATAAAAATGACAGATTTTTACTGGCCGCAACAAATTTGCTTAAAAAAAGGAAAGCTTCTTAGAATTGCGCGTTCTATTTCGCCAAGGGCAAAAGTTGTTACGTATACACACCGCCTCGAAACCGCTGTTATAAAGGATCCACCAAAATTAAGGGGGCCATCATTTTAACCGGCTTTTGTATTACAAAAATTCGATAATTTATTGCCGAAATAATATAATTACGGTCGACTGACGGGACGGATTGGCCGCGACCGGAAACACCAAATTAAAGGAGAAATTAAAGCGGAAACATTTGTGCCGCCGCCGCTGGCAAGATGGCGCGCGGACGATTATCGTGTCTGTTCGATTTATGAATAATAATCATAATTGTCGCCTCTAATTATTTGTTTATTTTCGTAATTATCAATTATCGGAATAGGCTGTTACGTTAATTCCTTTGCGTTTATTAATTTTAATGAGGTTTTGAGTGATGTGGTTTTTATTCAAATGGCAGACGTATTAACGTAATATTACTTCGTGACAATTATGAATATATTTGGAACTTATACTATTAAATTTATATTTACCAATATTATAGATCGTATAGTATTGTTTTATGTATGAATAAATATGTCTATGGACAATATCTTAGAAAGAATAGCAGAAAATATACTTGAAATGAAATGAAATGAAATGATGTATAAAACGGAACTAACAAGACTATGTATATTTTGTTTTCTATTATTTTACTTATCTGTGTATCTTACTGTAAACAGGGTTAAGGCTACGTATACACCATTTGGATGTGATCTTAATCTAAAATCTACAGCAATAAGCAGCAGCTAATATTAATTGGGACACAATTGATTCCAATTTATTTTCGAGATTTTTTTATCATCAATAAGCTAAATTCTTATTGAGAGAATAATACACCAATTACCAATTTGATTTTGTGGTCCCTTCGACCCTTAAGTGGAAAACAAAGAGGCGGTAACACAAGCAGACGTCGCGTGTTGCCAACCAATAGTCTGAGTGACTCCAACTTTATAATTATCTCGAATTAACTGTGAAGTCTACAAGACAATTCAACTTGTTTTGTTAAATTTCACTTTTTGCACGAAAATGGGTTTATTCAAGGTTAAATAATATAAAGAGACTGTTTTGTATTTTATTGCTATTGGTAGCGATATTAAAATATACTAAATTACCATCAAAGAAGAATATAAATAAATAGTGCATTAAATAAATTTCATATTATTAGTGCTTATATTTGAAGTTTATTGATATTTTAAATGCATTGCATTTTAATTTATTTTATGTTGAGGTTATGACACTTAATGATGTTAAATTTTAAATGAATTTCAATTCATTTTGACATATGGCTGATTTGAATAATGTTCTATATTTTTGATAGATACTAATAAATATTAAAAAATTGAATAAAACTATTTAAATCATATCAGTAAATATACGTCCTATTCTTGAAAACTGGAATCCTCCATGATAGACAAGGGTTGAAGCCTCAGTTTAGCCTAACATGCTGGCCTACTGACGAACAAACAAAGGAAATCTTTTAACAAACTGAAATCTTAGTAGAAACGCTTTCTTGTTTTGTATTTTGTTTAAAAGAGTATAATAGAAAGTACCATTTTAACATTTTTAAAACCTATTAAAGGCCTTTCTTCCATAAAATTAACTATGACATTTCTGTTCGTAAATGAAATTAAAAAAAATCGTTATGTACAAAACAGAATTCAAAAAGAGTTAGTAGTCTAATTGGAAAGTGACTGAAAGCTTACTTATGGAGGACAGGACTTATATTCCTGAAGTCGTGGATTAGGGCCCAAAGTCTAATTTTAAATTGGGGAATTGTTATTCATTGTCAGAATAAAAATATTATCAGAAAACTGCATACCTGACAGTTTTGAACAAAAGTTTCATAAGTGTGTCAAGTACTAGCTACCTGCCTATCCTAGGCCTCTGTGGAGTGAAGTAAGAGCTAAATCCTACCAACCATGGAAAAGGCCAACTGGTCTATTTAGGTAATACTTATTATTATTATTTTTTATAATGAGCAATTATGAGTAGTCAATTTCAATGAATAACAAGAATGTTGATATCTATTCATCCCTATAAAAAATCAAAGTGTGTTTGTTCCTTATTGTTTTATGATCAATCTCCTTCAGGATCTTAAGATTCAAAAAGTACCTTACTAAATCTGCTACGGTAGTAAAAATACTATGGAGAGAGGAAATTCTTACAAATCGCCATGGTATGCCGATTTGTAGAGAAAGGTCGTGCCTTGCAGTGGGGTATATATGGGGTGATACAGTACAGCACACATTTTTTTTATTGCTATAAATGGTGAGACGAGCATGCCTTTCGTCCGATGGTAAGCGATACAACCGCTCATAAACAATAGCAAAACCAAACAACACCATGAATTACAAAGCATGCTTGGCATTCCACTGCGCTCGCCACGCTGACACATAAGATGTTAGGTCTAAATATGTTCAGTAGTTACTCTGGCTGCAATGTTCATCAAACCGAAATACAACGGTGCATTTACACTGCTTTTTGGCGAGAAAAATAAATATTGCAGTGGTGCCTAGCCTGGCGGCCTCACCTATATGAGAGCTACCACCAATATTAAGTGGTAGTAATGCAGTAAGTAAGTAGCATAGGTTTTGTATTTTATTCTACTTAGTACTTACCATTGCAGCAGAGATGTTGGCACATGATATCATTGCCACGAATTGTAATAATGTCTCTTCACAAACATACACTTTACACTAATACTAAATAATAAGTTTTTAAACAACAGTCATTGATTCATAAAATTCTGCAAACAAATCATAAAATAAAATAAAATATATTGCTATTACATTTATGTCCTTCGAGAGATCTTGAATATCTTTAATCATTTGTGTTTATGTATGTATTTAAATCTATTCTGTGCAATTACAAAATAAAACATTATACTAATTCAATATACGATATACGTCAAGATTTTTTTTTCTAATAAGTTTTTCAGTTCAATTTATTAAATAATATGTAATCATATTTCAAATAAATAATAATGAAATAATTCATCATAAAAATATTTGGAACGTCAGAATTTCCAGTAGGGTCGTGTTGTAAAGTCAGTGATTAATTTTTCAAATAAACCACGACGGTGAATTTACATTATACCAATCTTTGCGAGATAACTCATCGATTGTCTTAAAGTAAGCAGATCTCTCGAGCACGACGTCGGCGCGGTGGCCGCTTTTATAAATCATATAAAAAATAAATCACTCATAAGTTTATGTGAAATACTTTCTCTAAACAAAAGGGCATTGTGTATGCAAAAGTGCATTCCGTCTCGAATACTTTTCGTCGCCTGGCTTCCAATACGTTTTTTACGTTTCTTATTCAAAAAAAGAACATTATGCGGACTCTCGCGATTTATTGATAACTTTTATATATGAAACCGTCGTGTTGGATGATCACGATTGTTGTTTTTGCCTAACATGGCGGTAAAATATATTGTATTTTTTTATTTGCACATGCGAAAGGTTTTTGCACGTACAGCCTAGTACACAGACGGGACAAATTGTCAGATCGATGTTGATGTATTGTCAAATATTGCGTGAGAAAAATAATAATAATTAGAAAAGTTACATTGTCTTTACTAGGATTTAGACATTTTTGTTGTTAACTTTCACTATCAAATTCAATATAGTCTAAATTATTTCGTATGAGATTACATGTGTACATCTTTTAGCTTGTAAATTTTGTATTGAGATGTGCATCGTTCTTTTCCTTTTGTCTCAATAAAGCCATCGAGATTTATTCGCGTTATTTTGATGGCTTATAAATCATTGTGGGGCTAATTAAAATTGCCCTTTTCGAAGCACTATAGTGGCCGTACCGCCGTCATAATTTACGATATATCGTCCTCCATTCGCGCGTAAACTTTCTAATTTGCAGTTTGAATGTTGCAAATAAATTCGCTAATAAAAACAACACCTTGAAAAAACTATAAAAATATATTGGTCCATGTTCAATTTTGGTTTTGACCACACCCGAACGTCCGCCGATACTGGCCCTTAAGTCTGTCAAAGGAGCAATTAAAAGTGTTGTGTGTTGCCATAAAATAAGGATTAATGCCCTGTTTCTTGTGATTTAAAAATGACGAGAGTGCGGTGGTATGTTGTTAATTTGCCACTGTATTGGAGCGATTTATGTTTTAAGGCACATTACAGCTATAAATATTTTCACGGAATAAATTTTAGTAAACAAGGAATATGTGTTATTACATACGCTCACGTCCATTATGTTACTACAATTTTATTTTTGTGTGATATGGATAATGTTATTAGATACAAATGTAGGACTTGTGAAGAAACTCACTTACATTTCAGGCTAGCGTCGATTATTTATCGTATATTAATATTTTTCAAACAAATTTAAACAAGGTGTTACCTTCACTTCACACTAACTGGTGTAAATATTCATTCGCTAAGCCTTGAAATATGTGATTATCCGACCGACTCGAATAATTTATTTTTAAAGCTCGTAAAATCTCACTCTTTAAGCAGTAAAAGTAACATTTTAGCGAAGTAACTAACGCGAGCCAAGATTGTGGCGTTATTGCCCAAAGAGCGTGCATTTAGACGTCACTCCTCAAACATTCATGACACTCGCTAAATAACTCAAAATTTATGTAAAGTTTTAAGCCGAACATGCCCTTGAATTCATTTTACATACGTACGATGGTTTCAAATAAACGTTTAACTCGAACGATTTAAGTAAACACACGCGAAATTAATGCAAATTTTGCATGTCACTCGCGAAAGTATTTCACATAAAAGCCCGTTGTAACTATAACAAGGCGGCAAAAAAATCTAAAAGAACGAGATGAGAAAAGTTACTTTAAGAATATACGGAAGTTAATTAGAAACGGAACGAAAAACAACCGTAACTGGTGGCGAAGTTGGCCGTTCTAGCGCGGCCAATGGTACAAGCCACGCACACAGGCAACCCTCACCACCGCGGCTCTAGGCATTTGCATACCGCCCGCCCAGGCGCGCGCCGCCGCCGCCGCCGCCCAGCACGAGTGACAGGGACAGAGCGCGACCCCGACACCGTTTGACACTACACTAATTCCAAATTTGAATGTTTCAACTTTTTTAATTTGACAATTTAAGTATTTTTTATTTTTTAATTGTGTTGCCAGTTTGGTTTTTTAATGCGGATCGTGTAGCGACACTTATCGTGTAGGCAAATTGCGGGAGGTGCGCTGTGAAAAGGATGAAAGTAAATTTATCGCCGTCGTCGCGTCGGATGTGACGGTTGATAAGTTGGCAGACAATTCGTGCGACGGAGTAAAGGGCATGAATGAGCTTAGATGCGACCGTAATCCTTTAATGACGATGTTCGCGTGATTGATCGTGACTCGTGGCGTATGCGTGTGTTGCTGTTTACACGTGTCTATGGCTTTATTAATTAGATTGTTACGCAGACTCATTAATTTAATTTTTAAATATTTGAGAAAAAAAAATCGTACCTAATTAATTTGTATACTACACTGGCAAATGTTTAGAACTACACTCACAATATTTCTTATATGTGCAATGTGCATGCATTTCTTACTAATAGGTATGCAAGTTTAACTAATATTTGTAATATGACCAGTGACATGTTTTTTTTAGAATAATCAAAACAGATAGTATATTTAATGATTACATGACGATCCATAATATTTAAATAAATTATCAATTTTAAATATTTTAAATATTGATCCCAGCCACGTTCTTATCAATACTCACAAGTTACGATAATAAGATGTTTTTAAGTTTGACTGCCTTGGTGGTGTATTTGTATACGGTACGGTTATAAAACTGGGGTCTCGGCTTCGAATCCTGGGTCGGGCAAAGTGATATTGGATTTTTCTCTTCAGTATCAGCCTGAAGTCAGAAATTTGTAACCGATATGGCCCTAGACTCGTCCCCTACCACATCGTAAGACGGACCATACATGGTATAACTCTTCTGGGGAAAAAGGCGTGCGGTTATATATGTACATATGTATGTATGTACAAGTTTGTGTAAATTAAAATTAATTATATTTAAACCATGCATTAGTAATAAAATATTTTTACGTATTCCTTTAACTTACAATTGTCAAGCTAACAAAACTATATGTTTGTGACGCCTCGAAAAGTTGCCTTTGATTTTCATCAATGTTTACAAAAGTTTCTACACCAAGAACACATTCGTAGCGTGACTTCTTATAAGATCATATCTGACTTAAATAAAATCATGTTGAGGATGATGTATTAATTATTTTACAGACTAATAAATCAACAAATACTACTAATAAATGTAGATAAAAGTAATTACATTATTTTCCTAGTATATTTTCCGTATTGTAACTAATTGCGATGAAATATCCAAAGGCATACGTGTGTCTCTCTCTTAATGAAAACACACAACAGACAAGACATTGTAATTACGAAGAGTAAGAGATTTATTACACGACGATAGGAAACAAACCACACGTGACCTAAAGACCCATGGTAAACAACCTACATAACTGAATTAGAGCAGGCGGAATTGTGCCTTATTAGCCGTGTAATTAACGCTAATTTTCCGAGAAGGGAAATGGAGTTGGGCCGTTCTGTAGACTCGCTGTGACGCGTGCATATGCATTCTTCCGCCGATGTGTGTGAATGCCACGAAAGCGGAACATGTAGTAGTTAATTTTTGCGCAAAGCTGGTGCGAGCGAGAGGTGCACTAATTTACAACTGGTTGGTGCAAGTGCGAAGGGGATAGAGATATCTGGGGTTAATTAATGAACGTGGAAGCTTGCGCTCTTTATTGCTTTCGTGGCTGGACGCTAAGACGTCGACGGTTAAGGAGTTTTCCTTCGAGAAAATACTGCTATGGAAAGATAGTGTTTGTTTTTCTTAATGTCATAATGCAGGACTCAATTAACTGCATTATCTCATGATACGGCGAATGTTTTGTAAATATTGTCTCTGGAAATGTTTTGTTTACAGATTATCTGTTCTTTATTATTTATTAATATCCGTGAAATATAATTGATTGACTAATACTGAGAATTTTATTTCGATTCACAGATAAAGTAATCCATGTTCGTCGTGATGAATTTGATTAAAATAATATATCGATGAAAGTATGTGTGTATGACAATACACTTCTTCTATTGTACCTTGAATGTGTTTCGTACTATTGTTTAACCCTTTATATGTATGTTTTTTAATATATTATCAATATTACATATTACTATCCTACTGCCTACTATCCTACTACTATTATAAATGCGAAAGATTTTTGTGTTTGTTATTTCTTCACGCCCAAACTGCTGGACAAATTTTGATGAAATTTGGCATAGAGATAGCTATATAGACACCCTGGATTAACTCATAGGGTACTTTTTATCCCGGCAAATGTACTGCTCCTTTGGGATATGCAACGAAATTAAATATTTTCGATAATTTTTCCAACTCGAAGGAATAGGATGGGCAGTTTAAAGAGCGGCAGTAACGTTGAGTTTATATATGTTCATTAATTATCACTCGAAATGGTTCCTATGTTTCTAAAATAGACTCGAAAATCTGCACATGGGCGAAGCCGGGTCGAATCGCTATTATAATAAAATATCAAAGTTATAAAATATTTACGGCCTTTTAAGCCCATAAGTAAACAGCAGTAGAATATCAAATACCTTCATACTAAGACATAAAATGCCAATTTCAAAACCCAAGAATTACATTCTCAATCCAAATTAAAAGGTTCTCGCACAATTCATTACAAAGACTTGATGAATCCTTAACCGCGTGTTAAATAAAACATGTGGATAAAACACGAATTAACGTAACACCTTCGCTCCCGCGTAATTAGACGAGCGAGTAATTCGGCCGCGCTGTACCTTGTAAGGACATTCAACCATGTTTCTCTTGTTTAACATTTGGTAATTTTTTGGAGCGATTTTTTTTCTTGGTACTATTATTTGAAATAAAAGAAGCATAGAGGTACGAACGATACTTATTTTTGAGCGATTTTTTTTGTGTATTATTGGTAATATTTGAAATAAAAAATGCAATTAGGTACGTACTGGTAAAGCTAAAAAAATGGTTATAGGTTGATTTTTATCTTTTAATTCACACTGCACCTGAATTTTAAATTCATTGCTTTTAAATTTTGTAGAAAAAGCAGCATACATTAGTCTCTTGTATTTGATACAAGTATGCAAGTCTGTTCTATGGCTTTATCAGTCTCCACTAAACTCTAAAACGGCCCAAGATTATAGGAGCAAGTCACTACTACGTTTCCAAAATGTCATTGCCGTACATTTGAGACGAATTTCATATGATTAATGTATTGGGATTGACATTTTCAATGTTAAAGTTATGGGCAAAGTTAGTTTTTGCAACTGAGCCTTAATGAATGCAAGTTCAGCAGTAGACTTTCCATAGCTCAAGCTAATTATATTAAAATTAAGACAGGCTAAAAGGAAAAACAAAAACAAAAAAACTTTTGTCCTTCTATGAAACAGATGTTTTTCAGTATTTATATCAACTTCATGCATTAGCCAACACACAATGTGTAAGCATTGTAATTTATACATTACTTATTTATCCTAATAAAAAATACAATATTGAAATATTTAAAGGAAATTAGAAACCAAAATTACGTAGCCTTAGCACCCCATATATTAGCTGATCGCAAGAGATGCCTTTCGCATTGACCTACAGCTACTTAATATACCATTAATAATATTAATGCAAGGTATCCCATCAGTAACGTATTTGTAAATTCTTGAATGTGTCACAGCAGTAATTCAATAATGATGCAATTGTGAAAAGGCTACCCCCATCTTGCCGTCCTTGTAACGTCCAGGATAATACTCCGAAAGAACTCTCATCAACCTTGAATTTAGACGTGAAACTAGTATAAACCATTAAAAAAAAACATAGTAAAAAAGGAACAATTAATTAATGTAATCCAATAACACGTAACGATGAGATAAAAGTGTATGTAGATATTGTCCTTCACACGAGAAATGTTTTCTTAATTCCATCCCGCTGGCACTGGCGGTTAAGAAATTAAGAAAATGCGCCAATGTCTGCCCGCCACTTAAGAGCCCCCGCCTTAACTGAGTGTATTGTCTTCGTGGATGGTTTTTGTTCTAATAAAACCCTTAACGTTTGTTAATGAACGTAATAACCTCTCCTGTTTATTTGTTTGTTTTGCTCTAATGAAAGGTTTTTTTGTGTTGCCCTGAATAGCGATTGTGTGAAATAACGTTTGCTGTATTGAATGTTTATTAGGTTTATAGCTCTAGTATATGTTTTATTATTTAATATGGTTTTAGTATCATTTACATCATTGTTAGTTTTTTTATTGAAATGCAACAAGTGACAACCCTACTAACACTCAAATGTTAATCCGGTGATATTTGGCTGAAAGACTAGCCATACAACAAAATATTAAAAAAGACAAAAGGTATAACGAAGTGATGTTCAAGGTTGTAAGATAATCTTTTTAAAAAAAACTGATGATCACGATAGCAAAACAAAAGTAGATTCCTTTACTGCAGAACTGGTAACATTGATATAAAGAGGTCTGTTTACAAAAATAATTTGGCTTTGAGTAACAGATATAACCAAACAAAACTGCCAACAAAGCGCCAACCAACTGAAAGAAATCCAATACTAAATAATTTCTTTAAGAAATCCATCCAACAAATTGGTCCAATGAAATGATATATCTATATCGATACATCGGACGCAAGATAAACTCAAGAGTCATATTTTAGCGGAATGCAATTATAACCGGGGTGTCACTCGATAGGGGGAGCACACTGTCGTCTCACATACTCGTACATTCAAATATTTGTACGTACATACGCTGTCTGTGTGACTTTTAGGGTTGTCACTATTGGAAAAATTGAAGTGCATTTTGTAGATAATAATTATTTTGTAACCAGTATGATTGTAAATTACTGAAAGTTGTTAAGTCGTTATTCATTTGCAGAGCACTGCTTTATAGAGTTACCATCAATTGCAGTCAGTTGTGTTTGTGTCTGAATATAAAAAAAAAAACAAAAACAAATGTGTGATGTTTCTTTAAAATGTTTCAGGAAGTTTTGCTACGTGCGTTGTTTTCAGTAACGAATAACTTAGCAGTTGAATCCGAATCTAAATATAAATATTTATATTACGTAAAATAAATAATAAATTGTATTTTCCAATATTGAGTATGAGTAGACAATAAAATACAGCTATTTGAAGCAGTCTAAAACTATGAGTTTTTATAAACGAATCACTCATCATGTATGTTACTTACCAGAGATTCAAACCTATTACAATTTAGCGCAGTGATTATTACTTAATAGGCAACAAGCACTCATTTATTTTTAACTTCCATCAGGCGCTATCCAGGCACGTGTGCTCTATAAATAAATGACACAGTAAACTAAAGCGAAGTTAAGAAGCATCTATTAATATTTCCTTTACCATCCTCTTAACATGCTTTAGACAGTATTTTGTTTCAGATACGCCTAAGTGATGAAAAAATTACATTACACATTGATAAAATAAGTAGGTAGGTAGAAAAGTAAAACCAAACAGAAAAACTAAATTTTAAATACCATAAGTTTTCAATTTTTTTTTATGCTTTTGTGTAAACGACGGTTTTTTATACTGTATTTAATGTCTAATTAGAGCGATAATAAGTTTAGTGGCAACCCTGTTGAGTACATAAATGTAACCGGACGTCACCCCTAAGGATTAGTGCGGCGAAGCTATGAGATTACCACATCGGCCGCAAACTGAGAATTACCACTTGCATTCACTGAATAACTTTCAATTATAAACCTAAATATCATATTTTGTGTCTTCATTATTGGTATAATCGATTGGGGGTAAGATTAGGGCTGTCTAATTATGATATGTGCTGAGTCATTACTAATAATCATATAACAAAAAGAGTTGGTATACTAAGTAGTACAAACAATATAGACAAAAATTCCACATAGTAACACTTTACAACAAATCAAATTCAGTACAGTATGCAAAAACAACCATTTGTAGTATCTTTATTGAGCCCCTAAACTGTATGACACATAAACAGTTTACTTCGAATCGAGAGAGCCATATCATAAAGTTTTACAAGCGACCAAACGCACGTAAACAATTCGTAGCGAACTAAACGTTTTCCACATAAACAGTTCTGTTTATACAAATTTGTCGCGCGACGCATTAACAACTAAAACAACTCACACATCATTTACTTACTCGTGCAAAAATAATCCCAACTTCCTCCGCGACAGTTAGCAGAGCAATTAAACACATCTCAGTACATAATTCACGTTACCTTACAGTCGTGGCATCGTAAATAACGTCAGAACGTATGCGAACTCTGGCAGAACTTTTGTTTACATTTCAGATACGAAACGTCACATGTATCCGAGTTTTGACAGATGATCATAAAGAAGTAACACAGGCGCAGTCACATTTACATACGGCCAGAGCGGCGAGGCGAGCGAGCACGTGAGCGGAGTCGCGGCGCGTCAATACAAACTCTTTTGATTTAGCCAATAATGCGTTTTCAGCTCGTTTTTCGTGTGTCCGTCACACAGTTTGCGTTAGTACTGACCACAGCTTAGGGCGCCGGCCATACGGCGGTGTGCGTGTGTGGAGCTTTCTGCACGCGATCTCTTCGAGCTTAAACGAGTGGGGCGCGCGCATGTGTGCGTGCAAACTTTACTTGTGCAAGTATAAGGCTAGACTCATTGACTACGGCCCTTATTGTATGAATGTGGAAAAATTATAGCGTCGAGTGTTTTGCCTGAAACGGCGTTGCGTATTGTTTATGGTACTTGTAGTGGAGCACTTAAGTCTCCCAATTTGCGGTGGACGTTAATGTCCCGCCGCTTTGTCTTGGGACACATTATTTCTTACAAAGTGCTGTAATTAAAATTGTCCGTTGTCTACTGGACAATGTTAATTTTTGTCTTTTGCTTAATTTTATCAAGCAAAATATTTCTTTAATTAAGATACACAAGTATCTGTGTTTGTCAACGTAATAAAGACGTGGCGCTCTAGTGTCTATAAGTAGGAAAGTTGTCGGCAAATTCTTTCAGACGTGGAACGTATTACTTCCATATTCTTTTAATTATTTAGCAGGCTGGTATAATTGAGTTGAGTGGCGAGACATAATCCAATAAACTAGTCGATGCTCTGTTTAGATGGTACTTCACTTGGGTGCAGTGTATGTTTAGCCTACCATAATATAATATTATAAGCGACACGACCGCTATTTATACTTTGTTATTTTGTATCGTCTCGAAACTGTTATTATTTTCTACTGCGTACAATAAACAAACAAACTAATATATAAATAATAAATATAATATGGCATGATTCATGAAATTGCATAATCTATTAGTAAGCTGGTAACAATGAACCAAACTTGTTGTCTTAGTAACGAAACAAAAATGTTTAAATATATTTTAGTTCTTGAAGGAAAAACAAGTTCATGAACTCAATAGACTTTTCGATAAACTTTTGCGAAATACGCCGTAACTAACTCGAAATTAGAATCTTAAATGCACTGTTATTATTTTAAATAAGAAAGAGAAGGAAATGAAAAAGAAAGAGAAATAGTAAGAGGTCGGTAATAAAAGGTTTATAGTCGTCAAGGAAATAATCTAAAGTTTGCCAAAAGGTGACAGGTACCCTACGTGCACTCTATCGTCTAAAGAATTTCCTCCCTATCAAAACCAAGACAATGCTTGTGCAAGCCTTAATATTCCCTTTAATCGACTATGGTGATGTGTGCTATTTTGACCTGAATGCAGAACACCTCAACAAACTCGACCGGCTTCTCAATAACTGCATTCGATTCATTTTTCATCTTCGTAAATACGATCATGTTTCTTCTTTCCGCTCCCAACTAAAATGGTTACCCATACGTCAGCGTCGTTCCCTGCATGCACTTACCACACTTTTCGCAATTCTTACATCTCCTACTTCACCTTCTTACTTAACTTCTCAATTTCAATACCTATGCAGTAACCATAACAGGAATCTACGCTCTAGCAACAATCTTCTTCTTCATTGTCCTACCCATAGATCTGACTTTACTCATTCTTCCTTCTCTATCCAATCTATACTCCTCTGGAATGCACTCCCCCTGGAAATCAGGTCGTCTGGTACACGATTGGCATTTAAGGTGAAGGTTCGCCAACACTTTCTCAAGAAACTGGCAGAGCCACTTTAATTTATATCTTTACGTGCTATATATATATATATATATATATATATATATATATTATATATATATATTATATGTATATATATATTTATTATACATATATTTATAATATAAATTTATTATATATACTTTCTCGTGTAAGTGTATTTATGTTTATTATTTTTCGTATATTTAATTATAAACATCACTTAATTTATCATATTCAAATTTGTTAATTTATGCGCCTACTTTGTTGTCTCTCTGCACCATCCAAAGGTAGACTGGCAGAGAATGCCTCAGGCATTAAGTCCGCCTTTATACATTTTGTATATAAAGCATAAAATAAATAAATAAATAATAAATAAATAATCTCGAGGAAACCTGCATTCCATAGCGATTTGTATGAACTTCTATGGTACGTAAAGTCCGCCAGCCTGCATTAGGCTAGCGTGGTGGACTAAATGATCTAACCCTTCTTAATCGTACTCTCGATTATAGAGGAGGCTCGTGCCTTGCAGTGAGACGTATAAGAGCTGATAAATACAATACGTCTCCGGCAAACTGACTAGTGACGAATAAACCACGACTGAATTCGCGTCAAGTCGGTTTTATATGAGAGAATATCACCTTTTTCGAACCGACCCAACCATTCAGTAGCTACAGAGAGTAGGTAAGTGGTGGCAGGAGGCAGCCTGGGTAGGTACCACTGTAATATCTATTTGTCCCGGAAACAGCAGTGTAAATACACTGTTGTGTTTCCGATTGAAGGACATTGTAGTCAGAGTAGCCACTGGACATATTGAGACTTAACGTCTTATGTTTCAGGAGTGGAATGCCTAACATTACTTTGTAATTCAAGGTGTTATTTTATAAAACCTTTGACCTACCAACAACCAAACATAATGTTATCCTATGCTCCAACAAAAAAAAAACTTAATAATTCAACATAAACATGAAAATTATAACATTATCTCTAATACTTATCATTTATTTAAAAAAAAAATATTTCTGCATATAATTTAATACTTAGTGGTAGGTCTCTCATATGTGCGAGGCCATCTGGGTAGGTACCACCGCAATGTCTATTTCTCCCGTGAAACAACACTGCTTAAATGCACTGTTGTGTTTCGGATTGAAGGACATTGTAGCCAGAGCAACTACTGGACATATTGAGACTTAACATCTTATGTCTCAGGATGGCGAGCGCAGTGGAATGTTTCTACTGTTTATGAGCGGTCGTATCGCTTATCATCAGGCGAACGGCTTGCTCGTCCCGCCATTCACTGCAATAAAAAAAAAAAAAATATTCCTTTTTAGAGCATGTTTACCTTTAAATTCTATACTGCCCTCTCTTCTTATCCTTTTCTTATATCCATCCAAAGGTTGTCTGTAAGAAATCGCCTAGGGCGATAAGACCGCCAACTGTACTCTTTAATTTTATTTGTTAAAAATTGTAATATTTTGTTCTTTTGTGTGCAGTAAAGAATAAATAAAATAAATAAATAAAAAAAATATAAAATATTTATGTTACTAAAGTAGCTTGTAGTATGTGGAGAATATTTAAAAAAAGAATGGTTGTGTAGTAGGGACATGTTACCGCCTCTCTTACATTTGCACACTATAATGCATATTAAGACTAGTGAGGTCACTAGTCTTGTTTTCCATCTCTTTTCTTTTACTTCCAATGCCAGGCTTAAAACGTTCTTAACTTGTTTAATTTTGAAAAAAAAAAATATATTTTAGATATGTAACCTTTTGATAAATACAATAAAAGAATTGAGTCCTAATTCTTTTTATTATCATTATTATTTTTACCCCCCCCCCTAAATTATTTTTTTATAAGGTTTATGTTCAGCAATGAACTTCCTACGTCTAAGATAAGGCTTGTCAAGATTAAAATGTTGAACCGGCTACACCATGATATTCATACCGGCTGCACCATAGATGTAGTATAGAACATAGATCGGCAATGTGTCATCTTGAGCGCGACCAAAACTGATTTACGATTGTGTGCGTGAAGTTTACATGTGTGCTTGACATATAGTGGTGTACCATGCACTTTCGATACTATCATATCGATATCGATATAACTGTTGGCCTGAAGTTGTGAAATAAAATGTTATGGATATATTATGCGACATTTTATTATATATTAACAGAAACTTATTGATGTGTTTATTTCAATACAGATTGATAAACACACAAATAAAAAAAGATAAATTGTCATATTATTTGAAAACATTTTGTTTGAGATGTTTTGTATGGGTCTTTGTGTTCACCTGAACAAAATTATTTTTTCATTGTGATGTATACATAGTACATACACCTAATTAAACTGAGAACAAAAAACACTTTTATAAAACAAAACTATAATTTACAAAGTATTAGCGTTTTCGGTTTATTTTTTTCATTTTTAATTTCCTGTCGCGAAGTTTCGATTACTTTACAGCTTTCGTAGTCACAGGGTGGACTCAGTCTGCAACAAAATCCGTGATTATTAGTTTTTTTCAATGAGTAACATTCGCGTAAGTCTAAGAAACACATTTTTACTATATGTGTACTAGAGTTAAAAAAATATGCTTATTTCAGTCAATTAATTGACTTGTAACACATTGGGAAGTGTTGGACGCCTGCTAGGCCGCGTTGGAGGTGTACGGAGGAGCTTGTAGGAAGTCGTTGGATGCAGGCAGCTTACAACAAACTGATGTAGACATTCTTGTGGAAGGCCTATGTTCATTAGTCGCATTCCTGTGGCTGAAGAAAGAGACAGTTTAATAAATTATGAAGCTTTTTTCGATCACGTCACCTAAATTAATGTTTTCCCTATGAGAATTATAAATTTTGAACCTATACCTAATGTTATGATAAATGAATAATGTTGCTTCAAGGTTTGGATGATGATACTGTGCATAGAAGTATCGCATATTTTATAATAACATCGAATATGTTCTTGTTTTACAATTATAAATTGATAGCCTCTTGGCAGAGATTGAAACAGGTTCTTAATTCATAAATCACATATATGAAGTGTTATAATAATGATTCCACAAATATAAAAAAATGAGAAAAATTAAAGTAATAAGTAATATTGTAGAATGAATACTATAATAATGGCCGAGGAAATATGGCCGTGATAACGCCAGGTAGAAGAAGAATAAAAATGCAAACTATCACAACATACTATAGCTCCATAAAAATGTAGGGCAACATATTATGTTGTCATCGACTATTTTATCGACAACCTTTTATTGATCGAACCTGTCAGTCAATCCCTAGCAACTTTTGGTTGAAATTATTGTAAATTCACGTATTTGATATTATTTTTTATACGCAATGGATGCTTTCAGCGTATTTATACAATGAAATACTATATTCTTTTCTACCGATATGTATACACGGATTTCCATTTAATTCTATAATATCGTCACAAAAAAGTATTGTGCAAAAGTGGCCGGTACCTGAGAAAACTTTAATTATTACGGATTTTTACGCCTACATGAACCACACCTTGGCACTGCACAATGCACTATAATAAACTACGTTTAATAAATATAACCAAGTACTGTAAAATTATATAAATTATGAAAATAAGCGAATTTTGTTGCTCGCTTAGTTTGACATATTTTGACTCTGGGTCACTGCAGGCTACTTCTGTGTAAACGTATGGTCGCATCATGCATCTCGCTTTAACATGTGAGTTAAATTATTCTATCTCTTTCACATTGCCGATCTATGTTTTATACTAAATCTATGGGCTGCACCAACCCTGCGATACGTCCAGTAAAAAAACAAAAGTACGTGTCGGTACGGAGTGAAACTATAAGCAACTCGGCAAGTAAACATTAATCAACAAATAGTGAGAACAACACAAATACATACATCATCTGCGAGTCAAAACTTGGTGCTTGCATTCCTAAAGTTAAAATTGCACATTTATCACCGACACGGTCATGCGCGATGGTCCATTAAGAGATTTTTCTGAATCATAAATCTCACTTCGCCTCATCTCGATACAACAGATATGAAGTAAATACAAGTGTGCCTCGGACGGATTTTGCGAAAGTTTTTTGTTTCAAAATGGGAAATGGATGTGTTTGTATTTGCGAAAGCGTTTCATCCGTCTAATGGTTGTATTTGAGCTGTGGACTATGGGCATTGGGATCGATTCTCATGTTAGGCATTTTTTTGAGCTATTGGTTTCGGAAATTCTATATGAAAATTTTTATAATTTCACTGAAAATTTGGCAGATTTAGATAGGGCTCTTCGCATATGAAATCTTTAGACGGGAATAGTTTCAGTTCGATATGGGGGTGGCAATGTGAAATCTTTAGCTACCTTTTGAAGATTTCAGCTAAATAATATATATGTAGGTATTTCCCTTGTAAAATTTTAACTTTTGTCGGGAAAATGTCGTAGTTAGAAGTAGAGCGGCAGTCTTCCTTATAATCGCAAGACATCGAAAGCTGAACAATGACCTCCCCTCCCTAGTCTCATGGAAAACTGATGTTAATCTGGGCTCACTGTTCTACAGTTATTCTTAACCGTCTTATATGTAATGCAAATAGCCAAATAATTTTCTTTATGCTAAAATAAAACTCTCAGCCTGGGAACCGAACTAAGGACTCCAAACATCACATGAAGACGTAATATAAATAATGTACAATCACCAAAAACACAAAAGTCCAGGTATTAAAAGACTCCCACAACATGAAAGACAGGCTTTTGTTCAACTTTTCTAAAGCGATCATACATTTCGCGCTAATTATAAGTTGGCCGGTTTAATTATTACTTGCGTTTTGTACTTACGTCCATGGTGCCCGCCCCACTCTCAGTTTAAAGTACTGCCGACCTGTGATTAAATACCACAAAAACCCGGGACAGGTTACTTAGCAGGGTTAAAAGAACTCAATTGGGTATACCTCTTTATATTTGTAATGACTTGTTTATACGAATCCATTGTGATTGCTGCATTGATGGGTTGTGTTTTTGAATTTCGAACAGCGGATTAATGCATAATTAGTATTTTTATGTTTTGATTAATTCAAAAATCGAAAACTTTTTGTTATTCTTTTGGTTTCTTTTAATTATTTCATAGTAAGACATTAATTGTTATGTTATTTATTGCAATGAGAGATAATAATTATGTCTATAACATACATACACAAAATAAAACAATGTACATAAATAAAATGAAACACTGGCAATTTAAATTTCAAAGTACATGTTTTTGATGCGATTTTATTTTTATTTAAGTATCCCATTCATGGTGATATAGTTCCATTGGATCTGTTTTATCATATAAAGCCCCTTTGTTTATGGCTCTATATGGACATGAATGAGATTTGATTGAGCCGTCTGAGAAGGAAGTAATTAAGTGATGGCGGACGATTAATTATAGTTAAATTCAATAAACGTCCAATTCAGTAGTTTCTACCATCAAATATTAAACAGGTTTTTGCTCTTATTCGTGTAAATAGATCTTTATGTCGGGTGGTTCCAATGAGTACGAATGCAGGAGTTATGTAGTTGACAGTATCCGTGGGACAGTTAGTTTGATGTCGACTGTGAAACGAGAGGCCGGGGTTTGATCCCCGAGCCGAGACAAATATTTAAAAAAAAAAAAAACAATAGTCTTTTCGGTCTCACAAACACTAACGGCCGGTTTCTATAATCTATCTATCTTTAACAAGAGATTTCTCTCGAAATTTCGATACATTTTTTGCTTCAGTAAAGAACGACAGAGATATTTAAATAAGGTGCATATATTTATACATATCTAGGCAAGATAATATTGTATGTCTATCTTTGTTTATTGAAGTATATAGTGGTATCGACATAGTAACGATATCCATTTTAACCTCTTGTTAAAGATAGATAGGATATAGAGAACGGCCGTAAGACCCGAAACAAATACTTGAGGTTTTCCTCGACACAAACTTTTGTCTCGGTGCGAGGAACAAACTTGTGGCCTCCGGTTTAACAGCCAGCGTCTAACCAACTGCGCCTCAGAAGCACTCAATGATGTTTTTACTAATTAAAACAAGAGGCTAAATATTCGTTACTCGGCAGTTATGGCAGTTAACTGAATTTCTTTAAGCACACGCCTTCAAATTTCGATAAATAGACCACTGAAGTAACTGACATCCTCCCTAAAATAAGTAAATCTTTTTACCTCGTACAATGTACAATAATCGGTAACCAGTTTGCGCGTTCGAAAATTAAATAGAATCGGCCATATGGCGTCCGAGCGGAAGTGCGTATCGTCTGTCAGCCATTTAATGTACAACGAAATGTTCTCATTTTCTTTCAACTGACCACTCACAAAGAAGACAATGTGATACAAACGCCTGACGTGCGCTCATCCGGAGGGTTCGTTTATTCGTATTCCAAATTCAAATTATTTCGACGCGTCCGACTGTACGGACCTTGAACCTTTTGTTTCTTTTAATAATAATACACTTTTATGAACGGCCAGTGATAATGTGACGTTCCAGTTTAAATAAAAAACCGTTTTCTAAACTAACTCTTAACTCTTAAACGTACTAACAACACTTATGAGTTTTTAAAAATCATTAGGAGTACACAGCTTTGTAAGTAAAGCTAATTGAATTTTGTCAATGAGAAAGCCCTCACTCAACAATGGGACCTAAATGGATTGACATATCTACATATTTATTAATAAAAAAGCAAAACTACTTCAATCTATAAAATTGAGACGCAGTCTTACTCTTCCACCTAAGATATTGAATAAATCGTGTTTATTTTCTAAAAAAGCGTTATTGGCTGGCAAAAGTAAAATAAAAGTAACAAAGTCATTACGGCTACCGGTGGCTATGGCACCTATAAAGTCATGTTTAGATTATAGATAATATATATTATTCGTCAGCTTAAGAATGGGACGTTTTACTGCGTAACGCGGACAATCGCGACGCGCGGAGTTTTACAACGAGGGCGGTTAAAAAGCTTCGCGTTAACTCTGGCTTTTGTTACACCGAAGCGTAACATGTTCCTGTATATTTTTTATGTTAAATTGAATCAGCCTACCTTTAGCTTTCAATATAGGTTTTTGGTACAGAATCATATGGACGAGTGAATAAATTAAAGATTCGAGCTAATTTTTAATAAGATTTCTGTGAGAAGAAGATCGTAATTAAACATTTGTCTATATTATTTAGGAATAACATTAGGCAATTTTTTCTTGTCCCAAACCTTTCATGTTGGAATTTTTTCAGAGACTTATAGTTATCATAAGATGTGCTTTCAATTTTATCAAAACCAACGTGAGCCATTAGTTAGGAAGTGCTGTGATTTTTAGAATACTATTTAGATGAAGATAATAGATGACTGTTATCAATTTGTTAAAAAAAAACTTAAACATTTTTCATGAAAAGTATAAACCACTTAAAGTAAATGGTTAGAAATCACAACAGTATACATGCTGATTGCTATCTAGACATCTCAACCATTACACGTCGGTGTAAATACATCCTCTTTTAAAATTGAAAGTGACGTAAGTGCTGTTTTAGTGCGCAATCGGCGGGCGAGAGTCGTAAATCAAAGTTTTAGTGTGGAAATGTTGGGATGCGTCCGCCACTGGGGTGGCCAGCTTCGGCATTTTTTTAAACCACTTAAAAAATAAGAAACAATATGACATTTGACCAGTTGTTGGAAGCGTACTATTGTTCGGAGATGTACGATGTGCGCGCACGATGACATTGTAAACGGTGAACACTGTAGCAAATTGACAGTGATTTCATGCTGAATAGTTTCTGAACGGGTGATGTTGGTTTGTTTATTATGTAAAGGACAAATATTTATAATGGTAAGCTGATTAGGTACAGAGTTATCCTACACTGATACAACTTTGAAGAATCTGTGAGAGGAGCTAGAGCTCCTTGAAGTGTTAGAACACTTCATAAGTGAACCATAAGGTGACTAAATAGCCCATTTGTTTGTTAATTAAAATACTTGATAATATACGTGACATTATGTATGTATCAGCCCATATACGTCCCACTGCAGGGCACGGGCCTATTCTACAATCGAGAATACGATTGAGAGTGGTTAGGCCATATAGTCCACCACGCTGGCCTAGTGCGGGTTGGCAGACTTACATACCATAGAAATTCTTATGAATCGCTATGGTATGCAGGTTTCCTCACGATGTTTTCCTTCACCGGTATACGTGACATTAAAACATGTACAATCCAATTTTTGTTTTAGCCAGCAGAAAGTACAAGAAACTTCTCAGTCTTAAATCATACATACAAAACAAGGTTCGTTTTTTGGCTACCACACATTAAAAAAGACTATTCGGTTTTGCAAAGCATGAAATATACTTACTAATCCTATTTCAACAAAACGGGTATGACTATTCTTATAAAGTACGTATATACATGGTAAGATTTTTTTACTTCCAGTCTCACCATAATTATGAACCCCAGAAAATATATTGATCACTATACACATGCTCTGCATATTTCTACAGCGAATTTTAGTCAACAACATCCAGTGACCTCACATGCATTCTATCATATCATCAGTCTAATACTAGAACACTCTAGTTTATTAGAACAATTGTAAGAATCGATAAAATTTTCACAATCGATTTATAGAATTCTAAAATCGATTGACACATCAACGAACGATGGCTGTAAAAAAGTTACAGCCAATTATAAAATTCCATCTTTTCAGTCATTGTATCAATATTTATCTAATAATAGCTGATGTTGCGTACTGAATCATTCTGGGAAGTTATTTTATTAGTGTTTTATTACATTGCGTAGTTGAGTGCCATTTCGTAGTGTATAGTTGTTTATACTAAAATTAAATGTGAAATTCTTTAGTTTTACGATGCAGATTTGTTAATTGACACATTATTCCCATTGTAGATTTTATGTGTATGTATTAATAACATAATCCTATTTTATGATTTAAAGATTTTTAGTCGTTAGTGCTCTAAGTCATATTGAGCTAGTGGTCGATAAGTTAGCTGTTCAACGGGTCGTTCCAGGTTCCAAATCTTTCAAATTATGTATGTACCTACGGTAAGAAATAATTTTTCAAATAAAAAGTAAGTTTATATATGGCAGGGTTTTAGAGTGGAGGCAAACAAAATTTTGGAGGCCCGCCTACAAGGTGGACAGACGACCTGGGTAAGGTTGCAGGAAGTCAATGTGGAGATCCTTGGGGGATGCCTTTGTTTAGCACTGGACTTACTATGGCTGAGATCAAGATAATGATGATGAATCAGCAAATACCGTTATTCTTTTATACTTCTCATTATCAAATTCTACATTACCTAACCAACAAAATAAGTAAGCATTATACAAATCTATAAACGCATCCAAACCGCTTAACAATTGTTGTGTTGTATTTTTAGTCCAGACTAGACTGCAGCTGTTACACAGTCTCAATCATCATCAGCTAGTAATAACAATGTTGTCGTTATACAGAAGTGATTAAATTACAGCGGACCGTAAAACAATGGCCACAAAACCGCGAGCGACCGCGATTCTCCGACTATGCACCATATTAACCAGATATTGTTGATATATGGAATGTAGTACTTGCATGCACTGTGAACTTCAAATTGAATTATTAAAAAAATATTCAACATTATGGCTGTTTTTTTCTGGAAAATGTTCTTAACATTTGCATTTTTTTTTTATATTTTGTACAAAAGCGATAAAGGAGAAGAATAAACGTAGACAGCATCCATCACACCACTTGGGTGATTACTGAAGGAAAATAAATGTAGAACGTTTCCACGGATAATGCAAGGTCTCATATAATGAGTGGTCTATTTGTATTTTTTTTATTTCATAGTACCGGCGAACGGGCAAACACCTGATGGTAAGTGATCACTGCCGCCCATGAACATCCACAGATCAAAGTTGTGTTGCCGGCCCATCATATCGGGAGATGAGCAGAAAGGAAAAAGGATGGGCAGAGCAATGGGGTATTGGTTCATGTCAATTGGATGTGTCCTCAATTGATATGTATATAGTCTCTGACGGCATTCGTCTCATTTTGTTATGGTCTTCCTTCAATATTGGCTTTTTATTCATTATTGTAATATTCTCACATCAGTGAGTTTCTGTTATAAATAGTATTACATTTTATTGCTATGATAACTAATACCCATACATTGCGTTTCAACTATTTACAACAATAATATTAAACGAGCAAATAAATTTCTATAAATACGCTTATTACACACAGAAAAACATGTAAGCAACATACAATAGTAGCCTCAAAGCTAATTTTATTTGCGCAAACCGTTAGTAAGATTTCACTGACGTCATAAAACAGTGTCAACATTCGAATAATTGTGAATACACGGTTCTACCTCTGAGCATGTGTGACTTTGTAGTGAAGTAGGCGTCTTAAAACCCGCAAATTGATGGCCGACCCAGGTGGCCCGGCTAAAATCGTCTCTAGTTATAATAGTTCTACATATAAAGCTTCATACATATTGATGTGTATAATGTAATTTTGCAATTGTAAATACGTTTGGGTTATTGTAATGAAGATTTGTGGAGGTGAATATGACGAGCAATGTACAGCGAAGTGGGTCACTGAATCTCTTGGCATAATTATATCGGCGAGATATTTTTTGTTAATATACACGATGTACAGTACGTCAGTAAAGTGTGTCTGAGCCTCAAAATTTCCGACCTTTACCGAGGGGTAAAGAAGGGGTAAAAAGAGGGGTGAAGAAGGCGATGGCTAGATGATGTCAAGGAAGATATGAGGGTCAATGGCCTTACTATTGCAGATGCCGAAGATCGGGTGAAATCGAGAAGAATGAGCCGGCAGTCGGACTCTGGCACCGGCAGGGGAAACGCTAGGTAAAAGAAGAAGAAGATTTTTTGTTAATATCTTTATCCCGGTAAAATATAAGAAGAATATTATGAGGAATACTTTACATAAATACATTCTGCAGTACCCAATGATACAATATACATAGACTTAGGCTTAGAATAAGAGAGGCCTCACTCAATTACTAATTCTTTCGTCGATTTATAGAAATGCGTCCTCTATTTTCATACCAATATAAGGCGGCCTTAATATTTGCAATGTTAAGATGTTGCAGCCATTAATTGTCATATTTACAGCTTTCCCTACGCTCTGTAACTGGATATGAGGAATTGTCTTACTCAGGAGACTATTTAACGTCATTTCTTAGAATAACTATATTCATAAAATGTTCTGCGTTTAGTGAATGATTTTATGGCGTTAAAACTCTACCCATAAATGAACATAATTTGTAGCTTCATAATTTGTTACTTAGTTCATGTCATGTTTATATAACTTTTATATAACTTGTGGCTCAAATTTCCATAAAAAATAGAAAAATTATACTACTACCTAATTCCTTATACCATAGCGTTAAATAAGGAAGCTATCTTTTAACATACAGTATAATAATCTAAACGTCCCAGTCTTAAAATTTGTAAAACATATAGATATGTTTCTTAATAAAAAAAATGAATGAATTTTCAATACGGCGACATCTACCGGACAACTAGCATATTACACCACTCTTCTGTCATTTCCAATAGTAAACAATGATACAGCTACACAATAAAACATTTAGTACTTTCACCGTAAGATTGTAACACATCGGTACATTAATGAGGCCGCGTACAAAAGGCAATATCGCGCCGATTCGCCTGCGGTCGCGTTACGTTCTGTGTTCGCGTTTCCATAATTAATATCGGTTTTAACTGATTGTGCGCGGTTTCGTATTACATCGGCAGATTGAGTTTGTATCAGTTCTGTTCGAATGGTTATGGTTTACAGGTGAGGTTGAGTGACGTCACTTGAGGTCTATGGTTTGTAAGCATATTGACGCTTCTTGCAGTTTTTGGATTTATTTCAGCATGGTCATAAGGTGACTCGTTTTCTGATCTTGTGTGGTTCTTAGTTCAGGTCGTTTTTTTCTTTACGTCATAGCTGTTTGTAAATTTCATTATTGGAAATAAAAATTGCATGTTGCAAAATTGAATAGTAATAGAAGTATAAAAGACTGGTACATTTGTATGATGCACCAGGCGCGCTGAATAGTAATACCTTATTGAATATTAGCGCAGTAAAGTTCAGACGTCTAGACTTAAACTCGGAGGTCAGTCGATTGCAAGAAGTTTAATAACGATGTCCATCTGAGGTTTTTTACCACACTCGCTGTCATGTTTCATCATAAGCTGTCGCGCGTGATCTTTGATTAACTCTTATCGAGACGCGTCGCAGTAACATGTCCCGCGCAGAACAATCTTAAATCTGTAATCTCAACTTTTTGCATTCCCCGCGCCTCGGCCGGCCATAACGACACAATAAACGTATTTTATACGCGCTCACACTTAACGTTTATATCGCCTTATAAGTAGATCGAGAAATAATAAAACTAAAGGAGGGCGAACATCAAGAAAGCAATAACATCATTATCATAGCGAGTCGGCCATCTCTTTCCAATAGGTCTCACCCTCTCTTGGCCCCGCCCACCGCGTATCTCCTCTGTCACCTGTATATCTCGAAACATTACACATATGCAAAACTTTCGCGCTCGCATCTGAGCTCACGGCGAGCACACACGGAGACGCGCGTGTGTGGCGCTGCAGGCTGCACGCGGTCGCCTCTGTGTGCCGTAGTATAAATCTGCGAGATAAAAATTGTGCTATATTGCCTCAAGAGTATGCCCGGACGTGTTTTACTTTTTTGTTCGATATAGTAGTCCTGTAGGCGTTCCTAGTTGTTTGCACCTCGCACAGTGGTCGATATTTCAGTCGTGTCATCGACGCGCCGTCGTCTCTAAAATATTGAACTTGCAGATATTCGTTGACTTGTTTCTACTTGTATGTGTTGGGAAACGGTTATCTCCCAGACTATTCTTAATATGTATGGGGTTTAGTGCAATATGAAATTGAATTTTTGCTATAGCTGTACACATTTTTTGCCAGATTATCTTTTGATGTTTCGGAATGTAAAAATATTCTAACTAAGCATTAACTGTACTCACAAAATTCACATAAATTATATGAAAGAATTTCCTAGTTATTCTATTTAACTTCTGTTTTGTTAACATTAACTTTACTGAGAAATATGATAATGATAATTACAATATGTAAGACAAAGCTACAATTTTTGTTAGGAGTATATTCACTCTATATGATGAATAAACTAGATAATGTAAATTAATGAATAATTAATAGTTAGAATATCATTTGGATAACCTGATGACACCGACATAGAGCAAAATAATATTGATTTCTTTCTCTTAAGGATCTAAGTCCATACACAAGATACATCATCCTAATTTATACCTTTAAATTATTTAACTGTTGAACAAAAAGCAAACATTTCTGGAATTGTAAAACACTCTATCTAATTGCCCATCCATTCAAAACAAAACAACGCGACTATTAAAATAGTCACCGATGCCATTCATAAAATTTTTCGTCCGCGTGCCATTTTGAAAGGCGATTAACACATGGACAATTTCAGTCACGGGACCAACTGCAATAATTATTCGCATTGTATATGAAACAGTTAGTGTAATTACGAACCGTTCTGATTCAACGTATTGTTCAAATGTACCAGCCGTCATATTTGAATGCGGGCAAAAATAATATTCATTTGTCATATCGTGTTGTGATATATCAAGATCTCTCGTCGGATGTGTATACAAAGCCTATTGAGTATTTGATTGGATTCAGTACTTCCTGTACTGAGACAGCAATGTATCGTGTTGTATTGGTAATTAACGGGATGATGAATTAATAAAGCTGAAAGATTTCTTACAAATTAAGTTTGAATACGTCAGTTCGAAATATTTTATTTTTAAAATTAGATGTAAATGGTCTAAATAGTAAAGAAAACTATACAAGATAAATATCAAGATATTTTACCGAAACTTTCATAATGTCAAAATTTTGTACAGATAAATTTGTACAATAACAAAATATACAACTACTGAACTACTTCATATCATGCTTTCAGAAAGGATTCTTAAGTGAAATTGTAAGGAAAATTTTACATTAAGACATATTCATAACTACCTCGTAGATTGAATATTAAAAACGATCATTATCATACTATTATGCCAATATACCAAAATATGACTTTAAACAATATTAATTTATAGATTTAAAGGCCATGTTTATCAACAAGACTTCTTTTCTACAACTAAGTTTATGCCCGAAATAATTCTACTATTATATCTGTTAATACTGTGTCGTGTAATTTTATGTTGTAATTACAATGTACTGTACCGCACCGACCCGACGATTACCTCCGCTTACCGTTCCTGTAATTAAACATTTTAATAACTGTGCTTTGTTAGGCCACAGTCACATCTGTTTGTTATTATTTTAATGACCGTTTTTGTAGAGGAAATAGAAATATATTTTTTTTAATTTTTTTGTTTGATGTTCATTGCGTGTTTGGTTATTGGTCAGACAAACCTTTGAGGTAATTAAATTATTTAAGTCTGTGGATGGTTATTTTAAATTAAAGGTTGAAGGGTATGTTTTAATTAATATGAAAGTAAATGATAGCATGAATCACTTGTAAGACTACAAATTCATTTAGAAATGAAACTGCGGATTGATAGAAAATGCCAGTCTGTAATAGTGAGTTTAAAAGCATCAAAATAAAAAAAAACGTTTTTATTAAAAATCAAATAGCACTAAGAAAATATTTTTCAATACCCTTTGGGCGTTTTATAAGGAGACAAACTTTGGTAAATTCTGGAAACCTAAATACCGGTTTAAGAGTATAGACTCCTGAGTCACACTGATGAGAACAAGACACAAAGCTCTTATTAAAATCAGTAGTTTTACGGTTTAATATGGTATGGCTCGATAGTGGAAAACAGTCTTTATAAAGATTTCGAATAAAGTACAGGCACCGAGTGGCGACGTGTCACGCTTAGTTTAAATAAGCGCGGGCTTGCACTAATTACTCGCATTGCTTGGCGACAATTTATTTCCCATTAGCCCAGTGTGCCGCGCGGCCTTCGACGGATTTCGGTCGCCCACCTCGATATTATAATGACGATTATTTTAATTTCGCTAACAACACTTTAATTACCGCCGCGGTTGAGGCCAAGTCGACTCGGCCGGATAATTATGAGTATTATTTTTTTAATAAACAGGATCCGAGATGGTGACGCGGTCATATAATTTGTTTTCGACAGCACAACATTTAAGATTTTTAATTGCCTCGTAATAATCTGTTTGAGTGATGTCCTTTTCGAGTTGTTTCATCATGCATGATTACCTTTAATGAAACATCTAGATGAATAATTGCTACTGCAAATTAGTTTAACCTCATTTCGTAAGATAAATGTTGTGTTAGTGTCGGTTTCTTCCTAAAATTACTAAATGTGAATAGACCAATAGTTTTTTTATATCAATCTCAATTTTTATTTTACGTACCAGTTCAAGGTACTTTATAGTACTACAATACGAGTTCTGGGATCATGATTCATAACAAGAATGGAAGTAATTTTCTTTTAGAAGAAAATAACTAAGAGAATAAAAATATTTTTAATTAACAAAGTCTTCAAACCACTGTCTAATATGTTTTGAACTGTTCAACAAAACTACAACTGTTTCTGAACATGTTTGATGAGGCAGAGAAAAAAAGACACCAAAACTTAATCACCCAGCCACACTTTTTTTAAATTAAACACGAATTGCTTTCTCATTTTCTTTTAAGTATTTTTAAACTCAATTTCACATAACAATAATCGCAGCGTGACCCTCAAATCATACGCTCATACAAAAAATCTATGTCACCACGCGTAACATTTTAATCCCTTACCAAAACTAGCGTCCGAGTACCCCACACATCGCACCCCAATAAGTCGGATTTGCGCGGGCTTTTGACCGTCCGATGCTATTGGCTTTGTCTATCCGCGGTTTCAATTCGTCCCTCCATTGTGTCGTTTCGAGATGAGTGGACATCGTTAGTGAGATTTCTCGCCGTCGAGATAAGGGCCCGTACAAAGGATCTGTGTAATCGTCACATGATGTGCATTTGGCGAGGTATTGTACTACGGCGTTTTGGTGTTGGTCATTTTTGTACAAACCGGCTTTTTTTGGGAAAATATCGTTGTTTTGTATCTTTTATTTGTACATACATTCCTGAAATACCACGAAGACGAATAGTTAACTCCTATAGTGTATTGTACTCGCGATTGTAGAAGAGGCCCGTGTCCTATAGTAGGACGTACATATATGGGCTGATACAGATTGTGTTGTGGACGTGAAGCCATTTCTGTTATAAGGGGTGTTCAATTCCCACGCCGTGACAAATTTTCGTGTGATTCGTACGTTCCGAATTCCGATGTTGTTATGTATTTTGCTATGGTCAAACTACGTGTGTGACCGTAGTATGTTTTTACAGAAAATCAATAATTACCAAACCCTCACTTTAATTCAATACATTTCTCTCTTCAAACCCAAAACAACAATCAACCCTGTAAATTATCGCACATATGAAGCAATGAACATCGTAGTTTAAGACCGCTCGTAAGGGACGTGTAATCGGATATCTGTGAATCGACAATTGTATCTAAATCGACGCGATTAGTTCCCGTTGTTCTCGAGATTCCAGTTATGGAGACATTCATTAGATGCACGCTACGTGTTGGTCTAGTGCTTACAATGTATGAAAACATATGTTTTTTAAAGAGAAATGTTCTAGAAAATTTCTAGAAAAAAAATATTTAATTTTTTCATTTTATATTTCCTACTTTCCGATTACGTTGCAGCTTTTGTCACGAGGCGGACTGAGGTTTAGTCAACCGGTCACTGAATGTTACGAAATCTACCTTCATTATACAATTAATAACATTAAAAGTTCATTTAAAAAGTTAATTGTTTGTGATCCGATCTACGCATGTGCTGATTTTCTAATAGTGATAAAATCTGTAATAGTGGCGTAAATCTAAGAAGCCATTTGAATTGAACCATTCGGATTTGGAGTTTGATAGCGTCTGTGGCGCATTTGGTTAAAGCCTGCTGTGCGTACTAAAAGACATTAGCCGTAACAAATAAATACACTCTTCAGCTTCAATATTAGTATAATATGCATAATACGTCAGCTGTATAGCTACAGATGTTTTACGCATGACATTCCATCCATCCAATAAGTGTTAAAGGCGCACAGCACACTGCGCATGCGCAAATCACGAACATATCGCCGACACGAACCCTTCGATCAAATATACACTAGATTATAAGTAAGCTAAAAAAGGCTAGAGAAATAAGAGCACACATAAGCATGTGCTTTTATTTCATTTAAGTATGATACAAAACAAAATAAATCTTAATGTAAAGGAATAAGGTTTATTGTTACCTGAAGTTGATTATAATTTACGACTTTTGCTACATCTCGTAGTTTGAAATTCAAATTAAGTATAAGCAACCTCGGCCTCTTTTGGGGTGTGATATTGTTCCGGACCCTGTATCTAGTATATAGCTGATCAAAGCACGAAACCATAAGATTTTTCCATAAAAATAAATGTTTTGCACAGAAATAAAAATGAAAACGTATTCATACAATTGTATGTGACACATCCTGGCATATAACATCTACGTAAGTCCATACTTGAAGCGTGTAATCAAGCAATATTCTTCTTAATCAACCCCACCCGCGGGGGTCGATTCTACCAACAAAGGAATTGATTAAGTAACTATACCACGATATTACCCCGCCTGTATTATTTCTAGTATAATAAAGAGGGCTCGGTAACCGTGCCACTTAATGAGAGAAAACTTGATTAGAATTCGCATTAATCTTGTAATAAGTTGGTAGGAAAGTTGCTTCATTACGCGATGCTATCAAGAATTTTCTTGTGACGTAATGGATGGTGACTGGATTTGATGTGTTAATATTTGTTTTTTTTTTAATTTTAGTATTCATATATTAACATTACAATCACGTACTTAATATTCCGGTGAATATAGACTAGTAAGAAATATTTTGTGGAATTTTTTCTGGTCTACCTGTCTACCTGGTCTGGTTTTGATAGATTTTGACTTGATGTGAAATGACATTGAAGAAATACCATGTCAATTTTAAGATAAATTCATATCAATAATATGTACAATCCTTACTTCTGACCGTTTTAGCTCAATGTGTAAGACAATTCTGACACGACGTGTTTGTTTATAGATACATGATGTTTTTCATATAGTGTTTTGTAAAAACATCGAATCTTATTTTGGGGGAGACATAATATATTAATTTGCGATGACGAAAAAGGACGACCTACATATAGGTTTTTTAAACTCAAAAATATCGTTAATGACCCATGATATTTTTCAATATCACATCCTAACTAGTTGATACGCATATTAAACACATCTCATGGCAATTCGTCAAATCGCTCGAGAAAATTATGTTTGCCGTCACCAAATCGAGTCGAGGCCCAAACACGATCGACAATGGGGATGTACGTTTACATAAGTAATTAGTCGATGACATGCGCCCAGGGGGGAACGGGAGGGAGGGTCCGATAGATTACCGCACGAATTAGTCTAGTTCCACTTATTTGCTTACGCTACGTAGCTACGACGTAGCAACGGCTTAGTGATGCAGGTTTTAATTACAATGTGCTACGCGTTACTACGATTCCGTAGGGGCAGACAGAGACTATGAATCTTTATTTTATTTATTATTTATTCTTCTAACTATTCTTGTCAGAGTACTTTTGGTCTGATCTTCGTTTGGGTATTATTGATTTGGATTTTGGACAGAATAAGTTTAATGAAGTTGAACAAAATTGACTTTAAAAATCTATTATGAAGTTAGCTTGACTAATTTAATCACCAGATTTGGAATATTATTTTTTATGAAATATTTTGTCATCCACTGCTGGATTGACGGATATGAACCTGCTAACCTGATTCTGAATAGCATCTCTTGTGGCATCAGGTTATAGTGTATAAATTGGGCAAATAAAAAACGCGTTGTGGTATACATTATTTCCGTGTTTGCCTAACTGACTCAAATATTATCACAACAAAGGGCAATAGATCTCCCCATAAATCAAGCAAACAAACAAATCAACCCAAATGAGACACAAAAGCCAACAACAAATTATTACTTACCAAGTTAATTTGCTAACTTTTTATATATTTTCCTCGGTCGCGTCTCAGGGCTATTAATATGACGCCGTGTTTAATATCTGACATCTGTTACAAAAACTTTTATTATAAGACTAATCCATTGCACACAGACACGCACACACACCCACTATTATGTTCGCACACAAACAAAGCGTTAGAACACACACATAAGTGTCGGCACTTAGTTTAGCAGCCTCCTGTGTTGCACTATGGTATGTAGTTGACGATGGTCGGGAATTTATAATGAACCATTCGAATAGGCAGTACATTTAAAAAACATAACCTATGACGTCATATGTCAGTATTTCCTTTTGTAACTTGTAAATTTGTATGAAAAAATACCCCTCAGCATTATCTATATTGAATAATTTGTTTACACTAATTTAAAAGACTGCCAAACTTTTCACGTTTATTTGATCGAAGTACATAAATTATGAGAATAATATATTTTTTTCTTTTAACAAGCTAAATTGGTCACGCAACAGTCATTATGCAGTTGGACAAGTTCACCTTTACTGTCATTCAAATATTCTTTTAAATTTACACTACCTCATAACAATTTATTTTAGTATACCGTATTAAATTATTGAGATAATAATTACTTATTTGACTGCAATGCTAGTTCTCTGCAAAAACAAAAAAGTTAAAAAATGTTCGACACACACACAAGTGGCGTAATTATAGTCCAATATGTGTGGCTTAATCATTGTTCCTTTTTATTTAGCATGACATAACTAGGTGAATGATTATGAGGACATCAATACTCTACAGATAAATATTTTTAACCGTCTCAAATAAATCATGCGACTGTTTTAAAATCCAAAATCACACTTACGTATTTTTTATATTACATTTTATTTTAATCGGTATAACAAAAGACTATTAATCCCATACAAATTAGTTCCGCGGGTGACCAACGTCTACTTACCACAGCGCGTCCATACCACCCGCCGGCGCCCACTCTCATCTGCTAGTTCTTAATTAAGTTAGCTTATATAACGAAAGATGGTCTCATTTAGATAACACCGTAACTTTGAGTCTAACACACGCTCAACTTAGGCTACTTAGCGCGTTTGCTGTTAATGTTCGACTAAACTTGCCCGGTAACGTTTACTAAGTTAATTAGTTAAGTTGGCCCGGTTTATGATGCGTTGTCTCGCAGCTGCGACCCGCTGTCTTGGATATTGTTCGTATAAGTTGATGCACTTGTTTAAAAAAGCACATTGGTCTAAGTTAGTTTAGAAATAAAGCTTGTCATCTTAGTTTATGGTTAGAAGAGAAATTTGACTTTTAAATAATATATCGATCATTAAATGCAAAATTGGTTCTATAAATAAATACATCTAAAAGTCTATATTTAATCATTAGCAGACCATTTTATACTCACTCTGTACTAGTCGTACCGAAAGAACCATGAAAAATAACACAATAAAAAGTAATCACATTGTTTTGGAGGACCAAATTCGTACTCAAATTTTTAATACTTAAATAAAAAGCAAGTAATTCATACACACATTAATTAGCAAAAAATATAGGAAAAACATCCAAAGTGCTATCTAAAATATAAGAAACAAAATAAAGTGATAAATTAAATATATCTCGAGTACAGTAGCTAATTGAAAACCATGTCGCGAAGTAAACTTATATTAATTTACTCGCTCCGAAGCAACATAGCGGAGTATGAGTCATTCATTCATATAGTGTTGGGTAGGGTTACTTGTATTCAGTTATTGCAATGTTATACAATTATATAAGGACGCATCTTTTACTTTGGACTGTGAACTGTGTCAGCCCATATGCGTCCCTATGGATAAAATCCGTAAATAATAGTTTTATTTCAATGTGTAACATTCGCGTAAATCTAAGAAACCATTATACGATTAAGAGGTTATGTCATATAGTCTACCACTTTTATTTTGTAGATTAAGATTTATATATGGACGAAAAAGATGTAATATTTTCATATTACGTCATTATTGGCTAATCTCAAACTAGCGGCTAGTGACTGCCAAGCTTTGAAATTTTAATCATTCTTAAAAACTCTAACTTAGTGAAAAACAAAACTAGTGGAGCATCGAATACATGCAAGACAAGACCAAAACCATGCACAAATTTCAGTATCAAATATGAGTTTTTTAAAATGACCAGTCCACAAATTGAATTGACGGGATTCGAACCTTAGCCCTCACGATTTACAGTCAATACAACGCAAGACCAATGAAACGTACACATGTAAAATAATTGCAAAATAAATATATTCTTAAAAAAAAACGACAATCTGCCAGCAGTGTGATGTCAAATGTCATTAGTACATCGAACAGATGTAGTTAAGGGGTAACACTTGGCCTATAATTGTGTACGAAAGCTGTAATTTCTAAAAAAAAAACTTCGAATTTCACCCTTAATTTGTCCGATGATTAGAGGTAATTTAACCCTTTTGTTTTTACACTTGTAATGAGTACTAATAACCGACTGCGGAGTAATTTGTGTCTGAATCTGTTATGGTATTATTTGAAAATTTTCTACATCGTTGGCTGTTACGTCATAAATGTTGTTATTAAAGATGCACTATTGTGGTATATAAGTCCTAAGATTTACTAAGAGCCTGCGATGCCTGGTACAAACCATAGTCCCGGAAAATTCATACTATGAATTTTTAAACCGAAACAACACGCATAAGTCTTAATGCCCAATCTGGCGTTTGAATCCAAGACCTCCTTTTCACACCTCAAACACGCCGCTTAATAAAGGAGTCAACATAAATTTGATAAAAAAAGGTTAATATTTAAAAACCAGGATGCATTTTTTTTAAGTGATCGTCTCTTAGTCCAATAATATTTTAGCCTACAATGAGATTATTATTTTAATTCCCATCCTCAAATTTAATTAATGTATCGCACAATAAGTAAATAAATTCTGTACCGATACATTGAATAAATATTTATGTCGATAGATCTAAAGTACTGTTACAACGTGAGCTTAGAATACAATATGAAAACATTTAGAATTCTTTGATGGTCGCCAGGAAGGCAATTGTTCTGCTTGCATACAAAACTGGCATGAATATTCATGTTTCTACTTTTATTATCCTTGATACATAATATCATATTTATATTTTACTATATAATGCTAATGTAAGTGCCTTGAATTCGAGCTAATAAATGTGGGTTCGATTCCTGGTTGAGACATTGTTCTGTAATATCCGATTTTTTTGGTGCCTATTCTACTGGTACTCGTATATCCTTACAGCCTTATTCAGATAGTTAAAAAAACTATTTTAGCTAATCAAATTTTTGTCCCTTTCAAACTATGTACTTTTGAATTCAGTTTGAGCAAAGAAGAAAAATCATTGCATAAATAAAAGAGGTTTTAAATCTGTCTATGAATAAGACTGTTATTATTTTGAATTCATACATTTAGTGATAAAATTATAAATATAAAACAAAGGTCAGGTGAAAAGGACTCTGAACAGCGAGAGTGCATAAACAGGTTGATGAAAGTAGATGAAGCGAAAGTAATATATTAGGTTCGAGAAAATTGTCGGTTTCTAGTCTCTGCCTACCCCTATGGGATACATACGTGATGATAATGTATGTTTGTGAACTTGAATTAGGTTTCACTACCGAATTACAAAATTATTGTTCACTATTCACTTGCGCCTCTATTAAAGTCTCCAATAAAAATAAAAATAAACGCTCTTAGTGGATTTTTTTCTGACAACTGTACATAATAACGGAAGTCATAGTGACTTGTTTAATTTGTTTTTCGAATTGAACTTGTACATATTTAGTTAACACTTGTAATGAGTACCTAAAATACTTGTGGAGTGACAATATTCTTAAGTTTGCTGGTAGCGGTTGGAGACGATGGGCTGAAGACCGAGCCCAGTGGCGTGCCATATGCCATCATCATCATCATATCAGCCACAGGAAGTCCACTGCTGAACATAGGCCTCCCCCAAGGATCTCCACAATGACCTGTTGGAAGCGGCCTACATCCAGCGACTTCCTGCAACCTTAGTCAGATCGTCCGTCCACCTTGTAGGCGGGCGTCCGACATTTCGCTTGCCTGTACGTGGCCTCCACTCAAGAACCTTTCGGCCCCAACGGCCATCGGTTCTACGAGCTATGTGCCCAGCCCACTGCCACTTCAACTTGCCAATCCTATGGGCTATGTCGGTAACCTTGGTTCTCCTACGGATCTCCACATTTCTGATTCGATCTCATATGCCATAGCGACGACTAATTTCAGTAACGTTCCACTGGAGATATACTGGAGCGTGCGTATCACTTATGTCGGAACACTACGCGCTTTCCGCCCTGTCCATATATTCATGTCAGTGTTAGTTTTATAAAAAATACACAGTACAGTAGCCATTATTACACCAATAAAAACATATCAAACTGAGTGATCATTTACAAGAATCCTAAAACGTATATGAGTAATCAAAGCAACTAACCAACGCGATTATTTTGTCCCATCATTTTCATCTTTCACGAGTTTAATTCCGCGATTTTTTGTACTGTTTTTATTCAGATATAATTAAAGGCGATGTAGGTGTAAAAACCGGCGTGGTAACGACATTTTAATTGTGTGAGTGATTACCGGGCTTGTGCGGCTGTCGCGTACCCATCCTGCTATTACGAATAATTGCATTACGCTTCGTTACGGAGGAAAAAAACGCGAATGAGTTTAATTGACACGTTACTTTCTTTGTCCGTCTAACACGTGGCCGTTCACACGTAGATTTATAGTTCTGTCGACTGTAGTTACTACAGTAGAGGGCAGTGCGATCGCCTCTGTTTACATTGTAAAGCTATTGTGAAGTTATATTCTATTGTGTTGAAACTGTTGTGTCCGTTTTGAATTATATTCTTTATTTAGGTTTTTAATTTGAAGTATGTCTAAATTAGTGTCCCCGTCGTTGGTCTAATGAAGCATGTACACGCTGGTGTGAAGACTTGAATTCGATTCCTTCGTCAGGCATTCCCAACATGCTATTTAAAACAGTTTGTCATGTCGATCATAAAGTTCAATTTCGAGAAACTCACATGCGTATTTTTTCAAACAGGATTGCAACATTACAACCGTCCTGGGAATCGAACCCAGAATCTCACTGTCACACTAGATCAGGCGTCCAAAGCTTATTCGATTTTTTATATGTTAAATTAGGAACATAGCACTCCATATCGGAGATATTTCAGATTTTATAAATCGTACAAATCAAATCACTATGAATAGCACAGAAGCTTTCACTCGTCTATAATAATTAATAATTGCGTAATTTACAATTTAAAAGTGACATGCATGACGACAGCTCCAATACAAAATCATGGAGTAGTGATTTAAATAATTATCCACGTTTTTGTTGCCAACTTAACAAAAATATATATTTGATTGATTAGCTAACTTTTGCAGAATTAGAAAAGCCACTGCATGCATCTACTAATATGAAACAGCTCGAATTATTAAAACATTTTGTTAAGTTATATTAACTATATACTGATGAATTGTTAATTCTATTTGCTAGCCTCCCAAGGTCCTTTTAAACCGAATCAAGAGGTCCAGTTGGGACCTGGATTCAATATTTGGAATTGTGGGCTCTAAAGCTCTCTAATATTAAAGACTCGTGACATACTGAGACTACTAAAAGGGTACCCTTACTGTCACCATCCTCAAAGGCAGGGAATTTAATGCTAAACATACGATTGCCCTAAGGTTTTCATCAATAACCTTCACCTTACATCTAGCGTTTGGCTATAATGTTTACTAGGTCGTCTATCCATAATTATGGTGGAAATATGAGTGTTTTCATCAATAAATAAATAAATAAATACACCCAACCGTCACATACATAATCCTGACCCCACACTAAGATCGAATCTTGTGTCGTGGGTATCAGGAACTACGAGAGACTTTTCGGTCTCACAAACACCCAGACCCGGAAGAAATATTTGTGGGCCGCACAAACATTTCTCTCGGTGCGGGGATCGAACCCGCGGCCTCTCGTTTCACAGGCGGCGTCTAACCAACTGCGCTACGGATCTCAATGGGATATTATTGGGAAAAATGTTACTGTTCATCTAACAATATAGCCATAACAAAATAAAGAAACTGATTAACACTTTCGCGGACACAACGTGATTATACGTCATGATTTTAGATTTTGATACGACACAACGTATAATGACGTCCAACGTATCCATACGTTATTATACGTTGTGTCCATCATAATACATATCACACGACACGACGTTTGCAAACGATAACGTGATAAAACGTTTTTGTCATATTGTCTTTTTAACATTCAATATTATAGAACACAACGTATTTACACGCCAAATATATTTGTATGGCAATTTATTGTGTCATATTAGAATACAACTTGAACTGAGTCCGTCCGCGAAAGTGTTAAGCAACAAAAAGATTCAAACAAACTCCGAACTCCGCTTCCAGTCAAAAAATATTGTCAAATGCAACAACATAATAACATCCCACACACAATAAACGGAACACTTCGTGATTCCATTGTGAGCAAAAAAGAAATTTAATCATGAGAAACAATAATAATGACTTCTAAGAAATTAGACTGAGTAAGTGCGGGAGCCACGCAACTTAGGCTTGATTGTTACTTTTTGAATAACAACGGATATTTTACACAAATGATTATCAACTTTATTGTAATTGCATAAAGTTTGATTTTGATGTGTGTGAACGCGTGATTTCACTATTGTTAAGGCTGTATGACTATCAATTATGTCCATAGTGTATGAGAATGCATTGTGATCGAACAGTAGCTTTCGGTCAGTACTACGATTGAAAATTAAAGAACCGATATAATTTCGGATTGGTAGTGATGGGACCGGTTCTATAATGATTTTAACGCCCTTGGCTATATTTTATTATGTTATTAAATTATCTACTAATTATAGTTTTATAAAGGACGTAATTTGAATAATGGCATAATTTTTTTCAGCGATTATTACCAAAATAGCATCAGATGAGATGTTGAAATTGAACCTATGTTCATCAATATCTCGATGTGATTAAGACGGATCACTTACATTTTGCATGATTTTTATACATGACACAGAGATATGGCAACGGAAACGCACAATAAGAGAAACTAAATTATCAAGTAACGTTTTAACATGGACAATACTGATCAAACAAGTTTATATAAATGTTATTGACACTATGGTTTACAATTCTAATTTATTTAAACATAATATCTACTATCCAATAAAATAATTTGTGAAGCTACACTAACGTATTGACTAAAACAAGAATGGGCTTACTAAACCAAAGTAATATCAAATCTTGCTGAAAATCGTTAAGAGGTATCATTTTTAATATCTGATTCATTTCATCAATGAGATAACTAGAAAACTGCTATTTCCTCCTGTCAGTTATTGAAGAATTGAACTTAATGATGTTTTACATAGTTTGTTTTTGATTTAAACTGCAAAAATCATCAAGCACCAGAACACTGGCTTGCGCAATTGTCAAAATAAAATCGATAAATTATTTTAAAATCGATAATCGAATTAAATTCTCTTAACAATCGATGCTGCACCATCCCTAGCGGCTGACATTAACACGTCACTCTTAGAGATGATAATAGCGCAGGAGCCGTGCCCCAGTTAATTGCTTTAATAACTTCCTGTGTCAAAATAACAAAAGAGCGGTGCGGTATTAACAAAACGGGTAATGATGCTGCCTGGCTGTCGGCTCCCGAACTATGTCCGTATTGTGATGCGATATGTTGAAATAATAGTGTTGATATTTTGTATTGTAGATTTATAGTGGCCATACCAATTCCTTATTTGAAGATTTTTTTTTAATTCTCTCTGAAGTGTTTTTAGTGCGCAGGCAATATATTCGATGAAGGTCTGGATATAAGTTTTGTGTAAGTTATTTGGATTGCAAACTCTATAATTTGTGTGTGATAAGGGTATATTAACATGACATTTTATTCTATGGACTATTTTATTGCTCTGCAAATTAAAATAACTTCTTCTAGGTATTTAACATTTTAAATCTACCCATGGTTCTTTCGACTGAACCCTCAAATATCAGTTAGTTGTGTTCTCAATTATACATAATTATATTTTAGTCACGGTAGTCTATTATGGACACAGAATGCTACACACAATTAAATTGGAATCATAACTGTGTGTCTACTTACACACAAAATAATAAATAATTGCTTTGAAAAACAATAATAAGTACTCCAACGAACAATCACCTATGTAGTTCTGACGTCACAGTAGCAACCGTGAGTCTTTTGTAACACTCTATTAGTGCATTTTTTTTATTCATTATTTACTGATTTTAATAGACATGCTAATAACGCGTATGTACCTTCTTCTTTATGTTACTTGCCCTTATAACATAAACAAACGGTAATCAGAATATAATTTCAGTCGCATTCATTTCTCTTATCATTTCATGAGTAACTGCTTTCCTAATATCAAACCTGGTCTGCTACGGTTAGTAGAATAATAAATATACCCAAAAATCACATTCATAGTCCTGACCCCACACTAAAATCGAGTCTTGTGTCGTAGGCATCAGAAACTACGAGATACTTTTCGGTCTCCCAAACGCACCGACAAGTGAGAATCGCTTAAATATTTGTTTCAAAGCGATAATCAAACCCACAGATTCACGTTTCACAGTTAACCAACTAAGCCACGGAGGCTAAAGTTACTACCATATTATTGCTGCTGTTAGTTAAAATTGCTCTTAATGCAATATTTCTTACGATATTATCCTGCACTATTAACAAAGGGAAATTAACTAATAATACATAATATGTACATCACTTAAAAGTTAGTGGTGTGATTTAGGGCTGAAACCCTTATAGTCCTTACGCAAAGATCTAACAATAATTTAGTACTTGCACGTCCACCTGTCAACGGTCAAATGTCAATTTTTAAAATATACCCTATTTATATTGACATTGGCAAGCCTCTAAATGTCTTAATTGAGGGTTACTGTACGTAACTCTAAATACACATTACAAAAACCAAGTCCAGGTATTTCCATGATTTCTCGAACGTGACACGAAGTAACATAAACAAACAATGCACAATAATATTAACGACGACTGTTTTTAACAATTATAACGTGTAATGACAATGTTATTACAATGTTGCAAGGACATAACTCAACATTATAATAAAGTGTGTTGTAGGAAATTATGTCGTCGCGCCGCTGCGGACGCCAGTGCAAGTCATAGAAGAATGGCAAATATGTTGTTTTAACTTACTTTGAGATATGGTTATTGATAATAGCGAATTATTCACATTGAAATGTAGTTATAGGTATACGCATTGAATGTCACTGTTAATTATTATTAATTAACTATTGGAATAAGAAATGACTTATTTGAATGTAAACTAAAGGTTGTGTCTTTCATGTAAAAAAAATATTTTCATTAAAACTAGACAAACATAGCGAACATAAAGGGGATAAAGTAATTCATTTTTCGCAACGACACAGTGATTTACTAATAACTATAACTAGCTAGCTACAAAAACTAGTGATAAAGGTCTTTCTGTGACTGTAGCTTTCACTGTTTGCTTTTCTGAATAAAACTTTGTACTTGAGAGATTTCCTCATGAATATCTAAGGTGTGAATTTTATCAATCCGTATTGGATCAATTGAGTAAAGTACGGTCTAAAGATTCAAGAAATGGATAACGCCAAGAAAACATTTCATTTTGATATTATTTGTCAATAGCCTGTCGTATTAAACCACTTGTTCATAGATAAATGGACAGTGCTGTTCGTTTGTCAAATACATTCGTTGGTTTTCGCACAAAAGAAAACAGAAATAAAACAAACAAAATTCTATATTAATTTCAAAATTTTAAAGACATTTAAAATTGCGTTCGGACATCACTAGAAGGTAATCCATGCCTGGTTGTTATTTGGGTCATAATCCACCTAAAGTATTCAACAATTTAATCGTTTTGCCACATCTAATATCACAAAAATATTGTTTGTGTCTTTTTTGACACTTTTTATATTATATTTCTGTTTCTTTCTATAGCAGCTTGTTGTCTTTTCTAAGTCAAAGTTTTCAGCCAGTCTCTCCCACCTCGTACCACCCAAACCCAAGGAAGGAAGCGTCAAGTTGCAACCAACAATTCAGAAGGGTCCGAACGTCACGGGACGGTGGCCCGTGCGCCGCAATTATAATTACTGTTTCCTTTTCAACATGTTACGCCGATTTGCTACTCCGACACGTGTACTACTTACATTTTCTACTCATATAATGTTACTTGATGGCAGATTTGTTTATTAGTTGAGGAATTGAAACATAAAAATATAGAATAGATTAGAAATCACCGTAAACAATACTGGTGGTAGGTCTCTCATATATGAGAGGCCATCTGGGTAGGTACCACCGCAATGTCTATTTCTCCCGTGAAACAACACTGCTTAAATGCGCTGTTGTGTTTCGGATTGAAGGACATTGTAGCCAGAGCAACTACTGGACATATTGAGACTTAACATCTTATGTCTCAGGATGGCGAGCGCAGTGGAATGTTGCTACTGTTTATGAGCCGTCGTATCGCTTACCATCAGGCGAACGGCATGCTCATCTCGCCATTCACTGCAATAAAAAAAAAACTTGACCATTAAAAAGGGAGAGACAAAGTGATTCTGCTTTTAATAAGCAATTTGTTACCTAATTGGTCTTACGTCTCTCAAGATTTTAAATGGTAATGCACAGTCCTTGTTTGATTCATTGTTTCAATGTCATTATAGAGCTTGAACAGATTAACGTTCTATTGCTAAAATATAATTCATATTTTTATTGAATGAAAATGAAATTAATTTATTGAATCCATTAAAGTTTTCAACGTCATTTAGATTCAGTCATTTTTTGATCTACCACGCGGTTTGAAAAGCGGTTTCACTCAACAAGAACGGGCAAAAACTCTAGTGTTGCTTTTTCAAAACCTGATTGCAATAAAGTGATTATTACAATTTTAAGAATGCAATGAGATGGCCGACAATTATTTATGATTTCCAGCACTGAGATTGAAGTTGTAACCATATTATATCAAAATTAGATAATGAAGTAGAACTTGTTGTAGATTTTGAAAAGTGCACCTACGCTGGCAAAATAAACCGAATCGTGCGTAAAAATCGGCACCATTTTGGACAGTTACACCCTCTGTGGTTGGGAGTATACTTATTGCAGTATAGTAAATATACAGATTTTGACGATCAAATGGTACAAGACAAGAACTTAACTCTTTGCGTTGGTGTTTGTGGATTCCATTCGGTTACGAATAAGTTATAATCGTACCTATTGCATATAAATATAAATTTATTTTAGTTTTTGTAGGTTAACTTGCCAGAGTCAAGTATAAATATACTAGAGTTCCGGCCCGCATCCGCCCGGGTGCAGATACACTTTTGCAATAGTGGCAAAAATGTTCAATTTCGACTATCAATTTAGAATATCGACCAATCGGACCACGAAAAACGTATAGAATTTCCTTTTATTTGCTAGATTTTACACGACTTTTCCCTCCTATAGGTCACAGCATGATTATATAGCCTATACAAGTTGCCTATAAACAAAAAGTTCTACCTTTCAATTTCATGATGAATAGTTCACAGTTCCACATTTGAGCGCCACGTGTGACCTCACGTCGGGCAAGACAAAGGTAATTAAAATCCTTTATCAGCATCGAGGTCGAACACGTGTGATCACAAAGGATTGGTGACGTTGTCCCAGTAGACACATTCATGGTGCCCCATACAATCATATGCTACTGATATTGTTTAAAGATTTTACGCTTAAAATTTTTAGTTGTGAGGACGTGAATGTCTTATGCATAGGAATATATTATGTAGTGTTTTTTTAGGATCGATTCCTCCATCTTGAAATTAAGTTTACATGGTATAAGTTCGTTTTTAAGCTGGTAGCAATGTCATCGTAATTTTAGGCTTGACGCAAACATTTTGAAAAATTATATACTGTATCAGCCCATAAACGAGGCCATAGCTGGGCAAGGCTTCCACCACAATTGAGAGTACCATTGAGAGTGATTGGGCCATATCGTCCACTACGCTGAACTTTACATATCATAGAAATTTATACAAATCGCTGTTATATGCAGGTTTCCTCCCGATGTTTTCCTTTACTACAGTTTCTTTATTTCCTTAAGAAATTATTATGGTCAAATATATTTCAAACCGGAAACTATGACATGGATAATCAAATATAGTGTACTCAACGATTCAAAACACAGAAGAGTGAATATGTTAACGTTTAAATAACTCTACAACATTAAACATAATAAGCGAGTAGAGTGTAAAAGTATTTTCCGCTGAAGTCACGAAGCATTTAACATCCCCATTCATTAGGTCTAATTGTATGAAAAACAACTAACAATTAAACGCAACTTGCAATTACATGAAATCCCGTCATCAAAGTAATTGTGGACATATGTACTTAACCGAAGTATCTTGAACTGTGAAATTACATCCAACATGGTGTACAATAAGTGATGATTGTATATTATAACGAAAACATGAACTCACATCTACTTAACTTTCATTAAACACACATTTAGCGAGAATTATCTTGGGCCAACTTTGTTTTGCCTATACTTGTAGGATGCGTGCAAAACACACCCTTATTCCCAGGTGATAGAGTCGCGTTTACTCACATGTTTGTCTAAGGGATAGATGCAAGGGGAAGGTGTATTTCTTTATAAATTACTATAGAATTTTAATGTTTCCTACGAGTGTGTAATGCATTTATAATTTGTTTGTTTTATTGTGCTGTTGAATTTTATTGTATTTAATTGGATACGTTTGTATTCCTTGATTGTGTTTAGGGTTCGTTGTAAAACTGCTCAAGTGTTTCAAGTTTTAGGGCCTTTATTAAATTAACATATCCTATTTTAGTAATTTATGATAATGCTTCAACTATAATATTGATAAATAACAAAATAAATAAATATAAAAAATAAATCAATATAAATAATAGTACAGATAATATTTTGTATATATAAATTAGATGCTATGTGTATTGATTTATCATAAGAGCTCTTTTAATGCCTACATGACCAATAAATACAGTTCATTTCATTTCTATAGCGAAATATACTGACTTGACATGGGTAGTATGGTAACACATGTATAGAGGAGTTATATTCTAAAGCCACAAAATTTCTGCTTAAATACCTACAGTATTTTCGCCATTCAGTAATGTTCTTTAGTACCAATAGTGTGTGATGATGATATTTGTTTCTCACGCCAACCGGCAACCATTTTTTAATCTATGTAAATTGCATGGTGACACAAAATATAATAATATTATTCTACTATAGACAGAAAAGTATGCGTGTGACAGGACTTCGTTTACCACCTTTAAGTAAAGCGTCAAGTAAGCTAGTCATCAGTTAGAGTCACTGGTAACGTCACTTGTCAATTTCACGAAGCAACACACATCCTATGATTATACTAACCAAGAAGCTTATACCCAAATGGAGATGTTATTCCCTTTAGAAAACTGAAGCACAGAAATTTGACCTTAGGTATGGTCTTCGATCCTTTTCTTATGTTGCCAAAGCTTACGAATTATTTCCCCAAATAGCACAAAGTATTTATGGTATTAATTAACTAATTAAAATAAAAAGGTTATGTTTTCGACCTGTGCGTTTACATAGGTTTGTATGGTCATGATATCCTAAAAAACTACGTATTTGATTAGGATTTGGTGTTTATTACTTAACTTTATTAATATTTTTGTTTTACATTATTTCCTCATTTAATTGCTCATTGCGCATACATTGCTAGGCAACACTATAACAAAATGACAACTTCAAATAACAAAATCATTTACTGTTGTTATTTTGTAAATGTTCTTTTCTGCGGTTATTTCACATAATTCAACATTTTTACGTATTTTTCAGTGTGTGTAGTGATTTTCCAGAATGAGTTGTGTATTGTGTAGTTGTAAAAATGTTTGGCATCCAGTATCTACCGTGAAATTACACAGGTAAATCGATTGTTATAATTATTGTGAATATTTATACAAAAGTATTAAACACATAGATATTTTACATATGAACTGTGAGATTAACGTGTCTTGCATAATTCATGAACACTATTTTCATATAAGCATAAAGATAAACGTGATTATTTATATTGTGAATATTTTGTAAACAAAGAGACTAGGGTGACCATAGTTTAACCTTTGGCTGCAATTAGAGTCATTGAATTATGAGGAGGTGAAAACTGACATTAATTGATATCGTTTTTTTGTTAGGTGTTTACAACAGAAACATTTCTGAAGTGCTATCAAAAAGTTTTTTGAAACATGAAGTTACTTATTTTAGTTGGTACAACGTTTAAATTCGTAAATTAATATGCGAAATACCGAAAAAGTAGTGTCGCTATCATTTTTCTCTAATTTAAAACTGCGTGAATGATCTTACCGACTGCATATACATTACTTAGGGATCCTTCAGTGAGTTAGGTTAAATTAGCCAAAGATCATATTTTGGTAAGTATGTTACCTAGCTTTTAAAAAACAGTCAACATGTGTTAAAAATCGAAAACGTCATTGTTACAGATGCCTTTCGATGTCCTTGTTGCTGAAAGTTATTGGAGGTGCCGATGCGCTGAGTAACATTCAACAAATAGCCACAAAAGTTACACACAGTTACAAAATGCTACCGTATTTCACAGAGATACTCCACTGCGGTGTGCACAATATAACCAAGCCGTGATTTATATTATATTTTTACTTAAAAATGAGTATAAATTATTCTGTGGTTTAATTTCTCTTTACAGTTTTCCTAAAAATCCGGATAGGCGGGAAAAGAGGTTAAATAAAATACCACTATTAGGAAAAATTTATTAATCTGCAAGAATTTTGTTGTGAATATTTTATTAAAGATGATTATAATTCTCAAAGACCGGAACATCTTATTAATCATTGTGTACTATTTTATGTATTTGAATTTTTTTTTTTTTTAGCCCATATACGTCCCACTGCAGGGCACGGGCCTACTCTACAATCGAGAATACGATTGAGAGTGGTTAGGCCATATAGTCCAAATATGTATTTGAATAATTGTCATAAATTAAAGGGCCAGGCTGAAAACGCGTAATTTTTTTCGACATAAGTATTTTTTGGCAGCCTCCGTGGCGCAGTTGGTTAGACGCCGCCTGTCATAAGAGAGGCCGCGGGTTCGATCCCCGCACCGAGAGAAATGTTTGTGTGGCTCACAAATATGTGGCTCACTGCCCAAAAGCGAGTAGGTGGACTATATATATACAATCATACCATTAAAAACTTATAAATGGCTATTGTATGCAGGTTTCTTCACGACTTTTTCCTTCACCGTTTTATGAAACTTTGTTCATTCAACACTATATTTTTACGGCCTACTTGTCCAGACTTACAATTACATAACTTATATTTAAACTTATTTCTAGCTGGTATTATAAATTATCATGGTGAATTTAAACCGAATTATGTATAAAGATAAATATTTATATGATTCAATTCCATATTACAAAATACTAATTTGGTATGTCCTGGTTTAAAAAAAAATCGTTGTCACTGTAAAGAAAAGGATAGCAGAAATCAACAAATTCATTCAAGGGTAAATTTTTGTGCTTCACTTTTATGTACGGAATGCAATCTCCATTTGGGTATAATCTTCTTGATACTAACCAGTACCTTATTTGCCACATTGTCTATCAATTAGTTTATTTACTTGATGGTTGAAATAAGGTTCATATCTCAAACTTTTTATTAGTTTTGAAGAAATAACGTTGACTCTTAAGCCGTAGGCTGGGCAGGCTCTGACGTAATATTGAACGAATAATTCCTTCAATTTGTTTTATCATTTACATAACTAGTAGTTTGCTACTCGAAACTTTGTTTCCACTTGTCAAATAAATAAAGATTTTCGACACTTTACTAGTCAATTAAAGTTAATCCAAAAGTAACTAATCAACAGTTTACGAAAAAATGGTGAACGAGGCCCTTAATGTAAAAAGTTAAGCTTCTAAATTCAAATGATACAGGATCGGTGTAACCACGGGTGTAACGGCAGTATCATTCAATATTACATAAACATACATACATAAACTCACGCCATTTTCCCAGAAGGGGTAGGCAGAGGTGCCAGGAGACCCACATTTCGCCTTGTATATTCCGTCCTACGATGTGATAGGTGACGAGCCTATCGCCATATCGGGTATTTCTGACTCAGGGCTAATAATAAATAAAAAATCCAATATCACTTTGCCCAACCCGGGATTCGAACCCGAGACCTCAGCTTTGTAACCGTACCCTAGTACAACTACGCCACCGAGGCAATCATATAGCCATATTTATTACATAAGCTTTGCTTAATTATACATAAAATTTGCCAATACTACTATTATTGTATTATGCGGAACCATCTAACATAATCAATAAATTATGCCTTATTCAAATAGTTTATCGCAACACGTGCCCTTTTTACAATTTGACGCATTAAATTATACTTAATGAATGGCTGTTACGTTTATATAGTTTTTTACAACTTGTAGATGATATAGACACTGATAAGGCTATAAATAAATGAAAGTCATTATCATTCGTATATTATAAGGTTTATGGCATAGGGTGAGACAATGTGGTACGGAAACTTGTATGTATATATATTTATAAAATCTTGGCGAGACTTGCAAATTTGATGTCCTTTAATAAATTCTAGATTAGTGTGGCAGAGTAAGGTCTAAGCTATTTTAGTTTATTCTTTATTGAATGCGAAAATTATAACAGCATACATAAATAGTATAAAATCAGAGTAAAACTGGCGGTGTTTCCGTTTTAAGGCAATCTCTTCCAGACAACCACGCGATGGATATATGACAGGGAGATAGAGAGGGCAGAATAAAATAAAAAGAATAAAAGCTTCAGTAAATAAAGCTTTTTCCATAGATAATAATACTACAGGGCCATTTTTTTTCAAGCCCATGTGGCCTGAAACTGAGCGCAAATTGTTGAGGTAAAAGGAAAACCTTTGCCCAGCAGTGGCATGAAATAGTTTAATAAAAAATAAATACTTATTTATTCTAACAATATAGGAAAAAGTACTGTCATCTACTTAGCCGCTAGTGTGCATTGGGATGGGAAATATATGATTTGATTAAATTAAGATTAAGAGGGCAATCTAGAGTAATCAGTTTACTAAGCCTCTGCTTCTAAAATTGGGTCTAAAGATTCACGAAACCATATACGTTGGTAATAGAATGAATTTGGATTAATTTTCACATAGTAAATTCAATTCTGAAGAAATTAATTGTGCTATCTTGTATCTAAAACTATAACAGCCTCCGTGGCGCAATTGGATTAGACGCCGGCTGTGAAACTAGAGGCCGCGGGTTCGATTCCTGCACCGAGAGTGTGTCTGGTCTGTCTGGTCTAGATATTTGTAAGACCATAAAGTCTCTCGTAGATCCTTATACCCACGACACAAGACTCGATCTTAGTGCGGGCTCAGGACTATGTGTGTGGCTGTTAGGTGTATTTGTTTATAAAATATTCCGAAGCTGATTAACTAAAGATTTAAAAGTTCTTGTAACAAATACTATACCTTAAAAATATGTTTTGGTCGGAAATACGTATCTATAAATATTCTTGGTGTTAAACGTTCGTAACCAACACAGCGAACGCCTAACAAGTTTATTTTTTTTATTTTAACGTCGATGCCTCATCAATGCACAGATGTTTCCAGAACAATCTAGACAATCGCCACAGATTTGAAGTAACAAAACAGAATCACCGAAACCGCACGATAAATTAACAGCAGTTAACGCACAAAGAGCGGGGAAACGAACCGTTTATTAAAACTCACATGCAGCGGTCCAACCTCTCGTTTAATTGAAGCTTTACATCCAGTACAAAACGGCTAATTGTAGTGAAGTGCTTATTGTAGGAGTCTGTTGCGTTTTACACGTAGAGAATGTGGAAGTGGCTTGAGCGTAGTTTCTTGTTTAAATGGATAGGCGGTTCATATTATATACATATTATATGTATGCTATGCGACGTGTACTTCTTTTTTTATTGCAATGAATGGTGAGACACTCCTGCCGTACGCCTGATGGTAACCGATACAAACGCTCATTAACAGTAGTAAAACCAAACAACACCTTAAATTGCGAAGCAATGCTTGGCACTCCTCTGCGCTCGTCATCTTGAGTCGGAGCCTCAATATGTCCAGCAGTTACTCTATAAATATTGATAAATGTATTTCATGGAAATTAAACAAAACCTAATCCACATAAATTAATACGCTAATGCTGTAATGCTTTACATTCCGAATATATTATATTTTTAAAATATGTACGAGTTTTTTGAACAAAAATAATGGAAAAGATAAATTATATTTCTTGTGAAGCGTTGAGTTTTAGTCCATCAATTAAAATTGGTATTTCAGACACGTATTGCTACACAAAACCCAAATTAACGACTTCATATGTTTTCTAAGGCACAGAAAAATAAGAGCTTTCCTAATAAGTATACTCGATCAAAAAGGACACTTTAATCTTGGATACCAAAAAGAATATCCATGACAACTGTATAAGCTCATATAAGATGCTACCCAACCATCGTAATCATAAATAAAATAAACTTTACATAGAATAAGGACACATCTAGACTTTATATCTCTTTACCGCGTCATTGTACTTGATTCTTGTAAGTTTTGTGCCCTCAGGTGAATTGTGCACGAGACCACAACGAGGTATTATAGCAATGAAAATAGCTAATTTACATTAACATTCATTATTAAATGAATTTATGACGAACTCTTTATAATAAGTACCGGTAATTACTGTGCGCAGTGCGACAGTGCCGCGGGCTCTCTCATTCTTGACACATAATAATTCTCAAGCAAATGAACTTTATTAAATATAAAAACTTTTAATTTTTCTTAATAATTCACCGATTTGTTATTGTCTGTGTTATTTTGCATGTGTTTTGTTTTATTTTGGTAGCTTTGTTTATCACGCTATTTAATTTATATAACGATGTAAGTCAATATGTAATGTCTACAAATAGTAAACAAATGTTTATTTTGGGACTCAGGTTAAAGAGGAATAAAGATTCTAAAATTAGTGTAATTACTTATTTTTGTGAAATAATACAAGTATCTCATTGGTATAAAAAGTTCATGGATTACATCAAGGATTTGTTTTTTTTTTCGCATATTTTAACTTTCCGGTATTGCGATGACTACAGCTTTCCAGGTCACAAAGCATGACTAACATGCATGTAAAGCTAAAATACCTTAATGTAAGTATTTCACTGAGGAAATGGGACAACGTTTATATTGACTATTGGGGTATATTTATTTATTATTTTATAACGGCAAACATTAATGACAAAAACAGGTTAAAGTACCCTGAACCGACGAGAATGCGTAAAAACGTTGATGAAAGTAGATGAAGCGAAAGTAGTATGTCAGGATCGAGCAAAGTGGCGGTCTACAGTCTCTGCCTACCCCTATGGGATACAGGCGTGACGATTATGAATGTATGTATGTATTAATGACACGAGTAATTTACACCTTGGGTCGGGTAAGTACCTGGTAAGAATTGCCATATATTAATTATAAACAAACTTTTAAAAAGCAGGAGGTTCTCATTATCATTGCATAATATCCCCACAATACAAACGAATATCTAGGTATTCGACACAAATTATGCTGGCGTTCGTTCGAGTTCGAATATTCGGACGTCCCAACGTAACATAGGATAAAAAATTCCACTTCTAAATGTCATACTTTTTTCTATGTAACTAATCATTCAGTCCGAACTTAGTCTATGATTACGTACGATAAAGGATTCGAACATTTGTAATGTAAGACATTCGTACAGTTTTACGCTCGCAGTTCGAACATTCGTTGTCGTGTCGAAGTATAGAGTAACCCCTACGTCAGTAATCCACGTACACACCAGTATTATTAATAGAGTTGTATTCGTAAAATCCGCGTGCTCATCCCATCTTTATCCATCTAAATTAAACTAAGGAGGTAATAATATAAATTTTCTACGAATAAAACTTGAGTAAACATTGGGTTTCTTCGCACGTCAAAATGATTACATTCACATTTCCGAGAAGAACTAAAAACTAGCAGTGTACGATAAATCTTATGCCAGTTACGTATGTTCTGCGATTTGAAAAATCTTTGATACTTGGGACGTGCGTAACTGACGATTGGGATTAATTGTGACATTTAAATGATAATTGTAAAGATTAAAAGTATCGTCGATTATTTTTGTATTTAGATGTAGGAATTGTCGTGTATTTCTTTTGTAATAGATTCGTTTCATAACATTTACTGGTGGGACATCTCTTATGGGAGATACCGTCTGGGTAGGTTCTTCTGAAATGTCTATTTCTCCCACCAAACCGCAGTGTTAATGCACTGTTATGATTCGGTTTGAAGGACATTGTAGCCAGAGTAACTACTAGATAAAATAAGTTTTAGCATTCAATTTTAGTCTCAGGAGACATAAAATGCTAAAACTCCATCCGACATCCTGATGTCGGGAGCAGTGGAATGCCAAGCAATACTTTGTAATTCAGGGATTTTTGGTTTTTTCTACTATATTTTAGCGGATATCGTATCGCTTATCGTATTCATTGCAATACAAAAAAAAAACATTACTACAAGAAGTATGGAAATTGAGTCAAACGCAACACTTCACTATGTCTCATTGATCCTAACCTCTTATGTCTATATCCCTGCTTTTGGGCAGTGACAAATATAGTATTTTATTTTCGCTAACCTATCAAAGACGCTTCTAATGAAAGTATTTTACGAAGGTCGGCAACGCATTTATCTGCTTTTTGGTGTTGTATTTAATGGGCGAGGGTGACAGATAGACGATAGATAGACGAAAGTGCCAAGCAAGTCATCAAGTAGAACTATGCTCATAAGTAATATGCTGTGGATAACGGTACTGGTTCCGCTTTTATATATTTGCTTTAAATTATTATTATTTTTATTGAATATTGTAAACTGTTTGTTTATACTACATAAATTAAAAAAAAAAAAACAATTTTGCCCAACCTTGTAATTGAATTTAAAGTGTAAAAATAATGAGAATTAACCCTCACAACAACAGCGACGTGAAAAACATACTTGCCTTGTGGTTTAATTGTATTACATTACTTTTTCATAATTAGAGTTATTTCCAGTGCGGTTACGCGGCGCAGTGGAGAAACGTGGTAAGCGCCACGATTCCTTTGTTCGATAATGATAACTTGATTGTTAAACAACATTCGGTTACTGGAAGCACCTAATTATAACTCATTATTTACATTGTTGGGTATTTATTAGACTTTGATAGAATATAAAAAATTGTGTTAAGTTTTTGGAAAGTACCAGATGTTCGTAATGTGATATTGTTTGGAAAGTTGTTTTCAATTTGTTATTCCACCTATTTAGTGATATAGGAGATAGCCCTCAATAGCGATAATTTATTTGTGACCGCCAGAACAACTTTGTCTAATATTGATATTGATTTATTATTTAAAAAACTGTCATTAATTGGGTTATGGTAAAAAAATGGTGGAAACTATTATTTACGGATTTTATCGTTTTTTGGATAATTTTTTACTTTTTTTTACTTTCTGACGTTTCGATTACTTTACAACTTTCGTGGTCACTAATTGAGTTGCCTGACGTGGTATTGAACTCGGACCTAACATTTCACAGACCATTGCTACCACCAAACCAATAACCTTCACAGAACTATCTTACATAACAAATTCTCACCCATCAAAACTGATTTATTTTGTTCTCAATTCTAAACCAGATATTTGCAAAACAAACAATCCAACAAGCCGACATAATGAGGAAGCCCGCATGTGATTTGGGCTGAGATTATAATCAAGAGCCCAATATTAACGAGTTGTCGACGTACATAGCGTGGAATATGTTACACGCAATCTAACATTCATAAACTTGTCTATATTAATTACAGTTTACTTCCATCCACACTATATTAATATTCGTATATAAAGTTTAATAGTTTTTTATTGTTCATGTCTATGTTCAAATTAATTTTAATAGAAACTATAGGACCATTATTTGCCGAGCTGACTGACGAAAAATTAATTTTATGATTAAATTTTTAATTATAGTTTTTTTTTTCACTAAAGTTAATATTAATTCGCATGAATTGTCTCGAATATTTTGGACCGATTTTTGGAAAGCGACATATTACATCCTTTAATTTACTGTATGTGTGTATGTGTGGATGTGCACCGAGTGCTTTTCGTACAATCACGGCAAAATTACTGCAATTAATGCGATTACCAAATAGGTAATCTATGATCATAGATGTGTGATGGTGATTTTTTTCAGGTTGACGCTGCTGTTCAAAACTAGATGCAGTGTTTGGGTTATACACTATTTAGGATATTCCATAATATTTTGCACCGGTCCCTATCCGAACTGTTTTGAACGTCCTATCTCCTATTTACTAGTACGCAGTCAAAAAGTTAAATAACAACCAATTTAAATTTTGCGTATATTTTCATAATAACACGTTTCGTTGAATGTTCACTTAACACCCGCTTGTGTATGATAACAGTGGCTCGTCGACACATGTTTCACGTGTCAAACGATTGCTAACCACGCGTACGCCGTGAAATGATAAATATACAACGCCGAACCGCGACCACTCTATTATTAGACAAAATAAACTCTTCACCCACCCGTATCTAGCCCTAAATCGCGGAGGCGGCAGTTTAATGACTGCTAATGAGTGTTTTTATTATTTTACTGCTGTAAAATAATTTCTTATATGGCGCCTCTTTATACCTAGATAAACATCGAAATGCGCTTCGCACCTCCATCTTGATAATCGAATTAATGCTCTCATACCATTTCACGCTGGTTTATTGCTTTTTGTGTTGTTAATATGGGGGTTTGGACTCGTGATTTCGGGTTATCAGCGAGACTCGATTGAATTGATCTGGATTTTTGTATCATCACACCTACGGAAGTGTAATTTGGGCGAAACGAGCGGTTTGTAACGCGATTCAATTCACGAAAAACAGGTAATCTATGTGTAATGTAAGCAGGAAATTCTTTATGTGCTTCCTCACTCTTTGTTTACAATTTCACCACTCTCGGCGCAAATTATATTAAAACAAGATGGATATATTACAAACTATCTTGTTTTAAAACTATGAGTTATGTTTTAATTATGATGTATTTAATTTAGCGAATAACGTTGAAAGTAGAACATAATAATATTTTTGTATTTCAGCCAGTCGTAACGTTTTAAAATAAAATATTTAAAACCTAAAAACAACACATTACAATAAAAAATCGAACACTAAAATTCGAAATTGGAATTAAGAACTGGATCATAATATCAACACAACGGCCAGTATTTTGTGTCAATGATTATTATAAAAGACGTATAAACATCAGAACAAAATAATCGCTATGTCGATCGCACGATGGTACAACAAGATAAACCTTCCAAATAACGCGAGTATTAACCAAAAAGTACGCATAATGAAGCACTCTTTAATTCAAACTGTTTATCTTTGTGTTATAACAACCGTCGGGTGTTGATGTTGCTTAATAATATGTAATTTACATTTCCCGATTTCCGAAACGTGTTCGACATCGTCTAATTCGTATGAAATTTTCTGGTTCCGTGAATTTTTATTACCATTTAATAATAACTGCTCGCGATTCCTTTGTTGTAAGATAATGCGTTTTTTTTTTAATTTCATAATTTAAGATTTTTGTTTTTATGCTTGCGTTATTTTGCATTCGGCAGATGAATGTTTATTAGGCAATTTTATACTAATTTTAAAATAACATACGTTAGTATTTTTTTAGTTGTATAAAAATTGTGTTTTTAAAATATTAATCAGTGGCTGTTTAATATACATTTTCATTGCCAACAATGGGAGAGCAAATTAAAAAAAAACTGGCTATTCAAATTAAGAATAAAAAAGTACAACAAAGAGCGATAGTGTTTACGTATCATTCGGCAGTCGTAAGCGGAGTATTCGAAGTAGGTTCGTCCGAAAGTGGATCAAAGTTACATAATTAGCCCTCGATCCCATTTGTATCTGTTACACGGGAAAACATTCGCTCGATGTCTGTAATGATTAATAAAACAAATAACAGACGAACACTTAGACTACGCTGTTTAATTGTACAAACACATCATTGGGTACTGGATTACGTAGTTTTTGACAACATAACGTCTGAACATTACGTACTGAACATTCCACTAGCTTGTTAAGTATGAGGATTTATTTTAAGGAGCATTCTTGGCATGTTTTGTTTTGATAAATATGTTTCTACTTTCGGAAGAATTTTTTAAAATATCTTAGCCAAGTATTTTGTGATATGGCAATAATGTTATGATAACATGATATTTTTTTTTAATTTAGTGTTATTAATTACGAGTATAAGGTGTTGAATCTTAGTAAGCTCCTTTGTTTACCTCCAGGCTACATATTTTAATCACTGTTAATCCAACAATATTTTTTGTTTAATACAGTTGTTTAATGTAATGTGTCCGAATCTCTAAATATAAAGACAGGTTATTTATGCTTTCGTTTTAAATGTAGCCGATGGTATTTTTTTAACATCCTAATACGTCTTATCAAGTTTTATTAATTGTATTGCCAAAATAAAACCTACACAATAAATATAGAACAATCAACAGAATGCATCAGTTGCTTACAAATACGTTAGTTTTGTTCAGAAAAGTTGTTTTTTAAGATATTTCGACACAAGTTTATACGTAATTTCCACACGTTCGTGTAATAAAATTAATTACAGTTTTATGTGGAAGCCTAAAATACCTGGCGGTATCAAAGTAAAATGACAGATATAATGTAGAGGCGTGCGCGCGGCCCGCTCTCGCCGAAATCTAAATATAAAGCTGAATTTACATTCGGCGATTGGGAGCAGGTAATTAATACAATCTTTGTTAGAGGGTAATTTGCCAGAGCTAATGCCGGCGTGTGTAATCTTCAAAGGGGATTTAGAAACACGCGTTCTAATCTATTTTAGTCGTGTTCTGAAACAGAGAAATATTTACAATCTCTCTGGAACACTTCGGCGCATCCGACGGTCGTTATGCGCGAACGCATCGATTCTGACTCAGTGCGGTTTTGATTGAGTTCCTTCGTGATGGAAATGCGTCATTAATGTCTGCCAATTACACGTTTTCTTTACTCAGTCTTACGTTTTGATGTTTAAGTTTCTTTTTATATACTTCTTGTGCTTCAGTGCGTGTTTACTGTAAGTTGATTCAAAATAACAGTTTGTTTTCCTTTTTAATTTCTTTTTTGAGGAATGTGACTCAGCCTAATTACACGAGATTTGTATTATGAAGTATATGTTTTCAAAACCTATAATATGATGCTTAAATAAACGCTACATTAAATTATAACACTAAGTTTAATGGTTTCGTAGATTTACACGAGTGTTACACATTGAAATAAAACTATTATTTATAGTTTTCGCGGATTTGGTTTTATTTTTTATTTTTTTTAACTTCCCTACGTTTCGATTAATTACAGCTTTCGTGGTCACGGGGCGGACTGAAACGACGAGAAGTTAAAAAATGTAAAAAATAAACCAAACCGCGAAAAAAACCGTAAATAATAGTCTTATTTTAATACTAAGTTTATTTGAGAATTTAAATATTTTTGCGACTTAATACAAACGGAACGAAGAAAAATACCCAAATGGGAAAATTACAAACATCAACATTATAAATGTTTTTTTCTTTCTTTATTTTTTTTTGTATACCTACCGTAATTAAAATATACACGTACATTGTTTAGAATCGATAAATTACTCCTTGTTCGCCACGTGTCGACTTAACTATGATCTAATATGTTTCCGGCAGCTAATTCTGTCCTTCTACCTGGTCGCCGCGCCGGCCGCATCACATAATGTTTTTTAAGCTCCTCTCGACAATTCTAATTTATTACCTATTGCACCTGTTTTAATCCTTCAGTAATAAGGTATGTGACCTTTTATAAAGTTTAAATTCACTCAATTACAATTGGAGTAAACTAAACAGTTAATTCGCCTTTATATGATCGCGAGATGGCTTTAAAGCATGAATGTAATGCTTCGTTTAATAATGTGAATGTCTTTATGACCTATGTTAATAACGCCAATAGGTTCTGTATTACAAATCATGACATCTACTACACTTATTTATTTACTAATCGTTGCATTTTATTCCTTTATTTTCTCATATAGAATCCAAAGTGAAATGTGTAGCTTCTTAACTTGGCTCATTTCAATCTAAATATAATTATAATATCATCATAATTTTTTTATTTATAAGTTATGCAACGATTATTACTTGGTGTATGAAACATAAGCGGCTTAGTATCAAAAATCATATAGCATAGTTATTTGCATGGATTTACAATAAATTTTGGAACAAGTACAACATTACTCAGTGGACAGTAGTGCGACTCGGCCATTTGTCAATTTTACTACCGGACCGTGGGCAGTGACAAACGTTAAATCATAATCACACAATCGGCGTCATTTCGACATTAAGAATCCTCCGTGCGATATAATTTTCTCAATGTTATTTTGTCATTTTGTCTACTACCCACGCGCGAAGTAATTAAAAACGAAAATAAACAGAGCGCTTCGAATCGTAAAAACTATATCTATGTCGGTTATAAATGAGTACAGATGAACGTAGAAGCAATAAAACTGAATCAAGTCACAGAAATAAATCTTACGAGTATAGGTGAGAATATTTGGGCTTTTATTGTAATGTTCCCGTTGATACGTGCCAAAGTGAAGCGGTCATCGATGCTGGAACGATACGAGTATCTAAACGCCACCGGACTACGAGCTTGCAGATAAAGTGTTCGTTTATGATAGCTCAATAAAATTTTTGGAATTCGTAATAAATAAAGCGGAAAATGATGGAGAAATAAACAGTACGGTCTGGTGCGTTAGTGCCGAGATTGGAGAGCTTGATTTACTGCCGTATAATGTAGACTCGCGCACATTACGCTGTCGAATATCTAAATTGAAGTGTGGCCGCTCTACGCGTTCCATTATTCGGATCGCGATGTACGCGCGCCTTATTAATTTTGGTAAGTCATTGTGGGGGTCGTTTGTATCACTATTTCCAAAGCGTTGCAATAAAAATCGGTCCAGATTCCACATCGAAAATAAGACGTTTTTTGGTCGTGTGCCAAGTTCATTATGAGCGTTCATGAAATTTCACATTTGAATTATTTTACTGTCTGACTTATGGCCGTTACTTAAATATTTGGTAAACAGGAAAAATATAGCAATGATCGATCAATTTTAATGTGTTGCGCTAAAACTGAGCGTCTAAGTGGATCGTGCCGCGATCTTACGAAATATTTTAACAATATTTATGCATAAAGTGGCCCACACTTGCAGTAAAGAACTAAAAGGTTTACGTCGCTAACAGCCATCCCGAATGTTTAGCTGTGTAGTAAAATAAAAAAAGAGTTTAATAAAATTAAGCATCGCGTTATTTAGATGTTTCCATAAGAGTTTTCGATGTGTTTATCAAACACTAGACAGGTTGATGCAATAAAACAAGGTGCTCATAACATTATTATTACAACAAAGCGATGGACATTGCATAATTCCAGTGTGCAATATGCAAGCCAACAATAGAACGGAGAACATTATGAATCATCCACGCCTGATCCATTCGCTGGTCGAAGATTATGGAATTGGAACACTAACACTTGCGGGATGCATTAAAACACACGTGAATCTAATTTACGCTTGCAAATAATCCGCTCCAACGCCGCCAACTTTAACAAAGTAATAGTTGATGCATCAAACGATACGACATTTGCGGCTAATAAGTACGAGACATTAAAATATCTCGCTATACGTGCAACGTGCACCTAACAAAACGGAACTGTGAAAATCAATGCGCCCAACCAGCGTTAACCAGAGCCGCCTTATTTATAGTGTGCCATATGTCAGATGGTAACCGTTCCGTTTTCGAATTCAAACAGCCGTCTAATTGGCTTGTATTTTTGTTGAAAGTGTTTCTAATAAGCCGGCTCGGATTGTATTGCTCGCATCACGCACATTGTTACAGCGATTACAAACACACGGTCGCTATGTTTACGCGTTCGCAATTAGATTGGCCATTGATGTATAGGTTTAGTGCAGCGGTGTGCAATGCGTCCACCGTAGTATTGAGAACTATCACGAGGTCTGCTGCGGCTGGAACTGATTAGCTCGCTGCTGCGATCGGTGCGAGCGCCTCTCCGCGCGCATGTGTTAGTTAATGCTCGTTCGTGAATAGATTCCTATGTGTTGTCGGGCATTAAGTATGCTTTGGATTTTATTATTTAATGATTCATCTTAGGGTTATAGAAATAGTAAGGAATGCTCGAGCTGTTCGCGCTGAAAAGCCAGTAATAATAGAATATTGGCGCATCTGCCCCACACTGTATATGTTTTAATGTTATTACTCTCCTGCTGTATGATATTTCGTTCCAGGTTTATTTTAAGAGTGTTTTATGTTTTTAATTGCGATACTCGGATTATTTTCCGCTGTCATCTAAAATTTTTACAGCTGTTTTTATTTCACCGATGTGACCGATGACAGAATTAAAGTTGTTTATGAATATTCTCGGATTGAATTAAAATTATGTGGAATAAATTAGGTTATAAGACATGATTCTATCTTCATAATAACGGTGCGTGGGCGAGTTAATGACCGTACGTTTTGTATGTTCGCGTCTTCTAGAAGAGTGTCGTTGATTAAAAAACAAACCGCCATGCACTTGACGAGTATCATAAAATGAATCAACGGAGTTTATCACGTGTGGCGCGAAATATTTTGTGCTTTGTTTATGATTTGTATAGTGTAAACGTTAATTTATTTAGCGCTAAAGTAGGAGCGATATTTCATCGTAACTCGCTAGTCAGCGCTCATTTACACAATCACTGTGCACTTTATTATGCTTTCCGTACAATACAATGACCGTTGCGTAACTCCATCACGAAAGCGCCTAAATCTGAAATTAACGTGTGTATTGTAACCAGTGGTGGGAGACCTTTCACGCCCCCCTTTATATTTGTTTAAATAACTTAGATTAAGGTGCTGGGAACAAAATGAGAGATCATAGTATAGTGGGTGGGTGAGTCCAAAGCCAGTGCCATTAATGTCGATCATTAAATATGAATTATAAATATGAAAGAATGATCAAGAAAAGCAATCACGAGCGTGTGTTATTAGATTAAATATCTCATTGTTTTGTTGATACCTGGGGCCATGCTTGTGTGTGATCACGTACAGTGGATTAGCTTCAACATCTATAGTTACATTAAATAACGTCGGGTAGAAAAGCTTCATATATCTTCTTAATTTTAGATCTTCTTAATTTTAAATATTACTCGTATACTTTTTGTCTTGGTCCAAAAAATAACATTAAAAAACAAATATTTAGAAAGAATAGGCAAATGAGAACAGTAAAGAAGAAGAAATTCCCGAGGATATTATGTTTGATTCCGCATGCTCCAAAGCGATGGTAGCATAACTTTAATCTTGATAACATCTTAATTATTATACTTAGATTAATAAATAACATCTTGGCTTTATGATCTATTGACATGATGTAGACGAAGTGTGAGGGTGGTGAAACAAAAATATTGTAAATATCCATAAATATGGGGCCAAGTGCATTGTCACCTTCAGGATTGTAGGGTTAAATGAGTCAGATTAGGATAAGCGACTCACTGGTAATACATTTTTAATTTCAAGTTTTTACATAGCATCATTATTTTTTTCCAAAGATTTTTATAGTGGTCAGTTGGAAGCGACTACTCAGTGACCTCCTTCGACATTTATCAGATCAGGTTTTAAGAAAGTTTGATATTTAGTTATTAGTTTTGAAATTTAAACAAAAATAAAAATTATTTTTTGTATTCCGTAATATTAATTATGTTGAATAAACATCAATAAAAACAGCGAAATGACATCAACATTTTCCATAATTACCGAATAAGATTTAAAAATATTAAGTAATTCATCTCGGTTGGAAAAACAACGCCATTCATTATAACGACACCAGCAGCTAGTTAGAACTATGCCAATGTCGCATTATAAATAGGGTGACATATAAATATTATTTAACACGTATTTTTATCATTTTTAATGACGAAAGAAACGTTTTCATAGCCCAGTTATACGAATTAAATTTGTCTCTGTGAACTTTATTCTCAACATAACAAATTCTAACGTAGAAATATATTGAAAGTGTTGGAAGTAGGGCGCTTTTATTAGTAATTTAATATGTCATCTTATATTTTCTTTTTCCACTTTTACTTGTGTTCTCGTCATCGTCTCACTCAGAACATTTTTTTATTCACAGAATGAGGAAGAAAATTTAAAAATCACGTGACCTTCTGACTTCTTGATCGTGTCAATATGTTTTACCTTGGGTAGTGTTATTCACTCGTCTTAAGTTGCACTGATGGTTCTAACCAAATAAGTAGGTAATTAATCTGTCTTGCCCCTTACATGGTTTCTCATACAACTTTACCATTGACTTTACCAGATTATCAGATTGGTGATAGATCATGCAAGTAACATAACATGCTATGAACCACATACAGATGCCTCGACCATACAGTTTTTTATAAAACGGATCTACCATGCTCTGAATTTAATCAGAATAATAAATAATAAAATAAATTAATAACACCCAACAGTCACATACATAGTCCTAACCTCACACTAAGATCGAGTTTTGTGTTGTGGGTATCAGGAACTACGAGAGACTTTATGGTCTCACAACACCGAGACTCAAAAGAAGATTTGTGGGCCGCACAAACATTTTCCTCGGTGCGGGGATTGAGCCCGCGCCCTCTGGTTTCACAGGCGGCGTCTAACTGACTGCGCCACGGAGGAGGTCAAGAGTGTTGTAATACAATAATTAATTTAAAAAATTTGGCATGAAAACCTCAATATATTTCATGCTGGTTTTTAATAACCAAGTGGGTCAGGGGTGCTCCTATCTAGTGGTTATGGCCTGTCCTAGAATAGGTGCTACGAGTACGCGACCTCGGCCCCCCGAGCTACTGCAGTCACTACAAACATTCCCTTCCATGACTGCAGTATCCACTCCTACAGGTCATACTCTCCTTTCCCATTATATCCTCTACTCACAAACCCTATTTCCTTTCCCCCGCTGATGATGGGCAGCAGCGTCGTCAGCGCGAGTCCCCTCCTGCGCTCGCCAACCCGCCTGCCAAGCGTGGCGAGTATTGGCAAATACCCCTCAAATGGCAACACAAAAATTGACCAGGCCCCCAGTCCCCGGCAGCCCCACTATTCCTGGCGATGGTAGCAGCCATGGTTACGGTGGGGCAGGGGGTGCTAAGAATCCCCGGGTTGGCCCCGGCTACCACCCCCGACGACGACTGGCCCTGGTAACACACAACATACGCACTTTGAGGACAGACGAGAAGATTGTCGAACTGGAAGAAGAATTGAGCGGGTTACACTGGGATATTCTGGGGTTATCGGAAGTCCGAAGAATCGGGGAGGATACGATAACCCTGAAGTCTGGTAACCTGCTCTTCTACCGGGGGGACGACCAACAGTCCCGAGGAGGTGTCGGATTTCTCGTCCACAGGTCTCTCATCAACAACATCGTATCCATCGAAAGTGTGTCGAGCAGGGTAGTATACCTTATACTCAGAATATCTAAAAGATATTCGTTGAAGGTCATACAGGTATACGCGCCGACCTCGACACACCCAGATGAAGAAGTAGAGGAGATGTATGAGGACATAAGTCGGGCCATACATACTTCCAAAACCTACTTCAATGTTGTTATGGGGGACTTCAACGCAAAGTTGGGCAAGAGAAGCGATGCAGAGTTGAAAGTGGGGCAATTTGGACATGGGCAACGGAACCTCAGGGGTCAGAGGCTGGCCGACTTTCTGGAAAAAGAGGGACTCTTCGCGATGAACTCTTTTTTCCAGAAGCCGCCTCACAGGAAATGGACCTGGTTGAGCCCTGACGGTTCTACGAGAAATGAGATAGACTTCATCTTGACGACGAATAGACGGATGTTCAGTGATGTCTCTGTGATCAACAGGGTGAAAACCGGTAGTGATCACCGAATGGTTAGGGGCACATTGAATATCAACGTCCAATTAGAAAGGCGCCGCTTGATGAAGTCTACGCTCCGACCTACTCGCGCCCATATCCAAAACCCCGAGAGCTTTCAACTCGAGTTGACAAATCGCTTTGATTGTCTAAAAGAAAACCTTGCAGTGGACGAGTTAAACAGCGGTTTGGTAGAAGCTGTCCATACGGTGGGATCTAAGTATTTTAGACCTCGCCGTAGAGATAGACCACAAAAACTCTCGATCCAGACTCTTGACCTCATGGCCGAACGTCGATCTTTGACGCTGCAGTCATCCGTTGACGCCGAAGCATATCGGCGGCTCAATAGACGGATCTGGAAGTCCTTGCGACACGATGTCCGTGCTCACAATATTGTGAGCATTAAGGAGACAATTGAGCGGAACGGAGGCTCCAAAGTGTTTGCAAGAGACTTGTCTATTGGGCAAAGCCAGTTGTCTAGGCTGAAAACGGATGATGGCCGCGTGGTATCGACTAGGGCAGAGGTATTAAGAGAGATCGAGAGGTTCTACGGACAGCTTTACACCTCGGTTGCCGAACCTACTGTTAGCTCGGCCGAAGACCCGAGAGCCGAGTTAATCCGACACTTTAGCGATGATATCCCGGACATCAGCCTGTTTGAGATTGAGATGGCCCTCAAACAACTTAAAAACAACAAGGCGCCGGGTGAAGACGGAATCACTTCAGAGCTTCTGAAAGCGGGCGGAACGCCGGTACTGAAAGTCCTTCAGAGGCTCTTTAATTCCGTTCTCCTCGAGGGCTCAACGCCGGAGGCATGGAGCAGGAGCGTGGTGGTACTGTTCTTCAAAAAAGGTGATAACACTTTGCTGAAGAACTACAGGCCCATCTCGCTCCTGAGCCATGTCTATAAGTTGTTTTCAAGGGTCATCACAAATCGTCTCGAACGCAGGTTTGATGACTTCCAGCCTCCCGAACAAGCCGGTTTCCGAAAAGGCTTTAGTACCATAGACCACATCCATGCGCTTCGGCAAGTTATACAAAAAACCGAGGAGTATAACTTGCCGCTTTGTTTAGCGTTTGTGGACTATGAGAAAGCCTTTGATTCGATCGAGACCTGGGCTGTGCTACAGTCTCTTCAGCGGTGCCACATAGACTATCGGTACATCGAAGTGTTGAGGTGTATATACAACAACGCCACCATGTCGGTCCGAGTACAGGATCAGAGCACGAAGGCTATTCCACTACAGAGAGGCGTGAGACAGGGAGATGTCATATCTCCGAAACTGTTCACTGCCGCGCTGGAAAATGCCTTCAAGCTCTTGCAGTGGAAAGGATTCGGCATCAACATCAACGGCGAGTATATTACTCACCTTCGATTTGCCGACGATATTGTAGTCTTGGCAGAATCGCTGGAAGACCTTAGCACTATGCTCGAAGACCTTAATCGAGTTTCCCAACAGGTGGGTCTTAAAATTAACATGGATAAAACGAAGATCATGTCGAATATCCATGTTGTGCCCACCCCCATTGGAGTTGGGGGCTCGACTCTCGAAGTTGTAGACGAATATGTCTATTTAGGACAAGTGGTCCGGTTAGGCAGGTCCAACTTCGAGAGAGAGGTCAATCGGCGAATCCAACTCGGTTGGGCAGCGTTCGGGAAACTTCGCGACGTCTTCTCGTCCAAAATACCTCAGTGCTTAAAATCGAAAGTCTTCGATAGTTGTGTGTTACCAGTGATGACATACGGCACCGAGACGTGGCCTCTCACTGTGGGCCTCATTAAAAGGCTCAAAGTCACTCAACGAGCCATGGAGCGGGCTATGCTCGGTGTTTCCCTACGAGATCGAATCAGAAATGAGGAGATCCGTAGGAGAACCAAGGTTACCGACATAGCCCATAGGATTGGCAAGTTGAAGTGGCAATGGGCCGGGCACATAGCTCGTAGAACCGATGGCCGTTGGGGCCGAAAGGTTCTCGAGTGGAGGCCACGTACAGGCAAGCGAAGTGTCGGACGCCCGCCCACAAGGTGGACGGACGATCTGACTAAGGTCGCAGGAAGTCGCTGGATGCAGGCCGCTTCCAACAGGTCATTGTGGAGATCATTGGGGGAGGCCTATGTTCAGCAGTGGACTTCCTGTGGCTGATATGATGATGATGATGATTTTAATAACCAAAGCACTAAAGACAGTATACGATATCTAAACGGTTATTAACCCGATAAATTAGTACTGAAATAGTTGCTAAGCTAAGATGCACTTTGAAGATGAGCGTGTTTAATTAAATTTAGTATTTCCTGCGATTTGCAATATACCAATTCGCACTGTATCTTTCACGATAAATTATTGTAAATATTACCAGATTCGCAATTTTACATATAAATACTAATAGGAATTTAAAAAATAATCGTGGTGATTTTACGGTTGCTTTGGAAAAAAAATCTTGTTTTTATTGGAGGGTTTATATTTTATGCGTCCCACTACTGGGCATTAGTCAACATTATGTACAGGACTTAGGTTTTTAGTCACCTACATATCAGAATATAATCCCATTTTTAAGATGTTTGGTGGCTTCAGGAATACTGCCATTGTAAAATGACAAACACAACCGTAAAGATTAATAATTATATTTCTCTTGTGTCAGATATACCCTAGAGTATAGTCATCAAATTAGGGAATGTATATCTGTAATCATATTCCCAAAAGGGTTAAAGTTTAGCAGGCGACGGCAAAATCATAAACAAATTCTATAACACGTATAACATACCACATCCAGATATTGGATAGAATTAGCCAAATGTAGGATAGAGATTGTTAGAAGAAAGTTTTAAAGCAACAAAGGAAGGAAATATTTGAGCTAAAGAACTCATTACTGGAACGCACCAAGCCGCCTCTCAGAAACATTATCAGATTTGGTCACACTTTGGGTAATTTTGTCGTGACCCCTAATGAGGCATAGTAACGCAATGAAGCCCAACACTCACGATTATGAGTGTTCAGTCATTATTCTTATTTATAAAAGTAATTACAATAGAAAGTGGATTCGTTTTTGTGACCAATTTGGCCTCACAATGGATGTTTCTCTTTCATACCCACTATTATAGTTATTGGAATATTAATTTTTATATGCTTCCTGCATAATTACACCTATTAGGTCGATACCAATCGTAATGTATTGAAGGAATTTGTTGTTTCAAGGTTATCTATTACACAATTCAAACCTTTATCGTTCATTGTAATTTGTATAATTGATTTCTGACCTATTAAAAACAGCTCAGCTCTTTAGTAATTTGTTCAATTAATGGGTGTTGATAGTATGCCAAGTTTTATAGAACAGGATCGGCATACGTGTTTACGGATCACCTGGTTGGAGGTGGTCAATGTCACTTCTGAAAAACTAAACCTGGAGAATTTTACCAGGTTTTGAGTATGTAAGATAAAAATAGGTTTTAGAGCTTTTAGGTAAAGCTTTTTCAGAAAGCCCAGCAGACAGCTTAGGGCTGCTTTTAAATTGTGTGTAAAAAATTCCCTGCTTATATCATTATGCGCGAACATCCTACCCAAGCATCAGTACAATCATTGGATAGCCTCTTCCGCGTAGTTGGTTCTGTACCGAGAGGCCGTGGATTCGATCCCCGCGCCGAGACAAATGTTTGTGAGGCTCTGAAGTGTTTTTTTTTTTTTATGAATGGCGAGAATTGCATGCCATTCGACTGATAGTAAGCGATAGGACCGCTCATGTGCAGTTGCAAAACCAAACATCATAATGAATTACGAAGAAATGGTTGGCATTTCACTGCGCTCTCAGGATTGACCTGAGACATAAGAGTTTAACAACCGCTGCCAATAAACAATCCCAATCCAAAATTTGCCGTTTGAGATTGACAGCTCAATCTTTTTTCTGAAACTATATTGCCAATAATCAATCTCAGTAGTGAAAAAACTATGGCAACATGGTATAAGACAAATCGAAAAGTAGAAAACAATCCAGTTTGACTTCAATCTAATTTTTTCGATTGATTATTGGCATCGGCCGTAAGTCTTAATACGTAGTTGTTTGTATGGGGTCTGGGTGTTATAACCACGACAAACGATTTATTTAATCTTAATCTGGAGTTAGGACTATACATGTGACTGTTGGGTGTGTTTTGATGTTTTTGTTATTGATTCTCTGCTTACCTCATAGTCACACGGGTATGACTGTACCTATATAAATAGAAGAAAAACATTTTATTCATTCATACATCTAAATATAAAATTGGCGTGCGTACATAAAATATGTTTTAAATAAAAAACTTGATAAACGAGCTACATGTGGGTCAATTGTAATAAGTTTCCGCTCCACTCGTCCATACAAATGTTTGTGTATCATTCATTCCTCCCTCAAGAAGCTTTCATTAGCAAGGAACTGAGGAACTTGTATTGTCTTGCACGTCCCCGATAACTCTCCACCGGCGATAATTTATTAATTTCGCTATGCCTTTTGTTTGTTCGGCATGATCAATGTGCTACTCCTTCCCCTAAACGATATGGTAGTGCTACAGTCGATATGCAAGCGATATGCTATGGATTGTCAAGATATACAATGCATTCTATATTTTATGTATCTGTAGTCCTATTCTGTGTATTCCCTTCTAATTTTTTGAACAAGGTTGACCTTATTTACCTTTTTTTAAATTTTTTGTGTGACATAATAAGGTATGTAAGGCGTCAAAAGATTAGCGTAATATTAGATAAGCTAAAATTTGGCTCTTTCTGCGGACATCAATGTTCAAAAACACTGATTTGTACTATTACTTATAAGTACCATCTTTAGTAAATCCAATGATGTCAGAGGTTATTGATTCATTAGAAGAACAATTTAAACATTTATTAAATTTTAGGCAACATTGTTGATGACTACTTATGATCCCATATCTACTAAAATTCTCGTTTAATCTCTGCATATTCTTCAAGTATATCAGTCAAAGTTGTGTTTGTATGTTCCTAATTATCCAAATCTCCCATCATTTACTGAAGCATCACCCTTAATATTTCTGATAATGATAAGACTTTTGTTTCCGTGATTATGTACCCTTTGTTAATCATACTTTCTTAATTAAGGCCAAAGTTGGAGCTAATTTTGTGAGATCCTGGCGATAAGAACCTGCCCCGAGTTGAACATTACTTCGCGCTAATGAGTTTGTAATAACCGCCACCTATACAAATATCAAATGTAGGAACAGTCTGTGGAATTGTTATCATTATATATTTATTTTAGTAGTAATTGTGATATATCTTTCTTTGATTTTTGTCATCTTTTATTGACCTTTATACATGTACATGAGTTATTAGTTATTATTTTGCGAATTAACCTTGAATGACGTCACAAATAGGGCTCAAGCTTCGAAGTTGTTATCGTAAATTCCTTGCGATCATTCTTTCCCCGTTAAATGAAGCGATAATTACCTATGAATACACATGTAACTTTAATAAGTATAGGTGTGTAGAAATTGAGCCTGTGAACTAAATTAGTATCTTATCATTCTCAGAAATCCGTTCAGCTCCTAACTAGACTATCGATCACTTCATATTAGATACATCTTGAATGTAGATGTGAATAAACAGACTCATATTTATGATAACAGCAACACAGTAAGACAGTGCTGGCATATTTGAAGAGGTAAATAAGGCAAGTTCCACACTATAATCCCTAGTGTATTAAACATGAAATGCAGCGAACACGGTTCGTGTGTTTTAATGAATTCTTGCATAATACAAACCGCATAAGGACTTGGCCTTTCACAATGTGGCGTCCGAATCCCGGCTGGCCGTAGGGCTATTCTCCTATCAATCTCACAGATGATAGGCCGGCTATCGGGAACTCGAGATGCATAATGCTCGCTTCAGATAGCTGTCTCGTGCACGAAGCCTCCAAGCTTCGCAATTTATTGTTTCACGATCTCGGGCTAGCTCATTATTAAAACGGTTTGATACGTACGGAGGTGTTGCTGATGCCCGCGGCGAGTTTGCGCCAATTACTCCCAGGTACCGTACCCCAACCACCTCGTTCAGTTTAACACCGCGCCGGCTGACTTTAACTGCCGCTTTGTCTTTACATATCTCCACTTTCTTACACGAATCTAACAGTCCCATTCTTTATTAACACGAACGCCAATAAACAATCATTGTTTTACATTAAACAATAAACGCTGAGGTCAATTCAAATGATCGAAAACCCATTAAAAGCATGAAACGACGTCGATTAAACGGTGAACAAAAACAATTTTCTTCAACTTCAACAAACAAAATCGATTGAGCTTAATTGCCGGCTGATCAATAACTAATTGTGTTCACCACACGTACGACTATAAAGAATAATTACTGGCTGCCGGCCAAATAAATCGATCCACATCAAAACGCGAGGTTAATCCATCATTTAGATATAACGGCCCGATTGAAGCTTACCATTTTTAATTTCCAAAATTACACCGGCCGTGGTCGGCTCGAGGTGCCTAAACACGTATACATAATTACTGTGTCGTAAATTGTCGAACATGAGTGGCCACTGGGGGTAGGCAGGGAGGGTGTAAGCCGCACTATCGCCGTCCTGTCGTGTTATTTCTGTAATCACTTTCATTTGGTAAAACGCGACATTAATTAAAATTTAGTTTCAGGCCATTAGTCGCCATCGCGTTTCTTCGACTTACATTTTTCCCGGCTGTAATTACAGAGTGCTGGTGCGACGCTAAATGGCCATGCTAATGATAAATAACATTGTATTGAAGGCGCTCATGAATTTTGTATTCAAATTAGTGCGCTAATAGGTCTAAGGTGTGGATTTAAATGCTGCATTGCGCGTTCATTAGCTGGTGATTTTGATGTGAAGCGTAAAGCTTGCAGGGCATCTCTGTGATTAGAAAACGAGAGGCGAAACTAAAAAACTGGTTTAAAGTTTATACTCGTGACTCGTTAGATTTTACCGGTAATAAGGCTGTGTACACAGTGTGCGGCGAGTTATTAATTAACAGGTCGACGGCAAACAGTGAGCGGCTACCGGACTGCGCTTGGTACACAAAGGTATTTACTCTGTGAGACTTCGCCGGAGCGGCGTGTAGAATCTCATTACCGTGATTCTCGGAAAATTGGAAGTGAGAAACGGGCTTAAAAAGATAAAATGCTAGTATATCGGGAGCCGGCGCGCTTTCTTCGTTTATTATCACAATGATACGGAAACTTTTGTATGCATACCATGTAAAATTCTTCGACTCGTATTATTATATAAAGAACAGAGCAAATAGTTACAAACGTTTGAAATGTAATATTGTTTTACGAAGCGTTTGTCCAATTTGAACCTAAACAATCTTAACTGAATGTTACATCATCAAGGCAGTATATTTGCGAGGGAAACATCTAATAAAACAAAGTTTCAATAGTCTAATTCCATATCTAACCTTCAAGCTGTCAAATTAAATAGGAATTCGGAAATTCGTTGCTCTAACCCTGAGAATGAATAGGTGAAAAGAAACGATCATATCAATAAATATTTAAGTAATTTAGTAAATACTAGCGACACTGCTTGGCTTCTCTAGGGTGCGAAAACACTTAAAAAAATCGATTGCCTACGTTCGTTTAAAGGAAAAAAAAATCTAATTGGTCCAATAGTTTCCGAGCCGACTACACTATACTAGCTATTACCTGCATGAACGATTAAACATTATATTATTTATTGAGCAAAACGTTATTATGATGAATGCAAATTATTTTATCTATTTCAATACTTACTCGTCCTTATCAAGGAATAACTATTTTATTTGAAATGCACCATCATCCATAATCTATGAACATTATAGAAATGTTGATGAAAATTGTTGCTTTTTTAATGTCATAAGGAGATTCTTTTACAATGACAATATAATATCTATGTAGTTTATCAAACACAATATCACAAACCGAATCAATTTTGTATAAAATTATCATCAGTTCCTAATATGCACTCAATGATTTGTAAGTCAACCATCTTGTAATATTCAACTGCTATCAATGATTTATCACGCATTCAAATATTGGCAGTCCATACCGAACGCCTTCAAGTCAATATATAGATAACTCAAGTGGAATAAAAAACTTTAATTAACACATACCTCAGATCCAAGTGAAAACACAATTTCGAAATTAGTGTAAAAAAAACGTAGCTCACTATATTGACAGCACAAACATTTGTCCAGGGGTAGGCAACCTTTGGTTTGCTTGACACTCGACTTACTGTTGACACACACTTTTATTTTTTTATTTATTTAATTTTTTGAAAAAAGAATAATTTACGCACTTATTTGGATATTCGTGACATTCGGTTTTCGTTCGCGGTAGGGCGGGCGGTGGCGAGGCGTGCGTGAACGCCGCTTTCCGATCTCTATTGGAGCTCTCGCATGTTCCGATACTATTACTAATATTGTAAGCATGTTGCATGAAAGGGCATTACTGTTTGTATTTAGAAATCGCGCGGGGAAATTAAAGTACATTAGGATGTATACTGTCAATCACTGTGAGTAAAAATAGATTTGTGTAGAATTTGTAATGAAAAAATAGCTTGAAAATGTTGAATATTTTTTTTTTCTCGTTACTTTTGTAGAATATATGATTGCCAGGTCTACACTCAATGCAGGAAGCACTAACGCGTCTATGTTTTATCTAAACTACAGTAAAACATCAAAACATAAGTCTCCAACGTAAACACTAATTTCCTAAACTAATAAATAGTTTCTAGTTCTGTGATGTTTTGAATATAACTAAGGTCATATAAACTGTGTTAATGGTTCATAAGAGACGCACTTTTACTTAGTGTTCAAAATAAATTTCATTAAATCGTTATTAAATGAATGGAAAATGCAGTGAATATATCATTTTGGGCTTTTCTACATTTATTTAATCTTAATGTGGGGTCAGGACTATATATGTGGCTGTCGAGTATATTTTATTCATTTATAATTTTTAATAGTCTCCTTAATGCAGTAGTTTATCATATTTAAAAAACAGCCCTATTCATATAGAGCTTTAAACCTGTTTTTGTTACCGAATATTTTGTCCCTTTCGAATGACTTTTAAATTCAGGTTGAGCGAAGAAGACAAAACATCCGATAGCTAGGTTTTAAGACTGTATATAAATAAAGCGGTAAAGGTTTAATCTCCTCGCCGAAAATTTGTGTCTGAATCCCTCAAGAATATCCACAAAATACCTGGTGGTATTTAAAAGGTATTCATGGATTCAGTATTATAAATGATACAATTAGTACTGTTCATGGGTGTCAGTAAATAAAATAATATTTTTGGAGTAATATCTATCAAGTCGACCTGGTCTATGTGGCAGGAAGAAGCTGGATGAGGACTTGACAGAACAACCTGGCGTGCATTAGAAGAAGCCTGTACCTACCATTGGGTTGATATATAGGCTGAAGAAAAGAAGAAGACAAGAGATTTATCAAACGAGAAAATGATTTTTGTTAGAGTCCAACTTCGGTGCTCGGTTGAAAAATGATTTCGTCCGTAAAAACGATGTGTTTGTCTTTGGATTGCCTTTCACTCCTTTACTGTCAAACTTAAAGGTGTTTAAATATATATTATTAGCACACGGAAAATTATAATGCTGGCAAATAGCACTTACAGGTTCCAAGTTGTAGGTTGCTACATATCTTAAGAGAACTAACTAGAATCTAGATAATGGAATGTGTACTAAGAAAGTTGATTTTTAAATATTGTTATTTATATGCTGGTTGTTGTGATCTCAATATAGTCCTCGGAAACGACATTAGATTTCATAAAAAAAAGTTTTTTTTTTGTGTAAATTACTTCAATAAATGATAATCACAACAATTAATCACTGTTTAAATATTTGCTTATTACATTTGTAGATGAATTTTAGATAGTTCAATGTTCAATAATGGATTAACATTTTTCACATTCTTTAAGAAGTTATGTCACGTATCAACTTAAAACATTTTGATTGTAAGTTTAGCATTTCATATATAATAAGGAATGGTTTCACAATAAAACTATTCGCTCCTAAAATAAAACCACGCAAGAAATGCGTTCACAACCACATACACACTGACCTATTCCGCTTAATTGTAACATATGAGTGTATTGCTATTTTTTATCGAGACGAGAAAAGTTATAATGAGATGTTGATCTATTTTGGAAGCACTTAGTATAAGAATACACTGCGGTACGGTCCGTTTTATACCCCATCGACCTTGATGGTTAATCGAAAGTGTTGACACATACCTACATGATTTATGTATTGCATAAAATTCGATTTGAACGACGTAAAATCAAATATTATTATAGCATTTAATGGTTAACGTGGGCCTCTTTGTTTTATTGGTCTAGAAATAAACGCACGGTAATTTTCCTTAGAGATTTTGACGTGAGAAATGATCAGTGTCTAAGTGGGAATATAATATTTTGAACAGCTTATTTTAATAGCTCTTCGTTCGTGTAAATTACTTATCTTCTGAGATTTAACGTATGTTTTCCAACACTGCACTGGAGTGTTCGCGAAAAATATCTATTTGTTTTGTGAGTGCTCATTTCATCGGTGAAGATGTAGGACAGTTGAATTCTCTTGAAATATTAAAGTAATATTATTTTTATTTAATGTTAATATGTTACGGCTGTCATGAAAATATTTCTAAATTGCTTTTGATATCTGAAATACTAATGGTAATGTTCGGATTTATTTCCTTTTGTTTTTTGTTGTTTTGAAATATTTGAAGTGTTTTATAATGTATTTATAATCCCGTGGTCAAAAATATGTCAAATAAAATATATACAATACAAATCAAATGGAGAATTCGTTGTTTTTATATGAAATATTTATTAAATAAAATAATATAATGTAATAAATACTTTGACACTATCTTAAGCATTTCAAACCATTCATTAGTAAAATATTACGAAAATGTTATTTACGTCTGAAAAACTGGTGCTGTAATTTAATTTGTTTATTTTGAAATATTGAAAGTATATTACGAATCAATTTATTAATTTACGTTACATACCTAGCAAAAACAAAAGGAATAATTATTTAAATAATTTCAATATTTTATAAAAATTAAGGTATATTGACGCCTCTGTCGTCTAATGGCAACGTACACAGATCCCGAACCACGAGGTCTTAGTAACAATACCCAGAGAGCGACTTTGTATTGTTTTTTTCGGCCAGTTACAAAAATTTCAAATTATTCTGCTCTACATATAAAATACGCTATTTCTTGATAACTGGTCAAAAAACTTTCCAAAAATATATATGGTTATAACAAAACATTTTACTAATCACGAGCTGTGTAAACCACGTAAGGCAGTGAAAGACTCACAAAAATGTGGTAATGTCCAAATATGTATTTTGTAATGACATACGCGGCCACGTTTACGATGGTACAAAGATGCGACTTATCACTTACTGATAAGGGATGGGTCCAGTGAGCCTTCCGGTCAGGTGGGCGGGTTGCGACGGCGACTCTAAAATGAAATGAAAGAAGTTAGGAACTTTTTGTGCGAATTGAACTTTACTGTATTACCCTTATATCCAACTGCAAGGCAAGTGACTCCTCTGCAATCGAGAGTACGATTGAGAGTGGTTAAGCCAAATAATCCATCACGCTGGCTTAATGCGGTTTGGTGGGCTTTACATACCACAGAAATTCTTATAAATCGCTATGGTATGCAAGGTTTCCCTCACAGTGTTTTCCTTATAGTGCGCAGTGATTGACTATCAACTCCGAAGACTAACGGTGTGCTTTGGAATTCTAACACAGAGTTTATAAAAACGTTTATAGTAAACGCTACTGTGCCAAGTATATCCACTAGGTCTACTAGATCGGGGTGTCTGAATGAATCTTCAGCCGCCAAGTTTTGGATCTACAATAATCTTACTGACTGAGATAAGTGCCATAGGAAATTTTAACATCGGTTTTCAGTCAGACATTGTTACTATCCTGGAGGGGTTACTCTGTTGCCCGATACCACGACAAATGTGCGAAAATTGCACGTACAACTGTACGAATATGCTTAAATACTTTACAAAATGTTAGAATTTTGTACCAATCTTAGACTAAGTTCTAAGTGATTGATTTCGTAGAAAACGGTTTTGATTTTTTTAAGTGGAAAACTTTTATGTTATAATATGTTGGCGTTCAACGTCCGAATAATCGAACCTCGTGTCGGAGTATATAGTAAACCCCCTGATCGTAGTAAACTATTTGTAGATATTAAAACTTCACCGTTCTTCAAGTCTCTGCAAGGTTGTATCACTTAATTCGTGTTACTATTTTTTTTGTTTGTTAAATCATGGCAAAATTTAATACAGTCTTTATCGTAATAAATACAGCACGTCAAATCGATGGCCTTCAACTAGAATCAGTCTATTAATTAGGCCGTTCACTAATAAACCTCTTGATCGCTGTAATTAACCTAATTACTCCAAGTGTCAAATGGGGGTCGACTTTAATTACGGCCATTTTTGCTACTACAAATCTGACACGACTGATTGGCAGTAATGGCATAATTAAATTAATTTATTTAATATACCTAACAGCGGTATATTATTTTATTCTGACGACTTTACTAAGTCCGTGAGATTTTTTTTTGATAGGTATTGTTTTCAAAATGCGGATATCTTCAATACAAATCGTGATCCATCATCTTGGATAACGTAGTTGGTTATTTAATTGTATGCAGAAATAAATTTCTAAAAAATAAATGATAAGTATTAGAGATAATAGCTCGTGTTTATGTTGAAATATTAAGTATTATTATTTTTTTGTTGGAGCATAGGATGACATTATGTTCGGTTGTTGGTAGGTCAAAGGTTTTATAAAATAAAATTGAAATTATACAAACTTAGTTTTATTTTTAACAACCACATAATTGAACCGCAGTAGGAATTTAAACCGGCTTCTTCAGAAATTATATAAATACAATCTAATTCAGATTTACTGAGAATGCAATTGAAATTTCCCGTTTGTCTATAGATGTACTGTAACAAAGCTAATCGTTGGACATAAACGGTAAATTGTGATTTAGTGTAGTTCAATTAGAGTTTTAATCGCGACAATAATGTGCGATATAGTGTGTTAAGTACTGACAGCCGCGGACTGATGTCGAGTAGAACTGAAAAGTTATAGACATGCCACTGAATGATAAAATTGTGTAAGATAAGACAGCCTCCGTGGCGCAGTTGGTTAGACGTCGCCTGCGAAACGAGAGGCCGCGGGTTCGATCCCCGCACCGAGAGAAATGTTTGTGCGGCCCACAAATATTTCTTTCGGGTCTGGGTGTTTGTGAGACCGAAAAGTCTCTCGTAGTTCCTGATACCCACGACACAAGACTCGATCTTAGTGTGGGGTCAGGACTATGTATGTGACTGTTGGGTGTTATTTATTTTTTATTTTAGATCCTCATTGCCTAAAACTAACAAAAATTCTATCATAAGATATCATCATCTATCATTAGATCTTTATGCATTTTTACAGCATAAGGAAACATTGTGTTCCATTATGTATTAGCAATATTGTATTTTGAATTATTTCATCATTATTTTTGCAAAATTATTACGTTCCCTAATGAATCCTACTAATATTACAAGGGCGAAAGTTTCTATGTTTGTTACATCTTTATGCTGAAGCGGTTGAAGTAATTTTGATGAAATTAAGTTTGGAGGTGGCTTATACCAAGGAATAACACACATGCATTTATCCTGACAAGATAGTGTTACCCAGCTCATCAAGGAACTTAAAAATGTATATTGCTACTCTTTCAGACGCGAGGGGATGGAACAGGGTAGAGTATAGGATGGATGAAATCTGGGGGCGCGGCCGAGCCCCCTCCAAGTCGAGCTAAAAAGTGGCATGGCCGTAACATCCTTTTCTCGAAGCAATTCAGACCATTTTCAACCCCCTATAACTTCGTTGTGGCTAAAGCATGAAGCCTGAATTTTCAGTTACCAAGCAGGCATTGTGTAAACACGGTATATTTAAAATTTCATTCAATTTGAACCAGTAGTTTAATAATTGTAACTAGTCAAACTTTCTTAATTTTGTCACTCACTGACTGACTGACCGATCATCAAAAGTCTAAGGCACTTCTAGCAGACATAGAACCTTCAAATTTAGAATATAATTAGTGTTTAGTGTCTAAAGTAAGGGAAAATTCAAACATTTCATAATTTGTGTCTAGTTTTCTAGATAGACCAACTGCGTGAATAATTTTGTAATCCCATATAAATGTATAGGATTACAAAGTTACATTTGCAGTTAATGAATCATTGTACCCATATATAATGGAATAATAGTTGTAGATAGATATCTATATATATGAGGCATAACAGGAGGGGATATAGAGGATATCCATTTATTTAAAACGTAAAGAATTTTTAATATTGATATGGTAATAACTAACGTAATAACTTTATATAGAAGGTCCCTTAAGGACTAAATAAATTAATCGACTTGGTATTACATGCATCTCACAACTTTTTGCGGTAGAAAACCTGAGCTGCGAGACTTGGATTTTTTTTACAGGATGTTTTTGATGGGATAGAATATAATAGGACCAGAGTTCATGCCGTGAGAAATAGAACAGAATGAGACAGGATGGGCGGGGACGGGGGAAAACTAAAGAAAATATTTGTTTCTGATGTAAGGCCCGTGGCGTCATGGTTCTCAGCAAGTCAACTATCACAAATTAATGAATGATATGATAACCCTTTATCTCATAAACTATATTAATAAAATTTTACCACTCAATCATCATAACTATATAGATATGCCATTCACGTCCATGTCTGATCAACAGCTAACTCTGTATAGCTTTCGAAATGCGGGCGTCGGGCACCTAATTGTTGTGAATTAATTGTTACATCCATTTAAAAACCACAAGCGAGAACCATTGTGTTCCCTTCACAATTGTCGCCTTAATTCCTCCACACAGATTGGAGCTGTAATTTCTCTCATTGAACCAACCAATGTATTTAATTGGCCATTCTGATTATATGGGTTGACGTTCCGCTTTTTGTTATTTGTAACTCTTTGTTTGGCTTGGCTTTGGATTAAATGGTAAAGTTACGTGTGATTGTAGGTATAGAAAGCTGTCGATTGATTGGAAATTATAACAATATTTTAAATATCATAAGATTGGAATGAAAGTGATAGACATTAAGATGAGTCATCAAGGAGTTACATACAAGTATACTGTTCTCCTGCTATTACACTATCTGGGACATTCTATAATCGCTGGTTTTTATATAAAAATATAAAAGTATATTAAAACGAGATTTTGTCTATTATTTACGTCTAAATAAAGAACCAAAGTCTTGGGATTGCAACACAAATTTACTAATATATAATATATATATATACCTTGTAGGATAAGGTTCAATTTTAAAACCAAATGTTTCTTCTTCGCATATAAAGTAACTAGAATTTCTAAAAGCTTGTAGGATTGTAAGCGCCATCCTGTTCTTTGTTCCAACATTTATTTATGAAATCGTGAGATGATAAAAGCAGAAATTTATATAAATGTACAATCTAATGAGCAAGAAATGTATTTGTAATGTTAATACAAAGGAAGCATATTCATTCTAGCGCAGATAATTCATTGAAATAACGTCACAAGAAGAATTGCCCGCATTATTGTCAAGCTCTAAAAATGATTGCACCGATTGTTAGCGTTCCAACGAGGTTATAATTAAATTTAATCATAGAAAAAATGGCGGCAAAAGTGACATTCATAAACTCGCTTTAAACAAATCCACATTAATCCCTTTCATCCGAAATTATTTTCGCGTCACAATTCGCGGACACCTCATTAAAACGAGAAGGTATTCCGCCATTATTCCAGTTTCTAAATTAGTTAAGAAAAAACAAATAAAAGAGATGTAATCAACATCAAACGAATATAGTTTTCTTTCGAACTATTAACGTGTATTAAGGCGAATAACTCATAAATAAGATTTAGAGACATCGCACGTCCTCAATTTGTGTCGCATTTAGCAATCATAACATATTTTTCAAACCTCGTTAATCATTAAAATGTATGCGCTGACCTCGCGTTTACCTACGGGAATAGTATTTTTCTTTTATAAAAGTTGTAAATTCGATATGAATTATAAGCATAATTGTATCATCAGTAGATTTAGTCATGAAACGCGCTTAATGTCAGTATTAACTAACTGGGAAACTGAATTTGTTGAAATATTAAATTTCATAATAATATTCATATTTTATTGCTTTCATTATTATCAAAATAAACTCTTAAAAACTATTTTTTATTCACGTCAACGTTATAAAGTAATGACTTTGATGAAAATCTAAAAAATCGTGTTTATTATTTTGTTTTTTTGCATAATATCATAATGTAAAGTTCTCTGAGAGTTATAAAAGCTACTTAGAGCCAAGATGAATGCACAGAAAAAATAAAACAAAGAAACAATGTAAAGGAAATTGTAGATTAGAATTTGTTAAATAAAGAAAATATTTCTAAGGAGATTTCTTAGCACAGACTTGTAAACTTATTACATTAGAAATGCATCATGATCATTATTTTAGCTTTAATTTACTGCTGGCTAATTTTTTTTTATTGCCATGAAAGGGGAGACGAGAATGCCGGTCGCCTGATGGTAAGCGATGCGACCGTTCATAAACAGTAGCAAACCCAAACAACATCTTGAATTACAAAGTAATGCTTGGAACTGTGCTCGCAATCCCGAGACATAAGATGTTAAGTCTCAATATGTCCAGTAGTTACTCTGGCTACAATGTCCTTCAATCCGAAACACTACAGTGAATTTACACTGCTGTTTGACGGGAGAAATAGACAATGCGTTGGTACCTACCCAGGCGGCCTCGCACATGTGAGAGACCTACCACCAGTAACTGTTCTTACGGTTTTCCTCCGGTTTCCTCACGATGCTTTTCTTCACCGTTTTAGTGCATGGTGATTAACTAGACAGCCAGTTGACAGACTAGGAACAGTTTATAAGCCTGTTTAAATACCGAATCTTTTGTCTTCTTCGCTCAAACTGAATTCGAAGTCATTGGAAAGTGACAAAATATTCGATAACTAAAAGAGATTTATAAATATCTATGAATAAGGCCGGAGTACAACAGTCGAACAGACATCTCTAAAGCTGAGTAATAACACAAATTGCGTAATAAAAACATAGTTATGATCCAACATTATCATACGCTAAGAACACATTCTAAACAACACAATCGATCATGGCAAATTAACGCGTATCCAAACAGGAATTGAATCCGGGACCTTGTATTTATGTGCCAACATTAGCCGGTAAGCCGTACTCCACATTACACATCGGTAATACGTACAAACAACAGAATTGCATAATTTAGATTGTAAACTCAAACACGCACATAAATTAAGAGTATTAGGGAGTTATGTTTGTATTTTGTATCAGTGTGAATATGAATCTAAAAGTTGAAGTGGTAGACTTGATGTCGGATTCAACTATGAGGTAACTACATATCCTATCCGGGAACCACTTGGTAAGTCAGTATCTGCCCGGATAGTGGCAACCATTCACAGTGGGTCCTGTGGATCCATCATAGTTACCTAAGTGTGTTCCGTCTAGTGACAAATAAAACGAAGATTGTTCAGATAATCTTCAATATAATAACTTCTTTAAAATTAGTCTTTGTTTCGTTGTCTGTCGTCTGTTTTTCACTAAGTTCTCATCTATTTTGTCTTTCCGTACTTTAACATCTTAATCTTTCATCTTCTAACTCTTTCTATCTTGATTACTTTCATTTTTCATCTCTTTCACACTACTTCCTTCCATATCCGTCATTTGTCTAAGGATTCATTCTACTCATCTTTCATCACATACTAATCCTACATGTATTAGCTTAATTTTATGTATATCGGGAGACAATAGGGCCAAAATAATTGTATAGAATAGAGGTAGCCAACACCCGCCGATAGATACTATGTATGGATTGCACTGTTTTTTACATCCAGATTATTCGAATCACTTTATTGTGCTAAAATAAAGAGCCAACAAGGGCAGTGGACAGAGTTGTTAAAAGATAACCAGCTTGCTGGACTAGATGACCTAGCCACTGTCAATCGTGCTCTCGATTGTAGAGGAGGACCGTACCCTACAGTGGGACGTATGTATATGGGCTGATACAGTATTAACTAGGCTTGAGACAGATATGATAGAAGCGGTTCCTTCTAAAATAATCGATAATGAATAGGGCCTAGTGATAAGCCGTGGTAGGCTTAGCTCAGGACGATGTGAATATCCATGGAGGATGACTTTGTCAGCAGTGATCTTCCTATAGCTAGAGAGAGAAAATGGTTTGAAGGACATTATAGTCAAAATATCTGGATATATTGAGAATAAACATCTCATGTCTCAGGAAGGCGAGTGCAATGGAATGCCAAGCATTTCTTTGTGATCAATGGCGTTGTTTGGTTTTGTTACTGTCCATATGATCGGTTGTATTGCTTACCATCCAGCGAATGGTATGCTCGATTCGCTATCCAGCGCAATAAAAAATAATCAGCGTGTGTATGTATGTATGTATGGACAAATCTTTCTTGCTAAACCTTTGATGAAGCAATTTTGAGGAGGTCTAGTCCTACAGTGGGTGATAAAAGAATGACGGATAGAAGATTCAAACGTAACCTATATTCCTTTAACATCAATCGGTTTGGTTTTGTGCCTTGGATATTAAAAAATAGAAGCATGGATTATAAATATCCAACATTGATACAAATATTTATGGATCATAGTCGCATTAGTTTTAAATTGTGATAAGCAAACGTATTTTTGTCTCCAGCTCCACAAAATAACGAATAAATGAATAGAACCAGCAATGAACCCGTCACATAAATATATTTTGGGGAGAAAATTCACCGTGATAATATATTTAATTTTGCGTTTACAATATCTTTGGTTCTTTTGTTATGATTTCAAATTGAAACATTTCGTAATTATGGAATGTTTAGTCACATTCACGGAATATAGTGTTTGTATAACAATAAATTTTAAGTCATACGGAGAAAAATTAAACAAACGTGTAGAAAAATTACTCATTAAAGTCTATTATAAATCAATGACATGACATGTGATTGTTTTGATAATGGCTTAAATAATGGAGTGGTGAAAAGTGGAATTAGAAAAGCTTTGAAGTCAACGTTGTAGCTTTGCCGTAACACAAAGTATTTGCGTAGTTCAGAAATGATTTTAATCACTCAACACCACAAATCTTCATTGCACACGTATTTTAATTGTTCTTTGAGACAATTCAAAATGTTTTTATAGCTGGTTTCGCAACGTAATAAAAACAAAAATGTAATTTGCACAAATAGTTTCATGTACCAAAAGCTCATTAGCCCACGTTAATTGTTCGAATATTCTATTTAAAACCGATTTAATTAGCGTTTCTGAACGCAATGCATCAAAGAGGATTTTGAATTCCGAACACACGTTTGCGTCACGTCTCCCCACGTGAAGTGTGAATACGCGAAATAAAAGCAATTCTTTCTAATTAACTCCCGTCTGAGATTGAGTCGGTTCGAAAATAGAACGCACCAGCGAACGCTCGGCTGATTTACGCACGACGACTGTTTCTGAACGCATCCGAATAATTAACGTTCGGTATTTATTTGATTGTTTTGATTCGAAAGGATTGATGAAAGTTGTTGCGCTCGCGGAATGCTCTACAGTCTACGTGAATTTGGGTTTCGTAAATTCAAATTAATTGGTGGATGTCATGTTTCTAGCGATATTGCTTGAAAACTTTTTAACGACTACAGCATTACTGGATATTTGTCTTTGTTTTAGGTATTACACGAAATTAGTTCTTAGATTTTTAATTCCGAACACATGTTGGTCATAATTTCAATTAAAGCTCTGGAAAAAAACTGATGACTAATTTCACTGTCTTTAAAAACGGATTTTCGTTCATGGTAAAATTTTGTCGGTTTACGATTTAATTTAGTACTACCTTTGATAAGCCCAACCTTAATAAAACATGACTTATAGTAAAGTAAATTTATCTCCAAACATTCATAATTAAAAGTATCCAACACGTGTAATACAAAAATAGAAAACAGAACTCATTGCAAACGATTCCCAATAAAAGCAACCAAAGCTGGAAATTAATTAGAAATTCCAACAATTCCCATAAATAGAAGTCTGCCTACGTCACACCAACGGATATTATACCCACGATCGAAATATAGAGCAAGGCCTTTAACCTTTGCAATCACGATCGCAACAAAATCGGCTAATCATAAAGTTCAGTCTATTAGTGTTAAAACCATTATTAGAGCGTTAGACCGGCGTCCACTGGAAGCAATAAGAGCAAGACCCAAGCGTGACTAATGAAAGATCGTCGGTTGATTAAACAGTTGCTGTCAACGACGCTCCGACTGCGCTGCACCCAGCGAACGCCAACGTCATTAATTGCCCGTTTCATCGTTGTAATGTTTCATTAATATTTGAAATTATATTGAGCGTCGATAATAATGCAACGCGCAAAATATCGCGTCGAGTAGTGTGAATTTATAGCGTTTAGAACGACTGTAGATTTATAAGACGTTGAAATTGATGGACATTCCTTGTGCTGCTTTGAATGATTCAATTGACGTCCTGGATCGCAGCGTAGTGACAAAGCAGTTCATTTTGCATAGTTAAATATCATTAGACTATGATCACATAAGTTCATCGCTCGCTTAGAAGCCATCAATGAAACTTAAATGAGACACTTTAAGATCAACCTAAAGGTTTTAATATTGTTTCGTTCGGTATTCAATTTGAGATAGTAATTTTATTACAAAAAAGTGTAATTATTGTGTAATAGTGTGTAATATCGATAAAATAAGGCACGGGAAATGTCAGCCTATTTAATATCAAATTTGATGTGCGTTCATTGACTTTGGTACACTTTAATCTATGTTAATGACGGATATTATCTATGAAAAAAACAACAATACAATAGATATGTATTACAGAATCAGAAGAGCCACCCATGCTCGGCATATTCTATAAGGGCATAACAATTTTAGCTGTCCAATTTTCTGATACTAAATCGATCATAAATTTAATTCAAGAGCAAATAGCGTGAGAATACTCTTGGGCCACACAATTTATGGATTGGCTTAGTCTCCTAAAAAGTAATTAACCATTTAAAATATCATTTAAAATTTCAAATAAAACACTTTTTAATCGTATATTCCAATTATTCATAAGCATCACGCCATTAGTCGTTATGTAAAATTCATTAAAATTTGCATCATAATGACATATACAAGCCGATGTATCGATTCGTTTGGATATAATTCGACATAAATTTCTATAGAAATAATGTCTAGCACTTTTAAAACTTATTTAAATATTAAATTTCATGATAAATTACTATTTAAGTTATATATATTATGGACAGATTAGAAGATTCATAAGTTTAAATTTGGCTTTTTTGTTTAACGCTTCAGAATTAGACTAGACATCGTGTATCGATTTCCTGCATACAAATTTGATCATAATTATGCGATGTGGATATAAGCTTTCGTTCTTTCATTATTTACATACATTTATTTAATGACCATGATATTTTATTGGACTAATGTGGAAAAATGTAAAAAATCTAAATGTTTAATTCAACCATAGTATGTTTTTTTTTCAACGTTTACTATGTTTTACATTTGACATTATAAATTACTTATTTTATGGGCACCAAATATTCGTACTCCCAGTAATCAGCAGGATAAATACGTCCAGGTTTTCAGGTCTCTATGTCCCCTGCATGCAGCAGACAGTGTCTCTTCATCTCGCACGGTTTTGAGCGGCCTGCTTGATATTGCTCCAGGACTCTACACATTACGTTACACTTAACCTCATTTATAAGTGATCGTCATTTTTTATTATGATAGTACTTTTTTTAAAATTATCGAACTGGATTGGAAAAGTTAATCAATTAGATGTACTGAGGATGTACTCACCTGTAGTGGGCAATTGATGTCGCAGTGACCACCAAGTAACACTGAAAATAACAACACGAATGAAACACTGTGACAAATCCTTCACTAAATATCATAATCACTTTGCATCAAGGATACTTTTTACATTAACGGGTAGTTTATAAAAAATGTCACAAAAGTCACATATTTTCAATAATCTTCTGTATCAGCCAACTGCAGGGCATGGGCCTCCTCCACAATCGACAATACGATTGAGAGGGGTTAGGCCATATACTCCACCACGCTGGCCTAATGCGGGCAATAATATAATATATAGATACAAATATCGATAATATAATTACTCACACACTTTTTTATTTATGTATGTGAGTTTTCAATTTCACTTTTGGATCTGTTTACAATAACGCACGCTTTTACAATATTTAACAATTTTGCTTTGATGTACCAGTACACTATTATTTTCTAATGTCGTAATCATGAACCGCAGATGTTCTACCTCACACTATAACAGACATCACTTAACAAAACAATATCGATATATTTGTAAATCCTCCAAATCTTTAAACAATGTTAATTTGATTTAATGTAACACATCGACACAAACGCGTCATCGTTCACACTCTAATATTTTCAAGGAATTCTAATTTAATGTAAACATTGTAACTATCTACTTTAATGCTTTTATGCAAATGAATAATATGTTTTGATTCTTCATTGTTCCATTAGCTTTTAGTACTGAAATCTGTTTTAACATGGTACTCATCATCGGCCCACGCAATTTCCATTCGCTTGTCGACAAACTAAGCCATCCTTCTTTTGTAATGTTTCAAAATTCTAATTTTTATGAAAACCAACGTCTCGCGTAATGGCAACATGAAGGATTACATATTGGTATTTCTTCTTCTTCGTGTATACGTTCTTGAAATTGCAATGTTACTCAAAATAACTTTCTTTTATTTGTTAAATTCACTAGAATATCGGCGAGCGTTCATTGTTTAAGAATAATTTCTGATGGTGAACACGAGTTTTGATACAATTAAATTGAAATATCTAAGTAAAGTGTGATCTCATTTGAATGGGAAAGACACTATTTTAAATATATTTTATAATCTATTTAAATCTTACATATTGACGTCGGATGACCTAATTTAAAAAACAAAACTTCGGTAAAGGAAGTCAAGATAGAGATAACCAGATAAGTGTGAGGATAAATTATTTAAATATTCGACTTAATACATTCAACATTGTATCTAGAATGAATTAAGAACTCAAAACACATAAGTGGACGATTCTACAGCGTCACATCGAGCCTTATTATCACTTGTAGATAACAGCCCATCTCAAAGTTCCAAGCATTAACCAACATATAGATTTCAAATCAGAATTGTGTTATACTCGGGTTACAACTTCGACACGTCACTTCATTTACACTGAATTATCGCATTTCAATACATTTTAGAATATAATCTGGTATATTGTGGCCTTAACACCATCATACTTCGTGGTTCTGTTTAATATCGAATTACTAATCGAATACTAATAGCGTTATAACATCGGATACTATTACATTAAAAACCTTTTTGTCGTGTGTGGCTGCCATAAAAACTGCTATTTGCATATCCAAGATCTAATTTGGGATCTATGTGACGTATTAATCAAACATTTTTTTTACTTACGGATTATTTCCTCTTTCATGGTTAGTAGTTTAATTAACAGAGTGTCATGTTAATATGTCAGTACATATTTGAGTGTTGCCTCATATTTTGTTGATGGTGAAGTCTGGGAACCAGGATGTGAGACATGGTGATTATACTACTATAAATGGTAATCCCTATTATTAGCTTGTTCAGGTGATATTATGGCAGATTCTTACAGTCTTGAATGTGCGAATGGAAGAAAACCTGTCATTATAATTTACGCAGGTCTATTGCGTTGCGATCCATTGATCTCATAAATCTGCAAGATCAAGTCCCAAATGTCGAAATCCAACGCCGAAGATATCGAACACTTCGTCATGTGACTCAAATCGAGTTGGGCTGGGCATGTGGCTAGACGGACTGATGGCAGGTGGAGTAACTTGCTAACAGAATGGTGGCCAAAACCGGATAAGCCCAGCGTCAGCCGTCCGGTTGGCAAGATGGGTCGACGAAATTGTCAAATTCTCAGCCTGAACCTAGATGCGACTGACAAAAGTACTGAAAAGTGGCATAATATGAGAGAGGCCTATACCCAGCAATGGAATACAGGCTGCGGATGATAGATGATGATGATTGCGTTGCAAATTAAGCTTATGTATCAGATTTCCATTAGGCATAAATGTCTGGCAGTGGGATATATAGGATCACAAAAGGATCTACTCTGGTTAAAAATTGGAACTTCCTTTCGAAAGGTCCTATTTAAATATAGCCAATAAAGATGTTTTTAAACAATATAAGTAACTAAATAGCTTATAACATTTAAATACATAACCGAAATTCTACCTGTCCTAAGGTCAGAATTGAAGATTTAATTGAATTTAAGACACTCCTTTAACTTTGCAACCGATATAGCAAATTTTATAGCATCAATATAATGAAGGTCATCTATTTTTTTAAACATTTTTGTAAATGATTAATAGCTTTGGTCTATTGACGTCACATTCCGAAGGTTGAGATACTACCTACAAGCAATAAATAATATTGCAACTTTGCTCTTTAAAGGTAATTCCTAAATCAACTTCATTAATTACTTGTACATCTAAATACCAAGAAATAGCATTTATATCCTCCCTACCTAACGTATCATTGTAATCAATAAATGAATTTTTAATCAAAATAACCACTGAGAATATTTTGAATCTGTAAGCAATAAGCCTACATGAAAATACTCTAGAATGATGAACCGTTAAGTATCAAAACTGAGTCTAATAAAATAATTAGGATATAAAGATTAATTGTCTATTATTGACATCGACCTTGGCGTCAAACCCCGTATAGGCGCTGCTTGGTCTAAGTGGAGGGAGGTCTCGGGCATACTCTGCGACCGCAGGATACCGATGAGACTCAAGGGTCTCATCTATAAAAGCATCATGCGGCTGGTGCCCCTGTATGGTTCTGAGATGTGGCCTGCCCTCAAGCGGCATGTCCAGGAGGTCCACGTCGCGGAAATGAAGATGCTGCGGTTTACCGCAGCACCGTTGCACATCTATATGCAACGTTACGCGCTTGGACAGAATCCGTAGCGAGCACATCTGTGGTAGTCTTGGTGGCCGCGACGTGGCAGATAAACTCCAGGAATCCCGCTTGAGATGGTATGGTCATAAGGAAACTACAGGAGTACGTCGGTAATGTGTGCCTGAGCCTCAATATTCCCAGACCTCGACAGAGGGGTAGACCAAAGAAGCGCTGGCTAGATGTCGTCAAGGAATATATGAGGGTCAATGGCCTTACTATTGAGGATGCCGAAGATCGGGCAAAATGGAGAAGAATTTGCCGGAAGGCGGACCCTGGCACTGACCCGGATAACGGTAGGTAGAAGTAGAAGAATATTAATTGTTTAATTTTCATTACCCACTTTCTTCACTCACATTTAGATTGGATTCGGTAGCCCCATATTCTTAAATTGGACAGTGGAGTTTCCAAATTCATTCAATGGAATTATAACAAGATGTTAAATGAAAACGAAAAAGGTACAGACTAAACGCTTTGGAATGACAATTTGAACAATCATCAATAATTATCGTACATTTAGGGAGCACTCAAGTGTTATGTAAGAAACTTTTTCATTGATTTGACGCCCTTTTTCAATGTAAAAGAAGGCATTACAAGAATTCCTGAGCGAGAACATTAGCCTATTAGAGCCTCTGTCCTAATTTTCTATATTACCAAAAAAACACAGCTGCGTGGATTTCATTAGTTGGTTCCATCAATGAAGATTGTCCTTCATTCTAAAGTCCAACACTTCGTGAATGGACTTTTGATATGCATAGCTAGTAGTAGAGATACGATAAAAATGGAATTTTAATATTATTGGCGTATGAATCAAATTTGCATACATTTATATCTTATTTATATCCCATGTGCTGTTTTGACTTTGCTATTTAGTTAGTCTCTTAATTTACTGTAGCTTCTTGCCATAAGAGTTTCTCTAATAAATAAACAAGTTATTATATTTTTTTCAGAATTGCACTTTAATAATTCCTTCAACCTTTGTTGTTGGTGCAATTACTGTTTAATTTTGTTTACGTCTCAAATAAGAAAGCATTGCCTTCATGTTGCAATAACGGAATTCCTTGCATCCACGTACATAATTCTTCAAACGGAATTTTTAACTCAAGACAGTTCAACGGTATAATGACCTATCACATTATATTTATTATACAATAAACTTAGTAAAGAAATCCAAACGACTGGATTTGCATAGAATTGTAATTAAAAGTGTTTCGTATCTTCGACATTGAAAATCTATTCGATTGTTGACAACCGAAGAATGATTTTATTGACGGAATAACTTATTGATTTATTTAATTGTTTATCTTTTATCTTTATTTTATCAGCCTACGTTAGTATTTTTTTATGTTGTCTGCATATTAAAATTAATTAGCAAGATAAAAGATATTGTAGGTGCTGTATTTTATTTCTTCTTCATCTCTATTGTAATTTGTAGCTTTGGTTCGAAACATTGCGCACTATCTTTTAGTAGTAGTTTTTAGTGGCAAAATTTACAACTAAAATTACAGCATTTCTAAAGAAATGAACTCTAGATATAAGCAGACCTCACAGACAAATAATTACATAATTATTATTTATTTGGCTGGAAATTCTATCTTAGAGTTGAGAAGTTTTGACAACCACCGTGGCGCAGTTGGCTAGACGCTGGCTGTGAAATTAGGCGCTGTGGGTTCGAGCTCCTCTTCGAAACGAATGTTTTGTGATCCACAGGCATTTGCTTTGCATCTGGGTGTATGGGAGACCGAAAAGTCACTCATAGTTCCTGATACCTACGACACAAGACGATCATAGTATGGGGTCAGGGCTATGAAAGTGGCAGTTGTGTGTATTTAGGTATGTACGTATTCATGATTAACTATCGCTTATTTTCAAGGTGAAAGAAACTATCGTAAGGAACTGAGGAGCCAACCTGAGGAGAACTTCTCAATAATTTCCACCAACCTGCATCAGACCAGCTTGGTGGACTAGAGCTGCGGACCATAGACAATACTAGCTGTATATGTGCCGACAATATTTTTTTAAATTACAATAATGTTATTTTGTAATTCACGGGTGATTAAACTATTGAAATAATTAATATTCTCTTTAACAAAGTTCCTGACGAAACGCTGATTCAAGATTGTTAGTTGTCTAATGTCGTTAGTAAAAGCGTTTATCAAATAATCCGTGTCGACAGTTGAAAATGACAGCCTACTGCAAAACATGCAATGTCCGCTATAAATTAGTAAATCATGTTGCCGAGATAAGCTTTTGCAATTGTTTTGATGTAGAAAATGACATAGGATTATAAATTATCGTATAGGAAACGTTGGTTTTATGGTTAAAGTAAATTACAATAATTTTGACAGCCTTTGGTTTTGGTGGATCGACTACGACAGACGGCTACTGTCGAACTTAAGGTCGTGAGTTTAATTCCTAATTCGAAACAAATTCTTTTTTATGACCTACACGTGTTTCGAGCCTGGGTTATGAGACAGTTGTCTTTGTCGCCGTCTTGTTGGTTACCGTCAAATGTGTTCCCTCCTTCCAGTAATCCCGGGTTCTTCCACCGTAGTGTGAAGAGGCATCTTACCAAGCCAGCATAATTGTATCGAATGGCACCCCCTTCTGATACAATTTGATACTCTGTCTGGACTGCATTTTCTGTTACCATTAAGTGCAGCAATCATTATGTCGTCCCAGTATAAAAAAAAACTTGCACCTATGTATCTTTAGGTGTCTTGTCGATTCTATTTTGTGCCATGACGTCACAAAATTCATTTTGTACAAAGAGCTCTCAATACTTTTAATAATAAAGTAAAGTCTGTGCATTTATTTTAAGTTGAATACGAATTTCACATAACTCGTCGATACGCCATACTCTACGAGTATTGTCTATAAGTTACACAGAAACAAGTATTTTAATCTGCTGTGGTACTAAATAACATCTTATAAAAATAAACGAGAGTTTAACACCTACTTAATCCCACTGTGTGTTTTTAATATGACAATATTTATGACATCTGAGCACTTTAGGCGTTGGAGAAGCAATCATAACGATGACATAAGTTCGAATCCCGGTTGAGGAAAGATTGAATGAAATTTTTAATGACAATATAAGTACCTACATGATCCTTAATGTAAGCTAAATCGTAAGATAGTTAAAAAATCGGACGAAGCTATAAGTTTATACAACTTATAATAATACCTATTTTATTTCATTAATAGTATTAAGGATATACTTAAATGAAAATACAATTGAAAACACTAATGCAAAACATGTATATTTAATTCCATTCACCTAAAGCCCAAGAACAGACCATACCTTTCAAAACAAAATCAATAACTGTTAATTTAAACCCCAACAATTCCATACAACGGTTTATAAAAATAGATATGTCTCCGAACAAACTTCATTAATTACATTAAAAAATCAACCAAAAAACACTCGATCAACGTACAAAGACTAATTACAAACGCGTGTCCGCCATATTGGAATTCGATAAAATAACAATTAAGGCAACATTAATGTATGGTACAATGGAGATGCGTTGGTCTGCGCCCGCGCCTCTGATAAATGACTTCTCCTGAGGGACGCTAACGGGCGCGTGTTTGATTTATAACATTATTTGAATAAAACAAAAAGTATTGTTTATTCAGACGTAATCGATACGAAACGAACGGGACTCGGACTCTCTAATTATGAAGAGAATGCCCATTGTTTATGTGAATATGACTTTGTTCAATCGTTTGTTATCTGACACAAACAAAAGATAGGGAATTTTCGCATAAACTAAATTAAATTGAAATACCCGCACTAGGTGCGTGGTAGACTATATGGCCTGACCACTCCCAATTGGCGATCGTAGAGTAGGCCCGTACCCTGCAGTGGGACCTATATGGGCTGATACAGACAGAAATTAAATTACAAATATTTTTAATTCAAAAATACTTTCACTAAGCTTTTGCTTCGACTAATATCGCCAACTTAGAAGTACGTTTTTGAAATGGAAACTACACTAAAAAATTCATCAATTAATGTTGCATTATTTGTCACTGTAAGAGTTCGATATTATATCTAGACAACTAGGATTTGGCCAACATTATCAAAACTATTGACTTATACGTTCTTGCCAAAATCAGATTAGATTAAGATCAATTGAATTTAACAATCAGTAAATGCAACAATAATAAAAAAGGAAATGGCAACAATACTTCATTTGCTAATGATGAATTTGCAATTCCTAATCTTAGAGATGTTTTTTTTTCTTTTTTATGTTATTATATTTTGAATTTAATTATATATTTAACCAACACAGAAACTTTATTCATTTTTCAAGCAAATGTTGTCCTGGCTGAGACATCAAACTACTTGGTCTAATTGTTAATATAAATGAGCATTAAATTGATCAAACCAAAGCTAAATGTATTAAGAAAACACCATCTGGTGTATAGTGAGACGAAAATGGATCGATCATATCACGAAATTATAAATAAAAATGATGATTCTATTTTTACAACCCACCTTGTGAGAGCCGCAGTGCAAGTTAAATAAGCAATTACGTAAATGTTTAACAGTACCAAATGTGGTGTTATTAAAAGGAACCACAGTGTTTCTGGTCATTCCACGGCGAGCGAAGACAACACCTACTGTTTTATTACTCTTCAACATATTATGTTAATATCCATGTATATTTATAATATGCATACCTATATCTTACGTTATAAATGTATCTTTAATCTCCGACGTTTCTCTATAATTATTGTCGTATTAAAAATAACGGTTTTAATACAAATTTCTCCTAATCAACACTTCGGCAAACCGAATTAATGTTATGCTAATTGCTAAGTAAAAGTTATAATTCCTCGTTGAATAAAAAAATGCGTGCCGTGAATCCTGCGACAACTTTTTAAAAGGCACCAAGTCCAATTTTACGATGAACATAAATGCCACATAAAAAAGGATAAAGAGTTTTAATTTCTCTCAGCTTAAATGAGTCGGTGTTAATTTTAACTCGCATACAGAATTATGTATATGGCCTACACTAATTCTTTGTCGTTATAAGAAGTTTTATTTTTTTTCACGCTGCATAGCCGGATCGTAAATAACGCCTGCTTATATTTGTTGGTTTAAACTTAATGTGTTTCATATAGATTAAATTCTAATTTATTTTATGGAATCTTCGAATCTGTGAGAGTAAACTCATTTTGTTAGAAACTTGAACTGTGGGGTCATTGTGTCGACATTTCGTTGTACGCTGCTCGTAATTTTACTACAATAGTTTTGTATTGAATAGAACTGTGGCAGCTTTACTTGGGTGTGAATTATACAACAGAAATATTAAGTAAGTAACCACTATTTTTTATATATCGGTATTGGTTATGTAACAAGCATCTAAATGCTAATATTTATTCGATGTTTTATATTAAAATGAGATTTCAAAATTGTTTTCTTAATTAGTAATTAATAGTCAAGAAATAAGGAACATTTAAATTAATTAAAATTATTTTTAGGTGAATGTATTACATTTTAAATTTAGAAATCAAATTGTTGTCAAAATGCAAAAATATTTATATAGGGTGTTTTTATAGAGGTAGGACTTTCAAACTTTTTTTAAAGACGTGAATTTGGCCTTATTCGAAAGATAATCTTCTGGCGTTATATAAATATGACTTCTGGTATATGACCGCCACGGCTGGCTCGGACGTAGTCTAATCTGGGGGTAAAATTTTCTACAAAAACACCCGTTACTAAGCTCTCGTAAGTACGACATAAAGAGAGGCAGAAGTAAGACCGTATAAACTCTATTAGTTTCTTGCCTGTTTTCTTTCTTCTTCTATAGTCACAGGAAGCTTACTGCTGAACATAATCCTAAATATTTTCATACTTACCGTTCTTTTCTAACTTTAGTACATTAGTTTTTTTTTTTGCATTGAATGGCGAGACGAGCATTTTTTCGCCTGATGGTAAGCGATGCGACTGCTCATGAACAGTAGCAAAACTAAACAACACCTTGATTTACATAGCAATGCTTAGCATTCCAGTGAGCTCGCCATCCTGAGACACAAGATGTTAAGTCTCAATATGTCCAGTAGTTACTCTGGCTACAATGTCCTTCAATCCGAAACACAACAGTGCATTCAAACTGCTGTTTGACGGGACAAATAGACATTGCGGTGGTACCCACCCAGACAGCCTCTCACATGTGAGAGACTTACCATCAGTGTTCCTGCTGCCAAGGACCCTCTTTCTGCGAAGTATCTAACATTTTACCTAGGTGTTCTCTAAAGCTCATTTAGGAAAAAGTCATAATTCTTGTGGCGTTTTTTCATAATTACATAACTTTTATTTGCCTTGCATTCGACGATTCACTATAAACAATAAAAATCGTCATGTCATGTAGGCGTCATCTACTGACAGACAACGAAAGACATTCTGATGGATATATTAATGGGATTGTTTATTAATGATTAAACGTAGGTGTAGATTGACATCCGTCATGAATATTATACAGGGTGTTAAATGCCACAAAAAAATAAAAGAGGCAAAATGTACTATATCAATGTTACAGAAGACAAAATTTATTACCACATATTTAATATTTTATTTACTTTCATATTTAGTTTCCATTTCACAATTTTTGCACATTGATATTATACATACTATATTAGTAAATTAATTATTAATTTAAAATATTAATTATAAATTTAAATTAACGATTAAATTATTTATTAATTTAATAATATTAATCATTTCCTGTTCCGAAAAGCAAATCATACATACTCTAAAACTACTGGTTTCTACCAGGATTTCAAACGTCGATTATACAAGAATTTTCGACAACCCACCGAGGTATCGGATAATTAATCGTTAATCAATTTGTTATTCGCTATTTTTGTTGATTGAAATGAATACAACATTCATAATTATTCACAAAATATTAATTTATTCAATAAAACATTCGTAATTTATATTTGTGGCGATAGATACTATATAATCAAATATCAATCAATCGGTCAGAGACGCTGGTGTTTGATTGTGAATATTAATTTATTTCCACTAATGAACCGGCTTAGGTACGAATCTAATTACTTGGTCCATTCGAGGTGAATAAGTGTGTAAATATTGCTACATTGTCAATCATTCTTGTATAACTACGCAATAAAATTAATTAATGACATGGGCGGATAAATTGTTTTAGTTAAAATTCTAACAATGGGTTTTAATTACGTTTCTAGTAAAGCTAGGATAAGGAATTGATATAAAATAATTATTTTAAGTAATTTTTATATATATATATATATATATATATAATCTCACGCCTTTTCCCAAAAGGTATAGGCAGGCGTGCTACCAAGACACCCAAATGTAGCCTTGAGCGTTCTCTCCCATAATGTGATAGAAGGCGAACCTATATTGGGTACTACCTCTTTAATCCAGGCTGATAGGTAATTAATAGAAAAATCCAGTATCATATTATCTGACCTGGGATTTAAACACAAGACCGCACCGTCGTAATCCTGCCCACAGTACATCAGTGCCATCGAGTCAGTAGGCTATTATTTTTAAACAATTTCACAAAACATTTTGTTTAGCAATCGTTGTCACTTGAGGATAACTTTATCAATATTAAGAATGTGTTGGTTTTATAAATACGGTACATTAAAGAGGTTAGCATCTTTAAAGATGGATGCTTTTTCCTTGTTTTCTATAGATAAGGTGAAGTAGGTCCTATTTAGTTTTATATAAAACGGATATTCGCAAGACAAAATGTTACTTTGAAAGTTTCTAAGATTTGTTTTTTAAGGATTTGAGGATCCATTAATTATTATGGGACTTTTTATTGTGTGGTAATCTCTGCACATCGTAACGGATGGAACCCTAAGACACATTTCCCGGTATGGGATATTTTTTTAATGGTATGGAATTTTGTTGTTGTCCTACATCCATAAACTCACGCCTGTTTCGCAGAAGGGGCAGGCAGAGATTCAAATAGGACACTTCCTAGAAGGAATAGGCAGTGATGCAACCAGGACACCCTAGTTTCGCCTTGCATTTTCCATCCCACGATGTGAAGAGTCGAGCCTATTGCCATACCGGGCACAATGATATTTATGACTAAAATAATAAAAATAATTCCTAAGCCACCTTTGCTCAATGTGCACTATAATTTTGATATGTTCGTTATTTTTAATTAACGAGCCGACTTACAGGTAACCTAAATAAAATAAATATTTAAATACATATTTGTATCCCTACACAGTTCTAAAATGTTAATACTGCAATACCCTAAAACACTAAAATTAATTAGTGACAAATTAGCCGACGCGGGTAAAATTATAATATTGACATTAGGAGCATTAAGAGTTATCTTTGGAACGGGTTCGTCCCATCTTGGAACTGTTTATTGATGTCTCATGGACTGGATTCGCGTGGCTATTAACGATGCTTGCATTTTAATATGTTATATTTTAACTTGGGCACTTTGCGGGAATTAATTATTATCCTTCACTTGGGGTCCATCTGACCAAATAAATTCGGCTTTAAATATACTTTAAAGAGATCAGCGCTCAAGTATGTTATGCTAAAAGGGTTGTAAGATGCTTGGTTTAAGTGTCATTAATTTGTTTTGATATTTTAAATCTTGTTTATAGACTATAGGAGTGTTAAATGCATTCGCCTTATTAATAAAGAAAAACTATTTAGATTCAATCATTAAATTAGTGAGTTGCATGGCATATATCTGAAGTCATTGAAATTTAATAGCTCTTCTTAATTAGGAATATTAGCTTTTTTATTTAAATTATCATTTGATACGGAACTCTGAGTGCCCAAACATCGATTCATATAGACGGCTTTTTAATTCTACCTTAATGGCGTGACCAACAGCTCATAAATTCGATGCAAATCGTAAGTATTTTTAAATAAAATATCACACCCGACCATGCGAATGATATAATGAACAGTGATAGCTTATAAGTTTGACTCATCGCTTTTTGTATAAGTGAATTCGATTCTAAAAATACTTACAGGTTATTTAACACTCTCAATTTTTCGTTTATCTTCTTTAGATTTTCCAATATGGTTTAATGTAATAAAGTGACATTTTATAATTTATTTATATTCATGAATTAACAGAATGAAACGCCTAATTATTATGAAAAATACCATTAATTTATAATGTAAAAAAAGCAAACGACAAACATTACAATACACTAACACATATTTAGAATGCCGAATTAAGGATTAATTTCCGGAGGAGTATCGCCGCTTGAAAACATTTTTGGTTAGGTATGTACCTTAGGCATGTATGTACTCATGCTTTGTAGGTAAAATTTGAAGAAGTGTTCCAAAATATGTAAATGAAACAGGATCAAGAACAAGAACAATGTATGGAAACATAATTTTGAGCTGTTAACAAGATTGTACCAAGACAATCAAGACACAAAGACATCTAAATATTTTCCTTTCTTGCCACATGGTCATAAAGTCAGAATCAGAAGGTATAAAAAGACTCAATTCTATTCTAAAGATACCACTGACTCTTAAAGTTTCGACAAGAAATTAAAAACACTGAATCGAGTTCATCAGATTAATAATTTACGAATTGTCAATGCTGCAATTAGTGTCCCCGTGTTTTGTTTCAAAGGTATCAGACAATACGCCAGCGAACTTATCACATTGGCGCCGTAATACGATATTTTTGTACATCTTATGTACCTTTAAATACATTTATATGCAAGCGAAGTAAATATTGGTGTCTTTGTGTAAACTTTCACCCTTAATGAGCACCGTCGAGGTGTCACGATGTCCCATGTCCTGTCTTATTACGTGTTGGTATCAATAAATTTAACCCTTTCCTTTGGTAAGGATTTAAAAATGACTCATTATCAACTTTCACGGTTGTGAAATATTGTCATGTTATTGTAATGAACACGGATCATGTGAAACAATTGGCACCGTTTTTAGAGTTATGGAGATTCATTATTTTGGTATTGGTTTACAATTTTGTAATTATGAAGATGTTGGATTATGACACTTGATTCTTTCTTACTACTGGATATATTGAGACTTAATATAACGGTTTTACACAACAATAAAACCGATATTATGTGCCGAAGAAGAAAACATACAGCATTGTTTAGAAGAAGTCGTGTATACTTTAGCCTTTTTATGTGCGGATATCCGGTCAATCGAGTGTATCTTTATACAGATAGGTGGCGCCACCAGCTAGGACGCGACCCGAGGTGGGGATCGTCGTCTCTTCAGCGGTCATAGTCTTCACCAGGAAGAACTTCCTGCAATGCTGTATGTTTTCTTCTTCGGCACATAATATCGGTTTTATTGTTGTGTAAAACCGTTATATTGATGTGCCTCCGGAAAACATACAGCATTGTTTAGAAGACGTGTTTGTTATCTGCTGGTGAATAATATTATATGCACAACGCTATGATGAACTGAAATATTTAATAATGTTATAATTTTTAGTACAATATTTAATCAGCTATACATTATAACTACATATGGTATCATAACATATGACCATTAGTATAACACTTACTCATACCTTATAGCTAAATTAATATTAGCAATACAACTAAGTTACAATACACAGTAATCGACAATTGATACGAGTGTTACATGATTAGATACATATCACTCGTGCTAATTAGGCGGGACAGAAAGTCTTAAAAAATGCATTACGGTTTTCTCTCGGAAGTTCTATTTTTCGACAGTAATGATTAAAAAATGTGGTGGAAGATTTCCAGTTACCCCGGGATAATATTTCGTCGATAGGGATATTATCTAACCATCCTAAGGACGCTACTGCTGATCTGCAGCTTCCCGGTGATGCATTAATACCACTATCTTTAAGTACTGTCCGAACCCAGTTCCCTATTACGGTACGTGACGCTGCTTTTGGTTTATTACTCGTTGTAATAAATAGATTGTGTAAGTCTTTGACTTCTGATCTTTTCGATATGGTTTTTTGTATCAGGGATCGGACTAAGGATAGGAGACTGTCCCGCCCTCACACCCACCATTGTAACTCCTGTGAGCCAGGATCAACAGTGGCACGCAAAGTAATGACACCGAGCATTGAAGCTCGGCGAGTCTCCGGGAATGTCTAACTTGTCTTTAACCCGCAACGAAATTAATCAGAAAGTTAAATTAATAGGAGGAGTTGGAAATAAATTATTGTCCACTTCCCTCCGTGCAAAGCGGGTGACAAAACATTGAACTGAAGAGGTAAATAACCTCGCAAAAAGACTTTCACAGCCGGAGAAGCCAGCTGTGAAGCACCACGGATCAAATTATTATTACATTTAAATGGGACCTATTATGTGAACTGTTATGCTTGATTCCAGTAATAGGTATGGCAAAAACGCCGGAAAGCACGGAAGTTCTTTCTAGTCTCTACAAGGTCCATGTAGTATACAACTCCAGATGATATTTGCATACTATCTAGCATGATTTTACGCTCATTATGCCAAAGACTACACTCCCAAAGTATATGATGCGCGGACTGCTCATACTCGCAATTAGGTGTTGAACATGAACACGCAGGCGACGCAACAAGCTTAAAAGAGTATAGTTTAGACTTAAAGTTACCATGGCCCGTGAGAAATTGTGATACGCAATAATCGACATCTAGCCACGTCTTTGTTAAACGATCACGTACGCAAGGAAAAAATTGGTATAGATGCCGGCCCTTCAAAGATACCTCCCATCTATTTTGCCATTCATCTAATAGTTCGCTATATACCACTAAGGACTACGGACTAAGGATATTGGGCATATATTATCATCTTGGTGTTTAGAAAGTTTCCATGCAGATTGGCGGTGTGAATGGGAATCGGTCTTGGATCCGAAAGCCGGAACGAAATATATTGTATCGTGTCCATTATCGAAAAAACTATCACTCGAGATTTTAAGCAAAGTCAGATCGTGAACTCTTCGCCCCGACGCTAATAGCAGTACTGTGGCTGTTCTGCGATTCAGATCGAATAGACTATCATTATGCGGGTTTGACGAGAGCCAGTCTAGTACTATTCTAGGGTCCCAAGTAATAGGTAGTTTAACTATCTTAGGTTTGGAGGTGGTTATGGCTTTAAGAGTGTGTTTAATTATAAAATTTGTAAAGGAATGCTGTTCGACGTGAGGTCCGCAAAAAGTTAATACTGCTGATTTATGTACTAGAATTGTACTGTATGCCAAGTTCTCTTTTAGAAAAAGATGCATTAGGAATCTAGCCACATCAGCAGGTTGGGGACATTTAGGGTCTACATGAGAGTTGGAACACCATGTCAGCCACCTTCTAAGAGCTGGTAGGTATGTTGATAAGGTGGATTGTCTCCAACTGCTTTTCAATAGGTCCTTCTCTTGGATTGACCAGTCCTTTATTTGAGTGCCCCACCCCCAATTTTCCAGACTTGCAGGGTCAAGGTCTGCACTTGCGGCGGAGGTTGTGACGTTGTCACATCTATCAGTGTCTCTGATAGATTCTGTAGCGAGTGTGGTTGATCCAGGGCCCTCGATTTCAATTCTTGGAACCAAAAGGCTCGTGGCCATTCCGGTGCCACTATCAGATAGGTTCCTACTGCACTGTTTAGGTGAGCCAGTACTCGGGGCAGAGGGTTGGGAGGTGGGAATACCCATGCGAGCTTGTACGACCATGTTCTGCTGAAGGCGTCTGTATAGCTTGCTGATCGATCTCTGGAGTCTATCGAGACGTAATTTTCTACTACAGCAGTCTTTTGACTTGCGAATAAGTCTATTTCTGGATGGCCCCACTTTTCGAAGACTTCCATTGTCGTTGGGGGTAATAGATGCCATTCTGCGGGCTGTTTGCCTCGGGATAGCCTGTCCGCTATTATATTGTATCGACCTGGCAGAAAATGTGCCGATAGGGTGATGTTCAATTTGTCCGTCAGGTGTAACAGTTTGAAGGTCAGGGCTAGTAGCGCGATTGACCTGGTTCCTCCCTCCTTCCGAATATAAGCAATTAGGGTCCGATTGTCCGATTGTATTAATACATGAGAGTTCTTTAATATTTTTGCTTTTCTTGTGATTGCTGCTATAACGGCGAATAGCTCCTTCTTGTTGCTGTGCCACCTTTTTTGGTAAGTTGACCAAACACCCGACATTAGTACACCATCCAGCTGGGCCCCCCAACCCAAGTCCGATGCGTCCGTCGCAAGGAAATGAGTGGCAGGTTTTTTGTGTATTATCGAGTAGTGACGTGTGGCTCCGCGCCACCATCCCATCTCTCGATACACAACTCTTGGTATTGGCTGCTTTTGATGAGGTCTTTTTTTGTTGAAATGTCGCAAGAAGATCTGAATGTTGCGACTGTGCAACCTTCCTCGAGGCACGACAAAACTGGCGAAGTTGAGTCGACCCAGTATACTTTGCAGCTGGCGGAGACTTATCCGACTTTTCCGTAAGCAGCGATCCAACATGTTGTTGAGCTTCTGTCTCTTTGGTATGGGTAACGACATCGTATTTTTTGCCGTCTGCCAACGAATGCCAAGGTACTCTATATCTTGGGTTGGTTCCAAGACAGATTTTTGGTAATTGATGCTCCAACCCAGCTGTTCCAAGTGTCTCACGGCTTCCGCAGCCTGAAGACATAACTTGGAATGGTCTTGGTTGACTAAAAGGTAGTCGTCTAGATAGACTAGAACCCGACATCCCTTTGAGCGGAGGGTCTCCGCGACCCAACACGTTATAGAAGAAAATAGGTGCGGCGCCGAGGCCAGGCCAAAAGGTAGGCATGTCATCTCGAACAATTGCCCCTGGTAACTGAGTCTTAAGAATGGTCTGTGCGATTCCGCTGTTGGTACATGAAAGTAGGCTTGAGAGATATCCAGTTTTATCATCCAGTCTCCGTGTTGCAGGAAGTCTGGTACTGATGTGTGAGAAATGAGGCGGAAATGCTTTGTCTTCACATATTTGTTTAGGCTGCGAAGATCGAAAATCGGTCGCAAAGAGCCGTCGCTCTTTTTTCGGAGGAAAATCTTGGATATAAAACTGGGAGTTTTCCTGACTACCGGTAATATAACGCTTTGATCTAGAAGATCTTGAATGATTTGAGATTTTGCCGGTGATGGCGTGGTCGCATATTGTCTCATAACCTTTATTGTTGGCATTATGAGAGGGGGTTTCTTGTGCAGTGGTATTCGAAAGCCAGTTATTGCCGATATTATAAATTTGTTTGCACCAATTGCTTTCCAATGGTCTTTGAAAGTCTTTAGGCAACCTGCTTTGAACGGAGTCGGATAGTCATTTCTTTCCTTCTTTGTTATGAAAGGAACTTTTTATTTGTTTGTAATTGTCTGCTTTACCCTTGTATGGACGTTTCGTTTGTTGCTTTCTATGTATGTCATTAAAACTATTTTTGTGCTGAATTTGAGGTCTAAATTTAGATGTTGATGGTGTAGGTTCATTAAATCTTCGTTTGGAAGGTAATTGATTATTTTTTGGTGGTCTTGGAGGTGACAACCACATATGAGGACCACCGAACGACTGAATAAGCGAGGCAAGTTTCGTTTTGTCAAATAAAAACTCTTCACTAGGTGGTATGTTATTCAAGGCAGCTTGAACATTTTTGTCAGGGACCTCGTTTAAGAGTCTCTTACGCCTTGTTTCAATACATTCAGCCCGCTTGCCACAAACAATTTGCAGTGTCTGTTCAGATAATTTGAAAGACGGGGATGAATTGCCGAAGGTCTCGTTAATCTTATTAAATAAGGTATCTGGACTTAGTTCGGTTGGGTTTTTATGCGCCCAATCGACGATCTTTTGTAAGCCCGATTGTAACAGTTCCCTTTGATTCAACAAAGCATTAGTGATAGCAGCAATAATTTCCTCTGTTGGGGCTAGGAAATCTTTGCCTTTAGACAGACTACACATCTCGTCATTAATTTTTAAATTACAAAAACCGGGAAATGCGAGCATATCTGTTAAGGCTTTTTTGTAGCGAATATGCTGCCATTCAGGCGAGTTAAAATGTTGAAGCTCTATTAATTGGTGCAAATGTTTTTCAACGGCTGGTTTGAGAACTTTTTTCTCATCAAATTCCGTCTTATAATACCCTAAATCTAATGATTTAGGAACAGAAGCTGATGGATTGGTCAAAAATTCACAGTTTGTGTTGTGAATGTGTTCAATTCTATCCATCGGTACAATATCGGCACTTGATGTACCTTGCTGATGAAGTAAATAATTGGTAAGAAAACTGACCTGGTTATACAGTGCGTCGATCCGAGGATCGACGGTTACCTGCGAATGTTGTTTCCTTTTCTTACTCGGCGGCTCTTGTTCACTGTCTGATGAACTGTTGTAGCTGGAGGAACCTTGATCTCCTTGTTCTTCTTGACTAGGATTCATATAATAGAGTTGACGATGAAATGAGATAATAGAGTTAACGGCCAAATCGGTTTCATCCATCTTGTTGCTCAATATCTAATTGTTGTAGGTACAACCGACGTATAATATTATTTTACAAATATTATAACACTTTTGATTATAATAGCACTGCACTATGAAAATAACTGAGAAATCGACCGCACTAGGCAAAAGTACACAACGCTATGACCGCTGAAGAGACGACGATCCCCACCTCGGGTCGCGTCCTAGCTGGTGGCGCCACCTATCTGTATAAAGATACACTCGATTGACCGGATATCCGCACATAAAAAGGCTAAAGTATACACGACTTCTTCTAAACAATGCTGTATGTTTTCCGGAGGCACATCAATATCTTAGTTATCAATATGGGGAGCGCAGTGGAATGCCAAGCATCGCTTTGAAATGTATTGTGTTTGGTTTTGCTGATATCCATGAGCAGTCGTATCGCTTAGCCTTATCTCGCCATTCATTGTTATAAAAAAGTTTAGTAATTATGAACCAATATGTTTATGAATGATGAAATTTTGGAATACGAAGCAATATTTAGTAAAGGCATGAAGTCAATAGTAGATTCGCAGGATTTTGGTAGAAAAAACGAATTAATGAATTCGTTCGATTTCCTTTCCGACAAAACCGCATGTATGTTTAGGATAATTAGAAATACGCCATGAACAATTCGTACATTGTTCGATTCATAAGTAATCGTTCTCGTACTATTAATGGACACCCAGTAGAATCAATTATAGCCCAATTAAGACAATCATGAGTCGTTTGTCTTGATCGACCGAATGCTAATGAGAAGTACCCAAAAGAGTACCAATTCATTTATTAGCACCGTTTAAAGTAGACCTTGTAGAATTTGTTGTCAATTGTAAGAGTTATTGTTATTTATTTTAGGTACTAGTATGAATGAGTCCTCTGTCTATGTATTTTTTCTATATAGAATAATTAATGGGTATTTGACAGCTACGGTTAGACTAAATTTTGGAACTAAAATATTGGTACTTTTATTCAAGTTTAGAATGAATTTGTAATAACTGAATAGTTTATAACTTTAACAAATTATTGTTTATATTTGTTACTGGGAAAATTTTGTATCCTTTGTATGGAAAATAAATATATTTATCGCTGTAAATACAAACAACCCTCCATTCAAAACGTTCATATTTACGATAATCGTCCGAGATTTTAATAAAAAAAGCTTTATTGCTATACTCGAACAATTCTTAGCGGCACACGTAATACCGTCCCGGCCGGCCATGTTGTGCCCATATATTTACTTTATCTTGTTCAATACACTTAAATACAAATTAATACAAGCGAAGGACCGGATCTTAATGGCGGCTTGGACTGTTTATTTTACACCTCACGATGGGACACGCCAGTTTATTTTTAATTTTTTTATTGGTCACGTTGAACGGAGTACGGCTTTTAGCGCCTCCAAAAACGGCTCGGGCCTAGACACCTTTCTAAGAATCAACCCGCTAATAGGCCCAGGACGATATTCAACTCACTAATAGACATTTTAAGGGCGCACGAATCCCGACTCAAGATTTAATGCATAAACTTTATTACACCATATTTCTCCGTACTTTATTAAAGATAAATATTACAATTTTATTCATATGGTATGTGACAGTATTATTAGTATTCCACACTAGAAGCAGCGCAAGTTAAATATACTGCTGTACGAATAACAATCCCATACATATTCATTTACTTACAATTCCAATTTCCATCTAGTTTTATTATAACTAAAAATAAACCCTACTATGTAATCCTACATTAAACTTGCAAATAAATGCAACTCAATTAGTATAAATGTAAAAACGAGGCCTCTCGCTCGTTATTTACAAGTACGTACTGGTTATCGATACTGTATCGACATTAATATTCAAAAAATATTGTCAAAGCTCCTCACTGGTCGATAAAAATGTCGGGCCACACGCAGCAGGTCATTAGACACCTCCCGGAGGAAAATAAATTAAAGAAAACGAGAAATCTCGAACGACAACCTTATTCTTGGCACTCGGTCCTTAATCCCTGCTGTATTTGATTAAACTTTAACATCCATTGCTGTTTTGATAGCGCTTCTTTTAAAATCACCAATAGTGGCGCAGCAATGGATTGTAATTTAACAATTTATATCGTTATAAATCTATATGAATAGGGATGTAAGTCCCGGATCAATTAAATGCCATAAGATACAAGCACTATAAGTCAGTACGAGGGGCGAAATCCAAGAAGTAATGATTAAGAACTTGGTTTATGTGGTGAAAAATGTGTATACATTGATTAAGTTTCAATTCTCTTGATACAAATTTAATTTGCTAGAATAGTTAGTCAAGAGTAAATGAATGGTGATTGTGTTTAGAAGTAATTGTTGGGGAAACGGTTCACTAGAATCCAAAGCAATTATCTTATAGTTTGATTTATTATACGCGTATTATGTTGCATTGAAGTATAAAGTACATATTTTATGTTATTGATAAAGTATACATTTTTTTAAATTATTGATATGCTTTTGTGTCCGTTTTGAGAAAAATTTGACGTCCATGTGATTGAATGACTTGACATTAGATGTCGTAGAATGTGAATATGAATTGATGCTATTTTAAGATCCATTGACATTGCAAATCAAAAGACCTTCAGCTCCTACAAAGAAATTTATCTGTATCTGTACCAGCCCTTATACATCCCACTGCAGAGCACGGGCCTCCTCTATAATCGGCAGTACGATTAAGAGGGTAAGGCCATATAGTCCACCACGATGGCCAAGTGTGGGTTGGTGGACTTGCATACATATAAATTCTTTCAAGCGCTATGGTATGCAAGGTTAAGCATAAGAACAGGATCAGTAAAGATTTCTAAGCCTTCCCCAATCTTACAAACTGAACGAAGAATAACGCTGTTATTTTTACACATATTGCTATAGTTAAATTGATTAATTTGTATCGATCACTGGCTATAATGTGACTTACTTAGAGTCAGGAATTTACATAATAAAGAAAAAAATTAGCTTCAAGGTTTGCTATTGAGCACCAATCTTGTTGACGATCTTGACGATCAAACTGAACGGTGTGCGGAATTATTGTTTTATAACTTCTACTATTGTTACTATAAATATTTCAAGAAGGTTTATGAAAATGTTTATCGTCAAATTAATTCAGAAGACGTTTCGTAAGTTTACACAAAGTAACAGCACGATTTTCTTTGTTTACCAGGTAGGTAAACACGATAATTTTATAGTCACTTAACAAATAAACACAATGCAATGAAAATTGTTATTGAAGTGGCACATTTTACTATCGTTATTTCTGAGAATACCAATGTCCGTTCATTATTCCATCCACCACTGGGACAGAACAATTAAAAATCTATTCAGTATGCGCGTTGACGTGTGGCTATCCGCTCACCTGATGTTTTTGTTGCCAATAAAAAGCATTTATTGTTATAAACATACGATCGTGATGCCACACAGAATGTTAAACTGTGTAAAACGGTCCAGCTGGTAATTGTTGAACACTAAAACTAATTTTTTTATTGTTAACACGTCACTTAATTAGGACTTAGGACGTGAATGGAAATAGTTCTTTGCAAGTGCGATGAACTGTTCAGATAAATTAACATCTTTTTAAACTATTTTATGGGTAGACAAAGTCATTTACTCGCCCAGGCACACGGGATCGGGTTACTTTTTTTGTTTGTAATTTTAAATTTTTCAACATGAATATTCGAGACGTGCGTTTGAAACAATTACTGTTATTTATAAGCATTGCATATGGGTGTGTTCACGCCGTGCATTGGCATGTAAGGAGTCATTAAAGAAGTATTTCGTGATTTTTAGATTCCGACCAGGTGGCGAGACTGCGTTTTTTTAATTCAAATTAAGCGTTAAGCGCTGTCACTTATTTATTCTGGCACAGACACTAGAGGGTACTCAATCTATCCTGTTTATGTGACATATCTTAGCATTAAAGCCCGATTGTTCTCAGTAGATTCGTTGTTCAGATCGGATAGTTTCTTGGCAAGATACATGGAATGCAGGTCGCCTTTGTCCTCTTTTCGACAACATCTTTATGACTTCTTAGCCAATGAGAGGCAAATGGCTACACGGAAGGTACGTGATTCTTAGCACTAAATACGTAGGCTACCTAGAAATATTATGATCGGCTGTAGAGGATAACTGCTCGGATATAAAAATTCAACGCCCATTAAAGTAATTTGTTTGATAATATAACGATCATGATCATATTAATGGAGCATCTGAATAAACAAAGCAATGATCTCGCGATTTTAGACGAAGACAAATGCAAGCGTTGTAATTTGTTGTCCTTTGTTGTTATCATATTAATTTCAAGTAATTTTATCGACCCACAAATCATACAGTCACTTAGCACTCTCACTATGACATCACCAGAAAACAATATAATTTTACAGGTTATTTCTTGCAACAACCTTGCAAATGGAAAGGTTTATTTGAACACACATGGAGCATAGCAAGAAGCAATGCACGCACTGAAAGTCAAAAACTATGCTTGTCAACGCGATGGATCCGTCACCCGTCAAATTAGCAACCCAAATGAATGGCAATACAATATCAATCAATACACGGCTTGCGTTGAACAAGCCCGGGCTTATCGTTTGTGAGGAACCAGCTATGTAAATCGATCTAATAATATTTTTTCATGACAGGTAACCAAATGTCGGAACGCACCCTACGGTGGTAGATGTGGTTAACTCGTTAATTTACGACAGTTCGCGTGCACCACACGCAACAATAAATCAAGATGAATAACAACAATGATCGGATCTTTCGATGGCTAATCCCGCATTTCATTATCTTGTACTGGTACAATGTCGAGTCGCCCACTCCGTGAAAATTGGGCCGACGACACGTAACTAACTTTTTATTGATTACGACGGATGCCTCATTTGAATTTTTTACATTTTATTTCAAATAAGTATTTATTTAGAGGCACTTACGGCGATTGTTGATTGTGTTGTTTATGTGAAGATACAATGACTGATAAGAATACATGCTGAAGAATTTAAGCTTTAAAAGCTGTTATTTCATACAGGTCGCTACGGCACCCTTTAGCGGAGGCCTGAGATCAGTAGTTAATTTTAAGTAGCCAAAGATTTTTATTTAAGTTGAACAGAAAGTAGGTACGGAAAGAAATAATAACCGTAATTAGTATGCATCAACGCTTAGTGATCTTAGGTATATTGCAACATGAAAATGCAAAACCGCTACAGAGAAACTCTAATGAATTATAAATATGTAGGTACGGTGATGATCAAGATTTAAAAATGAATGACTCATTTTCCAATTAGTCATAGTCTGGCATCAGGAATGTAAGTTTGACTCAGCTGTGAGAGCAATAAATCGAAGGGACGATGGTCTAATCTTTCAATCAACTTTGTCTGAATTTGTATTGCAATTTGGAGAGCATAATATATTTGTGTCGGAGTGAACATCGATTCCGACTATAATACGAATTAATTATCCGTAGATTTGACATAATGATCATGTTACTAAATTTTAGACTATTTATTTGGGATTATTATTTTATTAAGTGTATGTATTAAAAAATTCTAAGATTTAGAGCTAAGCGGGTAGTTGTCAACAAGTTCATGGATTGTTTTCTGGAAAATATTTAGAAATACTTTTATTACGCAGAACCCCAATAAGACATATTATGATCAGGCAGAATGAGTAGTATACACAATTGTATGTTGATCTTCGCTACCACCTAAGTAAAATAAAGTACCTCCGAAATACCATAGGACGATATTCTATCCTAAGTACAAAAAGATTTACTAAATGGTGAGATTTTGCCTTTTCCTGGTTAAACGGTCTATATATGGGTTAAAACGTGACCTAACTTTTCGGTAACTATCGCAATTGACATTTCATTATTCATATCGAGAGTTTCGTCAACGGTAATAGAATGGTTTACCGCGGTAAACAACGGCACTGATATTCAGAGAACAATACAATTGGAAACTACTAATGAGTCAGTATATGACGCAAGGTGTAGTCTATACTTGTCAATGAAGCAGGTTTAGAAAGGTGCCGTGACGTGGATACACTGAGCAATAAGCTAACTGTAATACATGTACTTTTAATATTAATCGAAATCAAACCCCGGTCTCATGCTCGGCAATTAGCAATTTACATAATGTGCCCATATCCTTAATTAGCCAATGTTAATTGGCGGATTAATATTTTATGACACACGTTCTTTGGAATTTCATCGAAAAATCTCGAGCCGTTTGGCACAAAATGAGGCTTTCCAAACATTCTAAAGAACGGTTACTGCGTGGGCACAATGATTTACAAATTCCATCTGTCGGAAATTACGGCAAAATTTAAGAGATTCAGAGCATGTTTTTGGCCACTTAATACCCATATTACGTACCAGATTTAAAACTTTTACTAATGATCGTGTTCCTTCACTGCTATCGTATTCTTAGCCATAGTCGCGCCCAGTTATTTGGCCTTGAAAGGAGACGATGTCCATGCTAACTACCATCTTCATTTCCTAAGATGCGCGACCGAAGAAAGATAAATAGTTACATACTGGAGCGTCGGCGTCAAGAATTTTAATAGCAATTTACACTTCCTTTAAAAAACAGCAGTATTGTTACTTTTCGCATGTATAGCAAATGTTTAACATTTGAATATCACACTAACGAGAATCTAAAACAAGGATATGATTCGCTTATTAACCACAACCAGATAGGTCAATAAAGTTATGACTAGACGTAGGTAAAATCTAATGAAATCTGTACTACTTTCTAAGGTTAGATCATCAGTGGATATCAGCATTCATAAAGTAATAACCTAATGAAAGCCACGTTGACAAACGCATGTACCACCCGCACATGCTTTAGGGTTTACGTCACCCGTACGTGTTTTACCGCTAACAAACATACATTAATATGGAAAGCTCGCCTCTGCCAATGTGCCAGTCAACGCTGCCCCCACGAAGATGGCTATTGTCTTTACAAAACGTGACTCCAAATGTTAATTGGACTATTAAAAGCCGAATGCGGGTCATTTCGACCATTACCAACGGAGCCCTTTTGAATATGTATAATAAAATTATTAGATAAACTGTGCGTTCAATTTGTGTTAGGTTTCTAATGAGGTTATGCGCTTTCTTGTCACAGATGGCGTTTGCGCGTTGAATGTGTAAGCGCATAGCCGGATGCGCGAAATGGATTTTGCTGTGTGCGTAACTATGCGTATCCGATGCTGAATTTTATATTAGCGCCCTTGGTGTGGGAGAATTGATAATAATCGGACATGCATTTATGTATACGACGTTAAATAGGCTAGTATTATTAGGCCACGCACATATTACTAATTTAAATTATGGGAGCATTTAAGTGCCAATGTATCTTTACAGTGATGTATGCGTTGTTTTGGTGCGTGTCCATGAATTCTAAATTTAATAATGTTGAAATAATGTGATGCGCTTTTTAGATTTATTATTGGAACATGCCAACTGTAAATGATTATGTAACAATACGCTAAGGACTGTACAATGATGTCATTAACATTTAAATATAACTGACAATATCACAGGTGAACTTATGGTGTAAATATTTCTTGATTCTTTGGGTATCTCCCGCCATTTTAGATTTTGTTTGAACAAAAGAACAGTTAAGCGGTAAAAATCTATTTATAGTATGAAACTCTAAGAGTAAAAATGTATGAATGTATTTACCTTGTCACGGATGAGCGTGTATCGAGAGAAGACTACTTTTACGAGGATTATTTGTTGATAAATGATGATGATGTTGACAATCACTATTAGCTTTCTATTTTGGTGACGACATTTATTTATTTCACTTCGATTTCTAGCATTACTGTATTTGCGTACAACGTTGTTGCTTAGCAGTATGAAATAGTTGCGGTGCCCCCCTCTGGAATTCCAGTTCCTCGTAAAAGCAATAAGGTCAGTTTGGGGCCAAAATATTCATATTATAGTACAATATACTTTGTGCTTTAGTGTTTACTAAACCATCTGTTATGCTTTTTTCTGTGTCATGAATCACTAAATCATGTGAATAGGCAACAGTGATTTCAAAATGTAGTTTTTTATCTTATTCGGCGTTTAAATAAAGTAAATCTATTCTACCCATCTACTTCAGTAGGTAAGACATTTGCATATCCTTCGCTCAAACATAGCTCAGTTTCTTTTCTATAGAAAGCTTCTGTTGGTTTAGTGCCAATACAGAAATGGAGTTTCATTAGCTTTATATTTACAATAAATTACTATCAAATCTAATTTACAATTATTGCTTCCGTCTAGATAAAATATTAAAAATAGATTAATTCTTCAGAAAATCCATTACTAATGTTAAAGCTTCAATATGTCTTGATTCAGTTGTAAGTTCCGTAATATAGAGACTTTGTAAATAATATTGGCAATTCGATCTAGTAGGGAAGCCACGTATCAGCATTGGTAACGTCGGAAATCAACCCAAGAGATGGATGGCCGACCTTATCTGAATTTCAACTCCTGTATGATCACTGTATTATAAACTTATTTTGAAAAGAGAAACGCTAGAGTTTCTTGCCCGTTCTTCTCTGGCGAAAACAGTCTTGTGAACTGGGTGGTAGTGGAAAAAAAAGTGACTGAATCTAAATAGTGTATGACATTTTATGGATTCAATAAGTATTTTCATTTCATTTCATATGAAGGTTGCAGTAGGTCGCTGGATGCAGGCCGCTTCCACCAGATCGCTATGGAAATCTCTAGGGGAGGCATACGTTCTGCAGTAGCCTTCATGTGGCCGAAGACAAAGATAAATATAATTTAATTAATCAATAAAAAATCACTGTGTTAGCTTACTTTTTCAAACCGCGAATAGGTCTATAAGTTCCACGTGGCCTATTGGTACGGACTAGACGCGGCTGCCAACATATTCACGGTGGTCGTGGGTTCCAATCCCAGGGCACACCTTTGACTTTTCGGAGTCATGTGTGCATTTATAGTCAATCACTACGCACTATAACGGCGAAGGAAACCATCAAGAGGAAACCTGTGTGTTATAGCGGTTTGAAAGTATTTCTCTGGTATGCAAAATCCGCCAACCCATACCAAGTGCGTGGTGGCCTGTTGGTAAACGGACTAGACGCGGCTGCCCACATGTTCACGGTGGTCGCGGGTTCGAATCCCAGGGCACACCTCTGACTTTTCGGAGTCATGTGTGTATTGATAGTCAATCACCACGCACTAAAAACGGTGAAGGAAAACATCGTGAGGAAACCTGCATACCATAGCGATTTATAAGAATTTCTATGGTATGTAAGTCCGCCAACCCGCACTAGGCCAGCGTGGTGGACTATATGGCCTAAACACTCTCAATCGTATTCTCGATTGTAGAGTAGGCCCGTGCCCTGCAGTGGGACGTATATGGGCTGATACAGATATCAGGTGAGCGTGGCCGATATCGCCTAACCACTCTCAATAGTACTCTCAATTGTAGAGGAGACCAATGCTCTGCAGTGGGACGTATACGTGCTGATACAGACAGACAGGCCTATCCTTTGGGTCATTATTACTCCGCCAATCGTCCTACAAAAAATGTCACTCCATTTAAATTCTTGTTGCACGTCATTCGTTTATCAATGGTTCAGATTATAGCAGAATTAAATGTACTTGGATTTTAGACAAGTTTTGGACTAAATTTTGACCTTCCTTGCCCATTTCCGTGCTCTCTGTATTCAAACCTTGTCCGCTTCTGTAATTATGGTGTTTATACTTCCTAATTATGAGCTGGCAACAACAAAAACTAAACTTGTTTAGCGTTTGTGGACTATGAGAAAGCCTTTGATTCGATCGAGACTTGGGCTGTGCTACAGTCTCTCCAGCGGTGCCATATCGACTATCGGTACATCGAAGTGTTGAAGTGTATATACAACAACGCCACCATGTCGGTCCGAGTACAGGATCAGAGTACGAAGGCTATTCCACTACAGAGAGGCGTGAGACAGGGAGATGTCATATCTCCGAAACTGTTCACTGCCGCGCTGGAAAACGCCTTCAAGCTCTTGCAATGGAAAGGATTCGGCATCAACATCAACGGCGAGTATATCACTCACCTTCGGTTTGCCGACGATATTGTAGTCTTGGCAGAATCGCTGGAAGACCTTAGCACTATGCTCGAAGACCTCAATCGAGTCTCCCAACAGGTGGGTCTTAAAATGAACATGGACAAAACGAAGATCATGTCGAATGTCCATGTTGTGCCCACCCCCATCGGTGTTGGGGGCTCGACTCTCGAAGTTGTTGACGAATATGTCTATTTAGGACAAGTGGTCCGGTTAGGCAGGTCCAACTTCGAGAGAGAGGTCAATCGTCGAATCCAACTCGGTTGGGCAGCGTTCGGGAAACTACGCGACGTCTTCTCGTCCAAAATACCTCAGTGCCTTAAATCGAAAGTCTTCGATAGTTGTGTGTTGCCAGTGATGACTTACGGCACCGAGACGTGGCCTCTCACTATGGGCCTTATTAGGAAGCTCAAAGTCACTCAACGAGCTATGGAGAGGGCTATGCTCGGGGTTTCCCTACGAGATCGAATCAGAAATGAGGAGATCCGTAGGAGAACTAAAGTAACCGACATAGCCCACCGGATTAGCAAGTTGAAGTGGCAATGGGCAGGGCACATAGCGCGGAGATCTGATGACCGATGGGGTCGGAAAGTGCTCGAATGGAGGCCGCGTAGCGGAAAGCGCAGCGTAGGACGTCCACCCACACGATGGTCCGACGACCTGGTAAAGGTCGCGGGACGTCGCTGGATGCAGGCTGCCTCCAACAGGTCTCTGTGGAAATCATTGGGGGAGGCCTATGTTCAGCAGTGGACTTCCTTTGGCTGATGGATGGATGGAACAACAAAAAAAAATTAAGGCCTTTGCTAGGACAGAAGTTCCCACAGGTATTTTATAATATTCTTTATCATTATTTACTAGTTACCAGTCTATGTCGATAGTTATCAAACATGTTAAATGCGGTTGTCAAGAATAATTGACTCGCGTTCAATTGAAACAAAACAAGTAAGATTGTTAATTTATTATAGTTCACAAGTCCCCTATTAATTATTATAAAGGCAAGAAATCCTTGTCTCCCTATGTTTAGAATCCGGATTCCGATACAAATATTCATTTATACATGGCTGTTTCTCGGTACTGTGTGAGACAGTTGATGCGGTCCCGCGATTGTTAACACTTGAGGCTTGCTAGGTTAAGTTCTAGTTAATAAACCTTGGCAATCATCCAAATACATTTCTGTTCATTTGTTCATTTGTAATATTTCACAACTTCTTTAAGGTAAAATAAATAAACGGAAAAATATTTACTTTTAAACTTAAACACACTTAAAAGGTCATTATTCGTTATTTGTTTAACAATGACTAATTCACAAAAAATCCATTCCGCGTAAAATGCGTGACATTGCACACATAAAATGCAAGCCGCTGTTAGAATTCCCAATCGCGCACAAAGGAGTTGAAAATTTCGTAAAAAAGACAATGCTTTAAGTGTCATATAAATTGTGTCTTGTACGAAATGGGCACAGCGAGCCATCTGTCAGAGTGGCGTGGGGGACGCAGCATATTTTATAATTATATGGGTGCATACGTGGAATAGCAATGGTTGATTCGTTCGATCGCGCGAATGTCTTCGGGGCGATGCGACGCGCATGCAGAGCGCTACACTTGGCGAAATACAACCACGATCAAGATTTCTCGGCCGCGATCTACAACCAGGTGCTGCCTATTGTGCTGTCCGCGCGTGATTGATGTGATCAATTGCTTTCGTTCTATTTTTAAACTTTATTATATTAATGACATTTGCGTTTAATTATACGGACCGGATTGATTTTTTTGCAGGAAGAAGGACGTTGTGCACTTAATATACTTATGTCGTAAGTATGTATGATAAATTATTTGTTGATAGTTAACTTGAGTGGAATATCACGGAAAATAAAACTTAAGAATTTAAGTATTTTGTCCAATTATCCCACATTAGCGAGTAATTTATGTCCATTCGCCTTGATGTTTACAATTCATATAAATGCACGTAAAGTAATGTCGCAGATAAAAAATGTTTGTTTGTTTAAACAAACCGGACAAAGGTAAGAATAAATAATAATATCAGCAGGCTCGGCCAGGGCTTTATCTGTCTGACAGGAGACCGAAATTAGGTGACTCTTTGCTGTCGCATTTCATCCGGTGAGTGAGATTGCCTAGAGCCCAATACCCCTTTCTTCTTCCCATCCTTTTTTTTTGCGCTCCCTTCCAAATTTTATGAGCGGCAATACATCCATGATCCATGCGATTGATGTTCATCGGCAGTAGTGATCCATCGATCTATCCATCCATCAGCCAAAGGAAGTCCACTGCTGAACATAGGCCTCCCCCAATGATTTCCACAGAGACCTGTTGGAGGCAGCCTGCATCCAGCGACGTCCCGCGACCTTTACCAGGTCGTCTGACCACCTTGTGGGTACCTTGTTGGTGGTGGTGGTAGTAGTGATCACCTACCATCAAGTGACCTGTTTTTTTTTCTTGTTGTTCGGTTCTGTTTGATTTTTTTTCCTATATACGAACTAGATGAAAAAACCTATAAGAAACAAATAAAAAATCTACATTTTGCTACAAAATCGCTAGGATTATTAATACTAAGTTCCGTCTTTACATATTTGTCAGTCCTTCCACTAAGTTTTTAGGTTATTAAAGGACGACATGATGTCATGAATGTACGGATCTAATCCTTTAAGCGCTACAACAAGGTCAAGTTTTTGAAACTTAATACTCATATACAAATAGGGTACGCCTTTGTTCGTTCATCATTTAAAATTGTTACGTAAGAAAAATTCAAATAAACCAATAGCAGACTCGATCGTGAGAAAAAGAATGATTCTTGCCTTGGGAAAAGAATAGGTAGAACCCGAAAGGTTGCAGAATAGACCTAAGAAGTGATAGAGCCATGACTGAAAGTACTTAGTATAGGTCGAATGGAGTGGCATTTCGCCGAAAACTGATAGGAAGTCAGTCATGACTACACATTAGCTGCTATCCTTGTGATGAAACACTCTTACCAATAATTTCTGGTTTGAAGAAGGCTACACCACAGTACCGTACAAAATAATGAGAAAGAGTTAATTTCAGAGCTTCTACGTGCGTAGTAGAAAACAGGCAATAAACTACTGAGATCCCATTTTCTGAAAGATCAAAACTCTAGATTATTTTGACTGTAAACCCAGTCAAATAATTTGTTCCCAGAAGAGGACAATACAGATACAGATAATATAAAGAGACGGTATCAAGTCCTTGTAAAATCTAAATCTAAACAGAATTTACTCGAAAAGGATAAGCATCAACAGGGCATTATAGCACACATTATGAAAGAAATAACTCACATACTAGCCTCATTCCTCGATCTATTATTCAACAAAACACATATAGGAATAGCAGAAAACGTAATCCATTTACTCGATACGATTTACGATTCAGCTCATGGATACATCGGCGCGCTAATACATGTGCTTACCGGTACAGTTAAAGAAGGACCCAGTGCCAAATATGCACGACGTAACAATTTACAGTCTATATACGGATTATAAAGCAAGCCGGCTTCATACTAGCAAAAACTACAACGTTCTTAACTGTTATGAACGCTTTATCTATCTCTAATTCCACAATCCCAATTTGTCTATCTTAATTGTTTCGTTTTATTGTGAAATATTAATAAGCTGTTTATTTACCTAATGCATGTATTGTGATTTATATCTGTTTGAAGCTTGAGATGTCGCTGCGATAGAAACTGCATCTATAAAACTATGAAGTATTATTATTTAAATACAAGATTTAGATAGTCCATCCATTGCGTTAGAAACCTAATATAAAAAAATAGAAACAGCCAATTCAACTATCAATAAAACTTTTATAAAATGCATTTCCGTTTTTAAAGTTGGCAGATCGATTCCTGCATTTAATTGTTTGTTCGACCTAACATGAAATAGCATGGCATGTCTTTTTGCTTGGTGAACATCCGCCAACCCCGTCGAGTTCAAAGTAGTTAATAGAAGAATAAACAGACGAGTTTTCCTTTACCAAGAATTTTTTTGCAAGTGAACTAGCTTTTTTATCATTGTCATCTACTTAAACGTCGCATTGCAACGTTCCACAATTAATTCTAGCTTATCATTTTATGTGTCGGTTACGTAGGTTCATTTGATCGTTTTATTGGATTAAAAACTAGTTTTATATATTTTTTATGGGCAGTAATATTGCCAAGCAGAACGAGATCGCGCTAGAACACCCTGGCAATATCAAGGCTGGTTTTTTCAAATTTTTGCTAGTTATAACAATCGAGTTCTCCCGCGGCATCTCACAGCGGAGCGGTACTTTTATTCCGCGTTAGATATACATCACAAACGTGAGTGTCGTCCGTAAGTACACGGGATACGTCTATGAATGTCTTTATTACTGTGCTTTTAGTCATTTGTAAGATTTTCTCATAATGATTGTCTCCAAAACGAGTGTTTGTGCCGTCAAAAGCTTTTGTCTAATCGCTGTCATGATTTTGGTTCACGTGTGCACTTATTGTTAAAACGTCGTTGTCTTTATGTTCCTTTTTATTATTAATGTTATTTTCACAATTATAGTTCCACATGAGTGTAATAACACTTGGTATTTTAATATCATGACCATCATGAACATGAAAATTACAGAGATAAACCTATTTTTTGCTTTTTTATGTTTTTTATATTTGACCATTTGCAGTCATTATTGATAAGATACCACGCCATGTGTTCAAGATACAGATCTGTTTGCTTTATTCATTCATCACTCTGAAGGAATCTGGTATATTATATAGAGTATTTCTTTTTGTATTTCCTATTTCTAAAATGTATATAATGTGTGGGTTGTAATGGGATGTGTTAAAGCGGTTTTTAAGAACTTGTTTCCAGACAAACGCGCTTATCAAACTAGGTCTTGTAATTTTACTTTTTTATCTCAATGTTGTCTTATTCAGTATACTTTATAACCATAGATATATTTTTTAATGTGTCTTATATGTTTCTAAGAATCCGATTCATCCAGAATTTAATAAATGCTTATGAAACTTTTTCCATGAAAAAAAATCTAAGCTTTTAGCTGGAGCATTTTCATGTATCATAAACCTTAGAGCTTTATTAGTATTTTATTGATATATTTTCTTCATTACAGTGTAACTTTGAGGCGTAATCCTTGACTAAATTAAAAATGGATTGTTTGTGTGAAAGTTAGTGTTAGATCATCGGCCATTATCACAACATCTATATTTAAAAGAAATCCACTGCTGAACCAAGAATTTTCGAATTTCTGTTATACGCTTCGCATCCAGGATTTAACATTCTTTTATCAGGTTACCTGGCTATAAAATACATTAAACACTAGCATATTATTCACTTTTCGGAGTCATGTGTGTATTGATAGTCAATCACCACGCACTAAAACGGTGAAGGAAAACATCGTGAGGAAACCTGCATACCATAGCGATTTATAAAATTTCTATGGTATGTAAGTCTGCCAACCCGCACTAGGCCAGCGTGGTGGACTATATGGCCTAACCACTCTCAATCGTACTCTCGATTGTAGAGGAGGCCCGTGCCCTGCAGTGGGACGTATATGGGCTGATACAAATATTATTCATACACAATTTTAAAACCAATTCTAGTTATAGAATCTTTTGTCCCTTTCGAATGACTTTTGAATTAAATTTGAGCGATGAAGACCAAACATTCGATAGCTAAAACAGGTTTTAAAACTGTCTATGAATAAAGCCGTACGTCTAAAAATCTATAATATAGTGAACTCGTAACTCCTAACGCGTTTTATGTCTTTAGTAGAACTGAAGGCATACTACGGTTGTTACTTTCCAGCCCTATCTTATCCTATTTCCATATATTTTCTATATTACTCGATCTAGGAATAAAGACATTAAGCGAGACTATTCTTTTATTAATGATACAAAAATATTCTCATGTTCCATTTACATAGTTTGGCTGGTATTTTGGCCGTTGTCCAAGTACGGCCGCTGTTAAAATGGCCAACGATTAAATGCAGCCATAAACAGTGTAAAACAAATGTTTTTATCAGATTCGTTTGTCGCATATCAATAATTCATAGCGCAGCAGTTATGCACATCGCCAACCGTTACTTGGAAGCCTTACACCGTTCATTAGTAGTTTTATCGCGGTTCGCTTTGGCAAAACCGCTGGGCCACATAGCAATCGAACAATGAACTAAAATTAATTCTGGATGGTGTTTATTTTTGTCAATGAAAATATTTTTAGAAATTTTTTTTATTTATATGTAAGCTTCCGTAGTATTTTCCTATTGGCTGGTAATTGACAGGTTGTCGAACATACACGAATTACTTGGGATAGAAAAATAAATAAAAATAGTTTAGGGCTATTTAATTCCACTCAAACTCGTTTCTAAAAGGATAATAGCCAAATATAATTTCGGTTATCAAAGGAATTTATAGCAATTTATTGCTATATAATTAATTAAATGTTCACTAATATAGGAGCGCTACCAACATTACGAACAAGAAAATATCTACGTTTTTCAAGACGCGAATGTATGACAGCGCTCCCTCTATATTATAAATACTCTAAGGTTTCTAATACAAACGACATCAAACACTTTACAAAATGTAAGTATTATAATCATTCTTACTGTGTGCGGTCACCACTATGTATGTGACAATTGAGGGCATTTTTCTTGTCATTTTATTGGCGTAGTGAGGGCTTGTACACTAGGTTGTAAGACGTGACATCCTGGCTTTAAGCTACAAGATTTTTTCAAGAAATATAAATTGCCCAGGATTTTGTACTGGCTCAAGTGATAGACTAGTATCATATTATAATGTAGAATGCAAATATTGCTGTATATATCGTCGTGTAGGATTGTTTGATTGCTTATTAAGTTGACTATTTAAACATTGTATGCTATACAATTTAGAGTAACCTTAAACAAATGACTGGAATACCCTAAACGCAAAATTGATGTCGCGAATAGTCTCGATACCATAGGGTACTTTAAGACTTTACTGTAAACAAAGTGGGAATCCATACCTCTCTAACAGCCGCTGCCAATAAACAATCCCAATCCAAAATTTGCCGTTTTAGATTGACAGCTCAATCTTTTTTCAGATACTATATTGCCAATAATCAATCGCAGTAGTGAAAAAACTATGGCAACATGACAGGAGGCCAATCGAAAAGTAGAAAACAATCCAGATTGACTTCAATCTAATTTTTTCGATTGATTATTGGCATCGGCCGTAAGTCTATGGGATAGGAGAAAACATCAGTTATATTCAAATTCAAATTTAGAAAATATTTTTTTTTATATTTGGTAACTCCTTTCCCTTTAATGAAAACTAATCGAAATTTGAATTCTAAATGCTGGCTTGAAAGATACTATCATAAAAAATATATACGCAAAAGGAAACAAACTATAAATCCTAGGTCAAAGCTCACATCACACCATTCACTTGTCTGCCGCCTTGACTTTCTATACATCATTGTTGTTATTGGTACGCCGTTCATATACAGTTCGTGTATTGACGATTTAATTACATTTTGATCCGGCTACCAGGCGTTATAGCGATGTGGGTGTCCGATATACGTATGCAAATGTACATCAAGTTTGGAACGCACCGCAAAGCGTCACGTCGGCAACCTTTACATTACCATACCGATGGTATTTAGTAATGAATAAATAGAAATCATAATGCGTAGTATTGACTGTTAATTGTGTTATTATATTACAGATTTTGTTTTAAGTGACCGTTATTTTTATGCGACAAATAGACTATAATAATATACTCGATTTTAAATGCATTACAACCTAAATTGAGTATCTACCGGAGATATACGGGGAGTCGGCATTAATAATGCCAGCCTGGTAGGAATATACGTAGGCTGAACCCGAAATACGATACCTTGGTAGGAATGATTGGGTTTCCACATATGCATGTGTGGTATACATATGCATGTAGTGGTGGCATATGTATATGTACGGGTTAAAGACAAGTTAGACTTTCCCGGAGATTCGCCAATTTCAATGCTCGGTGTCATTAAAATGCGTGTCACTGTTGATCCTGGCTTCCAGGAGTTGCAGTGGCGGGTGAGACGCTGTGACAGTCTCCACATGTATGTGTGGTGCTGTTACAAGATTTCCACAGATGTATGTTTGGTGATGTAAATTCTATGGTGGTTGCTATCAGAGCGGTTGCCACTACCTTGCCACTAGCTAAAAATTGTCTGTTAGGATAATTTTATCGGCGCTGAAAATTCGAAGATTTGCGGTAGGCCACTCGTGAAAGAAGAGATCACAAGATCAATTCCTAATCAATAATAAAATATTAAGGTTTGGCCATTGTGGTACCGTAAGGTATTTTTTATTTTCTGATAGTTTGAAGGTTGAAAATGAAAATTTCATTTCATTTCATTTCATTTCATTGAAGGTGTGATATGTACAAGATATGTCCTTTTTATTGACAGTGTAGTCAGAATTTTATGACTGTTTTACTTTGATCAGACGTGAAGTTGTCATGTTTTGTGCGAAGTGAGATATCGCCAGACACACCATTTCTCCGTTCATTGGTGGTACTATTCTTTCTTACTTACTTCTCATTTATAATCTAAGTGTGGAAGGTATCCATCGGTAACAATAATTAGCTGTCAGCAGATACACTGTTTTCTTTCTTGTAAAGTCTACGTGAAAAAGTATTAGCTTACATATATTTAACTCTGCGATCCCTTTTCGAACACAAAGTTGTTTCCATGTTCGATTAATTTTCAAATTAATGTACACGAATTGTTTACGTACAAATTATCGTGGCCGGTATAAATAACAGTTTACATTCTAACATAAACTAAACGATACAAAACGCGACTCTACCCACGTCTGAACCGCCAACCTATAATTCTTGGGGCGTTCCATTCGACATTACGATTTTCGCCATCGAAAATGCATTTTCCACACATGAATTTCATAGTTGATGTAATCCGCCAAGTACGGGGTACGTTTAAGTTAATTATAGGATTACATTGGGCTGCATTTAAAGTGGTATTTTGGTAATATAATAGTCAGATGGCACGCCCGATAAGTGCCAAGCCGATACTTGGAAAGCCTTGCTCATTACTGATTCGGGTCGCGAACGAAACGTACTCGGTCGCGGGGAACAAACGAATATAATAATTATGAGCCGAATGGATTAGGCCGAATTAACGGTCGTGTTGTTAGATTATTTTTTCGACACGTACGGAAGGGTTAAATCACATTTCAGATCCGTATCTGCGTAATTAAACCGTCGATTTAGATTCTGTTTTTGGGTAAATTACTAATATTAATGGCACGCTATAATTTGTATTCAAAAGTAATGTGATTATTCAATTTAAATACAGCGATAAAATTGCCGCGTACGTCGCGTATTTACATAAAAATGCCGAAAATGTTGATTGACAAAAACTGTGAGTTTTATGTGGCGTTGAATATTCACTGGCAAAAAGTAAGTGTTTTACACAAACAAATGACAGACGTTAAGGTGTATTCACATGCAAATTGCTTATTCAAGAGCATACTTAGTGACTAACACGATTGCACCGAATCCAAGAAATCGATTGATTTACCTTGTTTTTGCGGGATCACGTAAATACTATTAAACTGAATTTACTGCACATTATTGCGCACCTCGCCTCATTAAAAAAGTTATAACGTAATTTGAGATATTTGCAAATACAATTACAAACACATGTGTTTTTGCAAGTGGCTATTTGCATTAATTTACCAACGCACGCACGAGTTCTGCAACTTTACTGAGTTCACAATTTTGCATTTTTAACACCGAATTAACCAAAAAAAATATTTTATGAGACTATTTGTACTGGATCATTACGAATCTATAATGGACCAGTCATTAGTAAAGGACTGTTCATTTATTTTGTGAAGTCAATTTTTTTTATGACAATATTACATATTTAAGGCTCACGACCAATGGTTTTCTAACACATTAAAATGTCTCGATGGGGAATCACTCCCGCATCCTCTTATTTTACAGCCCACTTCTCTGAAAATGCGCTAGAAAATATTCTCGAATGACTACTTGAACCCTTAGACGTACATTTGTGCCAGTTAAAGCATTAGAAAGTTCGAAAATAATAGATAAAATTTTTGGGTCAAACTTCACTTATATTGTACATCATATACGTACATATTTTATACAAGCCAGAAAAACAAAATAAAATATTTTTACATATTTTGGCGTATTTTGAGCGCAACAATTCCCATGCTTTGAATACAAAACATTGGAATTCAGGATAACTTAATATTATACTAAAAATGCGATTTAAAATGATTACAACTTGTTTAGCATTTACAAAAACAATAGCAGGCTAGAATAAATATTTCTAAATGTTCAAACTTAGAACATAATCAGCCCATATACGTCCTACTTCAGGGCACGGGCCTCCTATACAATCGCGAGCACTATTGAGAGTGGTAAGGTCATATAGTCCACCACGCTGGCCTAATGCGGGTTGGCGGGCTTTACATACTACAGAATTTCGTACAAATTCGCTATAGTATGCAAGGTTCCCTCACGATGTTTTCCTTCATTCTTATAGTGCGTGGTGATTGACTGTCAATACACACATGACTCAGAACATAATAGCTAAAATGTAAAAAAAAACCCAAAAATCATAATTAATGTAAAATTGCATTCCTAATTAAATTGCACATCATTTTAACGACGAAGAAATACATCGTGGTGAAACCAGTATACCTGAAAGTTCTATTCAGCATTTAGAGGTATGTAAATTAATATGTAGTATGTATGTAAATATATAAAGTTTACAGTCTACACCGGAAAGTGTGGTATTAACTTATGAGTCTTTATTTTTATTGCAATGAATGGCGAGACGAGCATAAGCCTGATGTTAAGCTGAACGACCGTTCATGGCCAGTAGCAGAACCAAAAAACACCTTGAACTGAAAAGGAATCCTTGTCATTCCTCTGCGCTCGCTATTCTGAGACATAAGATGTTAACTCTCAATATGTCCAGTAGTTACAATATCCTTCAAACCGTAACACAACAGTGCATTTACACTGATGTTTAAAAAAATATATATAGGGGCGAAATAGATATTGCGGTGGTAATTAACCAGGCCGTTCCTTATATACATATGAGAGATCTACCACCAATAACAGTCTGACTACTTTTAAATAAATAAAACAATAACCATACCCTGCGTGGAGAAGTAAATTGTTATACTCGTATACGGTGATATAGATGTGTTTTTGTTTTAATTAATGAACACAACACATTCCAATTTTAAAATACAAAATTTAGAATTATCCACTCATTTTAATGTCACAAAAAGACCGACGGTAATGTATGTGAGAGTGTAGCATATCCGAACATTTGATTAACATTTAAACTACATTCACTACATGAGTTTCCACGCGACTACTGTTTTCTGGACAAAAAACCGGTAGCCATTGTTCACGTGCATACAGATTGACCAATACCCCGCCTTCGTTTTGATTGTTTACGTTTTTCTTATTCATAGGAGCATAGAATGTCCATAATTTACATACGGAAATGGTTATCGGCCTACACTTATACGGACGTAATGCACGGATAACGTCCGATTAAAAACTTTTGATATCTTAAACATGGCAGGAATCACAAATTTTGAACATATTAAGCGTGTATTGTTTTTAATCATAAAGCTAAATTCCAAGTCAGTTGTAGCGCCTAAGATTTTTCACATTTTGGGTCATCAATTTTCCATTTTCCATTATAACTCGTTTCTTTAAAAACACAATTTGTAAAAAAAGTGGAAGAGCTATATCCGAGTATTAACCCAGTCTCATAAATACTCATAAATACCGTAAACGAAGTAGCATCTTCCTTATTGCATTTTGTTCATCATCATCATCAGCCCGTTGCAGTCCACTGCTGGACACAGACCTCTGCCAAGCTACACCACAGAGCCCGGTCTGCTGTATTATGCATCAAGACGCTGCCGGCCCTCTTGTGCAAGTCGTCTTGCCATCTGGCCAGAAGGCGACCCACGCTACTTTTGCCAAGATTTTTGCATTTTGTTCGGGGAGTAAGATTTCTGAAGACCCTATAATTGTAGGATAAGGTCATCCACTCTAATAACAAAGCCGTCAGTTTTTAATGCGATAAATGGTGAGACTAGCATGCCTAGCACGCCATTCAATGGTAAGCGACACGACCGCTCATGAACAGTAGAAAAACCAAGCAACATCATTAATTACGAAGCAATGCTTGGCACTCCGCTCACCATCCTGAAACATAAGATGTTACGTCTCATTATGACCAGTAGTTACCCTGCCTGCTACTTAGTACTCCAGAAATTATGTTGCATTTCGGTTTTACCTTATGCCAATCTCGCTATAAGTCGGTAAATTATTGATCTTCTGTAGCAGCCCATATACGTCCCACTGCAGGGCATGGGCCTCCTCTACAATCGACAGTACGATTTATTATTGATCTTACATAGATTAAAATTACAAGATGTATGTCGAAATCTTCCTATCAAATCACAAAATGTTCTAACGAGGAAGGATGTAAAACTATGAGTCAATAGTATACGTTCAAGACTCGGGTCTTTCCTCGATACTTCTTTACAATATGTAATGAGTGCATGTAATTACTTCGGCAAATTATTATCCTTATAGGCACTTGAATTTATGTTATCCTTGAAGATAATTACAAGAATTGAGGATTAAAATAAAACTATTTATGACGAATTGAATCGTTGGGAAATTAAAAAATGTAAAAAATAAATGATATCCGTGATAAAATTTGTAAAAATAGTTGTATTTAAATGTGTAATATTACGCGTAAATCTAAGAAACCATTAATTGTGACTAAACTTCTAGCGAATGGAGAATATTCTCATTTTTTTATAACAACTAATTAGAATGTAATATCTCGGCAAATATATTTTTGCTTTATAAAAAAGGAATTTTATTTTATTATTTTCCATTTCGAATATTAATAAAGATACAGTAAAGCAACTTATCAGTGCGGTTAGCTGACTCCCACCTTATAATAAGACATACTCTTAGGTCAGATACTCTGTAACAGAATCAGCTCATATACGTCCCAGTACAGGGCACGAGCGTCCGCTACAATCGAGACTACTATTGCGGAATTAGGCCATATAGTCCACCACGCTGGCGGCTTGTGGAGACTGAACTCGTGCCCGTCTACTTCCAGTTTTATTTTTTAATACTTAAGGTGGCTACTCATTGTAAGCTCAATTTATATCTCTCACTTTACTATAGAGGAAAATCGGTTTTTTGTTGAGGGAACTCGTGTCTTCTTCTTTGTGATTAGCTTAAATTTGGGTCAAATACAAGGCAGTAACAGTCAGAAACTCGTTGAACATCAGAGCTTAGTGTCCATGATTTGTGTGCATGTTGATATTACCTGAGGAGATTTGCAGTGGTGACTCTCCTAGCCATGAACAATTAATGATTTTTTAATCGTTTTGTTAAGCAGCTGTATAAGACAAGCAGAGGAATTTCAATATCAATATAGAAGTAGTTTCGGAATTGCCTTATCTACATTGATGGATCCATCCGGCGACCTTACATTACTTTGCTCTTAAAAAATTCAATAGTAATTAACACAAAAATGGAACCAACAATTAATTATCCCAAACAAAAAACTGATCGAGACATATGTAGGTGGCTCAGAACAGCATAAACACGCATAAATTACATAAAAGGTATAATTGTCTTAATTGGTTTAAGTTAAAACCCAAAGGTTACGCTGACGCATACATCGAGTAATTAAATCTGCACGATACAGGCTGCGTCACAATTCCCACACCCTTTTCTTTAATCCGGCTGTGTAGTAAGCGCTTTTAGCTTGATAAAGCAGGACAATTTTGAACCCAATATTTTGTTATTATCATAATATAATCATGATTATTATTACATGCAGGAACTCTATTTTAAAACGGTTGAAATTATAAAACAAGAATCTTGATTTTGAATTTCGAAGCTCGTCTTGAATTTTAAATTTGAAATCTTGCAAGAACTTTCGAATTTCGAAAGAGTTATCTTTTAAGGTTTTATATATTTTTTCATTATCGTCAAACAAGCCACTCTCACAATTGGATAATTAAAAATGTGCGTGTTAATCCTTCTTTTGTTCTACATGGCATTAGAGCCAATTTATTTACCTCTATTTCACACGTCCTTCAGATTTCTTAGCTGCCAGAACCTTAAACTACCTAATGTTTGACGTTATCCGCTTCAAAGGTACAAAGTAAAGCGCTTTCCGCTTAAAGATACAAATCGAAAAGAGCGATTATATGTAATTGCCTCGCAATTAGGACAAACCGTGCTTTGCAGCGTTATATCTGCATGCGCTAATTACGAGTTCAAGCGATAATTGCTGCATTGGGTCGAATTCGTGTCTTGTGCGGAACAAGCCTCAATCGAACTTTCAATGACGTTTAGCGTAATGGTAGGGGATATCAACATCACAAAGTGCAGCTTATACAACGGAATAATTACTATTCTATCATGATTTACTATTGGAACTCACCTACAATTGACCTGTTTGAAATTATTCGATTTGTAGTGAATAATTACTAGAGATATCATAATACTAGAGGTAGTGATAATTACTAGAGGAAAAATGTTAATAGGCGTAGCAGTATAGTAAGAGAGGGAAAGATTCACCAGTTGATTTCGAAACCGGAACGAAGTGATAAGATGTGACGAATAGTGCTGCTGTAAGACATCTTTTAATGCCAGGAATTGGTTCGATTCACTCATGCTATACTAATGGTGGGCTGTAAAGCGCTGTATCAAATATCTTGCGAGACCCAAAGTATTTTGATTTGACCAAAAAACCCAGGGAATTATACTTTGATACGTACCCTACTAGCCAACGTACTAACCTTTTGTGATCGACTACAGACGTCATAACAGTCGTAGGGATGGCGTAGTCAACGATGATGACTGATAACGAGCAGATACGAGCAAAATATTCATGTGTTTTTGAACTAAACTGCTAGAAGTGGCGAACATTGGAAACATTCCCACCAAATGATTGTTATTGAATTCTACAGCAGTGAATGTCTTGTGGCGGAAAATTAAGGCGTGGTAGATATTTGAATAATCAACAGCTACTTTGCTGTGTCGGGTTTACCTAATCTAAGCTGATTAAACCCACGTACAATGCAGAACAGATCCTAGCGTGAAGCAATGTCAAAAAAACCAATGTCTCGGTATTCAGACATTTAGAAAGGAGTACAAGATTAAAATGCGCTTTAAAAATACACGTTAACGAAGCGGGCACATATTCTCTTTTCCTCGTGCATTACGTATGCTATCCATGCAACGAATAAAGAAATTTGTGACCTCGCGATTATAGAATGAGTCATTTTAACAGCCGTTATTTGGCAATAAAAATATTCTTAAAGTAACATCGTGGACTCTGTTTGCAAGTAAAACACATCATTATATTTTTAAGTGTAATATCTAACCGCTTGGATTACATGATGACTGCGGATCATAAACTGCGAAAGTAGGCATCCTATCATGTAAGAATTTAAATGACTTGACCTGAAGAATACTGATGGTTTATGGTAGAACAAAGAAAACGTAGAACTAAATGTTGGTATGAATGTCTAGATAGATTAATGGTAATTTAAATTCCAAGGTTCGTTTGAATATCATGCTTTTCTTGTCTCTGTTTACAGTTTAACTGTTTCCTAAATACAAGCTTGAGTTTCAACAACAGTTTAAACAAACACTAAAATGTGCTGCCTGTTAGGTATCAAAAACATTATTTATGAAATAATTTATGAAATTGTCCTCATATATTTTTGTAAATACATATTCGTCTCGACGCATTGTTATAACCCGCGCTCTTGAGTTTTCAGTAAGGTTCATGCTTTCTGAACTACACGTTGCAAGGCAATGCATGCACGAAACAAAAAAATAATGTCTACGACCTGGAACTTTATCAGTAGACATGTGCTTGAAAGATTAAGCTATATGTACACCCAACATTTACATACATAGTCCTGGACCCAGACTAAGATCGAGTCTCGTGTCGTGGGTATCAGGAACTACGAGACACTTTTCGGTCACACAAACATCCAGACCCAAAAAAAATACCTGTGGATCATATGAACATTTGTTTCTGAACGAACAAGGAACCACTCGTTTCACATACGGCATTTAACCAACTGCGCAACTGAGGCTGTCATATTATTTAAATCATCCTAATCATCAGATGCAGGACGTCTAATGAACGTTTAATTAATGTCTAATGAATACGTATTATGTACGTAGGTTGCCCACAATAATATTCACTGCATCCTGAAAACGCAAAAGCTCACTGCAACTTCTATCAATTAGTGAGTGATTTGCAGGTAGAAATTCAACACTCCATTTAGTAGTATGTAGTTTCCATGCCGGAATTTCATCCTACCCAAACCCATAGTACATTTTTTTCACATCGTGTGCTAGCTACATTAAAATACTTGTTAAAATAATTTAAATACAAATCACTACATAATATAAAACAAAGTCGCTTTCTCTGTCCCTATGTTCCTATGTCCCTTTGTATGCTTAAATCTTTAAAACTACGCAACGGATTTTGATGCGTTTTTTTTTTAATAGATAGAATGATTCAAGAGGAAGGTTTATATGTATAATACGTACATATTATTGTACAGAAATCTATTTGTACCCGTATATTGTATTCTTTTTGCAGATGTTTTTTGATTCCATTCCACACTAGATTCATTTTTACTCACAAATTGGGCCCCACTCCCATACATGTTATTTTTCTTACAAACTGGGACTCTGTATTCGTATTATACACATAAACCTTCCCAGTGAATCACTGTATCTATTAAAAAACCATCAAAATTTCTTGCGTAGTTTTCAAGTTCTAAGCATATACACAGACAGACAGGAGCCGACTTTGTTTTATACTGTGTAGTGATTTGAAACTATGCATTTTAATAATTCTCGACGCATCCAGCAGTCACTTGAAACAGGATGTCTTACATTCGTATAACACTAACACACATAATTTTTGACTCCTCAAATGTTCTTGAAACGTTACATTGCACACAAAAATCATGCCCAAGTTGTAGCAATTTAAATTACTCCGAGATAATTTTACAAACTAAATTTTTACAAATCGTTTTAACACGCAGTTACAGTACAAAAGAAACAGTATACCAACACATAATTACTGTAAAAAACTCAGGTGGGTGGTATCATTTAAAAGGTAGTAAACAAAATTATTTCGACCCACGGAACCAATTAGTTCGGCTAGAATTAAATCGGACGTTGATTCGAAACTTTAAATTTAAAGCTGGTTGCTACAGAGGTCCACAATAATTGTGTTTATTTTTGTATGTAAGTAAATATTTTCATAACATCGTTTGTTTCTATTGGGATTACTGGTAAATAATACGTATTTAATCATCCAGTATTTAAATTGTTTTACCTTATTTACTATTTCCTTATTTGGCTGCAATTTAAAGGGTGAAATCCACAGTGAAATCCTACTTATATGATTCGTTACGTAATATTGTTTCAGCATATTTCTTGCGAACGCATTGTTTTCCTCTAGAGTTTCTTAATTTTCCAGCAATCTTCCACTTTACCAGAAACAAACAATTTAACTTATTTCTGGTCTGCTTTTCTTCTCATTACATGTTTTCTCTTCTCATTACATGTCTACTCAATTTTTGTGGAAACTAACATTGTTGAGTAACACTTTGTCAATTGATAATGTTTCAATATAACAATTGATTTTCATACGTATGAAATATCTCTGCCAGCCACAACCACAAATGTACTGAAAATTTTAGCGTTCCTAGGTGTTACACCAGTAAAAATGTCGTATACTTTATTCATGGTGGAATAGGCCACAACGTATCTCACATGTGCTATACTGGAAATTACTTCACGTATTTAGAATGCAATAAAGTTAAATATATGGAAGCACGGTCGTGCGCAGCTGTCTGTGTCCGCCTTAAAACCTTGCACGCCAAGTAAATGTGAATAATTACGTATTTAATAACGCTTTTGTTCTCGAAGAGCCAACGAGGAAATTCAAGTAATTCAATTGTGTTTAAAACTGTTTAATTCGAGCCGGGGCAACATGCTCGCTTTGCTTTCTAGAACGACTTTGTAAGTCATTTAGGCTTAAGAGGCGTGAAATTTTGTGAAAATTAAAGAGAAATGCCTTTGATGTGTGTATATGAAGCTATTGTATTTTTTATAATGTTAATTGGAGTAGCTCTGAGACCAAGATATTATAAAATGTTAATAAATTTTATCAGCATAAGACCTTAAGGCAGAATTTTTCAGTATATCATACGTCTAGTCGTAACAAAAACAGAAACAAAATTCAAATATTATTATATCTAAAAACAGAAATTTCATATTTACAAAATATTTTTAATAACCACATTACACTGTTTCTAATTTCATTTGTAGTTTTTGTATAGAAGAAGAAAAGAAAAAATAAGAAGAATATAAAATATAGAACTTTTTAAACGCACAAACTTTCGAAACCGTGGCTAAAAATTCAAAACATTAAAACAGCCGAGCAGAATTTAAAAAATCATCAAATGAATCAAATTTATTACTAGATGGGGGCTATAGTTAATCTGGGCCAGGAAATTAAACGTGGAATTACCATAATTGATACGGTTTGGGTGTATCGGTGCGGAAAACTGATCGCCTTTATAAGCACTTTCCAAGGATGTTCGCGAAACTCACTAAGATTTCTTTAATGAACATCGCCAGAGATTGAATGATAAAAAAGCTATTATCTGTTTTATAGCGTTTGGGAATTTACCTTTCTATCAAAATATCTAATTTTGATACTTTTTATGTGATTCTTTAAAATTGACTTCATTGATATCTGTCACAGTCAGTGGGAAGTGAATATATTTAGAAGCTAAACTAAAGGGGAGCCCAGGGTTTGATATTGGCACAAACAAAAATGTATGTATTTTTTTGGTAGTCCGAAGGATACCGAAACTGTCATATTGTGCAGAAAGACTCAATACATTTGTGATTATACTTGTATGCATGTAGCATACCTAAACTCCTATTTAATTTCGTTTGTTTCATCAAATAAAGCTACAGTCAAATCAATAATATTAAAAGAAATTTTAAAAATATAAATAGTTTAGGAAACAAAGGAAACATCGCAATTAACATGCATTATGTAAACACTAAACCCATTTATCGTCCCAAAGAAGGGTCAAGATGACCATCTGCCCAAAACAAAATCATTAAAATTTCATTACAAAATTATTAAATATGAAGCAACAAACAGTGATTAATATCGACACGCGTCAGCAATAAAAATACTTAACCCTAACTATTCGTTGCATTAAATGCCTTGTTCGAATTAATCAAATCATTCTAAAGATTCTTATCTGTGTGAGAGTGTATCTTAGAAATTAGAGCAGGAGGGAGCATCAATTGTTTTCTTTCGCCCACGGCCGCATGCCGCAAGGTTTGTTGTTATTTTTTATTGTATAGATATAACGGAGTGTAATCATCTCATTGTGTGAGCCAAGATGCATCTTGCTGGTGCAGATGCAAGAAAGTTACGGAATTGAGGGATTGTGATATTTTTAAGTAATAGGAGATTGCAAAAAATACTTGGAAGATTTTGGTACACATAATATTTTATTTTTTTATTTTTCGCAACTTAATTATAAGGCTACAATAATATTCAGTATTCTTGAAAAGAAAAAAAAAGCTTATTTACAGAAGTATCGTCCTTCCTTCTGAAATTTCTTTATCCCGCTCCATCGTCAAGAATATAAGCTGTAAAACCACGAATAAAATCACCTTCCACAAATATAACTTCAATCGTCTTCTTTTTTACCTTCAGACTGATCATCCGAGTCCTCATCCAGTACTTTCCAACGTCCGTACCAACAGAGATACGATAAAACAACATGTGTTTCTTCACCTAACGAATCTTCCCGGCATAATGAGCACGACAATGTAAAGTGGCACTGTATTTACATAATGTCAACTAAGTAGGTGTATAAGCGTCACTATAAGAACACACTAGGACCGTACCAATGTTATTAATCGAAGTCCCGAGGAATGCTATTGTTGTTGCCCATGTGTATTTTTTAACTGATGTTTCAGCTTGATTGTATCTACGATTATGACAGGTTGATGGGAAAGCCCTTGTTTCTGATCAAAGAGTGGTTCATAATTCGTCGAATTTAAGTTCTTTGCTTGTTCAGTTGCGTGATGTTTTGATAGTCGAAATTGTGAAGATTGCTAATGATAAAGTTATTTGTGGTTTTCAAATATTCGAAAGAACAAATGGAAAATGTAAAATTAATTAAAAAGGGTTTTAATTTAAAGCTTTTACTTCGCGCGCATACAATCTGCTTTTTATTGCTAGATATCAAAGGACTTACGTGTGTTTAAGTGTTTAACGGTAAATGTCATATCCAATATGCTGCGACGCTGTCTGCTTTAAACATTTAATTGCTACAATAAACCTTCTCATATTTTAAAAAGCCACACACTCCTTTGAAATTTCTCAATGCTTTAAACAGACACAAAAATTAATAAATAAATTATACTTAAATTTATAATTTTTAGAAGCGAATGTCAAAGAGTAAAGAAGATCGTTTATGAATACAATGGTACCTATTGGATCGGGTGGATCGACGCCCCGCTGCGCGACCGTGCGCTCACCACACAAAATGAGATAAAAACTTAAATAAAATCCTTATGTAAATTAAATTTGTAGATCTTCGTATCTCGGAAGATAATAAATAATTTTTAAAGTGACAATATAAGTTTGGTTAGGCTTCGAGGCAGCCAATGAAACATTTTGGAGACGTAATCAGAAACAAAAGAGTCGAATCGCGAATGATATTATAAATGTCAAACAAAGCATTTAGCTTATTAATGGGATTACGAAAATGGAGGGGTTTGAAAAAATAATATTAAAACATGAGTCCTGTGCTCATATTTTATTGGATTATACTTTTTTCTTTCTAGTCATCAAATAGATTATAGCAAAAATGTTAAGATTAAAACCGTACACTTTTATTTAAAAATGTCTATGACTTGTGCAAGAAATCACATAAATCAGTATCTAAGAAAAAGTTCATCAACGAGAACAATTCTTGAACATTTTTATAAATATAATGATAATAAAGCTAAATAACCAATCTAAACAAATAGCCCCTTTCTAATACCAAGTATTGAGCTGTTACGATGCAAAGCGGATGAAATATCATCCAAAGACGAAATGAGCATCAGTTATAATTCGTCACAAATCAAACCGTAATCCAACAGAGTTGTATCAACAACAAACCAAACAGATTTACTGTCCAATAAACATATTAAATTTATTACCAAACGTAAAACGAGCCTAGGGCCGATTATAAACGATGATGTTAACACTATTTTAACTGGCGTGTTTAATTGATATTGACCTAATTTGGAATGTTAGACAATAGTATGAGAGGAATTTCTACGATCACTTGGGAGTCGGGGAAGGGCTAAGAATGAAATTTCCAAGAAAAGAGAAAGGAGAATTGTACGTCAGGTTTGCGCCTGGAAAACTAAATGTTCAGAACTGAATTGCCTTAGGCAATTGATCATGTTGATGAGGAGGATTAGGATAATGGTGGTAATGAGTGACACAATATTTACGAGGTCTTTGGTAAGACACAAGACGACGGTAAGGCACAAATTGATAAGAGTGTCACAGATACTGCTCTAAAAGAGTGATCAGTAGATGATGTCATTCTAATTGTAAATGTCGTAATCGGATATTGAAATATGCCATTCAAATCAAATAAAATTATGAATTTAATCACGGGACGTGTAACAAAAATGATATGGTTTTTAAACACGCGAGAGATCCGTTAAAGTGATGACAGAAAAATTAACAATTATAATTACGAACTAGCTTTATTTATTAAAATTGGTATTTATTAAGCAATATGTTACACCTATTTTATGAATATTTATGTAATTAATTTGTGACGAGAAAATGAAGAACACACGGACAATTATATAAAATCCGATGACTTAATTGATGAAAAATCTATTATTATGAACATGTCTAAATTCTATACAAGGAATTTTGTTGATTAACTCAATGATTTATGTATTAAAAATGACAATTTAAATATCAAATATTGTTTAAAGATTAAACTATCTAACTTTATGTATTTTGACACCTCGATGTCTTCTTATTATCTTAATTGATCGAGGATTTCCAATGTTTATGTTAGGGGACAGATACTTTAGTCCATTAGCGGCTGTCCATATATTATAGCTGTTTGAATTCATATTTAAACCAGCATGTAACTTAAAATTAGTGTCTGCTCATTAGATACTAGTTGAGTCATGTTTGTTTTGAATATTCATCGGCAACATGATCCTTTAGAATGCCGAAAATGGAGAATCAAGTTGCTTTGAAGATAAAATTATCTCTTAGATAACATAAAACAACTTGTCTGTAATATGTGATCTATCGTGGGACATAAAATGGCTGAATTTAGGGGATTATATAAAAATATCAATTATATATCCATTCAGTTTTTACCAAGTAATAAGAGGCCTGTAAAAAAGTACGTGGAAGCCTGTTGGTAATGGACCAGACGCGGCTGTCAACATGTTCACGATGGTCGCAGATTCAAATCCCAGGGCACACCTCTGACTTATCGGAGTCATGTGTGTATTGATAGTCAATCACAATGTACTTTAATGGCGAAGTAAACCATTAAGACGAAACTTGCATACCGTTGCGATTTGTAAAGAGTTTCTACCGTATGTAAAGTCCGCCAAGCTGTACTAGGCGTAGTGATCTATATGGTCTATCCCCTCTAAACCGTTCTCTGGATTGTAGAGGAGGCCCGTGCCCTGCAGTGGGACGTATATGGGCTGATAGAGTAAATGGCCTCAGAAGCTCTCATAGCCACAATCTTTCCTTCCACTACCTTTAGATGGTATATGGTTGACTAAAACCCAAGCTCATCTTTATAATTAATAAAAACTAATGAAGAAATCTGATTACTTTAAAGGTCTTTGAAGAAATTAAGTCTTCAACCCGCATTCCCCTTGTGCAATGGAGTAAATCCTTCTCAGTCGTATAATATGATATTTTAATTGATACAAATAAACAGTGATTTCACAGGAGTGCCGTATATGATTTATAATTATTCGTGTGTGAATAGTATTAAAATCAACTTGAATTAGCATAACGAATGTATAAATTGGATACATACCTCATTAGTCTTTTAATTTTTGATTTATATTACAGTCATAATCATGATATTAACATAATCAAAAACGGATGTCGTCACATACATTTTGCGAGTACAGATATTTATGAACTACGGAAAATAATAATTAACATCTTAGGTCAACTGTCGTTTACATATTGTATCAGGATATCCGTAACATTTTTGAGCTTTCAACTTTTCTAGTACTTTCTAGAACGTTCTCTACATACATAAACGCATGCAAAGGCATCAGCACCACCTGACAACCACATCATATTAGCTACAGCCACTTTGTATCTAGTTTGTGCACACCGCAAGGAAGACGAGCTCGTTGCGGCTGCACAGCGGCAGGTACGACACGTAGTGCCAGCGCATCAGCACCACCTGACAACCACATCATATTAGCTACAGCCACTTTGTATCTAGTTTGTGCACACCGCAAGGAAGACGAGCTCGTTGCGGCTGCACAGCGGCAGGTACGACACGTAGTGCCAGCGCATCAGCACCACCTGACAACCACATCATATTAGCTACAGCCACTTTGTATCTAGTTGAAAAAGTTTCAGAAGGGGTAGGCAGAGGAACTACAAGGAAATCCACGTTTCGCCTTTAGTATTACATTTTGATAGGGAACCAACCTATTGTTATATTTGGCTCTTGGCTATTATTATATTGAAAAATCCAATATCAATTTGGCTGACCTGGGACTCTAACCCGAGGTGTAATACAATTACGCCACCGAGGCATTTTACCTTCTTTAAACTATGATAACATATACTATATTTAAATCAACTTATGAACACGCGAAAGATCTGTAACCGGCGGTTATTCTCTTTACAATACATTGTGTTTCTATCAGAAGAATTGCAGTGACTTACTACATCAGCCCATATACGTCCCATAGCAGGGTCCGGGCCTTCTCAACAGTGGAGAGTACGTTGGAGAGTGGCTAGGTCATGTCGTCACTTCCTATATTCGAATTCAGCAAAGATGTTATTATAAATTCAGGTATTCTTTAATCTGTTTTTGCATAGATCCTTCTACAGTTTTCACACATTTTAATGAACTAAAATTAACATTCAACAACTCTAGTCAATTAATTTAAATCAATTTAAAAACATATTTAAAATAATAACGTGGGAAACGCTGTAATAGAAAAATATCATTCAATTTAGTTCATATATTTAAAGAACGTTACGATGCATATATAATAAATAGCTTATCCAAGTCATAGCCCTAATAAAATAGGAGCATAAATAAATAAATAAACTCAACAGTCACATACACACATGTTATCTGAAGATAATAAACAAAAGAAAGATTAATAGATTTAATTCAAAGAAAATAATCAATTCAACTTTTACCCAGGATTAGAAATTAATACACAGGTAATGCTAATGCATTACCTAATGTAATCATTATGACAACACAGTGGCCGGACCAACACCTCTGTTCCAACCTTATTTATTGTATTGAAGCTTTTCTATCTAACTACACGGGACCACCGACGGCGTGAAAAAGTACGTTCCGCTTGGCACCAAAATTAATCTATTCATTCACATTGACTTCGATAAATGCAAATTAAATTATTTTATTTAAAATAAAGATAATATCTCTAATGATTATATCACTGCAAGATTTTTAATACGTTACAAATATTTTAACGATCGATTATGTTAAGTTGATCGTTCTGGTGGTCATTTGGGTTTTCACGATCGTAGATTTGTGGATATTTGATGCTGTCTTCGTTAATTAGGCATGCTAATGTACATAAATATTCATTTGTTAATATAAAACTGAGTGTTTAGAATTTAAAAATAGCTAATATTCCACTTATGAATATAAATGGCAATTTCATTCTTTAAATAACATTGTATAACAAATACAATATTCATATTAGAAACCATTGTGGCTAGCGTTTGACCCACCGTATAATTATATCCATTTTAAATCAAGAATAATGTGTTTAATAGACTTGATTAAGATTATTGATCCATTACAACGTTTATTATTATAATGTGCTCTAGAATTTAAATTCTTAGTAAAATGTATTAGAGTTTTATTTTAAAAAGATAATCATTGCAAAATCTGCCTAGACTGAATATGTTAATACTTACTTACATCGCATTTATGGTAATATTTTGTTTTTTATTTATATGTTTGTTATTACAAACGTGTTAATGACGCATTTATATGTCTCTTTAATGCTAATATTTATAATATTTTGTTTCTTTTTTAAAATTCGTTGATCTGTTGTACGGAACCGAATTATTTAAATATTAAAATTATGTTTTCTAATACCGTACACATTAATTACGCTAGTTATTTTCACATGACGGTACAGATACAGATACACAACACTTTATTGAACACCACAAATTACAGAAAAAAAAGAAATAGACCTTACAAATAAGTGAACAATTTTCGGTCTTATTGCTATGAGCAATCTCTTCCAGACAACCAAAAATCTCAGAAGACAGTATTTATTTATAAGAGTTTTTGTATTGCATACTTAACACTTGTTACATTATTATATTTTATTTACCCGGCAACAATCAGTGTATCCAAGTAGAACGTATCAATTTGAATGAGTTGCCCTTGGCGTCCACTTATCGAATGATTGTTTTCGATGGCGCACACATTACTGACCTCTCCACTTTCGACTACCAACCTCCACACAAATAATTAACGTATGATTAACGAGAAAAACGCACTCGACGCCCGATCGCCGCCGCCTCCACTCATTTACCTCGCAGAACAATGTGACATATCGAAACTCAACCAATATTTATCATGCCAAAGAAAATATTCATATTTGTTTATCATTACCCAAGGCCCTTAGCAGCGTCCAAGTTATTATTATAAATAAGGCGCCAATCAAACTCTAAACGATTTAATGTATTTTTTTATTAGTACACACGCTTCAGGCGATACTTCGAATAACGATTGTCTACAAGGCCCGTAATGAACAGTGTGCTATGTTTCAAAATAACAGGTCATTATAAAAATCATTACGTTGCGGTATAGCACGGGCGCATCTGCTCACAATATTTGCATAGCAGTTGATTGGGATGCAAGATTAATTCCTATAATATTTTTTGTCTTGATCATCATTTAGGTGCAATCAGGCGGGTGGAGAAAAAAAGTGATCATTATCATACTTCAGCCCTTAAGCTATTTTTTCAGACGCCAAACAAAGGGGTGCTTGCTTGTTATTAGGTTAGGGGCGATAATGTAATGCAATTACTTTTTTTTCGGTAAAAAACTTAGAAATTCATTATTCAAATCCGCCAGCTGAGCCAACGAGGAATATTTATTAGAGCTTATGTTTTTTTTTGCCGTTAACAATCTGTCGATATATAAGGAAGCGATGCACAAATCTGCATAATTAATACTACCATTAATAACATTCTAGCAATATTAATAACAACCGTAATATCAAAATCCAATTAATATAAAACAAATGCGATATCGGTTTATACATTATTGCAACGTGTCCCCAATCCACACAGCCCCCTAAGAATAAACAAGAAAAATTCATACAGTGACTTATCACTTCATCTGGCAACAGTAACCCTCGTTGCAAGGGCATCATTAGACGAAATAAGACCATTAGCAGTCCTTTCTCTTAGCATTCGTGAAAGGGTTAAATCGGCGCTCGGAGCACAATGGCTTTATTCTATTACGAGCCGCTTACACGCGCGATGTAATAAATATGAATGTTGAACAACGTGGATTATGCTCCTTTGCCGGGGGTCAAAATATTTGAATATGCGTCGAAACAATTTGTGAAGGGTTAATTGGCAGTTGGGAGTCGCTTTGTGAAACTGCGCGCGACCGCTGATGAATAATATCTTTGTTAATACATTCGGTTGGGTATAAATGTCCGCGCTTAATTTAGTTCTATGATGTACTTTTATGTGCGATTTGTCCTCTCTGTAAATAAATCGACAAAACTATAGCACGTGCAGTTTCGATCTCCTATGCAAATTTTAACGTGTACAATTATTTGTTTCGAGTTTGGACTTTGGGTTCAAAAAGTCCTTCATAGTTTCTGATACTTACGACACATATATCATATTTAATTTATTGTAATTAATTCATCTTTAATAATTACAAAGTTTCTTTCATATCAATATGTTTACTCGTTAGTGCAATTTGCATAAATGAATTTCTATAAACACAAATCAATACACACAAAAAAGACAAACAAAACTACGAGCATCGCGTCGCAATATCATCAAATAACACGTCCATTCCCATATTCACAGTGCTCTTTAAAATATTGAAATAAAAATATAACATTGAAAACATCAACAAAGACACGAAATGATTTGAGTGCTCTCCAAAATCCCCTGCTAGGTCCGCTATCACGGCCCAACTGGTTCCCGTATAATAATTACTGACAGAATCAACGTCAGCGCCGATGGCTAATTACAAAGAGCTGAATGGGGGCTTTGCCTAGTGAAAAGAGTAAAAAAAAAACAATTATGTACGATACAGTGGCCGCCGGAGTGGCCCGGTGCGCGATGTCACATCTGTTCCCGGCCTAACCCCGCGGATTAGAGCGATAATTATTCTGCAGCATAATTATTGGATTTTATACTTAACCCGGCGTCATGGGGGTGGAAAAGTGTTACACGGACGTTGGGGTGGGTCTCACCGACCCGTTCATAATGTCGAAATTATTTCAATAAATTTATAAATAACAAAGACTATATTTATTCGTGTTTATATTTTTGGGCATTTTAGTGATTAAATAAAACACAAATATTATGTTATATTATGTTTTAATTATGTATAATAAAATTTTAAAAAAAGAACTAAAACTATCAACAACTATTTTCTCTTCTACTTAAATGTAATTATATGATTATTAATTAACAATCAGTCTTAACATTTAATGGCACTTTTTTGTAGGTAACTAAGTAAATTTAAAAACTAAACAATTAATCATTTGGAATCATTATCTTTGGTACAGTCAGCACAGAAAGGTACTATATGTTCTACGCAGATATATTTGTTGCAACTCTCGCAGGTGTAATTAGTTTTACGGTCTTTTTTGGCTGAACACACTTGGCACCTTTATGCTTAATGCGTGCATTAGTATGCGTAAGTATAATTTGCAACATATCCTCAGAAATGAAAAGATTCCGGCATTCCACTTCAGATATCGCCGATTTTGCTTCTAGTACTACACCTGGCAATTGATGGATTATGTTTTCAGTTCTGGTTCTGACATTTTGTCGAAAGGGCCTCTTATACCACTTTGTTCCGTCTTTGCCATGATAAAAGTCCGAAGAATACTCACGGTTCACGTTTGAAGAACTAGACGATTCGGATGTAAATTGCTCTTCTCGCGAACGATTTCTATGCAATCGAATAGACAGTGGAATATCATCATCATCAGACTCTGAGATATCCTGTTCTGTGTCAATTGAAATACTACGCTCACTCAAGTGATCTTCTTCGTCACACATATCCTGGTCTGACAACTCAGTATCAGAGTCAGACTCTTGTAAAATTGCCAGAATACGCTGTCGTTCAGCCTCTTCACGGTCCATTTTTTTACTAAGTACCTACAAAAAATACAAATAAAATACATTGAACTATATATAACCAGCTACAATTGTAAATAACAATAAAAAATCAAAGATAAAAATGATAAAAACACAGATAATAAGTAAAACAATATGTATACAAAATGGCGCGAAATTGTTACACCGACTGCGGGGATGGGTCTCACGTACCTTTTTTAACTTTGTGCACCTGTATCTCCCACTGCGGCCGTGGCACGACTAACGTGTAGCTTGCGACGCGTAGGACAACTCAACAGCTCCAGCTATTGAGAAGAGCGGCAACGTCGCACGCATAGTAACCGAACTACAAGCGAAATAAAATGTGGTGGGTCGCACAGACCCAACCCCCATGACGCCGGGTTAATAATGACATTGTTATTTGGTCAAATGTTTGTGATTATTCTGGTGTTATAAGTTTATAATTATTTACGCAGATGTTAAAAGTACTGGCTATTATATCCACGTACTCTGGTGTATTTAAATTATTTTATATTTTGTTATTAATGGTTGGTAATGTTACAGTAATTATACTTAAATTAATACAATATAAAAATAAAATAAGAATGTCAACAAAGTATTCGAATTTTAAAACTGTAACATCGAGTACATGTAGTAGATACCAATTTATTTCATTAACAATACCCAGCCGATGAATCTAGAATAAAAAGTAGAAAAATAAAAAAAAAAAAATTCTAACTTAAGTTCTTACCATTACCACATCGTCTTAAATCAGCCTTCGACACTCTAGAAAAAACGTATAACGAAAATATATTCAATTGACCACCTTAATTAGCATGCCAAAAGATAGAACCACCCATAAAAACTTAACGCAGAGTAAACCGTTTACAAATATCCAGCTAGAAGAACATTCCGCTAGAATCGATTCAGCTTTAGATGTAGAAGAAATACTAATGACAACTGCAGGAATCCTTAGTACAGAATCAACAAGTGCGATAGTTCGTGATGATGGGTACACTCAAGTAACAACTCTTTTAGTCCTATTCACCCTACGCATTCGGTCACGCGCCAAAGGGATCGTGCCTTTGTTTCTTAGAGTGAAAAAAAAAAAAACTAAAATTATACTATCGATTTCAATGCACGATGTAATTATTGTGATTCGACTAATTGTTGCGTCGAGGGGCTCTACGGCTTTTGTTTTGAGTGCAATCTCACTTTGACTGTTTTCGCATGCCATATTGAAATTGGAGTGTTTGTTCTTTGTAGAGTTCCCATTTACTGTGGCAGTTGATTTTCAACCCTTTTATGTGATGTAAAAAGTTTTTATTCATAACGTTTCTGTGTACGTTTAAGCAGATTTTTTTACGTCAGTTCACGCTTTTATTTATCGGACCGTGATTTGCTTTTAGTTGATGAATGTTTTTAAAATCTAATATGTTTTTTGATGGCGTGCGATGCGCGTGGAGTTTTAACGCGGTTTGTTTCTGCGATTTTTTGGATTCAAAATCTGACATGTTTCAATTTACTTAAACCCTTTGATTTGATAAAATGGATAGGTGATTTTAACAAACGCATCAAAAGTTATCTAAGATTTTATAAGTCTTTGTGATTATTTGCTAAATTAATGTAGCGTAATATTTAACAATTATTTAGCTATTATACACTAGTACCTAGTGGTTGCATACAGTTTATTGATTTTAGGAAGAAAATTCGGTTTTATTCGAAATAAGTCGGGATACCTACTTTTTCGAGTAACCATGTCTAATGAAAGTTTCTGCAAGAGCTGTTTCGTATTGCATAATAATTTATGCTCCATCAATGAATGCATTTAAATTTGATTTTTATTTAATCGTTTCAAGGTTGTTTATAAATTCTAAGGAAAACACTTTTCACATATCATACAAAAACCGGACAAAAGTAACGTTGCATTGCTAAGGCACGTTCATAAATTCGCAATATAATTTAACTTGGTAACTACATAGAAATTGCGTTCAAAATCCACACGAACGCGTGTAGACAGCAAAAGGGTTTCTATTTTAGCATTCATATCGTACTTTAATTACACATTCGTATGCAAATGTATATGTGAGTGCCGCAAAGATTCGTTCGTATATTTTATCAATAAATATGCATTCATGCGTGCTCCTGTACATGACGGCACTGTAATTAGCACTCGTATGAATAGAATAGTTTTTGTCGCGACTACGCAGTTTGAATTTTAAGTGGGCTCAGTCAATTTCGAACATGGGAGTTCATTCGAGATCAAAATGATAAGGTAATAGAGGCTAAAAATACGCTCAAAGAAATACATTTAATATCCAACACGTTTAAATTTCGCAGTTATCGTTAACGCCGCGAAACATTGTCAACACAAAAAAAGTTTTTATCACTATGAAAATATTTGTACAAGCTTAATTTCCACGTTGTAATTTTACACCAACATAATTGATATCGAGTCCGATTATGGTTTGTAAAAAACAATTTTTACGCGCCGATACCGCTATAAATGTAGGCGATTGGTTTTCGTCCGTCGTCGTGTAGGTACGATCGGATCCAAAGATCCAAATGCTGTGCTTTGAGCAATAAAATAAATCTTATTTTAAGAGGTATACCTGATCGGGGGCCCTAAACAAGCCCCGAGCCTTCGTTACGGGCTTAATTAAAAAACAAAATCAATTTTATTAATTGGAAGTGTTAAAAACGGGCGGAAGAGCCGTTCGAATCTCGTATCTCGCTCGTATCTTTTCTTTAATCCGACAGAGAATGTGTTATTTTTACTCTTCTCAGTGGATATCGAATAAATTTTATCGCTCGGGACTAATTTGGTTACAAATTTATTTGGTTGTGGGATCGTTAACAAGAGGAGTACATCCACATGGTTATCTGGACTGCACTCTTTAGTACCCAGGCATGGCCGTTATAACAATATATCGACACTTGGAACTTGATAAAATGAAGACGACACCTCACTTAGGATTAAATAATACGGTTTTTTTAAGAGCATGCGCTGTGACAAATAAAAATTTTATTGTTACGATACGGTGCGATTACTTTGAGTTTTTAAAATAATATCAAAAGGAAACATCCATATTCCTGTCTAAATATTGGTATTAAATAAACAATCTTGTTTTATAAATACACGTGCTGTGACTTTGTTTAATTCTTTTTTGAAATACTATTTTATCTATAATCTTACAGGCCGTAAGTTATTTTTCTCTCTTTCAGAAATTCGATTTCTTTTTAAATTCAACGGTAATGCGCAGTCCACAAAAACACACTTTGGTTTTTTACCGGCCAATGCTAAATGATTCTACAGAGGTGATAAATCAATTTTAAAAATGGAATTGTTTATTTAACAATATAAATAATACTGGCATTCTACGGTTTTTATTAAAAAAGCTTCTACTATGGGGCTGTAATTCACTAATTAATCACTTTCATTTACATCAACACATCCGTTGTGATTTATTGGCGATATTATCGCGAGGTTTTACGCAAAAACTCACATAATTCCGAACTCATTCATGTTTCACACTAAAACATAAATGAGTTGTTTATGGTAACATGGTTGAATGTCATTGACTCGACGGAATGCACGTTTAGTCTTCCCCGCATACCACTCCGTTCCGATAATGTTCAGTGAATTCCTAAATAGCTGTTAAAATTAATAGCTCTATTTAGCCACTACACGACAAGTTCACTGCGGTTTGTGTAAAGATAGCCTTCGTGATTAAATTTCTTTTTCTAGCATTCCATCGTTTTGTTCGCGCTTTTGGTTTGGTGGTTTATTTCGCCGTTTATTTTAGGAACTTCTGTTGGCGAATATTTTTTTGATTGTTTCTTATCATTCAAAATATTGAAGTACACTTATCCGGGTTTAAAAAATGTAACTATTAATGTATCTCCTTTTATATATTATGTATATTCAAGTAAATATAATACATGTATTCAATATAACATAATATGTGACCGAAGTAAAAATATTATTTTTAAACCTAAACTTTCACTTCGTTCACATGTTATTTTATATTGATATATTTGTGTGACTATTCCCACAGGCACAGGAGTTGAATGAATATATAACTGTACTGTCTCCAAGCCACTCGGTTAAAAAAAATAGAATACGGAAGACAAAAATATATATGGCATAATTTATCGATTTATCTTATTTAACTTGTTATTTTCACATAAATAATCGGTTAATTGGCGTGTTATTGCTCTGCATTAAAATAAATATTATGAGAACGTTTTCTCTGCTGTAGGTTTATTTATTTGATATACATTGCCCACATCATCATCATCATCATCAGCCCAAAGTATTTCCCGTGGGGTCTTTATTGAGCATTCTTCATTTATCGTCCTATTGTTATTATAAAATTTATTTAAATCCTATATATTTATAGTAATATTCACACAGTGCAAGATGAACAGAATTTAATTTGCTTATTTAGATAAATTTTAGTATATTGTACTTTCTCTCTTCTCTTCTCAGGTCTCTGTGGAAATCATTGGGGGAGGCCTATGTTCAGCAGTGGACTTCCTTTGGCTGATGGATGGATGTGGATGGATGGATGTACTTTCTCAGCCAATCCTCTCCTGCTGAGCCTCTCCTCAGCAGTAGTTCGATTGAGAGAGGTTAGGCCATAGTCCGTCGGCCTAGTGAAAGTCAATAAACACCGCATTAAATACAAGCGATTGTAATCGTGAGTTCAAAACGAGATGGTTGTACGCGTGCCGTGTCGTTAACGAAGATAACAAATGGTAATTTTTCTACATAGCAAAGTAACCGGTTATAAAACAAGAGCGATGTAGACAAAATCTATTGTAAAGCGAACAATAGTGTGGACACGTCGTAAAATGAGACAATGCGAAGATAGTTCATAAGATCGCGCTGGAAGAGACATTGCATTGTAAACAAATATGTATCTTTTTTTTATTATGGCCCGGCACAGTGACCGCATTGCACCTGATAGTAAGCAAAAATGCCGTCCAGGCAGAGTATCGAATGGCATCAGACGGTAGACATGTGGCAGATGGCATGGCCAATACAATTATGCCGGCCTGCTAAGATGTCTCTTCACTTCAGGATTATAGAAATTTGTATCGTGTATACGCTTCGATAAAATATACACTAGATACAACATGAGCGCTTAGAAACTGTCACCAAAAAAGAGTGCTTTAAGCACTCTTTCGCCTTTAGTCACGCACCGACCGTTGCTTCTAAAACGTCGCAGAACTTTAGACAATATTATTTGAAAAGCTACTTTAAGCTCCAGGAATAAGGTGGAATTTGTGTTAATATATTTGGAATATGTGATCTTTTTGTTTACTTTTTTTCATGTCATGCATCGGTGCCACTTTTTAACAGAACTTTTACAGGGAACTGTGTATCTAGTGTATATTTGATCGAAGTGTATACGTATGTATGTCATGTATACGTCACACTGCAGGGCACGGACCTCCTCTATACTTCGAGAGTACTATTGAGAGTGGTTAGGAAATATAGTGCACCACGCTCACGCTAGCCTAATATAATTTGTATGGGATTAACAAGTGGGGCAATTTCTTTGGAATGGCGAGAGGTACTATCATAATGAACGAAATAGACATTGCGGTGTTACCTATCTAGGCGGTCTTTCACATATGGAAGACCTACCAACAGTAAACAAATCGGTCATAAATATCTGACAATTTATCCGAGACAATGCACAACAATTCATATAAATTTTGGTGTATTAATAAAATACATATCAAAAATAATATATAAAAGTTACTGTGCTGATGTATAATCAAACAAATCACCTATCAAGTCGCATCCAGCCAGCTAGTTCTCTGTAGTTCTGAATAAACAGATCACGCGGTATCGGAGTGTGGGCCGCCGTTGAACACGGCGCAGCCGCGGATTGTAACTCTTCGGACTGGTGCTAGTTACAGGGAGGGAGTTAGACGCTAACACTAGAGGGAAAGATGCGAGGACTAGTGCCAAATATACCTTTTTTTAAAGTTCATTTCATTGTTTATTTTTGTCCAGAAATATTAACATGTATCGATTGATAACTGATGTGAATTCGCAAAATATAATTTGACCATGCAATTAATGCTACGGTTTCCTTTGATTTTGATTCTTAAACTGTCGTTTATTGCCACATCGAAGCTAGTAATTTACCAGGTCATTGTCAGATCAAACATTTTTCCCAGACATAAACAATTTAAGATATTAACTTCCTCAAAAAAGTTGTAAGTAAATAGACGTTAGGACACTATTTGTAAATTTTATTTGTGACGTCGATCGTCACTTTATCATTATCTAAATTTACAACAAAAATTTAAACGTTATGTACTTAGAGTAATCACAATCCTGATTCTACACCTATGCACCTCACATATTTACAAAACCATATAACTCTTACCAACTCATAAGTAATTTATGAAAATCAAGGGGCTGGAGTGCGGAGTGCGGCCGTGGGTCGGGGCGTCGCGAAGTGCGAAACACTGTCGTCGTCGGCGCGTGATGTACTGCGCGGGGGCACCCGACACCACGTGGGCCGGCGCGAACCGTTTTACCGAGCATAGGGATTTTTGTGACGGAATTCTTGGTATGTGCGGTGGCTGGAGATAAAGAGAACTACCTACTTTTGGGATCAAATGTGAAAGGTTTTGATTATACAGCATAAAAATATCTATCATTAAAGTTTATTCCAAAGTGGAAATAGAAAAAGATTTTACAATAATATGAATAAATAAAATAGATATACCAAACCGACACATGCGTAATCCTGACCCCACACTAAAATCTAAGTCTATCAGGAACTACGAAAGTCTTTTCGGTCTAGTAACTAACTGCGCCGCAGAGGTTGTCGAATATAATCGAATAACAAAAAGGCAAGTTAAAAAACCGCAAAAATGCTGGGAATCATTTGAACTTTAAGATTATAAATCTCGAGAACGCAATTATGAATTAATTTAACAATATTTAACATCGTATTTATTATATAATTATTCTTCGATTTTAAACAGTTAAGGTATTAACATTTTATGGTCCAAATCCGTGTGAAAATTAAATATTCCTCTGTTTTTATCGGTTAATGTAAGATATTTTTTTCTTTTTAAGAAGCATTCACTGCTTGGAATGTAATTGGTAGATAATAGTTTATTCCATAGCCAATGGTGACTACGACTGCCGACATACACACATTTATGTCGGTCAGTTGGCCGGCGCGATCGGAATGACCTTATTTGGGTAAAACCTTGGCTCTGTCCTTGACATTGTCGATGTCCATGGACGACTGTAGCCACTGGTAATACATAACACGTAGGTTTAAATAGCTTTTACGTAACTTTTTTACTTAAAATGAGATAAGAAGAAAATAAAATAAAATAAAATTTAGATTAATTTAGTCTCCGCTACTTTTAGAAATAATAATAGTACAGACATACTGTACATAGGCACAGACATGTTAAAAAGTACATAGGTATTGGTTGTGAGACTAGTGTCTGATATAGGAGAATATGTAGCTTAAGCCTATTTTTAAAACTTATTACGCTTTCGCAGTTTGACACCTTCTCTGTCGTTATAAGCTATAATACATAAATTTATAGCATTTAAAGAAAATAAGCTATTATCCAAAAAAAAAAAAAAAAACGCCTACGCCACCCCTGTACAACAAATTCGTACAAGACAACAAAACACGCATTTCAAAGATACCAAATGATTGTAAATTAAATGAAAAACGGTGATAAAATTGGAAACACAGTTCGGATGATAAATCATTGTAAGTGTTATCTCAAATCGGATGTATAAATTAACAAGCGTGTTAAATCAACGTCCAATCATTACGTGACGGTAACGTTGCGTGTCCGTTCATACGCCACGACCTGTTCCTCGGATTGATTCGGACAAATTATTTGTTTTAACTTTGTGTATTTGGATTTTTATCGTGTTACTAGTTTAGTTGTGGTGTTAAAGGAAGTTTGCGTCTAATTATCGTGGGTAGAAGAGTTTTTGGTTAAATTGGGTAATGTTCTATGGAGTTAACATAGAGCTGTATTTTATGTGTCTTTATGCGAAGTTTCACTTCATAATCATCTCAGCTACAGTAAGATTACTGCTGAACATAGGCCTCCCCCAAGGATCTGCACATCGACCTATGGGAAGCTAGGTTTAACTCATGTTATAATTATTAAATGGAGCCTAAAAAACCGGGTCATATCCTTTCTTTACCATTCTCTTCTCGTCATAAATTTTATCTTCCCATAAATAGGCACCATCATTTTTAAAACGCAAGCTGCTCTAAATATCCCGCTCATGTATAGTAAAAAAAGAAATACACTAAATTCCTTCATTGACAACATTAAATATAGAATTCCAATGCAATAACATATGAACGGACCGTCATATCAAACACACAAGATCCATGCATTAGAAATATGACGTCACTCAAGCTGGTTTTTATCTATCAATTCGTTTGACCCCGGCCTCCCGCCCACGATGTATTTTTACTTTTTAATGCGGACCTTCACACCATACGGGGTTGGTTACTTCGATTTCATGTATAAACATCAATATTATCGTCCTTTGGAATTTTCTCCCACGCTTAAGTATGTAAGGAAGTTATTGACCTACTGGCAGACTTCAACTTTGAGAATCTGCTTTAAAAGCTGTTTTAATTGGTAGAGTTAGGATGTCATGTACATTTAAAATAGTATAATAAATTGTTATATTATACAAATTCGAATCTGCGTCAATATTGTAAGATTAGATAGAAAATTTCTATGTATTAGTACATCAGTATCAGTCTGGATACGATCAGTCTGGATTTCACTCATAGGAATCTAGACAATACGGTTGTGTTGTAACCTTTGTTTATCCAGTATACAAAGATATGCTGTTATATAGCCATGGACATACCAACCTGGCTTGCATTACAAGAGGCCTACACTCAGCATTGGGTAGATACACAGGCTGAAGAAGAAGAAGAAGATATCCGGTATCGAACAAGTTGGCATAATTGTTTCAAGGTATTCATCATCCATACAGAGTTCAATTCATACAAGTGTTCGATTTAACGCTTTAACTTATTTTGTTTTTTGGTTTGAGTATTATTTAATTTTACGACCTTATTCATAGACAGTTTTAAACCAGTTTTATTTATCAAATGTATTGTCCTTTTGCTTCAACGGAATTCAAAAGGCGTTTTAAAGGGACTAATTATTTGTTAGCTTAAATAGATTGTATCTTTATTTTGTTTTATAAAGTTTATTATTATTATTTACCAGTAGATAGCCATTAGAATTGCATCACTTTTACAAGTAACTGTTAGGGCCTAGGTTTCTTCATCGTAGCACTATATAGGTAAATATTTTAATATTAGAAAAGGAACACTGTAAATAATTTCCTCAAGAAATAATTAAAATAACCATTAAAATTGCGCAACACTGGTTTCCAATTAAAGTTAAGTCAGTAGCATTCACGATAACTCTCTCCCGTGTACTAAAATACTCATCACATATCAAGTGACTTTCTAAAATGATTATTTATTATGAAACGCTATTAGGCAAAAATCTTTAAGTCATTTATTTCAATCATAATTTTACTAAACACTTATATTATTTATACAAATATACCTTGTTATACGCATTGTGCATTTTATGATTTGTTAATTGCTCCTGTGATTCATAGAACGTATTATTATTTCTGTGAGATTTCAAACCGTGAATTATGTAGTGGAATTAAGAGCTAAAATGTTATAAATATAATAGGTATGATTCATTTTACTTACTGCCCGATCAATCGGATCTCTAGGTTTAAATATAGTAGTAATCTCTTAGTAACTCTAGGCTTAAAGACAGTAACCCGTTGGTTGGGAAAAGTCGCCTATTACATGGGGCTTCATTTTCCTAAACCCAAATGACACCTGATTAAATGAAAAATAAAAAAGTATTTATTCCGCAACTAAAAATATACATTAAACAAATATAAAATACATAAGCGAGATGAAATCTGTGTATAGTTAGTCACGTGTGCCACATTCGGACGCAACGGGTTGACCCCGGGTCGGACTCTCGCCCGTCGTATCATAATTACCAGTGAAATAACCTGATTGTGATCACGACACGCACACAGGCCTGCCTTTGTATTTGTCGTGCCAGTGGCTGTCAACATTTATCATTCTATAATATTAAAGAATTAAAAAAAAAACTGTTTATTTGGATCTTGTCATCAAAATTATAAGACACAATATGGTCAAAAAATTTGTTTAGATAATCGTCAATTGTTGTTGGTGGAAAGAAATAAAAACGATTTTGAATTGAGTCAAAGTATCGGCAAACTAAGCGTCCATTCTCCAAGCGGAAAGTGGACAAAAAGTCTATAAAAGCTATGGGAAGTCACTGGATTCATACCGAATACAGTTTTTCATCTAAAAATATGTTTATATGTAATTTAATTAGAGCGTAGGTACTAAGCCAATTGTGACAAGTAAAATAAACTTATAATTTGCTTCAGATTAAAGCTTACTTTACAATAGAATTATTAGAATTCCCAATTATCACTGCTCCTTTAACGGTTTTCAGATAAACAAAAAACAAATTCTTGCTATACAGTTTAAGAATTAATGAACTCTAAAACTTTGAGAACCACAAAACATCGGTCCGCCAATGGGCATACAAGCATTCGTCCGCTCTGGTAAGGCACCCTGACGTCTCTCACGTACCGACACTCAAACATTTTGTCTAACCGACTGTTAAATAGCCGAGTCGAGCCGTCGATACATCAATCACACAAACAAACACGTATCATTTGAGAATCATTGCTTTTTTTCGCTTCAATTAGATCTTTTGTGGCGCGCGTACAAAAACGGACATAAGTTTTGATATAAAATTAAATGCGCCGTTTAACATTACGGGTTGTAGTGTTGTTTGTCTATTGTACTGTTAAGTGAATCTTTGTTGATAATGTTTCGGAATTGATGTGCGTTATGAGAAATTTGATGTCGATTCATCATGGGCTGTCACTGATGGATTAAATGAGGATTATTGTATTAAACTTGATTTTGGTGTTAATAGTGTCATAATTCTGCTTCAATTCGTTTAGCCCTTTCTATATGTTCACGACCTTTAGGGGCTATAATTTGAGGCTAAGTGTTATCATCTATTCGCTTCTTTAATGCTAAAGATTAAGCACAATGTGGCTGATCAAAAAGTATGTCAACTATTATAGAATCAAATTGGTTTTTACGAAGATATTTACACCTAACTTTAAGACATGTGAGTTAAGATATAAGATTTTGTTTTTTGGTCTTCATTATTAATTCTTCTAGTATTGCTTTTTATACGTGAGCATTAACCCGGCTCCAGGGACTGCAGGGCTCCTTTCCCTGTTTTCCACTGGAGTAAATCCTGTTCGGCGCGTCCTTGTCGCGGGGGTGGGCACTCTGCGCCTCAGTAGGCCGAGGTGTACGAGTGGCGAAGTTCGAATAGGGACCTAGATCTGCGGGGTATAACGCGGACCCCTTGCCCAGGGTTACGGGTGAAGACCACAACGGCGACAGCGGCGGAGAAGGTGGACTTCGGTACGGCGCTTGTTCTGGCGGAAGTGGCACCGGATTCGGAGTACCGTAGGCGACGATTAGGCACACCTAAGGAAGTCGGCAACTCCTGCAGCCAACCCGCCTCCACACGTAGCGACTTGTCGCTCCTGTGGGTCCAGTCGGTAAGGCCGAGAGGAAACCATGGATGCTGGGCAAGTTCATGGCTTCAAATTTGCGTCCCAGGCGATGCAGTGCTTGTGGAGAGGACACTCCGCCTGTGCCTGCATGGGTACAGACAACAACACGGGGAGCCGCAGTTACCGGTGATAAGTCTCGCGCTAATGGACGTGTGCGCAGGCGCCAGGGGTGGCCCCTGTCGGTGGGATAGCTCATCGCGGCTAATTGACTAGTTAACGCCCGCCTTAAGCTGGGCAGCCCTCAGCCAATAAGGTACTAGTCCGTCCTCCATCTTGCGCTCCTATGGGTGTGTGGAGCAGTAGGCATGTCAATGACTATCACAAGATGGGAATATAATGCACCTAACAACAACATCAAGACAAAAATATACACAAGTCAAAGGAAACCAAGACTTAAGGGTAGGAGTGCGGTGTTGCGCTTCGCCACCTGGAATGTGCGCACCATGTTACCAGAGTACGGAAACTTGGCAAACGATGGCCCTGCAATAAGGAAAACTGCCATAATTGACAGAGAGCTGCTGCGTCTCCGTATCGACATTGCTGCATTACAGGAGACTCGCCTCCAGGAACAGGGTAGCATACGTGAGAGCAATTACACGTTTTTCTGGAAAGGAAAGGATGCGGGAGAAAGGCGTGACCATGGAGTTGGTTTCGCAGTGCACAATAATTTGGTTAATTGTATTGACCAACCGATAGCTATATCTGAGCGGCTAATGTATCTTCATCTTATGTCAACCTCTGGTCCCGTTACATTAATCTCTGCATACGCTCCAACCTTGAAAGCATCTGCTGAAGCCAAAGACAAGTTTTATGAGGAACTGCGAGAGTGTTTGCTTAAAGTGCGTAGTTCGGATAAAATACTACTACTTGGAGACTTTAATGCAAGAATTGGAAATAATTGGCACAACTGGCCCGGTTGCATCGGTGTGCATGGTACCGGAAATATGAATGAAAACGGACAGCGGCTCTTGGAACTCTGCGCCTCTTTCTCTTTATGTGTAACTAACACCTTTTTCCGGAACAAACAGGCCCATAAAGTGTCTTGGAAGCACCCTCGTTCCGGTCACTGGCACCAAATCGATTTTATTATAACTAGAAGGCGAGATCTCCGAGATATCTTAAACTCCCGCTCGTATCATAGCGCGAACTGTGACACCGACCACTCTATGATTGCGGCTAAAACACGTCTCACAGCAAAAAAGATTCATTCATCCAGAAAGGCTTGTGGTAAAACGAGGATTAACATCAGAGCCACACTTGACGAAGAACTACATAAAAAATTTGCCTTGGACATCGGGAATAAATTGAATCTGGAATGTCTTAATCGTTTACAAGACGTTGAATCTTTATGGCACCTCACTAAAGAGACTCTTTTAGAATCAGCTGTTCAAACATTTGGGAAACAATGCAAAATCCAGTCGGACTGGTTTGCTGCGAGTGAAGATGTGTTGCGCCCTTATATTGAGAGGAAAAGATGTGCTCGGTTGCAACTTCTGAATTGCCCAAACGACAAACTGCTCCAACTCTCCTATAACACTGCCAAGGCCGACGTACAGCAGATTTCTCGGCGCTGCGCAAATCGGTACTGGTCCAAACTTTGTGAGGATATTCAGCAATTTAGGGACATTGGTGACATGCGTAGCATGTATCAGGGCATCAAGACCGCAATTGGACCAACTATAAGAAAACGTGCAGCAATTAAAGACATAAATGGCGAACTCATCACAGATAAACGTCAACAACTCGATAGATGGGCGGAACATTATTCGAATCTTTACTCGGAACCAATAGACATCAATCCTGAAGCCTTGGACCAGCTACCAACTTATCCAGTTTTAATAGAACTAGACGAGCCTCCCACTCTTGAGGAGTTCGGAAATGCGCTTAATGGTCTAAAGTTGGGCAAAAGCACGGGGCGCGATAACTTACCTGCTGAAATTATCAAGCTGGAGTGTGTTTTTCATCCTTTGTTTGAGCTCCTTCTACGCTTTTGGGATAAAGGCACAATACCTCAGGACATGCGTGATGCGGATATTATAACACTATACAAAGGCAAGGGCGATAGGGGCGATTGTAACAACTATAGAGGAATATCACTATTAAGCATCGCCGGCAAAGCATTCGCAAGAGTGGTTCTGAAAAAACTTGAGACTCTTGCGACAAGAGTTTATCCCGAATCGCAATGTGGATTTAGAGCCGGTCGTTCTACAATCGACATGATATTCACACTACGCCAGCTTCAGGAGAAATGCCGGGAACATCAGATGCCGCTATACATGGCCTTCGTGGACTTAAACAAGGCCTTCGATACAGTAAGCAGAAATGGCCTTTATAAGATCTTGACTAAAATTGGGTGCCCACCTAACCTACTGGCCATGGTGCGTGCTTTTCATGAAGGTATGCGGGGCTCGGTTCTCTATGACGGCGATTCTTCATCTGATTTCTATATGAAACGTGGAGTAAGACAGGGATGCGTGCTCGCGCCAACTCTCTTTGGGATCTTTTTCTCAGCTTTGCTTAATGCGGCATTTAACGATTGCAATATTGGTGTACTACTACACACAAGAAGGGACGGAAGACTATTTAATATAAATTTATTAAAATCTCATAAGAAACGCCACGAAGTACTGGCCCGTGAACTTCTCTACGCTGACGACGCTGCACTCGTTGCCAACTCTGAGCAGGATCTGCAGGATTTGGTATGGAGATTTGGTCGAGCTTGCAAACTATTCTCAATGAGCATTAACACCAAGAAGACCGTTGTCATGGTTCAGGGCACTCACTCGTTACCCGACATTACCCTGGATGGTGCGCCGCTGCAAGTTGTGGACAGCTTTTGCTACCTCGGCTCTACCACAACATCGCATCTTTGCAATAATAGAGAGATAGATACTCGTATTGGAAGAGCTTCATCGACCTTTGGTCATCTCTCATCTAGGGTCTGGAACAACAACAAACTGACCTTGTCAACTAAGATCCTTGTTTACCAAACTTGCGTCCTTAGTATCCTGCTGTATGCGTCAGAAACATGGACTACCTATTCTAAACAGGAAAGACGGCTCAATGCCTTTCATATGCGCTGTCTGCGTACAATCTTAAGAGTTACTTGGAGGGACAGGATAACCAATGAAGAAGTTCTGTCACGCACCAGCAGTAACAGCATTATGGCACTTCTGAAACAGAGACGACTCCGCTGGCTTGGTCACGTTCACCGAATGGATCATGATAGATTACCTCGTGAAGTCATGCTTGGACAGATTGCCAATGCTAAGAGACCTGTTGGGCGTCCTATTTTGAGATTCAAGGATTCCTGTAAGCGGGACATGGAAAGCTTTGGTTTGGAATTCAGGACTTGGGAAAATCTGGCCATTAAGAGACCTGAGTGGCGCAAAATGGTTGCTGATGGGATGCGGAGGCATGACGAAGTCTGGCTCGATATGATAAAGCGGAAAAAGCTTCGTACTAGAGCAGCTGTCCCTGTTCCCGATTCGCGCTTCACTTGCGACATATGCGGCAAGAGATGCCGTGCTGCCATTGGCCTTGTAAGCCACAGAAGAAAATGTGTCAGCACCAGAGTACAGGCATCCTAATTGCTTATTATCTTACGCAATAAATTTTGTACACCACAAACACTGCAACAATCATCTGTCAAGATGTTGTGGCCAATGATATGATGATAGTATTGCTTTTTCACAACCGACTAGCTATGACAGTTCAATAAAAACTAATGGTGAATTTTGGCTGCTGCGTTATTTCTTCTATTCTATTCATATGCACTGCAACGTAGTGATTGTTCCCTATAATTAAATATGCACTTGTAAACGCAATAAAGCGTCACAAAAGTGGTCATAGATAAAAAAGAGATTCCAGAATCAGTTGAAATCACATCAAATTAATACTACCTATAAATTAAATTACGTGGCTATTAAAAGCCCACACCTTCCACGACAAATCACGTATTAATTAAAGTGATCAATTCTCACATCTCATGGGACACATAACCATGTCACACGTTAATTACAACGGAAACTAATACCACCTTATCTGAGATCACAATGCTTGTACTTAAACATTTATTCTCGAGTCTATCGTTAGCCTCGCATGCTTAATACCAAATGCTCATCAATTAATTTACAAGTTACTTAACCGACAAGCTTAGTGCATTGAAATTCCGTGAATATATTCACGTAATTAAATTATGTATTTATATGGGATGAAGTCTTATGCAATTTCATAGTTCAGGTCGTGATTAACATTTTGATTATTACAGTTTTGTAACACGAAACGAATTCTAAATAAACAAAATACAGAAATGCAGACTTTTTTACGACGATACGACCGCTCATGAACAATAGCAAAATCAAACACCATGAATTAAAAAGCAATGCTTGGCATACTATTGTGTTCGCCATCCCGAGACATAGGATGTTAAGTTTCAATATGTATAGTAGTTAGCTTCAATGTCCTTCACACGGGAATACAACAGTGCGTTTACACTACTGTTTGGCGGGAGAAGTAGACATTGCGGTGCCTACTACCCGGGTGGAATCTCACATATGAGAGACCTACCACAGTAAATTGTATTTGATTAACGTTATTTTAAGTCATTGGACGAAGCCCGTTTCTATCAAGTTCCAGTGTATCTATTTCAGCAAATCTGGCTTCAATACTGGAACTTATACAAGGCTAGCTTATAGTTTTCAATTTTTATTACAAATCCATCCATGTCAAAGCAAAATGTGGGTGTCCTGGCAGCTCTACCTACCCCTTCTGGGGAAAAGACGTTATGTTTATGTGTGTATGGATATGGACCTTACATGACAAATATATGGAAAATCTCGCATGTCAATTATCAGAATAATATTATCAGACAATTCATACATCAACTATAGTAATAATATTATTTATATAGTATCTATTGAAGAGCAATAACTTGATGATGAGGTCGCAACAGCACTTAACTTTAGATGATTCAATAAACGTAAAATGTAAACTAATAATTGAATACTTGACTCAAATTATGCAGACATAAGATTTTAGAATTCAATAATGGCGTTTAAATAATTCATATTATCTATTTGAATTAAATGACATGCAGTGTTTTATCTTCAATCGAAACCTTGCGATCATACGAAATATTTGCATAAATTTTACTAAATATAATCGCTGGCTACAATCACTAATTAACATCAAACAAGGTACAGTTGTGATTTTGTATAAATGTTACATCAAATTATACATTAGAAGTAATCATATGTATATATTAAATAAGAAATAACAAAACTCAGAAATATTTTTATTTATAAATCATTGCTCAATGAAATTGCGAGTAGTTTCCATTCGCACTACAAGATTTCGCTATATAAAAGCCTTATAATACGTGTAGTACCATAAAATAGGTGTCGCCATTACATCTTTTATTTACACTAATATTATAAAGAGGAAAACTTTGTTTGTTTGTTTGTTTAATTGTAATGAATAGGCTCAAAAACTACTGGACCGATTTTAAAAAATCTTTCACCATTCGAAAGCTACATTATCCACGAGTAACATAGACTATATTTTATTTTGGAAAAAAATAGGGTTCCGTAAGATATTTGGATTTTTCGGACACAAACTGAAAAAAATCAACCAAAGAAGTTACTTATTTTGCGTACGCTGCCTAAACTACAAAAGATAGAACCATAAAATGTTATAATTAATTGTAGACCATATAAATATATACAAGAAAGTCCGCGACACACTATACCTATCTATGTCGAGTGAGGCACAACAACAACATTTTTATTTAAAAATCTTGAATTTTTTTTTGGACTACATTTAAACGCGTTTATTTTACTCATGCTATTAATCCTTATCAAAATAAATTATTTCATCAATAAGTACAGTTTATGTTGATAATATTTGGTCTTTGAATGATTAAAATTGGACGTTTGGTTTTGAAGTTGTGGTGAAATTAAAATATTACGATTTCTGCTGCACAAAAATTTCATAAGGCAATCTTTATATGTACATGTATATGGAGAGACGGGATATAATAAAGTGGAAGGTACGGGAGAAGGTTGGGATAGCTGACAGATTTGATAGGACGAAATATAAATGCACGTTATAAGACGGGATGGATAATAAAGAGAAAGGACGGGATGGATTGGGAAGAGACTGAACAGACGGATGAGACGGGATTGAGCCGGACAGTAGGACAGCTACGTCAAGTTTAGGTATACAAGAGTTTATACGAAAAATAACATGTATTTGGTGTGGAGTGGAATCAAAAAATATATGCACCCAGACGAAGCTGGGCCGGGCCGCTAGTGTTTATATATAGTAATTACTTTTTTTAATATGTTTGTATATAACAAGTACAGTTTGAATAATAAAATAATAATTTTAAAATACTGCCTCGGTGGCATAGTTTTACGACAGTACGGTTACAAAGTTGAGGTCTCGGGTTTGAAATCTGACTTAGGAAGCAGCCGGATCGACTCCGCCCGGAGTCAGGAATTTGTGCCCGATATAGCGATAGGCCGATGGCCGTTGGGGCCAAAAGGTTCTCGAGTGGAGGCCACGTACAGGCAAGCGAAATGTCGGACGCCCGCCTACAAGGTGGACGGACGATCTGACTAAGGTCGCAGAAAGTCGCTGGATGCAGGCCGCTTCCAACAGGTCATTGTGGAGATCCTTAGGGGAGGCCTATGTTCAGCAGTGGACTTCCTGTGGCTGATATGATGATGATGATAGCGATAGGCTCGCCCTTGCCACATCGTGGGACGGAAAATACAAGGCACGATGTAGGTATCCTGGCACTTCTGCCTTCCCTTTCCGGGAAAAACGTGTGAGTTTATGTATGGGCATATGTGATTTACAAAATAGTTTAAATAGCTTTGAAATGTAATATTAATTTCTAAAAATGCACGCATCATTGGAATTAAGATCCCGGTGTTTGAATTCAAATCACCGAAGTCAAACGTCGATCAATTTAATTGATCATTCAACATACACATAAGCCACACGGAAAATACTTAAAGCTCAGACACTTAATCAATTTACTGAGATCGCGGGCACCACTCAATCATTCGGTTTCGCGACTCCTTAGATCAAAAAATGTTGTAGATCTGACATTTCTCAGCTACATGGTACAAAAACTACCCATGTTTTTTCATTAGCTTCCAAAGAAAAACTTGATCAAAGATATTTTTCGATCCAACTGCCATCCGTAGAACTAACTTTACTTTACTTAAAACATTTGTATTACTTCATCAGTACCACATAAAATCATTTAACTGTTTGTCGCTTGAGAATTCGATCGATCATCATGTAAGAAATTTCACTAACTACATAAAAAGCAGGAACAAATTTATTAATTGTTTTATCTTCTTCGCTCCAACTGAATTCGAAAGTAATTTGAAAGGGCCAAAACATTTGATAGCTAAAATAAGTTTTAAAACTGTCTATGAATAAAGCCTATAGTGTCAACATCACTCCATACAATAAAGACGTCACCTTTGAAAGGAAGTTGTTTTAAACATCCTGTTTATTATTTAGATCACTATCTGATTCTGTACTTAAGATTAAGAAGCATTTCCTGGATCCCTTGATATCACGATTGCATTACTAATTAAGTAGTTAACCTTACCAACAATAAACGAAGATCTCAATGAGATGGTAGAATCATAAAAATGTACCAAATGACCATTCGCGTCAATGCATGATCAATGTCTGCTCGACTGACAATTCGTCAGCATCGTGAATTCGGTAAGGGGCAATCTTTAGCCGATTGGGTGCGACCTTATCTTCCTTTATGGTAGGATCTTAAAAAAGATTTATGATAACGCACGGTCCGGACGAAGCCACAAACACTTTAAAATAAATGACAAGGAGTCACTCGGAATTGTGATGGAAATGCTTTCTGCAGTAAAATTAAACGATAACCCTGTCGTTTAGAGAGATTTAAATGGCTTAGTGAATTTTATTGGGTCTGCCTACGTTTAGTTTGGCCGGGTTGTGATCTTTCCAGTTTTATGTCCCCCACCTCGAACGCGATATCCGCTGTGTTTATGTACGGTATAAAATTATTACATGAGTTATTACACCGTAGGATATTTTAATTTTACGTACATTACGTGCCGAGTTTTTACGATGCCTATTGATAATAAAAGATACACATTTCGCATATGGCATGACCATGAACTTATTAATAAGTGATGAATAATGCAGAGGTTGTTTAGCTAACGGAACTGCAAGGGACCTTTCGAGTGTAAACAGCAGTGTCGATCCTGTTATCCTGGTATCATATTTTGTGTCAAACATTTACTGATCAGCATATTCCTATGTTCAGCGGTTGACTTCCTGTGGCTGAGATGATGATGATGATGATTATTATACTGATTTATGAAATTAATCAATTCGGTTTTACTACGGTATGATTGCAAAGCTGAGGTCTCCAATTCCAACCAGGGTCGGGCAAAGTGATATTACATTTTTTTCAATTTGTGCCCGATATGGCGATAGGCTAGCCTATCACATCGAAAACGGAAAATGCAAGGCTAATCGTGGCTGTCCTGGTTGCACCTCTACCTACCCCTTCTGGGAAAAAGGCGTGAGTTTATGAATTGTATATATGTATGTAATAATAAAAACGACCGGTAAATTTTAGACTCCCCCCCCCCCCCTCTACCCCCTCCTCGTGCCATATGATTCGACAGTCCAGCCAAAACAACACTTGAATTACCACACAAAATATTTATACACAGTTAATATCACAACAGAAAATCAATACACGATTCATTCAAGTCATAGCCGAGCGGCGCGGGTGGTCCTATTAGCATACATTATGCGCATCACAATAAATTTAACACTTTAATTTGTAATTACAAATGCATGCGTTCTAAATGGTACTGTCGCTAGATATTTCTAATTATTAGCCAACCTTTAATCTAAGATTACGGCTCAGCTCGTACCAAACGTGATAACGTTCAATAATATGATCGTTTTAGTTCATGACTTGTGCTACTATTTGCAATGTTGTGTGGTGTCAATACACTCTGTGTTTGATTTTGTTTTGTTTTGTATGGAGATGGTATTACTTAGTATAGGGTATGTACTAACGTGATGTTAAATCGTGAATTGTTATTTTATTTTATTTGCTGAAGGCTTAATTATGGTGGATAATATATCTAAATATAAAAATAATACGTCAATGTTATCAATTTCGTTTACGTTATTTAAATATATTTTTTATGAACTTGCAAAAAATATGAGCCATATTATGTTATAATTACTGGCGTTTTAAAAAAACAGATACAAATTAACATGAAAATTGTTCTAGTCCTAGTATCTAGACTTTACAATAAGTGAATTTGCGTCTTAGCTCAATCAGCTTTCTTAAGTTCCGTGTCTTCTCCATATTATAGTGAATCGCGTGGGAATACGGGGGTTCAATAAAATATGTTAAAATTGGTATTTAGTAAAGTCTATTCCTAGAAACAGAGCATATATAATATATACTGATACAGCTAATTCAGTATTAATAAATTCCTTAATATGCAATTAAAAAGATACGTAAATATATAAAATTACCATAATTATAAGAATAACTAGCTGTCGGGCCCGGCTTCGCCCGGGTGCAGATAGTTTTTGAGTCCAATCCACATCAAGAACATATTATTTCGCGTGTCTACTAACTATATTTCCCGCGTGCCGTCGACTATATTTCCCTTCCGTAGGAGAGGACATCCCGTGCCAACAATTTGAATTTGAAAGAGTAGAAAATATGTATATTTGGTTTCCTGACTCATCCCACGGAAACACTACATTTTTCGGGATAAAAAGTAGCCTATGTGTTAATCCAGGGTGTCAGCTATCACTATACCAAATTTCATCAAAATCTGTTGAGCCGTTTTTTCATGAAAGAGTAACAAACATCCATACATACATACAAACTTTCACCTTTATAATATTAGTAAGGATTCTCTCACGACCGATAGAAAAACACACACACCGTAAAAATCTCGAGATACACCACTTAATCTGAAGATAATTATCTCCATTAATTAAACAGACGCCTTCAACCTATTTAGTTCCGTATGCGAGTGTACCAGTCCAATTAATAAGTCCTAGTAATATACATCGTATTAGTTAAATTTATGTTTATAATCAAAGTATGCTCTATCTGCTATCTGTTTCGAGATTATCTCAACCGAGTCACACATTGCCTTTGAAATTATTTTATCCGGTATTGAAAACGCAGAGCATCGGGTTATCATATGAAATAATAATAACATTACAATATTTTGTACATTAAGTGCATTCGGGGTGTGGTGTTTCGGATAAGTGAGAGGACGCCTTATGCGCCGAGATACGGGAGTGTAGACTTATTGATCTCGTAGACTTGTCTATAATTTAATTCTGTATCAGCCCATATACGTCCCACTGCAGGGCACGGGCCTACTCTACAATCGACAGTACGATTGAGAGTGGTTAGGCCATATAGTCCACCACGCTGGCCTAGTGCGGGTTGGCGGACTTACATACCATAGAAATTCTTATGAATCGCTATGGTATGCAGGTTTCCTCACGATGTTTTCCTTCACCGTTTTAGTGCGTGGTGATTGACCATCAATACACACAGGACTCCGAAAAGTCAGAGGTGTGCCCTGGGATTCGAGCCCGCGACCATCGTGAACATGTTGGCAGCCGCGTCTAGTCCGTTTACCAACAGGCCACCACGCACTATAATTTTATTGAGCTGTCTATAAAGTTTCTTATAGTATGATTTGTTATACTTAACATGTCATGTCTATAAGAGCAGGCAAAGTGAAAGCTGTAACTAAATTAATATTCTTAAGCTGAGGTCATGGAAAAACTGTAAAAGCTTATAAGATATTTTAATTTTATATTCCACCAGCGGCCCGGCCCAGCTTGGCCCAGCTTGGCAAATAGATTTTTGTACAATAATATGTACGTATTATACATATAAACCTTCCTCTTAAATCACTCTATCTATAAAAAAATGCATCAAAATCTGTTGCGTAGTTTTAAAGATTTAAGCATACAAAGGGACATAGGGACAGAGAAAGCGACTTTGTTTTATACTATATAGTGATGAAGGGTGGATGATAATTCGATAGTCACTTAAAATAACAAAACAGACATTGAATTAGTGAACTAAAATTTTAATTTTGGCACGTAACTTATTGTATTTAATTTAATGCTTCACAATATTATGTATGTGAAATAAGTTTCTCAGCTACGGTTAATGTTTAGCATCACAGCTGCTTGACAGTTTATACAACAGTCTTAAAATCGATACTGTAAAGAATTAACTGCAATACGTAATTATTTTAATATGTCTAATATTTCTAAAGTGCGCGGAGATTCGCATCCACCATTACCACCGGAGCTGCAAACAATAATTATACTATTATCGAACGCCATAAAATCCTGCAGAGATATAACTCAATTTATCGTTTATATTCATTGAATAATAAAGTGTTAATTATGACCGCTATTCTGTAATATTAATAGGTCTGTGTAAGTGTGACCGTAGGCGTCGCTAACGATTTTCCGAAACGTAATGTCGAGCCTAAGCAAGCTGTAGTGGAGCACCATGGACGTGTCACGTGGTATTTTTTTATTTTATTTTACCAACCAGTACACGAGAGGACAATTCATTTCATTAAATAAACTCTTCACCGCATATTAAAAATGTAGGCGGCCATCCAAGATTTTATTGTACGTCGATACCGAAACTTAAGTGTTACTTTTTGATTTTTTAATTTTAAACAAACAAACTCGGCTACTAAAAAGATATTAAATAAGAACTTAAAAAATTCTCGCGCCCCGGATCGGATTTAATTTTCGTGTACGAATTTCTTAATGAATTTTATTCACGACGGTTAGCGATTCTCGAAATCATTAAATTTATCGTGACAACGTAATGCGCTTTAAAAATAAAGATTGTCGTGAATGTTCGGGTCCGAAAATGCATTAATTGTTACAAATAACACCTTAAAAATCACGTTTCAATAACAAAAGAAGATTAAGATCGTGATTAATAACATAAAACAAACCAACAAAAACTCAGCTTTAAAAATATGTAATTAAGGCTTATTGTCTTCTTGAAGGATCATTTAACTCTAATCACGTTTCATTTGACCTTACATTGACACTATCGGTTCTCGAACTCATCTCGCAACAATTAAAACAATCTACATTAAGTGAGGGCTCGATGAAATCCGCATTCCCCTTAACTCGGGGCAAACGACCTCTCATGTGTAGGTTTGCAAAACTTCTCAATGAAGTACCTACACAGTACAGTTATTTTGTCATACAAAATTATAACCTCCATAATTTTTGCACGGAAAAAATTACCAACGACAAAAACCGGGTAATATTTTTCATTTAGCTGATGGATATTAATATTAAATGATATGTATTTTTATTTCATTTAACCGCTGTACGGTTCGTGAGTGACAAACAACACTCGACCTTTGCTAGAGGCGAGACATAAAGAACAATAAAATGTTAAAATCACAATAAATTGGATGGCAATCAAGTACTAAATGCACTTTTGTTTTCATAATAACTTCACGTTAACGAAATTGAAGGACTCATATTTTTTATTACTGTATTTAAATGTAATTTTCCATTTAATACATTTCAGTAATTGGTCAAATACATTGTAATTTAAATTCAAGACATTTAGGACATATACTCTGTGTTGCAAAGGTGTCTCGTGTTACGAAAGCAATTTCACGACGCACCTAATTATAAATAAATTTTAAAATGAAACACAATACGAAGCGAGATATGGTGGAATGAACGCGGCCCTGACACCCGAATGCTGTCGTTTGAAAAAGCGAAACAATCTGGGTTTGATCGTAAAAGTGCCGAAACTGAATGCGCGAACAATGAGCGGCGAAGAAATATTTATTGGCCGATTTTATTGGTCGCTTCGAGAAATTAAACGTGTCCATATATCACAATGAGTGACGGATGTGTAAGTAGGCCGCAAGTATTTATAAACAGGCCACAGGTAGCTATAAAATAGATTTTAAAATAACCTTAATTATATTTTATAACCTATCAACATATACATACATACATAAACTCACGCCTTGTTCCCAGAAGGGGTAGGCAGAGTGCCAGGGCACCCACATTTTGCCTTGTATGTTCCGTCCCACAATGTGATAGGTGAGCCTATCGCCATATCGGGCACAAATTCCTGACTCTGGGCTGATACTGAATAGAAAAATCCAATATCACTTTGCCCAACCCGGGATTCCAACCCGAGACCTCAGCTTTGTAACCGCACCGTAGTACAACTACGCCACCGAGGCAGTCATATACAGGGTATATCAAGACTGCTACCGAAAACGAAGCCGGGTGGTTGTCCCTTTTTTATGCAACAGAAAAAGTTGCAAAAAAAAAGCGACAATTTTTTTTTTGTTATTTTTTTCCTATGGCCATATTTGGTTGGTAAATATATTTTTTCCTAAAATAATAGTGTATACCCTTTTATTTATAAATACTCTAAGGTATAAAAGAGTTTAAATTATTATTTTAGCAAAAACTATGGATTTATCACCCAAAAATGACGATATTTAAAAAATCATAAAAAATAATTGTCGCGTTTCTTTGCAAAATTTTTAGTTGCATTGTGTTTGTAATCACTCAAACTACCACCCGGCTTCGTTTTCGGTAGCAGTCTTGAGATACCCGGTATATTCATTATATTGCAACCACTCGATCTATGGAAGTTTATGTAATGCATTTATCATTCAATTTTTGGAATTAATCGATACAATCATTATATTGCAAAGATAAGATCGATTATTCTAGTCTTTTAATTTATTATGAATTAAAAACTAGATTTATTTTTTATGGTCGTCATTTATTGCTATAAAATCACTTAATACTTAATCCGATGGAATGTCTAATGCATTACCTATATTATTAGCACTATAAATCATCTTGCGCCAAAACGAGCGATACATATTCTAATACATAGTATTTATGCCATTATTGTCTCTCATTATAACAACTTTAGGTAAAATAAAGTCGAAAATTGCGTACACAAAAACAAAAGGTAAATATAAATTTGTGAACTATCCTGCTCGGGATATCTCGAGGTGTCAAGTCATCGGTCGTTAATCTATATTAAAATAAACCGCATTGTTTCAATTATTACCAATATTCAATTAGAAAGTCGACTGGTTGGACGCCTGGCACGCCCAAGGGCTAATTCAAATTAACTTGAACAAAAAATATGTTTGTATTTGTTGTAGGATTTGACCCTTTAACTTTCGCTTTAGCTTTGATGTTTTTCTATTGGTATGGTACAAATATAGACTCAGCCCTTTTTGCCCACAAGGGGTAGACAGAAATGCATAATAAATAATACAATAATAAATAATAATGCATACACTCAAATTGTGCCTTGTGCTAGGCACAAGATCGAAAATGAAAATATATCATTATGTAAGTACGAATGTGAAAGCGATAATACCCAAGGATCTTAAAAATAGTCAGTGTATAATTTTCTGCCAATGATTTTTTAATAAAGGAATCATGTTAACCTTTTCTTTTTCTAATAATTACCTCTTTAATAGGATGGAAACTGTTTATGACATACCGTTAAATTAATTTCTTATGGGAGGCAGGTGAATGCTGGAATCTGGATCTTCCTAGACCTCCTATTGATGGGACTTCCTGTGTTTAATTTGTTTGCCAATTCTTCATTTATTTCCAACAAAATCTTGATCTCAAGGGTGCATTAAAAATGTGTCATAATATTATATTTTAGACATAAACTATGAGTAAACTAGCATGGTTAAATAATTCTACCAAATCTAAAAGGCTGTCGATTTATTGCTTAAACTTTAAAATTCCTAGAATTAAAAGAAAAAATACCCATTTAGTCATTAACAGTAACATACAGTCATACAACATTTTGTATTCTTCATGCGTAATGGAACATTTAAATTTTATAGAAGTACTTGATGATTAAAACTTCTGACTAATCAGGACATCGAATCTCCAATTGTTTATCATTCCGGTCAATCAATCGATTGCGATATTATTTTGATTCCTAGTAGCAAGGATTACCATGAAAATTGATTAGTTGGTTATGTAACCAATATTTCTGGGTCAAGTATAGGTATTTATCTGCACCAGGAATAAGAATACACGATTTCTATCTATGTATATAATTCCCCTTAATCATAAGGACTTAACGCAGTTTTCAAATGCCGTTATTACGACCTGAAACAAAAATGTCGAAAATCACTAATCAGCTGTTTAACAGCTGATTAACTTTCAAATGGACGAGACCCTTGTTTAATCTTTTAAGCACAAAAATGCCGGATGTCTGTCAGTTAGACATTTGATAACACTGTCAACTGAATGAAATCACTTAATTTCTATATAGTGGCAATATTAGTTAAAATATGTTGAAAAAACATGAATAGCATCACTTAATGGACGTTTTATCTCATCTTAAGATGATTTAACTATTATAATTTATGTCCATGTGATTGATTTCTTATGAATAAGGGGGATAGTCTATAAAAATAAAATATTTCGTGACATCACTATTCACAATAATAATACGTCGTCTACGATCTTCTGGCGTCCGCGTTGCTGTCATGCTGTTGTCAAGATATTACGAACAGTTTTTCGGTTCTCAAATTGTATTACGTTGGACGTATTAATATTATACAATTGCGAGTATAATAGCTTAAAAATTATATTATAAAACATATCTAAATCAATGAGTTAAATATATACTAAAAAATATATATATTTTTCTTTCCAAATTTCACCACAAGCCAATAGAATTTAGATTACTTTCAAAATACCATTAAATAATTAAGTCGCACATTAAATTTTCTATATGTTAATTCGAATTCCACTCATCTATAAATCAGTTTGGCTTACGCAGGCATCCAGTGAGTCAATTTGATATTTACATATTCATTAAAATTCGATCGATGTAATGTTCGTAGAAGTTTAAACTTTTGCGAGGTATCAAGGGGTAATACGTACTGCCAAATTTTAAAGTAAATAGGTGACCTTAGTCATTTCCGTTCGAAAGACGTGATGCGTTTTGATTTGATTTAATGGATATTTGGATTCAATGAAGATAGACAAAATACCTTAAATTATTAAAAAATCAAAAATATGGTTGGCATTAGGTATGGTAATTGTCATAAATAGTCCAATGATGATATTATGAGAGATACGAAATTATTTAAGTTAATAATGTAGTGCTTGCTGATCTTTAAGCTCTAATGATCGCTAGCCTATATTGCGAATTTAAAATCATCTGCTAATAAAAGGACACGCGGATTTGAATGGAAAAAAAAACTAATTTATGAGTTGAGATCTTTATGACAACCAATGAAGAATTTACTATTAATAGAGTAATAGAGCACAAAACACTAGCTTGTACAACACAGATAGCATCGAAACCCTAAAAGGGAAAGATCGTGAACGTATCAAACAATTAAAAAATCAAAAGAAAACCCAACTCACTCAAATATCCATTGGAACCAGTTGGACACAAACAACGTGTACTTAGCGGACTTTTTTATTCAATATACTAACGGGCTGTTAGAAACAATATTCACAGCGGTAAAGCTCCGAGTTAATCAGAACGCTAAAGATTGTGTCGGAAGACAAGAAATAAAATAAAAAAAAAGAAACAATCATAAATACAATAGCGCAAGTCATATAGTTTCCAACGTCGGCTCTCAATAGATTGTGGCGATAGTCCGGCCTGGGTGTTTGCCAGTTCAATTATCATTACCAGAGCTAGGATTCAGCCGAGTCATCGTGTAGTGGGTGACCCGCATTAAATCGGTTAATTCAAACTATTTATCAACTCCATTCGTTATGCATAGGATCAGATTTTGAAATTGTTTGATGATGTTGTGGCGTACAGTGCCTATTGTGTGACACCGGAGCGCCTGGCTTAGTTCGATGGGTGTGTACTATGTTAATCGTATCATTGATTATATCTATTGAAAGTTGAAAGTTAAATACGAGCCGTGTCACGCGCGGTTTATGTTCCGTTCGTATAATTAACTTTGATTGTTCATCATCTGAATCGATATCAACTAGCGTTCAGTGATTAGTAGTAAAAACACTGTATAAAATTCTGGTTATCTTCATCTTTGATTAATTAATTATCTTTGCTTAAAATAATCACACAATATATTTACGCCTTAAAAAGACTAAACCACCAATGAAAACGCTAGGATAACATCATCACTCTTTAAAATTTAGACTACTTTCCACTATACTCCACCCACCAAGACAAAATCTGAAGATACACCTCCACATATTTACAGATACGATCTAAATCACGTAACCAAACACAATCGAGTGACTGTTAACCAATGAATAGCCTCACAATACACGCTTGACATAAATGAGCAACTAATTGGAACATTGCAACATCAGCAGCCAAAACCGTGCGGAGATCACGTGATAACCTGAATTCTCACACATCTGGCAAGGACTTAATTTGTTTATGCATTGCGCTAACCTTCTCTGATTGCCTGAGTTATCTTGATCTGGTGATACATTTTGGTAAAGACATGAGGAACGTGTGCTAATAAAAATTAATTTAAGTACGTGTAAAGTACCGACGACCTCTTCGGTGAGTAGATAACCAAAAACTTAAGGTCGTGTAGTCCGTTGATAAAACGAAATCATGTGTTTTCGCTTTGAAGTTGAAAATACTATTTTAATCCTTATATCGTTTATAAATATCGCTTGTGATGCAATTATGCAATAGGCTAGATACAATTAATAAATTAAAAATGAGTATGTGTGAGGGGTTAACTGTCCTAACAACGGAAAGCTGTTTAAGGATATATAATTCGAGTTAAATATTCTGCATCGTCATATATATTACCCATTTCTCTATGGCATTGAAAAAATAATATGCTGGTGTTAGATTTTAAAGATTAAATACTAACTGACGATAAGTAATCACTGTCAAAATATCAGACGTATTTTTGATGCGTTGCCGGCCTTTGGAAAGTGCAACATCTTTTCTAGGTCTTTGTGTCAATAAGGTCTAGAAAAATGAATCCTTAACGATTACATATTACATTGCCTTTATGTGCTCTATTTAATACATTTAAGTAAACATGATTAGCATACCATAATTGAAGTCATTTCTTAACATAGTGCATGTGCAAAATAGCAACTACATTTTTCTTTCTGTTTTTATGGTTGCTTGATCATGCATGGCACTGAATTTATAAACTGCATTTGGATGACCTTCCATGTAATTGGACATTGCTTGATCTTTACGCTAAATGATACAAAACACGTATGCTTATCTTGCTTATTTTAAATGCTCAGTATTTATTCTTGTGATAACATCTGCAACGAATGCACAATTTTGTATCTTTTGAAGAATATGCGGTAAATGGTATACTGCATTTACCTTTATATTATTTTGACATAAAAGTTATAATCACAGTTTAGCAATTTTATTGAAGATGCTTGATGTATTGATCTGATTGATATTGATATATGAACTGTAAGGTCTAAGGTTCGATACCCAAGGCGAACAATCCACATTGTCTTCAAGTTTTGTGATAAGCCTGCTCCCTATTGCATCTTGGGATGAAAATAAGATCGATGAATAATTTTATTAGTGGCTCTATTGGCATTTTTGACTTACTTTTATCGCATGTAGACATAAGTTTATGTTTGTATGTACTAACATTTAAAAACTAAAATAACTAACTTCCTATTCTAACATGTGATCTTGAAGTTGCACCGTCATAATTCTTCCGACACGTTTCCTATTTAGCTACCAAAGGATTACGCGTTAATTCCCTCATGAGAATTCCCATTGACTTCTCATTAGTAGACAATGGCGGTCAAAGTATGCGGGATAAGCCAGTAGCGATCGTAGATAACACCAAACTCTTTGGTGACATTTTGAAGTGTGTCAGTCAACGCTCGTGTAGTGGTATCGTGAGGGCCTAAGTGGCGACTTCGTGATCCAAATTAATTAAAACAGAGACACAAAACTAAAGCTATCACGATTGCGGCTTGCGCTCGCATAGGGTGGATGTGTTGCTTTCTCGTAATCTAGGTTTAGCCTATAGGTATCCCTGTAACTGTAAAAAAAATTTTTTAGTGTCATTCATGCGTATAGAATTACTCTATGGATTCTTGATTCGGTTGATTGTTACTTTTCTTTGGAGTATTTTTTGTTACTAAGAAAAATTATAAAACTTAAGAAACAAGATAAATCTACAGTCAGATAAGTAATTTCAAAAACAACTTTTCATAATGATTGTACTAAATTACCAAAATAACGTATAATTTATTAAAAATTACAGTTACAAATTCGTAATACAAAAAGCTACACGAAACAACGTATCATCACAAACAAAACAATACGCAAACATCTCAATAACAACGCAACAAGAAATTAAAACAGCCATGTCCACACATCGGGAGCGTCATAAAAATCCCGACACTGGCCTACCGCTGAGTGGCATGAGACTCTACACTCGAACCGTCACATTTTAAAATACAATATGCTAATTAACATGACTCTTTTTTTGATTTGCACCATGAGCTCTCAGAAACGTATGCAAATCCACCACTGGCCTTTAATTACGAAGCGAACACGACTGACGACGGTGTTAAAGATGCAGTTTTGAGAATTGTCTGTTTACCCTGCGCTTCGGACTTAAATGGTAAGCGGATTTAGAGAGTATTGTGAGTGACTATTGTAATGATTATTGCTTGTGCTCGGCTCAGGGCTGTCTCGAGTAAATTACGTTTTAGTTTCATCGTATCTATTATTTAAATGAGTATGATATTTTGATACCAGGACTAAAATACTGGTCTTACAATCCAGGATGCTAAGGTTGCGTCAAATGGTAAAAATTGATTGTTGGATATTGACACTGGCTATGATAACCCTTCTTAGGACGAATGAAGATTTTGTGGTAGTTTTTGCATTACAAAGATAGTATTTGGCCAGGACTAAATGTTTGTCGACCTTGGGCAGGTAGTCCATTATAATCCGGAGCGACATTTTTTCTGCAATAACAAAAACTTATGTTACTTCGACGCCATAGTAGGCCACGGGCAAGTACATCAATAAATTTTATTTATCATTTATTAATTGCTTATGACCACATCATTTAATTTTACTTGAAGGGGCAAAAAGAAAGTTGATTAAAAAAATAAACGTAGAGCGAAGCTTACTAGATGTTACATAGGAATAACAATGATCATCCTTCTACGAACTCTATTTAAGCACCTATCTTGGAATCAATTCAACACAATCAAATAGATGTGTCCCGAACCATTGAAAATGTCTCCAATCAACAATAGGAGGCGACATTAATTCTATCCATCATGTCGAGCCCAAAAAGGGTTGAAGTTCATTAAGAGACGCATTCCTCAAGTATTATTCTTTGGAAACTGGCAATAAAAATAATAACAAGGCGGCCACCCTGCCAAGTGCTATCAGCTCCATCTGTTGTCGTTGCGGACAAACTCGCCTAATGAACGATGATAAATCATAATCGAGAAGCGGCTCGCCGCATAACGCGAGCTCTTCTTACAATGCTTAATTTTTACGATCTTTTGACTGGTGCATTATCCATTGCTGTTGATGTATTGCGGCTATACGAGGCGAGTGATACTAATACAGCGATGGTTATCGAATTATTCATTAGAGTAGTTCCAGGTGAAATATTTACGGACGATATTGTGAGGTGTCTCGCGCCCCATGTCCCTGCCCGAACACCATTGTGCTTGCTAATGATTTTATGCAAATGCAACCTCTTTAGATCGAAGTCTTAGCGCGATCTCGAACCATCAGGTACCAAGTTCATTATTAACAATTTGAAATATGACTTGGGGTTTTTAACTGATATTATCCATTTAAAAAATATTATTTATTTAATTAAATAACGGTTCGCGTCCTGTTGGCGATGATAAAATATGATACAGTGAGTAAATATTGTTTGCTGTTTATTTATATTTACTTGAAATGGCAGTACAAATTGCTCTAGATTCACGAGTACCGTGTCTGAAATTTGTTTGATTATTTAATGAGCGCAGTATTTTAATATAAAAAAATGGTTTTTAATGAAATATGTTTTAAGAGATCGAGAGTGTATTTTAATAACAGTTGAATACCTAACTCAACATCTATAAATTACAAGAAATTGCATGCATAGACTATAAACACAATAGTTCCACTTAAGAAGGAATATCGTCAATATTAATTTTACCTTTGTTTTCTTACAGGCATATTTTTTTAATTTTTCAAATATCGAGTGGGTATAATGGTGTCTTCATAATATTGTCTGCCTTGCGGCAAGTAAAAATACATACATATATGTATTTAAAGGTTGCAAGGGAAACAAATTCAATAAATTACTAAGAAAACTGCCCTGTATCTGTATCTGTATCAGCCCATATACGTCCCACTGCAGGGCACGGGCCTACTCTACAATCGAAAGTACGATTGAGAGTGATAGATTGATGCAAATCGAAACCACTGAAGTTATTTCTATGAAAATAAATATTTCATCTCTTTATTACTAACAAAAAGTAATGGCGTAATATTTATGGAACAACAGCATAGTGAGGGTGAAATACTTTTATTAATATTTGAAAAAAAAAATAGTTTGTAATTTACTAAATAATTAAAAAAACATTTTAATGGAATGACAAAGTGATGACAATCTACACACAAAAACATACTTATTCGTTTTAACAAAAGCCAATACTCGTGTTTACAACATATTTAAATTTCCATCAGCATTATTAGCATATTGCAGTTAAGTGTCTGAAGCATACTTTAGGCTTCAATTACAAATACTGAGTACTTATACCATTAAGTTTCACCTCTCACAGGCCACATATTCATCTAGATTTAGACTGAGAAAGGTAACGGTATTCAAATCACTATATAGTATATGTAAAACAAAGTCGCTTTCTCTGTCCCTATGTCCCTTTGTATGCTTAAATCTTTAAAACTACGCAACGGATTTTGATGCGGTTTTGTAAATAGATAGAGTGATTCAAGAGGAAGATTTATATCTATAATACGTACATATTATTGTACAGAAATCTATTTGTACCCGGGCGAACCTGAGACGGGCTGCTAGTCATTTAATATATTTCATTCTAATTGTGTTGTTTATGGGATGAATATTCCAGTTACGTTTAAGTAATTGAAAAGTTTGTCAGTTTAAGTTTATTTATTATAATATTTAAGTTACCTGGCAAATCATTTACTTATATAAATAATGCACATAATATATCATTATAAATTATTCATCATATTAAAAAATGATAAGAAAGAAGAGATCATAGTTGGAGAGTCTATTTATAGCACAAACTCTATTATATTGAAAAAATGAATCTTTAGTTACGATAGTAACTTTAAAAATAACAGAAACATGACCTTTCCAAATGCAAATTGACATAAGACAGGTAATGAGACTCGTCAAACACAAAAGACTTGATATAATTCAGGTTTAAATAATCTTTCTATTTTTTACATAAAGGACCTTGTTGTCTACTAAAGCATATTCAATCAACATATTGATCTTAGTAATTATACCGTATACCAGGTAAACATGACTTCAAAGCGTCATAGAAGGTTTCCTATCATATGATAGCACATTCTAATTACTCGAGTCAACTACGGTAATACTCGTGTAACACTGATTAGATACATTAGGTAAAAAAAGATTAACTAGTGACGTACAATAGTTATGTCAATAGACAATAAGTAGGTAAATTGTAATAGTATGGATGAGTGATGAAGAAAAGAGCGTGGGACGTCCGGTATTTTGAAGAATTTTGAACAAGCACACGGCTTGCCAGAATCGTGGATAAACGTTCTAATCGTAAAGCTAGGTTGTTTTGAAGTGTAAGAAAGTTACTAAAGTTCGTTGAAGCCACAGTGCTATTGAGGGGGGGGGGGGGGGGGGACAACGCTTTTTTTTTTTGCAAAGAATGGCGAAGCGAGCATGCCGTTCGTCTGATGGTAAGCGATATTCCACTGTTTGACATTCCACACACTCCATTGACATTCCACTGTCCCCCATCCTGAGACATAAGATGGTAACTCTGGCTACAATGTCATTGAAACCAAAACATAGCAATGCATTTACACTGTTGTTTGGCGGAAGAAATTTATATTGCCATGGTAACTACCTAGGTGGGAGCATATGGGAGACCTACCGCCAATGGTACAAAGTCAGGTACTATTGAAGTTTTGCTGTTGCGATTCATTTGGTAAATGAGATTACCGAAGACGCTATAATTGCATTTATTTTAAGACTAAATAAAATCATCAAATAGCGGTCACACAATACTGATGTTTTTTTTTCCAACCCCAAATTTCAATTTTAAACATATTGCAAATTTGAAAATACTTAATAAAGCCAGAATAAAGAATAAAAGAGAACGTTTAGATAAACTAATCTCCATTGAATGCCAATACTGTAACACTTTAAATGTCATTACCGTTGAATCTCAAGTTTCTAAGAAACCAAAAAATATGAGGCCAAAATGATTCAACAGATTAACTCCCACGACGTTACTCTTTCAAGACAAGGGAAGTAATTACTTAACCTTAATTGCAATAATTACCACTCCTATGCCGTTGACATAATGATTTATTAACTAAAAAATACAGGTATGTACTTTAAAAATATTTTCAGGGTCAGATTTTCAAACATTCCGGTTTCAACTTATACAATTTGAAACGAGTGATCTGTTGACAATGTGTTAGTACAGAAGAACGCGGGTTGTTAAGAATTCGTATCTGGTAAGCGTACGAAGGGTGGAACCTTCATACGAATTACAAAATATGTGGTGCGTTTCGAGATTACCAAAGTACATTCAACAATGAGTAGACTAGAATAAGTGTTTTGGCTGGGCAGTGATCTTTTGCTTAACCAAATCCAGATGGGGCTCGACTTTCTGATGGCACATGCATTTCCATGCGCATTAAATTTGCCTAGCTAGTATAAAAAATCATAGTAAATAGGATTGATCAATTTGGACTATGGTAATCCAGATCTCACAATCCGCCACTAGAATTAATTAGACCTATGACGTGTACTATGTCTATATACATACACCTTTATAAAATATATAATTATTTGCGTTTCTAAATAAGAAAGTTAAATAACCTCGATACGTGCCTGCATGGCTGCTGTCATTGAGGTGTTTAAATAAGTAAAGCTAAATATTTCGCTAACGATCGCCTTTCATATTGTGGCACGACCGTGGGAAAAATCTAAACATGGCTCGAAATTAATGAACCGACTACCTAATTTGTGGGGGCTTGGTAATGAGTAATACTTGCCTACTTATTGACTACTGGGAATGCCTGTGAACTTCGCGTATTAACTCTTAAAGTAATTAGAATATGTGTGAAGGTGTAAATTGTTTAGAATTGATATTGGTAAAATTGAAGATGCGGCCGTAAATTTTGAGAATTGACAAAAGGAGCAAATATTTAAAATCCCAGTAAAAATAAACCTTTACCCTTAAATTAATGAAGATATGAAGGTAGGAATGGCCTAATCCGTCACGCTGAACCAAATCAGCTTAGACTTGTTGACATTAAATGAGTTGCTAAGAAAAAAGAAGTCAAATTCTGAACAAAGACCTCTCCGAGTCTAAAGAAGGGATACCGCGAGCCATCATACTGTTATTTGGCTATACCATATATTTTAGGATTAAATTCTACTGCCAAACTTCACAGTCTATTTATTATACAATTTCATATATTCAAGGTGTACTGTTATAATACAGCTGCATCAGATTAATGATTTAAAACAGGCAATTAATTCCCAGCACTTACGCTTAAAATCCCTTTCTTTGTGCGAAACTGTCACATTGAAACGTTGTCTCGTTGAAGATCCCAATTGATACTTTATGAATAACGATGCAAGAGGAAACATAATATCGCTAATTTATATTAACAGAAGCAAGATCGAGATTATAATGCCCAATAACCTTCTGGGACCTTTCGTATCGATTTATGATCGCGTCTTATTAATAAGCGTCACAGACGATGGCGCGCACCATACTTTTGAGCGTAAATTGTAGAATGTTTTCTTTGCTATCTCTCGTCAGATGTCAGGTTAGCTGAGAACTGCTAATGTACGTACGCTATGTTGTTTGTATTTATTATGAAATTTTATTAGGGTTGTGTCCAAGGTTTGATTTTAAGCAGTATGCATTTCTTCCTAAAAGGTATGGCTTATAAAAACATAAATTTTAAAATTGCATCAACAATTGTTGTACAATGACTAAGTTAGGAATAATTTTAATAATGCGGTGGGAACACTCGTTTTCTCTTTCGCACGTATGCAACTTACGGAAGATGACGTCAGGTCGTTCATGTTGCATCTTTTCTATTACTCCTACCACCTTTATATATTTGTAACTTGCTACTATAAAACAGATTATGCATAACGTAACCTTTGGATATAAACCATAAAGATTATGACACTAACCCTTTGTAATATTATTTGTAAATCGTATTTCAAGTAACTGCAATGGAGGGACTCGTATTTGAGTTCAGGATTTGTAAACAAGATCTTGATCCTTTAATGTTTTTAAAGAAGCGAAGTATACAATATCAGCTTCATCCACAGACAGTTTAAAAACCTATTGTAGTTATCATATTTTGTCCTTTTGAAAAGACTTTTGAATTCAGTTCGAGCGAAGAAGACAAAATATGCTAAAGTGAAAATGGGTTTCAAAACTGCCTATGAATGAGACCGCATGAGTACATTTACATGCTTTATTTATACATTACTATGGCTAGTCTAATGCAGTAATTTTTCGACCCCACTGATCAACCAGTGTACAGTGTATGCCTGTTTTGATAAGGCTGTTATGAATATATTGACTACTCCATACTGATACTATGTGAAAACTGCATTTAAAACCAGCAGTGTAGTTATTTTACTCTTGGTTATAAATAGAAGAACATAATAATTTAATTCTTACTTATAAATAAGTACTCCATGACCAACTGATTATACTAACATCGTAAATGCGTGAATGTTTGTATAAATGATTTTTTTACTCATCAGTACACAGATACGACTTTTTGCATATACGTAGAAAATAGAGTGATTTAATAAAAAAAAATATATTCTAGTACAACTAGTAGTCTGGTAGAAAGTAAAGTGTTTTCCAGAATATTTTGTTACTAGATATATGTCTCGTCGATTGACATAGTTTTTTGTATTCTGGTCGCTATCTAGTCGAATATCATATCACAATCACTTAGTACTTGGATCATGTCGCTATCAATAAAAATCAAACACTTGCATAACACTAACAAAAAATATCTTATTAATAAATTAATGAGTAAATCCATACGATCCAGCGCAATTTGGCCGCGTGCGTCAGCGGGAATGCGCGCCTGACGTCAGTCTCCCAATATCATTAGCTCACGATACACTTTGTAAATCTTTAAAAACAAAAACGAACGTAATTTATTAATTTAATTAAAGTGTTTACGTTAAAATATTGTTAGTGTTCCGTCAGATATTTTCGTACCGAATTATACTCGGGTTATACTAGGTCGCTTCGGTCTTAATAAATTATGCCATGCTGTATTTTATTAGCAACTACCATTAAATTCTGAGAATGTAAAGATTTGTACTAGCTATAAGTATTATTCATGAGTAATCCTAGATTGCTGAATAAAAATGTTGCTCCGTATAAAATATGCTGCAATAAAAACGAAACTTAAATTCTTATTTTGCGCTAGATAGCTGTCTCACATAAATTAGTAATTACATAAATTTAGATACAGGAAGAGCAAAATGAGTAGCCTTAAAAATAATTAGGAAACATTCTCATATGCTTGAGATTTTTAATGTTTCCTAAATTAATTAGCAATTCTAGGTTAAACATAATTTGTGCAAACTAGTTACATTACAAACATAAAAATTAACATAATTCCATCTAGCAATTTGGAGGCGTGGGCGTTCATAAACATCCTTAATATCGTCACTGCCAGTTTTGAACTCGTGATACATTATCTAATTCTTAAAATAATTACACACGTTTATAAGGACGGTTACACGGATCTTATATTTACCCATTTGTCATCACTTAATTAACAATTCTAACAGCGATTGACAAAAACTCACACATACTAATAATACCTACCTTATGACTGTACCAACATTTTACCATGCAAGTAAATAATTTCTGATTTCCGTAGTGAATGAAAAAAATGAAGATTTTAATACCATATAGGTTATAGGTACCATTGTACTTTGTAACTTGCGCATACGACGAAGTATAGAAACGCGGGAGTACTTTATCCAATAATAATGCATGTAATTTACACGCAAACTTCTTCACCTGATATTAATTATTCTTTTCGCGTCACTATGAAAACCTCTGCTTATAGTCGATTTGATATATTCATGATGTTTTATAAAGTTATGAATTACTTACCGAAATAGCCGTGTTGTTGGCTGTTACTGAATTTCAAATCCAATCACAAGGTTATAAAGTATTTATTTCATTAGCTTTAACAATCGTTTTCATCGGAAGGTTACGCGTTTTTGCGCGTACTAATACTGCCGATGTGACTTATTAACATAGTACAACCATATTTTATTTATTACATTATATGTTGTTATTGTATCAATCATATAAGGCCTACAACAGGATATAGACTTCGATTTCGACATGTATACTAATTAGCGATAATCCCATGGTCCGACACGATAGACGGGTTGATCAACTTCACACAACCTCGAATTCCATACGAAAACCTCAGAAAATGGATCTCGTCATGGTATATTCTTTAACCTTGAAAAAAGGGCGTCTACGTATTTTCAACTACTTAGATAGTGAGCTACGGCATTTTTATGGTTTACGTATTATTTACGCTAATTCATCAGCTGTGTGTTTGACTGACCCTAGCTGATACACGGTAACAACAAACACAGATATCTACAGCACTCAAAGATATGCTTTGAACTTTGAACCCGTCTCATCCTGATTAGATTATCTTTTATTATCTATATTATTACACTTTAAAAATCCTAAAACCAGCCAGTAAAGGCTTGTCAAATATCAGACTACATTAGTCAGAGGCAAACAAAGATCCCACAATTCAAAATCTTTTAATTGGCATTAAGCATGACGACAGGCAGTGACTTGCCTAATCTGTCGTGTAATGATATTTACATAGAGCTGTTGAAACAAAGTTTTGGAAAGTGTTTGTATTGTACATTAGCGCTGCAGAGTTTTGCGTCATCTAAGTACTAATTATATTAAGTGGAGGTACTCATTAAGTGGGGAATTTTATTTAAAAATATATTTTATAATCCTAGTTGTGAAGATTGTTGAAAAATTTATTTAAAAATATATATATTAACAGCCAATATATATATTAAAAGATGCTTCTGTGGGTACGATATTTAAACGAGATAAATATTTATATGACCAACCAATATTTATTTAGGACCATGGCGCAGAGATTTTACAAATCCACGTAGTTCGCGATGCCTACAAGATTTATGTAATTATAGCTATAATTTGAGAAAAGAATACATTCTGTGTAGTGAGTATCAAAATCAAAATATAGAAGCAACTTACTATTTTTCGAACGCGATTTCTGAATAAAATAATTATTGGTGTCTGCAATGACCTCTTAACTTAATTGTTACTGTAAGTGAAATAATAAAAGCCACGAAATATCTCAATTCCATCAAGAGCTTTATTGTATCTCCTTAGCAAAATCCGAAAAGGTTAGTTGTATCAACTCTATATAGATACAAAGGTAGATTCCATTCTAATCTGTCACGTCTAGGAGGTCGGTGTAAAGTTCATCAGTGTTGAATTCAATTATCGATTACACCATTGTGTTCCGCTCTTTCGATTTATATTTAAATACCAGACGTTTACTAGAAATGTATTGTGAAATTATACACGTATTCTGTATTGTATATTGTATTGTATTTGACGAAACGGCTCGCTCAGTGCACTCTTGTTTCTAATATATTATATAAAATGTTCCGGAATCAATATTCAATTATCCTCTTAGTTGAACCGTGAAAAATCTGCAAAGGCGAATTCGTGAATGGGAAAATCTAATCTGTTTAAGTAATAAAAAGTTGGATAATCGACTTTTTTAAAATTTAGTGTTAAGTTTTTCACAGTTGAATTCAATTTATAATAAAGATAATACGTATAAACAGATACATTTTGTTCAATTTTAGACAAAAAAAAAATTACTAACGCTGGACTAAAAATATTATTTTATTTAGTATTTCCTGCTTCACTTAGCCGGTAGTCCTGTAAGCTTAAGAAGTGGTTAAATAACCGCAATGTTTTAGTAGAATATTTCTTACTTCTGAGAATTCATAAGCGAGTGACTCACTTTCTATTATGTAGGTGGTCACCAAAGCTGTTCAACTTCCATAATATAAAATAATTGTTGCCCACTACAAGTCTTTAGAAACGCCTCAAAAAGGCCAGGAAGAAACACCAAAACATACCTCAGTCCCTAAAAAATACCTTAAAAAGCTAATTATTCCCCAACGTAAATAAACACGCAAAAATCATCCAATTAAGCGACATCCACGTCTCATAAACATAAATGTATCGTGCGACGGAGTGAAGCGACAATTTCCTTGGTGGTCTCGTCGCCTGGTCGTAATCTGTCATCTGAACTGTCAAATTACTAACGGCCGAGCGACCGATCGGCTACCGAACGTGTTGTAGATAACACGAGTACTGGGCCACGAATTATTAAATATATTAGAGGTGCGAATGCTCTGTTTAGAGCGGTATTTGTGCCTAAGCACTCTGCGAGGACGCCGGAGGTTTGGTACAAATTGGTGATGTGAAAAGGAATTTGAATTATTGTTCGAAGTTGTGATTCTGACAATTGATAATGTCTATAAAAAGTTTATATGAATTTGAAAACAGGAGCAACTATTGATATGTATGTGGGACTATTTGCGTTAAAAGGTCTAATCAAACAAAGATAGGTTTGATAATCGTTGATATAATGTCGTCTTCTTATTTGTTCTTTACATTACGCCTTCATTCATCGTCTCAGTGTCAGTTCTCTGCTATTCCGTCCTTCGGTACTTCAAAATTTTAATCATTCGTCTTCTAACTCTTTCTATTTACTAGAACTTTTATCATAATGTTTAAATCCTACATCTATGTTGATCTCCTTGAGTAGTTTTATTAGTGTTTTTTTTTAATCGGTCCTAGACGTATTATATCAGTATTAATATGCAAATAGCTCTATCATAAGATTGCTTAAGATTTAAGATTGTTGCAGAAAATGATTATTCCATCATATTTTTCAAGTCCATAATATTGACTAACTTACTTTATATATCAATATCTCTTATAAATAGTCGTAGATATAAGAATTAGCATCGTTGGGTTATTAGCGTCTAGTACAAATGATTTATTTCTATCTCGTTGCTCTCAGAAATTATAATATTCGAATATAAAACACTTTATTCCCGTCACGACTGGCTTGATAATTATGTCAAATATTCATTCACTTGTCTGGTTTATGTAACTTCTCTATTTACTATTGTGTCGACATTAATTTAAATATATTTAATAAGCTGTTAGAATAAAATTGACATATATTTAAGATCGAGTTTATTTTGCTGTATGCAAATGAAAAAATAACAATAGGATTTCAAAATGTTTTTAAAAATAATAAAATAATAGGTTAATAAAAATATCACTGAAGACAGCTAAACATAAGAAAATATGCAGGAAATAAAATATGTCGCAATGTCAATATAAATAATGACATAATAGTTCATGATTCAGAGAATAAAGAGAGAGAAAGAGAAATCGCCTAGAGCGATAAGACCGCCTTCTGTACTTTTTATTGTTCGTTATATGTTCATGTTGACCTCTTTATGCAGTTATTATTAATAATAATAAGAATAAAGATAAATACCTTAATTCCAACGACAAAAAATACTATGCTAGAAATTAACCCACTTTCTCAGGATGATAATACCTATCTCGAACCCCATTCACTGACCATAACAATATTTTATCATCAACGGAACTACGAGCAAACTTTCCAATACCAAAAAAATAAGTAATATATTAAATACACTTTTAATTTAGCTAATTAGCTTAATTATATTTTATATGCACCCATCTGCGTATTATTCTATGAGCGTGCACAAAATAAATTGAATGAATGTAGGCGTACCATCAGTGCGACACCTGATTGGCCTTTTTGTATTTTTTACATGGAATGTTAATTAATTTTTGCTGTCAACCTTAGTCAAACAGAGTATAATGATTAATTGTGACCCTTGGTGCAGCGGATGCCTTATCGGAGCCTTAAAATATATCAGTAACTTGATTTCATACAAAAAGTTACCGAGATGCTATTAATAATTAAATAGGTGGCCATTAATAAATGTGATAAATTAAAACCGAAGTTAACCTTAGTGTTTTTTTAAATATGGATGTGATATTCAGTCTAGATAAATTCACACAGGATCATTTGATTTGCATAGCCAAAGGTTGAAGTCACATCAAACAGTAGGTCATATTCAACTATGGGATGGAACATAGTCATTCATTTGACAACCTAGGTGGCACTAAAATCTTAAAGCCACATATTTTTTTTATGGCACAGTATACCAGCAGGCTCGCAAATAGGTCACCTGATGATGAGTGATTACTATCGCCAATGAACTTCCACACCACTTCGATCATGGATGTGTTGGCCCATCAAATAGTTAGTGAGAGAATAGGAAAAATGGTGGGAAGAGAAAATATTGCTTTCGGATCTGGGTGTATGTGAGACCGAAAAGTCTCTTTGTAGACACAAGACTCGATCTTTGTGTGGGTATGTACTGTTCGGTGTCATTTATTTATTGACAAGTGCAGTTAGCAACACCACAGTTGTTTAAAACAAATAATCGAAAATCAAACATCACATGAAGAATAATTTGAGAGTTTGAATTTCAATCAAAGCTTATTAGCAAGGAACAAGAGTATATTGATACAGATGACCAAATCAGGGGACGTCATACCTACAGCGCGAGGGCATTGAACCTCATTAAAAATATATAAGTTTGCGTAGGCTATATAAAATAAAGTGACACTTGAGTGCTAAATTTATAAAGGAGAATAACTGAAATCAGGAATGTATAGTTACAGCTCTATCCATCAGTTAGTTTTAATAACTATTTTGTTGTTTTTTTTTTTTGTCTTTCAACCCATAAAACATCCAGCTACTAAAATTCTGCCACGAAACTCCGATCGACCAGCAAGTCAAGCGTCGCAAATGGAAATGGAGTAGCAACTCCCTTCGAAGAGGTGCAAACCATATACCTAAACAGGCAATGGATTGGTTTCCCCGAGGAAAGCGTAAAGGACAAACCTGGCGACGTACTGTAATCGATGAAGTTAAAAGTATCCGAAAGTCTTGGAGTGACAAGCAGGCAGCTCAAGACCGTGGAAAGTCACTGTGGATGCCCTTTGCTTCATCCAGGGGTCATAGGACCTGAATGAACCAATTTTGAATTCTTTTTGAGCGAATAAAACAAATATTCAATTACTAAAATAAGTTTTAAAACTGTACATGAATAAGGCCGCTAAAATTAAAATTATAAAGGTAACAATACTAGCTGTGTTCTGGAGGTGGATGTGCTGTTCCACTTTTGCATGTCTACAACAATTCAATAATATGAAAAAAATATTTAGGTTAAAACACAAATATCTGAATTATTACCTTTCTTTTTAACTCAATTTGTAATTTTTTGACACATTAAGTAGCATAATTCAGAAAAAATTGAGATTACCAGCTACAAATAATTTAAACATGTTCCGCTAGATGTCATTATATTGATATTGTGCTGTGCTATTAAAATAAAAGGATATTAATACTACCAAAACGATGAAATTCAAAACAGCTCTGTCATTTAAGCATCTTTCATTTATTAATAAAAACGGAGAAAAACATCATGACAAATGTATTTTATCCTTTTAATAACGCTAGTAAATGAACATAATTTAATGCACCATTTCAACGCATTACTGTCTTTCCTTATGAGGTAAACGAACGTTAAGATACAAAGTCTAATGTTTTTTTCTTCGCTCAGCTCACATTAGGAGTTCACTTACAGCCAAGCCAATCCGCTGTGGCAATAAGCCAGTATCTTGCCCATTATCCTGTCGTTGGCCGCCATTACTAACATCTAAATGGTTGAAAATTAAATAGGTGCCGTAGTTTGCATTTCAATTATTCATTCTAGCGATCAGATCATTACAAAACACTAAAGTTTATAGTTCTAATTGTGTAACGCTGTTCGCGGCTCCATTAATTATATCTAAAGGTGATAACGAACTTGTTTATTACACCCATTGTTCCGTCGGAGTTCCTAAAATGTCACTTTAATTGATTTAACTCGGCTTATAAACTTGTGCTGGGTTTCGTAAGTGAAATTATTATCTAGACTAAGAAATAAGAAGATTATAATTACTGACGGACTAACATTTGTAGCTGCAAAACTACCACAATCCATCAATCGTTGGTAGGGTGTCCATAGATTTTAAATTCATGATCTTACAATGCTGTTTCCTTCGAATATGATATTGTTATATATATATGAAATATTTTTTAAGTAAAATAAAATAAACCAATTAAAAAGGTATACGTTATATACCTTATTGTAATTATAAATAAAATATTGGGGTTTATTATTTATAGGTAAAATTTTAATAAGTTAAATCCTTAAATAATATTTGTACAAAAACTGACAAAACTTAAACATTTATTGCATTAAATCACTACATAGTATAAAACAAAGTCGCTTTCTCTGTCCCTATGTCCCTTTGTATGCTTAAATCTTTAAAACTACGCAACGGATTTGATATAGTTTTTTTTAATAAATAGATTGATTTAAGAGGAAGGTTTATATGAATAATACGTACATATTATTGTACAGAAATCTATTTGTACCCGGGCGAAGCTGGACCGGGCCGCTAGTTAATTATAAAGTGATTGCTGATATTTGTCTATAAACAAGGAAGTATAACTATAATAAATAATAAATCAGCAACGCAGCTACTAAAGTAAAGAATGCAATACTAACACTTTCTAATATTTAGGATATGCCTATGCTGCGCAGTGGATTTCCTGTTACTAAAAATAATTGTGATGATGGTGAAGTGTTGAAATTAAAAGCAAAAGATAATAAGATAAAAGATTTACGGCCGCAGTCAGAAACTTTTAATGTCAATTAAATTATTCCTCAGTATAATAAGTACCTTAGCATAGTGTTAATTAACCTATTTCATCCCACAGCTGGACTAAGTTTAAGGCTAACGCCTGCACCTTCACAGTTTGCTCTCTAAAGAGATTCCAGGCCACATGGTCCCGAAAACATCCAGGTCTTCTATCGTCTCTTAGGTTTTCCGTGGCGTCATCGACCATTAAGAACCCATTGGGTGACAATATTTGGCTGCATTTGAGTCACATGACCTGTCCAGTTCTATTTAAGCATTGCCATCTTGCGCCTCACGTCTCCCATCCTGGTTTTGAAGCTAATTTATGATATAATATTATTTGTTTACTATCCTTACTTTATACTATTACTTTCCTGTAGGAAAGTAAAGTACTGTAGTACTTTACGTAAAATCTACGCTAAAGCCCAATTCCGCAAGCTAATTTTGCCCATAAATGATTTTGAAAATGTCAGTTCCATACATAAGCAATTTCAAAGACGCTCTAAATGTATAGCGATGACATTGTTAAAGTTATCGTCAAATTCAAAGTTAATTTAAGCAAATTAACGTAAGTAATTATTTTATTGACGTATAATGATAGAAGTCATTACAACTGAAAAATTATAATAGCGACAAAGATTTCATTGTCTTTTCTTGCATCAACCAACAATATGTTAAATCAATATATCATGGTTTCCCTAATCTCAATGTAAACGTAACGAATGCCCACAATTGTAAGGTCAAAGGAATCTGCAAAGTCATAATTCCAATGATTTCGCTTCATTATTCATCTTCAAATAATAGTTTGCACCCCATAGCTTACCGTGGTTTTAACTCTCGTAAAGGCCACGGCTATAAAGTAAGTATGTATTAATATATTTACTATCACCGATTTTGAACTGGCATTTTGATCGGTATCTTAATGCCAATTCGAAAATATTCTAATTTGTTCGTACAAATTACTAATTAACCAGGAAACTAACGATTGTTTTTTTTATTGATATGAATGCTGAGACGAGCTTGTCATTTGCCTGATGGTAAGCGGTACGTCCGCTCATAGAATGAAGCGACACCAAACAGTACATTCCAAAGCAATGTCTGACATTCCACTGTGCTCTCCATCCTGAGACATAAGATTTTAAGGCTCAATATATCCAATAGTTACTCTGGCTAAAATGACCTACACAACAGAACACAACAGTGCATTCACACTGCTGCTTGGCGGGAAAAACTGATATTTTTAGAAATTACTACCCATATTATAATAAGTTGGAGGATCTTAATAAAGTTTGGTTTTATTAGTTCCGTTAAATGAATGCAAATGCTCGTAAATCACAATAAATATCTAACTTTTATGAGCATTAAAATAATATTTTCACCTCTTTAACTTAAGTTATGCAAATAAAACACAAATCCGAGTATTTAAAAAATACCGTTCAAATTCAAAAATAAGATCATCAAAATTCCCCATTAATAATGTATAATCAACTATTCTTGGCCCGTGCAAAATCACTTAGCCATTTTGAACCTCACTCAAATATCTTTAAATCAAATATCTTTTCCGATACAAGTTCTGTACCATTCCTAAACACAAGAAACTCCACGCGCCAATACATTTGTAACACACTATAGAGATCACAGCACGACGGACCACTCTTTCATTAATTATTCCAAGTTAGATAAGACACTGCATTCTTAATGACTGCCAGACGATGGTCATTGCTCATCCACGTGTGATTGTAAATATATCTTCACTCGGTTTTATTTTACTTTGGAATTTTATGTTTGTGTGCTTTTGTGTTTGGTGTGAGTTTGAGTTGTTGTTTTAATACTTATGGGTAATTTTTGTTTCGGTGGTGGTTACTCGTTATTTATGTTTACAAGTATTAATTTTTGAAAAAATGCCTTATGTGTTTTTTAATTTACTTATTATATCAAATTAATGTTTAGTGTAAAAATAACGTAGAAGTAAATTCTGTGGCTAAAACACTTTTTTCCAAAATATTTTTTTATGTTCCTTATTTTTAAATAATTTCTATTTCTATGTGCAAATAAATTAGCGCCACAAAAACTTATTCGCTCGTAAATTGAACAAATATTTTATCGACTTTTACGGGACTTACAAGTCCTGTGAATCCATTAGCATTATTTGACGTCACTTCTAAGAAACCGGGGTTCGCGTCCCGAGGCTAGACATAAAAACTATCGCAAGTCCTAATAAAGACGAGGGATCCTTAAAACCTCACCAACAACGCAAGGAGGACAAAAAATAATAACATTAAAAGTGAAATCCTCAGAGCTTTGATTGACCACAAATCAATATTAATGATCTAAACCAGCGGGTGTTCTCTCGACCATCCGTCCCTCTCTTTCTTATGAAGATGAAAGAGAGGACGAATGTTTGGACACCTCGCCCTTAAAGCGTTTTAAGTGCTAAACGAATAAAACCATTAATTACACGCAATTCAATGTACATATTGAATTTATTCAAATGGTGATAAATGTATGTGGATGAAACAAGAGGTGTGAACGGGACGGGGGTATTGCTGGCTCGTTTTAACATTGTTTTATGCCTTATTGGAATATTTGTGAGGAATGATTCAGTGAGCTCAACGTGCGAGATATCAGAAAACAAAGAGTACTGACTATGATTAAAGAATATGCTCAGGAATGATTGGCAGAGGATAAAAGTTATAGTTTTTGTAAATTGTTTCAGTTTAGATTATATAGTTTATGTTCTTTCATGGGTTAATATTGGCAACGTTTATACTAAATATACATGTACATGAAAAAATAAATCATGGTATTGTTTTTCAAGTCCATAAGCTTTGCCTTAAAATTCTGCCTACGCCATCTATTGTTGTGTCAACGACAACGCGATTTGTAAATATCAAATTTAATTTTAAATTTTACCTGCACATTCATTTCTATATTTAAATAATGCAATTTATACGTAAGCAATAAATAATCATTTACCAAATAAACGTAATTACAATAAATTTAAAAATGACCCCACGGAAAATCTCTGCAAATCCTTTGAAGTCTTTCCCCGGTACTTATTAAGCACCTCGTTAGGGACCCCACAAATCTTCACTAAACTCGCACTGTGACAAACGCAAAAACCATAAAATTAAATTAATGCCCTCCGACCACTTACTTGAGGATAGTTGAGGTCGTTAAGGAAAAGTTGGGGATTTTCGCGAACCACCATTGTTTCCTCCTGCAAGAATAGAAAACGTACTTATTCATGACGTATTAATATTTAATCCTCTGTTTTATTATCTATAACTACAGTTAGAAAATGGAGCGAAATCGAAATAGTATAAGACGTAATACCCTAAAAGAATGTTTTTGTTGTTCGTCTAAAATTTGACACTGTTGTAGGCAAAATGGGTATTAGAAAGAAATGGCTTACTTTGCTGTGTGATGATACATAATATACGATTGAAAATGATTGACATTTAAATCAAGCATTAAGCACATTATTTTACTAATCATTAGTAATGCAAACGTGAACTACAATTATTATTCTAATGTATAAAACAAAATAATACTATAACAGCTCTTTTATGAAAAACTTTTGCGAACTGTAAAGTACAGTCAACGACAAAAGTCGTTGAGCATATTCAAAACGCCAAAAGTCTTGCACACATGAAGCAACAAAAGTGGTTGACCAGGTTCGGCCACAAAAATTCGTGAACACCTTAAGGTTACAAAAGTTTCTGAGCAACAAAAGCAACAAAATTCCTAAACACGCCAATATTACATAATTCAACGAACACTTGTAAAAAGCAAGTTTGCAGTAGATGTGTTCATCTACTTTTGTTGCTTTGTAATACAATTTATATTATTTGCTTTTCTCTGCATTGACTTATTTTGTGTTTTGGTGAAATAATATATACCATGCTGTTAGCATTAGCATCATACCGTGCTGTTGATGTTGCAAATATTATAATAAAAACTTACATAAAATAAAAAAAATATAAATTACTCACTGTACTACTTGTACTTGTGTGTACGATTTCGGTAATAATTTAATAAAGTAAATACAAAGATAATAATAAAATACATTGATCGAAAAAATGAATTCAAAATATATCTAAAAAGGGTAGAAATATTTAAAATCTTGTGTGGCCTCCATTTGCTTCGATGACGGCCTGTAGTCGGCATTGCATAGAATTTACTAATGGACTCTTCGGCGGGAACGGCATCTCTATAACAGCATTTTCATTATTGCAGAACCATGCTTGACATCTTCTAGCTTTGTGCACGGGGCTGTTGTCTTGGACGAGGTGTATTGGCTCCGATATGTGCATTCTGGCCGTAGGAAGTAGCAGGTTCTCCAACAGATCTATAAAGCCTTCGCTATTCAAGCGGCCGGTCATTTCTGTCAGCTCACCGGGGCCCGATACACTCATCCAGCCCCAAAAACCAACGCTAATACGGCCGCTCGATCGATTAGCTCTGATATTTCTGGGGTTATATCTCTCACCAGCTAATCGCCAAAGAGTGCATCTTCCATCTTCCGATGATTGGAACGTTTTTTCGTCCGCGAAAACGACTTGTGAGAAATCGAAATTCAGAAATCTTTCGGCAAATTGCAGGCGTTCCAGTTTGTGCTGTGGTGTTAAAATAAGTTTTCTCGCTGGAACTCGATTATGAAAGCCGTGTTCTTTCAGCCGCCGACGAATTGTTTGTGTCGATAGACCCATGTCTGCTGCGACCGTCGATACACGAGTGAAGCCGCTGCTTTGGAAACGCCGAACAATATCAACATCTTGATCTCTTCTAGTTTTTCTCGGTCTACCAGTACGTTTAGATGTTTCAATCAAACCTTCACAATCCCACCGTCTTGTCCACAGGTATACGGTATTTCTCTGAAAAAAATATATCATTAAAATATGATTGACTGCAGTATATAGTCATTAATAAACTGCAACTTAATGCCTGGATTACAAAAAAGTTACCTGTGGTATATTGGACAAAAATAAATAAAATTTAAAATAAGCAATACACCCAACAGTCACATACATACCTACACTACACTACAGACTTTTCGGTCTCACAAACACCCAGACTAGGAACTAATACCTGTGGTTCACAAAAATATTTGATTCGGTGCAGGGATCGAACCTGCAGCCTCAGTTTCACAGCCGGCATCTAACAAACTGAGCTACGTCGGCTATCAAATACACGCAAGTCTCATTATGATCTCACAACACTCAAACCGAAAATGTATATAGGTAGGTATATTTATTGGGGGTAACAAAAATCCGCGTCTCCGTACGGGGTTTAAAAGTTTAGGTTTACGACTGACTCTAGCGTTTGGAAACCACAAGACACAAGGAACACAACAACACATAATAGCAATACAAATTAAATTAAAAATAATAAATGTATACTTACAACAACACCTAGGCGTCGTGCAATATCGGTAACAGACATACCGTCGTCGTCGCTAAGACTCACTATTTCATGCCTACAATGTTCACTTAAACGAGTCTGTGACATTTTCAGCTCTAGTAAAGACGAGTAAATATGGTGTTTCAGTATGTAGACGACTTGCAGTTTTGATTTTTATGATTGCAACCTACTATTTATATATCCTCCCTTCGTTAGAAAAACTAATACTTCAGTCAAATTACGTTCTTTTTTAAGATCAAAAATACATATTAACAGCAATTTATTTTAATTATAATATCGATCAACAGTAAAAGTAATTATTATTCCAGTAATTTTACTATTAATACATGTTACTGATAGTATGATTTTAATAAAGGATTTCATTCACTGAATTATCTGTTTTTTAAAACGGAAGGGACGGTATGTCAGTAGCTGATCTGAATTTAAAGAAAAATATAATCATTAATAATTTTGATTATAATCAATAAACATTAATGTTAATGGTAATTTATATTATAATTATATTGTGATCAAATTCTATGCAATGCCGACTACAGGCCGCCATCGAAGCAAATGGAGGCCACACAAGATTTTAAATATTTCTACCCTTTTTAGATATATTTTGAATTCATTTTTTCGATCAATATATGTTATTATTATCTTTGTATTTACTTTATTAAATTATTACCGAAATCGTACACACAAGTACAAGTAGTACAGTGAGTAATTTATATTTTTTTATTTTATGTAATTTTTTATTATAATATTTGCAACATCAACAGCAAGATATGAATAACATTAGGCACGTATTATAACAGACGAACAAGAACAACATTTAAACTTCGCGTAAATATATATTATTTCACAAAAACACAAAATAAGTCAATGCAGAGAAAAGCAAAAAATATAAATTGTATTACAAAGCAACAAAAGTAGATGAACACATCTACTGCAAACTTGCTTTTTACAAGTGTTCATTGAATTATGTAATATTGGCGTGTTTAGGAATTTTGTTGCTTTTGTTGCTCAGAAACTTTTGTAACCTTAAGGTGTTCACGAATTTTTGTGGCCGAACCTGGTCAACCACTTTTGTTGCTTCATGTGTGCAAGACTTTTGGCGTTTTGAATATGCTCAACGACTTTTGTCGTTGACTGTACCTACATATCTAAATGTACATAGCATATTTTGATGGTAACCGCAATACCATCGACTCATTTATCGAGTAAGAGTTTAGAATGCCCTGATATTCAAAATTATTATGCAGGCCAGAGAACTAGTAATTGTAATCTCTCTCTCTCTCTCTCTCTGTTGAACATATGCCTCCCCCAAAGATGTTCAAATTGATCTGATGATAAAACATAAAATATTTTCCCACACACTGTTGAAATCATTGTTTTCCAAATACAAAATATCATGTTTTTAACGCTCTATATAACAGATTACATAACAAAATCATTTTTCCATTTCTCTCGCAACGTTATAAATTAGTAACAAATACTTCTAAAATCCGATTGCTATAAAAAAGTTAGAATCAATATATAACTTTTAAAAGGAAAAGTGAGCGGCATACAACTTTGTTCATTAAACCTGAAGAGTTTCCCGGGAGTTGAGCGGAGTGAAGAAAATGTTGTTCTCATAATGAGAAAAGTGTGAGCGCACCTTTATTGGATCATTATATTTTTATAACGTTGCCGACGCGTCGTGGACTAGTAGCGCCACCTAGTGATGAATAGCTGCATTATATTTGAAATTAAAAATGTGTTTTGGGATTTTAAATTGCTTGTAATTTATATTATAATTGTATTTTATTTAAGAGTGTAAGTCAATATTTCAGTGGATAAAGTAATTAATATTTGGTTTTAATGAATATTGCAATTTTCTAATAAAAGCTTCTACAGCTTCTGTAGTCAATTATTCCGATTCCAACAAAGTATAGAAGTGAAAAACTGTTTTAAACGGAAACCCGACAAAGACGGAAGGAATTTGATATGCCTTACTTTTCAATGAATTTTTAAAAGCGTAGTATCGATTTAGAAATTCTATTTTAAAGTTAGTTGGAAATATGAATTCATAATCGTAGCTTTCTACATGAAAGAGTACCGTCGTTATTATTAACTCATGGTGTGGGTTCGATACCTAGAAAATAAATGATCACTTTTCCTACGGCCTTTATTTATAGTGTTTTATAACCGATTTTAATAACTATTGAATATTTTGTTTGAGCACAGAAGACAAAATATTCGATAACAAAAATAGATTTTAAAATTACCTATGAATAAGGCTGTTAGAACATAAGTGATCATATTTAGAGACAACCTTCGATGGTCATTTAATCATAGACAATTAATATTAGATTGATACTTTATACTAGTTTATAAACTTTAAGCCATAATCATAAAATATATTTCTAGGAAGGAAATACTCATAATTAATAGCCTCAAAAAAATCTATATCAGCCCATATACGTCCCACTGCAGGGCACGGGCCTCCTCTACAATCGAGAGTACGATTAAGAGTAGTTAGGCGATATAGTCCACCATGCTGGCCTAGTCCCGCACTTTTTTCACAAATCGCTATGGTATGTAGGTTTTCTCGCGATGTTTTCCTTCGCCTCAAATAATAAAATTAACTAATCTTAAAAGCATTACCTTGACCATATTGCAAAAATAAAATCCCTCCGAATTACGAGTAAAAGTACAAAAGCACCTAATTAAACTCCTCAAGTCGACGAAGAAACAATTCCGTAATTCATAATCTATATATTAATACGTGATGCAAAAACTTTGGATCCCTTTTTACGAAAATTGCGCGGACGCAGGAGCATAAAATTTGGCACACTTATAGTTTATGTGTAGGAGAAGTGGAGAATGCTAATATTTTTCAATAATAATGCTTATAAAGTACATTAAATAAAAAAATAAAACATTACACACACTGCCATGCATTTCACGCACACATCCATACACAAGTATACATACTCTGGTGTCAAATTGTTACTTTTCTTTTTCATTTTGTTCTTCTGACATAGACATATAAAAAAAAAAGGTTTTATTTGCCCAATGAGGTAATAATATTAATATTAAAAGAGAATATTAATTTTAAATGAGGCAATAATATTAATATTAGGCCTAATATTAAATTGAATATATAAAAATAGATTTTAATAATAATGCATAAAAAGTACATTAAATCAATAAATAAACCAGCATGCATTTGACACACGCATACACAAGAATTTGTACACGTATACATACTCTTTGGTCAAATTGTTTCTTTGGTTTATTATACACATAGTTGAATGTCAATCAGAAAAATTTGTTTATTGTGGTTTTGTTGAAAGTCAAACAGAAAATATTTATTTGATGAATACTACGTGAAATACTGAGCGCTTATACAAATTGTGTAGCAGTAAGATACGTTTAAATGTACACGGACTATCATTATATGCATAAAGAAAGTTTTGTAGCAGCAATCTGCAATAACAACATTCAGGTACAAAAAAATATATAATTTACTATTGCTGGTTCAAAGCAATTATTGTAGTTTACGATTTTAGTAATTGAATATACTTCAGGGGAAATAAGTGATTTTGAGAGATACGTACATTTAAATGTGCACGAATTATCAGAATAACATCATCATACAGGTAAAAACTTTTTTTCTTCTTGATTTGGTCGAATTTCGACCGCTAGGCGACCACTAGTTGCAGTAAATGGCCCAGTGGAAAGTAAAGCCGATCCCAGGCCATTCACTTTATCTACGATTAAGGCGGGCGCAGATAACAACTACTCCACTAATTAATTAAACCTAACCCACACATTAAACCTTTTATGGCTCTATTCGCGATGTTGATTGGGACATAAGAATGAAGGATTTGGCGCCGACGGTGAAGTTAGAAAATACTGCTGTGATTTGTAAATGTGTTTTTGAAATTCTTTTTTTAAAAACAGATTAGAAATGAGTTGGAATTATTTTTATTTATTTATTTATACTCTTTATTACACACCAGGAAACATACAAAAAGAAATATAAATTATTTTATAGTAGTTATTAATAAATTTGTAATATACTTTTCGGTAATATTTTTGTATATATTTTTTATGCTTTACGTATGTAATAGTTAAAATAAAACACACTCATAGATTCACTTATACAAAATTGATAGGTCTCGGGTAATTTTACCTAGTAACAACACTGCGTTTAAGTTTTAACTTAAGTTACTAAAGGTTTAGGAACATAAATTAATTAAGATTCGATTTTAAAAAATACATTGTCTTTAAATCAGCTGACCATTTTTAATATTTTTAAAATAAAAATGGATAGTTTGTGCCATAAAACTAAATAATAAAGAGAAAAACACAATTTTAGCTCCTTTGTTTATTAAAATCTTCATATTATCAAGGAAAATTTCTAACGACTTCTACAAACTTTATTACGTTTAAATTATAGGTAATGAGCCGAGGAAAACCCGAGATAGTTAAATACTAAAACAAACAAGCCATTAAGCACGTTTTGAACGTTTAGCAAATCATTTTCCAACGACGCAGATACTTAATTAAGCATCGTTTGGCTAATAAACAAAGTTCTCATAATTAAGTAAGCCGGAGTGATATTTTATGTCCCCACAGATACAGATAAGAACCATTGTAACCGTGTACATATTACTAACTCCCACACATTTTAAGAATACATCAAAAAACACGAGATCTTGTTGCCTGATAGCGTCTCTCACTCTTTTGTTGGGGAGTCTCTTAAAAAGATTCCCTACACCTCTTTACTATGAAGACATATTGCGTTTCGCGTTTTTGAACTCGCGATTTCCGTACGTATTTACGTATTCACACTCGCATTACTCCTAGTACTATGTAAAGATGAGATCTGTGCGTGTGTGAGATTTGCGTGTGTAAGCGACAGCTTAACGATACCAGTGTTAGCTGGGCTCCGCCCGCGCGCGCGTCCCCATACAAAAGGAACAAATGCGCGGATGACGTATGCAAAGCAGAAGTTCCAAATTCAGTGGTGATATACGACGTAGGCTTTCGCATATGTGTGTGGGTGTGTGTTGGTATGCCAGTCGCCGCTAGGCGCGCAATAGACGGGGGTGGGCAGCCCGAGAGGATGGGGTATAAAGGAAAACCATTTACATTTGAGCGATTCGTCCAATTTAAAATTCCTACAAGATAGCTTAGACACGGGTGCCATTCTTTTGAAGAGGCGATCATGATGCAAAGGACATTCCTTGCTTTTATTTGTGAAAAGTATTACTTGTAACGCTGCAATGGATTATCAATATTTGAATTCAGGATTAGGACGAACGACATTACGAATTTATGATTCAATTTGTCAACATAATTTGTCACGTCCGAAAAAAATGTGGCTAGATAGGTTTGGGGTCAAATATGTCACGGTCCGCGAAGGTATCGTTATGAATATGAATCTAGGGTGCGGCAAATCAGTCGGGGAACGTTCCATCAAAACGTCATAGGTCGCTCTCAGGACAAATTTGCCCGCTTGCCCACGTCCCGCGTTTTACGAGCCACGCCGACGAAGATTCAGCACCCAAGGGAGACATTCCGCCTCCAAAAACTTTACCCGTTACAAATTTGTTTTTTTTTCTGCCTTATCTGCTCCCCGCGCTTTTGGCAAACCTAATTCCGTATTCAAAAATATTTCTGCAAGTATTGTGCTCGTACGGAACGAACGTTTTATTGCCGCCCATATAACGTTTTAAAAGTTAGCCACTTTTGCCACGCGGCCGCCTTTCCGATGTTGTTATAATGTGTAGTGTCACCATTTTTTCTCTCTTAGTAATTATTGTTGTTGAACTTTTTATTACTATTTTAGTGACTTTGTTGTTCTTTGACCGTTATGATAAAGTTTAGGCGTATAAATATTAGGCATAAATGTGTTTATTGTTCTTAGTCCGAGTTTATCAGGTTGGTAAATGAAACATTAATCATTTTCTAGAATACCTAGAACCTACTTTCACCACCTACTTTCTTCGTAAAAAAGGTGATTGTATTTATAAACTTGCACTAACAAAATCAATAAGCAGAAATCATGAAAGAAAACAAAGTGCCTAACAATAACTGCAACAAGCAAACAAAACGTTAAACGTAAAACGTAGCAAACGTTAAAACTTAATCAAAGAAAACACGGAACCCAAATACGTTTCCGTTGTTAGCAGCTCATTTTGCATTCATGGAATATTCTTAAGCATTGTTCGGCGGGACATACAGGCATAAAGCTGGCGGCGTCCACGGTGCCATCCAATTTACCATTCATATATCGGAGCCAATAGGTGAGGTAATTTCGAAGACCATGTCTATTGCCTAATGCACATGCACGAATGCGTGCGACGGTCCAATCAAATCATTATGTAGATTGGTAAATTAAATAACATTTGTGATGAAATTATGCTGCAATAATTGGTGTTTACGATGATTGGCAAAGATAAGATTTTGCGTAATGTTAGAAATCTTTGCAAGTTTGTTGATTTCTATTTTATAAAGGCGTTAGAAAGTGGATATAGTTCAGCTGAATTTATGTGCTCTACTGGTTAGATAGTTTTACCTAGAGATACAATTACAGCGGTATTCATAATGAATATGTTTATATTTAAATTAAGTTTTGCAATTTGTACTGCCTCTGTCAGTGATGACATACGGCACCGAGACGTGGCCTCTCACTGTGGGCCTCATTAAAAGGCTCAAAGTCACTCAACGAGCCATGGAGCGGGCTATGCTCGGTGTTTCCCTACGAGATCGAATCAGAAATGAGGAGATCCGTAGGAGAACCAAGGTTACCGACATAGCCCATAGGATTGGCAAGTTGAAGTGGCAGTGGGCCGGGCACATAGCTCGTAGAACCGATGGCCGTTGGGGCCGAAAGGTTCTCGAGTGGAGGCCACGCACAGGCAAGCGAAGTGTTGGACGCCCGCCTACAAGGTGGACGGACGATCTGACTAAGGTCGCAGGAAGTCGCTGGATGCAGGCCGCTTCCAACAGGTCATTATGGAGATCATTGGGGGAGGCCTATGTTCAGCAGTGGACTTCCTGTGGCTGATATGATGATGATGATGATGATGATGACTGCCTCTGTCTGGACAGATATTTGGGAGTTAAAATGACCAGTAGTAATTGGAAAGAAAGAATTTATTTGATCCGTGTATCATGCTTAGTGTAAGCTAAAGTTTTACATTCAATGAGCCAAATAATAAATACAGAAATTAATAAGTACTAAGTAATACGGAAATAAAAATTAAAGTCAATAAAAAATATATATAATGCTACAAAAAATAATATTATGATAATAAAAACTAAAATAAAAACGAATAAAAAATTCCTAAAATTAAAAATGTAATAAGCAAAACCAAACATAATAGCTAATTAAAGATATTAAACCAATCATAGACGAAGAAAATTCTATCGCAGCTTAAGCAGTAAGGTGAATATATTTGTTTAGTATTTAAGACTAAAAAAATAAAACGAAGATATTCTAAAATCGCATGCATATAGTAATTATGTTACAACTGCCGAATAAGCGCCAACGTTCTTAATACACTTCGCATTATCACATCACATCACGCACCATCAGTTCCAAATCAAATTCGCCACTTGGAAATATTAGATTTACACCAAAGGCGTCAAATTTTTCATACACCAAATTGAAAATATAAATATCTTTAGCTGAACATAATCTGTAGGGCAAAATACGAGCAGACCGCGCGTAGATGTCGCCTTCAAACGACATTTTACCACCGGCATATACAGTTTCAATTTGATTTCCTGCCAACATCGACGTTTCATTTTTAAATAGCAATCACGATATGGTGATTCCCATTTCGTATCCATCTTATGCAACGAATGCCACGTGTAACGTATTCTACATTTGTCGTTTATATCTAGGATATAAAACAGGATATGTGTGTATAAAACTTGCTACTAGGTTTTTGAGTTAATGTAGTAGTTTTTTTTTAAAGTAAGGACGAACTAAAATAAATTTAATAAACGCCCTTACCCTCGAATGGGTAAACAGAACAAGATCAATTGGCATCTGCTAAGTTTCAAAGCTTTGCAAAAAAACTACTTAAATTCCATACGAAATTATTGAAATAATTGTCGCAATTAATTTCCTTTTATCTTTAAAATATTTTTGTCTTTAACATTTATTTTATTTATGCATATCGTCAGCATAGTAATAATCGAGCACATGAATGACTATCTAGTGCAATATCTAACACATTTGTACACTCCCTATGTTTTTCTTATGTTGTCCATTACTGAATACCTCAATAACATTAATTTTAATGTTGTTTATACCCTTTAAAGTTTTTTAATGGCTAGTAAATTCTTGCACTTACAAGGTGCATTACAGTGCATATACATACATAACTCGCGTCTTTATCCCAAAAAAGTTAGGCAGAAATTATCCAAAAATCATCCACTAAAGTACCAATTTAGTTCCATACAATTCCAGCCCTAAGCAGCTCATATAACATGTCAACAAAAACTAATAAAAAATAATTTAAATTGATCCTACATTTTCCAATAAATTTACTTAATGCGAATACTCCAGCAATTTTCATCGAAATATTTAAACTTACAATCGTTTAGCAAACGCAACTAGCAAGTCAAACTAGGGTGTCAACACTACTAACCAATCAGTTGTTTGCTAGACAAAAAAATATTCACGAAAGGACTTAGAAAATTTGCGGAGCTCCATCGAATTATCATTTGAATACAAAATCAATTTGCATTTTACAGAGGCATTTTACTCGGTAGTTACTAGACGCTGCCTACGATATTGTGGAGGGGCCGAGTTCGGCAAAGTATGAAATAGTTTGAATGGCCAATTTGTTTTGCGAACATTATTTATGTTTCTATGGTGGTAATAATAGTTGGTAGTTTTTTTGACGCCCCGTTAGGCTTTATGTTAGTTGTGAAGAAAATGTTTTGTGTTATCTTAATAATTGTTGAAAAACATATTAACTATTTTTATACAATAGACAATGGACATTTGCTTAATTAATGACTGTCTAGGATCTTTTGGTGACCGAATGCGTTGTTTTCGTGCTGTAGTCAAAAAATCGGAACAGTTTTTCTTTCTTCTAATGATATTCAACATATTTACACTATTAGATTACTTATACCTATAAGTGGTTGCTGTTTATATTATGAAAACACATCTCAGAAAATGCGCAAAATTTTATTTAACATTTTAATTGTAGTTCTAACTTTCGCCACACACCATTATATATAATTAAGATGAATTATATTTAGCTAACCCACAAAAAAACCTATGAGATTTATTACAGAATTATCTAATGATACTTAGAACCCCTAAAAATATAATTAACTTAATTAATATCCTCTTTGATTTATAAATAAAACGAAGAATAAAAGCCACACAAACTCTAAACTTTCCTACGTGATTGTAAGCATAATAATTTAATAATATGCACACTCGTCAATACGGCACCGTGGCCCTAAGCATATAACGTGAAATAGTCTGCAATTTCCTCGGTATCCGTTAAACGATTCGCAAATGCCGATTTCTCATACATCATAATTCTTGGGCACACAATGAAATTGCAACTCACTTCTTAATATTTCCGTATATTTGTTCAGTCGAACAAGACAGTTTGCCGGTGTGTGGAAAATTACATTCTGACATTATGTGCGAGCACTAAAGTATGAACACGAAAACGCTACGGCGAAATGGGTTTTTATATTTATTTATTTAAGAAATGGCAGGCATTTAAATTGTTAATTTAGTTTACATTTAAACAACTATTAATAAGGGAACGTAAATAAAAATTAAGCGTTTTGGAGATTAATTTACATAAATGTTCGTTGGTTTTTGTACTTGAGTGAGTTTCCTGGAACAATTATTTTTTATTTTAGACTCCTAATAGTAATACTTGGCAGTAATTTCGAAATATTTATTAGGAAAATGTTTATGTTTACGTATAAACTTTAAGTCTAGACTTAACTTAGAATGACTGTCCCATAAAAGATAAGAAAATATTATTGATAAGCTAAATGGCGTACATTTGAAGGTACGTTGAGCAACCAACTGTCATAGGACAATGATGACATAAATATAAATGAAATCTTATGCATAATTACACCATATCATCATTTACGATTACTGTGACAACTGCCGTGGTACAATTGAATAAGAAACTTAAAACAGTTGATGGAGAAACGGTGGTATGAAAACGAAAGGCTGTGGGATCTCTAGCCGCTTGGACACAAACGTTGGTAGGAATCACAAATATTTAATAATAAATAAATAACACCCAACAGTCAAATACATAGTCCCGACCCCACACTAAGATCGAGTCTAGTATGGTGGGTATCACAAACTACGAGAGAGGTTTCGGTCTCACAAACACCCAGACCCGAAAGAAAGATTTGTGGGCCGCATTTCTCTCGGTGCGGGGATCGAATCCGCGGCCTCTCGTTTCGTAGGTGGCGACTAGTCGAATGCGCAACGAATACTGCCTATTAATTGTTTTGGATCTAAGTGTTGCGGGGTTCAAATGTCCAATTATATAATACTAGGATAATATGAAGTCAGAACTACAAATCAGACTGTAGGGTATATACCCTACAGTCTGAGTTGTAGTTCCTAAGCCGTTATTTTATGATCATCATTAGCTCCTAAATCAATATTGATTTAGGAGCTAATGATGATCATAAAATAACGGTTTAATATAATTACACCACTCCCAAGCATCTACATAAACCGTGTCACCCAAGACATACCATGCCTAATAAGAAACATTAAGTAGAACGAAACTAAACCCCCACTAAAAAGAAGCCGGGAAACTAACGACCTGACATCACGCATCAAACTAAACCGAATTAAAAGTTGACTGTAATAAACAATAAAAATCAAGGAATGGGCTACCATCTTGTTTGATACGACCTGTATAAACGGTTACATTATACAATAAGGCATTTTTAGTGCTGTTCCCTCTGTCTTATTGTACATTACGAATTTACTTCGCATTTGATTGGCAAAGTTGGTGAAAATTTCAGAAGCTTATGAGATTACGTAATGTAGGTTATGGCTTTGGCGTGTGTGTTGAATATTCTTGGTGACTTTTGGAATATTGATGATTTTTTTAAATTTGGGACGTTAAAAATATGACTGATGTTTGAATTGTCCCAATTTCATTAATGACTGCAATGATTTATTTATTTATTATTTTTAGTATTTTCTGTGTGCATCACTTTCTCTATCCGTGGTTGTTCAAATTATTAATTTAGTATATGAGTGAAATTTTATTGGAATTTTATAATTTGAGTATTAATTTATTGTAATCATCTAGCTGTTAGTACCATATTACATATTCATAATTTAAAACAAGTATAGTCTACAATATAAGATACTGGGAAAAAATCTCATGTTTGATAAATGGATACTAATGGATACTACTGAATCGACTAATCATTTTGTATATATAATTATTAAATACTATAGTTATAAAAATAGGCATTCATTAATCTAAAATAGGCTGTACAAAATATAATATTGTAAATCTCTGCACTTCAAACAGGTGCAGTCGATATGTCACACTAATGTAAAAAAGAAAACAAAAGAAAAACTCGTAATGTAAAATTCTACAATTCTAACAAACCATCAATGTAGTAAAGTAAAGAAAAATTGCTTTAAGTGGGCAGCAATTACAAAATGGCCATAATGACATCTGTTTAGACATTCACAAACGACTAGGAAATAATTCTAATACGACATTGATTAGCTCGTTGTTATGAAAATCGAGTCAGTGTACAGCTAAGGACTTGTTGGGGGTCAGTGTATGCAATAGAATATTATAACTCAATATGTAATTTATTTTTTTGCTTTGGTGGCTTAGTTATACTACGGTGTGTTTACAAAGCTGTCTCGGGTTCGAATCCTGAGTCGGGCAAAATGATTTAGATGTTTCTATTTATTATCAGTCCGGAGTCAAAAATTTGTGCCTGATATGGCGATAGTCTCGCCCCCTGTCACATCCTCGGAAAAAGCATACAAGGCAAAATGTAGGTTTCCTGGCACCTCTGCCTATCCTTTCTGGGACAAAAGGCGTGGGTATATTTTTATAATTTCTTTTTTGTATGTTATTAAGTTTATTCTGTATGTATCTCATGCTAGTTTGTGTAATTTATATCGGTAAGAGCATCAAGCTATATTCCTCTTAAATGATGTATCTAATACTCGGATCCTTTTGTAGTTACTGGAAACTTTTAAATAATACCTTATAGTTTTTAAAAATCCTAGTTTTTAAGAATTCTGAGATTATTCTTAACAAAAGCTTACATTCCAAAATTAATTTTTTTTTTGTTTTACCAGCAAAAAGGTGCAACGGCGTGAAAAAGACAAAGATAATTTACAACCAAAATTTTTAAACATAATGCGTGTTTAAAAATGTTATGCAATCGTAATAACCTTTATAATATGGGACCCGAAGGAAACACTGAATGCCTTCCCATCCAAACTGCGTAGGCATAATGACGATTTAAAGACTTAAAGGTCGATTTTATTATCATATTGTATGATTCTTGAGCTATTAGCCCTTATGACAATAGCGTAATGATACGTCAACACGCAAAGCATTTTTCTTATCGGCGTTACGTTGCCAGTAGCAAATATTAGTTTTTACAATAGCAAAACTTTATCTGATTAACATACTGTTTGGTGGAAACTTCGTGGACGTTCGAGTAGGTTTATAGCATATTTTATGATGTCTAAAAAGTTTTTTTTTCTGTAACGTGGTTAAGAACACGTGCCAGAATTGTTTATGAAAGGAAAATTCAAATTATTGTGTAATAATTACGTCAAGATAAACTTATGTCTCAATAATTGAGCAAGATCTAATTTCACATTTTTATGACCTATGAACGTCTTATCCTTAATTTCAAAGCAATGGTATATCGTTCATTGCTAGAGAAATATTTAATTCATGGTATAAAAATGCTGGCATTGCAACAAAAATATTGGGGACTCACATATGCTTAGGATTTAGATATCTCAGGCACTACAATAATTGACGTTTGTGAGACCTACGATTTTCAGTACACATCCGACATCAATAACTTCTAAATTATTAAATAACCACTTAAGTTATTATATTTGCTATTACCATAAAACAAACAAATCATCAATATCAATTTCATTGCATTAGAGCTAAAGGTCAACAATAATCGATGAAAATCTAGCTGAAATTTTAAAACTCCGTACTGCAAACAAAAGGGTGAATGACGTAGAAGACGTTAATTTTTAAGTGATTACTTACAGTAATAAGAAGGTAGTTATAAGTTATGAGGGGGTGGGCGGCCACTAATTTATTAACCGATGTATCGATGGACCCACCATACAGAAATTAGCTCCTACATTACCCTCATTGTGCATATTAGTATACTCGATTGAATAGTCTTGATATTAGTTGCGAATTTTTTGGTGAAAGAATATAGAGGAAGTAGAATACAATAGGCATAAGCATAAGCAATTTCATTGATTTTACGAGGTGGTAGAGCCAAACTGTTATTTTTACATTACTGTAGAAATGACGGGACTTGACCGGGGTTGTAGATACAATTGTTTGACAGTAAGAAATGTAAAGCAATGAGTTTGCTGTTATTATTTTCTTAGATTAAGTTTGCTGGTGACCCAACGGCCAATACCCTATTCTTCTACCCGTTTTATTTATCAATCCCTTAAACTCTCAAAGCGTATGTAGCCCATCTCTAATAAAGATATTTAGCTGTACTCTCTTATTTTCCTCGATAGAATTTCTAATTACTCCAAGTATCAATACATCTAATTTTGCTTCGATCTAATGTCACGGCAACTCATAATAGGTTTGAAATTTTCTTATAGCTTAACTCAACATGGATTTCGTCGAGGGTGGCTCCTGGCTAATCTACGTATACAGGGTTATTGCCGTACTAATCTAAATTGATGGGCCGTCCAAAAACCGAGCAGTTTTTTCATAACATTAGTAATTTCTTCGGCGTAAAATAATAATATAATAAACATAAGCCGCAGTTTCATTACTTAAGGCGGTCTATTAAACCGTCGGACGTTATGGGAACGATTACGGGCCTTTATAGCTGAACATTTTGTGGCAAAATTAGGATTTCATATAACATTGTACGAAACTTTTACCTCAGCCGAATCGATATCTGTACCGAATATTTAAATTACTTATCGATTACCATATTAAACAGTTTTGTTAAAACGTATTTCAATACAAGGAATGAGCGGTGATTGTTGTACTGATGTTGCGTGCTCTAAGAAACAAACCATAAATAATGCTATGAACGTTCAATTCAATGTCAAAAATTAATTTGCCGTCCCGCCAATAAATTGTAGATGAATGATTTGCTTTGGGTTTGATGTATTGAGATCGATTTTTTAGACTTGTAAGAAATGTATTTTATACATTATTTTATAATATTATATCAATTAGTATCCTCGAGATTTGGACGAAGATGTTTGTATTCTAATTTATAACTTGAACGTTGCAAAAGGTTAGTGCAGACGGGGACGAGCAAAGGCAAAGCATTGTTTTAATTTATCTACTTCCACTTATAGACCACTAATTGAACAATTACTTTTTGCATCATTTAATTCATATTCATATCAAAGTACCGTTTTTTGTGTTTTTAATTTGTATTTTTATGCTGTCTAGTTCTTTGTTTTATTTAATTTATTTCATCTTATCCAAGGCCTCAATTGACGTCACACATTCAAACTAACCGTTTCACCTACCGTTAAAATTTAAACAGATGAATCCATAATAGAGGCATCAATTGTCACGTACATTGCTCATTATTTGCCTCAGTCGTGAGTTAGTGTACTCATTGGCGATCAATTATCCACAATTTGAAGCACTTGCTGATAGCATGACGGCTGTGCGAGCAATTTGTACGCGATCACTAATTGCACAGAGTAGTGGAACTTTCACAGTGTTTTTGTGTCGTCTCGTATTTAGCACTTGTGGGTTAATTAATTTTGCGGTTTTGTCGTTGTGCTATTCCAAATATTATTTTTAAGTATACGATATTATGTTTTGTAACGTAGTATTTTCTTGTCACTTGTTTTTAATAAAGGAAATTTTCCAAATCAGCGATAACATTTGTAAACAGAGTAGTTTTATATTTGCCAAAGATATTAATTGTACATGGTAGCTTCAATAATAGTAATATTTTCTAATTTCGTATGAAAAATATATGATTTTGATAAATATTTCCTAAAACTAAAATAGACTTGGATACATAGAAGCTTGTATTCTAATGCCAGTTGGCGAATACCGTTGATCTGTTCCAATTTCTATGGTAATTCTATGTCGTGATTTAATTATTTTGGTCAAATCTTGAAGAGTAACGTCCCTATTAACCTGTTATAGTATTTAAATTATATAATCTACTATGAGCGACATACAATTTTTAAGGTCCTATTGACCTTTCAATATAGCCGACTCTCTGAAAGGCCGGCAATGCGTCAACAATTCCTCCGATGTTGTAAGTGTTTATGGGCCGCGGGGACTTATCAGCAAATTGGTCCGTTAGCTTGTTTGACCATTCCATAAGCGGCCTTATAAGACTATTGACAGTCTCTATAGGCAGTTTATTAAGAGCCGGCTATAAAGCCAGAGGCCACGAATTGCCACCATGCCGAGACAAATGTTTTTGTGACCTATAAATACCTGGCCGGTCACCAAACATAAATATAATGTTTTGGGTCTGCAACATGTCCAAATAATTTGGTAGTTTCCAATACCCACCACTCAAGACGACATTGTACTGGGATTCCAGACTATAAGTGTTATGAATGTCATGAATGTTTTAAAAAAAATAATGCCCATGAAAAAACAGCCCAACTGCTCTGTACAATTAGGCAAGATTGTCTTTAACCGGCACAGATTCATGCAAATGACCCCACAACTACGCACAGACAATCAGCACCAATCAATAATCTATTGGCAGGCTTAATGACTAGCCAAGGATGGCAGTTGCCAGTTGCCACTGCCAATAATTGGTATCCGCCGATAATAATTGGTACGTCTCTATAATAATTGGAATAATTAAAGTGATCTAGTGCAGGCTACAATTGATTTGAGTGTGTTTATTGATCGTGTATGACGTATGTATAGTCACACTTTGCTCTCGGTAATTGTTGATGTGCATTCTTTTGCTGAATGATCGATTGTTACTAAGCGTTGAGTTTATTAAGAGTGATTAAATGGACATGTAGTATGATATTTTTTAATGTATTTAGATTTAGGTGTCTTATGGATAATTAAGGTATGGATAGTTTTATTTCAGTAAAGCCAATGAGCAATGAAGGTATTTTAAATATTTTGGATGGTGTAAGAAGTTTTAAATATGAATCTAGTATATTTTTTATTAGTTTAGTTTAATAAAGTAATAATATTGTTTTTTCTTTTAGTATTTAATTAATGGTGATGAATCACGTTAATTCCGATTACAATGTAACTCAGAATCATGTTTTAACGAGTTAACATCAAAAACAAAAGTTATCTTAGATGTTAGAGTTTAATTATTTTGTTAACAATATTTGTTGTTTTAAAATGTAGAAATTAGCTTAAAAAATAAAATAAAAGAAAATTTGTTTAAGGCCCGACGAACAGTTCTCAAAATAATCTCTTAATACCTACATATTTTTCCCTATGTAATTAACTTAATTACTAACCATATTAGAAGTCCAAACAATAATTAGTATGAAACCATAGGACCACCGTGAGGCGTCGTCAATCCCACGCACTGTGTAATGTCCAATAAACTAGAGAAATAAGGAATCCCACACTTTGCCGAGCAATTGTTGTGTCCAGTGTTAATAAAACGGCGTATATTTTAGCTATTTTGACAGTTCGAAGCTGTTTGTAACACGCGATACACACTGCTCGGTAAGAATGGAGAGCAAAAAATATAAATAAATATATAAATCGTAAGTCCATAATGACATTAAAATAACCGCTGTACACATTTTCACTTAATAAATGAAGAAGGAAATACCATTATTTTTTTCATTTTATTAGCTATGAGTTGAACAGCTCATATTGGTGATGCCACTATTTTTTAACAGCCTCCTTGGCACAGGCGGTTAGGCGCCGCCTGCGAAACGAGAGGCCGCGGATTCGATTCCCGCACCGAGAGAAACGTTTACGCGGCCCACAAATATTTCTTTAATATGTTCACTTGTAAACTCATTAGCGATAGAGGTTTAATTAGAAGATTTGTCTTCATAAAAGGGAAAAATAGAAATATTTTGCGATCTTTGTACTTATAAATTGTTTTTTTGCACCTGCTGCTCCTAGTAAATGCTAGAAAAAAAAACTGAAGCAATTCTGACTAAGCTTTCCTTAAACTATGGGTACGATACAGGTTCTATGTTGTTGGGGCATTTGCTGGCCATTTTACTATCTCAAATCTCCGAGTAATGGCTAGGAGCGACCAGTGAACCGCCTACGGTGTTCGTGAAAGCGTTCAGCCTACAACTTGATTTGTGATTTCAAAGATTATTGCTTGTACAATCCGTTATTCAGTTTCTGTAATTTAGTTTAGAGGGTCTCATTCGTTCGTAATGCTTGACGATTAGTCTTGTCCCTGCTTTTTGTTCGAAATGAATTTTAAGACTAATATTTTTCATTAATATTCTCCGTTCATTTTAACGTACTTGAAGTCGGTGCATAAAAATATTAATTTGTCTTTGAGTAAACATCATGAAACTGAGATAGTGATGCAATGACTGTGTATTTATATATTAGTTATGATTAAAGCCAAAATAACTAAGACAAACTAAATCAATCAATAATTTGAAGTATAAGGAAAATTGTGTCAACCCACACAAGGTTAGAAAGACAGGTAAAGTCAGGAATCCTAAAACGAATGCTACCCACATGACCACCTGATCACACTCAAAATCAAGGCAAATAACATTTAACAATAAAAAAATTATGAACTTCATTCATAACCCACTTTATTCGGATATCTTAAAATTCAAATAATAAAAAAATCGAGAATCCTCTTCTCATTTTACACTTACACATAACTGCTTCCTTTACACGGCTTTAACAATGGAGTGCGTTGACTTTTACTTATTTTTTTTTTCCGTAAGCCAGTGCCAGACACTTTTTCTCTTATTTTTATATTTATCTTACCTTTATGACAATTTTATTAAGGTAGAGGCGGTGCCTACGCAACGGCCCGCTCATTCATTAAAACGACGCGTGTGTGACTGTGGTTATACGGTTATATGTTTAAAAAATTACTATGTGAAACACTTTTTTAATAATAAAATGTAGAGGATACCTTTATGTGCTCTAGAATAACAAACAGTACTATCATAAAGTTTTGAAAGCTGTATAAAATACATAATTCTAATTTTAACAAAATTATAATAATAAAAAAATGTGTGCTCAAGCGGTTAAAACAATAATATGATCAAAAGACAATTCTACTACACCTTGATGAAATAAACTTTTACATTTATTATGCATTATTTATGTACAAAATCAAAATCAGTTGCGTTGATGTTAAGGATTTTTTTTTATTTGGATCCAATTTTTTTATTGAATTCTGTTTTAATTAAATTAAAGGGACTTTTACATTTAAAGTTTATGTCAGTCCTATCTTTCCCAACACTAAAATGCATTAAACGATCAGCATCTTAATAAATTCACTTAAACTAAGTGCACAATTATAAAAAATAAACACTTGTATGTAAATTATTAAATGGATTAGTTAGCAGTGATAAAAGATGTATAACGTATTTCATGCGTACATCTGAATTTATTTGCTTATAAATTAGTGTATCCACAGTAAAATATTCATAAAAATAATAATTATCATTTGGTGTATAGTATACTAAATAGGGTTTATCAATATTTCTGCCGAAAACGAAGCCGGATGGTAGGTTTAGTGATTACAGACACAATGCAAATAAAAATTTCCCAAAGAAAGGCGACATTATTTTTGTGATTTTTGAATATAATTTTCTTTGGGTGGTAAGTCTATAACTAAGAATTCGATCCCTTGTGTATCATATTTACTTTAAAATTAAAGAGATGTTCAATATTATCTTAGAAAAAACTATCATTTACCACCCAAATACGACGATAGGAAAATACTTAAGAACAATAATACATTGCCTATATACTTTAAGAGTTTAATATATTCAGCCTTATTAAGTCCCTAGCTGAAAATGGGCTTTTCTCTATGATGTCCATAGCGACAAATTAGATTTGGCCTGTATAGAGCGTCTTCCTATGATCTTTGTCGGGTCATCTACCTTTAGAACAGTATCGCCAAGGCCTGCAGTCCTTCTATCCTCATAAAGGTTTGAATCCTTTTCAAAAAAATACTGAACGATTGACATCCACAGTCCAAATCATTAACGAGATCATTTGGCATAAAGAATTTTTATGGACACTTTTAACATCTACTTAAACAATAAAATTGGGTTTTAAACTTACTAATTCTTTCGTCGCATACATTCGTGAAGTTTATATTTTTTTAAGCGGAGGACAGAAAATCTTATCTCAGGTATCGGGAGAGTGTCCCTACAGATTATTTTGTTATTTTTCTTGTTTATAGGGACAATAGGCACGTGACTGCCTAATGCTTTACTTGATGCGGCCTTGGCCATTGGCTTATGAGACACTTAAAGAAGCTACGTTCAAAAAATATTCATAAAAATAAACTGAAGTATCGAACTAGGTTCAAGTATTAAGTTAAAAAAGCTATTTGAATAAAATGATAGGGTATAACAGAGGATACGAATCAATTATTATAATTTTTCCGCGCCTAAACATAGTTTAAACTGCTTACTTCCATACTGATTTAAGTATCCCACATAATATTCCTTACAAATATTTAAATCGGGCATTTTATCTTGAATCTTCTAACAAGCCCGTGGCCTAATATATTCTCGGACGTGCTATCTTGGTGTTCATTAGGCACTACAAACATATCATAAAAATGCAAAAAGACCACAAAAGATTTACCTCAAGTAGTGCACAAAAACCCGAGATTAACATGATACGTGCCTAATTGTGATTCAGCCCACGCGGCCGCGCCTCTGTCTCCGAGAATGCATTAAAAATATAGCTGCACACCATTTTCGCACGGGAAATATTACCGTGCGCTTAAATAATTGAGGTAGGAGACAATATTGTTTATTTAGCTGATGTCATTCCCACTTCGCCGATGGAAAGCCTTTTGCAAGTACGCTAGCGACATCTATTATTGAGTAGGCAAAACTTGAAGACGATATTTATTTTTGTTAATTAAAAATAATTAGGAGTAATAAAGTTTCCTTCGTTTAATTAAAAGTTAATCCCCCCGAGGGTCCATTTTAATTTTCTCGTGTGTGTTGAACAAAGGATTCTGTGAATTTCAATTAGGGATTAAGCTCGCGGTTTGGGCAACCTCAGTTTAAAGTTTCGATGTATGCTGTGCATCGAAAGGTAGTGAGTGTGAAAAGGGATCGTTTGAACTCGCTCATTATTAGAAATTTTCGTGTTCATACAGTTTGTTAAGAATGCTTCATGTGTGAGCACTTGATACTCTTATCATTAAACTTAAAACTATGATAAGTATAAGTAGGTATAATCGCAAAAATATTGTTAATATATTTGGATAGTAGAATAGTAATCTATGTTTATATTTAGCCCTTTTTATAAGGATAACGTACTCAAACCAAGCTGTGACTTTGTAAGTAATTAAATATTGTTTTGCACATACTATAATTGCTTGCCTATAAGAGATCACCTCATGCGATAAGAGCGCCTTTTGTCCGATATTTTAGTGTTCTTTTCCTATGTACATTGTCACAGGTGTACAATAAACTACTGGACATATTGAGACTTAACATCTTAAGTCTCATGGAATGCCAAGCATTGCTTTGTAACTCATTATTTTTGGTTTTTCTACTGTCCATGGTCATATCGCTTACCTCTAGCCGTTTATTCAAATAAAATAAAAATCTTAAAATAAATAATAATTTTTAAAAAGCGGTTACATAGCTTCTGTAAACAAAGCACCGAACCCATTCAATAGTAATTTATTTATGGATAGACAAGTTCAGCTAACGCGGTCGTAACTAACTAACAAACAAATGGATGGCTTGTCACAGCACGTCACGAAGCATTAAAATCAGTGTTACGCCACGAGTCATTAATTCCTTTGTTTATTGGTTCATCGATACACGAACTTCAATACTGGCTCTACGGACATCCGTATTGTACGAGTATAACCTTGGTGGGGGAGTGATTTTGTCCTTTCATATTGTAAATATTTAAAAATGCAATGGGTTTTGATGTAGTGCATTTTTATCAAACGCTTTTCATGGCAACACAGTCTTGCCAACAAAAGATTTCTCACATTAATATTTTTGTTGTTCCATTATTATTTTTCTTCTTATTATCCTGGGTCTTTTAAGCGGAATCAATATACGATACACTGAATGTCGTAAGACTACTTGACAGCTTCCGTGGTGCAGTTGGTAAGAGGACGGTTGTGAAACAAGATGCCTACGCGCACGACCCTGCACCTAGAAAAATGTCTGTGAGGCCCACAAATATTTGTCTAAGGTCTGTCACACTGAAAAGTGTCATCTAGTTCTTGGTGCCCACGGCATAATATTTAATTGATTTTAATTTGGAGTCAGCACTATATGTTGGGTGTATTTATTATTAGATATTAATTATTTTTAGTAATTTAACTGCTCGGTCCTTTAACCCGATTTAATACAACAAACAGTCGCCCACCTTGTTTATTCTGTATATCAATGACATGTTGTCGCTTGGCAACATTCATTGCTATGCAGATGACAGCACGGTTCATGGGCGATACCACTGCGGGCCTCCAGGTTGCCGTGTCGAAACTGTGAAGGGACGCGAAGATCTTGTCATTGAGCTCAACCGGACCTTGGATCTCATTTCTACGTGGGGTTCCAGGAATATGGTTGAGTTCAATGCCAAGAAAACCCAGGTGTGTGCGTTCACGTGCAAAAAATCCCCGTTCTCTCCCCTCCCCATTCTTCAGGGTACTCCCCTCTCAGTGCGGAATGACCTGTGTATCCTTGGTGTGGATATCCGCTGTGATCTCAATCCAAGGAATCACATCGAGGGCGTAATATCTGCCACATCACGCAGGGTTGGAGTCCTGAACAGGGTGCGTCGGTTTTTCACGCCCGGTCAGCTTTGCCGCTTATATAAAGCGCAGGTCCGGCCGGGTATGGAGTACTGCTCGCACCTCTGGGATGGATCCGCCCAGTACCTGCTCGATGCCTTGGACGGATTGCAGCGGCGGGCCATCCGCATTGTGAATGATGCAGACGTTACGAGCAACTTGGAGTCGCTACAACTCCGGAGAGATGTCGCCTCTCTAAGCGTGTTCTACCGCCTGTATCACGGTGAGTGCTCTGAGGAATTGTTCAACTTGCTCCCCTCCTCTCCATTCCTAACCAGAACCACGCGTGCTGGCTTGCGAAGCCATAGCTTGACGGTCCACACCATCCCGGCGCGAACCAAACGGTTCTCAAATTCGTTTCTGTGCCGCACCGTCAGGCTGTGGAATTGTTTGCCGGCGCACGTGTTCCCTCCTTCCTACAATCCTGGGTCCTTCCGCCGTGGTGTGAAGAGGCACCTAAGCAGGCCGGCATAATTTTTTCCATTGGCATGGGACTGCCGTCCGATGCCAATGGATACTCTGCCTGGGCGGCATTGGCACTTTCCATCAGGTGCAATGCCGCCACTATGCCAGGCCATTATAAAAAAAAAAAAACAATCACGGACCTAAACCAAATTATTGTTATTAAGGTTCGACACAATATTAGGAATAAATTCTGGGGGTGATTCTGATTGCAAATATTTCCTTACTACATGTATTCAAGATAACTATTATTTCTATGGTCCTTCCGTCCAACACTCCATGTGGAAGGAACCGCCTTGATTAAGTAAATCCAATTAGTCAATCCAGAAATCAGGGATGCAAGAAAACATGGCAAGTAAACCTGCACAACACACACATTTTCACGAGATTAATTATAATTATATAATTAAATCCGAAGAGTATTAATATTACCAACTTTCTAATATTAACTCGTAATACTTGGCTATTAACCGCACGAGTGAAATAGCAAACATAATGTAAAGACGTTTATGATTAATTGACTGAGATTTGATTGAAAATGGACTCGGTAAAAAGTATGCTAATTATTTTTTGTGTTAGTATTGATTGAAAAAAGTTTTATGGCTCTCAAGCAGGTTGTTTTGTAGAGAGTTTTATATTAATCTACAATAAAAGAATTGTTTTTCTAATTAGAAAAAGTATTAATTTATTTAGTCTTTATTGTACACGAAAAAATACATAACATACAGAAATAACATTAAAAAATTACAAATGTTATCACTGTAGGGCTCTAGGGAATGTCTTACAGATAACTATGGGATGGATTTAAGGAGAAGGACAGGACAGTGCAACAAACAACACAATCTAGAAAGAACAAAATTTAACGTAATATAAATACATAAATATAATTTACATACGTGACATTTGCAAAAAGAGCAATGGTATTTTTTGTTGTGATAGAGTTCGTTAGTTCTACCACGACAAATCTCTAGCAAGATACTTTTCCTACTTCAGGGCACGGACCTCCTCTTCAACCTAAAGTACGATTGAGAGGTGTCAGGCTATATAGTCCACCACGCTGGTCTAATGCAGGTTGGCGGACTTTGCATACCATAGACTTTTATACAAGTCGCTATGATATGTAGGTCTTCTTACGATGTTTTCCTTCGCCGTAATAATGTCTGGTGATTGCCTATCACTGCACGCATGACTCTGAAAAGTTAGAGGTGTCTCCTGGGATTTGAACTCCCGACCACCGTGAATATGTAGGCAGTCGCGTCTAATCCGTTACCAACAGGTCCTTACATAACAATGGAGTTTAGTACGATTATAACTTAATTTTACACGTAGATATATTATCCAAAATCTAATCCATTTACAATGTCGAGAATGCTCGAAAACTGTTCTAAATATAAACATAACAAAGTTATAACATTTTCTCGCAGGCAAAAATAGTGTGGGTAGGTAGCGTTTAATATTCGCCTCAGTTAGACGGCATGTATCCGTGCGTCATAGCCGACACTCGATGTAAGAATATGATGTATATGGCATAAGTATTATATTTTCTTTTTATTTGTATTATTTATATTTTATCTTTCTTTATTATATTTCTTATTGATTGTATGGTTGAGACATGCACAGGACCGAGCAAAGTGGTGCGATAGAGGAGAGGCCTATGTCCAGCAGTGGATAAATACGGGCTGATATGATGATTGTATGGTTTAATTATTTATTTTTGAATCATTGTTTTTTACTTTTGAGCTTTTTTTAAATCTGTAATCTATAATTTGTATTTTCTTATCATAATATTTTGTTCAGGTAAGCAAGAGGAGTGATAGTTTAATTCTATTTATAATAAAAAGTCGTAATATAACAAGCAAGTCATCTGACGGTTAGTAATCACTGCAGTCTATTTATACCGACGGTAACACAGCAATTTGGCGTCTATATACCCTTAGTCAGTACTTCATACCTTACGACTCTTTCTATGACCCCTCCTCCACTTACTTTAACTCTGCGTCATCATTTTCACAACCGACACAATGGACATAATATTGGATACATTTGTAATCACTGTGAAGTAGCACTCATTTTAAACATTGTGAATGCTCTATTTTCCGGTTTTAAAGAAATTTAATCTAGAGTATCTACCGAGACTTAAGATCTTGTGCATGCGCAGTAGAATGCCAAGAATTGTTGTTGGGCTTTGCTACTGCCCATGAGTGGTCGTATCGTTTACCTTTAAGCAAATGGCACGCTCATCTCATCTTTCGTCGCATTAAAAAAACACTCACGTATTACAAACATACTTCTACCTACCCAACTCTAGATAGCGTGATCGCACAAATTAACGTACGGGTCTCCACGAGCGCAGTCCATCAACATTTCCTTCGTACGTCCACGTAGCAGACATTATTCATGCGGCTCGCTATTTGTATTAGTTACAAATGAACGGTTACCGAAATAATTTAAATGCTAATTCAATAATTAAGCCGATCCACCCGTAACGGTGCGTGCTCACTGTTCTCCACAATGTGTACGTATCAATATACTAGGTAGTTAGATATAGGAAAGTTTTAGTAATATGGTTATAGGTTTTTGAGTTTTAGAATATCGTCTGGATTGGAGATTGAAATATTCTAACGCCCAAATACTGGAACGCCATTCAAATAATAAGTTGCTCTTAACAGCGCACGGCCCACGTGGCCAGTACATTTAATCGGGATTAACGTAGTAAAGCGCAAGTTATATTTAAGTTGCGCTCCAGTATTTGGGCATAATAGAATCAATTTTAATGAACTCGATTTATTTTCTCGATTGGGAAAAAATATTCGTCGTCATTATCAACAAACAAAGGTCTTGTAAAATCATCAGAGTATAATCTAATAATAATACTTAACATATTATTATGTTCCGTCCATATCTCTTAGCGACCTGCGTTTAAGATTTCATTTTCTGCTATATGGGCCATTTTCAAAACATTTTATTTTGAATAATTTATTTATCATAATTTATTTTTGGTAGATTTAAAATCTGAAAATTATAACTGGGTGACTCCGAGACAGGTAGTTAGTGTTAGATGTGTTAATAAAAGAGCTACCAATTAATTAACTTTTTTATAAAATATTTGCAAATTGATGTTCTTGAACCAGGAACCGGCTTATATGTGTCAATCAATGATATAATTAATATAATTATATCGGTATTTTAATTAAGAAATCGTTTTGGGCTATATCTATGGCGCCTCAGGCGAGAGAACTACGAATAAAAAAATAATCTCAGTTTTGATCTCTATAAATCAAAATGATTAATGTTCGTAAGGAAATTACATAAAATTCGTTTATTAATTACGGTCAATTCAATAGAACTATTTACGGCTCAGTGCACATTTAAAAATCGTGTATTGAATTATTTTTTGATTCAATTTCTTAAATAAATAACACCCAACAGTCACATACATAGTCCTGACCCCACACTAAGATCGAGTCTTGTGTCGTGGGTATCAGGAACTACGAGAGACTTTTCGGACTGTCAATGTAAATGTAACTGTACTGGTTTGTATATCTATTTAAAACAAGTCTTACATTGATGTATTTTTTTCTTTCATATTCACCATTATTTGAGAAGTAATTCTTGGATTTATTTTCCATTACTTTTATCCTATAATGTTTGATACAAAATGCAGTTAGTCTATGTATCCTTTTCAATTTCACAAAAAAAAAAACCAGGAAGTAAGAATTGGCTCGTGCTGTGATAGTTCCTTTCTGAATCTTTAAATAATATAATATTCCACAGAAAGCATAGATTTCCCGCCAGTATATAACAGTAGGTCAGCTGCAAATAGCTTTTGATTACAGCATTAATAGCTCTTCGACTGTCGTAGAAAACTGTCGAGAAGTACGAGTAATATTTGCTACCGGGGCCTTTTCAGGTCACTAAGATTCTTCGAACTAAGATTTTTAATATTTCACCCTCAATTTTTAAAAGCAGGCGATGCGATTTTTGTGACTTATTTTATATTAGAAGAGAAGATAGTATTTTATAAATAAAACATATATCATTGATTAATAAATATGTTCAACCAAAAGCTGGACTAATACAATAAAAAATCAACACACACGGTCCTTTCCAAAGATTAAGATCAATGTCTTGTGTCTAAGGCACCTATCAGACAATACGGCAGACTTTTCGGTTTTAAAAACCCAGACCCAAAAAAAAAAACACTACTAATTTTCTAAATAAACCGGCAACCACAAAACTTAACCCCAAACTAATTGCGCTGGTCCAGAAAGTTAGAGTTAAAATAGCGCGTAAATAAATTAAGTTGGGCCGAGCACAGTCGCGGGTGGGAATTAGTCGGCTCTTTGTGCAATCAAGCAGGCCCTTCGCACCCTAATGAATATGAATACGGCTGAATACGCTCTGAATACTGGAACCCATCCGCGCCCGCCAACGCAACTCATTACACCGGCCGCTGGTCACACCGACGTGTGGTTTTAGCACGGTGATATGATAAAATATATAACATATTCAAACATGTATTTGTGTATGAAGATATATTATAAAATTATTTTTATACTATCATATTGTCAAATGGAACACACAAGACGAAACTTGGGTGTCCTAGTAGCACCTCTGTCTACCCCTTCTGGGAAAAAGGCGTGAGTTTATGGATGTATTCGTGTATTTATTAAGGACTTAGAGGAAGATAAGACTCTTATCATTGACAATGAAAGGTTGACCAAGACATCGGCTAAGGTGAGGATAGGTAAAATGAAGAAATGTAAACGAACACCATTGTCTTTATTTTTCTCCTAGCAGTTGAGATTTATGGAAGTTATTGTATCAAACAAGAATTTATCTCGGATGATTATTACTAAAAATATTAATGGATGTATTTGCATCAAGTAGCCATATGAATGTAATTTTGCTTTACCTCAGAACTCTTCTACAGGTGAAGAAGTGTTATTAAATTATATCTACTAGTGAAGCTCTTTCAAACAATTAAGAAAAAGCTTTAATTTTTCGTTGGACACGCAGTGAAAAAATATGTTCACAATGTAAACACAACACTATATCAATTCTACGGTATTCAATACATTTTACGGTTGTTAAAGTAGCTGTGCAAAATTGAAATGAAAAATTATCATATCAAAGTCATCGCTAAACATATTTCAAATCTAAACGGTGTGACAGGCGCTCCGTTCACAGTTATGAACATGCAAATTCAACTTCTGTTTCACTGTACAACTGTCTGTTCATTTTAAGTGGCGATCTGAACAAATTCGTTATAGTGATCCAAATGCGTGTTGATTTTATGAATATTTTATGTTATGACATTTAAATTAGTGTTGTAATACGGTCCTTAATCAAGGGAGGAATTCATTGTGTCATGTTGTTGATAAAACTAGCGGCCCCGCCTGACTCCGCTCGAGTGCAGATACACATTTTTATCATATATTTAATCACTTACACTTCTACAGAGAAAATGTAGGATTCTAATTATGAAAGATTTTTTTGAAATGGCCCTAGTTTCAGAGTCTATTTAATTTAAAAAAACAATCATTCTTTACTGTTAATAATATTAGTTTAGATTATTTAAGTTTAAATCAGAGATGGAGTAACCATTTTACAGTTGACTGTTATTCGAAATTACTTATGAAAGTCGGTGGATCCATTGAGATATCCATAGTTATGTTCTAGACTTTGGATTATGAAGGATAAAAGTCGAATGCCGGTAAATGTTAAATTCATATGTACACTATGCATATGTACGTACAGATATGATTTTTTCAAAATTTTATCTTAGTGTATTATAAAATATAGCATTAAAATGAAAACCTTTATAAAAAGTATTATTGAAAGCCTTATATTAAATAGATATAATCAATCCGTGTTTTATTATAATAAATAATCAATAAATGCCCACATAACAGGGACATACAAACAGCTCTTGGTATATTTTACTAACCAAATAAAATACATTTTTTAATCAAGAGTTCTATAGTGGATATTAATTACACAAGGAAAAAATAAATAAATACAGCCAACAGTCACATACATAGTTCTGAACCTATTCTACGATGGAGTGTTTTGTCGTGATTAACTACGAAAGAATTTGCAATCTTATAAACACCCAGACACGAGACAAATGCTTGAGGTTCACGTAAACATTTGTTTAACGCGGGGATCGAACCTGCGACCTTTCGTTTCACAGCCTGCATTTAACCAACTGCGCTATGGAGGCTGTCCAAATATTTGTCTTACTACTTAAGGGATATCACAAACTATCAAAGACTCTTCGGTCTCTAACATCCAGAAACAAACGAAAATGTCGATCACCCAATAAACATATCAACAATGCAATGCAACTTTTTGGGAAACACATTTGAAACTTTGACATCCTATAAAAATAGAATATTTCATGACATAGACAAATTGAACAGCTTTTATCACAATATCAACTTTTAATTTACCGTTAAAAAAATTATGACTACGTAATATTCTAAAAAATATAAGATTACTGGTGCTTTTTACTGGTGGTAGGTCTCTCATATGTGAGAGGCCATCTGGGTAGGTACCACCGCAATGTCTATTTCTCCCGTGAAACAACACTGCTTAAATGCACTGTTGTGTTTCGGATTGAAGGACATTGTAGCCAGAGCAACTACTGGACATATTGAGACTTAACATCTTATGTCTCAGGATGGCGAGCGCAGTGAAATGTTGCTACTGTTTATGAGCGGTCGTATCGCTTACCATCAGGCGAAAGGCTTGCTCGTCTCGCCATTCACTGCAATAAAAAAAAAAAAAAAAGATTATTTCTTTATACCTTCCAACCTTGCAATTTTTGCATAAATAACATTGTTGCACCGGGGGTGCGATATATTAATATGGGATTCCAACCTACGGCTTTCTATTTATTGCTTGCACCACTTACGAGTAGAATATCTTAAAAACGAACTTGCTTACATCAAACAACAAAGACAAAACAATTAACAAAATAATTGTTTACAAGTTTGCTCATCATTTAAATACATTTCTGTATAATGGAGGCCACAAAAAAAGATGGCGGTATACCTTAAGTGCTGTCCCGTTCATTCATTACTTGGAAAACAGTGTTCCACACATGACGTGACATCTGCCGACAAACTTCAAAAATGGCGGAACGACCTGTTCCCATGAACACATAGATAATACACACGATAGCATAGTCGTAACAATTAAACGTACATGTGGAGGGACGGAGTTAGGTATAGTTTGAGTGGGTCGTGACCCACAGGTTAGTAAGGCATAGACAGGATCTTACGATTATCATTAAATTCAATTATATTAATAAGTATTTTCCAATAAGAGTTATTTCTTAGAAAACTAATGGAATGATATTGAGCCTTTAATATAAATGGTTGTGTACAAAACATTGATAAAACTGTCCTTTTACTTAAAGGGCTTCTTGAACTCATTGAATATAGGGCAGCTTTAACACGTCGCAGTGAAAATCTTCTCTCTAAGGTTCACTTTGACTTGTGGTCTTCATGTGGCTGAAGACTAATAATTATCATTCGTCAATATCAAGTCGCAAGTACTGGAACTTTATTGTCATTTTTTCTAGCAATATGGTCCCCATTTTCTCACCTGGTTCCACACCTGACAGTTATTTTAAGACAAAAAACGTAGCAGGAACCGGTAGCGTCCGTGCCACTAATATTAAAGAGGTCGTTACCAAACTCCTCGGTGCGAGTTAACAAAGCTTTACATGTTTCTTGTAAAATTGAGCTGATGTTTATCTAACTGCTGTAATAAGAGCGCCGCTCATCACACGCGCGCTACTTTTAACGACCAAAATGTTGTTTGAATAGATATAGGCGCCTTTTTGGGATAAAAAATGAAGTCTTAATGACCTTCAGCGACCCCTGGATTGAGTTTAATAGCCATAGGATCATCGGCTGTAGAAACATTTTACTATAATCTTATGTATGTTTATGCTTGCTATGCAAAATTATTTGAGTAATTTCTGCAGTTTAGGTTTGGCATAAATAAAATTAATTTGGTCTATCGTGGAAATAATATAATACAAATCGATAATTTAGATTGGTTTTATACGTTTCATCTTATTCGGTTTTGTATTACGTCATTACTGAACCTTTCGTAGAAATTCTCCTTTGTAAGTACTTTGTTTTTCAAATCTACTGCGAAGCTCTATTACGCCCGAGGTAGCGGTGACACCGTCTTAAGGAAACCCCAAGTAAAGCATCAACTGTTTTGCCACTTAATATTACTTTATTGAAAGCAGAAGTCATGATTATAATTTTTGCACCTTTTCTATTCTTTCTTTTCTAAGGCGGGCAGTAAAAGTTGCATTATATTGTTTATAGATTTCGATATTCAAAATCCAACAGCTAGTTCGCTGGTCATATTAAAAAATACCACAACACCAACCCATATCATTGTTACACACACATTGCTCTTGACATAGATGCACTGATAACACTTGTCAAATTTTCGTCAAACTCGTCACATTTGACAATGAGAGGCGAGCGGACTGCACGTTTTATCTTAATTGCCGCGTCGGCTCATCCTAGACACAGATTCTGGGTAGTGACGAAATCTTCAATCTCGTGACTACTTGTGAGTATCACAAAGGACAGTAGTTACACGAAACGGCCTCATTATATTTTTTAAAAAGATTACTTAATAAAATTCTAGTTAGTGACTCTAAGGAGCCGACGGTTCAAATTACTGTGAAAATTAAGGATGCAGTGATTTAAAACGTAATTGTCTTCACGAATTCGCTCATTTGATGAGAACTGGTTAACGATTTTCAGAAAAAACAATATTTAAATAATTGTCAATGGTATCTTTGAAACTTGAAAATCTTGGATGGAATGAGTATGGGAATACGGAGATATCAGAAGAGTGTTTATGATCGACATTCCGACAACTTCATTGACCAAACTAAAGCCAGCAGTAACATTATCACCTCACGTAGACTTTCTGCGAATTAGATTACAAAATATCTCCCTGTGTAAACCTGTCCATTCATATTATAGTCAAAACTGATAATAACATCAACAACGCTTCCAAATTTATGTTTTGATTTACGTAATGTCCGAGCTTTCAGAAAATTCCAATACATTTGCATATAAAATCTAGAACATATCTCAAAGAAAACCAATACAACAGAGTTATCGAAACTTATCGAGTGACAATTACATACCGCATCCCAGTTTCCAATAAACTAATACCGTATATCACAAATCGGATGGCACAAAGAGAAGTGCGAACTCTTCGATCCACTATCAACATTATCGGGTGACGCGCCTGTATTTGTGTAATGCGACGGGTGCCAACCGCGCCTCTATTTTACATACACCTACGTTACCCATTGATTTTTTTGGGTGTTTTATTAGTTTTGTTATAGTAATAATTTATTTTCCTTCGAAGAGAATCGTGTTAGTTTTCACGCAGGCTTCAGGGTATATGTCAAGTTTTAGAATAGAAATATCGACTACCATAAGCAATTTACTTTCTGCGCGTTTGTCTATTAAATTGACAGCCGTTCGTGGCGTATTTAGTTGACAAGTTTGTCGTGAGTGAATTCTCTGCTCTGAGAGGGTTCAGGGTTAACTGAAATTCCATATCAACGAGCAACAGAATTTCTGTCTATTTTAATTCAACGTAGCCAACGTTTAAATTTAATGCAATTAATTATGAATTTCAATTAAGTTGTGTCAGCAATAATAAAAATATCCTGTCACAATAGATTACAAAGTATATGATATCCGCATTTATTAATGAAATATTTATGACAATTGTATATTCAGTCGTGGCACGCTGAAGGCAAGTGAGTTCAAGCTCCCGATTGCAACTACATTTTTAATAGAAATAGGAAACAAGAAGACCTTACTATCCATAGCAAAACTTATTTCCATTTGTTAAACTTACGTCATTGTCCTATAAAAGTAGATCCATACAAAACCCAACACGTTCATAATAAGGCAGAAAACAAAGAAATTGAATATCGTATTCACCACGCCCATCTTGAACTAAAAGCGTAGGCAATCCTTTAACATCGATCGTTCGCAGTCAGCGGTTTGCGCGAGACATTTGCAATATTCTTAAAAACATTTGGGGGTCGGGACGAGTCCGTTACTCGCACACGATATCATACGTGGTAGGAAAAGAATTCCCCATTTGAATAATAAGTTTCAATGTCTCGTAGGCTGTTATTTCATAGGGATTAGGTGGGTTCCAGAATTATTAGAACGTAGGAGTAATTAATTTAACATTTAATTCCGTGAATGATAATTCTCTGATTGATACAATAATTTTTGAAATTTAAAACTAATTACGCCTACATTCTAATGATTCCACAATGGGAGATAACAGACTTGAATCTCAAAGCTAGGAATCGAATCTTCTCATATAGAGTCTTGAGTCACTTGAGACGATTGAACCGTCTAGCCGTAGCAGAGAAAGATCAACGTAAGAACTGGATTTGGATCTAATCTTTTTGTAATTGTGAATATATGTGAACAATAAAGACTTTTATTGTAATGATTATTATATTATATTATAACTCTCAATCGTACTTTCGATTGTAGAGTAGGCCCGTGCCCTACAGTGGGACGTATATGGGCTGATACAGTACAGTTTATTGACTAAAGCACCCTTCTACCGACTATATTCATTTGAAAGGTACAAAATTATTGATTTGAAGATGTTTAGCAAATAATGTCCATAGTGAGGAAAATATCAACAATTTATTTGAATTGAGGAGTTCTAATTACAAAAACTTAAAATATCATATTGGCAAAATAAAAACGACATACCAAGTAATGAACAACGATGCAGTTATACGTAAAAAAGATGTGCGTAGGTAATTCAAAATGTCGTATCGTTTAGATAGCGCGCCCGGTCTAGATGTCATCAACAATAAAAAAGTTGATGCAAACATCCGTTAAAATTAAGATATAAATAAGAATATTAAGTTGGTACAAGAACAGGTAACTAAGATTTGAGATTATAGTAGTACCTTCTGCATTATTTCATTATCTGTTGCAGACATCTAAAAATATAAACTGCACATAACTTGCCATGCCGCGTAATTTCACACAGCGTAAACCATGGATTAGCCTTGAAAAATAGGGTTTAGAATTACAGTAAAATATTTTTACAGGTTCCTTAAATTAAAATGACGTCTCTGAAGATATAAACGAGCATACTAAGCCTTTATATAAGGTTGAAGATGTTTTAGTTAAGGAACTAGATACTATTGAATTTGATATATTTATAAAAAGAATAACTTGTTGATTAAAACATTACACAAAACCGATAATCTCATAAGAAACGATCAGAGTGAACGCAACCAACCCTATAGGGATCAAAGACAATACCAAATTTGACTGGCAAAACGTCCTCCCCAAAATTCTCAGCATCACAATTCTCAGTTGTAATTAATACAACTCTCAACCCGGAAATATCTGCGCACTCCATCAAACCCGTTGGATTCACAAAGGCAATCAAAGAGTAACAAAATGGTACTGTTCAAATTATACCGTACATTCTGACGAATGGGGTAGCGCATACCCCGGATTCCTTGTACAAGTGGCGAAATTACGAAGCGACCCTTTGGCTTTTAACCCTTCTTGTCATTTGCGAAGAACAAATTAATCATCATCATTTACATGCAGCACCAGTAGCCAGATTTGTTTCTCCGATTATGTCACCCCAGCTTGTTAGTGCAAGGGGCGGCGTGGAACAGATTTTGAGGACGTGTTTTAATATTTTTCCAAGCTTAATTACTGTTGAGAATTGGTATCAAAATCGGGGGCTGCTTCATTTTTTGCTCTATGAATATATTAGTTTTATTACCGCTTTTAAACTATTATTGCGTCATTCTTATTTTAATGCGTTAATGTGAAAATACTGCTCATTTTGCGAACAAAAATTAATTAATGCGACATCGCTTAGCAGCTGTTAGTGACTCATAACAATAGTTGTTATTATTTCAGCTGAGTTTCCTGTTTTTTAACGAAATTGATTTTTGTCATAAGCAAATCAGCACAAAATGCTTTTCCTCACCTCACCTCACCTCATCAAACATTTGATAAAAAAATGAATCAACGTTTCACTTTACAAACAAAAAAATCTAGTTTACTCCACACTATTTCACCGCCTCGTTCGGGACACGATCATGCCCCGGGGTCTAAATGGGCAGCGTCAATTATTGCTTTCATTTGAATTTGGCACAGTGGGCGCCTCGGACCGGCGCGGTCAACGAAGGGTTGACGATGGCGCGCGTGACACATGACTGAACTGGTTATTAGTTAGGATTTTAATGAATTTAATCTGCCTCACTAATTTCACGGTGTGATGTGATGATTTCATTTAGGACGCATGATGTTTTAAGTGTCGTGCCTATAAATATGTGTTTGTGCACTCGGGAATGTATTTTCTTTTTGGTAACGAATCTACTTTTATGTTATGGATAATTTTTTAAGTATGTGTATTAAAATTACCAATTTTATTTGAATATCAAATGAAATAAATTCCACGATATATTAACTATTCTTAAATTAGTTATCAGACAAATATTGTTTCTAACCATTTATGAATCGCAAAATGAAAATGTTTTTATTTAACTGGTACTTTTTAAAAATATAATAAAAGTAATTTACAGCCGTAATTCGTTTTAACATAATCTCCTATTCATTGCCACAGAATTTGTTTTTAAAGACTTCCATTCGTTTATATTTTTTCTCCAACTCCTTTAAATTATAGAGTTCGAAGAGCCGTAGATGATTTGGAGCGACGAATTTTCCTTTATAAGGAACGGAAAATTTTACCGGTTCATTAGTTGCTACCCTCGCTACTTGAAAGGCATTCAAGGAAATCTCCAAGATGTTTGCAGTACCCCTAATATCGATGGATTAACGACACCCTTCAAAATTAAAAACGAAATGAGAGTTCCGATGACAGCTCGAATCTTTTGAAGAACAACGTTTGTTAATATAAAATTTATTACCCAAAGCAAAAATTATTCGTTCCTATTGTTCCGAACAATACCATCATAATTTATATTTCGATGCATCTCTACTACAGATAAAGTCGTGATAACGAATGGTAACTAAAATAAAATAAGCCGCGGTTATGCAGCGACATATTTCATTAATAAAGGCAAAACAAACAAGTGGACATCATACGGACTCACTTCGCAGTGTCCATATGTTACTGAGATAAAACAAAAGATTCGAAAATCCAGTTGAATTTATGCGTTATCGGACTCGTGGGTTGGAAACAATGGGCGATCGTGGCGCCCCATGCGGCGAGGGGCGAAAACACATGACGGAGACCCAAGTATAGTTCGAAGTTCAAATAGCTTAGTGAGCGACATCTATTATTGGGTAGTTGCGAGTACGCTTGAGGTGAGACACAGGTTACGCATCACGATTTATCGCTAAAATGCCTCATCGGAAATTGCTTTCATATTATTAACTCTTATAAAGATATGTGAATAAAAATGTGTTGAATAAATGAACCGATCTAATAGACAAAATAGCGTCTAAAATATAAGGGGATACTTTCCTAGTAATCATGCTTAAAATATGTCATATTCATTTTGGTAGCTGGTTTATTATTTAGTAATTGGAAAGATTGTAGAAAAAAAAGTGCTTTGTAGTGTCTTGCTTGCGAAATTAACAAAATTTTGTTTTTCCGTACGATTTAATAATTGGGATCTGACGAATTGTTTTTTATAATATCTTGAATATACAAGTAGTTAACATTGCTAATTATTCCATTACAATTTCTATTTAAATAAAAGTAATAAACTTGAAGATTTTAAGTAAAATAAATCAAATTCAAATGAATGCATAAGTATTTCGTAAATTGTGTCGTGACAATAAATTAAAAAACATTATCAGCAACAAAGCGTTCAAAGCAACATGCAAATATAAATAATTTGGAACGAAAAGTTAAATAAAGAAATTTCCATCCAATGGAAAGGCAACGAATTTTGCCAAAAATATTCATAAGCTGTCATCAAGCGACTGGACCTACGCCAGATGCGGCGAACCGACGACAAAATATTTCGTTGCAAAATACTTACTCAAGCAAATCACCCCTCTGCTCTTTAAAATCACTTTACCGAAATTGAGCGGCAATTTCTTAAAAAGTTAATCTATGATGGAGTATTTTCCGCGTCAGATTTACAGCATTGAAGACTTAAACTCTTTCATCGCCTCTTGTAATAACCGCATATTTTTCCATCCACTTATTACCGCAAAAAACTTGGCATAGCACCAACACTAATTGAACGGGCGAATTACCACAAAATTCAAATTTCGTACGTGCGTTATTACAACATAACAAATAGTTCCCAACTTCCGCACATTTTCCTAAATGCGCCATTACTTAAAGTTACTGGCTGGTTGCGTGGTTATTTATGTCTCGCATTAAAAACAAAATGATATGCCCTCGCTGCTGAAAATCTAAAAAGAATAAGCAATAAAACGATAAAACCCAAATCTGATACATACTAGGGCCACAGTCTCCCGCAGGGCGTGCGAGCGGGACGGAAACACACATCGGCGAAATGAATGCGACGCTACTGTTTCATCTCTCACCTCTATCGGCTGGTGATCGGCGAAGCGTCGTAACTCGAGCCCGCAACGACACTAAAACCGACCTTAAACCCCCATCCCCAACACACATTATCGCATGCATATTATAACAAATGGATTTGAGATTAATATAGTACGAGTGCCACCCCCGTCTCATACCACCCCATTCGGCGCTCAGCATTCAAATAGGAATCGAATGGATGACCAAAACATAATATCGTTGGAAGATTCAGCCGCCATAAATCAAATGAGAAATAATCTGTTTCGGAACGAGATAGTCGCCGATGCCGCGCCACCATAAAAACGCAAAACGTTTTGTCTGATTGAAATCGTTGCGTTACGGGCGGCTTTTTTCGCGGCGCTATTTCCTTTTTATTTTCCTTGATGTATAATCAATGTGTTAACGGATGGCCGCCAACCGAGGGCTCCGAGTAGATTTGCCACACAAAAGATTCTGATATTGAGTTTGAAAGTAGTTTCTCTTTTGGTTCGTTTTATGTTAATGGCACTTTCTGTGGCGCTCGGTAATGGCGTGTGCGAATAAATGTCGCACTTTAGTCTGCCGCACATGGGACTGTGTACACATTGCCATTGTTTATGACGGAAATTAGCATTTTCATTTTTAATAAATTCCTGAAAACCCTGGCTATGCGATGTTTACACGAAATTTGTTAAATTATTGTGTAAATATTGAGCGCAGTACGTAAACACGAGGCGGAGTTACCGATCCAATGTATATTGCTGGCATTCGACAAGAATTGGTTTAAAAGAAGCCATAGTATATGTTACTGTATGTCACAATGCTCATGCATTAACAGACTTACTTTACTAACTGATCCGGGCATTTGTATTAGGTACTAGGACATTATATGAATCACAAAGACAATTAGATTTAAGAAACTAAAGCACCAAAACAATAATTGTTGAAAGTTTTGAGTGTCTAATTAGCTGTAATAAATATCAAAATACAATTGAATAACTATATCATTAAAATATTTATTTAAAAAAAGAAAATTGGAAAATTTGTCTGTAGGAAATCGCCTAGAGCGATAAGATAGCCATCTGTACTATTTGTTGATTCGTAATATTTTTAAGTGTTTTTGCTTCTTATGTGCAGTTAGGAATAAAAAAATAAACAAAACTCCCTTTTACGAGTCATTAAATTGAAATAATTCTTAACATGAAACAAAATTTACATAACTGACCACGAATAATTCCAAACACTTTCTCCATAAATATTTCCCCTCATAGTTCATTTCTATAATGCATCGTATTAATTTGATACCATTAACACTAAGCTCGCTGTAACTCACATCAGCTTAGTAACGTCATCGGACCCAAAACAAATTTCATTAAGAAGAACGATACTTTTAAAATGATAATCCGTAAACGATAAAATACCTAGCAGATTGCACCACATGTGGTCAACCTGTCCCATAACGTGGCACATGCCAAGCTTACCTTCCACAATTATTACCGCGTAAATATAAAAAAACACTTTGGAGAGTCCCACGCATTTAAACACAAAAATAAACCTTGCCCACATGTAACAGAGTCAGAAATCATTTGCGTTACTCACATCCGATTCCGGCCATCTGTTCCGGATGATAGCTATCAAAAAATTAACAATTTGTTTAATGTAAATGAAGCGGGGTCAAGTCTTCGATAAATTATTGAGGTGTTTAGCGATTCCTTAAAATTTTTATGTTCAACGAATGTCGCCTGGCTCGCTGAGTATTTGCTTATCTCAGCCATCTTTGAATTTTTAATGGCTTTTTTATTTGTCATCACGTATCAATAAACAGCTGTTCAACTCAATTCTGTTTACGTTTGAACGAATATGGCTTTGTAAATCAATGGATTAGATGCTGCTTATATTCAAATTCGTAGGCGTAAACGGATTCGACAAATTAATTAGGTAGAGCCATAGCTTGTTATTCTTAAACACAAAATTTAATATCAATATTACCATATTATATTGCACAAATCTCTAGTTAGTATTTACTATTTATTTCATATATTTTAGTGACTCACATTCTTATTAAGCAGTGGTATAAACTCACATTGCTTAATAAGAATGTGAGTAATATATTCAAAATTACATTTAGTAATGCTACTTAAGACGACTGGTTTAGGTTGCAGGAAGTCGCTGGATGCAGGCCACTTCTAATAGGTTAAGATCCTTGGGAGGCCTACGTTCAGCAATGGACTTCCTGTAGCTGAAGAGGCAGAAAGAGGGAAATAGAGAGAGAATGCAAATATAACTATTGTATCCAAGTTATACCATTACTTTTCCTGATTATTATTAAACTCTCCAATATAATTTAGCAAAAAACTTACTTATAAAATAACGAAAACAGTTAAAAAATACAGAATATTCCTAGTATTGATTTATTGGATCATCAATTTTCGTGTCGTCCCTTTAAAGCGACCCCTTCGTTGGTATGCACTTATTGAAACGCAGTTCCTCTCAATGTGCCCAACTAAGATGAATAGACAATTATTGGACTCTTGAGTTTAGCTCTAGTTTCGGGTAGAAAAAATATACAGAGCATTTGTCTAGGAATTTGAGTATTTTTACTATTCTAGGCAAATGATTCGTAAAACATATATATAATTTTAATGGTCCAAAAAATAATCAGTTCTGTTAGTGCCATTTTCCCACATTTAGAGACATGACGTTAGCGTAATTATCAGACAGTTTGTGGGATAATTTGACATATAAGTTAATGATTAGTTGAATTTGGACATTGAAGCTTTCCTAAGTAAACATTCTACTTCAGTAGCTTAATTATTATTTAGCCCAATTTTCAGTGGAACATTTAATTTCCCGCACTGAGTTTGTATGTCTGTATCAATAAGCTAATTAAATTATGATTTATGCACGGCACTAAGCATTTCATTCCGCAAATCTAGACTCATTTTACAGTCCTACAATTGCAAATATCGTATTTATTACAACAAGCAAACAAAACGGTCGGATCGTTCGTGATAACTCTTCATTTAGGCGTCATTAACAGAATGATATATTGCGGCAAATAAAAAAAGCAAATTAACCAACGGAGCTCCATAGACAATCGCATGTTGACAAGTAATTATCAAACCTTTTTTCCTCCGATTTTTTTTTTACTTTCGTGACTTTTTAAATAATAAATCTTACCCTAATGAGATATTTATTCGAGCTGATGTCTTCCTGTCAACTATTAATCGTCGGTTCGTAAAAAATGTGTGCAGTTTCGTCAATATTGATACTTTAGTGGTGCGAGGTTTTGTGTTTTATTTCCAAAATTTCTTTTATTTCTTTACACTAGTATTTATTCCCATATACACAGGAATAAGGGCATATTTTGCGTTATTATATTTTTATATACTTTGTTACGATAATCGTGTTTGAATTGGACCTCATTGTGGTATTTTACTGTATCAGCCATTATAAATAAATATATTATTATTAATAATTAAATCCCACTGTAGAGCACAGGCTTTCTCTACAATCGAGAGTACGATTCAGAGTGGTTAGTCTATATAGTCCACTATGCTGGCCTAATGGGGGTTGGTGGGCATTACATGAAATTCTTATAAATCGCCATGATACATGGTTTCCTCAGGATGCTTTTCATCACCGTTTTATTGCTTGGTGTTTCACCAGATGTGAATGCTGTCATCTTATCCTTCACTTGATAAAATTGTACCTTCACAGTTAAGCCTAAACTCAGTCTACCATCTTTTATCTGCTCTAATTTGCTCTCATTTCAAGTTAATTTTCTTTTATATTGTATGCCAGTAATGCTAAAAATATCATAATATAATGGTTTCTTAAATTTACGCGAATGTTACACATTTAAATAAAACTATGATTAATCGTGGATTTGGTCCGCCCCATGAACAAGAAAGATGTAAAGTAATCGAAACGTCTAGAAATAAAAATTTACCCTGATTGGAGATAAAATCCGTAAATAATAATTTGATTTCAATATCATAATATTAGAACAGCAAAGGTAATCGCGTGTGAAATGACTATAATATATTCATAGTCCAAACAGATAACAAGAAAGGTTTAACAGTTAACTATTAACAGGGTGCATCTCATTACAACGCGGTTAATTGGCGTGTAATGGCCGTATTTAACTATAACTTGCATAGATAACCATCTGCAGTTAATGCTTTCAACAGTTGATTGTATGTTTATCATTTAGATATTTAAACTTAGGCTTTTAAAGCTTGCCACGTTTAAAACTGGTGCTTAGATTTGATACACATTGTCCGCCAACCCACATTAGGCCAGTGTGGTGGACTATATGGCCTAACCACCTCTCTTAATTATCCTCTCGATTCTATAGGAGACGCAGGGTTTGCACATTATAGTTATAAATTTAGTATTCAAAAATATTTTTAAAGTCTATGTCTACATAAATAAGGCTCTATTGTTGGATTGTAACACAGTTTTAAAAGACATACTAGAAGATTCATATCTGTACGTTTATAGTTCCTAAATAAAAAAAAATAAGATAAAAATAATATCTTGGAAAGCTATTTTTATAAATAAAGCCAAAATTGTGAAGACCGGATATTTTTGCGATATTTTTAATCCCATAAGACGTGGGGATTATCAAGGTAAGAAACTAATTTTTGAACATCCGCAATACACCTATAATACTTCCAAAACCATAGTTCCTACTATCAGACAAACTGCTGGCTATTTACCTCTACTTTAATGCCAATATTAAAATGCCTAGTCAAAGACAAATTGGATGAATTATCGGAATATTCACTTTTCAAGGAATTTATTACCACAGTGAAATAAAAATTCCGTCCCGAATACCCGAACCCATCGAAAGCCATTGGAGCGAACATCCTCTAATTACCATAAACGGCATTTAACATAAGCAAATCGATCCAGCGATAACAACATTCAACTAATGTTAACTATTCATTGCTGCAATTAACACTCGGCATTATAAATTACGGAGTCACGCCACCGTGACGGGCACGCATTGTAATACGATTTTTTTGAGTCTAGTAAAAGTTCTTTCAAGTGGCTTATGTAGCTGTAATGCCTATAAATATAGAATAAGTGCCTGTATAGATGATGTCTAGTTTTCAATAAACAGGTCAAAAATGTTTTCCAGTCTTTCAAATTTTAAATGTTAGGATTTTAAGCTTTTCTAAACCATTTCAACAATCCTTGAACTTTCAAGTATACTTATACGGTATAGAATGTTCTGGAAATGAATCGGCTGAAACAGTAACAATTATCCGTGGCGCAGTTGGTTAGACGGCGACTGTGAAACGAGAGGCCGCGGGTTCGATCCCCTCACCGAGACAAATATCTGTGTGTTTGTGAGACCGAAATTTCTCACTTAGCTCCCGATATCCACGACACAACACTCGATCCAAGATGGGGGTCCGAACTTTGTGACGGTTGAGTGTATTTATTTATTTAATTTTTTGGTTCTTTTGCTCATCGAGAAGACAAAGGAACTCCAAGTACAGATGGGAAATGAAGTAAGATCGAAAAAGAATATCCACAATCAAGAATTACTTATAATATTATACTTATATAGTCTACAGAAACGATTATGCTAGCATATTCGAAACTGTAATACATAGGACAAACCTGAATCACGATATTCGAGTGTAGGTAGGTAGGTAGGTCACTATGACTAGTTTTTTTTTTTAGTTTTATAGTAGCATGCCATTCTTCTGATAAGCGACATACGACAGTTCATTAACAGTAGCAAAACCAAACAACAAATTCAATTCAATGCAATGCTTCAATTAATGCCCCAAGCAACGCTTCAATTCATTGCGCTCGCCATTCTCAGACATAAGATGATAAGTCTTAATCTGTCCAGTAGTTAATCTTACAAAAGCGCATTTAAACCGCTGTTTGTTGGGAGAAGTGGTACCCCACTACGATGTCTATTTCTATAGGATAGGTATATGCATGGTGCCTTTAAGATATTAGAGACCTACCACCAGTTGAACCATAAATAGAAGTATTTGTATTCCACCATTACGTATGGTCATCATTACAAAAAATAATAACCTAATCAAATAAACTGAATGATCGTGAACCGCGGTAAAGTTATTAAAAAAATCATCAAAATTCCTCAGTGATATTAATAACACTAAAATAAAATGAACAGTAGCGGCAGGAAGTAATAAAATTTTGTCACTTAACCACATGCCTCTGCGTAGCAGTTGGGTACTCGTTGACAGTCGATTGTGTTGTGTAATTAAAAACATAATATACAGACTTGGTGGCGCAGTTGGTTAGACGTAGAGAGACCGCTTGTCTTACAGCCGTTCTCAATAATCTATCTATCTTTAACAAGAGATTTCATTTGATATTTAAACGCATTATATGTATCAGTTAACAATGATTGAGAGGCAAGGATATGGAGCATATATTTATTTATAGCTAGGTAAGATAAATATATATTTCTATCTTTGTTTAATGAAGCGTACAATTGTACTGACATAGTAACGGTAGCTATTTTAACCTCTTGTTAAAGATAGATAGGATATAGAGAACGGCCGTTAGTCGTATACACATCACTCTAGACAACTGCAGGAACTTTAACCAATCGTTTTGGATGTTCCGAGTCCGAAACGTCTCTGAAAAGTGGCTGATATAGATTCAGGCACGCATACCGCAGAGATTAAAGTTCCTAAAGACCGGATAGCACTTGATGGTCGAAAATCTGGCATATTGTTAAGTGACCCACACAATTGTGTTTTTATTTCGGCCGGCATTCTTATAACGACTGGTAAGTAATCAATTTTTTGTTACGCTGTCGTGCTTGTTAATTAAAGTGTGCATAATTACAGACATTGATTAATTAAGACACTACGCATTTTTTTAAACTACAAATTAGTAGTAACTGCATGTAAAACATAAATATTATTTGACATTCGCTTCTGGACACGCGTACGGACGCGATAACAACAAAAATATTAATGTACCATAACGAAGTAATTTGTTAAACAATCACGCTTTCAAGACACAGTTGGTACCGCGTTTTTGATGTCCTTTATTAATATGTTGTAAATAAATAAATTGTCCGCAGTAACTTCTCAAGAACAGTTAGGTAATAAAATAATAAGTTGCGTAAGAATGAACCATAACCTACCATTCTCAATCTTATTCTCTATTATAGAGGAGTCCCCTGCACTGCAGTACGTATATGGGCTGATACAGTATAAGACTGGACCTAATTAGATGTTCTGTATTCAAGGTGGCATCTTCAACAAGAGTTTATAGTAATCAATTGATATTTTAATTTTTTGTATTATATTCACTAATTTGGATATTTTAGGCAAAGCTTTTACAAATTATGTAAATCCCTGAATGTAAATACATGGGATGTACAAGGAATTCAAGTATATTCGAAACTCTTTCAAACTCAAAGGAATGGGATAAAGTACTTCAATAACATTGAGTTTAAATATTATGTTATTTAATTGTCACGCGAAATAGTTCCTAATTTTCAAAAAGTATCTGTAGTGAAGCCGGGCCTGCCCGCTAGTTTCAATATAAATATTTTGTCAACAATACACTATAATCCAAATATCAGTAAGCCGATATAGCAAGCACCGCTTCCATTATAAATCTGAAGAATAAAATCCCTTTTGGTCCAAACGCAGGTAATTTATGGTGTAGGTGCGAATAATCACGACGGTGCCGTATAAATCCTGGACCATTTGTTAAATACGCATTAGGATTCGGGAACGACTCACCATGTTCCAATGGGAGTCTTATCATCTAATTTACATTGATTAGAATACGTGTTTACCTGAAATGTACGTAAAATCACACCTTAATTGACAAAATACAAAGATTATTATTGAATGAATAGAAGGTGGCAATAATGATATTCTTCCGGGCTTATTAACCTCAAAAGATGTTTTAAGTTAAGGTAACGTTTACTGGTGATAGGTCTCTCATATGTGAGCGGCTACCTGGGTAAGAATCAACGGATTGTCTATTTTCCCCGCCAAATAGCAGTGTAAATGCACTGTTGTGTTTCGGTTTGAAGGGCATTGTTGCCAAATTACTACTGGACGTATTGAGACTTAACATCCTATGTCACGGGATGGCGAGCGCAGTGGAAAACCAAGCATTGCTTTGTAATTCCAAGGTGTTGTTTAATTTTGCTACTGTTCATGAGTGGTCATATCGCTTACCATCAGGCGAAAAGCATGCTCGTCTCGCCATTCATTGCAATAAAACAAGGTAATGCCAGACGCATCATAGCATAGTTACTCTAACTTATGAGACTTTTTAAACTGAAAAACTCACATAAATACCAATTATTTTCTAATAGAGTAGTCGTTAGTCAGTCCATCGTAAAATCAATAAGAGGATTTGTGATGCCCATTAAAATCATATAACTTTGACCCCATATATTTCTAGGATAAGCACAAGCTAAAAAAATTGTATAAACCAGTACCCAAAATCTCCTGTAGTCAATTTATACAGAAAAGTATAGACCCATATAGTTTCGATAGCCGTCAAAAATTTCATAATCTCCAAGGAATTTACGAAGATTTTCTAATAAACGTGTCATGCACTCTGGAGATGTTGAATCAGTGCCCAAAAAATACACCGCGATACAACGCTTTTGTGGAATTTTTAATAGTCGCACCCCTATAACCAAAAAGGCTTGGCTACATAGTGGGCGAGTAGGTAACATGCAAAATGATATTCTAAATGAACTTAAAATGATATTTTATGGTGTAATTTATTCCTAAACATTTTATAGAAATACAGTTTTTTTTTATCAATTAATATGAAGAATTGGAATTTTATTCGACATGAACTTCAAATTTATTTAAAACTATTTATTTTTGTTTTATTTCCAAGATACACACATTACAGTACCATTTTGCAAAAATAATTTGTAAAGAGTCCTCAGAAGCGTTGTATTGGCACCATAAAGTGACGACTCAGTTCTTAATGGATTCAATACAAAAAAGTGAAAATTAAAAAGGCAAGGTAAGTAAAATGGAAGACGAATGTTCGCGTAGACACAAACAACATTAAATGAAAGAACAATGAAGACATAAAATATTCAACATAAAATTATCGTAAAACTGAAATTTAACTTAAAATTAACCAACGAAAATGTGACACAAATAAAATGTATATTAGTTTTTTTCTTTCATATTGAGACTTGACTGAAATGCTAAGCATTGCTTTACAAATCATGGTGTTGCTGGGTTCTGCTACTGTCCATTAGTGGTCGTATCACTTAATTCATGCATCTAATTCACTGCACACCAGTTGCACCTCAAGTGGTCATTCAATGAGAGTTTCCACAAGAAAAAAATCGTTATCTTTTCCCGGTCAAACAAAATATTTTGGCTTACTCAATATAAAGTAAATCCATACCCTATTATCTAATAATTATTAAAAAAAATGAAGATAATATTAAATAAAAGTGCGTGGTGGCCTGTTGGTAAACGGACTAGACGCGACTGCCAACATGTTCACGGTGGTCGCGGGTTCGAATCCCAGGACACACCTCTGACTTTCGGAGTCATGTGTGTATTGATAGTCAATAACCACGCACTAAAACGGTGAAGGAAAACATCGTGAGGAAACCTGCATACCATAGCGATTTATAAAAAAAATATCTATGGTATGTAAGTCCGCCAACCCGCACTAGGCCAGCGTGGTGGACTATATGGCCTAACCACTCTCAATCGTACTGTCGATTGTAGATGAGGCCCGTGCCCTGCAGTGGGACGTATATGGGCTGCTACAGAAAATAATAAATAAAACCAAGAGATAAACTAAAAATAAGCTCTTAACAATATCCTTAAAACGACACTTAGTTCACATATTACAACTTACGAAAACCATCACTATGCTTCTTAAATCCTTCATGTGCAAGGTAACAGGTCCACAATAATACGTCACGGATCACCCCTTCCCAGTTATCGAAGGCGTCACAGCCTAATGTATTTGGAATCTGTCTCGAAGCTTTATCTATTGGAAATGGCTGTTTGGAACTACTGTTGGCCTCAGGAACTACTTTTAACTACGAGTAATAAATCCAGTGTAAGGCCGGCTGCCGGCTCTGCAACTCTGCATAGCAGGGAAGATGGTGTGATATGGCAAGTGTAGACAATGATGGGCGATTTTGTTGATTTTAAATGGCCTGTGTGGTGGACGTGTTAATGAGCAGGAAGCGAGCAGCTATGTTTTGAAAAGAGTTACACTAGATTATCTTGCTCGTTCTTGTCTCATAAAAACCGATTTCCGAACCGAGTGATAGAACAAAAAAATCTTAACCTGAATGATGTTAAACATTTCAATAGATTGAATAAATTATTTTCATTTTGTAAGTCAGTAAGCTTAATGGTATCTTCAATTGTTAATCTGTTACCTACCATTTAAGCTCTTTAACAGTAAAGAAAATATTTGTGGGAGAAAACTAGATACCATAAAGACCTGAAGGTTGCTTATTAAGGTTTAAACTATTTTCACTCATTAAGAAGGCCTAGGTATGTCTTAAACCACCGATTTACACATCTTTTATTTTACAGACATCCTTAATGGTTATTTCGTTCTTTTTCCTCCTGATGTTTTCATTCATTATTAATTTTACAACTGTTATCAAACGCGTTTTAGTTACATCAAAGGACATTCACCTCTAGAGTCTACAGATAAGTCTATGTCTATGGCTCGTATTCTCAATTATAATACTCATTTTAATTATTTTATTCAAAATAAATAAGTATAATTAAAATTGTACACAAGTGTCCGTCCGAGACACACTTCCCCCCAGTATTGTATCGTAGACTGGGGCTTTATACGAATCTCTCCACGAAAATGCACATTAATATTAAATGGCTTGGAAATGCTGCGTCGTGGAGACGGGACGCGGGGGAGGCGGGGGAGGGATGCAATAAAAAACCAAACGGGCGTCGATGATACCGAGGTGCTTTAATGCTTCACTGCTAAACAAAGGATTTTTTGTTATTAGTAATAGTAATTAAGTAAGTAAATAAAGTTTATTTGTATTTTTTTACGAAGTTTGGTGTGTAATAGATCTGTTTGAATTTGAATAAATAAACCTGTAGATAATAATTGGTTCCTACAAAGATTGAACCCCAAATATTTAATGCCAGTCAACATCTAAGCCAGTGCCCTAGTCGGTGTTTAAAAACAGATAACAATTGTTACATCAATAATTTAAATTTCCTTAAGATACTAGGCTTCCTATTATACGCATAATTACAGATACTAATTAAAAAGTAAATAAATAATATGCTAATTTGAACATATTTCCACTTCGTAATACAATGTACAATTCTAACAAGCGATATAAGGATCGTCTGGACACATCAACCCATTTCCCTCACAAAGCCGGTACGTACGTGTTTTCCTTATGTTAACTACGTAACACTATACCCCCTTTCTCCCCAACCCGCTAGTTCCAGCATCCAATAAGAGATGGCGTCCGAGAACTAGTGCTCTCTCTCGAGCAATTTACTCCTTACACTAATTAAAAGAGTGAGCGAGAAACGCCACGCCCACCCTCCGAGAACAAACAGTTGGGGGGGATGAATCCACCAATGGGAATGCTTGATTATTTGTAATTAGAACCGTGAGGGCTTCCTCTCGCCGAGATGACCAATGAGATTTTGTATTTAACGCCATTATTCTATATTCAAACGGAAATTCTCATGGTGATTTAATTAAAAAAATGTTCTAAGAACTTGGTCGTTTGGTAAGAACCGCCGATTGTGTTTGTATTGCGCTATGTTTTATTCACTCGACTGTACTTTGTGTAATTGTGAGTAAACGTTACGCAGACGATTATACTGATTTATGTTGAATTGGGTTACTGGCGACATAAAAGCAATTTAACATCAAAGATGGAAAAGTAAATTGTTTTTCTTACATTATGTATTTTGTTTTGGGTTTATATTTTTCTTTCAAAACTTAATCCTTCATTATTATAGTAGAATATTAATTCCGTATCGTACGACATGAAGTTAATTTACGTTTAAAGTTTATCATTTTACGTAAGTATTCCTATACAATGGTTTACTAATTATCCTTCAATGATATTTAATAAATAATCTTGAGCAACCATAACGTAACAGTGCAATTAAAAATCCAGCTGATGCAAACAAAAGCACGTCAAATATGAAACCAGATAAAAGTCGCTCTATAGAAACGGGAAAATTATACCAAAGTATTCAAAGAAATCTAGATGAGAGTAAAAAAAGGCAACTTTCATAGCAAGAACCATTGGTACAGCACAATCATTCAACTCGGCAAGAAAGAATCAACGGTCACAATGAACGGACCAACTTCTGCCTGCCAGTTTGCATATAGAGATAAAAGTGGGGAATATTAATGTGAATCGCCTTCCACCCCGGCGGGCCCCCCGACTCCCCGTTTGGGAGGCATTGGGATGAGTGGGGGGCATTTTCTTCCAGCGCGAGTGGACCGCGGGACAGTCGTGATTTTAATTATATTGGTTACCGAAGACGGTGGAGTTATGGTTATGTTTTACGTCTGAAGGTGAAAGGTTGTTTTTAATTAATTGTAGAGGAGTGGATATATGTAGAGTAAAATGATGTAGGTATATGAGTAATTTAAGACGGAATTAAATAAAATAAATCTCGCATTTTTTTTTGTTCGTTGCTCGTGTCAGATTTATATAGCATTACCTCTTATTCATATTTTTAACCGTCTTCAAAAAGAAGGAGGAGTTTCTCAATTCGACTGTATGTTGTTATTTTCTTACAGCCCATAATTTAATGACTCGCGGTATAACATTCAATTCCAGCATTCTATAATACTCATATCAAAACTTATATTAAGCAGTCTACCAACCTGGCTACTGAGCTATATTTTTTCGAACTTTTTTTTCAACCCTTTTGGATAGCTGTTTACCTTAGGTATGTTAAACAAGGTATACCAATTACACACCCAGTGTTACTGTACTGTATCAACCCATATAAGTCCCACTGCAGGGCACGGGCCTCCTCTACAATCGAGTGTACGATTGAGAGTGGTTAGGCCATATAGTCCACCACGCTGGCCTAGTGCGGGTTGGCGGACTTACATACCATAGAAATTTTATAAATCGCTATGGTATGCAGGTTTCCTCACGATGTTTTCCTTCACCGTTTTAGTGCGTGGTGATTGACTATCAATACACACATAACTCCGAAAAGTCAGAGGTGTGGGATTCAAACCCGCGACCACCGTGAACATGTTGGCAGTCGCGTCTAGTCCGTTTACCAACAGGCCACCACGCACTTCACCCAGTGTTAAAGTCAGCACATAAAATAAAAGGAAACGTCACAACTAGATATACTGATCATGTAATACCCGAAATCACCGCAATATTTGAAACAAAAAAACCTACTGACGGACGGACTACTAAATCCTGACCAACTTTTTAATGACTAATCATATTAAGAATTCCATGCCTGTCTATATTTGAATCTAGCGACAAAATATACAAGTTGGATCGACGTAACAAAGGTTGCAAGAGTTCTTTTTTCCCTTGTCAGTTTTCATTTTGTTTTGTTTGTTCGTTGTCATTTAATCCGTTGAAGATATCCTAGGCAGACATTTATAGACATATTTCATCAGTAAACTTCTGGACTACAAAGATATGTGAATTCCTAGGGTTAAAATTAAACTCCGTTAAGAAATCTACAAAGGATCTTATAAGTTACACTATGTTTAATACTCGACTACAATCGTATTTATTTTCATCAATTTGTTATCACGTAGCATGCAAGGCACCAAAAATTGAAAAATATTGATAGCCAAACTGTAGATACTCATTCAGTTAATTTAAGATTTTTACGTAGAAGACACTAGAATTTTATGAAGACGCCTACGCATCAGCGTTCAAAAATTCTGCTTTTGCGACAAATATAAATAAAAAGGGTAGTACAAGTAAGTTTTTATCAGTGTTATGTTTAGTTCCCTGTAACAGCAGTGATCAACACTAACCGGGTATTATTCTACGTTGTGTGCGCTATCTAAGGATAATAACAATTAACCAACAAAACACGGATAGAGCTGAATAAACTATGAAGTTTACGAAACCTACTCCTTAAAATGAACTCAGATCATGTTTTAAATAATTATTTTTAATTTACTGGCCAGTGGAAAAAATCAATATTACAAAAAAAAGGAATTCTATTTTTGAAAATTATAGTAACGAATACTGGCTGAAACAATTCATTTTTTTTTTTTTTTTTTTTTTTTTTTTTGATATATGGCAACTGATTCTGCTTCATTGAGAATATTACTGCCAGTGTCAAGTGACATTCGTGACCATTGTTCGTGACTCATTCATGTTAGAAAAAAATTAAATAGGGTAAGAAATAAAAGCGATCGAGACTGAATAAAAATAAAAGAAATTAAGTTACTGATGCGATTAATACCAAATACACAAAATGGGTGCACACATGTAAGGTTAGTTTATAGTTTAATATTATAGTTATTTAAATAAGTAATTAGTGCTTTTAATGCCGGTTTATTTTTTAGGGTTAAGATGGATGCCAGGTTACAGGGGAGTGCAACTTTATTTTTAACCAATAAGTCATATAACGATGGAGAGGAGTACCGGGAGCAGCTGAACAATATGTGTGTTGTAGTACCTTCATCAAGACCACATTCACACAAGGAAGAATTTCTTACGTGCAATTTACACAGATGAACTGGAGATGAACAGTGACCAATTCTCAACCTAGAAATAATTGCTGATACATGCTTGCTAAGCTGTATTTTAGAAAACCAAGGTCTCAGAGTAACATCTGGCTGTATTTTGTAAAGATGAGCACCTTTAAAACAGCTTGTATCCTTCCAGTTGGTATTCCACGCAGTTTCCAGTTGTTCTCTAGCAGTGGGGACTAGGTCATATGAATAGATTGAAAAGTGATCTTCATTTCCTTGATTAATAGCGCTTTTAGCTATCTGATCGACATATTCATTGCCAATTATCCCTATATGACTGGGTATCCATGCAATTGTAATTTGCAGATGTTCTTCACTACATAGTTTGATTAGATTTTTTACTTGTAGTATAATTGGGGATATACTGTTTTTATTAAAGGGATTACTTAAAAGAGCCTGAATACAACTTTTTGAGTCAGAAAAAATAATAGAGGATGTAATATTGTGTTCTCTAATGTATATTATACATTTCAAAATAGCCAAACATTCTCCTGAAAATACTGAGCAGTAACTTGGGTATTTAAACATAAAAGATACATTAGCATCTTGATGAAAAAAAGCAACACCCACACAGCTTTCATTATTTAATTTAGAGGCATCCGTATAAAACACCTCTGCATTTGACCAACGAGATGCAATTATATTTTTCAGCTTAGTATCAGGATTTGGGGTGTGTTTATTAATTCCAAGTGTTAACTCAACAGTAGGAAAATAAATTAGTGATGAATAGTCCAAAGAAAATAAAGGGTGAGTTTGAAATTTATTAATGGAACAGGATAAAGATTCTAATCTCTTATAACTTTCAACAATGCAGGGAGTAGGTTTATGTGCCCAGTATGGTTTAGAGTTTATGTAAGTGCATAGTGTCCTTAATTTAGGGATGAGCAAATGAGTGGCATATTGGGAAATTTTAAAAATATATCTGTCTGACAGATATTGTCGCCTGAGATTAAGAGGAGGGTCAGAGCATTCCACTTGTAAAGCGTTAGTTGGTGAACTTTTCATTGCTCCAACTATTAGTCTTAAAGCTTTACTTTGCATTAAATCAAGTTTTTTCAATGCCCCCTTGTTACATGGCAAAAGTAAATGAGTAGCAAAATCTAAATGGCTTCTTATAGTAGCATTGTAAATTAATCTAAGTGTATATGGGTGAGCACCCCACCAAACTCCTCTTAAGCATCTCATTATATTAATATTGGATTCACATTTATTTAGTAAATGTGCGACATGAGCTATACCATTCATTTTTTTGTCAAATATTTTCCCAAGAAACTTGACCTCATTTCTTATTGGAATTATAGAGCCATTTAATTCAATTTGTAAATAAGGTGTATTTCGTTTTCTGGTGAAAATTACTACTGTACTCTTTGAGGGTGATAACTCCAGAGAGTTCAATGAGAGCCATGAGCTAAGCATATTCAAGCCATTCTCCACTTGATCTTTTGCCTCAATAATAGAATTGTTAATTGAGTAAATGAGAAGGTCATCCGCATACTGCAAGACATTGCACACATCTGGTATGTTGTGATCCATATCAGTAGTGTACACATCATACAGCAACGGACTGACAACCGACCCTTGAGGTAAACCCTTCCATACTCTTCGAGTGGATAGCTGAATGCCCGGATGTCTCAGTGATATTGTTCTACCAGATAAAAGGTTAAACAGAAAATCTGTCAATCTTTGAGGAATCCTTAGCTGAACTAGCTTGTTCCTAAGGACCAAAAGATCGACATTGTCATATGCAGCTGAAACATCCAGAAATCCAGCCACCACTGACTCACCTTGAGTGAACGCTAGATGGATATCTGTGGTGAAGATGGCATGACTATCAGAAATACTACGACCCTTCCTAAAGCCGAATTGACTTTCTGACAAAAGGGAGTGGTGTTCTAAAAACCATTCCAGTCTATTTTTAACTAAGCGTTCAACAACTTTTGGGATGGTAGAGGATAGAGCGATGGGACGGTATGACTTGGAATCTGAGGAATTCTTTCCAGGTTTAGGGATAGGAATTATTATTTGATGTTTCCAATCTGATGGGATGCTACCATAATCGACAACTATATTAATTAATTTTAAAAAATAATTTAATGATTTATGTTTTAATTTTGATAAAAATGAATAAGGGATACCGTCTGGGCCAGGTGAAGAGTCTTTACATTGGTCAAGCACTAATAATAGCTCTTGGTAATTAAAGGGGGAGTCAATAGATGTAGTGTGAGTCGGGCTGTGAGGGAAATATTGATAGGGAATTTGAGAAAGGTGAGGTACTGAAGGGGGAGCTAACCTATCCAAAAACTCTTCTACCCAGTCTGTTGAATAGGAAGTAGCACTTTGATCCTTTTGTGACATTCTGTAACATTTGACTCGTTTCCAAATCAAGGAAGAGGGAGTTTCAGGGGATAAAGAAGCACAAAATTTACGCCACCCCTGAAACTTTTTCTTTTTTAATAGCCTTTTAGTACAAGCATCTATGTTACGGAAATTCAAAAAGGACTCAAGATTAATAACGGTGTTACATATTGTTTCCGCTTCGTGTCTCCTCTTAACGGCTTGGGTGCATTCCGAATCCCACCAAGGGGGAGACGGAATTTTACCCAAAGAAACATTTTTTTTTTTAAAACTTGTCTCTGCTGATGTGATAATTAATTGTTTTAATTTGTCACAGCAAATATTAATATTCATATTGTTGGGCTCAGGCAAAAGACTAATTTTATTTTCTATGAAATTAGAATAAACTTCCCATTTGGTGTCATCCAAGATGAAAGGTAGCAGGGGAGGAAGGGTTGAGGTTTTAATGTTTTGCGAAGGGAATGAGATTAAGATGGGGAAGTGATCAGAACCATGCGTGAATGGGAGACAAGACCAGGATAGAAGGCTAGCCAAACTGGGGGAACTAAAGGACAGGTCAACAGAACTAGGATTAATATTAGGAGGGGTACGACGAGTAGGGGAGCCATCATTAAGAACACACAAATCAAATTCATCTAAAATATCTAAAATCCTTACGCTAAAGGGATCATTATTAAGAGCACCCCAGATCTGATTGTGGCAGTTAAAGTCACCCATTAAGATAATAGGAGGCGGGATGGAAGATAAATAGGTACGCAATATGGGAATAACGGAATTATCTCTTCTGGGTATATAGACAGAAATGAAAGAAATGTTATTAAAACGAATGCACACAAATTGAATATTTATACTATTATTAACTATGGGAACATGAATAAAATTTAAATTGTTTTTAATTAATAGGGCTGCCCCGCCCCACCCGTCACTTCTGTCATCGCGAAGCAGAGTATACCCTGGAATAGGAAAGATTTGGTTAGGTTTTAACCATGTCTCTGATATTGCACAAATAAATGGTTTGTGTTTATTTAAAAGGGAGGATAAATACGTTTTATTTTTAATTATACTCCTACAGTTCCACTGAAGAATTAAATCCATTTTTTAAAATATTAAAAATTGAAAGAGAAATAGTTTGAATAATATTACAAGCAACGTTGTTCGGTAATTTAGAGTCAGTGATAACTTTAATCAACGATGATATTAAATTATGGATTGTATCTGCTGATACATTATCCATCTTGTCATGTTCATTTTCCCTGTCTGCATTAACATGTTTATTTTTGAGGGCACAACCATTTTCAGGAGAAGGCATAACATAAGATTGTATCAGTGCTCTATGAGATTCATGAATATGAGATTGTGGGGTAGAAGGACGAGATTGCGGTTTTAGGAATACTGTTTTGCGATATGACTTGGTAGCAGTGGCTTGAGTGTCAGGTGGAGAAAATACAGTTGTAGGTTGATGAGACGGCAGAGCCTGAGGGGACAGCATTACCTCGGCAAACGATTTTTTGACTTGCGGGAATTTTGTCATTGCTTCATTATATGAGACATTATGAAGTGACATAAAATGTTTGATGTTTGCTTGCCTAGTGTGTTCTTGCCTAGTGTGTGTTCTAGTCTGTTCTCTCAGGCTGGCTCATTGAAGTTAACAGCGATAAAAACAAAAAGAATGAGGTCAATTCTGAAAAATAAAAAAAATAACAACAAAATCTCACTTCCAAGCAATTTATTATCGCAATCCATCTTAGATGAAAGCCAAACTAGCTCACAAACATCTGGCTCCTCAGTTATGGATAGTTCGAGCTCACAAGTTATTAAACCCACACGGACTCTGTATTCTCCGGAAGATGTAGGCCCGTTTATTGCATATGTGGAACTGTCCGAGAATTCTCCATCAGATGGGACCACATTACATCCCATTAAATTTGGAGCATTTTTATACAAATATAACTTCAAAAATGTTTTACAAGATGGAATTAAAAAAATTGGTCGTAATAGACTCTCCATATCGTTTAAAACAGGTCAATTAGCGAACCAATTCATTCAAAATGACATTTTTCAAATTAATAATTATAAAGTGTATATCCCTTCCCACAATATCTCTCGCATCGGGCTAGTTAGAGGTATACCCATTGAGTGGAGTCATGAGGACATTGTTGAATATGTGAGGCTTCCTCCCAATACTGGCAAAATTATAAAAACGCGTAGGCTGAACCGAAAAATTACATCACCAGATGGACCAAAATGGATTCCAACTCAGACGGTAGTGTTTTCCTTCGATGGGCAAATACTACCTAAAGAAATATATTGCTGCTTCACGCTTTTACCAGTTGAGCATTACATTTATCCGACGATTCAATGTTTTGCTTGCTGTAGGTTCGGACATACACGTGCACAATGTAGATCTAAACCGAGGTGTTATAGATGCACAGATAACCACTCCGGAGATTCGTGCTCGGTGTTGGAATCAGAAGCTGTATGCATCTATTGCACTGGGTGTCACTTCGCCACAAACAATTCATTTGTTTATGTTACACTTGGGTTGGTAAAATATCTGATATTAGACTCAGTTAATAATAAACATATTAGAATTTACTTCATATTTGGAATATTTCCGTATGACTACACACGACACAAAATGCAATCAATCTCCAATAACCAGTCAATAGATCACAATATATCACATAAACAAGCATCGCAAGCAACAAAAGTTAAAGTTACAACAATGTCCCTTACATAAACTTAACCCCTTATTCAAGTAAACATTCAACTCGCATAAATTTTCTTTAGAGAAACTAATGTCAATGTAAGAACGCCATTACTCGCGTTAAACAAATTCCGAGATCCAAACGCACACATGCACACCATGTGTGTGTGCGTGAGCGTGTGTGCGACGGACATATACGTCACAGTGTAATAGGGTGAATATGCATATGTGGGGAGCGTATGTAAATACGTAAACGGTAAATTGTGAGGATGTGTGATGTTGAGGCCCCAGAGCGAGAGGTCTCCCTCATTATCGACCTCGGGTCACGGCGCATGCTCCAACTTTAGTCTCAGCGCTGCTAACGAACGCCTTATTGCGACAGGCGGTTCATCGGCGTAATTGAGTTACGACTTTTTACGTAGCAATTTCGTTTTTTTTTTCTCTTAGAACCCGGCCGTACGCTAATTGGGGCGAATATATTTTTTTCTGCCGAACAAATATTGGATTAGGGCGAGTAATTCGCTTCAAATAGGTCAGGCTTTGAAGGTATTCTTGGTAATGATGTAAATTCTGTTACGTTAGTTGCTGCGTAAAATAATTTATTTTTTTACATATCTCGCCCATTATTGTAGAGTTTTTGTTAAATGGATTTTTTATGATGTTTTATTATGTTATTTGATAAGCTTTTATTTAATTTACCAAAATTGAAGCTGCTTTTTATTGTAACAATAATTATTAAGGATCATTAGTATACAAATTAGCTGACGATAGTATTCACACTCATAGTTCTGTTATAATTTATCGTTCCCGCCAATTCAAAGCCTAAGAAACGGGGAGTAGATAACCGGCATAATATGCTTTAAAAATAAACCTAAAATTAATTCCATATTCAATTAAACCAATTTAATAATTCAGTCATTGAAAACAAGCCGTATATCAACTCACTTTAGAACAAAAGCAGGCCAAATAATAAAAAAAAACACAAAAACCTAGAGATGCACCAGTTACTGGCACATTGTGGGCTGCCATTAAAAATAAATGCCCATTAAAGAGCTCGCAGCGTTCCAAATTCGAATTCCTGACCGTTCTGTCAGAACATAGTTACAATTGATTCGAATGCGTCGGGCTCGCATGCGACCAGTTGCAATGGGATCAAATATTCATTAAATGGCCTCTACTGGCGGTTGTGCTGGCTTCATATTCAGCAGACGTAGTTGTTAATAGTTCGCCCGGCCTGCCTTATCTTCGACACTCAGACTTTTACTGTGAGGCGGCGGAATTGATACTTGAAGTTTGTTTTGGAAGGTTTTAATTTTACCAAAAAGTTATTGCTATTCATGTTTTATTAATAACAACTTGATTATATTTTTAATCATCATGATTAATTTAATCTCGGTATTTTGTTATGTATTGATAAGGCAAAGTGACCAAAGCACCTTGTAAATTTAGCAGGCAGGTTTTTCACAATTTTGAACTGTAATTGCTCTATTAGTAAATATGAATCCCTGCCTGCATAAATAATTATCTATAATTGGATAAGTTCTCTTTTAAATTCCAACCTTTATTTTAGTTCAAAGCAAAGGTTACATCATTGTAATCGATTCACGGCTATATTTGAAAGCAAACGTAGTTAAATAATCATTCGCTTAAAAGACAATGGACCATCTACAAACAAAGATTCCAATACAACTCAGAATATTAAAATTTAAATATAGTATAGCTCAAATAATGTCGGTCGTAGTAAATTACTCCGTTCCTTACCTTATATACCTAGCAAGGCGACTACAAGGGTAGCGAGGGATGGGTTATTCGTTTGTTAACCTACCATCGCAATATTGTGGACATGACTTTAAAAAATAATACGATTTTTGTAAATCTTATGGATTTACTTGCGTTCTATCTCTTTGTAAGGGGTTTGTAGCATAGGTAACCTAAAATGTTTTAGTAAATCTTCTTGTTGATTGATTGAATTTTGACCACAACGATAATTACAAATTTAAACTCCATGAAATTGATTAAATGTCTCAAAACAGTCTTACCGGCAGGCACATATCAAATAGATTGATATATCTTAATCTTATTGTAATTAATGGCGAGGCGCCTGATGGTAAGCGATACGTTCACCCATGGACATGAGCAAAATCAAATAACACTTCTTTCTGTGATGAGTTGATATAGCTGATCGCAAGTAACGCATTAACTCAGCTGTTGCTTCACTAGGTCATGTAAAAAGTTAATTCCTTTGTCTGGCGACTCCTTCACCGTGAGCTAAAGCTAAAGGCTTTTATAACTATGTTTTAGACGAAGAATCTTGATTTGCTTTATTATATGTTTGTTTCGAAACGAAAACGATATAATTACACTATATACTTGCATAAGCTCACGCATTCTACCCAGAAGGAGAAGGCAGAGATGCAACCAGGACATTTTTTTATTTATTTATTTCTTACACTTTATTGTACTACGCAAAATAAAAAATACACAACAAAAATCTTAACCTATAGGTAATCATAGGACATCTACGTACCTTGTATTTTCCGTCCAACGATGTAATAGGGGGTAAGCCTATGAACTGAAAATGACTCGAAAAATCGAATGTCTTTCGCCCGACCCAGGATTCTAACCCGAGACCACAGCTTTGCAATCGAACCGTAGTACAACTATACCAACGAGGCAGGCACACAATATTCCTCTAGATCATTTTGCAAAAAGACAATTCAAGTACCCTATAACTTTCAAAAATATAATACTTAGAATCTAAGACAGTCCACCCTAAGATCTCGTGGAGGGAGGCTGGCCGACCAGCCCGGTCAGTGGGGGTAGCGTCGAGTGGCGCAAATTAATCTCCATACGTTCCGCCCCCCCACCCCCCGCGGCCCGCTCCGCTGTCGCTTGTTATTTGTGTCTCACTACCATTGTTCGACCTGACCTACTACCCATCGTAGTTTCACAAGTAATTTGCCTTCAAATTCCTTTGGATATCGAGAGCGGGATTATAATTAATGTTTAATAAATTAAAATGTCGAAATACGAAATGTCGGACGCCCGCCTAACTAGGTGGAGAAATTTCTAAAGTTGCAGGAAGTCGCTGGATGCAGGCCGCTTCCAACAGGTCGATGTGGAGATCCTTGGGGTTGATGATTATGATAATGATGATATTTTTCGTCTGTTAGAAATTATGTTATGCATAAGTAAACTGGATACAGGACAGAATAAAGATTTTATATATTATTCTGTGTGCTATTTTCTGTTGGCATTGTTGTAATACATGCGTAAGTCCCTGTGTTGTAAAATGAAACTAATTTAAAATTTTGACAAACATTACTAATACTTTAGTTAACCAATCATTAATAAAGGTTTTCAGAAAAAAAATGTAATATTTACGGATTAAAACCTGGTTTACAAATTTCCCTGTCTTAGTTTTAACAGTCAATATCATCAGTATACTTGAATTTTACAAATATAAATATCTCAAACCAAAATCAAAATAAAATGTGCATAGATTATGCATATTTTATCAACAAAAAATACATATATTATAAATAGCCGACACAACAACACAAACCGAAATAGCCCTCCCCAAAATACCATTCTAAAAATACTTCCGCTTTACAAACGTGTGAACACAGCCTATATCCCCATCGCTGTCAAAACTTAAGTCTCAAGTACCATTTATTTGAACAATATCCAGTATAATGTATGGAGATTAGGTGGTGGACAGAAGCGCTCGCCCGCCCGCTGATCCGACATGATACATCAACGTCGCGCTGGACAGTGGACACCCCCCTTTACGCTTTATGCGAGTGAATATCCAAGTCGTGGATATGACGTATTTTATTTAAAGAGGACTTTTGTAAAATTATTCAAGATAGTGCCTTTATAAGTGATTTTGTAAAATATAGTCAATAATTCGTAGAAATTAATAGAGACACCACTCTCAATCGTACTCTCGATTGTAGAGTAGGCCCGTGCCCTGCAGTGGGACGTATATGGGCTGATACAGATACAATAGAGACAGGTGATTGGGACAAGAAGACTAATGATTGAACGTTCGCATTTTAGAGACAACTCATTAAGAAGGATTGTTTAATGCAAGGCGGTCCCAACTTGTTTCTAAAGATTTTTTAGGAGGCCATGTTTAGAATGTTGATGGAATAAAACTAACTACATACTAAATTACTTTTTTATCGCCGTAAATTTTGTGATCAAGATTCTTTTTTATTATATTCACAAAACTCATCAACTCTTGTGTCATACACAAATAGCAATGTCAAATGAAATATTGTTTCCAAAAAGTAACAAATGTGTTAATATTCTTGTCAATGTAAGCACGATTCAATTATCTTTATATTATTATATTTAGATAAATAAACAAGTATGCCATGACACTGCTTTTTATTCAAAACATAACACTATAGTTACACAATGATCGCTTGACTAATCCCAACTCAGAACGACCACCAGTATATGCCATATCAAATAATTCTCAGCTCCACGTCCCAGACTAATATCAAAGTAGGTGTTTGTACACGGGCTTCCCATAGCGTATTACGCTTGTTAACAAAGGAATTAGAGATGACCACGGCACGTGATGAGTGGCGCTCATTTACATCATGGTATTATTTGTCAAAAACTGTCAGATGATAAATATAGATTATTGCGATTATTTTAGTAAAGAATCCTAGATATTTTAAAAACTTGAGCTTCTTTAAAGGCTAGCAACTTTAGATGTTATTGCCCATGGTCTACGGTGATGACTTGGGCGCAGTAATTTCTTCTGCTAAATTGTCTCTAATTCCAATATAATTTAAATAGCAGCATATCTTAATCGTTTTTATTTGCACATATAGAACGCTTACAAGTGATTAAGATTTTTTAATTCGAGTTTTTATTGAGATTTGCAGTGCAGATGTCCGTGTGATATCCAAATAAAAAAATGAGATCACAAAACAATTCGGATACCTTAGAATCTCTTACGTTAAATTAACGATTATAATAGAATCATTTGCTTAGCCCAAATTTATATAGTGTAATGAATAAGCAACAAATTGTATTAAGCTTTAGTTACAAACACATCTTATTCGCATTTTTACAGTAAGTATATGAAAAATGATAAAATGAAAAATATTTATTTCAATAACTAGGTTATACACATAGTGAAACAGTATTTGAAGATTCCTTTTAAGCATATACCCTAATATACTTGTGTTATGAAATGAAATGAAATGTATTTATTGGTCACGTAGGCAATTTAAGAGCTCTTATGACAAGTCAATACACATAGAACTTAATTTCTATATACAATATATTTATACTTAGTATTACATATTTTAATTTCTTGCTTTAGTTAATTTATTTATTTTTAATTTATTTTTATTAAGAATTAGTTTTATTTATTTCTTTAGTTCTTATTCATATTTCATTTAAAGTATTAGTTATTAGTTAGGAGACTCCGTTAAATGTATGTGTACAAACATATCATCCAAATTAATCTTTAAAATAAATACTGACTCCGAACCTTCTTCCTCTTTAGTTTTAATATCAGTATATTACGCTATAAGAAAACATTCAATAACCGAGTGATCAAGATTATTAAAGCAACTTGTTCAATATACATGACACTTTAAACGATACTCGCAGCGCTCAAGCGCTTAAAAGCTTTCACATAGGAAGCGCGGGTATAAGCGCTTTATTAATAAAAACACACCTTCCAGCCTGCATGTTGTTACGACACATATTTACGCTGGATATGGTAAATACATTTATTTTCTTACTTAGTGGAGGCACCTATAAGGCCCTATTATTAAACTCGGGATTAAGTTTAAGCCAAGGTTTTAAAATTCACTTGATTATTTTAGTGCGATATATTCAAGACTTTATTTATAAACTCGGTATTACTTCAAACATAACATGACGATCCTGTTACGGCAAAATAAATTAGGGCTTAAGCAATTGAAATTCATATTTATTCGTGCACTAAACATCACATCATTTTTTATTTCCCTAACTTAACCTACCTACTACATTTTTTTATTACAATTAATGGTGAGGCGAGGATGTTTCCCTGTTGGTAAGCTATACGACTGGCCGCTCATGAACAGTACCAAAACTAAACACCTTGAATTACAAAGCAATACTTGGCATTCCATCGCGCTCGCCATTCCTGAGACATAAGATGTTAGGTCTCATATGTCCAGTAGTTAGTCTGGCTATAATGTCTTTCACACTGACACCTCATTTTTATAAATAGCCTTTTTAAATTTAAAATAATAAGAAAGCATTAAAAACTGTTCACCAATTTTGGTCTAAATATATGTAAATTCAAGAATACCGTTTCCAGAATATCTATTTCGGCACAGCAAAGACTCTCAACAATGTTTTCGTTCGATCAGTGGCTCGTGCCTCTGAAATGAAGTTGGGTATTAGAAACGCAGCTATCTCGTGGACTATTTCCAATTTGTTTGTTAACATTTACCACGTCAAACAACTATGTAGCAGTATCTAACCGACAACATCAAACATTCCAGTCATTTGTTGCGATTCTAGTTTTTTTATTGATAGTTTTATTTTCTGATAAATTAAAAGTAAACAGACAAAAATTAAAAGTAAACATAGAATGTTATTAACGGCTTTCAGTACATAAAATATAGTGGAGATAATTGAAAAATTTAGATGTTTCATGACATTTAATTGTTACCGTCTTTGGTCTGGTTAAATGGTCTTTATAATTTCGTCTAACAAATTTGCGAGTGCTTTTATCCTTCACTTTACACTAAAATGACTAATCAGCTCAGGGGTTATTTCGTGCATTTTTTTACTAATAACCTTGTCACATATCAATGCAAATAACCTTTCTTACATTTTGTATTGGTCACATAGTATTGTAATTTATTTCATATTAAATTTCATAATTCGTTTGAGTCACGAGTCATGCCTACCTTTATTGTACAACACTGATATATTTCTAACAAATACTGATAGCATAAACAGTCAGTTTATATTACTTATCCCGCTTCATTCAACCTAATTGTAATTTAATTTCCTCCGAACCTAATCATACTGTAAACGAAACCCGTCACAAATAATCGAAATCAAAATTTATTAACTTCGTATATGTGAACAATTTGGTTCCGTGTGTAGCAATAATGCGTAAAAAACTCATCTCCTACCCCCTCTTCCCCTTGTGCCCCGACCTCCCCCGGGGGGAGAGCGGGGACCCGGTGAAATATGATGTTTTCCCATCCCGCGCGGACACGATTAGAAAATTCGTCGCGATATGTGTGCGTTTATTTTGGGCGTTGATAGTTTTGGAGGATTATGTAGGTCATGTGGTATGAAATATACATGATATTATGTGGTATGTAATGAAGAAATTGTTCATGATTTTAAATGTGCATTTGTGATTTCTTACTATCGTATCATACAGTATGTCTATAGAGCACAGAGAATGAAGAAAAATCTTTATCCGTAATTATAACTTCACTCCTACTTTCCTCATTTCTTATCAATACATGAGCCTAAGTTTTAAAAACATATTATTTATTTTGAAGAAATCTTACCTGAAAGTGCAATACCATTATTTAAAAATATGGGTGGTAAGGTGAAAATACCTTTGCCATGTCCTGTGGACCAATGGACGAGAAACTGGCTGTGAAACGCCTGCATTGAGTCATCTTTTGTTTAGGTCTCTAAATACTTTTTGCTAGTTTGGGTATTCAGATTTGGAGTTTCTTGTCACAAAAAAAATAAGTACGTACTTATATCACTAGGTTATTTAAGAATGTATATTTCTTAATGCTCATGGCGAGACGAGCATGCATGCGAGAATGCATTCGCCTGATGGTATGCGATACGATCGCTCATGGACAATAGAAAACTAAACACATAAATTACAAAGCAATACTTGGCATTCCACAGCGCTCATCAACTTAAAGCATATTATGATGTTGAGACTCATATTTCCAGTCACTCTAGTTGCAATATGCTTCACCGGACCACAACAGGGTATTTACACTGCTGTTGCGGTGGTACCTAACCAGACAGCCTCTCACATATGAGACCTAAAATTTAATCAACACAAAGAACAATCGATTCAAAAAAACAGATCGACTCAAAAACGCTGGAATAGTTGGAATGAGGCAACTCATTTCTTTGCATGGCGATAATGTAAGCATAAATCACCGGTCGAACCCGTGCCCAGTCGTAGGATCAGCGCCTATATATCAAGCTAATGCTGATATGATATGTTAAATAAATATCGACGAGCAGGATATTGGACGCGAGTCCGGAATGTAAAACGTATGTGACACTGTCTAAACAAAATGAAACGCTTTTGAAATATCGCCCGCTTCGAATGTGGTGGAAGGTACGGACGTAAAGCAGAGTTTACACGAAGCCAGTAATGCTGGCGCCAGTCTACAGACAAGCCAGCGTTGGCCTGGCCCTTGTTGTTTAGACGCGGCCAATCATTCACGGATTTTTTCTTCGGGTGTGCACACGTTTGGAAAAAATTATGAATACGCGGCAAAGGCTGTTGAAAAAGAAATGTTTAAGGAATATCTCTGCACTATTAAGAGAAGAGTTGATTGATATATTACAAAAAAAGGGAGCGAAACGAGTTTGGATAAGAAAATGGTTAAGCGATAGACCTGTAACTGGAGCTTCTGCCTTGTTGCTGAAACAACTAAGATTAGAAGATCCTTCTGAGTACAGGTTGGCGTTGCGGGTTACTGCTGAAAACTTTGATGAGTTGCTTTCGCTTATACAGAGCTCGATTCAGCGCCAAGACACTCTGATGAGAGATGCATTACCAGCAAAAATAAAATTAGAAGTAACGTTATCGTTCTTAGCATCTGGAATGAGTTATCGAAGCTTGAGTAATTTTTACCGTGTTTCTAAACCATCTATATCACAATTCATACCAGAAGTTTGTCGAACAATTTATGAAGTATTAAAACAGTTTATTAAGGTAAGTGTTTATTTATTTACTTAAAATAGAAATAATAAGGCACATATTATTACAAAATACAACAAACATATATATTAATATTAAGCGGTATTGAAGGCTTGTTGAATGGCATCACTGTTGTCTACGCTTTCGCCGTAACTGTCATAATTATATGGAGTTTCTGGGGATATTACATTAGTAGTAAACTGGGAACACGAAGAAGAACATGTCGATGGACTGGACTCTGGACGAGGGCAGATTGTAGGTGTTGTCAGAGAGTATTGGGGTACTATGTAGGACGGAAGAACTTGTGTAGAATTCCAATTAGTAGGTGGCGTATTTTGCGATTGCTGAACCGATTGTTGCACTTGATACGCATTCTTGGCTCGTATATCTGTGAGCATGCATTGAGTCAATATACTCTGTATTTTTTCCTTAGCAATGACTGCCTGTTCCTCTGTCAATTTTTTTAATTGTGCCGAGACGCTTTTTCCAAATAGGTCAAGATCTGTTTCTTCGTAGCGTGTGTTGTCGTTAATTTCCCTTAAGTCATTTATCATGTTAGATATCTGTGATAACTTGCTCCGCTTAGGTTTTGTGGGTGGGGTAAATCGAGGTGTCTCTTCTGTAGACTCATTTTCTAACCCATTTTCAGAGCGTGGAACCAACGATGGTCCTGGTTCATTGCTATTCGATAATCCTGATTCATTGCTATTTGGGGTATCCATGTTATCCTGTAATTAAACAAAATTAATTAATGTAATTGTAATGTTATAGTTTTTTTTGGTGTGACTAAAAATGGTATTAAATAGGCCGCTTTAATTACTACCCTTTTTTTACAGGTACCAAACGCAGAAGAATGGAAAAACATCGAAAGGGGATTTAAATCACGATGGAATTTCCCCTTATGTTATTTATTTATTTTATTTATTTTTATTTATTTATTTATTTCCTTTATTACAATTACAATTACTTTTTTACAATCTTAGAATAGGTTATGGTTCTATAGACGGAAAACATGTGACAATTAAAGCTCCTCCTAAAAGTGGAAGTTTATACTTCAATTATAAAAAAACAAGCAGCGTCGTATTGTTAGCTATTGCCGATCACGACTACTGTTTTTCGTACATAGATGTCGGCGCATGTGGTAGCGCATCTGATGGAGGAGTTTTTAAGAATTGTTCTATATACCAAGACCTGGAAAATAACTTATTACCTGACAACGGAGTCATCGTAGGAGATGCGGCATTTCCACTAAAGACTTATTTAATGAAGCCGTATCCAGGTGTAAACCTCAGTACAGAAGAAAAAGTTTTTAACTACAGGTTATCTCGGGCAAGACGGATAATCGAAAATGTATTTGGAATCTTAGTTAGTGGATTCCGGGTATTAGAAAAGCCAATACTAACTAACTTGGAAACAGTAGATGCAATCGTTTGTGCTTGTTGTGCCCTTCATAATTGGCTACGAAAGAAATCAAATTCATACATCACCGCTACTTGTGTTGATAGGGAAGATGAACAGGGAAATATTCAGCCTGGTTCATGGAGGAGCCAAATACATGCCCTACAGAGTATTGGCAATCAAGGTAGCAATCATTCAGCAGAAATAGCAAGAGAGAAAAGAGAAGTTTTAAAAAATATGTTTAATAACGAAGGAAGAGTTCCTTGGCAATTAAATAGCATACATTAACAATCGACTTCGAAAATCAACATTGAAACGGACACGAGCTTCTTTTGTTGTAGTATGCGTGTGTCTTTAAGTGGCTTTATAATTTTGCTTAAATGTAATTTTCGTTTAAAATAAATAATAATGTGATTTTACTTACTATGGTTTTTCTCCTCATAGAAACCGGCTTTACAAACGAATCATATTCATCAGACCATTTTGCCTTTGGCTTATAAACGCTCCCCCCAGCCCCAGATCTTGTAGATTTTTCGATTTTGTCGAGTTCCAAGTAGTACGTATTTCGAATACTTTTGATTTTTGATTTAACTTCATCGAGAGTCAGTTCTTCTATATTCATTCCTACACGAAGTTGTTCTAGTGCCGAAGCGCGCATTTCTTTATTTTTGTATGCATCGCAACGCTTATCCCACAAGCATTCGTGCTCTCCATAAAGTTGTACGAATTTCAAAGTATCCTCTTCGTTGAATTTTCTCGGCATTTTGTCGCAGAAATTCCAAATAAAACAACAAAGAACACACACCGTACGGACGTTCGCCAGTGACTGGCGAGACTCGTCTACACGTGTCCGCAACGCTGGCGCGGGGGTCGAAGGGTATGCGGGCGGAGGTCACTGGCTAGAAAAATAGACGGTCGCTCTATTCTCGCCAGCGTTGGCAGCCAGCGCTGGCTTGGCTTGAAAAACTGTTTACACAAGGCCAATACCAAGCCAGCACTGGCTGCCAGTCTTATTGGCAGCCAGTGTTGGCTCCGTGTAAACTATGCTTTAAGCATAGTTTTTCAAGCCAAGCCAGCGCTGGCTGCCAACGCTGGCGAGAATAGAGCGACCGTCTATTTTTCTAGCCAGTGACCTCCGCCCGCATACCCTTCGACCCCCGCGCCAGCGTTGCGGACACGTGTAGACGAGTCTCGCCAGTCACTGGCGAACGTCCGTACGGTGTGTGTTCTTTGTTGTTTTATTTGGAATTTCTGCGACAAAATGCCGAGAAAATTCAACGAAGAGGATACTTTGAAATTCGTACAACTTTATAGAGAGCACGAATGCTTGTGGGATAAGCGTTGCGATGCATACAAAAATAAAGAAATGCGCGCTTCGGCACTAGAACAACTTCGTGTAGGAATGAATATAGAAGAACTGACTCTCGACCTGTACTCAGAAGGATCTTCTAATCTTAGTTGTTTCAGCAACAAGGCAGAAGCTCCAGTTACAGGTCTATCGCTTAACCATTTTCTTATCCAAACTCGTTTCGCTCCCTTTTTTTGTAATATATCAATCAACTCTTCTCTTAATAGTGCAGAGATATTCCTTAAACATTTCTTTTTCAACAGCCTTTGCCGCGTATTCATAATTTTTTCCAAAAGTGTGCACACCCGAAGAAAAAATCCGTGAATGATTGGCCGCGTCTAAACAACAAGGGCCAGGCCAACGCTGGCTTGTCTGTAGACTGGCGCCAGCATTACTGGCTTCGTGTAAACTCTGCTTAAGTGTGTTTAATGTTTATATTCTTTTAGTTTAAATCCAAAGTATACTGGTGGTTTTTACTGGTAGTAGGTCTATCATATGCGAGAGGTCGCCTTGTTGGGTACCACTGCGATGTCTATTTCTCCTGCCAAACAGCAGTTTAAATGCGCTGCTGTGTTTCGGATTGAAGGATATTGCAGCCAGAATAACTACTGGACATATTGAAACTTTACATCTTATGTCTCAGGATGGCGAGCGCAGTACACAGTATTTATTTTATAATTTTCTGTACCTTAAGTACATCAGAGTATAAATGCGCTCAAAGATATCTCTTACCGACTACCATGGGATAGAAATAAGAGAAGGAAAAAGAGAGGGCAGTCTATAGTGTAGTAGTAGGACAAAGCTTAAATGACTAAGTAATAAAAATATTGTTTTTTGTGATAGATAGTGTTTATAAAAATAAATACATGCAGTCACAGATATTTTTGTTTTCCCCTGTCCATCTACATGTAGACCAGAAAATTGTGTCTATCTGCAAAACATTACCATTTACATTGCAGTCACTTCTTCATATCTTTATAAAATAAATATTGGTCAGTTTATTGGTAAAAGAAATAAAGCGAGGAAACTGACGTCATATTCAATATTTACTTAATTTTGGAAGAGGCTGGTGCTCAGAATATACATACATTTTAGTGCTTACAGAATTATTTTAAGGCTTAACAATTTTGAGGCATCAGACCAACTTATCTACTGTATAGGATCCATAAAAAAATATTTTAGTTCTTAACTTTGCCTTAGGTACTAAATCCTTTAAAATATTTATGTATGTAGGTTACGTGAACCAACCCGCACTAGGCCAGCGTGGTGGACTATATGGCCTAACCACTCTCAATCGTACTGTCGATTGTAGAGGAGGCCCGTGCCCTGCAGTGAGACGTATATGGGCTGATACAGAATACAGAATACAGGTTACGTGAAAGTAAGTATAAAGAAGAGTGGGAGAAAAGTCTGCATATCGCATAAAATCATTCAAAATGGAATAGGAATTCTCATTGGAATCAGCCTTGACGTGTCAAAGCTCCATTTACATTTTCATCTCTAGCGGTATCAATAGCGAAGTAGGTGCTTTAATGACATTATTGGGAATTGGCTCACGCAACCCGATGTAGTGTTGACAAAAATTTGCTATCACCACGACGCGTCGCGGCCAATAGGGTGTGTCGGTTCACACTACGTCACTGTTCATGTACGAAATCATGATTAGTTCGCTGTTTCAAGTTTTATGAGTGGTAAAGTAATTTTTTATTGAAATTGTTATATTCTGACATGTTAGGAAGTAAAGACAGGGTCCTAAGAACTCATTTCAAGGTTTCTATTAAAATCTTAACGGGCAACTATGTTTCACAGATTTCTAATAGTTAATATAGATGATGTCAAAAAAATTATACAAGAGTTCAAATTAGTGGCAGCATTGTTGTTAAAATAAGGTTTATAGTTGATTTGCTTCTTCACATTTCATTAAAAGACCCAAAGCTAAGAAAATGTGAAACGTCTGCCAAGAACGTACATGTAAACGATTAGACTTTACATACTGTGGTAGTGGGCTTTAAGTTACGTTTCCATAAGTAAAGTAGTAGGAAAGACACCAAATAGCTTAATGCTTGCAGTATCCAACTTCGATAACAATGAAAAGAAACACATTTCTTTTCGCGTTCCGTTCAAAGAATCAAAATATAAACTCTACTTCTAAATTATCATTTAAATCTACTGAAATATAAACATATCTGAATGAATTTAAAATATATAATTCCTACTTGTCCTATAAATCAATTGAAATATAGACATTTCTGCATACAAATGCGACTTGTAGTTACACCGCAACAGCCACAAAAGAAATTACACGTTCCTTTCTATCAGGTCGCGGGGAGGGGGGCGGTGACGTCACAACGCCTCGAATAAATGTGATGGAAATTGGAGGATTTGTTTACCCATATTCTTCTCACATTTTTGACACTAAAAGGTGGAGCGAGTAACTATGTATTCACTATTGTTTTATACGTAAGTGGTATGTGCTTGTGTTATGTTTCACGATCTCTTTATTGTACGAATATATTGTACTCTATGTGATTGCAAATGTTGTACGTTAAATTGAATAATTTGTGATATAAAAGTAAAAAGGTTCCGGCGAATTCCGAGCCGCTACCATTTTTTGAAATCGGTTGGAAATAATTTCTGAGCTAATACATCTTTGAACCAATATTATTTTATAATAAATATAAAAATACATTTTTTTTTATTGCATTGAATGGCGAGACGAGCATGCCGTTCGCCTGATCGTAAGCGATGCGACCACTCATGAACAGTAGCAAAACCAAACAACACCTTGAATTACAAAGCAATGCTTGGCATTCCACTGCGCTCGCCATCCTGAGACACAAGATGTTAAGTCTCAATATGTCCAGTAGTTACTCTGGCTACAATGTCCTTCAATCCGAAACACAACAGTGCATTTAAACTGCTATTTGACGGGAGAAATAGACATTGCGGTGGTACCCACCCAGGCAGCCTCTCACATATGAGAGACCTACCACCAGTGATTATCATCATCATTCTCCTTTAGATGATTACTGCTCAACATAAGTTTCCCAAAGAATTTTTAGCGACTTCCTGCAGTTTCCCGCATTCGTTAGATCCAATCATTTTAATAGTAGGAAATTGACTTGATGTTAAGGGGCAATTTATGTCTTATCTTACATTCGTTTTATTAAAATAAAAACATTAATGATTAAAATGAACTTACTACTACACAATACATATGGTAAATTATATTACCTACATATCGTAAGATGCTGGCTTCATTTTGAACAAACAAAACACTCAATGTAATTGTAGATTCAACGTCAACCTTTAAGAATAGAAGGGATAAGGGGGGAGAAGCAAACGAAAAAGCCGATATAAAAAATATCACCTAATGAACACACTATTATATCGCCAATAATGTAGACTGCTTTAAAATTCTCTCACGTCCACAACTCATAAGCTTATTGAAACTTAACACCGGTACGCACCGGCCCCAATTCAATTTATTTAGCGATTTTCAGAACAAAATATTAGGGTGTGCTATTTATCAGAGTTCGGTGGAGGCGTCGCAAAACCAACACATTTATTCTGTACCACATTTCACATACAAACTAGGTGCAGTGGAGGGGCAAGCAGTAACGCAACTTAACTACGCCACCTGTGACCGCTATATTACGTCATTTTTCTATTTAATCCTGCCAATTTTTCCATTTTTTTGCGTAGGTTCGGTAGACGTTTTTGCTGTCCCCTTAGGTATACATGCTGAATAATAATGTAATATTGCATTTAAATCCTACTATTTTCTTCTCAATTGAGTTACACCATTCTCTATACTTCAGGTTCTGATTTAGTATTATAAATGTATATATAACTTCAGGAAGGGTGTATGATAAAAATATGATACTTATTGGAAAACCTCCATTTATTTTATGTCCTAAAGAAAATATTTTTTTTCAATCATGACTTGATAGGCGGCGTGCTAATCAGCAATGTTATAATAAATCTAGTTCAAAACAAAAATTATTGAACAGACGCCTCTCTTCATTTTTTACTATTTGGCGCTTCTTTTCATCTGTGTAGGCCCATACCCATAAGCACTTATTACACATATCATATGTATGTATGTAATGCTTTGCTTTTTTACCTTATTGTAAAAGGTACTAATTTCTGTTTCAGTTTCTATACCAGAGGGAGTGTCCAGAGACACAAAGCTATGTTTTAATTGTCTCATGGCCATTTTTAGGTAAAGCTGCGCCACTGCATTACACATTTACTATACATCATTTTACTATCGTGCGATTACGTAATATATTCGAGTGTCGTGTGCCTGTGGCCATTTTTCTATTCGCGCCCGACTTTTGAAGGCGTGCGAGAGACGAGGTATTAGGATTCCTAATTCAAAAAAACATACTGAATGAAATTTCTTAACATCGAAAAAAATTGGTCCCAATTTCATTCTCAGAATTTAACCTTTTTAATAATAGAACTATTACAGAAATAGCTTTATCGCTTTTAATAATCGCTCACATATTTTTTTATGTTTATTTTACTCTGGCCCGACATAGTGGCCACATTGCACCTGATGGTAAGCGGAAATGCCGACCAGGCAGAGTATTCATTGGCACCAGACGGCAGTCCCATGCCAATGGAAACAATTATGCCGGCCTGCTAAGATGCCTCTTCACGCTACGGCGGAAGGACCCAGGATTATAGGAAAGAGGGAACACGTGAGAATGACGATGCGGCACAAAAAAGAATTAGAGAACTGGTTCGCGTCGGGATGGTGTCGACCGTCAAGCTATGGCTTCGCAAGCCAGCACGCGTGATTCTGATTAGGAATGGATATTATGTTAAAATATGGCTACAAACATAAATTATTATAAGTAAGTATTTAGTAGATGCTAGCTCTGACATAAGCAGATGGCCTTCTTAAAGTCTATTAATTGAAGTATACTTGCGCAATGACAATAGCAGTACAGTGCCTAGCAATATCAGGACAATAATTTAGTAATTTCTTGAGTTAACGATTGGCTTGTTTCTGTTTATGGACGTGACTCTTCTGATTCGTGTCTGGCCATAGTCTCTACTACCACATCCAGTGAAAATAGGCTCAGAAATTATTCGTAGGACAGCCTAACCTTCTACGTCATAAGTCAGCTTACACATAAAAATTAATTATGATCCCTATAACATTTTCCATTCCAACTACAGTTACAATGAAAACAGGTTTTATTCATTATCATATAACTGTCTAGCATATGATAAGCGACACGACTAATATATAGAGTTACTTTCTCGTAACGTACGTAATAATATCCCGTAAATTCGGCCTAAGGATAGGTTCTAATAGAAGGGCCGGGCAAAAGTCCAAGCTTATCTGAGAGAAGCGTAAAATTTATGTTAATGACACTCGCAACGGGAATAACATAACGTTAAACCAAAGAAAGCATATCCCTCGATAACGTGTCCCTGTTAAATGAGCAAGTAAATGGCGTATCCTTGGTGTGTGCGATATCATGTCGCGTTCGATATATTGGCTTACATTTTTATTTTAGGACTGTGCCTTGCTATACTTTTGGTAGCAAATATAGTCATATTTATGACCACATAATGTACGACTTATCATAGAAAAAAATAAAAAAAGTCTAGTTTTTTATCGACGATTAAATAAAGTCAAGGCAATATTATTTTTCTATTGCACTTTACACCTCACTACTCACAGTTTAATATGCTATAACTTGACCGAAGTGACGACATTGGCTCAGCATCAAAACTTTCCGATTATTTTATTGCAACGAATGGCTTGCCGAACATGCCGTTCGTCTGCTGGTTAGCGATATGACCGCTCATGAACACCAGAAAAACACAACAACACCTTGACTTACGCAGCAATGATTGGCATTCCACTGCGCTCGCCAACCTATGACATAACTATGATGTTAAGTTTCAATATGTCCAGTAGGTACTCTGGCTACAATGTCCTTCGATCCAAGTCACAACAGTGCATTTACACGGGAGAAATAGGCATTGCGATGGCATCTACCCAGGATTTTATTTACGGCCCTAAATATATAAGGCCAGTTAATCATACAAAATATCGAGCGACAAACAAATTGCCGTCGAAAAAACTACAGATACACGCAAAAAACGTCGCTTCGAGCAACCAATTCATTCGTTCCCATATCCGGTTATCGCCGGTTTATCATACGCCCGGGGCCCACTGTAACTCCTTGCGAGATTATTTTAAGCTTCAACCCTTAACGTCTGATTAAACTGCCATTCCTTGGGTGAATCGCCCTTCGCGTGGCCCTTAGATATTTTTTCATGATTATAATGATGTTTTCTTCTTTCTTCCACTATGAACCTCAGAAAAAAATGCTTAACTGTCTCACTAGTTGTAAATGCTTAAATTATTTTCTTTTGAATTAACTATTATTTTTCATTATTTTTTTTAAATTCACGTGTTCTATTAAATATATTTGCTTACAAAGCAAATGAACCTTGTCAATATTGCCTTTAAACTTTAACAACTTGCTAAGTGCAAAACGCGAGAATATGTACATGAACCTATTTGTTTTTTTTTTGTCATTAATATGGTTGTGATAATCTAAATTAAGTTTCATAAGGAAACTTTTGGAAAAATTACCGGAAATTTCGGAAATTGGGTTAATTTATTACATGAAAATCTCAATAGAAATTTGACCTTACGTTCAGTATGATAATTCTGCTTTTATGCTGGAATAACGACAAAATACTTACAATATATAATATTTGAAAGCAATATTTCAGTGTGTAATGTTATTTATTTATTTACGTAGGTACACAATAAACATAATATAATACTAGAATACATAGGCACAATAAAATTAAATATATTTTCTATGTATATGACTTAAACGGGCTGATGATGATAATGATTATGAATATATCGATCACGCAACTGATAAATGACAAAAAAATTGTAATACAATTATATCACTCACCAGAATCTCGTTCTTGATGACTCGACGAGGACGACAAAACGATCACCTATGTATGTACCACTCATTATCACTTGCACTAAAATGTCCACAAAACAATATAAATTAGTCAAAAACTCTGGCGCAGCAACGGAGCACGCCCAATGCCTTTGCAAGCATTTACGACAAACCGAACTACTAATCAAGCAAGATGACACAAGCAAACTGCAATAACTACCCTCCACAAAAATATTTTTTTTCAATAATACAAGATCACGATTATAGTAACTGAAAATCAGTCGCCAGTTATTATACATTATTTGTTGTAATTATTATTTTATTTGGTGTAATCATTGAGATTAGTGAATTAAAATCAAGTGGGCTACGTTAGAATACCTTTTCGTTTCTTCTATGTACGCTTTAAATCAGTTTTCTGTTTTGTTTTCAAAACATTTCATCACAGTAGATTTCTGTATAAAGATTATAATTTTATAAAATAATTCCAGATATGGATCTGTTTATGGAAACACCCATACATAAATAACGATCGAAAATTGCAGAAAGTTATGATGAAAAAAATGCATAATATTTTTTACTCTACTCCATTACTGATTTGAAAGCGATGTGCATACTCCTATAGAACATAGATATTATAGGTATAATGGCAAAAATTATAATAACTATAATTGACGATAATTTATTTTTATTTCGCATCGAATAAATTAACACACACTCGTATTTAATTTAATTTCAAAAAAATATAGTCATGTATTTTATATCTACTCAAATGACACAAAAGTGGAAAAATCGGATTTAATGTAACCGGACTAAACCGGATTCTTACCAGTGCAATCACGCGGAGGCACGGATGAGAGGCTTTTGTTCCGCCTCCCTATTCCCGTTCCTTTCATAATTCCCGGCTGGACCGCGGAGAAATGCAAAGGACTAAAAGGTTCCCCACTCTTACCTCAGGAACATTCTCTTGTTGTCGCTAAATGCAAAAAACCCTTTGTTTGCTGACAAGCTGCGAAATTTTCACTCGAGTCTTTTTAAATGAAAAGATTATTTAAAATGTTTTTTTGGTTGAAGAGAATTTTTCATTACACTGTCCGAGAAAATATTATTTTTCTAAAATTTTTGTTTTACAGAACGCAGCCGTAGGCAGTCTCCGTGGCGCTGTTGGTTTGACACCAGTTGTGAAAAGAGAGGCCGCGGGTTCGATCCCCACAAATATGTGAAGCACAAGTATTTTTTTCGGGTCTGGGTGTTTGTGACACCGAAAAGTCTGTCATAGTTACTGCGGTTAGTGCGGTCAGGAATATGTTTGTTATTGTATGACTATTGGGTGCGTTTATTTATTTTTACTATTTAACTAACAATTTTAATTACGTCTACAAGACCTAAAAACACGTACTACCGACAGACTCTAAAGTAGAATCATTGTCATTTTCTTCATCTTAACAACAGAAAGTCGGCTTAAAAAAGCCCTTAATCATGGCTTTATGTTGACTTGTTGGAAGCTTCTAGTTTTTATCGTTTTTCTGAAACCTTCATAAAGCCCTTTATCCAATGTATGTAGTACTTATCAGTAATTGAACATAATTTTCTTTCGTTTTACTCGCACTTCGTCATGGAAATTGCTTATTTCGAGAGAGAGATCGCGGTTTCGATCCCTGCACTGTGACTAATATCTGTTCCGATCCTATTATACATACAGAAATGCTAATATAAGCTCGAGACGTTTGGGGTTTTTTTTACTCATCGCACACAACTTGGTATTTTTTTCTCTTAATGCCATATATTGCAGGATGCTGACCACTTTCAACAGGTCGACGTGCATATCTTTGGGGGAGGCCTTTGTTCAACAGTGGACTTCATGTGGCTGATAAAAGTGAGAGACAGAGAGAAATTACATAATTTTTAAATAAAAGAAAACTCAACCTGGAATCTCATTAAATAAATTCATAGTTTAACATATATATCAGGGATGTTGTGAATATTCGCATCCGCATCCGCAAATGCGGAGCATCCGTATAGATTTTGACATCTGCATCCGCATCCGTATCCGCAATAATCGATGCGGATATTTATGCGGATGTGGATGTAATACAAGATGAGACAAGACAGAAATTTGGCGATGCCGGTGAATGGCGCGTGCCGTTCACACGTGACATTGACCAATGGGAGCGAAATAAATAGTGGCATGATCCGACACGTTTGTTGTTGATGTGAGCCTTTAAAAATCCGCATCCGCATTCACATCTGCGGCTGTGAAAAAATCGGCATCCGCAACATCCCTAATATATATATTTTTAATATAATGTAACAACTTTGCATATTATTTAATTAAATGGAAAAATAATATGTAAGTTAAAAAATAGCGAACAAAGAATAAACCTTTATTTATTAAATGATCTCACAGACGTCATGAAAAAATACTTTCATTGATTTATAACACGGTCTTACTGAATCCATTTGCAATCCGGTCCCGCAACTATTCCAAATAAAAGGAATTCCTCGTACAAAAGGGAAACCTGGGGAAAAGAAATAAAAAAATATAATAATTCAAAATGGCGTCTGGCCACTTAATAACTGGCTGACACCATTGGGAAATATAATTTAATTTTTCTTTATCGCCGTCCTTTTTTCTCGTGGAGAAATTTATATTGTTGTCCTTGTCTTGTGTTTTCTCACTGCACCTCTTCGTCCCTCCGCCGCCCAAAACTTCCGTTTGTTCGGGAGGCCCCGTGTCACCTAATGTTCTGGACGAGAAATATTTGCGATATTTTGTATTAGATGATTTGTGTATTCGAATGTGGATGAATTTATCGCTCTATCGCTGATTTGATAGTCCTTTGTTGATATATGGTTTGGGTTGGTGTATTCAATAGTCTAATAATTATAGGGACAATAGTTACTTACACAAATATGATGGTAAAGCTGTTTAATAGCAGTACACAGAATCCTTGGCCGAACTACAGGTATTAACGCAAGTCGCTCTCTGTGTAAAATATGTTCGTTTTAGGTTTTACAATTATACCAACCTCGTTTATCAAACCCATTCATAATTATAGTCAAAATTGACTTAAGGATTATCAGTTCAGCACATCAGGTTCTAGTAACATGGTAGCAGTAACCAGCATTCTAGTTTATTTATATTATTCAGTTAGGACAAATGTCCGTATTTCATCATTATCATCATCAGCCTATATTGTTGTCCTCTGCTGGACAAAAGCCTCTTCCAAATTGTGCTATTTCACCTAGTTTTTGACTTGTCGCATCCAGCATCTGCCAGCGACATTCGCAAATCGTCACACCACTTAGCTGGAGACCACCCTACACTACGCTTGCCAAGACGTTATAATATCCGTGTTTATATTTATAAAAGGACAATTCTAACTACTATATCTTACATTATCATATCAAAATCACCATGTGAACTAATCCCGTGATAGCCGTAAACCCGAAACCTGTATTTACGTCCTCTGGGGACATGGGTGAGCGGGCAATATTCTAATGTACAGCGGCCCGCCATCCATAATAATTTAACTCATTCCATCCTTTATCATAACGGACAACTACTTTTGTACTGTTATATACGTAATTATATGCGAAGATTGTTGATAAAAAGCATTGTTATGAGCACGATTTTAATGTGTGATCTTGAATTTTTAAATCAACTGATAATTATAATTGCTTTAAAAATGGCAGTTGTGTATACGTATACTGGAATCTTAAAGCCTTAGAACCAATAATTCAAAGAACATCGGTCACGTCCATACATTTTGCGACCTGACAAAGAAATATATTGTACACAGCTGGGATATAGTTTATTGTGTTGTATAGTGCATGAGGCGTGATGTCCAGTCACAAAAAGATTTCTAAAAAGCCGGATATTTTAGAATTATTCATATATTTGTAACTTTTTAGGTTACGATTATACTAATAAAAAATAGCACATTATAATGTCATTGTCATTGTCAAATATACCTAATGTAGGGTGGTCTTATGGTTATCAGGTACCTAGGAAAAAAGTGTACTAAATCATTATGATGGCTTAGTAATTACTATGCTCTATAATTTCCCTTGTCATAAAACTAATTAACCGTTGAATATGGTGTACACCATACCTGTGTTACCTTAAGGTAATGAGAGAAAATGTAGTATTTTGCTGTCATTATTTCGCAGAATTTTATTAGAATTTACTAGACTGTTTTGAGTATTTTTCGCTATTCTTAATAGTTTCGTATTTGGCCACCTACACACACTTGAAAAATCCCCCTATATGTTAGTATAAGAATATAATACGCAGTGGTCACAAAAATAAAACACATAATAAAATAAAACACAGAAAACATTTTTTAAATGTATTATTTCTCATCTTCTCTTATTACAATAGAATCTAAGAACTCTGCAGGGGCAGCAAGATCAAAGTCATGACATGGACACAGCAACAGTACTGTGCGACGTCCTACTACACAGTTACAACAATACTTAGTTATTCCGTCGCTCCTTGATTTGGAAGTTTGGCATCATTGTTTTTCATCAAAACACACACACTTTTCCTGTGGGAACTCCAGGATACTAAACCATATTGACTAAATGGTAAATAGGATATCTTGTAGATTCCTGGCTAAAAATAACTTCGATTAGTGGATAGACCCACTCACTGATTACAGAAATGAGTATAATAAGACGGGTATTGCATTGAACACAATGCACAAATTGTTGAGGAGCGCACTGTTGCTCCGAGTTCATGTTGGTAATATGGTAATACTTCACACTTTAAACCAAATCACAAAGCGTTATCGTTATACAATGGTTAATCTTACAAAGTGGTCAGAAATACAAGCGTATATCGGAGTCCGTGATTAAAGCCAAGTCACAAATATAAACAGAAAATTAACAGAAGTCGTAAATCGGAAATCAAAAGAAAGCAAAATGACAGCGCAAAGAAAAGTCATGTGTCGTAGAAAATACCTACACTTTTTTTTTATTTAGTACTACCTTCAACGTTGTAGTTAAAACCTTATTTTAAAACAAAGTATGACTGATGGAACGCACTCATATGCGTTCAATATTATTAAAAACACTTTAAGTTTTTCTTTTTTATCCGGGTTTTATAAAATAAATTGAAATATGCATTTTGACTCTAATAAATTATGAAAATTTTTGATGTACCATTCATAATTGGTCCCGTTCATGGTCCATTTTCGCCGATGTTCTTTATTTAATATGGTATTCCTTTCTTTCTTGTATCAATATTTCCAAGCCAATATGACTCCGATTAAATACAAACCGTATCATAGTTCAGGGTAGGTGACCTTAAAGTTCATCGGAATCGTTTGGCGTATTGCAGAGGTGATGCACCTTGACCAGCTGACAGACTAGACTTCGAAATGGTCTCGCATCTGTTGTGGACGCCCATACTAGTTTATTGGGGCGTCCAAACCGAGATGTAAGGGGAGGGCAACTTTACTCCCCAATGAAAGGGACCAGACATGGTTCGCTACCGGGAGATCATAGAGATGGAACCGGGGCGCTTTTCTACCTAAGGTATCCAGTGTCGCTCGAAATGGGCTCGACAGCCATCGAAGGGTTTCAGTTCAGGGACCCGGCATGGCTGTGCTATCCACAGAATTCTGACTGCGAGACTTTCCTCTTGACACAAAACAATCATAATTCGTGGGTAAAAAAGGGGCTTTTTAATATCTCAGGCAGTTCATAGTATGGCCCTTCCAAGAACTTTTTTAAAGTAAAAAAGAAAAGTTTCATATTAGTGATTTAATATATTATTAATGTAGCATCTCTATAGATAATAACGTATTTTGGATCGTCGTATCAAATTCTTAAAACCGCCATCTGTGAAAATAGCAGTAAACTCCGATTGTCACTGATCTTACTGAATACAGCGCCATCTCTACTCATTATTGAACACTTTCATCAATGGTGACATGACAATTTAGTTAAAACAAAATGTTATAGATGACGTTAAATATAATTTGAGTTCTGCTAAACGGCTTTATAAAAATATTGTAAAAAAAAAGAAATTAAATATAAATCTGAGGTATAATAAGTAATCCACTGTAATAAGTAATTTACTGGTGGTAGGTCTCTCATATGTGAGAGGCCATCTGGGTAGGTACCACCACAATGTCTATTTCTCCCGTGAAACAACACTGCGGCTTGCTCGTCTCGTCATTCATTGCAATAAAAAAAAATAAAAAAAAAAAACCAGACATTCGTCCGATAGTTATTGTAAAGAAATGGCAATCGTCTTCTGTTTACCTTAATATAAAAGTAGGTATATCATTTATTTTATTTGTTTTCGGTTTAATACTTCATACAGTATTTGCGTATGGATTACAATTTGTAAACAAAATGTGTCAGAACTCACTGACTTTGTGACGTATCCAAACGGTATCTTGAAGCACATAAGAGTGTACAATTAAAATAGTTTCCACACGATGAATTGAATAATAACGGCTGGTTTTTTGGATATCTCTGAATTAAGCAAATACTAACGCATCTCGTGCCGACAAACAAAGAGCGTTTGAAAGTTTCTTTACTCGTTGTATTTGCAAGACGATTAAATACAAATCCACATTTATCTATTGTATCTCTTATATTATTGTTAGAAGAGAATCACTGATATGAGCACTGTTTGTGAGTAGACTCAACGTTCGAGACACGTTTTCAGTTGAAATAATGAGAAACGCGAGTATTTCTGTGTCTCCAATATATTTTAATGTGGCTGAATATTGCTTATTCGGAATTATTTTAGGACTTATTATTGGAATAATATTTTATTATAATGTGGTTAATAGAAAATACAATACAGTGGCTGGATTTTTGTTCGGCGGGAAAAATATGTCTGTTATTTCTATATCGCTGGCTTTGGTTGCGAGGTAAGTCGATATTATTTCTTAATTTGTTTAAATATAATATGCAAACTACTCTAATATCTGAGCAAAATATTTTTGAGAGATATTCTTTGCTGAGATAAACGAGGTCTACTGATCCTGGTTAACCTATGGTCAACCTATCCACTCTTGAAACTGGACTGTTTAAGTACTAAAACTAAAATATACTTCAGATTTTCGACAGCTTGGGGACTTAAATTAAATGAAGTATAAGATAAAATAACTATTACCTATGTTAAAAATATCTTCCTACATTATAGGAAATACTTAATATAATGATTAATGATTTGTACTCACATTGAATTCAACAGTTTAATTATTGTAAGTTGTAAGCACAGAATACTAACAGAAGTCAAGCTTGTGTATGTACTTCACTTTTGTTGCCACACTCACACTACGCTCGGCGTTCGCGCAAGGGTTGTTAACTCTGGCTTATGCGAAAACACGTATCGTGTTAATAGCACTCGTATCGTTTGATTGAATTTTTAAAATAAAATATATAAAACACGATAATACAATAAATAAATTTTATTTATGAACTCGCTGAGAATGTGTAGGGGTAGACTGGGTACGGTTGAAACAATTTAGCTTTTATCGTTTATAATTTTGTTGTTTACGAACCAACTGACGATAACGATGCGTAAAATTCAAATTTGAAGTTTTAGGTACGATATGACAGTTTCATTTTAGTGTTCGGATAACTATTTTCAGAAATATATGAAATTTAAAAAAATAAATAATTTGTTTCAATCGTCCCCATGCCAGGGGCGGTTGAAACAGCATGTGGGGTCAGTTGAAACACTTGCAAATAATACAATAAATATAAATGCAACATGTTTTATTTATCATAAAACCTATTTTTATAAATAATTATGGCATCACATGACAACATTAAACAGTCTTCAAGATTTTAATACTTCTAAAATTCATCATCAATCTTTAAGGAGTAGTAAATAATAAAAAATAAAAAAGAACATGGGTAATATTACAATAAACTTAACAAAAACTTCTGTAAAAACAACTAAACTTTGGAAATAAACAAAATAAAACATTTCTTAAATCGAGCAAACATTAAAAAAATAAAATTTAGCTTATATATTACTCGGATGTAGAATCGCAATTGTGGCAAACATAGGTCACACCACCTTCTGTGCATTCTTCATGGGCCCACTGTTTGCAGGAAGTACACTGTATCCATTTTTCTCCTGATCTGCTTTCTGAATATGATTCTATGCCCACAATACAGTAGCATTCTTCCTCTTCTGATGAAAATTCCGGCTTAGTATTTCTTCTTATGTGCTTTATACCCCATATCTGTGTCGACTTTACCGGTCGCATCTCGCTTTTGAATGTATCTTAACAGGGAACAGTGGTTTATACCATGCTTTTCCGCTGCTTTTCGCAGTGGATCTCCAGCTTTTATTTCCTCATATGCATGACTATAGGTCGATATGTCAATTTTCCCTCTAGAAGTCTTCCTCATCCGAACTCTCGGCATCTACAAATAATAAAAATAAATATATTTTCTGTTTCAACCGTACCCACAAAAAATGTTTCAACCGTCCCCATCCCCACTTTTGGTAAAATATACTTTATAGTTACGACAAAAATGGCAATACATTACAAATAATCAGTATGCCTTATTCTACAAGCGTCATATTATTCAAAACACACACACTTAACACATTCATTTAAAAAGAACAGATAATATAAGCGTTAATGTCAGAAGAAAAATACTTACTTATGGGTATTTAAAAACAATATGACGCCCTGGACACAACAACAAAGCGCGGGAAACATCGCGGCACTGTATTAGTGTTCGGACCTGTCGTCCACTGCATATTCCCTTTGCACCCATCGCACCTCGCGTAACCGTTCACGAGTTTTTTACTCTGTTTCAACCGTCCTTTGTATCAACCGTACCCAGTCTCCCTATGTTATTATTCTAAGTTTTTTTTTATTGTTTTTGTATAATATATGTTTTTTTTTAATGAAATTTATATTCAATTATTATAATCTGGTGTTTTATATACAAGTGTAATAACTTTTATTCATTTGCTCCATCTTTGCACAAAACATCTCACTATTTGCGTGTCCGAAGCGGGTGACACTCGCGCTCGCAGTGGTCTCGACTGGTTTGAAATATCGTGTCGGTGAACGCTGTCAATGTATGCGTTGATTTAGCACGCTTTGTATGGAGCTTGACTTCTGTTAGTTTAGTATTCTGTGGTTGTAAGCTCCTTGGTTTACAAAAGGCATTAACAGGGGTAGATAAAACAGATGATATTTTTGTAATTTTCGTGAGTTCGTGATGGCTTGTTAGCACATTGGCAACGGACCAGACGCGGTTGTCAACATGTTTACGGTGGTTTCAGGTTCAAATCACCTCTGATATTTCAGAGTCATGTGGGTATTGATAGTCAATTAACAAGCACTATAACAGTGAACGAAAACATCGTGAGAAAACCTGCATACCATAGCTATTCGGAAGAATTTCTATGGTATGTAAAGCCAACCTTTACAAGGCTATCGTGGTATACTATACGGCCTGTCCCACGGACATTCGTAGGTACTCTTGAATGCAAAGAAAGCCCGTGCCCTGCAGTGGGACGTGCGTATATGAGCTGATACAGTCATTGATCTTTAATAATACCCCCATCATAAATAAAATACCAACTAGCAGTTATTATGACATTCTTAAATCGGAAATAATAATGGAACTTAAGATTTTATCACAATATAAATTTTGTAATTAATTCTAAAGTGCCAGTATTTCCGATTTCACGTGTCATTAAAGCAAATACTTTGCATTATCTATCATCACATCTTTAATTGTCATTTGCATTAGAGAGCAAATATTCTTACACACTAAACATACTTATCGCAAATTATCTCCAGTAAAGACAATACCAGCAATATGTTCTGTGAGAAGTTTAGAAGTCATAATATTCTACTCGTAGATATTCATAATATGTCTGACGCCTGATATAAAGTCTGCATGCTTAACTCCTTTCCTCTACCCATCCTTTTTCTCTCCGTCTCCCATCCCGATTTGAAGGGCTGGCTATACATCTATTATCCAAGTGCAATCCAATAGATCATAGATGTTTAGGGGCGACAGTGATTACATGGCATCAGGCGACCTCTTAGTTAGTTTACCACTCCTATGGATAAAAAGGTCCAAAATCCGAGAGCAATCCTTTTACTTCATGCAATTTTGTTATCAACCTGTGTACGGCCCACTAACAAAAAGACAGGGTGAAATGGTGCGATTCGGTGGAGGCCTATGTCCAGCAGTAGACAACGACAATGAAAATGATGACTTCTAATGATAAACAGGGCTTCCTATATCCTTTACGATAGAGAGGAACAGGCATAGGTTAACCACTATAACTAAAAATATTTGAGTAAATTTTCATCTTTCGTAATGTTTTGTTAGTACCATTCAATTGAGCATTGATTAATGACATAAACAACGTTTTCATTCAAAACCTTTGCAATTTATTATAATTGGTGCTACAAAAGTCACAGGAAATAAACTGAAACATCAGCTAAACTTTAGTCGAGCACATTAGGTTGACGCGACTTGGTCGAATTAGATACTGACGGGACGTTTCGTTCGTCTAATGTCAATATACAAATTACAAACCCACTTGTATAACTGATACCGTGTCTCAACGACCCCTACTTATACTAAATGACGACACTCGAAACGGTTGACATTACGTGCCCTTCAGCGCTTTTAAATTTCTATGTAAATATTCTTTTTCAATATGAACATGTATTCCAATTACTTGTATGTGTTTGTGAGACCGAAAAATCTCTCGTAGTTCCTGATACCCAGGACACAAGACTTGATCTTAATTTTGGGTCAGGACTATGTATTTGACTATTGGGTGATTTTATTTATTTATCTGAGTCCATCATTTTATACTATTGTTTCAGCCATTTAACAAGCATCACACTACTCGGCGTTCCCGTAGAGATATACTTGAGAGGCACTCAATACTGGGCCTCGGCGCTGTCACTCATCATCGTCACTTTCCTCACAGCTGTCATCTATTTACCAGGTAAATATTTATGAGGTTTTTTCTTATAATTATGTCCATTGTTTACATTAATTGTTATAGATATCAATTTTGTAGGACAAGTGCGTAGCTAAGCTTCGTATCTTAGTATATAATCGATAAGATTCTTAAAATTTTAATGAAAATATAAGTTACTAGCGGCCCGGCCCGGCTTCGCCCGGGTGCAGATAGTTTTTGAGTCCAATCCACATCAAGAACATATTATTTCGCGTGTCTACTAACTATATTTCCCGCGTGCCGTCGACTATATTTCCCTTCCGTAGGAGAGGACATCCCGTGCCAACAATTTGAATTTGAAAGAGTAGAAAATATGTATATTTGGTTTTCTGACTCATCCCACGGGAACACTACATTTTTCGGGATAAAAAGTAGCCTATGTGTTAATCCAGGGTGTCAGCTATCACTATACCAAATTTCATCAAAATCTGTTGAGCCGTTTTTTCATGAAAGAGTAACAAACATCCATACATACATACATACATACAAACTTTCACCTTTATAATATTATATATGATTTTTTTTTTATATACCTGCCTAAACACTAAATCCTGAACGTTAAAAAATGGTACTTACTCTATAATGATTAATTACACATTTTATACTACGTAGAATTGAGTAAATTACTGTCATGTTTATTTCTTCATTTATGGAGCCGTGGTTATCACGCATCCTCTCAATGATAGCACTAAAGAAAAGATACATTTACACGGGAAAGTTTCTCGCCTGAGAATCGTATGCCACAGTCGCACGCGATAATTAGACGTCAACATACAAGTTAGAAGTTTTTCACGTCTATAAATCAATATTATTCTCTAAAAAACTATTATTAACTTCCAAATTGGTCTAAGATTACGACGTACGATACAGATTTCGAGTATTTTGTAAAATATTTAGGCATAGATATTCGTACAGTTTTGAATGTAATGTTCGAACTTTCGTCGTCGCGTCGGAGTACAGATTAACTCCCTGGCAAATGTTTACACGTTACGACTTTTTTACATCCTTACGATTTAGAGGTGAGAAAATCTCTTCGTGTAAATGGGGCTTACGATATTAGACACTCAAATCGATGCACAAAGGCTTGATTTATATCAAGCCAATAACTTGAATAATATACTATAATACTCATGTAGTTATAGTAATTGCAGTTTGTAATTGCATTTAATAAAAAATGATTATATCATATATCAGAGGTTACTGGCAGATTCTTTCTATACCGCGAATGCTATCTGCAATGTTTCAGTCGAAGGTTTCAGTATAATATGTATTAGATCTTTATTATTCTGGTTTTTTTTATTGCAGTGTTCCATAAGCTACAATTATCATCGAGTTTCGAATACCTAGAAATAAGATTCTCGACTCATACTCGGACCATAGCAGCTGTGTTATTCGTTGTGAGTAAACTTATGTTGCTGCCAATTGTGCCGTATGTGCCATTGACGGCTTTCAGGTTAGGTGAGTATCTTTTTTTAATCCCTACTGACTTCTACACGTCAACAGATGCAACTGCATATGTCGTCTTCAGATGCATCTGTTGACGTGTAGAGGAGGCATGAGATTAAGACAAATAAATATGATAGATCAGGTGTTATGAACGTCATCTATTTATGCTTGGAGGGCCAAATAAAAAAAAAATCTGGTCTCGTGTCATTATGTGCTCATTGTGTTTTACTTTCGATCATAATTTTACAACAGTTTACAGTAATAAATAATAATACTGTAACTTTATTTTCTTTTCTGTTGCTAAAACGAGATATAATTATGATAATATTCTAAAAATAATCTGTTTATCGGAAACTAAGAACTCCAATAACTGGAGGTAGCCCAGTTTTTCAATCTTCCATCAAATATATTTCGCAATCGCCTGTAACACAATAGTTATTTGAAAAATGTATACCCGATACAGGCCTCTCCGCGCTTGTAATTATAATCTCCTATTTACAAATTACCACCAGCTGCGCACTAAAAGGCCGAGCTTCCATACTCATTATTAAGTCATGTATTTTTACCAGTGGATCATTTAGGATGGCATCCATTTTTTTCACAAATAATACATAGAAGTTTCCGTACTATAATAGGACTGCAGCATTTTCAGTGCCATTAATTTTCTGTCTTGCCGAGCTGATAAATGTACATTATTCTTTAGATGTTAAAATTGCAGTACTGTACCTATCTGGCTGCAACTCATTTCCGCTGTACAAAATAATAGAGTGCATGCTTGTTGTAATAGTTCCTAATGTTCCGTGTTATTATTGTTGTAAAGTCAACCTAATTTACTATACGTGGAATTTCACATAGGCCACATAATCTTGAGTTATTTTTAAACGAGATATTTCAAATTTTAAGGCTTGAGTATGTTGCTCATGAAGGAATGAGAATTCACATTTATGTTTATATTTTCATTCATGGAAGAAGACCTATATTTAGCGGTTACAGTATGATATTTTTATCGAGGCTGTAAAAGTGTTAAATGTTATGTAAACAGTGTAATAATATGTGATAGTCATTCACCATGCGCTATAACGGTGGAGGAAAACATTGTGAGGAAACCTGCATACCTTAACGATTTGTAAGAATTTCTATGGTACTATTTTCAGTCCCTATACACGTACTAGGCTAGCGTGGTGGTCTAACCACTCTCAATAGTCTCCCTGATGTTAGAAGGGACTAGTCCCTTGCTGTGAGTCCTAAATAATATGTTGATAGAAATACCAAAACAGTGTAAGTTCAATTGATGAGTAAGCCATTTCGCCTCTCCTCGTTATTTACTAACACTGTATTCTTACATCTCTTTACGTCACTTTAAAATTGCAATTTTATTTTACATTTGTTTAGTTATAAAACCATTTACCATCACCTTTTTTATTCTGTTGCTAAGCTGAAGATAACCGAAGCAATTATAAGAACGTTCTCATTTTTATCTTAATCGCAAGTTACACAATTAAACCCTAGAGGAATTTATAACAACCACGTCGTTTGTCTCGTGACAAAAATAAAATACATAAAAATATGGGCTATGAAGCGAGTGACAATGATTTCAATTCTCATGTCATTTATTTACTTTGAGCTTTATTACCTTTTAGGATACCTATCTAAAGATGAAAGTAGGCTTTTCTTTAGGTAAATGGTAAATTCTATTGCAATGCTCTAAAGCAGTGTCAATATGTCGTCAAGAAAGATGTGAGTGTAGTGGTTCTTACAGTCTTCGGCGCTAAAGATCTGAGACTGAGTAGCAAAGCAGACCCTGGCATCCTCTGACAAACGCTAAATAAAAACAATGAATATAATTTATTAAAAAAAAAAACAAAATGTGTCCCTTTCTTATGTGAATATATGTTTCAGTTACAAATCAACTAGCGGGTCGTATTACAGCAGTGATATGCGTATCATGTGCTACTTTTATTGCCGTGGGTGGATTAAGAGCTATTGTGAGCATTGGAATCCTGACGTCATTTCTCGCTTTGGCTGGCACAGCGTTGCCTAGTGGATTAGCATTACTCCCAATGGGGTTCAAGAGAATGTGGGAGTTAGCCAGCCTTGGTGGACGATTGGTTTTATATGAGTAAGTACGGTTTGGGAATATTGAAATGTTTGTAAAATTTACAAGCTTAGACCAATCACTCATATTTGTAAATATTACAAGCTTAGAACAATCGCTCATATCAATTTTTTCTTATAGAAGTAATTTCCGTTCTGAAATTATCAATGCCATATTTTGGAGGGATGGTTTCCTGAATTATATTTTTTATTCCATTAATTTTATTAATAGCCTGAAGCATATTTACTATTAAATTGTAGTTACTAAATCCAAGACTGAGTGTCTTTATGGACCTGCCCTAAAGAACAATTCAGTCATGATTGATTTAAAACATATTGTTTCATGATAAAAGACTCACCAAATCTGCAGCCTTACTATGACTGTTGGATTAGCTATTCAATTCCGATGTAATTCAGTCTAGGTGATCATTTTGTTTCCTACCATGACCATGTTTATACTAAATCGCAAGTGAGTCATAAGCTAACCAAACGAGTGAACCAAAAAGTCTCTGATGATCATGTGCATTTGAAAGTACCAAAACAAACGTTTCTTTCAGTCCTGATCCGGAACTGGCTCATCACACATCTTTCTTCGCCGTGACCCTCGCTCTAAGCACGAACTGGTTGTGGAAAATTGCCCTTAGCCAGTCAACTCTCCAGAAACTCCTAGCAGTGCCCACCATTAGCAAAGCGAGGCTGTGTCTCGTGGTGTCATGTGCTGGAGTGATATTGATGAAGCTGCTCTCTTGTTTTCTTGGGCTGGCCCTTTATGCTTGGTTCGCTGGATGCGATCCATTGTTGAGTGGGCAGATAAAGAAGCATGAACAGGTATTTTTTAGAGTTCTTCTTTATCCACCCAATGCTGTAGTATTTTCTTTTTATAAAAAAAATATTTATAATACTAGTAAAATAATTTGAAAATAGTTTGTTTAAAGAAAAAAAAACTAGTCTAGTTAAGAAAAATAACATACCGTTCTAGCATACCAGTTAGAGCATAAAAGACCGAATAGAAAAAAAAAATGTCAGAACCGATTCTCTTTCTCTTCGGTTTTTGCGTTTTACCATACGAAATATTAATTAATATCTCCTTTTTAATTCCAGTTAGTCCCACACTTCCTAAACAGTTTAGCAGCAATGTTTCCTGGTATTTGTGGAATATTCATAATATCTATATTTAGTGCGACTACCGGGTGAGTTTTATACTATCGTTTTATTTGATAAATTTGATAGTTCTATCCTTCTTAATTAACAGATACAGTATACTTATTGCAGATGTATTTCGTGTTTGATCAACTCAGTGGCGGGAGTGTTGTTCGAAGAATTTATAAGACCATGGATGCCGCAGAATACAAATGAAATTGCATGCTGCAAAATTATGAAGGTATTGTTTTTATTAATTATGCCCTATACCTAATAAACATGGTTGCAAGGATCGTCGTTAAATAAAAGAAATTACTTTAAAAATATTTTTGAAAGTCTAGTTGTCTAACATGAAGCACGCAAGTGTTGCATATTTTTAAAATAAATCAATCCGTTAATACATTAATAAGATAACTATGAATTGAATTTTTATATTTATTATAATTATTGCCAGGTTCTGTGCGTATTAGTGGGATGCTACTGCGCATGCGTGGTGTGGTTTGCAAAGGAGCTGGATCGTTTGCAGCATGTAGCGTCTGGAGTAACTGGTGTCACAGCTGGAACATTGCTAGGACTCTTCACATTGGGAATTGTTTTTTCCAGGGCTAACTGTTCCGTAAGACATTTAATTTTCATAATTTACGAATTCGTAAAAATAGTAATTTAAAAATAGTGACATCTAGTAGTTACGTTGTTAACGAATGCCGCAAGCAATGCGCTTGCTACAATTGAAAAACGTTTTTCATTTCTGCTCAGTAGATGGCGTTAGTAGTTTATCAAAATCACCCACAGATAGCACTATATTTATTATACAAAAGTCTGTATGTTTGATTTTATTTTTATTTTTTCTATATTTTAGGGGGCTCTAGGAGGATGTGTACTCAGTCTTATACTTTGCGGTTGGCTTTTAATCGGTGCGGAAAATTCTTTAGCGAGAGGAGCATTGACCTTTCAGGGAAAGCCATTAGCTACGTCAGCGTGCGGAAAAGCTAATTTCACGCATATCGTTTTGGACAATATTTCTACCGCTTTGCCGAATGCTGCGTAAGTATTTATGAATCTAATTTATAGTGTTTTTAATTTCGGAAACATTGCTCATCATGCCATGATTTATAATTACGTACTACAGTGATTAAAATCTGTATTAACCGATATACTCTCTCTAAGGCACGTGCCTTCTCTACAATCGAGAGTACGGTTGAGAGTGGTTTAAGGCCAAAGAGTCCACCACGCTAACTTAATGCGGGTTGGCACATTTTATATACCATAGGTTACAAATCGCTACGGTATGTAGGTTCCTCATGATGTTTTCCTTCTCCGCTTAAAATGCTAATGATGATTTACTGACAGTCGAAAGATAATTATGTATCTTTTTCGCTGTAAATAAGCCTGTTCTGAAGTGCGTGGTGGCCTGTTGGTAAACGAACCGGACGCGGCTGCCAACATGTTCACGGTGGTCACGGGTTCGAATCCTAGGGCACAGCTCTGACTTTTCGGAGTCATGTGTCTATTGATGGTCATTCACCACGCACTAAAACGGTGAAGGAACACATCGTGAGGAAACCTGCATACCATAATGATTTACAAAAAATTCTATGGTATGTAAAGTCTGCCAACCCGCACTAGGCCAGCGTGATGGACTATATGGCCTCACCACTCTCAATCGTACTCTCAATTGTAGAGGAGGCCCGTGCCCTGCAGGGGGACATGTATGGGTTAATACAGAAGCCTGTTCTATAGCTTCTTTACGCTTCACTTATAGGACCCATGGGTAAAATAAGGGTCGAGCACTCGACTTAGCAAATTGTCTTTCCTGCGGCATATCTCCTACTTTCCCCATACCTGAAATTCACCGTAAACAAAAATTGTACATACAAAGTATAAACAGTTGTATGCGGACTATATTATTCTCAACTGACTACATAACTAATATTTCGTTATATTTAACACATAGAAATTAACCTAATATAAAAAAACAATGAGAAATATGACGAGATTTTTTTAGTATTTGGTAATATAAATGTAAGATGTATTAATATGCAAGTTATAAATGCTAGTAAGTATAAATTACTTTTTATTTTATTTTACTTAATATAGCATTGGTGTTGTTCTTGGGTGTTGTCATTATTTATTATATTTAATAAGTTTTGAGACCAGTAGATATTTAAAGGTATATTCCCATTATTACACTTGTTATTATTATTATTAACACAGTTTGGACCACAATTGATAAACAATAAGTTTCAAAAATGTTATGAGCATTGAGATTATGAGTATCAGATCACTTAAAAATGATTAAATTTAAAGTCTATTATTAATTCCAATTGCAAAGGGGTTTAGACCGTAACAATTCCGGTTTGTAAATATTAAAGGATTAATTTATTTCAGACCTTTCTTGATAAAATAAAGGGTTGTGGCCTGAAGCGCAAAATTACGAAACATATGGCTTATTCGCACGATATTGCAAAAATAAACGAATGAATACGGAATATGTTGGTAGAAAAAAACATTCTACGTCAGTGGATCCATTGAATATTGCAAGACATTAATATGTATATTTCTGCATTTTTTTAAACACAACATCCATAAAGTCTTTGTATATAAAGATAAAGTCGGACTAAGACCAGTTTTGGCCAGATATATACATACATACATACATAAACTCACGCCTATATCCCAGAAGGGGTAGGCAGAGGTGCCAGGACACCCACATTTCGCCTTGTATGTTCCGTCCCACAATGTGACAGGTGGCGAGCCTATCGCCATATCGGGCTCAAATTCCTGACTCTGGGCTGATAATGAATAGAAAATTCAATATCACTTTGCCCAACCCGGGATTCGAACCCGAGACCTCAGCTTTGTAACCGTACCTTAATACAACTACGCCACCGAGGCAGTCAGATATATAAGTTTAAATATATGTGAAACAATATATCAATTATTAATTATCGATGAATATGTAAAGACAATATTACTCATACAAGATTATCTTTAATTGAACTGCTGTTAAAATAACAAATCATTAGCATTTCTGGAAGTGGTAAAGCTACGCTGTTGTCAGCCATGTCTCAACATTAATAGGCAGGCCCGTACGGGGAGGTACCATTGTCTCACAGGAAATCGACTTGAAGCGACAGCTTGGCTGCTCTGGTCGTTTTAACGTTTGTTCGTTTACCAGAACTACGTAATAAACAAACTCTTTTTTTCTATTTTTCTCCAAAATCAGCCTAAAAACCCACCTTTCAAAATCCATGTCAACACACTTCAATATCTTTAAGTTGTCTCTACATGGAAAAGAAAATTAGCAATAGTTTGATAAGTAAAACCGCAATTATCTGTTAACAATGCAATAATATTAAAAGTAGGTACGTGCAATCGGCACATCAAGCGCACCTAAGTCGACTTAATTGTACTCAAGTTGGTAATAAGCACTGAGATCAAAGTTTACAACTGTACTGGGTTTAGTTAACTTGTACTGGTTCAACACAATGGTACAATGTGCTGATTTACTCCATTATACCTGAATATTTCATTACAGTTTATACTTTCAAGTTTATGCGGAATCTTTGTGATTTTTATGTTATAACTTTGTTTAACTTATTGATTTTTAAGTCTGTCTTTAAAAAGTGTAATAGATAATTTTAACCCAAAATAATTGTTGTAAATCAAAGCCAAAGAAAATAAATAAAAAAATATAGCGTATTTGTAAGAATTTCCATGGTATTGAAAGTCCGCCAACCCGCATTAGGTCAGCGTGGTAGACTATATGACTCAATCACTCTCTAGCGTACTCTCCATTGGAGAGAAGAAATAAAAAAATATTTCAAATAAATCAAACAGTGTCAATCAGTTTGCCAAAAAGGTGGACGGACGACCTGGCTAAAGTTGCAGGAATTCACTGGATGCAAGCCGGTTCCAACAGGTCAATGTGGAGATCCTTGGGCTCCCCCAATAGGCCTCCGCCTATGTTCAGCAGTGGACTTCCTGTGGCTGGGATGATGATGATTATGAAATTAGTATATCAAAAAATAACTACTTACGCTAAGTCTTCCATTGCTGGTATTCAATAAATGTAACAATTACTGTTACACTAGAATTTTTAAATGGATGCATGTAAAACAAATGAAATATATTTTTTAATGTAACTAAACAGCCAAATCTTTCCACACGCGTTTATGATGTCCCGTATAGACGGGACGTACAGACATTGTAATTGCAATACCCTGCTATGTCCAAGTCTGTACTCCTCTCCTCCTCATATCGTTTTGTTCATTGCTGAGGCTCGTGATCCCCTTTATACTACAGACATTGTAACTGCAATTCCCTGCTGTCTAATCCACTCCAAGAACATTAAACCATAATAAAGCCAAACTTTAAAACCATGATCAGTAAAAGTAACATAAATCGTTTAGAACTCAATTACGTGAGAGAACAGCCGGCCATATCTCTGATTTTACGACCATGGAACATTTTTATTACGACCACCAATGACTTCACACTTGGTTAGAGATTCCCGGTCCAAGTTTTAATCTTCGTTCGTAACTTCGGTGATATCGAGACGCGGCTCACTTTTATTCCCCTCCCATCCCCCTCCCTTATTAAAACTTTCGCCATATTACTATTACCCGATCCGTACAGTTTTACGACTTTTCTTCGCTGGTGATTTTTTTTCATGAAATCACGGGTGTTTCAAAACTACTGAATGCGCGTCGTATTTACTAGGTCCTTCATGAACTTAATGTAATATATACGGTGTTAATGAAAGTGCTAGGCGAAAGCATTATCTTCATAAAATTCTGCTTAAATGAGTTTAAGTGTAGAATGGGGTGTAAATAGATTAAAGATAGCAAAATGTTTAGTCTCCATAAAACTTCTATGAGGTGCACTGAATGCAAGCTTGGTATTACAAAAACTAGTAACAACATGTTGACATTATGGCATCTTATCGATATTATATTAGCCGAGGTATCTACCATATGCACGCTGGCCTTAAGGGCCGGCAACTCCGCTTGTCCTACCAGTCCTTTTCGTAAGAATCCGGAGTAGCTAAACAACTATTCCCTTGAAAACAGTATTCATACCATTTAAAGTATCACCGTATTTAAGGTTCTTAGCGCTAATAACTTCTAATAATTTTTATCTTGTTTCAGGACCCAATTACCATCAAAACCACTGCAATCACTATTTCGGATCTCCTTCACATATTGTCCATTCGCCGGAGCCATATCAGTCCTGCTCATAGGAGTTCCCATGAGTTACTTGACAGGCAAGTCGAGGACTGATTCGATGAACCCTGACGTCTTCTGTCCCTTAACCCAGAGCATGCTGCACAAATCTCAATTCAGGAGCGCTACAGTATCTTTGGAGGTGCGGGCTCCGAACACCCAAGAAGTCTACGTTGCGTTGGATGAAGCCCTGAAACATTTGAAAGAGGCTATAGATCGATAATAAAAACATGAGTAATACAGGTTTTTTTTTTTCATTAAATTTTTCATGTATTGCGCCTAAAATACTAAGAAATCGTATTTACTAAATAGTCTGGTGGACTTTAGGTGATGACAATTTTAAAAAATTCATCCGTACAGTTGAATGTGCGTTGTGCCCAATTTAACCTCTCATAGTCAGACTATTTCATAAATACACATTGCCGTACCATATATAACCAGTTTCGACGAAATATCTATTGCCAATTCTCAGAAAATCTGGATCGATGACTTTTCCGTCATGTTTCGTTTTGTGGGAGAGATTACCGGAGGCTCATTACCCAATTCTCCGTTCCTATCCATTACTTCTCTTTTTTCACCATTTCAAGATATCCCAAATATACATGGAAGGTGCCAATTATTTCCAATTAATCTACATGAAATAAAAATATCCATACAGAAAAAAATACAGTTTTTTTCGCGGTATCAGAAATTCTTGAAAGAAAATCGTTAGGAATAGACCGAGTCGTCTTCTCATCCACAAAAACATAACACATACGGTTGGTAATATTACTTGCTACACACTAATCTATGTATATTGACTGATTATAATTTAAAACAAAATAATTGTATTTTTGAGTGCCTAATAAATGCCATTGTTGTTAATTAATTTGGAATTAAAATTCCTTCATGCAAATAAAATATGCATTGAACAATGTACCAATTTGCATGAAGGAATTTTATTAATTAGTGATATTGGAACATTCGTAACATTTGCGTTTGGGATGACAAATAAATAATAAACAATGGTCTGAAATTCCTGATTCATTACTGTACTGTATCAGCCCATATACGTCCCACTACAGGGCACGGGCCTCCTCTACAATCGATGGTACGATTGAGAGTGGTTAGACCTTATAGTCCACCACGCTGGCTTAGTGCGGGTTGGTGGACTTATATACCATAATTTTTTTTTATAAATCGCTATGGTATGCAGGTTTCCTCACGATGTTTTCCTTCATCGTTTTAGTGCGTGGTGATTGACTATCATTTCAGTAATCAGTGATTCATTAATATGATGAAATAATGCTGTTTTTGTTTACTGTCTTTTGCTTATCGGTACGATTTGCTAATGTAAATTAAATTTTGGGTGCAGTTAAATACCCATGGAATATTACAGTGACATACGCCCGAATACTGGAACGCAACTTAAATATAAGTTGCACTTAACTACGTTAATCCCGATTAAATGTACTGGCTAAGTGGGCCGTGCGCTGTTAAGAGCAACTTATTATTTGAATGGCGTTTGAGTATTCAGGCGTAAATCCTTGGTACTATTATACAAAGTACTTAAAAAATCTTCATATTTTATCCAATTTATAAAATAGATTGGATTATTGCATGTATGGGATATGTCTCTATTTGAATCAATTGTAAATATTTAATCTAGAAGAGTCGCCATACATATTCTACACATTCTTGCAATTTATTTACGTAAAAGTTTCGCTGGAATCATTGGATGAGTCCTACATATTTCCTTCCTTCTTGCAGTAAAAATATCTCCAGAAAAATCACCAGCAATTCGAGTGGAATGGTCGTCTGAAATTCAATTACTTCATTACAGTGTTACAGGAAATGCATTCGTCTAGCCGGCTCGTTACAAACTTGCAACTCGGCACAACGTTAAGATTAAGACGTTCCCTTTCCTAAATAGTTCATCTACTGGCACTTCAGACTGAAATAATAGCTCGGGAAGTTGCAAGGGGAAAATTGCGACATTATGAAGTTTTTATTAAAGGCACTTAGTTGAGAGCCCACTTCATATGTATGAGCTTAATTTCACATGAAAGGGGACTAATTTTATTGCCGACAGTACGATGCGAAGCTAAATGTATTTTATTAGCAATGTAATTAATATTTGTGTCCGTGCTATAATTAGACATAATTATAATAAAGCTATTCCATTGCTAGGTATAAATATTAAAAGTATTTGCGCATTAAATCTTCAAGCTGTCTAATACACGAATCTCCATATAATTTTACTCTATTTTTAAATGCAATACCATACAATTTTTTACTTATATTTTACAAAAATATCCATGCAATAAAAAGGAAAACGTAAGCATAATCACTCAAACATTCGGTTATTAAAGATTGACAATCCGATTCTGAAAAATGTATCTATTTTAGAGGATGTCAATGGTCTTCCTATAAAGTGTCCCACAGGCAGATTTTAAAAAGTAAATGAAGAAAAGGGTAGAGAAAATTAATATTAATATCACAATCTTCATGTTATTATAAAAATGCCCTTTAGTTTCATTGAAAGCTATCCAATTATAGGTTGCAGAACTTCATTTATCTCCAACCGAGCTGTTATTACCTCCGCTCGCAAGACTAGTTTTATCCCTAGGGACCTTTTAATTTCCATGGGAAAGATTTAATAAAATTGTAATAAAGACGGTTTAAATGCGGTTTTTTGGTTGGGTCATCTGATACGTTGGTAAATGATTAACTAATTAATACTAAATCATAATCAAAGTTATCAAAATTGAATCATGAAACGAAATTTCCTTAAAGCCTAAGGTGTTCTGATAATATTTTGTGAAGACAGTTGTATAAAGATGTAATTTATCTGGTTTTACCGCGCATCTACTTTGTAACTAATATATTTTCAACCGATACAATTATTTTAAATTGATTCGTTCTAGTATATTCTGTAAGATTTACATATAAATAGCATTTCGTTTTGGGGTTCAGCCATTTTCCGTTCCAACCGGAAAAAGATAACCTCTATTACGTAGGAAGTTACTTTATTTCGATATCACTGTTGATTATTCATACCTTAAGGCATTCTAGTATATTATTGAGCTAGCATATAAAATAAGTTGTTAAACGGACCAGACCCCAGACTGCCAGCATGTCCACGGTGGTCGCGGGCTCGAATCCCAAGGCCTCTGACCTCTGACTTTTCGTGTATATGGTGAAGGAAAACATCATGAGTAAACCTGCAAACCATAGGGATTTACAAGAATGTCTATAGTATGTTAAGTTCGCCAACCTACACTAGGCCAGCGTGGTCTAATATTTGGCCTAACCAGTCTAATTCGTACTCTCAATTGTAGAGGAGGCCGGTGCTCTGCAGTGGGACGTATATGAGCTGATACAGATATAAAATACGTTCACCAAATCGTTACGCAACACAATCCCAGCTTTAGTCTCCTACGTAAATAAAAATTTCCGAGTGAATCTCTGTCACCTTCCATTATTCATGATGTAAATATGATATATTGGCTGTCATCAAGTCATTCACCTGATCGGAGCCGGTGAGCCATAAATATTTCCATTCATAATTTCGTTCGCTATTGGCCTTCACTGTACCGTGAAATCGGGACGCGATATTCATTTAATATTACTCATAAAGTATAGGGTCGTCATATACTTCTCTCACGTTATATACTGCAAGAGAGAAATGAGAATTGTCACAATTATTTTTCAAAGTTTACTTAAGTAGGCTGAGAAACAGAGCCTTGTGCTTGATAGCTAAGTCGACAATTAGGTGAGTTTTTATGTCTGATATTTTTATTGGGCTAAAATAATATTTACTAGCAGTCTGCTTGTTATGACTTTTTTTTTACATCATGATTTGTTATGTTGTTAAATTAACTTAATATCAGTAGAAAAGATGTACAAATATTACGTACACTATATTTTATACTAGGACTTACAAAGAAAAACGTAGGAGCAAAAAAAGTAGAAAAAGCTAATGCGGTGTTTTCTAATCCAATCTAAATTGAACATATTATTATGTAACATTATTAAATCCCTACGATACGATATACTGAATTTCTAGCCTTTTGTAGTTACAAAATAACCTGAAGAGATACGGTAAGATTCCAAAGTCAGACCTACATGATTAAAGCTAAGAAATGGATGTGATTTTTTTGATATATTAATAAAATACATTCTTAAAAAGGTATGCGTACTTGCTTACTTGTAAGTAAGGCCTAATAAAAGAACTAGAAATAGAACTTGCATGTACGTCCCATTGCAGGGCACGGGTCTCTTCACAACATAGTATAAAACAAAGTCGCTTTCTCTGTCCCTATGTCCCTTTGTATGCTTAAATCTTTAAAACTACGCAACAAATTCTAATGCGTTTTTTTAATAGATAGAGTGATTCAGGAAGGTTTATATGTATAATACGTACACATTATTGTACAGAAATCTATTTGTACCCGGGCGAAGCTGGGCCGGGCCGCTAGTCTTCAATAAAGAGTACGATTGAAAGGGTTTAAGCCAAAATATTAGGTATATTTTCACTACGAATTACTGGTGGTAGCTCTTTCATATGTGACAGGCCGCCTGGGTAGGCACCACCGCAAAGTCTATTCTCCTGCTAAACTGTAAATGCACTGTGGTGTTTCTGTTTGACATATTGTTTCACATAATTATTAAGACAACTTTTTATGTTTCAATATGGCAAGCGCTTTAGAATGCCAAGCATTACTTTGGAATTCAAGGTGATGTTTGGTTTACTAATGTTTATGGGTGATAGTATCGCTTACCATCAGGCGCACGCGATACTCGTCTCGCCATTCATCGTAATAAATAACAAACTGATAAAAAATAGTTTCTAATAACCTTTGTTGGCAACACGGAACTGCGAATATGAACAAAAGCCTCAAATATTTATATGCAGTTTGACTAGGGTTTAAAGTTGCCTGGTATTTATCCCTCGGGAATTTTTAATTTCCGCTGTAAAAACTGTCCCATGTGTTACTTTGTTGCGAATATGCAGCTGCTATTGACGGCCGTGCTGGCACAGATAAACTAAAACTAATATATTTTGGCAATTTTATTGCGTTATTCAACTAGTATGTTGTTGGAATGTTCAGTTTATAAAATTCATATAATATGTGTAAAACTAGAATGTTTGATTTGTATGGGGATAAGCTAGCATCATGCTCCATGTTGGGATGCGTGATTTGTTAGTGGCTACAGTAACACTTCTAACTATCCTCCTCGAATTATGAGTCTATTTTGTTTTGCAATTAATTGCTAGACGAGCATGCCGTTCACTTGATGGTAAGCGATACTACCGCTCATGAACAGTGCCAAAACCAGACACCTTGAATTACAAAGCAATGCTTGGTATTTCACTGCGCTCGCTATCCTGAGCCATAAGATGTTAGGTCTCAATAAGTCCAGTAGTTAATCTGCCTACAATGTCCTTCAACCCGGAACACAACAGTGCATTTAAACTACTGTTTGGCGGGAGAAATAGACATTGCGGTGCTACCCACCCAGATCGACTCTCACATATGAGAGACCTACCACCGGTCAATTATTCTTCACAACAAGCTATTAATTATTATTTATCAATCTGGTATTTTGCACGTAAAAATTATTTCAGACAAACAAAAAACGCACAACAACAAAATACTCCCAAAATTCGAGCAAGAACTTTGTTGCCAAATATAAATATAGACAAAATTTTAATTCAAATATTTTTTTCTATACTAATTTGCTCAACAGAGCTCTAAGTTTATAATATTCGCAGTTTTTATTAAACCAGACGCATAAAAATCCAAAGCAGACACAGTCTAGAAAATTTCTTTGTGGCTGAAACAATATCTAGACGTCTGTTTTAGAGACAAACATAACTTGTTGGCATTATCTTCGTCGTTAAATTTATGAATGAGATAGACTCGCGGCTGAAAAGACACGTGCTGGTTCTAAATTTGCTAGTTTTTAAGATAATTTCTAAAGTATACAAATATACTGAACACTCTCATAATGCGTGAATGTTTTTGTTTGATCTCAGGCTGAATTTACGTTATAATTTATTAGTAAACTTTATTAAACAACCAAAAATTTACAAGATAATACAAGACAGGACCTTTTATTACTTAGAAAAATAGTTGTCCCACAAGATCTTAAACAACGAAGCTAGTTTGATGTAACTGATTTCATTTAATTAGTTGGAGTACAATACAAAAAATATAGTACAAAAGTAAAATGTTGTGTTGAAATCTTCAGCATAATTTGTAATTACGACTGTAATTACACGGTGAAACTAGCAACGGAACTAAACCTGTCTGATTTATCAAGGAAATCAATGTGATAACATTTTATAAGGTCAATTTCGTAGCTAATAATAATAATTTATAAGAAATTTTAGTTTTTTCTGAACAAACTCTTCGTTTCAACTCATCTTGGTACAAATGAGATCATAATATTTAATATTTTTTGCAGGTAATTAAGAAAATGGTGTGATAATCCACAGGAACGTTGACTAACAATACTTAAAAGCCATTACTTGGGTGTATTTCAAAGCGTACAAAGCAAGCATCGTCTCTTTACAGTCGGATACATTGTCTATGAAACAAACAAAGGAAAAACAGCCGGCAGAGGTGCGTGCTAGGTTTTAGACACGCTACATTAATTCCTAGACCGCAGCTCAGACTGAGAGCCTACTGTCTCGAGTACTCTCTTCAACACCAAACAGTATTATATCCAAGAGAAACTTTAGGCAAAAATATAGCGTAGTGTTAATGTGATAGTGATGTAATTTGAGTGCAAAGCTTCCCAGGGTGTAACTTTGTCAGTCTCATTTGTTACTTTTTAGCCTAGGAAATTGAGAGTGGCTTCGAGATAGTGCCGAAAAAGGAGTACTTTTCGGGTTATTTGTCTTGTAACGTGTCGGTGAATTGAGTGTGGTTAATTATGGATCCAGTTTGGGGATGTTCATTTAAAAAAACAGGGAGGTTGATCAATTGGCGAAGGGTTTGTGATGTTATACATTTACATATGTCCTGTATACAAGCAAACAGGTCACCTCATGGTAAGTGATCACTGCCGCTCATGAACTGTAACTCTTGGTTCATAGATGTGTAGCTTGCTTGTTTTATTGTCTCTATATCCTTTTGCCTTGTAAGCGTTTGGTAACGAATTAAATCAGGTTAAAAAATATACTATGGATAATATAAAATAAATCCATTCTTCACATCATAGGTTGATGTAATATGAACATCCAAGGATTCAAATCACAATCTATAAACATTTTAAATCGTATGGGTTAAAGTACGCAATGTGGCTATGACACATAGACAGATGACTAACGTCGGTTTTGAGTTACAAGGGATCGAACCGGCTAGACGCATTCGTCAGGATCGTGTGTCCTGGAATTAATGTGGCATGCCCATTCCGATGTCCTATAGGCCGTAAAGCCCATACCGTGCTTAATCGACTGACAATATTAGTTTATGACGCCGATACGCTCCAATTACGAATTTAGACAACACATTGGTAGCTGTTTTAATTACATTGGAGATTCAATTTTTTATTCCTATGAATGTTCAGCATGCCAATCGCATGATGGTAATAGCGATACGACCGATCATGGACACGTTACAAAGCTGGGGTCTCTGGTTCAAATCCCGAATCGGGTCAAAGTGATATTGGATTTTACCAGCCCGGAGTTAGGAATATATGCCTGATAAGGCGATAGGCTCACCCTTTATCACATCATAGGACGGAACATACAAGGTGAAATGTGGGTGTTCTGGTTGTACTTCTGCCTACCCCTTCTGGAAAAAAGGCGTGACATTATGTATGTATGTATGTTTTTAAGTGGAAATAAATGTAGTCACGCAGGTTTTTTCTTTGTATCAGCCCATATACGTCCCACTGCAGGGCACGTACCTTCTCCACAATCGAGACACAATTCAGAGGGGTTTGGCCTTATAGTCCACGTTGACGGACTTTACATCCCATAGAAATTTTTAGTTATCGCTATAGTATGCAGGTCACGATGTGTTCGAAGAAAATTAGTATGAATTAAGAGGTGAAGGTGTCATCTGAAGTGTCCTTTAGTCTATAAGTCCATCCTCATGAGTCTAATCTATAAAAATGAAAAAGTTTCAAACACAAAAGACACTTCAGAATTATCTAGTTATCTTACTAATAACATGTTATATTCATGGAACAGATGTTTTGCAAGATTTATATTACATTTAATTACAAAGATTCATTTCATTTTCCAGAAAGCATCCTTTGTGCACACTTTTTTTCCCTCTAACGTGTGCTAAAAAATGCAATAAGCAAATTCATTCATTTTCCATGAAGAACCCAATAACTGTTATTTTTTTTCCGTGGGCAATATTTTACTCCAATTTCAAAATATAAATTCATTTTCCATTCCAATATATTATGTATGTATGTATCAGCCCATATACGTCCCACTGCAGGGCACGGGCCTACTCTACAATCGACAGTACGATTGAGAGTGTTTAGGCCATATAGTCCACCACGCTGGCCTAGTGCGGGTTGGCGGACTTACATACCATATATTTTTTTATAAATCGCTATGGTATGCAGGTTTCCTCACGATGTTTTCCTTCACCGTTTTAGTGCGTGGTGATTGACTATCAATACACACATGACTCCGAAAAGTCAGAGGTGTGCCCTGGGATTCGAACCCGCGACCACCGTGACCATGTTGGCAGTCGCGTCTAGTCCGTTTACCAACAGGCCACCACGCACTCCAACAGGCCACCACGCACTATTATATATTACCCGTGAAATAATTATTGAGATTCAGTGAAGTGTTTGCTATTAATTATTTTCGCTTTGATGTAGGTAGCGAAATAATTATAGACGAAAGTTGTGATCAAAGTATTGATGGAATATTTTTTGCGATTTTATTACCGTTTATATAATAATAACTTCGAGTATTTTTTTAAATTAGTGGGCAAAAATGCGTACTTCCTAGCAAAAAGCTGCTGAGAGCTTATTATATTTTGCAATGTTAAATATTGTCCTCAGAGTTTAGATTAGTTGCAAATTTAAGATCTGACTAAGCGTAGTTTTCTTCTCGCTCACAGTTTTAGCTTCATTATCTGTGCCGTCTAGTTTTAGGTGTAACATTTGGAAGACATTTTCTTTTTCATTGAAGAGTTATTAATTTATAATTTATTGTGCTTAATCATGACCGATGAAGATTACAAATATATGTATAGCTCATATGATCACAAATAACTTGATTGAATTATGACATAAAAATCAAAGGATATTGTATATTTTGATGGCCTATGCCATATAATAAGTATGTACCAGTACTTATTCCACATTGAAATTGAGTTAGCGCAAATGAAGTTTCTAGGTATCTGCCAAATGCTTAAAGTTCATAAATCCTTATATCGTACCAGAAATGTGACTAATCAAATACAATTCAACTCTGTTTTTGTTCGATAAACGACGTCGTATAGTATTAAAATTTTCAATCCTAAATAATAACACAATGCCATCTCGTGTTTCAACAGACAGTACAACCATACTCGAAAATAAACTCAATGTCACAATACGTAGAATAAACAAAACAAAATCACACAATTGTAATAAGCGAAATACCGTATTAAATGAACCAAAAGAAATTCGAACACAGAGCACTTGGCGCAAAATGGCAACGGAACACGGACACAAAAGGAAGTCACAGAAATTAGCGCCGACCCGTTTCTAAATATTGCGAATTCTCACGTCTACTGCTTTTACGCAACCCTAAGGGTAATACGCCATTCGCAATAAGCTCTTAACGGACACATTTTTAAGGCAGTTAAGGCTATATGGGGCTGTTTGAGTTTTTAAGTGGATTCGTCTGGGCATTTAGTAATTGGCATCAGAAATTTTCAGTAGCATGATGATTTTTCGAACATTTATTTTACATATATACATACATCTTCTCCTTTTTTTTCTATCCATCCAAAGGTTGTCTGTAAGAAATCGCCTAGAGCGATAAGACCGCCATCTGTACTTTTTTTTTTTTCATTTGTAATATATTTAAGTGTTTATCCTCTTTGGGCAGTTAAGAATAAAATAAATAAATAAATACATTAACTCACGCCTTTTTCCCAGAAAGGGTAAGGAGAGGTGCTGCTTGGTGCAACTCACGTTTCACCTTGTGTGTTCCTTCTCACGACGTTATAAATATTTCTTTCTTTCTTTCTTTCTGATATGGGCAAGCCTATCACCATATTGGGCATAAATTCCCTGACTCTAAGCTGATAATGAATTGACATTTCCAACCACTATCACTTCACCCGACCCGGGATTAAAACTTGAGACCTCAGCTTTATAGTCATACCGCAGTAAAAGTACCCGAGTCAGTCGGCAGCAAGCACCATTTATTTTAGGACAGAAACATCTATAATCTTTATAATCATCTGAGCGATACATGCATCTTCTGCCTGACCTCATAATACGTCATACATAGGTTTGTAGATTGGCAAAGAAAATTTTAACTTACAAGCTTACCACTTGTCTGAACAACAAAATTTTTTTTGGAAGGATAATCAAAACTCACATAAAGAAAGTCCGATGATGAAGTTTACGGCATAATCTGTATAAATAAAATGGCTTTGTATATAACATGTACGAAGACAATACACCAAAATGACCTTTTTTAGTATTATAGAATTTCATAAACACAAATTACGCTTACGTGTTTTTACAAGAGGCTTTAAAAACATTTTTTGTACAAAAAATATTCATAATGGTCGTGTAATTGCAAGTTCGCAAACAGCACCTTAAATTACACCTTTGTCCTCACCAAACATAACAGGTCTTCTTTAATATACCCCAGAGAGTAATTGGGCATATCAACCGTATAAATTCCCAACGATATTTGCATAAAATTTTACGGCGATGAAAGCCGTGTTTGGACTATTTCGTTTAATATTACATTTTTATAGACAAATCTCGACGTTGCTCGAGTGGTTTTAAGACGTAGATTTGGTTAACTCTTTTTCTATGTTACTTTTATAAAAATGTATAAGCCACGCGCGGTTACAATGAATAAATCTTGCGAATCAATTTCATCTCGCGTTGGGTTCTTTGAAGATGAGATTCTTTGTAAGCGACACAGGTGCGATGTGTTCGCTGTTAATATAATCTTTTATGGACAGTAAGTAATCGAAGATGGAATCATTTTCCTATTCAGCGAAAGCTTTGGTGAATGCGGAATATACTGTTGCCTTTAATGTTAGTCGTGAAATTAATCTAAGGCATGTACTAATGATATTTAGACGCTATGTTAGTCTACTTATAAAGGTTGCTCAGTGTCCGTTTAAACCAAGAATTACAAAATCTTGGTCAAAGTTCTTTACTTGAGAGCTCATTGTCAGAAATTATCTGTATCTGTATCAGCCCATATACGTCCACTGCAGGGCACGGGCCTAATCTACAATCGAGAATACGATTGAGAGTGGTTAGGCCATATAGTCCACCATGCTGGCCTAGTGCGGGTTGGATTCCATAGTCAGAAATTAGGTGATAGGTAAATCGATGAACTCAAACTTAATATGCGTTGCATTGGATTAAAATATAAACCAATTGAAACGTTAAGGAGGTCCAATGATATAAAAAAACACAGTCAATATATTTCCCTTTCAGCGATATTTTTAAAATAGAACTCTGAAATAGAATCCATATTTCAAGCTCAGACAGACATAAAACTGCAATCAGCGAATTTTTTTAAACAATTTCAAATTGAAAAAGCACTTTATTAATGAACGTTTAGTTTCTAATTAGCTTTTGCAACGAACGAAGAATTTTATTCATTACTGCCTTACCCTTTTTATTGCAAAAAATAATTTCAAAACTCCTCCCCCGTCGCGTCTATTTCAATGGAATTCGTTTTGAGACTAAAGAAATCGAATTGACTCGAGTAATTGATTTACAGATGTCCCTTCTGGATGTATTCTCACTAAGAAGACGTCTGTCCGCTGTATATTATGTTTACTTTTCTTACTTCCTTTGTAATCTTAATGTTGTGTCCCTAATATTATTTAAAGTCTTCTTTAAGTATATATTTTTACAAACCAAATACTTAAACGATCTTCCATTTAGCCACTTAATTAATAATTAGACCACCAATAATTAAATAGTTGAACGAGTGTGCTAATTACAGGAATTGATATAGGAGACTAAGAAGTAGTAAACATACTATGAAAAAAATTATTATAAACCTACAACAAAAAAGGCAGCTTTTTTAAAAACCAGTCTGGCAGTATCATTCCAAGTATTTAAGGCCTTAGTTACTTATACAATATACGAAGTCGTTAATGCATTACATTATGTAACTCTATGACACGAAAAGACGCGACAGAAAAGCTGTTACGTCACGTTGGTTCTCCGAAACAGTGGTACTGCCTCGAGCAACCCCATTCAACCTGTACTCGAGACAGTCTTTGCCCACGACGCCGTGTTTGTTTTATTATGTAATAACGCATTAACACTGTAAACGATTCATTTAAAACATATTAATGAATACACAAGTATTTTCAAAGAATCACTGACAATACATCATTAGAACACATTACCTTAATTTGTTTAATAAAGATACTTAATGGAGCATGTAAATGACCCAATTTGCATGAAGATAAAACAGATGTATCCTATAGAGTTAGAAGGAGAACTTGTTTTAACTGGTTATTGCTGTTTTTCCCAATTTTAGTTGTTTCAATTAAATGACATAATCTAAATAATAGCTTTGCTTGTTTCTCGGAGACATTACTTCCATCACCGCAATGCCTTTTTCTTCCGCTAAACAACAATGTAAATGCACTATTGTGTTTCGGATTGAAGGACATTGTAGCAAGAGTAACTACTGGACATATTGAGACTTTTCATCTTATGTCTCAGGATTGCGAGCACAGTGGAATGTCAAGCAATGCTTTGTATTGTTATATTATTGGTGGTATTCTTTGGTTTTGCTGCTGTTGGTAAGCGGTCGTATCGCTTACCATTAGGCGAACGGCTCGTCTTGCCGCTTATAGCAATAAAAAATCCTTAAATGATTCGCTGCCTAGTTTGAATCTTCTGAAAAAAACAAGAAGTACATACATTAGTTTAATCGAAGGTGAAAATTGCGTATACATAAATTATGTGAATTCATGTTACAGCGGGATATAGGAGGGTAAATAGATTGTCCACTATCAAATAAAGACCCGGTCGTAAAGAATAGTCCGGTAGTGCGCGCTCAGTAGAAATCACAATTAATTGAATATAAAGTTTTTATCTCCGTTTTTATAGGCAATTTTCTTTAGAAAACTAAATCGACGAGCTTATACTTAACAAGAGGGTAAATCTCTTTTGAAATTCGCCGCTCGTACGCTTTGCCATCAGATGTGTTTCATTAGGCTTGGGCGTGACGAGCAATACAATGATTTTATAGACTTTCTAGTGTTACGATCTCTCAAGTGACTTTAGTAAATTACATCAAATTTAAAACGAACAAAATTATTCTATTATTTTTTTGGTAGCCTTGCTTAGAACTAGACACAATTTTATACACGTCAGATATAAACTTCTTATCTTCTATCCTTATGAGAATTTATCTTTTGAGGCGTTCAACGTTGATATTTATTGAAAAATATTTCATGAATTTACTGTACTTGAACTAAAGCAGAGACAGTATCTTCTCAAGGATAAATTGAGACACAATTTCTTAAAAAAGAAAATATACGTATTATTTTTATATTGCTATATTTTTCAAGAATAATAACATACGAGCTGGACAAGATAAATCTAAAGACATAATCACACAGCTTAAATTATATCTGCATGAAAAACAGAACATAAAATTTTTGAAAGTCCAATAAAACTATGACCAACAGCAAATGCAACAACTTCAAAATTATTGGCATTCCGATGAAAGATATGAAAAACTTTGATGAACAACTTATTACAGAAACGTACTTTTGTAACATAGAAATTGCTGCAGTTAAAATGCGAACGCTTTATGGACCCGTTGGCTGTTAGTACTTGAAATTGAATTTGGCTGGCGTGGTGCGAGTACTGATTGCTCGCGACTGAATCAGCTGTATTGCAACCTGACTTGTCATATCAGTGGATCTTCTAGTTTATTTATTTTATGAAAGATATAAGGAACGGAAATTTCAGTTGGAATTATAGAATTTGCGGTTTCATAGTTTTGTTCTTTAGAAGCCTGTTACGTGTTTAAGGTTGGTTGGTTTCTTGCTAAAGGTTAACAATTTCATAGAACTCGTGAGGCAGTTGTAGGTTTATTCGTCCTCTTCTGCCCTGGAAATATCGTAAGCCTCTTCGACGGATTACATTTTTTAGGGTGAATTCTATCAACGCTTAGCAGATGAGGCAGCGATTGAAGAGCGTTGTTGTTGTTTCCTGTGATCTAACCTTCATTTGGTTCTACCTCTGTCCTGGTTATCGCGTCAGCACACGAGCATTTGAAATTGACTTGGGTTCCGAAAGGTTTTAATTGTAGCCCCTTTACGCCCCCAGATTTCTTGAAGAAAGTTCTTACATATCAAAGTGTTTCAATGTTTAATTGAATTAGTGTCATATTTTAGTCCGATTGGTCTCGAATTGGATATCTGAGTGACTCTTCATCCCGATAATCTAAATTTTGGATCAGAATTGAAAATTTTGGCCATCATTTTGAACTTTTTAGTTATTGGTCCCAAATGATCTTAAAATCTTAAAAAAAGCAAGACGAATATTATAAGAAATACTTTATATTATATCTTATTCTCTCGTATACTACTTTCCTGAAGTTTCTCTTCTGCCGCTTTTGAATTACACACATTTTTGTAATAAATTTCTGAACGTACACCACCATTAAATCAGAAGTTCGCAATTATACATTTTACTTACATTTCGCTAACGAAATTGTGTGAAAGTTTGTAATTTTTTTGAGCTAGTTACACACTCATGTGTCTTAACTCATAACGTGGCGGAAAAGTCAAAAGTTTTTAACTTAAATAATATGCTCAAGTTAGGAACTTGAAAATTGGCCTCTTACATTAGTAATATTAAAAAGTTTGCTCCATGTGTACTGAGAGAACTAGTGAGAGTTTGTTGAGAATTTTTAATATTTTATGATAATTTGTATTTATAAGTATAATAATATATTAAAACTATTATATATAATTTGGATACACCTCAGAACATAGTGGTCTAAAGCCTTAACTTCATTATGTTAAATGGCCTAATTACTGCCGTCACATTTCTATACCGATCCATAATTAATTTAGGTTAATTGTGAAGTTTCATTTTCTTTCATGTTCTTGTTGGAGCAGAAAACGAGCATACGGCTCACCCAATCGTATGCGATTACAGCCATTCATAATCACGTATATTATATTTATTCGCATTTCTACAACACAATAGTATGTATAAACCCCGTCGAGCTGACCCATTTTTATTACTTTAAGGAATAATTGTGTTTCTACTACTTTTTTTACTCACTTATTATTTTTTTTATTATTTTAATTAATAGGTATTCGAAGTATTTGTTTAAACCTTTCTAAATGACGTCTAATTAAATTAGTTCCCAATTTTAAAAACTGCATAAAATTTGAAAATATAACTGCAGCGTAGAGTGGATCAAAAAATTAACGCCTAGCAAAGTGCAGCGGGTTCAAATCAACGGTGTTCTAATTGCGTCTCCCTCTGTAGAAGGATTAGTGCGCTTGTTTCATCAGTTCCTTTTATGCTAATCCTTGATTACTCACATTTTCTAGCTGGGATTGTGAATTGCGCTTGTCATTTGTTTCTATTGTTAATTCAGTAATCTCTGGTATTGGCGTACGGAAGGTGTGATGATTGGTTATTAACACGTTCGCTGACAGTGACCATATACCCTGACACCACATTATGACAGTAGAATTTGTCATACTAAATGACACACGTCTCTAGACGTAGTGCCATACTGGACATTTGTTAACTTGCCCTAATTCGATACTACGTCGACAGAAAGTAAAGTGACAGGACCTCCAAACGTGAGTCGACGAGGTCTGATTGAAAATATATTGCTCACAATATGACAGTGGATACTGCTCTTCATAATTCTTATATGAAAGTTATCGTCGGATGACGCACTGCCAATAATCTTAAAAATAAGTGGCCCGTCCTTCGACGTGCTGTCATAACGCATTATTGTAATTTCACGCCTAATGACGTACTGTCAGCGACCGTGTTAAATAAATCGTTATACTTGAGAGTGAGAGTTGGAGGGAGGGGGGAACATATATGAATTATTTGCACGTGTTTTAACGTACAAATCTATTTACTTCCTCACCAATTTACATTATATACGATTATTTTATATTTATAGCAAATATCATAACATAAAGCCATTTTCTAGTATGAGTAATAAAATAAATAAATAATAATAAATAACACCCAACAGTCACATACATAAAAATAGTAAGTATTTGCCGCTATTTCCAACGTCTCACATTGCATATTTACTTTTGCCAGCATAAACAAATACTTGTATGAACCGGAACCTAGGCAATGTCTAGTTTTATAGTTTTTTAATGTTTTGTTTATAAAATTCTAGCCAGGTGTATCTCATTATAAAAATAATTGTGTTTGAAGTGAACAATGAGTTAAAAATAGAATTACTTTGAATATAACCCGTATACCTCAATTGTCATGTACATAAGTAATATAATAATAAATTAAAGTATAATTACGGATTATTTCATTTACCTTTAGGTGGTGTCACTATTTGCTTTAAAATCGCCGCACCGTGAAATATGCAAATAAATTAACATACCTATGTTGGTTGACCTGTAATATTAATAAGTTTATTTTTGAAGAAAAATGCGTGCTGAATTTTACGAATATGTATATGTTTTAAATTAAACTATTATTTGCGGATTTTATCGCGGATTTGGTGACATTTTAACATTGTTACAGCTTTCGTGGTCACGTAGCGGACTATATATGTGGGAGTATATTGAAAATAAGTTATATTAGAATTACCCTATTTTAAGATATATTGTATCTGACATTTCGTTACCCGCATTTTCCCCCACCTACCGCTAGTTTAGTGGTATAAAAGATGGGCGCACATCTGTCGACAGATCAGAGTCCGCTTGACTGCGGACACGGCACGAGGGCGCTCTGAACTGTCAGGTAACGAATTTGTATCACATTCTTATTACATGCTTTATCGATTATGATTATGCTTATAATTATTGTGAAGTGATGTCATGATTATGATTATTTATCTGTAATTAAAGTATTCAAATATAAAATATTAATCAAACCTACTTAATTTTATTTACTACCTCCCCTTCTCCCACATATATGTGCATTATATTTTATCAAAACTCTTTGTACTTGTAATATATGAATGACATTTATGTCAGATTTTTTAATAAATGTTTTATGTTAATCGCAATTATTTTATTAAGTAATTAATCCTGATATTCCCGTGGTTTCTAGGCCAGGAATATCACAGTACTTAGTAGGGTACAACTTTGCAAAATATTAGACTTGCAAAATTGTAGTGACTGTAACTCACTATAATATTTATGACATGGGGGTGCAACTTGGTACATGAAAAATATTGAAAACGATTATTTCGATTCTAGCGCCACGCTCTGGCGAGAACGTGAAATTATCTTGTAATTAGTTTAAATCTAATTGTTCGATGGCGGAAGTGTATCACTAGACCAAGAAATATGTTTTTATGTTGATATTGTGAACTTTCTTGGTATTAAAAACAATTTCAAATTGGTATTAGTTAAAATTACAAGAGGTGACGAAAGATACACATGTTTAAATATTGGAACAACAAATATGAAATTTCGCGCCCTCTGATGGCGAAATCACGTCAGAAAATAAAAATAAAGTGGAGTTGCGCATCTATCTCTGTATATAATTCTAATCTATCATTTATGGTTAATTATGATTATGAAATTATTATGCCTTGCTCTAACGGTAAAGGTAAACTTGCTTTGCCAACAATAGATTCGAAGACATATAAAACTAATGAGAAACTCTTCCAATTTGATAGACCGGTAACTCATCTGTGATCCATGCGATATGGATGTTCATGGGAAACAGCAATCGCTTACCACCAGATGACCTGTTTCCCCGTATGCCGGATAAAAGTATAAAGAGTCCAAGTATTACAGTATTACATGGTAGTTTAAGAAAAAGTTAGACAGGTGACTTGTGAAACCATAATCTGAAAAAAAAAACAAAACGCAATTATATGTTTTTGTAGAAACTGCAGGAGAAGATACAAATTATATTCTACTTGAAATTGATTACATCACAATGATTCTAAAAATATTATTTTTAAATCAGATTCATACTAAATCACTGATGGTAGGTCTCTCATATACGTTCTGGGTAGGTATCACCACCAAATAGCATTGCGTTGTAATTTATGATGTTGTTTGGTTTTGCTACGGTCCATGAGAGGTCGTATTGCTGACACCAGATCACATCAGGCAAATGGCACGCTTGTCTCGCCATAAATTGTAATAAAAAAACCTTCACGCATTATTACTTCCTGGTAGTTAGTGAATACACAATGGAGCGTTTAAAAACTAATTTAAATGAAGCTGGAACAGAATTTGAGCATAAAATATATTACCTAGTTCAAAACTCGCCTAGCTCACTTAGTGAATGAATTATTCTATGAAATGCCTTTGTTCACCTTATTTATTGTTTTGAATGTTTGAAAAACGTGTATTTAAATGCGATTATAATTGCTTTTTTATAAACCTTTTTCGTGGTAATTGATTTGCATATTCTTCATCTGTGGTTTAGTTTTTATATTAGGTTTTGCCATAGGACTGCGCATGAATAAAATAAAGTCATCCTGAAATAAGACATATGCATGTCGTATAAGATTTAATTTACTATGGTTAAGGACATGAAGGAAAAAAGAGCTGTGGGAGAAAGATATGGAGGATTGTGTCCCTTCTAATTTGCTAGCCAGGCCAAACAAATATTTTCACTGGTAGATTATTATATATTCGCCACAAAGTATATAATTAGTTTGATAAAAAAATAAACATAGAATATCTATAGTAACAAATAGAAAAATATTGTTATTTAACTACATTTATGGGTCCACAAACGAATCCATCACATTAAAATGTAAGTTAATGCATGATAGAATTCGTAATAATAACTCTGGCCACTTGATAACAACAAATACAATACAATTTTAAAGTATTTTCGATATTTATTCACGGAAAATGGTTAAATGGTGTTGCATAATGATTTGTATAAATGAATAGTATAGTGGTTGTTGTATATCGATCCAAGAGGAGTAATTTCATGAGATTTACCATTTTTGTTTCCAAACATCCGCTACGGTGACCATAATAAAACCCGTCTCAGAACTTTTTTCAATCGACAATTAAAAGCACAGCTGAATTATTGAATAACTTTTAATCTACTTGAATATAAAAAAAGCAGTTCTATTTTATTTACAATTCTATTATTAAAGTTATGTTTAATTTATATACGTTTATTTGCATCCTACTATGTTTTAATGGAAAATAAACATGATAAAAGTTATACCTACTAATACAATTATTGATCATGAATGAAGTCTAACTAAAAAGGTTTATTTCTTGCAATAGTTTTTCTGAGTGATGTAAAATTTCGGCACCGACGTATTACACTAATAGGTCCACTGTGTATTACATTTTCACGCCAAAGCCACTGATCCGATTTTGATACGGACATAGATTTGACCTTGAGAAAGGTTACCGTGTGTTATGTAGACAACGCTTGAAGGGGATGAAAAAAAGATGGCAGTATGTATGAAAAAATTTAAACTGTTGAAGTTATAGATGTCAAACTTTACTAATTTTTGAACAAAAATAACTGCACACTTTGTTTTCTTAAAGTCAAAAAAAGGGGTTAAAATAAGGGTTGAAATGTCTAAACCGCTGCAGTTATAGAAACCTTATTTTAGCTCCTTATTACCAATGAAGCATAATGGCGTGAACAATATTAGAAATAGAGCATTATGGGATCGAAATAAGAGATGAAAAATTATAATATGTAAAATCAAAACCGCTAAAGCTATTGATGTCAAAAATTCAAAATTTGTGTAAATATCAATACTGAGCTTTTGTTTGAACAATTTTAATTCAGTAATATATTGAAATACGTGGCGGTCATTTTAAACTCTTTTGTTGTTGATCAGATCGATATCTAAACCAATACTTACACGAAAAATTTAAATTGAGAGTCAGAATTGATAATTATCGCCGCCATTTTGAACTTTATTGTTAAGATATCTATATTCGTACGGGATGAAATGGTAGGACAGTTACGTTGATATTAATTATTTTTTTATTATTTGATTAGATCCAGTTTCAAACATGCCATCATAATTATTTCCGGCGAATGTCATCTCGAATACTGGTGAAATCACTTTTTGCATTACAATACATTTATTATGATATCCTTCGTCGTGCCATTATTCAAAAATTCACTTTACTAGGTGCTATTAAGGTAATATACGTAGGTAATATACGTTTCGCCTTGTGTGTCGTCCCACGACGTCAGGGTGAGCCTATAGACATATCTGGCACAAACTCCTGACTCCAAGAGATAGTGATTAGAAAAATCCAATATAGATTATTCTAATCATTTTATTTTCGCAACCTCGTTAGAATCGCACTGATAATATGAATGTCAATGTCCTGTTTAAGAAACAGGTCGTGCCACCACAACTGTTAGTTGCATAGATAACAAACACACTTATACGAGAGAGATAGTTGTCGCTCGAACGACGAAGCGTGCGCACGAGCCTATCCAGTGTCATTTGTTCATAATGGAATGGTTTACTACGGAATGTGGTATGTGAAATAAGAATTAAATTGTGTTTCAATATTTATTATATATAATTTAGATAGCAATAAATTCGCAGTCCGGCGCGCCCTAATTATAAGGTCATAATATTGCATTACTTTAAATAGATCATTGCTGTCCGTTTGGCGTCATATTGTTGATAAATATTCATAACATTGTAGGTGTGAAGTTAACAGTGTAAACAACAATAGATGTAAATTAACATTTGCTGAACGGTCGTAAACGTGTAGTTAATGTTTGTTATAATAAGTCTTAGAGTGATTTCAATGAAAAGAAGCCAAGTATTGTGATTGCTAGTTGTTGGAGCATAGAATCACGTTTTGTAAAAGTAATAGCAGTTTTCTTGGCAATAAAACCCAATAGTTTAGTCCATCCAAGCATGTGCCATGTTTGATTACTCTTTGAACATAATACGATCGATAAGATAAGCACTATGCTGTTCATATATATTATTCTTTTTATAGAGGAAAATTATTTTTTTATTAATTTGGTGTATTATTTGTGCAGTGCAAGTGCGTGGTTGCCTGTTGGTAAACGGACTAGACAGCGTGGTGGACTATATGGCCTAACCACTCTCAATCGTACTTTCGATTGTAGAGTAGGCCCGTGCCCTGCAGTGGGACGTATATGGGCTGATAAAAAAAAAAAAAAAAAACGGACTAGACGCGACTGCCAACATGTTCACGGTGGTCGCGAGTTCGAACCCAGGGCACAACTCTGACTTTTCGGAGTCATGTGTGTATTGATATTCAATCACCACGCACTAAAACGGTGCAGGAAAACATCGTGAGGAAACCTGCATACCATAGCGATTTATAAAATTTCTATGGTATGTAAGTCCGCCAACCCGCATGAGGCCAGCGTGGTAGACTATATGGCCTAACCACTCTCAATCGTACTGTCGATTGTAGAGGAGGCCCGTGCCCTGCAGTGGGACGTACATGGTCTGATACAGATGATACAGGTGTATTATTTTAACATGGCTTGGGCTATAATTTTACAATATGAAAAAAAAAATACTTGTATCTATAAAAATTGGGGCATAAACTTCGTTAACTTCGTAGATTGAAAACCAAAGGTAGTGAAATGAAATGACATGAATTAAATGTTTATTAATATGCCTAATTATTTAATTATTAATTCCCATAATTTATTTATTTATTGAAAGGAATAGTATAATTTAAAAATACATAGGAACACAATATTAGTGATCCTTTCCAAAAAAACCTTTGCATTTTTTTCTCCATACCAATGGTTTGGACTGCACTTCACTACATAGTATTAAACACAGTCGCTTCCCGCTGTCTATCTGTCTCTATACAGGGTATATCAAGACTGCTACCGAAAACGAAGCCGGTGGTAGTTTAAGCGACTTCAGACACAATGCAACAGAAAAAGTTGCAAAAAAAAGCGACAATTTTTTGTAATTTTTTTCTTATGACCATATTTGAGTGGTAAATACATTTTTTCCTAAAATAATACCCTTTTATTGGTAAATGATCTGAGGTATAAAAGAGTTTAAATTATTATTTTAGCAAAAACTATGGATTTACCACCCAAAAATGACGATATTTAAAAAATCATAAAAAATAACTGTCACGTTTTTTTGCGAATTTTTTAGTTGCATTGTGTTTGTAGTCACTAAAACTACCACCCGGCTTCGTTTTCGGTAGCAGTCTTGAGATACCCAGTATATACCGAGATCTTTAAAACTAAGTTACGGATTTTAATGTGCTTTCTTTAATACGTAGAGATTCAAGAGGAAGGTTCATATGTATGTGTATTTACATACATATTATAGTAATCTTTTTGCAACCGAACGAATTTTTAAAATCGTCATTGTTTTATGCAATGTACAAATATATGGAAGGTGGTGGTAGGAGAAATGGAAAAGGATGCAACATGCACGACGTGACGTCATCTTCCATAAGGTGCATACGTGCGAAAGAGAAAACGAATGACTATTAAAAATATTAGTATCTCAGTCATTTGAAAACCAATTTTGATGTTGTTTTAAAATTCATGTTTATATGCGATACTTTTTAGGAAGCATTGCATATGAAATCAAACCTTATATTCAACCCTGTTTATCATTCTATTATTAAGTAAACGAATTCATACATTCCAGGTAAATACAGAATAGAGTGTCTGTCACCTGCCACCATTCCCGGAGCTCTAGATGTAAGTACTGATAAATACTAAGAGCATTACTGACGGGAACACGTAGTGTAATACTGCATTGTATCTACTAAAGAATATGCAAATATGCTTGTAGATCAGTTTACTCAAGCAACAATTTCACCGAGATAAAAAATAAGATTACCTATTGAGTTATATTAGTTGACTCTTTTTTATCTAATTACATGTTACAGTTATCTGGAACGCATCATTCTGTTTTATTACGGAAAATTTTATTAATTTTTTTCAATATTTTTATTTAAAACGAAACAGTTTTTATGATAATACAAGCTCCTACTGAATAAAAGAGTCTTTGATGTATTAAAGTTATTAACGTATTCAATTAATTGAAAATACTTTAACTGTTATTAATATCTCTTTGTAGCGTTAAAATACTATTTCGAACAAATTCTTGAACGTCTCTTATTGTCTAAACCAATTCTATATTCAAATTGGTATTCAGATAGGTGTGTTGATAATATCCTCGTATTTTGGCATTGTACTCCATTTAATTAGGAACGCCTACACATAATTTTAATTGTAATCAAACCTTATTTTTTAGGTCATAAGAACTGCATTTTGCGAGGATGAGACTGTATGCATAGGGACAGAAGTGAATAAGAACCCATTAGCGATAGAAGAGCTGTTGGAACTATGCGCAGACGCCGCTTTAGATGGAACCTCGTTGGTAGCAGTAGACACTGCCAGCGGCCAAGTGGTTTCAGCATGCTTCAACAAAATACAGGTTTGCATATGAAAATCAAATGACGAATAATTCTCTGCGTCCTTGAGTCCATTTTCATTGCTACGGACTTCTATATTACAGATCGTCTACGATATTCTGGCGCACGAATGCATTATTGACCAAAAAAGATATGTTTTTTCTAGTCAAATTTTATTATATTTATTTCTTTCGGGTCTGGGTGTTTGTGAGACCGAAAAGTCTCTCGTAGTTCCTGATTCGATCTTAGTGTGGAGTCAGGACTATGTATGTGACTGTTCGGTGTTATTTATTTTTATTTATTACTTTGGACACTTTAATGATATTAGATTACGAGTATAAATCCTTGTTGTTTATATTATAAAATCATGTTTCTAACAATGTGATAAATACATATTTCGCCAGAAGTCAATACACTTTAGGTAGGTGATATATAATCTTTGTTTATTTTCAGTGACGTGTCAGCTAATGCTGTTGCTTTTTACAATATTAGTTCATTTAAAGTGACGCTAATACTATTGTTTTAAAGATAAGAATATCCGTTGTTGTTTTTTTGCAAATACTTTTTATATTGTCATTGCTAACTTTCATACGATGCATTTGTGTAAATCATCTGCATTTAAATTTTTTGGTTTTTTAATTTTGTTTCTTTGCTCTGTAGCCAAGTATTAACTACTGTTCATTTTGCGTATCAGCCCATATACGTCCCACTGCAGGGCACGGGCCTCCTCTACAAACGGCAGTACGATTGAGAGTGGTTAGGCTATATAGTCCACCACGCTCGCCTAGTGCGGTTTGGCGAACTTACATACCATAGAATTTTTTATAAATCGCTATGGTATGCAGGTTTCCTCACGATGTTTTCTTTAACTGTTTTAGTGCGTGGTGATTGACTATCAATACACACATGACTCCGAAAAGTCAGAGGTGTGTCCTGGGATTCGAACCCGCGACCACCGTGGACATGTTGGCAGTCGCGTCTAGTCCGTTTACCAACAGGCCACCACGCACTTTTACTGTTCATTTTACATTGTTAAAATTATATTTACTTATTTTAGTCTTGTACAAAAATTGCTATGAACACTCAAAGAAAATCTACACACGCGGTAGCGTGTGAAGCCAAGTTCAAGCAAACAGAATTGACCTATAGACCTACAGACCTATAGATCATAACTCTAACTCAGTTCCAGAAGACCTAGAAAGTTCAAATTTGGCATAAATGTGAATACAAGGGAAAAAAATCAGAAACTAGTATTTCTTAAAATAGTCTTTTACAATTTTATGTAAAAAAATGAATCAATATTTAGCGCACATAAATAGTGCAAGATCATTACAACATGTAAATATTTAAATTAGTACGTATTTCGGACCATGGCGCGTGCTGCATGGCCCGACGCTAGATGCGGCAGCCATGGAGCAGCGGAGTGAGGAGTGCTGCGCACACCTGCCCAAGCAAGCGGCAGCCGCGCTTATTAATCATATGCGCGAACGCCGTCTTGCTGTTCCGTTGTCGATATGTAACCTATAAAATTGCAGTTTATGCTTAGAAACTACTAGATTTCCTTAAAAATATTTTTATTTATATTATTATTGGAGTGCGTGGTGGCCTGTGGTGGTAAACGGACTAGACGCGTCTGCCAACATATTCATGGTGGTCGCGGGTTCGAATCCCAGGGCACACCTCTGACTTTTCGGAGTCATGTGTGTATTGATAGTCAATCACCACGCACTTAAACGGTGAAGGAAAACATCATAGCGATTTCACAGAATATTAAACTAATAGAAGTCAAGCTTCATACAAAGCGCGCTAAATCAACGCACACATAGACAGCGTTCACACGATATTTGAAACCAGTCGAGACCAGTGCGAGCGCGAGTTTCACCCGCTTCGGGCACGCAAATAGTGATATTTTTTGTGCAAAGATGGAACAAACGAATAAAAGTTATTACACTTGTATATAAAACACCAGATTATAATAGTAGAATATAAATTTCTTTAAAATATATATATATATATATATATTATACAAAAACAATAAAAAAAAAACTATAATAATAAGTTCCTATAGTGATTTCTACTACCGGCATCATACCTAAACACTTACTTAAGGCAATAGAAATATTAGATCTCCCATCCAACATTTACCGTACATTACAAAAAGCAGTTATTTTAAATACATGCAGGATAGTGCGCAAATTTTTAAAAATAGATAACATGGGACAGACTGATATAATAGGTAATAGTACTAATAATGAGGTCCAATAATGAATAATGCACACTTGGTCTAGGCCCGTGTGTATTAATTTTATCCAGCTGATGAAGCTGAGCTCTTTAAAGAAGAAAAATAGATAATAATAATAATAATCTTTATTGCTTTACAATAACAAATTTACAATTGATTGACACCCTGACTCCTGAACTAGGATACCCTGTATGACAGGAGTCAGTCTCTTTCGTGTATTACAGTTTTGGTAAATGTTGTTATACATCACAGCAATGTATATTATGTAAACCTATTAAGTATGCTCAACAAAATTAACACAATAGTTTAATTTAAACATATTATATTATATTATTTATACATACACATTATATATACACATACAAAAAACTATAAACAATTAAAATTTATTTATTTTATTATATCTGTTTTATATATTTTATTTTAAATATTAATCAAACGAGTGCGAGTGCTAATAAGACGATACGTGTTTTCGCATAAGCCAGAGTTGACAATCCTTGCGCGAACGCCGAGCGTAGTGTGAGTGTGGCAACAAAAGTGAAGTACATACACAAGCTTAACTTCTGTCAGTATTCTGTGGCGATTTATAAAAAAATCTATGGTATGTAAGTCCGCCAACCCGCACTAGGCCAGCGTGGTGGACTATATGGCCTAACCACTCCCTATCGTTCTGTCGGTTGTAGAGGAGGCCCGTGCCCTGCAGTGGGACGTATATGGGCTGATACATATATTATTATTACCATTCTTTTAGTAACTAGGTATGGTTTAGCCTATAGCACAGCCTATAGGCAATAGATTAAATTAAAATTTTGTAATATTTAATATAGTTATAATAGTAGGTAAGGAGGTAAGGAACTCTGGGTGTATTAACTTATGCACCTACGCTTTTCTAGAGAATACAATAGATAATATAAATTGTTACTTAATCGTCTTGTATAATTGTAAGAAAATATTATTAAAGACAATGAAACTCCGGAAGTGTAGGAAAATACAATAGATTAAAACAAAAACATTTGATATATATTTTTTATGAATAAGTACCTTTTTGTAATTTCTATACAAAAAGTAATAATATCCAATGATATAATTCCTATATGAAAGCTAGCCAAGTTAGAGCTTAGACTTCATTGTAAATTATGAGGAGAAGTGATATTTTTAATCGTTACAAAATATCTCATGTTTTTATAAATAATTTTCAGGACTGATAATTAACTTTGGGACCCATTTAGATCTCACTTCTTTTGTCGTTGAAGTCAACCACCAAGGCATATAATATCATAATATTGAAGTTGGCTTTCTTTTCACAGTTATGTTTTTGATGGAATATTAATAATCTCATTAAAATTGATTTGAATAATGTCTTAACAATTTTACTCACATATTAGTCGACCTTGAACTGTCTGTTTCGACCGTAATTGCACAATTATCAGTCTTTAAGTACGTCATCTACAATCGGTTTTAACATTGCGACATTATAATATTATTTTTTACTATTGCAAGGGTCCGGCAAACGAGCAAACAAGCCACCTGTGGTAAGTGATCACTGCCGCCCATGAACATCCACAATGCTTATATCATGGATGTGTTGCCCACCCATCAAATCGGGGGACAACAGGAAGGACAAAGAATATGAAGAGGGAATTCTCTCCCCTCACTCACCGAAGGAAACGCGACAGCAATGTTACTTTACGTCGTTTTCCTGAGGCAGTGGTACCGCCCCGTACGAGCCTGAATTAATGTGATCAATCTAACTACTATCCAGTAAGCTACTATCCAGAATTCAGAATTGCTAAAGATGATAATTGAATTGCTTGTAGGTTGCTGACAGTACAGAAAAACCGTTTTTCGAGGTGTTTGCTGAAGAACGATGCACGCAACCATCTTCACGCGCTCTTATACAATTCATGGTTGAAGTTGACGAGAAATCAAATATGTTTGATATGTGAGTATTTTATGGTAGTCTATGATTGAAAAGATTTGCATGTTAGTGTGGAGTGACTTCTAATGTAATTATTGAGTATTTATTTATTCGAAAAAATGGCTATAATTTGGATCCTTTACTAAAGCATATATTAAGTTATTTAAACTATTACTTCTTTATTTATTAAAAACGTTTGTCCCCGGCTTCTTATTTTAGCTCCCTTAGCTGCGCGCAAATAACCCTATTATACTTTTAAAGAAATCGTAGCCAGACCTTGACCTTTGCAATATTGAAAGTAAATCCGATGGTTTGAAGTGCTTGAAATTGACTTCAAAAATTCAGTTACATACATAATATATACAGGCGAAAATAAAAGCGTGTTTAAAAGAAAAAAATCCATTCTAAATATCAATTTGAAACCTATTACATAACTTACAAACCAACGTGTCATAAAGTGATGTCATTATTGCTGGAACAATTGTCTCTAATAACAAGTCAGTTTAATGACAGATTGGACAGTTACGGAAATGACCATGTACAAGTATGACGGCACTTACAATAACCTAATGGGACTTCTTATACACGCACTGTAATCAAGTGATTTTCATACATTATTTGTTACCTAGCTCTTGCGACAATTTTCTTTATATGCTTTGCATGAGCAAAATAGTTATAAGACTATTTTAATGTTATGGTGATTTAATTTGTTTGGTAGATTGGTTTACGCTTATGGGTTTTTAGTGGTGGCCTATTTAAAAAAACTATAGTTCAAGAATGCAGAAATAATTTGTTCCTATTCATGACATGTTAACTTCTTTTATTTGTTTTTTTAACCTCGGATTTATTTCCATGCAGGTTAATAACAAGCTAGTGTCCTTCAGGGACTCGCCGAGCTCTGGAGCTGGGAGTCAATTCTTTACGTGACACTGTTTAGGGGTTGAAGTTGCAGTTGTAGATGTGTGGGCGGGAAAGTCTCTTATGACATGTATGATCGTCAGTGATTGTGGTGCTACAGTGTTACTAAACTTAGCTGAAAAAATATTTTGAATTAATTTTATTTCACAATGAAATTATTTTGATTTTAATGACCCGCACTTCGCGTTATATTTATAAAAACCTACTAACTATACATAAATCAGCATACCAAAGCATACGTATATTAATTGTATATGCATTCATTTCAGTTTTATGAGCATTAGAATCACGTGATTTAAAAGGAAAATTGTAACGATTTAATTTTTATAATTATTCGATGCTTATATCGCTACTATATTATTCAAAGATTTTTTTTATATGTATAAATTTCTTATTATTTACCATTTATTATATTTTATTACTTTGTCGTGATTTGATAAAAATATCTACTATATTTTATTGAAAGACTAAATTACATCTCATATATCTATAAAACTTAATATCGTAAAGAAGATAGTTCTTTAGAATGAAAGTCATCATCATCATCATCATCATATCAGCCACAGGAAGTCCACTGTTGAACATAGGCCTCCCCCAAGGATCTCCACAATGACCTGTTGGAAGCGGCCTGCATCCAGCGACTTCCTGCGACCTTAGTCAGATCGTCCGTCCACCTTGTGGGCGGGCGTCCGACATTTCGCTTGCCTGTACGTGGCCTCCACTCGAGAACCTTTCGGCCCCAACGGCCATCGGTTCTACGAGCTATGTGCCCGGCCCACTGCCACTTCAACTTGCCAATCCTATGGGCTATGTCGGTAACCTTGGTTCTCCTAAGGATCTCCTCATTTCTGATTCGATCTCGTAGGGAAACTCCGAGCATAGCCGGCTCCATGGCTCGTTGAGTGACTTTGAGCCTTTTAATGAGGCCCACAGTGAGAGGCCACGTCACGGTGCCGTATGTCATCACTGGTAACACACCACTATCGAAGATTTTCGATTTTAGGCACTGAGGTATTTTGGACGAGAAGACGTCGCGAAGTTTCCCGAACGCTGCCCAACCGAGTTGGATTCGACGATTGACCTCTCTCTCGAAGTTGGACCTGCCTAACCGGACCACTTGTCCTAAATAGACATATTCGTCTACAACTTCGAGAGTCGAGCCCCCAACTCCAATGGGGGTGGGCACAACATGGATATTCGACATGATCTTCGTTTTATCCATGTTCATTTTAAGACCCACCTGTTGGGAGACTCGATTAAGGTCTTCGAGCATAGTGCTAAGGTCTTCCAGCGATTCTGCCAAGACTACAATATCGTCGGCAAATCGAAGGTGAGTAATATACTCGCCGTTGATGTTGATGCCGAATCCTTTCCACTGCAAGAGCTTGAAGGCGTTTTCCAGCGCGGCAGTGAACAGTTTCGGAGATATGACATCTCCCTGTCTCACGCCTCTCTATAGTGGAATAGCCTTCGTGCTCTGATCTTGTACTCGGACCGACATGGTGGCGTTGTTGTATATACACTTCAACACTTCGATGTACCGATAGTCTATGTGGCACCGCTGAAGAGACTGTAGCACAGCCCAGGTCTCGATCGAATCAAAGGCTTTCTCATAGTCTACAAACGCTAAACAAAGCGGCATCAGCCTGTGTGAGATTGAGATGGCCCTCAAACAACTTAAAAACAACAAGGCGCCGGGTGAGGACGGAATCACTTCAGAGCTTCTGAAAGCGGGTGGAACGCCGATACTGAAAGTCCTTCAGAGGCTATTCAATTCCGTTCTCCTCGAGGGCTCAAGGCCAGAGGCATGGAGCAGGAGCGTGGTGGTACTGTTCTTCAAAAAAGGTGATAACACCTTGCTGAAGAACTACAGGCCCATCTCGCTTCTGAGCCATGTCTATAAGTTGTTTTCGAGGGTCATCACAAATCGTCTCGAACGCAGGTTTGATGACTTCCAGCCTCCCGAACAAGCCGGTTTCCGAAATAGCTTTAGTACCATAGATCATATTCATACGCTACGGCAGGTTATACAAAAAACCGAGAATGAAAGTATTATGGGTTAAATATATTTATTATAAATCTGTTTCTGTATACGCCCATATACGTCCCACTGCAGGGCACGGGCCTACTCTACAATCGAGAGTACGATTGAGAGTGGTTAGGCCATATAGTCCACCACGCTGGCCTAGTGCGGGTTGGCGGACTTACATACCGTAGAACACCGTTATAAATACAACGATCAATACTAAAATTAAAGAAATTGAAATATGTTTGCAGATACAAAGAAGATTGCAGTCTAGAACTGATGTTCTTGGCAACTGTAAGCGAGCACAGACATCGGAAGCTTGGAACATTATTAGTAAAATACTCCACCGAGCTGGCAAAAAAACTAAAAGACGGCCCAGTTGCCAAGATAACACTTCAAGACCTAGGACCCACTTACGCCCATATGAAACCTAGGGAAATTACTAAAAAATGTCCCAAATTCTGTCAAGGAATCTGCACCTCAATAGCTACACAGAAAATTACTAAAAATCTTGGTTTTACAGTACATGCCAGAATGTCTTTTACCGAATTTGCATATAATGGTAAAAACTATGTTGAAAGACTTGGCTTTGATCCTTGGTGTGAATGCGTGGGATTAAAACTATAAACGTGTTTTATAACCTGGTGGTGGTATGCGGCTAGCGAAGAAACCCAGGCCAATATAATTTATAATAATAAATGGTATTTATATAAAAAATAAAAAAGAGTCCCCAATTTGAATGGGAACAGCGGCATGATTATTTTACATGCCTGGGAACTACAATGTGGATGACGGGTTTTCAAGATAAAGAATAACTTCAACCGAGGATGGGACGGATGAGAATGATAAGTATGAAAATGGCACAGAATAAAACGTTTGCTGCGAATCTAGTTGTCAACTTATACACTCGAAATAAACAATTAAAAATATCACGAGGAACCCCAACCACGAACCAATTAAACAATACATATTTACGTCCGTAGTAATATTAAGAGCAAAGATATTATTGTTTGCATTAAGTAGGCTCTGAAACTACTGAATTGATTTGAATATTTCTTTCACTATTACTATCCCACATTATCCCTGATGAAGAAACTCTGTACGTAGAATATTTAAAAAAGTGTATCTGCACCCGAACAGAGCCGGGCCCGCACGCTAGTAGTAATAATGGTAACTATTTGGTAATATTAGTTTTACTGCTTCATAATATTACGATACATATTATTTTAAAAAGTTGTTATAAAATCATCAGATTTTTGTGTTGAATAATATTTTTTTTTTTTAATTGCATCGTGTTTTTGCTGAAAATAATTTGTTCGTATGTAATGAGACCACGACGAGAGCTTTCGGATACTCATGCTGCATCGATGTTTTACAGCATATGGAAAACATAATATTTACTGTGTAATCAAAGCATTCATTACAGATTTAAAATATATTTTTGGAATTGTATTTTCTCTTGTGGCTATACAAGCTGTGAAGTATGTGGATCTGATTTTAATTGCCATTGTTTTTCTGTGTAAGTGATTGGGTATGTCATGCTCGCTAAAAAGTCTGTGCTTGCGGTGGCGTCGTGTGCCAGGTCGGTCACTTCACTGCAACATGGTTGAGGAGACCGATGGCTGGCACATGCGTCATACTCGTGAACGGGTGCTGCTTGCGTAGACTGGTCTATCCGATTTGCTTACATTGTAACGGATTCATTGATGGATTACATAAGGCTTTCGCAATTATTCACTGTTTTGGCGAAAAAGAGTATACTGATTGTTCGTTCTGGGCGACTTCGCTTCACTCAGCCATAGTAATTATAATATAATAATATTCCGTTTAAAAATATTTTCAATAAACTGCTCTGATTTAAACCAATTTGTAAATTATGTAATAATCACTAAATTGTAAACTGGTTTTGAAAAGAGCAACACTAGAGTTTCTTGCCCGTTCTTCTCTAGTGAATACCGCTTTCCGAACCGGGTGGTAGGTAAAAAAATGACTGAATCTAAACGATGTTGAACATTTTAATGGATTCAATAAATTATTTTAATTTTCATTTTCATAAAAACATTTTCTATGGGCAGATTGTTGTTTAATTTGGCTTTGATTTAAAATCGGCTTAATAAGTCCAACCAAAGAATCTCTCTATTATATTTCTTTCTTAATATCGTAATTTCCGTACTTGTTTCAAAGTTAATTATTATTTTACACCTACAGCCTAATATAAGATTTTACAAATAAGAAAAGTAACAAAGTTGCTTGAGGAAAATTGTCATATCCCATTGGTAATTTACTTCCAGACTGCAAATCGCCAATACGCATTACCCATTCAATAAAAATAATTATGACTTCAGAAGTCATTAAGCGAGTATTATGCAAATAAGAAGTCGACAACAATCGGGTACTAATAAAATAATCGGTCTCGACACAGCCGGGCGAAGTCGTCCAATCCGAATCAATTAACAAGAACCAATTTGCTCGAAGTTGGACGATGCAATTAGAGATGTCGTACTGTCCTGACCGGACCATGACAGGCTTGGTAATTACTTGCATGCTATAGTTGTAGGTAGGCCTGAATGAGGTAGGGACTTGATTTTAATATTAACGGCTTGAATTTACTGGGATTGATTGTCTTACTCCGCATTTGTTCTGATTAGGAACGTGTACATAGATTTGCTATACAAAACGAACAAAAAACTAAAAAAAATGGTAATAACTTTTTTCTGAAGTTAAGGATTTTGTAAAACATGGAAATTTGTTTTTTGATTGGGCCACAACATAGGTTCTAAGGCAAGTATCACATAGCTTTGATCAGAATTTTTTTTAGTAACCCACACGAACGTTTTCCTTAAAAGCGGATAAATTGTTTAGGACCAAAAATTAGCTTCCTCATGTCCTTTTCTTAATTAGAAATGACTTACTATCCTGATCGGACCATGACAGGCTCGTTAATTACTTATATGCTATAGTTGTAGGTAGGTCTGAATGAGATGGTGACTTGATTTTAATTGTAACGGCTTGAGTTTAGTGTACCTAATTTGTCTTAAACCGCACTAATTCTGATAAGGAACGTACATTTTCCATGCCAAAATAGCTAAAATACAGATAGGCTCCTTCTCGTTAAAGAATTTAGAAAAAAAAAATGTATGAAAATTCAAAAACACCGAATATTTTTTAACTTAGCGCTTGTTCTTAAGGTTGCGTTTTGGAATATCTTTTATTAGCCTGTGTGTTTTCTTAAACTTAAAGTTTTAGTGAGAGTAAGGAACAGCGAACAAAATACATTCATATACAAGCAACAGGGTAAACCTTATTAACATTACAAAGTGCAGATCAAATTCAGCAGATGCCGTAAAATTTTTGAAGACAGCCTGTGCACAGCAGTAAATAAATATCCAGTGCCTCATTATGACAAACTAATATAATATGAAAATAATATTAATCTAATTATTTTTTTTATATCCATGACAAAATTCGTAGCTTCTGACTAACCGTAAACAAGCAATGAGGCGGAAAAATCGATTGTAAGTATGAATAAATATTTGAGAATAAATAGAAATGAGAAAAACATTATTATTGTTTACCTAATAAGAGCGTACCTCGTAGCTACTTGGGAAGATTTATACAATACAAACACGGGTAATATTGATATAATATCGCATCTAAAAATGTTTAATATTTATCCGGGACAACTTATTTTATACTTCAGCGAGTCAGAAAATTACCTAAAGACTATAATAATATTTTTGCTAGTAGTTTCTAAGGGTTTCGCAATTTCCGAGGTACGAGTAGATAATACAGACTGGTTTACTGTAAAATGAGTATTGAAAATGAATAACCATGCGTGGTAACAAAACAGCACACCTTATCCTACCTATTATCTAGTTACCTCTGCTACTGCTGCAACACTCAGGTCCATTTGTGGTCTTTATAAATTAGCGGTCTAAAATGATTGGAAATTGGATAAGGAACGAATTTGGGCTTCCGGCAATATCACATATCGAACAAAATACACCAGCAGAATGAATATTCGTGGAGAAAGAATAATTCCTAGACTTATAGTACAAGGTACTTACATTAGGACTCAACCACTTTTTATTGCATAAATCCGGTAAACAAACAAGCAGGTTACCCCTATCATGAATTTGTCGGCCCATCAAATCGAGAAAGGAATGAGAAGGAAAAATAATGAAAAAAGGTACCAAAGCTGTCGCTTCACGTGCGTCTACTGTAGGACAGTGGTACCACTTCGAACAAACCTGCCCATTTATGCAGATTCATGATTGACATCACCATAGCTCTACCACTTTTTAAAAAAAAGCGTGTATCACTTTAAAAAACTTAATTCTACTAGGTTAAGGTTAGGTTACATATATACTAGTTAAGTCTTTATTATCTGTTCAAGTTGAGCCACTAATTTCAAGAAGGTGAACGGCATTGAACATGCTCCTCAATAAGATTCAGATCACGATTACATTAGCATACGTCTTTCACGGGGCATCGTTGTGTTAATTGTCATTACATTAATGTGATCATTGTTATTCTAAGTGCTAATCAATACTAACCAAACCAATCTATTGTAGTGCTGCATATAATTATACCCATTATCGGCCTTATTCCAAGAATTTTGAAAAACCTTTTTTAGCATTCGAGTGTTTTGTCTTTGAGCTGAATTCAAAAGTAATTAAAAAGGGACAACACTTAAGATAACTTAAGTAGTTGCACTTGTCATGTAGTTTTTTTTAATGCAATAAATGGCAAGACGAGTGTAGAGTTCACTATTCGGTATAGGTTATATAAAGGAAACACAGTTTGATTTCCGACAGACACACTATTCGTACGGCGCACCAGCAGCAAGTGTCCGGTGAGTGCAGGCACTGCACTCACCGCACCCCCACCACTACCGCTCGCCCCACCAGTAGATGTGTCATCATTTACTTATATGTTACATCTACCTTTTACAAAATTTAAAAAAGTAGAATTAGTTTTTATAGTCAAGTATGAAAATGAAAATGAAAATAATTTATTGAATCCATTAAAATGTTCAACATCATTTAGATTCAGTCATTTTTTATCTACCACCCGGTTCGGAAAGCTGTTTTCACTAGAGAAGAACGGGCAAGAAACTCTAGTGTTGCTCTTTTCACAACTCTTTTTTTTTTTTACAAATTAGTTTATCAAAACAATCATCGAACAATATTAAATTCAAACGCTATGTATGTTATATAATATTAAACACATCACATATTTATTTTCGACGCTTGCTTCGTCATCGGTGGTGTCGTTATTTGAAGAATTATCATCACCATTTGTGCAGACTACTCACTTTCCTTCAACCCTCTTGGAATGTACTATATTTCTACGTAACCGTTCTTATAATATTTTATTTTATTTATTTTATTTTATTCGGAAAACAAACAGTTATATATCTAGGTAATATACAATATTAAAATTACAATTAACAATTCACATGTTTTCACATTTTATAAAGCTTATTACTACTATATGGTCGACAACTTGTTTTTCTTCACTGTATATTAAACATATACTTTCTCTTTCTATCTGTGTATTCTTTTCCTTGTTTTTCGTTAAGAGTATCCCTGTCTCTTGCTTCTAGGTCAGTAAACTAAACATCAACAACGGAAGGCAACTTATCTTTAAACTGACGCCCGTAGTTGTTTCAATATATCACGATTCTGCTTCTCAACTTTCCCATTTTGTTGAGGCCAATAAGGAATGCTATGGTCCAACCGAATTCCAAATTCTTTGCAACAACTTCAAATTCGATATGAACAAACTGCCAACTATTGTCAGCGGTAATACCTATGCGAGCCTAAACGAGGAAAATCTCTTTATCATGAATCGATGAAGCAGAATCGAGACATACATATATAAACTCATGCCTATTTCCCACAAGGGGTAGGCAGAGGTGCCAGGACACCCACATTTCGCCTTGTATGTTCCGTCCCACAATTTGATAGGTGGCGAGCCTATCGCCATATCGGGCACAAATTCCTGACCTTGGGCTGATAATCAATAGGAAAATCCAATATCACTTTGCCCAACCCAGGATTCGAACCCGAGACCTCAGCTTTGTAACCATACCTCAGTACAACTACGCCGAGGCAGAATCGATGTTCTTAGTAATTTTGATTTCTTTATATCTACTAAGATAATCTATAATAGTAAAAGATAATGGCCGATAGGTAAAGGTACGAGATAGTCTATGGCTGTATCAACCCAGGGTTGATTGGCAGTTCTCTTTTGCGCATGAGATTAGGAGAATTTGGAGCGGAAACCAGAGTGCAACCCTTGCAAGCTCATATATAATGTTCAGCATCTCTATCAATTTTGGGCCTAGGCACTTTTAGAACGTAGTCTTATTTTCATAGCTACAATGCCTGGATGGTCTTCATGAGCAGCTGTTAGAAAGTTTGATTCAACATGATGGGATAACAATTTTATTCTCATGTAATAGTAAATTGCCTTGAGAACGAAGTTCCTGCACAAAGACCTTATAAGCGTTAACACTCTGGTCCCAGCTGTTATATATTCCGTTTCTGACTAACTTTAGCTCTAAAGGCTCCCTCGCAAACTATTCTTGACTCATGCAAGGTAACTCTGCTACAGGTCGATATTGGTCAACAACAAGTTCGAATAATTATTAACATCAAAAGCTGTGGTGACTTATCACCCACAGTCTTGACACAGTATAGACCACTTTGAAATTATTTTTATTTTATTTATTTACCCACTTTGTACAAATTAATAGTACAGGCAGACTTAATGCCTAAGGGCAATATGTAATTATATGACTGTAAGCGCAAAACATTTTTTTGCACACGGCTTAGAGTCAGGTCCAAATATCACCTCTAATCGCTTGTGATCACTGACAAGTTCAAAACTATCTTTCCCAAATAGGTATGTATCAAAATGTTCCACCACCCAAACCAACGCAAGAGCTTTCTCAGTCTGACAATACCGGTTCTCACGGTCTGTCAGATTTTTTATTGCTGTATGCAACAATTTGAGGCCCGTTAGTGCCATTTTGGACGAGCACAGCTCTTAAACCGACTGGACTAGCATTGGCGAAGGCTTGGGTACAGTCAAGCGGATCGTAGTAGCCTAAGGTCTTAATTTGAGTCATAGCGCTTTTCGACCCCTCAAACGCCTATTTTGTTTATTGCGCCAATAAAATGATATTTACACCTTTGCTTTGTTTTAGTCTTTGAAGTTAGCGCAAAGGTTCTGTCCAAGTAGCTAAGTTAGGGATCCATTTTCCTACGTAATTACTTAGCCCTAAAAAGCTTGACACTTCTCCCGTAACTTTTGGTTCTCGAAACAATTCGATTGCCTTTACATATTTGTCTAAAAGGCTTAGGTCCCTCGGAAGATAGCTGATGACCAAGAATCTATTTGATATACTCGAATGCACATTTTGTATCGTTTAACAAAACTTTGTAGTCTTGTGCAAGGCTCGGCCTCATTGCTACCATAAACGACTATATCACCAATAAAGTTGGCGACTCCTGTACAAGGCAACAGGATACTTTCTAATTTATTTATTTTTTATATTTAATATTCGAGACACACGAGTTTCACAAAATGACGCGTTTGTACCTAAACAGGCAGAGATAGTCCCCGGCTACAAATGAATGTATTTTAGTATATTTGGTACACCAATAGCACAGTATACATAATATTCTTAAGTAAATTAACCATTGGTCTAATACACACGTACACGTGCCAATAACAGGCGAACACAACATTCGTTTAGACATTTATAAAATGTCGTGATATGTCTACTGTCCTCACTTAGCTCTAGCTGGTGGACAGTTTTTTTTTCTCATGTTAAGAGAAAATGATAGCATTTCTGAACTTTGGAATAAACTGTTCCATATTGTGCAAGGATAGTTCTCCATAATGATAGCTCTATTTGCTCTCCTTATGTCTACGCAGATGCGTACATCACCATCTGCTTTTAAGACCGATACTAAGGGAGAGATCCAGTCAGGCTGGCTATTAATTGGCTTTATAATATCTGACTCAATAAGTTCTTAAGTTTTCTTATTAAATTTAGACTCAAGAGGAACAGGGTCTTTACGACAAGGCTGAGCAGCTGGTTTGATTGATTTATCTAAAAAGATATGAATCTGAACATCTTTAAATTTTGGGAACTAATCCAACTTTTAGAAAGCCAAAGGACGTGGCAGTATAATATGTTCCTAGCAAATTCCCATTACCATCTTTAACTACATAAAAGGTGGCTTCGGCTCGGGGGTAGAATTGCTGCCAATTGTAATGATTCAAAAGATCCTAGTACAATTAAAGTATTACATGCATTAGCATTAATCTCTTGTTTGGAGATTTCACTTGATTTTCAACTAGGACCCTATTGTTCTTGAGAACTTGCCATGTAACATCATTAGTAATATTGCATTTACGACCGGAATCTATTACCATCTCAACTTTGACACCTCCCTAGCGTACATTTAATAGTGTCGTCATAACGTCCACGGGACTCGATATTTCAAGTTTTTTTTTTTTTTAGAACCCTCCATTATATTAACCGTTAGGTATTTACTTGATTTCGACAAACCAAAATTATTAATTTGTCGATTCACTCCTCCAGAGCGTGGGTTTCGGAAATAATTTTGTCAAGAGTCACATCATCGGTAAGGGTTAGAATTGTTTCCCTTAATTTGGCTGACTTACATTTCTCTGTGACTTGAACAATCACGTGTTCGTTAGGGGCAGTGAATTGACATTTAGAGCTCTGGTGTCTAACTCTATGAGAATATTGTCATTATTTTTCCTCCACTTCCTTATTTGATGAGCCTAAACAAGTGACGCTCATAAATACCACTTTTTTATTTTTTATTATTATTATTTTATTTTTATTTCTTTTGGAGGAAAAGTATGCTTGTTGACAGCGACGATAAATACATCATTGTCATTATACTAGTATTATTATTACTAGTAGTTTCTACATATGCACCAGGAATATTATAATATATTTCTTGTAGGGTTGACCCGTCCACATGCAGGAGCAAGGCCTTTGTCCCCTTTTACACTAGTAGTGCACACTCCCATTTTTCCAGCATAGACCAATTGAAGCCGAGTCGCTGTCACAGTCAAAAGACTCCAAAGGTGGCGTTTGCGACATATTTATGGTCTACCCAGAAGGCTGGAGTAATTTCCTTTTAGGTATCGTTCCGAATAAATCGAACTACCTCTTGATCTCTTGATTGTATTTAACTTAAGGCCATTTAGCCTGTTCTTTATACAATGCAAGATCATTTAGGTACTGTTTGCATAAGCAAACTACCTCTGACAACAATGTTAACTTTGATTATTGACAGACTAAAAAGTGTATATTTGAACATCGACATCGAGATAACTAACGAATGCTACCCAATGTTCAACGTTTGCGTTTAACCAATAACAGAAAATGTGGGTAGATAATAATTAAACATAAAAATCGAAGAATGTTTCACACTGTATCAAGTCCATTACAATATCTTGATTTAAACATTCTTACAATCATAAATAGCAGCTGTTTATAGTTTATTTCCAGAAAATCGTTTTATTGCTTTAAGTTTAAATATATCTTGTTGAGCAAAACCCACATTCTAATCTGTCTTTGCCAATAATCAAAGTATTTAGTCATTGATGTGCTACATATTTAGGTACCAATCAAAGTAACTAAATCAGTTCCGTTTTGCAATAACAAGTACCTTGTTATAGATGTAATTTAACAACTTAAGTCAGTTACGACGATTCAATGCCCATAAATACTTTAAAGATGCTAATAAAACGCAGAAACAATTATGTAGGGCACGAATATTAACAAAACTGATTTGCTACCGATTTACCTCTAAGCTCATGCTTAGTTTTTAAATTGTTTGGCACATACCTTTATAACCTTAATTTGTGGATGGCAGGGTCGCCACATGTAGAGTTCACTATTCGGTATAGGTTATATAAAGGAAACACAGTTTGATTTCCGACAGACACACTATTCGTACGGCGCACCAGCAGCAAGTGTCCGGTGAGTGCAGGCACTGCACTCACCGCACCCCCACCACTACCGCTCGCCCCACCAGTAGATGTGTCATCATTTACTTATATGTTACAACGAGCATGCCTTTTCCCTGATGATAAGTATTGCGACTGCCCATGAACAATAGAATACCAAACAACACGTTGAATTATAAAGCAGTGCTTATAAAAACTGCATAAGCCACGCTGAGACATAGAATATTAAGTCTCAATTTGTCCAGTAATTACTCTTGCCACAATACTTCAAACTGGAACACGACAGAGCATTTACACTGCTGTTTCGCGGGAAAAATAGACATTGCGGGTACCTACCCAGGCAACCTCTCACATATGAGAGACCTACCAGTAGAATTTGTTTAATACAATAAGGTTTACTATTGAAGATTTAAGACATTTAATATTTTTTTTCTTAAGGAATTTCTATATTTTCACACGTTCTTAAAAATACACACAATTACAAGGATTCTTGTTCTGATTGAAACCGTCCTGAATTTTGCACTATTAACATTAATTAATTAGATCTAAAATTTGATATTGTCGAAACACTCCCAAGAAGATTGATCGTTCGCGGGTAACGAAACCGATAATCTATATTTTCAATATAGTAATTAAAAGTTGAGAACTAACTTTACCTCAAACGTTATAAACAATTCAGAAACCATCGGAATTCAATTACTCCTTATCAATTAAATACATCAAACGTCGAGCAACTTTAACGGTACGCTCGAGTGCAAAATGTTTGGTATTTCTCTTCAATTAGTTATACTTTGAAACTAAGGATTTAATAATGGAACAAAGTATTTTTTTCTTTGAAATTATATCTTGAGGTCTTAGTTTATCAACCCTGGTCGTGCATACAATATTAATTGTATTTCTTTTGGTGAACTTAGATATATTACAAAATATACTAAAACGTGTCGTGTGTCATATGACTATGACTCAAATTCTACTTTATAGAACTTCCCACAAGCGAAAATGATTTAGAAACAATATCAATTGTCTTTAGCTACAACACAAAACATTTACAAAATTGAGAAATTTATTTACAACTATTATTTTATATTTTGGTTACGTACCTAATCGTCAACATTTATCGACATATACTCAGTATCTAGTATGCCATAAAACTCTTTTTTAAAACAATAAATTTATTAAATACTTCATACTCAAAAGTGCCGAAAAACATTTACTCGACAAGAAAAACAATACTCCAGCCGATTAAATTCGTGGAATCAAAAACCTGAACGCGAAATGTTTGCAGTCTGTGTATCCTGTACGATGTAAAACGTATTAATATTTACATGTAGCAGTGAACAAACAAATCCTGTACTAAAACTGAAGCTTTTAGTGCCAGTTTTATTTAACTTCACTATTTGAAACACGAAGTAATATCCGGCTCTCGTGCGTTTGAAGCATAATATTTTATTGTAGACATCAATTCCGACTTGATGTTATAAAAATTGATTCTTATATAAAAATTACTGTAAAATTCGAATGCACTTAAAAACTGAAGAGAAGTCACAGTTCTCTCCTTAGCTTCGTCTTGTTTCAATATTCCTTGTCAAAGCTCGACGACTATGATTACGTCTGAGTATATACATAGTAAATATTGTAAATAACACATAATGCTGTATTGTGTAGTAAATGGTAAAAGATTAGAATTATGCCAGCCTGTTTGGCTTAACATTGACGACTATTGCCATATCAGTACAAATTAGGCTTGATCCCTTACTATGTAGTTCTAAACATAATGTGTAGTAATCGATACAATCGTTAGCCTCAAAAAATTCACCTATGAAGGGCGATTAGGAAAGACCCATCCACTCGTTGGATATCGTATTCAAACAACCTTCCAGCTAGAACATACGTCAACCTTAACATACGTTTACCTTTGTATTTTCAAGTAGAGAATCCATGGATTTATCAATGTTGTTATTGCGCCCGACTGTACGTCTCTCCGGGTACAATCCTCTGAAATCGATCCTCTTTGGAATTGTTTGTGAAGTGCTTCGCGATGTAATGATCAATTACTGTGAGAATTTGCATTGTAGCACCGCTTTATACTGTACTTGTGTTATTTCCTATTTCTACCTTTACATTTTTCGTTTCTATTTTAATTGCTGCGTTTATCGTTTACAGTTGGAGATAATAACAGCGAGCCGCGTTCAGTAATGCTTCTTTGAAACTATTTGATCTACATAAATGCGAAAATGAGAAACTTCGTTGCCTTTGTAAGGGAGTCGGTTTATGTGTTATTAAAATGTTTTATTTAATTACTGTTCGTTGGGTTTTGAGTTTCGTTTTTTAATGGATTATAAAGAGTTTTATATTAAAATTAACGCAATTATCTCTATAAATGCAGTGATTTGTAAGTTTAATTAATTTCTCTAATCTGTTGGAAGAAATCAACTTAAGCTTATTCATTGAGTTTAGTTGGATAAATACTATTAAACAAGATGTATATACCTTACGAAATGCACTATCATAATTAATCTGATTTATGCCGAAATACGAAGACCATAACTTCACATTGTGTTTGAGCTTATCTGTGTCAGCCTATATTATGTGTCAGTGCTCGGCACAGATTTCCCTCACATTATGTGACGGGGCTGGGATTTTGGCAACACGCTAGTCAGATGCGGATTTGTGGCTTGTTCCGGTATTAGTGTATATCTAAGTGCTTCGTAACCGCTCCGCACTAAATCTGAATGATAGTGGCTATCGGAATTTGTAGGTAGCACTATTTGAAACAAGAATTTAAATAATTTCTCAAATGAATTAATTAATTACTTATGTTCCGTATTGGACTTCCTGTGGCTGAAAAGAGAAAGAGAACGAAATTAGTGCACCATTACCTAGTAACTCTGATGTGCCAAAATAAAAAAATACCATTCAATAACATTTTCAGGTCGATGCCTGCCGTGTTTTCCAATTCCTATCCAATTTAACTTAATACATTACTGGCACAGCTGACGTTTACTGGTGGTAGGTCTCTCATATGAATGTGAGACGCCGCCTGGGTAGGTACCACCGCAATGTTTATTTCTACCGACAAATAGCAGTGTAAATTCACCGTTGTGTTTCGGATTGTAGGATATTGTAGCCATAGTACCTACTAGATATTTTGAGACTTAACATCTTATGTCTCAGGAAGTCAGGATGGCGAGCGCAGTGGTATCGTTAACCATCAGGCGAACGTCATACTCGTCTCGACCATCTCTCCATCATCATGCATTAAAACTAAAAAGTCATTATAGCATTTCAAACCTTTTCCTATTTGTATAGTCTTATTACGGTTTCTTACACACTGCACTCAGTGTTATGAGTTTTAAGCCGCTTAAAATCGCAGGACTTCTGTCTAGACAGCTTATTGCACTCCAAACAAACATTGTTTCTCCTATATATGATGAGATAATCAGCTACTAGTGTCCTGTAAGCAGCTTTCAAAACCGATATTTGTAATAAACGGTTTGCTCTGACAATTTTGTAATGTAATCGGGAGCTGAGCTCATAATCCTGTTATTACGTTTTGTGGTACTGTTTTGTGTCTTTTGTTAATTTCTAGTGTATTTTACATGAGAAATATAGAAATTTTATATTGTTAAACCGCATACAGATAACGATGGAATAATATATTTATCTACTAGTAGCAAAAAAGAGAGGTTAGATATTTATTCATTCTTACCTGTACACAAAAAAGGAAAAAATAAAAATAAACTATGTAACCAAAAAGTACAGACAGTTTTTTCTTACAGGCAATCTATGGATGGATTTATGTAAAAGAAAAGAGAGGACAGTCTAAAATATGAATAAAGAACATGAGCCCGAAAATAAAAGGTAAACATATTATTACTATAGGTAATTAATATTTATATGTTTTTAAAACCTTACCTTCTTCTTCTGCTTCGAACAAAGAAGAAAACTTTACTAGATAATTAATTTATTATACTCAATATTACTGTATAAGATTTTTTATTTTCTGAAATTTATTTTATCTTTATAAAATGTAGAACTATGATACTAGTGACTAGTTTGAACTAAAGCCTGAAGCGGGATCGGCTTAACTGTCGGACTGTTTGACTGTGATTAAATTAATAATGTTCAACCTCTACATAGATGCCAATTATTACGATTTATATAAGCTCCTTAGTGATAACTAGGTTTGGCCCGAATTTTCATCCGCGTTTAAATTAAGTGCGTCGGTCTTTTGTTGCCATAGAATAATGCAATAATAATATCTAGGCTCTTAAATAATATGTTAGAGTTGACTCTTAATCGTCGGTGGATACATACAGGGTATATCAAGACTGCTACCGAAAACGAAGCCGGGTGGTAGTTAAAGCGACTTCAGACACAAAGCAACACAAAAAGTTGCAAAAATAAGCGATTTTTTTTTTGTAATTTTTTTCCTATGACCATATTTGGAAGGTAAATACATTTTTTCCTAAAATAATAGTGTATACCCTTTTATTTATAAATAATCTAAGGTATAAAAGTGTTTAAATTATTATTTTAGCAAAAACTATGGATTTACCATCCAAAAATGACGATATTTAAAAAATCATAAAAAATCACTGTCGCGTTTCTTTGCGAAATTTTTAGTTGCATTGTGTTTGTAGTCACTAAAACTACCACCCGGCTTCGTTTTCGGTAGCAGTCTTGAGATACCCGGTATAAACTTATGTGTTATCATCTATAATATACTATACGTACTAATATATGTATATGTACTAATATTATACAGAGGAAAGATTTGATTGTTTGCATAGAATAAGCTCTGCAACTACCAGACCGATTGGAAATAAAATCACCATTAGAATCCTATATTATCCCTAATGAACATAGGCGATAGAATATTTTCAAAAAAATATAATATCAACACCCGGGCGAAGCCGGGTCGGATCGCTATTTAGGTATATTGTAGTCTCTTTTGTCACAATCACATTATAAAACAAACAATTTGTCTAATTAAAATATAATCAGTAATAAGATTGTTAATATTACTGTATCAGTTTGTCTATTAGGTCTTATTTGCACTTCAATTGTCTAGACTTCAAACAACAGACAAAGAACAATTGCTAAATGAAACGATGATATCTCTGTGTACTGAAACACATTAAAGGGTTCTCGATGGTTCTGAGATCGGATTCACTTTGCATAGCACTTGAAATTCAAATGGTGCAGTTCATATTGAGCCTCCCCTTAGCTAAGTGCCTACTGGTTGCCATGACAACCGTGTCTGCAATATGCCCCGGCCGTTTTAATTCATCGCAGATACAATTTTGTGTGGATGGAAATTCTGAAATAGAATTTATGTTATAGAGGACACTTTTAGGGTAATAACTTTTTTTATTTAATTTCATCGTTTGAGAGTTTGACTGAGTGGTATTAGACAAAGAACTGTAGTTTTTGGGACTTAATTCTGTAAATTGAAAAATATCTGTAATATGAACCTAACGATTTTTTTTAATTCTGCCAAGAATCCATTAATTTGATTGCTTACTATTTTCAGAGTCGAAAATAAGCCCGTTTGTTCAGCTTTCACGTCTTTAATTATTCGACTTCTCAACCGACCATTATAAAATATTCATGTCGATATAACCGTTTGTATTTACCCGTCAACGTCGAAGGACAAATAGAATCGGGTTACTCTATTGAATTACGTAGAGTTCTTTATCTTTGAGTCTTTCACAATTGAATAAATAATTCTGGCGAATAATTCCATTCTTTTTAGTGCCAATAATATAATAAACTATAGCATAATAATCTGAACTCATTTTGCTCTCTATATTTGTATCTCAAAACAAAGCAATCATCTTAATGGCATGCACGCTTATGAGGGGCTACGGATACTTGCCAACTATTGCATTATTAGTTACCTGTCTCATGTCAATACAAGTATCAATTAATCCCCTGCTGTGAGAATTCCATCAGAAAACCCCATTCTTGACCTTTGTACTGCCATCAGATATGTCTACGTGCCAAAACCGATAGTTATATACTATAATGCACCTAACATACATATAAAATTTTAGTATGAAAGATCAGACAAAAATATGAATAGATAAAAAAAATGAAACTCATGCGGTAACAGGCTACCACGAAATATACCGACTTTTGAATGGTGCATCGGATTCTATGATTCGTTTTCACGTTGTCGACGGGTGTTATAAGACTGTGGTAAGTATCGGTAAGTAACCGCCATGTTCCGGACTTTTGTTAATCAACAAAGAAACTAGCTTTACGGAATCCTAATGTGTTTTTATAAATAAAATATAAAATATGTGAGATGGATTATGTTACTGACTCTCAAGTAACTAGTTTCGGCTTTGGAGTAACCCAAAAATAACCCTGTTATATACAAGGTTCTATTTTATTCGGTTAGAGATCCTTTTATACCCAGCCTCTCATTCAGTTTAATGCAACAATAAACCTAAAATCCAGCCATCCGTACAAAAAACTACAATCGAATTAGTAAAGGTTTTTATCGCAATCAAATTGTCATTCCGTGCCATACGTCGCATCATTTGACCCTCGTATGACCTTAAAACTAGTTAAGGGCAGGATGGAAGGACCACGGACTTTACGATCTTTCGTAAATATCTCTGATCTTGTATAAAAAAGATGTCGGTACCGTAAATGCCTGCTTAATAAACCGCTTTTATGACTTATTTAGGTTTTACGATCGGAGTTTATTTCGTGTCATTTTTTCGTAAGTATATGAAAGTAACGGGATGTTTAAGGCGTTTCTTTTCATTAAACAACATCTGTGGTGTAAAATTTGATTCATGTTTTAATGACATAATCTGATTTTCAATTGAAGTAACCTACATTGGGTAGAGTATGATTAAGGCTACATCCTTCGGGATTACAACAGTTTCACATAGAAAACTGATTAAGTAGTACTGCGATTCCTCCGGTCATTACGAGTGCAGTGATATATTTTAGCAGTAATATTTTTATATAATTGGTACCGTCGCATATTCAATTAAAAAAAAAAAACACTGAAATTACTGCTGACTGACGTCATTCATTTTATTAAATTCATTCCTTCGTCTTATTATACCTTGCAAGCACGGCAGCGATATATTATTCGAAAAAGGAATTGGAAACATCTCCTTAGAAGCTGTAATTATGCGGGAGATTGCAGTTTATACACAAAGATGTAAATTGTAAGTACCTACATTATTATTATGGTTAAGATAATGAATTATACATGGAAAGTGTGGATGATGCTTTTAGAAATGAATTGAAGTCTTTGAGCTTCTCAATTAATTTAACAAAAAGTGTTTTTTCTTAACACTGAATTTCTATACTTTAAACCAGTAAATTAACAAATAGTACAGTAAAATGTATTTCCATATTTTTTTTTGTGAAAGTGTCTTATTGTGTTACATTGATATCGATGGATTAAATTGCATCTATTGTTAGGAATGTTTCAGTTTTCATGTTTAGAAAGACTGAATTGCTCCAGTCTTCTTGTTATACATCATTCTTACATCCAATCCTCAATATTGCAATAAAATTAACACACATTCCTCCAATAAATCACTAACCAGACCCTGGCTGGCAAAACAAAAGAAATTACACATTAGAACCGGCAGTAAATGTGTACATTTATTCCGAAACGTTACGTCGACGAAAGGAGACTTTTTCCAATAGGATGTAAATAACCCTACCATTTGACAACCTCAAGGGCTTGAAAGCAATCTAGGGGCCTACTATTTTTCTTTTGAAGATACAAAGCAATTGTGAGCGGTTATTGCCATCAGTGGAATAGCCACGCCATGTTCAATTTTTTTTTCTATTCAAAGTACATGATAGGTATACGTGTATTATAGCTAATCCTTTAGGGAACATAAAGCAACGGATACTTTTGTGATCGTGTTTTTGTTACGGAAAACGGTATTGTTACGAAACATTTTTTCTCATTCAAAAGGCGTTTGTGTTTGGTTTACGATATTCTTTTTGGTAAGTAAAATACGTATTTACTTTACCTTTATCAGTTTTTTGATATATGAAAATTCTACGTGTTTTTTTGTTTATCCATAGTTTTATTTTTGTTTCGTTCGACAAGAAGTCCGCCTTTAAACTAGAGGTCGTTGGGTTGATTCTCACTCAGAATGATATTGCCTTAAAGTTCATGATATTTTCAGATTTGGTATTAGGAGAACCGTAACAGTCTTGCAGCTTTCAATATCTACAGTATGTATAATACGAAATGACTGTATGTACAGTCAGCAACATAAGTCGCTACACATTCACGAGATTTGGAATTGTCTTATCATGCAAAATAATAATAATTTTCAATATCGTATAACACTTCTCGGCGTAGATGGCTTTACTTGGTTATATTTTACGACTACATAGTAGTACGTACAAATTTTAAGTCATAAAAAGGTTATCAAAAAATGTCGAGTGTTCAACGACTTATGTTGCTAATCTATTTATGTTCTTATTTATATTATAAGGATCATGGCAATTAATGAGCTAGACTACCCAGTCTATGACTATCCTATATACATATCTACATATAGTTCTTGACATTTATATACAAAATATTTCCTATAGTTATTTACTTAATTTCTTATAAGTATTTGATTTAAAACATTAGTAACTATTTAATGGTAATGTGTTTTTCAAAGAATTACATAACTTACGTTGATCACATTACATTTATGTGTGGACTATGAGAATTATTAAAACGCAATAAATTGCGAGAAAAACACGCTATTCGCCTGATGACAAAGCTATACAAAAGAATTACAAAGCAATGCTTGGTATTCCAATGCGTTTGCCATCCTGAGACATAAGATGTTAAGTCTCAATACGTCCAATAGTTACTCTGGTTTCAATGTCCTTCAAACCGGAACACAACAATGCATTTACACTGCCGTTTTGCGGGAAAAATAGAGAACATATTTTCTATTTATCTTTAATTAAGAAAAAATACATCAAAAAAGAAGTCCAGCATTGTAAGTGTTCATGCACTTTCGATGACTACCAACTGAACCATTTGTTTACTCTGTATGAAAAATTTATAGTAGAAATCTTTCACATATTAAATGTCAAGATAAAAGGTTGCGTCCCAATGTATTTGTTATTGAGAGAGTCAGACGTTAGAGTATAAAGCTAACGTGCTCAATCAGGCTTTGAAAGTCTTAGAGACCTTCCAAATGTATCCTATGAGAAATTACTATGTTTCTCGTAGTACATTTATTTTATGGCAACTTTGTGTTCTATTTCGTTGTCTTATAAGATTAGTAATAAATACACCCAACAGTAAAAATGCATAGTCCTGACCACATATTAAGATTGATCAAGTCATGTACTCGTATCGTTGGTATCAGGAACTTCCGTGAGAATTTTAAATTTCAGGAAAACCCAGACCCGAGACTATTTCAAGTTGGGTTCACGACCATGCCTCGATGCGGAGATCGAACCCGCAGCCCCTCAGTGATACAATCGTCGACTAACCAACTGTACCACGGAGTTGGTCAAAACTGTTTCTGAATGATGAAGTCCTGAGGTAAGTTTTAAAAGATCTGGCAATTTATTTTAATAATTCCCCACACTTGAAAAACATGCGAATTTTGCTGACTGTATACATATATGTTAAAGTTATTCTGAAGTAACTAATTCCAATTATAATTATCATTTATCGATCTTTTCACCAACACTGTATAGCTTAAGTAGGACCTGAAGATATGTCATTTTATCCGTAGTATGTAAAGTATTCATGAAATTTGGTCGTAGAAGGGTTAAATATATTACAAGTTTGCACTTAAGTTTATCTTTTTTTGTAGTAACAAATGTAGTTTTAGGGTTGACGTGTAGCCATTAAAGACGCTATCGGGCAGGGTTAGCTAGTAATAAATAACTAAATCTACACCCACGCGTCACATCCAGCACATAGAAACGCTTACCTCAACCCTCAGCTGCCGATACGCGCAACTAAGCGCCTTAACCCCTTGTCCTCAATGCACGGTCGTCCATTTTTCTAGACAGGCCGGTCGATTCGACCCAAACATCAGTAAATCTCTGGCAGGGATACTTGAGAATGCTTACAAAGATTTTGATAAGATAATTTTGAAGAACCAATATTTTTAAATCTTGACTTGGCAAGGTGGGTTCTGGCTACATTGCATCTAATGGTCGATTGTGTCGATGCACCGAAGTGTCGTCCTTAAGGACCGGCGATTGGGGACAGCTTGGAGAATTTGTTGATACAAATATACTGTATAGCTTACACTACGTATATCATTCGCTTATTAGTCTGTGCCATTTTGCCTTGCATAATAATTTGCTAGACTGAATATTATAATGGAGAGGATCTCTGCTAGTATTGGATATTTATATTGAAATCTGTATCTGTGTTTTGGAAAATCATAGAATTACTTAAACCTTTACTTAAACCTTAAACCGGCGAGCATGATATCTAAAATCAGTGTTTTCTGAAAAGTTCAGAGCTATTACAGTGATAATTTCCTTTATTAGGCACCAGTCTAGGACACTTTTTGTTCAGCTTTCGCAATCTAGTATTTTGTTATTAGACTAATTAATCCATAGATACACTCGCTCGTAGATACATGGAAATAAAGCTTTTAATGACAAAAAATATATACTTAGGTTTATTTCGATTAAGTTTTTTTCTCTCTTGTGATTACAATTTTGAACTCGGTTATTTTTTTTATATTCTTAAATACTTTTTATCATAAATATTTCTTATCAGTCTAAATACTTTCAAACATCGGAAATACTAAACAAAGTTATTTTAAACAAATAGTTTTGGCTATAGGTAGTTTTCGAAAGGAAACTATTATTTATTTGGCATGCTCTTATGACGCGTTATTCGATTTGAAACACTTATTCAATTCTTCGTACAAGGTCATGGGTAATTCCGATCGTCAGTGTCTGCTCCATTAGAAATAAACATACATACATATTTATTAAGAATATAATATTCATGAAAACATCGTGAAGGAAGCATACGATTTGTATTAATTTCTATGATATGTAAAGTCCACCAACACGCACTAGGCCAGCGTGGTGGACTATACGGCCTAACCACTCTCAATCTTACTCTCAATTGTGGAGGAGGCCCGTGCACTAGAGTGGGACATATATGGGTTGATACAGACAATTTTAATGAAACCACAGTGTTAACAAATTGTACTGAAAGTGAAAAAAAAAAATTGTGGTTCGATATTTTGTTACTACGATTTCTATGTTTGCATGTATATGCTGTCAGAGGAATAGCCACGAAGATGACAATAGATTAAAGAACTGAAAAACCGAGCACTGCGCCCTTTGAAGTGTTTGAACAAGCTAACACAAACGCTACTCTCGACTCTAAATACCACGTGGTGGTGGGGTAAGCCTTCTTTACATTATTCTTCTGCTTCGACTTATGCCCACATAGCTACACTAAGGAATAGAAAACATACAAATGATATTTGAAGGAACAAAAAGCAAATCACGCGTCACTACCGGAAAACTATTCAAAAATATACCTTTGGATAACAATGCTATCGTGTATTATGATTGCAAGAAGCCCGAGGAAATAAAATCTCAAGCCAAGAGAGACCAATTCCTTTAAGTCGACACGCTCGTTCACATGTTCGAACGTAAAAAACTGATTTTGTGTCATTTTCTCTACCATTCATATAAAATGTTTTGTGCGTTCGTATGTTCACGTTGAGGCGATTATACTTGGCAATTTCACGGTTTATGGAAATAGGCTCTAAGAACGACTGTCTTGACGTGGGTACCTTATTTACACCCGAATAATTTTCGGTTCTAGCTTTCTGAATGCGAATTTCCATTGTATATACCTAAAATCTATAGTTGATGTGGCAGTCACAGATTTTATAAAGGAAAAATGTATTTTTTGTGTAAAAAGGGGTGTTTAAAGTAAGGCGTATCATGTGCTTGAAATTATACTGACGTAAATATCATATTTCAGTGTTATAACACTATCACGCTCGATAGAACCAAAAATCTTAAAAAAATATAATTTGTGTATATATTATGACAAAGCGTTTTGTATGGACAATGTTTACACTATAGTTTGAAGGATCTGTATTGCATAAAACAAAACTGATGAAACCATAATAATATGCAGTGTCACATTTTGCCTTATGAGTACAATCCGGAGGACCTACAATTTAAATTCCCACTTTCTTTTCCCCTCTCCCTTGCCTACGTATGATTAGCACCACATCTGTTGAAGTTGTGTGGCTAAACATGCTACACATGCCGGTCTACTGGCCGGCATAATTGTATCATGGCATAGGACTGCCATACTATGCCATTCGATACTCTGCCTGCACGGCATTTGCACTAACCATCAGGTGCAGGGCAGTCATTATGCCGTGCTAGTGTAGACCAAAAGTTTTGTGCAATACTGGGTGCTTAACTTCATGCTTAAGCTTGAAAAACTATCATCAAATAAAGTATAATAGCTTTCTAACCTCATTTCTACTTAATAGTACATGACATTACAATTATGGCTTTAAGAAAAGGCTCGACCTTCATTAAAATTTCATACGTCCATATTTTTCTTACCCGTTGAATAGACCAGTAAAGAAATTCAGTAAAAAAGAACCATAAAATTGTCGCAAGTTACAGGTTCAACAAATAACAAACATCTGTTCTGTGACCTACGTCGCATTAAATAAAAAATAAAATGTTTAGCCAAGACTGTTACGACAAACTTCAGGCACTTATTTTCGGACCCCACTGTGAATTTTCTTAAGGCTCTCGTTACCTGCGGAGGTGGAGACACTCATTAAAAAATACTTTTTCTTTTATTATTTTTACTTAATTGCTTCGCAGCAACGTAATCTTCTTAAATGTAGCGATGAGAATAAAAAAATATGAAATTAATTTTCTCGCATCTTAATAAAGAAATGCTTCCTATTTGTCGTGCGTTGTTATATTATACTTGAGAAGATATTCTCATTGATGTTCGTATGAGTAAATACAGGGTATATCAAGACTGCTACCGAAAACGAAGCCGGGTGGTAGTTAAAGCAACTTCAGACACAATGCAATAGAAAAAGATGCAAAAAAAAGCGAATTATTTTTTTTTGTTATTTTTTTCCTATGACCATATGTGGGTGGTAAATACATTTTTTCCTAAAACAATAGTGTATACCCTTTTATTTATAAATAATCTAAGGTATAAAAGTGTTTAAATTATAATTTTAGCAAAAACTATGGATTTACCACCCAAAAATGACGATATTTAAAAAATCATAAAAAATCATTGTCGCGCTTCTTAGCGAAATTTTTAGTTGCGTTGTGTTTGTAGTCACTAAAACTACCACCCGGCTTCGTTTTCGGTAGCAGTCTTGAGATACCCGGTATGTGCGTAATATTTTAGCTACCACATACAACGTTAATAATATTATTAATTATAAACTTAGAAAAAATAAACACAAATTTCTCCGACCCAATAATTACTCTTCAAATAAAACACATTCATTTTTATAAATTGCTTATTACATTTTCCTGATGCGCTGAGTGTAAATCTATTAAAAATCAAAAGGCTAAATTATTTATCTTACTATAGATATATAAATGAAATATGAATTACGAAAACTTTAACTAACGTCTTCAAGAAACAAAATCACAATTTGAACCAGATCCACCACTACTAATAAAGGACATAACACAGTGGGACGTCTTATCATATTATGGAAACCATAAATCCTACCAAATGAACAATAGTACAAATCAAGATTATGGCAATTCATAGTGAGCTAACATCAAAGCGGCTGGCGACCGAGCGATCATATCGCCCGCTTCCTTTATGGGTGCAATTTTGCTATTTCAATCAAACGTAACATTATCTTGGAAGCCTATTGGACTGAAGGACTTGTGATTGGCTAAACGGGTATGTGCTTAGCGATAATGGAATATTATTTGAGAAAGGGGCTGATGTTGGGAATTTTATATTTATGGCATGAATTATTTGAATTATTATTAGGTGATTTGTCATTTATCTGGAAAGCTTAAAACATCAAAAATAAAAATATTGAAATGAAAACTCATTGAGATGTTTGCCCAAAGGTTAAAATATTTCAATTCAAATATTATTCATTGTATTAAATAGTTGAGAATGAAATGGAACAATCATTTAGAGAAACTAACTTACTTATTCGAATAACTAAATAGAAAACTAATTTTTGGAATAGTTAATTATTCTGTTAATTAATTCCAGTGGTATAAATTCAACCGTTCACTAAAATACAAGAAGCAAAATCGCAAAACGAACTCAATATTTTTCGTCTCTTAGCAATGTGTAATTTGGAATTATAAATTTTAAATTAGGGCCACTTAGTAACCCTCAAACGCATCTGTTGTAGCTTTAGGACTTGCCAGCAAAAAAATATTATGCAGTTGCCAAAGTAATTTCGCTTTGTTGCCAAGCAAAAAGTTGCTCAATTAATGCAAACTTGCCTTAATTTCAGCTGTTCCTGATTTACTGAATGTTGTGACGTAGTTGCCAGTTTTTGCTTTTGCGCAACAAACCTCAAAGCTGTAGGCTTTCACTTCCTGATCTAGTGCGTGAGGGATAATCAACCCTTTCGCAAGGGTGTGCGGTGTGAATTATTCACGACGTTACTTTAAATCGATCCCTTTACATCTGTTAGGGTGGGACCCTAATAACAGGTACGTTTTCGGTTTTTTGGCCGTGAATAAATAACATGCAGTTTTTGATTCACTTTTTGTTTTTTATATTGTGTTTGAAATTGAATAGGTGAACAATGGTATGGGAGAAGTTAGTGACCAAAATGTAAATTTTACTTCTGATTCGGTTTTCGGGGAATCTAGAACGACTTTCAAATTATTTTAGGTTTTTGAGCATATCTATTATTCGTATTGGAACTTATAAAATTAGCTTCTGTATCAGCCCCTGTGATCAGCCCGTATATTTTCTATTGCGTGACACGTGCCTTATTTATACCATTGAGAGGGGTTGGGCCATATTATAGTCCAATTGTGCTATAAGAAGAATATAAATATTGGAATTATGATCTTTAAGTCGAGCTGCTCCAGATGTACATAATTATATCGGAGGATATCACTTCTTAGCTTATTATGTCTTCCGCTTTGCTGTGAAGGGAAGTGGATAATTAATTGTTTTAATCAGCCCGCCTAGTTATTTATTCTCTCTGATTTTGTGGTATACAAGAACTTAGTGTTCCAAAGTCACGCGCTGCACTTGATGTTGGCTGACAGAAGTTATAGTGGTATGGTGGGTACTTACCCACTCAACCACTCGGTTGAAAGATTCTTCTCCAGATATAATACAAAAAAAGTAAATGAAAAGATGATAACTATATATCAATATGGCTATTTTATGGATTATATCGCGAATGTGGTTAAATTCACTGGTGGTAGGTCTCTCATATGTGAGAGGCCACCTGGGTATGTTCAGTGGATACTCTGGCTACATTGTCCTTCAAACCGAAACATAACAGTGCATTACCATTGCCCAATACAACAATAAACAATAATAAAATTTAAAAAAAAACTGACTAATAATTTATACAAATACACTCGTTTGGTTCTATTTATTCATATGGCTTTGTAAAAACATATTAAAAGAGTATGTGGGTTCAAACTTCAATCAATCCCTACTCCTACGTAAATATTTGGGTTTCAACAAATTAGTTTCAGGTCAGAAGGTTGTTGAACCGAAACACCCCCAGTAATTCGTGATACCAGTATTAGGCTTCCAATTTTAATGCGAGTTTCGCTGAGATTGTATATATTTAATTTAGAGACCTCTCGCGTATCCCAACAACAGTTTTCATATTTTCAGGTTATACAAGACCGACGTCTGACCTCTTATTCTTAATTGAATCCTCTTGTTTTAAATATGAATTATTTTTCTTGGTAATGAACAGAGGTTCCGTTGCCTGTCAATCAGTATTAGAAATTCAATAACACCATTATATCAGTTACAATATTATATTTTTCATGAAGCTTTGTACATTAAATATATCTTGCATATAATATATTTTATAAATTTCTCAGTACTTTTTAATTTCGTTTATAATCTTGAGCGAATTCTTGTATAAGTAGGTAGCTTCCTTTGATTTCTCGCTTTCATTTCAATCTATTGACTCCCACAAAATAAAGGGTGGTATTTTAATCGTGAATTCTCCGATCAGATTCTCGCAGTTTCGATTTGTTTTGCATTTTTCTACTTGACTTATAGGGAAATGTTTTGTAATTATTTTACTTCGATAATAAAATTATCTTGATTTGTTTTGTCTCTTTTTTAATGGAATCTAAAGCTATTGCAGTTTAAAATTGTGGGTATATTTTAATGGTAGCTATGTGCATTAAATACTGTGATTTTAATATCTAGCCACTTAAACGCAAATTATAATAATACTCGTATGCTTTATTGGAACCCATTACAAGATACACTTTAAAGGATAAACACTTAATAGTTCTGTACAATGAGTGGCCTTATCACTAATAGCGATTACTATTAGGCAAACTTTATCTTTACCAAATATAATCGTATTTGGTAAATCTAGATATTTATAAAAAGTATCAACAATAGACAGTCCTTGGAACGACAAAAAAATCAATACGGCCAGCCAAAGGAAGTCCACTGCGGAACATAGGTCTTTCCTAATGATTTCCATGGTAACCTGTTGGAGGCAGCCTGCATCCAGCGACTTCCCGCGACTTATACCAGGTCGTCTAACTATCTTGTGTGTGGATGTCGTACGCTGCGCTTTCAGCTACGTGGCCTCCATTCGAGATCTTTTTAGCCCCATAGGCTATCAGTTTTCCTTCATGATATTCCTGTAAAATTTCAATTTTGGTTCTCTAATAACATCAAAGGCTGGATCGAGCGCAGGTCCGCCGACGGGATGCAAACTAAACCGCATATCTTGTGCGTCGGGCCTAACCTCATTACGCACCCTTGTTTTACGTCAATTTCGCCAACAACACCCCAGAGGGATGCCTCACGCCTCCATTTGCAGACAAGAAATATATTTACATACACCCATGGAATTGTTAATCAAGGAAGTTATGCGAGAATTTGTTGGCAAATAATGTTTAATGAATTGTATTTGCGCTAATTTTGTATGAGGGTCCCACCAGACCCAGATTTAGAGATGCAACATCTAATAGTTTCTTAGATTGACGCGAATGTTGCACATTGAAATAAAACTACCACCAAGAAAGCAGTAAAGTATTCGTAACGTCGGGAGGTCAAATATTTAAAAAATCAAACCATATATATTCGCAATAATACCCGTAATTAATAGTATTCAAATTTCGAAATTATGTTTTTTTTAAATATCTCATCTCTCTCATATTATGTTACACCTTTTGCTAGTCTATGTATTAGCTCCTTCCTGTCATGTAGTATGTGTAACCATGATTTAAAATGTACTTACCGGCTCACACGTTTAATATAGTGATAATCGTGCGTAGCCTGTTAATATTTTTATGTCTGGAGATTATTATTGGTCTTGAATTGGTACAAAAATATATTCTTAGTCACTCTGTGTAGATTCTCCGGTTACAAATAGAGCTAAAGGAAAAAAAAAAATGATATATACTCCAAATATTTTGAATCTGTGTGGATTACAACTTATTTAAATTACTTTTACTTACGAATTTTATCGCGGAGTCGGTTTAAATTTTACATTTTTAACTTCCCGCTTTTTCGATCGACTTTACAGCTTTCATGGCCACGGGGAGGATTCTTAATGCGGGGCGACTTATTTGAAGTTTTTTATACTTACATTTTTAAATACGACAAGATTATACGTCAATTTAAGATCAGAGACAAACGCGACTGTAAGAAGCCGAGAAATAAAATGAAGCAACTTATGTGAAGTTGCTTGTTGAAGGTTGAGAGCTGTAAAGGCACAGGGACACCTAAAGAAACGAGACGAAGGCAGAAAAACAGCACGTTTTTATGAGTACGATTCTACAATTTGGCTGACAAAAAAGAATCTAAGGTAATATTTGGCTTTAACGCTATTTTTATTTTTTGATTGTAATGAATGGCGATACTAGCATGCCGTTTGCCTGATGGTAAGCGATACGACCGCACATGAATATATTAGCGAAACCAAACAACACCGAAGTGTTGTAAGTTAGGATGTCGGCGTCCATAAATATAAAAATATTTCAGGTAACCCCTCACTGCTCCTTTTTAACCGACTTCAAAAAAAGGAGGAGGTTCTCAATTCGACTGGATGTTGCTTTTTTTTTTTTTTTTTTTTTATGTTTGTTACCTCGTTTCTCTGTACTGTGTGAACCGATTTCGACCATTCTTTCTTTGATTGAAAGCTGATGCTTGTCGTTTGGTCCCATAAAAATATGGTGAAGATCTGATGAATATCTTCGGACCTGGAGAGGGGAACTCCTTAAAATTAAGGAGAATTGCAATGGTTCTTTTTGCATTACGTTCATTAGAAAAGTTAAGATACAGTAAGAGAGGAAAAAGGGGGTGGGGGTGAGGGGGGGTGGGTGATAAAATTAAAATACACGTAAATTCTAATATCTTCGGCAGCTTTTAAGCGATTATAGTGATTTCTTTTTCATTGGAAAAAACGTATTGACAGGTTGATCCCAGGAATACGACATGAAGATATGATGATTATGTTCGGACCTGGAGAATAGAACTCTTCAAAATTTAGTAGGATTCCAATGGTTCTTTTTGCATTAAGTTCATTATAAAAGTTAAGCTACATTAAGGGAGGGAAAAAGGGGTATGGGTGAGGGGGGGGGGTGATAAAATTAAAATACACGTAAATACTAATATCTTCAGCAGCTTTTAACCGATTTTAGTGATTTCTTTTTCATTGGAAAGAACGATTAATAATCAAAATATATAGATCCAAACATATAGTTCCAAACATATAGATATTTAAATTAATATAAGGCATAGATCCTATATGTTTGGTACTGGGCGGCCCACCTTCAATATGTTACGCATATATTTTGATTTGTTGGCTAGGCAAGTCATTAAGCAAATTAATCAACATGCACGAGCTCCATGAAATAAATATAATTTTTTTGCTTTGGAGTGGTAGTTATTATTTTATTTATTTTTGGTTTTTAGTGGATTTTTGTTTTGAAGTCGGTTTTTATTTTTTTATCTCATCAATCGTCTTTCTAAAGCCGATTATGAAACATTACAAAAAAAATAGAATAACTACACATTGATACATAGATTATAACATAAGATCTTACCTTATCAAACTACTTATAAACTTAGATTGAATAGTAAAATAAACCAAAGCCATTTTTATATCTTTGTAAACAACTTTAAAGATGTAAAAGTACTCGCCAACAAAAATCAGTATTTAAATAAAACAACGTCCAATTTAAAGACATTCCGAATGGAGTAGTTTCCGTTCAACTATTTCCGTTTCATTTTCAAGCGACTCGCTTTTACGGTGCGTGAAAAACTTGAGACTGTTACATCTAGATAAAAATGTTTAGTATTCATAGTATGTTCTTTTGTAATGGATATTTCATTATACATGAGCTGTTATGGCGTAATGGATAAGATTTCTTAATGAGGGTGAAGGGAAAGGCTCATTCTCGCGTGTAATGAGTTTTTAGGATGTAATATGTGGTGTATTTTTAGGTCTTGCATGCATAATGTGCGTTTATTACGGGTGAATTTGTTAGAATTTTACTTAGGTATTAAATTTTAATGTATGTTAATAGAATAAAGGATATTCAGAATCTGAAATCTTTTGAATAATTAATTTAAAGTTTTGATTTGTAAAGTCTAGCAGTACAAATCACCTCTAAATGGGATTTAAGATTCCTACTAAATTCTTACATGTCCACTATTTCTTTTTTTTTTTTTTTTTCAATTTGAGAATTTGACAAGTTTGCATTACATATTCACTTATAGTAACAGTATCATTTTAAATTCTGATGTTAAATTATACCTCAGCATAGCATACATAGGCATATTAGGTAATCAGTAGTAATGTCAGAGGAACCCCTGCCTAAAAAGATTTGATTTCAGCTACGTTGATGGACACGCTGTAATTGGAGATTACACAGATCATTTCAAACAAAATCACAGGTATCAATGTCTTTGATCTTTATGTTAACAAAATTGCTCGGAGCGCTGAAATTTATCATTCAATCAATAATTTAGTAGGTGCGTATCGTACCCTCATTATTCAGAAAGGGTTAATAATCAGATAGATATGAAAATCGCTTAACCCTTCGCGCACACGACAACTAGTATTAATATTTAATAGGTGTGTAATTGTGTACCTCCAGGGTTCACGGAGGTCCTTCATTTAAAATGGGTTGGTTAATCCTGGGTATAAAGTTACATAATTATAAAGGACATAACGGTACGTTTTGGACAAATTTAAGTTACTGAATTTGTAGTTTGTGGCTGCGCCAGAGCGAGTTTACTCGCGTCCGACAGTCGTAACTGTAAAACTCAATCTTCAGTCATCCAATATGTGCTGCGGAGGAGTGGATTTGATTTTTTTCTTAATTGATTTAATTTTCAGCGTACGTGTTCTGGTAGCACATCTCCCGATCGTTTATGGGAAAAAGGCTTGATTTTATGTATGTGCGTAATTTTTGTTTAGTTTTATTTGTTGTTATTTGGTCAATTTTGCTATCTTCAACATTCAATGTCATTTCTTTCAATACCATTCTTGATCTTGACTGGCACAAAGTCTCGTACAAAAGGTGTTTCTTGTCACGTGCATTGTTAACCTATCTTGTAATTTTTTTAACTAAAGGGAACGCTCTTAAGCAATCTTAAACTTTGGCACCTTAGGAGAGGTCTAAAAAGTTCGTACACGTTACCTGGATTATCAATCAAAACCCACTGAAAATTTAAGGTTTCCTAGCAAATGTAATTTTCTTAAAGTACCTCAAATATTGTGTTAGTTATTTATATTTTTGCAATTTTCACACCGCCTTTTTTTAATATACAGTTTAAAAACATATATTTAGCTATCAAATTTTGTTCTTTTCGCACGCCCTTTTAATTCAGTTTGAGCGATAAGGACAAAAAATTCCTGTGAATAAGGATATCCTTGCGGTAACCCTAAAGCTATATATTTGGCGGTATGTCGCAGTGATCTAAATGGAGATGCATTAGCGTCGGACGGTAAAGAGAATTCTTGAGGAGATGCCTACGTGTTTGCATTAGATGTTGAGTTTCGAGATGTTCGTCGGTTTGATCAGTGTCTGGATGTATTCGGTTACGATTGAGTGGAAACTATGTGCTTTTGGCTACTTGAAACTATATGAGTATTTTAATTTTTTGTCTCTCGTAGTTCCTGATATCCGCGACATAAAACTTGATATTAGTGTGGGGTCAGGAATATGTATGTGACTGTTTGGTGTCTTTTATTCTTTATTTTATACATATTCAAAATATTTTATGCGATGTTGTTAGAAATACATTGCTGTTTTTTAATGTTATGTCTGTATGTTTTAATACAATTTTATAGAGGGAGATCATACATTTGCGTCTTCAAAAACGTGGATATTTTCTTGTTCGTAATGTTGGTAGCACTTCTATATTAATGTCACCAATTATTTATTTATCCAATTTACCATGTAAAAGAGAAAGAACAAAAAAAATTGTATCACAAATTAATAGTTTACAGGAATACAAGAAAAAACTATAAGTTGTAATATTCTCTGCATTTGAAGTTTATTTTTGTTTTAAACAATTCTAAACTTTGTAGAGAGAACTAATAACAATGTTACTTCTAGTGTTACAAGATTCAAATGTTTGTAATTTATTACGTTTTAACTTTTGCGTTCCTTTATTTTTCAAACATAATTTTTCCTCATTATTGGGTAAGTTTTTTTTTCTTGTATACGAAATAGAGAAAATAATTACGCTGTGTTATAAAAATAAGTAAATCTTATAAACCTCCACATTTTTCTGCTTAGAAATATTCCTTCAAAATATGTATAAAATCCTTTATACATAAAATTACTAATATATAAAACATTCAATTGATATTTGGTTTTACCCACATATACAAAACGTCCAACATGCGTATTTAATGTATTACAGTCGAGTCGAAATCTGCTATTTCATATTCAAAATCGGGCAGGATTTTAAAATACGGCTTGCGTAGAATCGCTAGCCAGCAGCTGTTAGATATCCCCAAAGAAACAAAACTAAACGAAATACTAGTTTTTTTCTTTAGTTATTTTGAAATGGTCGTTTTCACGCTGCCCAGGGTTTTAATTAAAGTTGTCGTCCCGCCATACCGGCCGTATCCGTTTCAAAAATTCATTAAAATCTTTTAACAGAAAATTCAGTAAACAACCGATATATTTTACCCTTTATGCGAATACGAAATCGTTATTTATGATGCGCTGTGACCGCAAATTTAGTAAGCATGTGATTTATTCGACGACAGTGTGAGCTGACGTAGTTTCTGTAATAATTTTGAATACGATATACGTACATGTACATACGACTACATAGATGTACATATATATCACCGAACATCGCGGTTAGAGACGTGTAATTGAAGGGTGTTGTGCCCAGCAGGGGGTATAGATTGTTGATATATAATGATTGTAGTGGTATACATGTGTCCTGAAACAGGTGAACGCAAATAAACATGACTAGACTTTTAAGCGACAATAATATTAGCAGAGGTACTAAAATTTCAATTTATTACTTGAAATTTCTTGTTCTAAAGCATACGATTATTTATTAAAAATTTACGTTGCAAAAAAGTGTCAAAAATCAGTTCATAAATATTTATTTTATGAGTGAGAAGGCATTAAGATAAAAATATTTTTTGCTAATCGCACACCTTCGTGTTTTTCAAGAATTTTTCCTCTTTTTCCCTACCAAATAGTGCCCCAAGCCGTTAATTTACTTCCAACTCCCATAAATTGATAGCATCGTTAATGTCTTCGGCGTGGCCGAATGAGTTTTCAATAGCCGTATTCGAGGATTAAGTGGATAACCAGCACGTTACGATCGTATAAACAGAATCTTCATTTGGCTAAAACTGGGTAACTCATTACCATTTAGGCTCGGAAACGGGCCGAATATTAAACAGGCCGGGGCTTATAGGTAGGTACCGGAGGTGAGAATTGAATTAGATATGTTACAGCCAGTTTTGAAACACGCCAAAACTAATATTGACCGGCCTAATTGAAAAATGGGTTCGCTCACAATATTTTTATATTAGCCCCTATTTTCGATGTTTGGTTAAAATAAAAACCGTGTTTTGTGTCGGGAGTTTCCTTGTTACTGGTGTCGTGTGTGACTGGTCGATATCAGTGGTGTAATGGGCAAGAAGCCAGCTTGTTTAGTTACCGTCCCGGGAACAATTTTGTGTCTACTAATGCTTATTTCAGTTCTAGAATTTTGTGGACTAAATGTCAACAAGCAATTTCTGCTATGTTACTTACTTTTAACGAATTTGTGGATTTGTTTTGTACCTCGAACTTTATTTACAAAACACATTATTAAAACAAATATACCATAGTTGTGTTGTTTTATATGAACGTAATTATGCCATAAACTATAGCATAACACCTTATAATTACTTCTTATAGGAAGACTACGAATAAAATTAATGTTATTATTTACTTAACATAGAATTGAATATTTATGAGGAACAAAAGCCTCGTTAAGAAAGGAAAATAAAATAAATTTTCAAGATTATTCTAACAACACCCAAATATCGCAAATTATCAGCGACGCACAAAGCGGCATGTTTTGAGACTGTTTGAAATGTGTCGTACATAAATTGCGTTGTCGTGTCGACTGCTAACCAATACTCTGCTTCACTGTGCGTGTCACTAATACGCTAATAATTATGTCCTATGTTTTGATTTTATGTGCATCAAGCAAAACTGACGGCTTTCGGTCAAATAGATTTAACACTGGCGATTAAAAACTGCATAATAATTCTAAATTCAAATTAGTAATAAAATCAAATGAATGCGTTAATATTAAATTCAAATTATAATCATTTAAATTTATGTGAATTTTAATTTGGAATTATAAATACTCCTACAATAAGTTTTAACAAAAAGCCATTATCTCTTTTGTTAGAAATCGTATTTAGATTGACCATGCAAATATTATATGCAAAGTAATAACTTTACTGTTACCAATATATACTCTATAGCTTCTACCTCCAAGTTGTATTGCAATTGTGTATACTAAAAATGTAACACAGTGTATCACATACAAACATACATATAGTGGGTTTAAAAAAGAAATAAAAATGTGTATTGCTCCACTTTTGGTTTATATTTATGAGTACAAAGTCCGCTCGGCTACCATATGGTACGGCAGCCTATGTGCAGTATTCCAAATATAGCCTAACAAAACTGCTCAATAAGGCTGAATGTTTCCTTTGCTTGAAATTTAGTGAAAAATCTAAATATTTCAATTTTAATCCAAAAAAATCCACTAGTTCTGGTATATTATGTGTTCATAAAATTACAATACCATTAAGTGAACAGCCTAGGTTTTTCACGAATTATATATATGTACTGGAGTTACTTCTAGGGTGTAATAAAAATCATATAAAAGTTTTGCGAGGCGAGCAAACATATTTTATTAATCTTTTCATGTATGATTTTATTTTATTCCTCGAAATGAATTATGTACGTATGAGCGATGGAAATGCGAAATATGGAATAGTTATTATTCAATGGAATATTAAGTTTCATGTTAGCTCTGCAGAGTTGAGTTTGCTGCCTGGTTAACATAAATAAGTGCTTTATTTAAACCTTTATTGTGCTCAAAATTTAACATAAAAAGTACACAGAAACAATAATAAAACAAAAATACAAATTGCGGTCTTATCGCTCAACACCAATGTCTTACGGACAACCATCGGATAAAAAAAGAAGGAGAGAGACCGTGCCTATATTATCATTCCAGCCAAACCAGAGCTTTATTACCAATCAAGGGTGGGATCATAATGTGATTTGTAATTTCTAAACGCATTGCTCTTTTCAAAATAAGTTTACAATACAGTGATTATACATTTAAAAAAGGTGCATAGCGGTTTTGTGTTACCTTCGGATCTAAAATGACGTACTCATACTGCGTAAGAAATGTTCTATAATCATGAACACTTAGGTTTCATTAACTTATTCTTTTATTTAAATTAACCACTTGTAACCGCTTAGTATGCAAAGCCTTTGATAATTACGTCTACCTTTAACATACAAATAAGTTGGAAACACTGATTTATAATGATAAGTTTGAATATATTTTAATTTGTAACTGCAACATGTGCCAGCCACTACGGTAGAATAGACTTATCATTTCGAGTCGCCGTGAATTTAGAAATATTTTTATAAATAAGTTCACTAAGTAAAATACTAGAGGGAAACCAGTGAAAGGAGAGGGAGGAATTCAAAAATTGCGGTAAGTTACCACTTTTCTTGACACAAATATTTGTTCGCCTTGTCCTCTTTAGAATCTATCTTATCTTGATAAAATGAGTAGGTAAAATCTTATCCCAATATTTTCTGCTGAAAAAAATATTCAGCCCCACGCCAATATCCGCGGCTGTAAAAGACTGCAGCCCTATAACGTCTCTTTAGACACTTTCTTGCAGCTTATGTTACAGAAAATTCGACATTCAATACACGCCTTTGCTATTGTCAAGCAACCCTTCGGAATTTTTATTTACATTCAATAAGGTCTTATGTTTTGACATGAAGCATTGAATTATGACCCATATATACGTAAGTATTAAGGGTGATTTTTCTCTGTAATGATTGCTTCTGTATAGCCAAACAAATATTATACGTTATCAATATAAAGAAACACCGCATGTGGGGCATAAATTGCATGTTAGGAATCTATTGTGTACAGTTTCCTTATGAAAATTGCAGGTGATCATAAAAATATTTCCCACGTACTCGTAAGGCGACGAATATAAAAAAGATTTTGAGGAGATATAAGGGTAAAATATGCGGACATAATTTTTGGACATTTTCGGAACTTAGTTTATTATCTTTATGATACTGAGGCTCGCTGTGATAAAGTGAAGTTACTACGCAGTTTCTTTCCTGTTAAAGTAGACGATGAAATAAACACTGGCTTTTTCTTCCAAAGTCAGAAAAGTTAACACAGAAAAAATATAAATAACTTTCATTTCCAAAATTAAATTCAAGATCATATTTTCACCATAAGCGCGAGATAAAAGTGCGATGTGGCCTGTTGGTAAACGGACTAGACGCGACTGCCAATATTTTCACGGTGGTTGCGGGTTCGAATCCCAGAGCATACCTCTGACTTTTCGGAGTCATGTGTGTATTGATAGTCAATCACCACGCACTAAAAACAGTGAAAGAAAACATCGTGAGGAAACCTGCATTCCATAGCAATTTATAATAATTTCTAGGGCATGTAAGTCCGCCAACCCGCACTAGGCCAGCGTGGTGGACTATATGGCCTAACCACTCTCAATCGTACTCTCGATTATAGAGGAGGCCCGTACCCTGCAGTGGGATGTATATGGGCTGATACAGATGCCCGTTAATTTTGAATACGGGCAGCTGGCATACATAGGCCTATTTTCAACATACATTATCAGAGTTACCCACCAGTTACACCCGCTAGGCAGATATAATCACACCCAAACCACCCAAGTGACATACGTATATAGTCCTGACCCGACATCGATCGAGTCTCGCGTCGTAGGTATCAGGAACTACGAGACTTTTTGGTGTCACAAACATACAGACCCGAAATAAATACCTGTGATTCACATAAATATTGCCCGTAATATATGCTCCCTATAAAAATATTCGTGCTTATTTATTTGGGTGATTACGTCATCATCATACATTTTGTTCCCTCTAATAAAAACTGTATGATTCCTCTTTTCAGGTTGTTCAACAGCCCCTTCACCTCAGCAGATGTTCTCGCAGATTTTAGATAGAAGCAAGTTACAAAGCAATTAAACTAAAACTTCCATAAGAAGTTTAACAGCGAAATACAAAATAATTCCGTTAGTAAAATTCGTTTTATTGTCTCAGCTGAAACTAAAGAAATTGAGTTATGAAAGTGCAGAAGAGATTTATAGACTCGCCGCATGGTACGTAATACCTAGACGTAAAAAGTGACCCAAATTCTTCTTAATCCTTCTCTCAAGTAACTTATTTTAATTTAACGGCCTAAAAGCGTGGAAATGGTGAAGATAAAAGCGAAATAAATTATGGACAGAAACGGAAAGTCATTGTTTCTCATTTTCTTTATCTCGCTGTATAAACAGATTCGCTGCATCAAAAAATCTGATAAGACGTTTTTTATTGCTTCATTTAAATCATTATTTGGTGATAAAATAATCATCGCCTTATTTATTAGCCGGTTTTTATTTTCACGAAAATTTTCAGTGATGTGATGTTCTAATGCAGGAATGACGTAATAACTAATTACTCTTGCTATTTTATCGTCACATAATACCAACACATTACATTTTTCACAACATATTTTGACACTCAATAAGTATATAAAATCTAGGATAGTATCGGAGAGAAGAGTTTAAACCGAAGTAATTTAAAGAAACAATTTTATAAAAAAGAAATTCATAATTTCATTACAATATATTTCAGTACACAAAAACCATTTCAAGGTTTGTTTCTTATCGTACCGGTCCGTATATATATGCACGCATACTTAAACCATGAATAAATAAGAACCCTAAAAAGAAACATAAATAATCCAGTACCCTTTAAACTGCCACGAAATTATTGCGATCACGGTCGTGATCCCAGACATTAGGAAAGAAATAACTCTTGGAAATGTTCCCATATAGTCCATAAGACGTTTCCACGCGTATTTCACATAACATCGGGCCCTCCCATCCGTCTCACAATATGTTCCCGGCATAGTGTTACGAGTTTCGTAATTTGATTCAGCTGAAATATTAACTGAGAAAATTTGCTCGCAAAGATAAATGTTGTACAATGAAGGGTGTCGCTAAACACATTTGCGCTATTGTGAGCGGTCGTGCTTGCACTTAATTAAAGACCTGTTGAAGAAAATCGAGAGACATTTAGGTGATAAAACACGTTCACAGACTCTGAGATAAGATCCCTATACAATAGGTATTGAATTAAATTTCTATTGAACTCAAACAATGCTTTTGCGTTAGATTAATTTTTGAGTCGCTGATAGCTTGCGTTCTTCTCTTTTTTGTAATAATTCACCGAATTAATTTTAAGTGTTAGAAATGTTCAAAAATGTTGTAGGGCAATAATAAGTGAGCTTGAGATGTATCAAGCGTGTTTTAACCTTTTTTAATAAGACTAAAATCTTATTAAAGAAAGAATAAAAGTTGACTTCGAGTATGCCATTTGCATATAGTCCACGCGAGTTGTACTGACCACGCTGTACCAAGAATATTATCCAAAATATGTTAAATATGAATAGTTTAAGACATTAGCGTTGTTTCACCCGTCGAAAGTCCAACGTTGTGTATAGGCCTCCTGCATCTCACATTAATTCAACAGCGACCTAATGGAAGTGCCTAACATCTTGCGATTTGACATCTTTTACCGTTTCAAAACATGTCTTAATACTCAAAAAAGATCTATTAATATATTTTCTCTCTTTTATAATAATCTCAAGGTCAATATTTCCACGTCTATGACGTCAGCACGCAAACAACCCAGTGTGATTACAGCAGATGTTGTTAATAACGTTTCGCATTGTTTTTTGGGTGCGAACGTGTAGAGATTCTGCCATTATTATAATGCCTACACGTAAGGGTCTGTGTCCACTACAATAGCATAAAATCACCGTTCAATGAATTGACATAGGCTTTTTAATTTTTCTGTTTATTTGCCACTACATAATCTTATAAATGTATTCAAATCTTAGAACTATGTTAAAGACAATATTTTATTATTTATAACATATATCTTTGTGAATTCATTCAGCGCGCAACGAAATATATCAACTTCAGCCGCAATAAGGCTAAGAGTGCATTATTTTTTAATTATCATTATTAATTATTATAAAACGATGTTCACTTAACTTACATCATCGGCGGGGACGTTTAATAGTATTTATTATCATTTTTTTCTAACACGTTCATATTACAAGCATAGTATTTCCACATTGTAGTGGGCAGACTCCTTAAATGGTATAATTGTCTGAAGATTCTTTTTCTTCTACGTAGGGCAATAATTGGCGCCTTGACCTTTTCAATATACTATTAATTAGGATCGCCTTCAAAGAATATGATTAGTGAACTAACAAAAAGTAATTTAATATTTCTTGTAGAAAAAATATCGATATAAAACACTTTTTCTTTACCTACTCGATTTTGATTGCTGAATAATGGTTAATTTCATTACGTGACTACATGAATTTCGTTTTCTTAGTATCCGTTCAATGTAATATATATACGTTTTCGAGATTACATTTCTGTTCGTTAGTCAAAAGTGTATATTGCAAGACTAACGCCCAAATACTGCAACGCAACTTAAATATAACTTGCGCTTAACTACGTTAATCCCGATTAAATGTACTAGCTAAGTGGGCCGTGCGCTGTTAAGATCAACTTATTATTTCAATGGCGTCCCAGTATTCGGGCGTAAACTACGCTGCAGTATACGAAAAACAGAAGTGCGAAAAACTGGCGGCCGCTGGAGCCGAAAGGATTTGGAGTTGAGGCCACGTACAGGCAAGAGAAGTATTGGACGCCCAACTACAAGCTCGATGGATTATCTAGAATGTTGCAGGGAGTCGCTGGATGCAGAACTCTTCCACCAGGTCAATGTGGAGATTATTGAGGGAGGCTAATGTTCAGCACTGGACTTCCTGTGACTGAGGTGAGAGAGATAGTTTAATTTAACAGCCTCCGTGGCACAGTTGGTAAGACGCTGCGTCTGAAACGAGGGGCTGCGGGTTCGATTCCGTACTGAGATAAATGTTTTGTGCGGCTCACAAATATTTATTTCGGGTCTGAGTGGTTGTCATGCCGAAAAGTCTCTCGTAGTTCCTAATACCCATGACACAAGACTCGATCTGAGTGTGGGATCAAGACGATGTATAAGACTGTTGGGTGTTATTTATTTATTATTTATAATGGCATACGATTTTCGAAAATAGGCGAGAAACTCCCTCCGTCTAAATGGGCTGTAAGGTTATTTCATGTCTAGGTTGTCGCTAATAGCGTAATACTAAATACAATGACATTATATTGTAAAGGAATTCCTGCCTCTCAAGGCAAGATCATAGCTCTCACAACGGCCTTAATTTTGTGAGCTAGGCATACCGTACTCGCGTTTCAGCTGTATAAGTCATTATCACATACAGGGAATTCCTTTCCCAGTGAGAATTTCTTAGTACTATACTTATTCATTAATTGCGTTTATATGAGAAGATTTTTACTGTATAATCCCGCTCGTTAATTGCATTATAATATATTTTGAATTATTTTATATGTATATGGCGATAAAAAATTCACAGACAGATAGATAGGTTTATAAACCTATTTTAGTTAACTTTTGTTTTTCTTTTTCGCTGAAACCGAATTCTAACTGAATAACTAAAAGAGGTTTTTAAACTGTCTATGAATTAGATTGTTAGACAGTGGACTTCCTGTATCTCGACATGAAAATAATAATTTGTCCAACAGATAAGCAAGTGATTGGAATAAAAAGTAGTTCGATTTTTGGAAAATCTATTTACTTTTAGGAATAGGAAAAGTTATTTTCATTGTATCTTATTATAATTTCATGAATGATTCATTATGCAGGCGAAATAATGACTTTATTTCACATGTTAGTAGACATTCAAATATTAATATCTAGAGCAATTAATATTACCTTTAAACTTGTGTCTGTAATTACAGCATTGACGGGCTTCATCTACAAGAATTAATTACGTCAACTCGTGTAATACTACGCCAGTCATGCATGACATATTTGTAAGATCGTGACGTAAAGACAAAACAGAAAGATGAGTTATAAAGGCAGATTATTATTATTACACTTTTATATAATTTGTATATTACTTCAAGTTCTACTGATGGTAGCTCTTTTATAAATATGGAGGAGGACGCCTGTGTAGGTACCACGGCAATGTCTTTTTCTCTTGCCAAGCAGCAGTGTTGATGCAATTTTGTTTTCCGGGTTGAAGGCGGTTGTTGTCAGAATAACTACTGTGTGATAACATCTTATATCTCAGAATGGCGAGTGCAGTAGTCCAAGCATTGCTTCATTGCATGTTGTTGTTTGGATTGGCTATTGTCCATGAGTGATCGTATCGCTCACTATCAGACGAATGCCATGCTTGTCTCAATATTCATGGAAAAATGAAATGGATTTTTACTCTTCCTTATTTTTTACAGAATACTTCACAGGCCCAAGCTCGCTTATGCTCGAAATGAACCATGCTGGCTGATACCCAATGGCGACCCAATGGTGGCAGATAATAATGCCGAAACCCAAATGTCGCGGTGATATCCAGCAGCTATATTAGAGTAAGAAAATACACTAGAGAATAAAATACAGCCGAGGATTTCCTTTAGCTAAAATATGTATTGCGTGTATATTCTATCCTTTTGTATGCAATTTTAACACAAACAAAAAAACTAATAAAAATAAATAATGTAAATGCTACAAGGCTGTTCTTTGAAGTATTCCATATAGTCTGTACGACCAAATAAAATATTTATTTTTTTCCATCTCACAGCAAAGCCAGTAATGGTTACGACTGGTCTAATGCCTCTTGGACATTTTCTGGACCCTTTTAAGCCTCTTCATTATCGTGAAAGCAATCTTTATTTTCCATTCCTATCGATCGACGTGTTAAGATTAGTATTTGGGTCTATTATAGACCATAAAACTCTCCTAATGGTATTTTTAAGCTTGCGAAAATGTAATTAGGAGGGTAATTGCCAAAAAAGGCGCGTTTCACAAGTACCTAACTAGGGTTCTCTGCTTATCTTTTATTTTTAATGTTCCTACTACGGAGTGTTTCAACATAATTGAGGTTATAAAAATAATATGTAGGTTTAATTAAGCACGGCTTTTCACTTGTTTGTGTGAACTAGTGGCAGTAGGTTGATTCGGAAATTTTGCTTGTGATCAATTTTTAGAACTAATTACGTACAAACACAAATATCATTGAAAGGCAATATTTCTGTCACAATAGTATTATATAGCGTGTAACATGAGGCAAACATTAGTATTTTTAAATGAATGAGTGGGAGCGTAGTTACCGCATATTACCGTCTCTTTCACATCCGCACAGTTTAATGCATATCAAGACTAGTGACGTCATTAGTTTTGTTTTTCATCCATTTGTTTTATTAAGAATTTTATTTATTTTATTGAAATAGGCACACCAACGATATGTATGTATATTGAACATTTTCTAATAATAGATTAAAAAAATATTAGCCTCTTAGATTTTGGATATGGATAGTTTTTGATATATGTATTACCTATCCCAGTAGTCAAATACCCTATTACAGTACCGATAAATCGGCTCTAGTGAGACATTATCGGTTTCTCATTAAATATAATCGAAAAGAACAACTTTATTGCTGCGTGTCATTCCTGGTTTGTGATTTCCTTAGTTTCTACTGTTTATGGGAAGATTTTTGTAATCCATATTTATATTTTTGATTTTGGTTTACCTATCTGTACTTATATTATAAATCACTACATAGTATAAAACAAAGTCACTTTCTCTGTCCCTATGTCCGTCCCTTTGTTTGCTTAAATCTTTAAAACTACGCAACGGCTTTTTGTTGCGGTTATTTTTAATAGATAGAGTGATGCAAGAGAAATGTTTATATGTATAATACGTACATATTATTGTACAGAAAACTATTTGTACCCGGGCAAAGCTGGGCCGGGCCGCTAGTTAATTATAAAATGGGAATACAAAATACACAAGGATCGTATTACATTTAAGAAATATTATATTATATTAAATTACCGGCAGTAATTTAAACTTAACTACAAAAATAAGTAGACATTGTAGCCAGAATAACTACTGGAGTAACGAGTTCAGTGAAATACCAAGAACTGTTTTGTAATTCATGGTATAGTTTGGTTTTCTATTGTCCATGAGCTGTCGTATCGCTTACGATTGGCAAGTTGAAGTGGCAGTGGGCCGGGCACATAGCTCGTAGAACCGATGGCCGTTGGGGCCGAAAGGTTCTCGAGTGGAGGCCACGTACTGGCAAGCGAAATGTCGGACGCCCGCCTACAAGGTGGACGGACGATCTGACTAAGGCTGCAGGAAGTCGCTGGATGCAGGCCGCTTCCAACAGGTCATTGTGGAGATCCTTGGGGGAGGCCTATGTTCAGCAGTGGACTTCCTGTGGCTGATATGATGATGATGATGATGATGATGTCGTATCACTTATCATCAGGCGAATGGCATGCTGACCTCGCCGAATATCGCAATAGAAAAAATCATTAATCGTTTTTAACAATATTTACATATATTTCTCACATTCGTTTACCGCAATACAAAGCAATAAGCTAGAGCGGGCCAGGATGGCTCAAATATGTACATCTTTATAGGATTTTAATATCAGTAATATTCCTACCGTACCCCTGACGCTCCATACATTGTATCCCGTCTTGGATTATAAAATGAATATTTGAATTCGCAACTAAGTTGTATAGTGCACCTTATTCTACAATGTCTTACTGCAATAAAAAACAAATTTTCACCAGTATTCGTAAAATAAGGGTCGTTTAATTACGACAGTCCTAGATCGGATGACTGACACCTCAGTCTATCCCGTGATCTCGAAAGCTGTCAAGCAATCGAAACGTCGGGAAGTTAAAAAATTAAAAATCAAACCAAATTCGCAATAAAATTCGTTACAACAGTTTTACTTAAATGTTTAACATTCGCGTAAATCTAAGAGACAATAAGCAGTTTTTTTATAGGTAATGATTACTAAAGCAACGACACGAATGAGTCAATTCAACTAGCGTGGACACTGTCTTATAGAAAACTGCTGTAAATTACCAGCGTTTCATTTCTTTCATGTGATATTGCTGGAGACTTAGATGCTATTGATAGGATTTACTTATTCGCTCAGGTATACGATAATTCAAATCACTTCATAGTAGTACACGGAGGGGTGTCGAATTTTGGTTCTGCTTGTTTCTATATCAGCCCATAACGTCTCACTGCACGATTGAGACGGGTTATGCTATTTAATCGGCCCTTATACATTCTACTGCAGGGCACGGGCCTCCCTTAAAATCGAGAACAAGATTGAGAGGGGTTAGGCCATATAGTCCGCCACGCTAGTCTGGTGTGGGTTGGCCGACTTTAATACCATACAAATTGACAAGTTTTCACTTTTTACTGAATATCACAAATCGAAAACCAGATTTCGAGATTTTCGTGTCCATGACACAATACACTTTTTTTTTTAATTCTATATAAATCGCTAGGGTGTGTAGGTTTCCTCAATATGTTTTCCTATACTATGTTAGTGCGTGGTAATTGACTAGCTATCAGGGGCGTGCGCTCCTTGTAGGCAGAAATGCAGTGCTTTACTTGCCATTCACAGATATTTTATTATAACGTACGTACGTCTTAGATGACTTTAATCAATAGTAAATAAATAAATAAACAAAATATAATAACTTAAAAACGCCTAATATTTTATAAATAGCAACTATTTGCAAGCACACAAACATTATGATTGCTATACGACAAACAAGCGGCGCTGCAAAGTAAAATAATGTACCTAATCAACCAAGTAATGCCGCCGTGTCCCGCATGACATTTGTTTGCGTGTGTGTAGTAATTTTGGTGTCCGTGCACAGTCGCAAACGCACACACCCATGCATATCGAAAGGCGCGACTCCTGCGGCAGGCTATGAGCGTTCGGCTGTTTTCGGGAGTAATCGGTAATGTTCGTTGCCTATAATCCTAGTAAAAATAGTAGACGGAAATGTAATGAATTGCACAAAATGCACATTATGCATTTTTGTTCGGTAAGGTTTTATTTGTTTAAAACTTTAAATAGCACAATTTTTTTGTGTTTCGCGGGGGCCATTTTGCTTTTTTCATGTGATGAGCATTGTTTATTATTTTGTTTGTGTCAGTTTAATTATAGTTTTCTTAAAATATTTTGCATTTTAGCATTTGAAAGTGTGTACATTCAATAGTTTATTACTGAGTTTCTATAATAATTGTAGTGATTTGCTTTTACTAGTACGTTTGTTGATTTTTTAAAATGTTATTTGATTGTGAGGTTTGTGTTGAAAATGTGTGTTTATTAAAAATTAAAAATAACAAGTTCTCACAATTGTCATTTAGTGAAAAGATTAAAATTGTGTCTCAAGGTAGGTGTGTACCCGAGTTACAACAATTAAACCAACAAAAAGGGAATGTAACTCGAAAGTTTCATGTTAAAAGTTATGAAACGTATAACTGGCTGTGTGGTTGTGTACACACGATTAAATTATATTGTTTTCCTTGCATATTATTTAGTAATTCTAGTACAGTGTGGACTGATTCAGGATATTCAGATTTAAATAATTTCTATGCCGCGGCAAAGAAGCATGACCATACAGAAAAACATCTGGAGGCCTGCTTAAAATTAAATACTTTTGGTAAATCTCGTATTGAAATGAGTATCAACAGTCAGTAACGATTAGATATTGAGAGGCATAATGCTAAAGTCGATCGCAATAGAAACATTTTCAAAGGCTGATCGATGTTGTTTGCTTTCTGGGAAAACAAGAATTAGCTTTTCGCGGTCACGATGAGTCAGTATCGTCGTTGAATAGAGGTAATTATTTAGAAATAGTAGATTTATTAGCCAAGTATGATGGAGTTTTAGAAACCCATTTACAGAGTGCAAGTACCTCATTCACGGGCATGTCGAACCGTACGCAGAATGATTTGATCTCGAGCGTTGCATCTGTGATGATCGATCGCGTTAAAGCCGAAATTAAACAGTCCGATTTTGTCGCCGTCATGGTAGATGAGACTCCTGATGTTAGCGGTCGTGAACAATTAGTATTAGTTTTGAGATATTTCCGTGATTCTGAAGTAGTAGATCGATTTATTAAATATGTTGATGTCAGCGCGGATCGGACCGCTGTAACCTTGAGTTCTATAATTTTGAAAATTTTAGAAGAGTTCGATTGTGTATCCAAATTAGTTGCACAAACTTACGACGGGGCAGCAGTTTTATCCTCACAAATTAATGGCGTGCAGGCTTTGGTGAGACAAAAATGTCCACAAGCTTTCCACGTTTGGTGTTCAGCACATATATTAAATTTAGTTTTATCGAAATCATTCGAACGAGTTGCTGAAACAAAACGCTTTTTTGGTATTATAAAATCAATCGCGGCTTTTTTTCACACTAGTACAAAGCGAATGGCCCATTACAACAACTTTGCCGATATGAAAAAGCTGCCTCGTGTGGCGGAAACAAGGTGGACATATCACTCGCGCACGGTTAATGTTATTAATAATGCGTCCACCCACCTCCTAGAATTGTTTGAAAATATGAACGAAAATACACAAGACTGGGATGGTGAAACATTGACACAAGTCAGTTCATTTTTATTTATTATGAAAGAATTTGAATTTAATTTTCTTTTAAAATCTTTCGCAGATATTTTTGCAGAAACGGATATTCTGTACGATATTTTGCAAAAAAAAAACTAGTGACATCGCGTATTGTGTAACCAAGATAAAAGAGTTAGAGTCATTTTTAGAACGTTTCAGAGCGAAGTTCGAGATCTATTATGATGCCGCCGTTCACATTACCGGACCACCTAAAAGAAAGCGCAATGTCGATGATGTAAAAATACATTATCGGCGAATTTTTGTAGAAATAATTGATAATGTAGTCAGTGAATTAAGAAATCGTTATAAAAACATTAAAGATTCAAAGTTTATTGAGTTACTTTCTTGTGAGAATTTTAAAAAATATAGTGAACGTTTCCCTGAAAATGAAATCAGAGAGTTCACTAATAATTATCAGGCAAATTTTAATTTTGATAAATTGAAAAATGAATTGCGCTGTATTTATAGATCACCTCAATTTGCAAATAGTTGTGTATTTAGTATTATTCAAAATTTGTATAAGGACAATTTAAATAAAGTTTTTTCTGAAGTGTTACGATTAGCAAAATTCATTGTGACTATCCCAGCAAGCAGCGCATCGGCAGAGCGTTCATTTTCGTGTTTAAAACGTATCCACACATATTTGAGAAACACACAAAATCAACAACGACTCACAGATCTTTCCATGATTTCTATAGAAAAAGCATTAATGATAGAATTAAAACGCAATCCAACTTTCTATGACGATATCCTAAAAACATATTTAAAAAAGGATAGGCGCATAGATTTAATCTATAAATGAATGAGTAGTTTGTTTTTTTTACTAACCCGTAGTTTTATTATTAAGTTTATTTATATATTTTGCGAATCACATGAAAATCGGTCTTTTTAAAGGCCACATCGGATATCTTGCAAGGGACGTGTTTTGTAATCATCACGCACTTGGATAAGATATTTGAGGTGGTCGAAATCTTTACATCGGGCTTTAGTAATCTCAAGTAACTGGAACTTTGAATTATGTGAAAATTGAAGCTGACTCGGTGAGTAGTTATAATATTTTAGTTTATTAATAACTAGTGGCCCGGCCCAGCTTCACCCGGGTACAAATAGATTTCTGTACAATAATATGTACGTATCATACATATAAACTTTCCTCTTGTATCACTCTATCTATTTAAAAAAAACCGCATCAAAATCCGTTGCGTAGTTTTAGATTTAAGCATACAAAGGGACATAGGGACAGAAAAAGCGACTTTGTTTTATACTATGTAGTGATTTACTTATTAGAATTTCTTCGGCCGCGACGATCTATCGCTGTTTTTTCTGCGTTCCGTAGAAGATATACATGAATAGTAGTACATCTAAGACTTGTTCTGTTGGCATGGTTTCCGACTTAGAGATCCGTCACGTGGCTGTGGCTATGCTAAACATTTATAAAAAAAAGTTTTTGTGCCGAGTACTCCGCCGCATACCCAGTATCATAATCCTGTGCACGCCGCTGCTAGCTATCAATACACAGCTTGTTTATATCCGGCTTCAATCAGATCTGTTACGTGTCAATTGCCGGAAGATAACCATTACATGTCATTGGATACTCATAACATGAATAGCTCTGCATTAGCATTAAATGCGACTAAAATTTATTAAATATTAAATTAGTTTCGAGTTAGAATCTCGGGTAAAGAAATATCAGATTTTTCTGTTAATTACCAGCCCGGAATCAGAAATTTGTGCCCGATTTGGCGATAGGCTATCGTGGGACGGAACATACAAGGTGAAACGTTGGTATTATGGTAGTACTTCTGCCTACCCCTTTTGGGAAAAGACATGAATTTAATATGTGTGTATTATGTAAAATATATATTTTACTTGTCTTATTGAAATCATCATCATCACCAGCCCATTGCAGTTCTCTGCTGGACATTGGCCTCTCTAGGTACGCCATAGAAGCCGGTCTGTTACTTTATGGTCTGTCGCTGCCAATCAATCTATAATTACTGAATTAGGCATCAGAAAATCATATTAGTAAAACTGTTCATTTTTTTAGACTGTCCCACCCTCAACCCCTCCACTGCAACTCCTGTAACCCAGGATCAGTTGCACGCATTTTAATGAGCATTGAAGCTCTGCGAGTCTCAGGGAATGTCTAACCTGTTTTTAAAACTGTTCAATCTAAATTGTTGAATAATGTTGTAATGGAATGACGGAATTACAGGTAAAATTGATACACGCACAATCGGTTATTAATTGAAATGGTTGTCTCATTAAGTACTAACACACAGTAAGCTTTACATCATGTCTAGTCGGTATGAGCGGAATTCGTGGCGTATATTACGAATTTTCACGGTAGTAAAACAAAAGTCCTTAATTAGGTATTTTATTAGCGAACTTTTGTAAATTGTGTATTGTTGAAAATTTCTGAAAAATCTGTTTAGACTTATAATGCACACGTAAATTCACGCCTTTTTAGGGGACGGCAGAGGTGCTGCCAGGATACATATATTTGACCTTGAGTGTCCGATGATGTGATAGGGTGTGAGCCTATTCCTATATCGGAACCAATTCCTGACTCCGGGTTGGTAGGTAATGAATAAAAACTTTCACTCCCAGACCTGGGATTCGAACCCAAGACCTTAACTTTGTAATCGTCACGGAGTACAGTCAGCAACATAAGTCGCTACACATTCACGAGATTTGGAATGGACAATGTTACTAGGTATGCCAAATCGCTTGAAATGTTGTCTCAGTAAAGCTTTTATGTATACAAACACACTAGTTTTTGTTGTAGTCAAAAATACCTAGTAGTTTTGATTTTATAGATATTCAAAGTTTTGAAAAATATCGAGTCCCGCTACAGTCACGTGATCGCTTGTGACGTCATTTCACAACGCGCCGCACGGGCCACGACTCGCTTCGTATCAAATCGCCAGCGATTATAGTAGTTGTAATAGCTTGCGCAGTGTTTTGTTGTTGGTTTTCGTTCGTGTATTAAGTTAATAGTAAATATTATTCGATTAATAAAATGGATGAATGATTCGAAAAAGGGCAATCGGATAATCTACCTAAAATAGATGGATTAATGGTTGCGCATTACTTATCAACAAATAGTGAAATAGTTGTGAAAAATGCAACGGTAAGTGAAATTTCCGTGCTACTACTTATGCTTAATAGTTTATCTGTTCTAAATTGTTTTATCAAAACAAAATACCCAACTAATGTCGTAATGGAAGAATGCAACTCAAATAGTGGAACTACCTACCTACCATTAAATTTATAAGTTAAAGACAACAAATATGTATGTATTATAGTTTTGTAGCTATTGGTAGGCACGTATGTATAATATAGGTAGGTAACGCTCTTCTTAGTAAATTTAAATGAATACATACATACCTATATTGATTTATTGCAAACTAGCTTCCGCCAGCAGCTTCGCCCCAGTTTCCCTAAGAAGCTGTACATTTTCCCAGTATTAAAAGTAGCCTATCTGGGGGCGCGGCCGAGCCCCCTCCAAGTCGAGCTATAGGCCATAACATCCTTTTCTCGAAGCAATTCAGACCATTTTTAACCCCCTATAACTTTGTTGTGGCTAAAGCATGAAGCCTGAACTTTCAGTTACTAAGCAGGCATTGTGTAAACACGGTATATTTAAAATTTCATTCAATTTGAACCAGTAGTTTAATAATTGTAACTAGTCAAACTTTCTTAATTTTGTCACTCACTGACTGACTGACCGATCATCAAAAGTCTAAGGCACTTCTAGCAGACATAGAACCTTCAAATTTAGAATATAATTAGTGTTTAGTGTCTAAAGTAAGGGAAAATTCAAACATTTCATAATTTGTGTCTAGTTTTCTAGATAGACCAACTGCGTGATAACTTTGTAATCCCATATAAATGTATAGGATTACAAAGTTACATTTGCAGTTAATGAATCATTGTATATAATGGAATAATATTTGTAGATAGATATCTATATATATGAGTCATAACAGGAGGGGATATAGAGAGGGAAATGGGTTATTCAGCCCATGAAACTGTATAACTTTCCTCTAGAAAAACACGACGAAGGAAAACTTGCAAATTAATAGACTAAATAGCTCGAAAATATCAATTACAATGAAAGAAAGAACATTAATAATCAAATCCGCTATATTTGTGATAAATTCATACCTACAAAAATAAGAAAAATCCATAAGACAGAGGCTTTAAGAAAAATCGTTAGTGATATTCTAGAAGTAAGAAGTACCGAAAAGGAAAAAAGTAAGACTACAAAAAGACGTGAGATCCCATCAATAACATCCTGTAAAAAATTCCAAGTCTCACAGCTCAGGTCTTATCATACAAAATAATAATTATTTTCAATATCGTATTGCACTTCTCGGCATAGATGACTTTACTTGGTTATATTTTACGACTGCAGAGTAGTACGTACAAATTTTAATTCATAAAAAGGTTATCAAAAAATATGAAGTGTTCAGCGACTTATGTTGCTGACTGTACAATTTCGCCACCGAGGCCGTAGGCTTTAATTGTATGAATATTTATGTTATCTATAATATATATTTTTTTATTTAGCCAAAGGGAAATCTATTTATTTAAGGAAATTCTTTACAAATTACACAAAAATTATTTTTGTGAATCATACTTAACCATTTGCCTTAGGGGGAATCGAACATTTAACGTGACTTCATTGTTTCGTTTTTCTCACTCTCTGTGCACCGTGCCACAAAATCCAGCATAATTATTTATATATCCAAATATTAGTCTGATTTTCTCAATTAAATACTGTATAACTTTGGCACGAAAACATATTCAGTCAACAAACCTGTTAATTAAATCTCTTCATAAATTTCACAAATAGATCAAACAAAATTATCATTTTTGAGGATAATTTAATTAAAAGCCATTTTATTTGTATATAACTATTTATTCGTATGCATATATAGACAGGTAATGTACAAAATACATAAAAGCGCTTCACTATAAACATGACTAAAATGCTAGTTTTGCTTCAAATGAATTTGCTTTCAAACTTGCCATTAAACTATTTTGTTATTAAACAAATTGAAAGACAGGCACAAAATCGATCATTAATCCTCGTAACTAATGTGGGCTACCCTTCCTATAATAGGAAAATCTGCATGTCGCATACTGGGTTATCAGTTGAGTTCATCTACCAGATATCCTCTTGTATATATCAGGAAAGGAACAATTAGCAATCTATTTCCCGTACGGTTTAAAGTTATCATAAGCAAATCGTAGCAGCGATCTTTGTATTAAACATTATAAACATTTAATATATTCCTAATATCAGTACAAAAATATTGGCACGTTGCTGATTATGGAACCGATGTGAAATCTTCAACATCATAGTGACCAGAGATTTTTGAGTGCCGATTGTTTGGTTCTAAACTGCCTATTAGTTTGACAAAATTAATTTGTTTTCATCGAATAATAAGTCACTAATATTCACATAGTTTTTATTAATGTGTTCGAAATTATCAATGGAGAATTAGTAGAGAAAATAACACTCAAAAATCTTTGATAAACTGGAAATATAATTAAATAGATGATATGCAGGTGATGATTTATTTCGGAGGATCATCAGCCAGCCAGATGTCAGAAGAGCAATCGCCTCCAGGGTATCTGGGGAGAAAAAGGACTTTATATTTATGAACCAAAAAATAATTATTTTTTGGCAGAATATACTTTGATTTTAATGTGATGTCTATTATTACATTAAGAGGTATTTTTATACAACTTCTTTATTTTTTCCATCTCACCGTGGATTTATGAGAAATATCGTTACTGATTTCGCGGAGTTATTAAAAACATTACAAAATATTTTATAGATACATGACATAATATTGACCCACAAAATATTAATTCTCACAATTACCTCCTTTAAAGTACAATGAAATGAATTAATGAAGTAGTATATCAATTATGAATTCAAAAAAGGATTTTTGAAATAAAATACCTCATATTCCCAATCACCCCTCGACCATACCCATTCAGCGACATAAAACTGAACCACTTAACTTTTTTTACAAAAGGAACGTACCTCATTTCGTGCGGTACTACCGGACCGTCCGGTTCCTTTCCGAAGTCCACAAGGAAGTCCGGATCCAGAGTCATGCCTCCATTCTCTGTGTCTATGTCTATCTTCACTATCCAACCGCCCTATCAAAGAAGTTAGTTTTATAGTTTATGCAGTTTTGACAACCCTATTTTGTCAAACGTTTAATTTTTTTCAAATGTTGTGGTTGCTTTATAATGTTATACACTGACGTGGTTGTGACTTATGACATGAATCATTGTAATTTTATAAAGCCAACAATTTGAAAAAGGAAGACAGCTGAGGGAATTTCTTGAGCCGTTTCTTCTTCACAGCTACAAAACATTCCGAATTTGTGGTAAAAAAATATCATATCAATGACTATTAATAGAGAATATTTTGAGTTGCTTTTGACACAGGTATGTACTAGAAAGTCCAACTGCCCTGACAAAGTGGTTGGTTTCATAGTTTAAGGCGTTTTTCCAAGCCTATTCTGGCATACAAATAGGTACAAACTAGGAAGTTTCTATCTAAGTACCAAGATGCTTTATTTGGACAAATTTGCACGTGAAAAGCATCACTGACGTGCCAGTTACACGACTAATTTTATTAATTGATTCGGCACACGAACGAAATCGTAGCCATTTAAAGAATATATTGTAAAATAAATTTTAACATTATTAATATTTTTAAGACTACGATGTCATGGATACAAGAAAACAATAGCGCAGTCTGTGTAAAATAAAGATCAAACTTAATACTTAATATATTTTCTGAATAAATAAAGAAAATATACAACGTACTTCAATGGAATAAGGAAAAAATGGTAATAAGCACACAACTAATAAAACGAAATTCAGGCTGGCTGTCATAAAAAGCAAGAATATTCCAGAACAACAAGCCCGGTTTAAAATTACAATGTCTGACAGTTATTTGTATGACAAAATATGCGACGTGGCTTATGAATAATTCAGCTATCCCAGGTGACGTAGGTCTCACAGAATTTCACCTTAGAAAAATAAATTTCTTCAGCTTACAGTATATAAATAAGGAAAAAGGTCGAATGTTTAAATGGAACATGTTGGAACTGTTTATTGCAGTTTGCAAGGCCATAACCTATGCGACGTCCAATAAAAATACTTTGTACGCAATACACACGGGAACACAAATGTTTTTGTGACACGCGTCTATGTAGGAATCTCGTTTATTCGCCTAGCATTGAATCTATATGAATTTCATGGGTTTAATAAAATATTTGCAACTATACTGTTGGTAGGTCTTTCATACGTAAGAGGCCTCCTGGGTAGGCATCGCAATGTCCTGTGTTAATGCACTGTTGTGTTTCGGATTGATGGACATTGTAATTACTGGTCATATTGAGACTTAACATGTCACGTCTCAGGATGACTAGTGCAGTGGAATGCCATTGCTTTGTCATTCATAGAATTGTTTGGTTTTGCTACTGTCTATGAGCGGCCATATTGCTTACCATCAGGTTAAAGCGGTAAGACCGTCTCGCCATTCTAGCAAAAAACATTAAAAATTTACACAATTTGATTGCAAGAGTCTAAAGTTCTAAACATAATTAATACTTATTTTATAGTGAAACTAGCAGAGTAAAGAACTGAATCTTTGAAATCGTTCTTGATATTTTTAATTGGCAATTAAAAAAGACTTGCTAGCATTTAAAGCAAATATACAAAGTTCTCAGCAAGTTCCGTAACTCGAGAAAATTCAATATGAAATTCCAGTTAACATTATTACGTCTAACTCTTTCAAGTTTTATTTACAAAAAAATAATTTAAAAGTTCCAAGCGCGGGAAGTGGGCGACTGCTGTAGGTGAGTAATGGGTATGCTAGAAGATTAATGTGCAATCCTTTCTTACTTTTTAATTGTAAATTTGCTTTTTCCATCAAAAATATTCGGTCTAGAATATTAGTCTTATGTCTGTTTCTTGTTAACTATAAGTGAATGTTGAGTCAGAGGTGATAGACCTTAACAAAATATTGACAATAGATTCAGGAACTTTAGCCAACTATTGTCGTCGCAAACCTAAAAACTAAACAGCTCCTGTGTATCATTCTCTTTGGACATGAAATAAATAAATAATAGAGCAAGCTAAATGTGTGTGGCTTAACAGAAAAAAAAACAAACCATTTTAAAATCAACCTACAACCATCAAATCTCGCGTCTCTAACAATGAACTTATGAAAAAAAGGCCTCGCAAAAAACATAACACTTAAATAATTAAGCTCACAATAGCGCGAATAGAAGTGTAAGTTAGCAATTTACCTCTTCAATGCATTTGGGGTAGAACTGCTTATCCCACGGGGAATAGAGTGACGTTGACGCATACAGGCGCTTTCCATCCAGTGAAAGTTGAAGCATTTGTGGCCCTCCGTAGAGCCGTTTGCCTTTCATCGTCATTATTTCGGGCGGCGCCTGGAGAAAGCGTAAATTAGAACATCTTGTGTAATGAGGACACGTTGCAACTATGTAGTGCAAGATGTTATGTAAATATGTGTGTTAAATGGGGTAAGTATATATTATATTCTAAAGTATTATAAGTTACAAATGTTGGATATAAAACATGTGTACTTATAAACATCGATAAGGATGGAAAAGATTAATGTATGATTTGAAAGGAAAACATTAAATACCGGCTGAAATCTAGAAAAATGACGCAAGAGACTGAAACAAATGTAATTTAACAAACATGAAAGCAAAAACTCAAATGAAAAGAATGACACAGCGCGAACGTGATTGTGTGAAGTCATGTTACGTTCATTTGAACCATTACAATTTGTATTGGAAAAAGAGAAATTCTTGCCTTCAGCTCTTTACCCTCGACGATTTTCCAGCCATTGTTAGCAATTAGGCCACCAATCTGTATTTTGCCAGTCAAAACTGGATTCTGTGGGTCTGAGACGTCGTACTGTCGGACTTCACCATGAGCCCAGCACGAAATGTATAAATATTTGTCATCCAGCGATAGAATAATGTCCGATAGTAAACCTAGAACAAAAAGTTAATGGAACTGTCATGTCTCGCCGTACAAAGGCAAAGGATTGAATCGAAGCCAAGAAGGACGGCGCTTAATCAAAAATTCTCAGCACGTATCAACTATATTCCACTTTTAGAACAATGTGGTAAATGTGAGACTATTAGAGATAGAGAAATATCAAAATAAAATTACGGACTGGAGTTATTGAGTTCTGAATTCATGTTAGATAGTAAATCCTTACCATTTACTTCGGATTGTGAGCCGTCGTGGTCCTGGTATTTAATGGCTGGTACGTCTATCACTTTTTGGGTTGCCCACGTCCCATCATCAGCTTTGTAGAATCTAAATGCAATTGATATTCTATTATTCCAGTGACATTACATACTTAATTAAGCACACTTTTAGTAAAATGAGTAATAATAATTTTAAATTTTAAACTATCTGCTTTTATTATCAAATAAATAAATACACCCCACAGTCACATACATAGTGCTGACCCCACACTGAGATCGAGTCTTGTGTCGTCGGTATCAGGAACTACGAGAGACTTTTTAGTCTCACAAACAACCAGACCCGAAACAAGTACCTGAGGTTCACACAAATATTTGTTTCGGTGCGTGGATCGAACCCGCGGCCTATTGTTTCACAGCCGGCGTATAACCAACTGCGCCACAGAGGCTGTCAATTACTGCATCAGCCTTTATATATACGTCCCACTGCAGGACACGAGCCTCTTCTACAATCGAGGATACGATAGATCGTGATTGAATACTATTTAGTGAGTGATTATCAAATACGACCAAATATATTATGACTTTTACTGTATCTTATAAATAAACAACTGCACTATATCACACTAGCTGATATCTATCAAGCAATGAATGTCACGTAAATCCAAAGAAATCTCGTACCTGTAGACATTGGCCTGCACCGCACACCCGACAAATCCCTGAGGGGATTTGGGATCATGAAGAAATCTGATCTCCAGAGGCGCACATCCTTCCAAACCCAAATCTATCACTTGTATGAGCTCATGCGTTGACCATTTGTAAACATTTAACATTGTCCCGTAGCGTTCTGGGTTGGGGACGTCCTCTGGATGAAATCCTCTGGGAATTATATTAAAGGATTATGATGTTGTTAATATCATTAATTTATATAATATTGTTATGTAACCAATAACGTTAACAAGGCTATTGTAAGGACTTCTCTGTCCTTGGATGCTTCATTTGACGAATGCATACAACACAAAAATGACGATCAGAGTGTTTTGCATATTTGTTATGTTCTCGTTATGATCGTGTTACCGATAATCACGCTACAAAACGTTTCTGTTTTCCTTCAAGTAGCACCGCCAAAGCACGAATGGTGATGATATAATTTAAATTAAAAAAAATAGTAGAACATAGATTTAAGATAGAATGAACAATAGAAAATAGTTTCAAGGTTTTGAAAACGATTTACATAACAATAAGAATTTAAGACGCCAATCTTACAAATAAAGACAGCTATTTATGAACAAATTTCTTCATTAAATATGCTGTAAATTTCAAAACGAGTAAGCTCTTAATAAACGTTATTATGAAAATATGATATGATATTTCGGTGATATTAACATAATATCTTTAAGGCTCAGCATCTAATAACTTTAGCAAGTATAATCTTCATAAACCGCTACAGATTATGTTCAAATGAATTAACTTGTATATTTTAGTAAGCTGTTGCTTCAATATTTAGTGAAACGTAATTTACAACGTGCTGTGATTCTCTGCCCACTTCTTTCGGAATTTTTTTCAATTGGCACCCGTAATTTTATATTTTTATATTAATATCACAAAGCTCAATTACTAAAAATATATAATATGACGTAAAAGCACTGAGATCGTCTTTTTTAAAAAACAGAGCGACTACTGGATATATAGAGACTTAACATTTTGTCTCAGGATGATAAGTGCAATGGAATGCCAAGCAATACTTTGTAATTCATGGTGTTTTTGGTATTGATACTGCCCATGGGCGGTCGCGTCGTATCGATTAATATCAGACGAATGGCATGCTGTACTCGCTATTCATTGGAAATACAAATTGGCGAATCTTTTTTATTTGGGTTGAGGTGGTGGTGATCACCAAGTTGAAAAACTATGTCTCTAGTATCATATAGCAAAATATAATTTCGTTTATGCATATAATCTTGAACGAACGACGCCTTTTTCGACTGTACAATTTGTAGAATACCTTTCATTGCTTTGATATTATAAGGGTCGTTGGGAAGGGAAAATATGACAAAACTACTACACAAAAAAGGAATACTTACGTCTTAAAATATTTAGGTGATCCCCATTCCGAAGAAATCATCACGTCGTGATACGGCTGGTACCAAAAATCGTAGCCGAATTTGGCCAATTTTTCTCCCTTTGTCCAAGTTCCTAAAATCGAATATTTTAGAATTTAATCCGAGCTCAGGGTGTTCTTTGCGGATTCATTTCCCATAGTGATGTAGCAATTAAAATATCTCAAGATTTTCCTTTGCTCTTTTATATCACTACGCTAATTTTTATATACAACCAGTATATAATATTATAACTATTGAACCGAAAAATATTACAAAGAAATTTTAACTGTAAAAAAACACAGAATATCAGATTATTTTATCTCCCCTAACCAAATTCCACAAGGGATTGCAAATTCAAATGCCAAACCGGACTTATGCTTGGACAATTTACCTTTCACTTTGAAAGTCTGCGCATCGATAAGCACGAAATCCCCCTTTCCGTTTTCATCCTTATCTCCCATCGTGGAAATCATGATGTCGCCCGTTGCCAGGCAGTGTGTCGTGTGCGGGAAACTGCAGTTGAATGACCTCAGCTCGGAGCCGTCGATTACCTGGTAATGAGATTTTCGTTGCTATGAACCCTCTATAAGGGAGTCTACACAACGAGCTCTTTAGCAATTTGAAGTTAAGTAACGGATTCTTTTCCATGCTATATTTGCATTGGAACTTTTACGAAGACGTTTGAATAGATTAGACTGGGGATTTCCAATGTTATTCTTTATTTAGTCCTCGAAAGTATAGAGGGGAATTGAGTTTTTGATTAGCTGTGAATATATATGCAAATCGAAAATGTAACAAGCTTCTTATTTTGTACGATGTGGTTGTATTAGAATGTTGCGATTTCAGTATAATAACTAAGCGTTCTATCCTTTGTTATTTATTTTAAAGATAAATTCATACATTATGAAATTAAGAAGTACCTAAAAACAATAAAATAATATGATCATAAAGAGGTTTTTGATCAACAGATTAACTTTCTGATTCTAAACTTTTATGTATTGTGCCAGACAGACCCAGTGCAGACTATGGTTCTCCTCCACAATCAAGATTACGAATGAGAGTGGTAAGGCGATATAGTCCACCACGCTGGCCTAGTGCTGATTGGTGGTCTCTTCATACCATAGAAATTCATACTTATATGTTATTCGATAAATAACCTCAACTATAATTTTAATGTATTCACCAAGTTCATATTTCGATCTCTACATCAATTGAAATTATCCAAACAATATCACATCGAAATTCTATGAATCCGCAACCTGGCAAAACTGATAAAGCCAACAAGAAATATGTTGGCAGTTTCGTTGATCGCTCACACCCGTGTATGAAAAGGACAACCAAAGGTCTAACAGCCAATATAACGAGTTTGCTAACTGTCTGGCGTGAGTTGGTACGTTCAAGTTTGACGACAGATTCACGTCGAGAGAGCTAGTACGGAAAACTCAAACTATGTGACGATCAAAGCAATAATTACCGAGTTTGGAATTGATCGATACAGTCGGTAATATTTGCTAGTCTCTATTGAATAGTTCCTGAAATAAGCAATCTATTGGCGTAATTATGTACGAATTAGTGATAATGCTGCTTTGCCATCAAAGCTTTTGATGTGTAAACAAACATGCTCGTTATTCTGATTTGTAAACAGCGACAGTTTAACATGCACTATGCAGAGGATAAACGTTTCTATTTGCGGTTTTGGAGTGTCTAAATATACATTAATGTTGTTAATGTAAATTTACCTTATATGTATTTTGATATCTTTCTTTCTCGTATCAATGGAATAACTTTTTTTATAAATAAATACAGCCGACAATCGCTTACAGAGTCCTGACCCCACACTAAGATCGAGTCTTGTGTCGTGGGAATCAGAAACTACGAGAGGCTTTTCGGTCTCACAAACACCCACACCCGAAACAAATATAATCATATGCAACTCACAAATATTTGTCTAGGTGCTGGGATCAAACCCAGGGCCTTACGTTTCACAGCCGGTGTCCAACCAACTGCGCCACGGAGACTGTCAACTGATAGCTTATAAAACTCATAAAATCATGTGTATCAAAAATATGTATAATAATTATGGTGTACGCATAAGTGAAAGGTGAAGTTGTACTAATAAATTAAAGGAAATAAAATGTCTTAAGCCATTGATGATGGCAATAAGGTCGATTAAAAGGCGTCTTAATATCTCGAACCTCTTGAATATACGAAAAGATGTTATTATACAGATAATCGTCAAGTTTTAATGAAATTTCAACTCATTCAGATAATGTTTTACTTTGGGAATGAAAACATTTTCAATGGCGATTATAGAGTGAAATTTATTTAAAACTTATGCTGTTTTTCTAATATAACCACTTAATAATATAATAAACAATGATGATGATTGATAAATCAAATGGTACCTTTACAATTAAAAATAGTAGTTGTATAGGTACTATTTGAATTATCTTCGTAAGTAAAGAAACAAGTTAGCTTATCCCGACAAAAAAAGGTTTTAATATGGACCTTATTGTCGCATGTGTAGGCTCGAAATACAGTGACAGATGCTTCATATTGTACATAAGTATGCAAGAATTTAAAGTTTTCTTTAGGTTTCTCTTTATAACAGGAGAAGAATTTCCCGGGTAAATAATTTTCATGGTTATTGACGTGGAATATAAGTCATCTGCACTAACAATATTACAATTATTAAAATGATACTATAGTACCTATAATAAAATAAAAATTTGGTATTTAATGTTCTCGGAAATTATTCTTTAATGTTCTATCAGGCGAACTAAGTATACAGTTATTACTAAAGACCGGATTATATGCAACATAAAAAGCTTGTTATATGCATGCAAATATGCATGAAAAATGCTTGAAATATGCATGAAAATTGGCAGAATATGCGAAATTATATGATACATTTTAGGAATCTCAAAAAAAAAGAGAAAGGATAGGCAATAATAGGTACAGTAACATTATATGACATTAATATTATTTAAAATTTTTGTAAACGTAAGCAATCAAATATTTTACTAAATTTTCAGTGGTAACAATAGCTAAGCCCTTATATTTTGTGACTGTTATTAAATTTGGTCGCATTTTGAAACGCAGGGTGAGTGAAAAATGTTGTAATATGCATCATAACTTGATCTTAGGTAAAATATGCTATTACCGCTGATAATGGCTAAAATATGCAAATGCGTATGGGGATATGCGATTGCATATAATCCGGTCTCTAGTTATTACGAAGTAAACAACGTAATGATCAAACCAACATTCAAGTTTGCTATAACAATATTACGAGTATAGACTGTGACTTAAACATGGTAGTTAAAAAATATACCGCTAGATGAAAGTATGTTAAACTGACTGACACACATGAGAAACTGATTTTTTAAACGGTACAACATTATTGTATACTCGATTTTATTAGGTTTTAGGTGATCAATCATCGTTATACTCGTAGATGTACAAAATATTAAGTTTATCTACAAGTATGCCAATTTATGCAACGCCTCAAATAAGTAAAATTAACATAAACGAAATATAAATACGCTGAATGCACTACCAAAGTTCGCCAATATAAAAAATAAACTATGAGTTGTGCATCAAAATATCAAAACCGAGTGATATTATAAAATGTGGCGCTAAAGTGAAGTTCTTGTTTTAATAAAACGCGCATTAGACAGTCTATAGAGTCAAGGAATCCCTTTGACGTAAGTCTTTTGAAGGGGTTCTAAATTTATGGAATAAAGCAAGAGGGGATGTTTGAAATGAACTGTGTCTTACTCTTGAGCAAACTGTCTACATTACTCTGGAAAATTAGATAAAGTTTCATAATACAAATATTGTCATAGAACGTTTTAACTAATGAAAAATTATTTTAGTATTATATTCAATGACATCTTCTTTACTTGATTTAAAGAGCTTATGCCAATAACCTTTAAACGTTTCCATAGTAATGTAATTAATATCGAGAACTTTAGGTACCTTTTATTGAATTATCTTAATTTCGTTAATTAATTTTGTAATACCTGAATGTTCGTAACGCCTAGGCTGTAAAGGTCTCTTATAAAAGCAAAACGATACGAAATATCAAAGAGCGAAACGTGCCTCAGAATTACTAATCAAATATTTGATCAAGCACTTGAATATGCTCAAATGGTGGGCTATGAAAGGCCGAGAATGTTTGAGAACTTTCGAGAAATGCAAAATCATTTTAAATAAATTTCACTTTACTGTTTCATCGCATAAACTTGTACGTATAGGGGAAAATAAAAAAATACCAAACTTTTGTTGATCTCTTGACATAAAAATTCAGTTTTATGATGTAAGTTGAACTGTGGGAAAACAAAATTTCGGTGGGACGAGACTTAGCAAGTTTATACGACCGCGACTGCATTTATAAGAGTCGAAACAAATTGTTTACTCTTCAATGTACGTAACTCGTATATAAGAGTCGTAAAATAAATCTCACGGACAAACTAGACTACCATAAAGACCTAGGAGTACGGACAACATTTTATGGATGCATAAATTGCAAAGAGATCTTCTAGAATCCAGAATGAAGCCTAGATTTTTGAACATAGCATTGTATCTTTATTTATTTCTATAGACACATCTGTTCGTTTTTGTATACACACATATCATATTGTTAAAATTTGAATATGAAATATTTATTTTACAATGCCTTATTTAAATACAACTGGCAATAACCAGCTGAAAAATTAAAAATGTTAAATTTATGCTGAAATTTATTTTAAAATATGCAAAACATTTCATTTATATTACAATGTAATTATAAGTTACTCCTGATAATTTCTTCCTGTTTTATCTTATCACATCGTATTGACAGCGTGAAAGGAAATGTCTGACACATTGTATCATACGAGTAGAGTGAAGCATCAAGCATTGTGATACAAATAACGCAGAAAATAAAATACCTACTCTGTCTTTAATGTGCCCTTGTAACTATAATTATTCTTTATTTTAATGAATGAATTTAAAATTCAAGTATTAATTATCCAAAAAAAATACGTTTTTAATAGAAAGTTTGTAATTACACAATATTCCACAAAATATGATTTTATTCTCAGTACAAAACTATTTATTGCCCCAGTAATTGCCCAGTAAAACTTTGAGTTTGCGGAGCTATTTTCTGTCCGATACCGAACTTGTTTGCTATAAATAAGTTTCTTGCTAAGTTTGACTTACTTTATGCAACTTTGGTTTCCTGGGTTCCGTGCCAACATCCATGACAAAAACATTGGAAGAGTGCAGGGAGGGAAGAATTAGAAAGTTCCTCTTGAGCGTAGGGTCATTGTGGCAACTGGAACAAACGTTCCAACCACTGTGATGGATTTCGTCGTCGACACTGCCCGTGTATGTCCGGTGGATGACCTGTGGTAAGAAAATTTTGTCATAATTAAATTCTTACGATCTTATATGCATGTATATTGGAACTATTAATAAAATAATAAAAAAATACACCCAACAGTCACATACATAGTCCTGACCCCACACTAAGATCGAGTCTTGTGTCGTGGGTATCAAGAACTACGAGAGACTTTTTCGGTCTCACAAACACCCAGACCCAGACTATGTAGGTACTATCAAGCGTTTAGCTGTACTTCCACCAAAAAATGTTCAATAATATTTGATAAAAATGCCGTTTTATGCAGGCCGCTGTAAATCGATTATTCTAAAAATATTAATCGTAGGCTTTTTAAACTAACGGCTTTATTCATACAATTTTTTTAAACCTATTTATTTATGGTTTGTTCTGTTTTCTTCGCGCAAATTTTAATTCAAAAGTCTTTCAATAGGGATAAGATATTCGATAACTAATACACGTTTTAAAACCGTGAATAAAGACGTTGATAAATTTTGGTAAATTTTAAAATGTTATAAGTAATTATATTTATTTATTTATGGCTTTGTTTTACACCTGTGACAAAATAAATAGATAAAGAACACCATAGAAAAAAAAACCAAAGGCGGTCATATCGCTCAAGGCGATCTCTTTAGCCAAACATAGTATGGATAACACAAAACAACAATTTTGGGATACTATAAGATGTACAAAAGATGAAATGATCCAAAATAAAATGTGTATACATATTTAAACATATAGAATCTTGTTGAAAAAAATAAGATTGTAAATGCATGGATGTAAGCACGTCTTGCTAAACTATTGGAAAAAAATAACCATCTTTGTTGGATAGTTGATTGTTCAATGTTAAAAGTTACCAATACAATATTATGATTTATATACGAATGTAAATAAAATTACATACATATATTATTACATACTACTGCGTGTATTATGCTGTCAACGATCAGTGCCCTTACATCCAGTAACGTAAGAAACAAGATAACAAAAACTCGAGTAATACATGCACATAATAATTACCATATTTACAGTAAATCATTGATATAGGTTCATGGACAGATGCCGGACCTATCCAATACAAACAAAACAACCAAGAAATCACATGTCTTGGCTAACATGTCAATAAAACACAAAAAATGAGTTTCTCATTTTATACGTTGTAGAGCCACGCTGTTGTAAGTCATGACTCAGCATGAATCGTCTGGTTAGGTACCACCACAGAAAAGATATTCAACTATTATGTGTGTACCACTGTGACCACATAAGATTAACGTGAAGCGACAGCCTTACTGTCGTGTTTCAGCCGGTGAGTGTGATTGCAGGATGCCCAATAACTGTGCCAATAACCCTTTCCTCTTCGCATCCTTTTTTCATCCCACTCCTCTCCCGATTTTTGGGATCGGCTATTCACCCATAATCTAAGCGTTGTGAATGTTAATGGGCGGCAGTGATCACTTAACATCAGGTGAAATGTTTAATCTATTATAACTTTGCCGAAGCTATGCAATAAAAATATAAAGAAAACAACATGAATCCCCCAAATACATTTTTCTTTTAACCACGTTGATAATAAAGTATTGTAATATACGAGTCTATATCAATATAATCCTTGTTAGCACACAATCGGATAATAATTCTTCCGTCTTGGAATTAGTCTTTTGTCGATTAGACGCAGGTGTATTATTTTTTATAAACTGATCACTCCAACATTTTACAAACATATTAACCTATTAAACTATGAATGTATAACCTTTGAAACGGTGGACATGACAACAAAACGTAAGCATAATTATAGTTAATTACGAAAGACAACTGATAAACCATATCAAACTTGTACCATGTGAATGATTATTTTAAAATAGGGTACTAAACTATTACGAACTTTGGTAATATCAAAATATTTCCAATATTGCTTAATCAGAGTATCTCTAATATTTTGTTGCGAACAATAGCTAAACTCCGTGAAGACTGACCTGCGGAACTATAAGTTCAATCCCATGACATAATAAAGAATTTTTGAAATTATGTTTTTTCTCATTTTTTTAACTGCCGTAATATAAGGAGTTTAAATTTATTTTAAGTATTTAAGAAGTATGTGTTTATTCTTACTTTATTATCGCTTGCTTAAGCGGGGAAGTAAATCGTAGGTAAATGTGTACATTCGAATTCCAGTTAAGAAATTTAAAAAATATATGCAATGTCTACCAAAGGATATTCAAACTTATATTTTCGGAATACAACATAAATTCCATTTTTTTTATTTATACCGGGCATCGAAAGTCATTTCTCGATGCCGCGACATCAATTAACACATTAACATTTATGTCGTACTCCCACCCTATAAGTTTGAATATACTATGTAAAAAAATTAAATCCTTGCCATTTCGTACTGGTTGGCACTGGCCTTAAGGCTATTCCGAAAAGTGTTGACATTTCAGGCACGTAACCTGCCGTAAAATTATAAGCCAAATCATTCTACGACACGTCTGAAAATTCATGTTGCGACCGGTGCAAATAACATTCAGTGCGGGCATGTTGTTCGGCACAATCACAAAGTGATCTGTGGACACGATGGAAGAAAGACTATCAAGATAAAAGGCTAAAATTAACCTTATTTATAGACAGATTAAAAAGCTATTTTAGATATTTAATACTTTGTCTTTTTCCAAAAAACTGAATTCATAAGTCATTCAAAAGATAAGGAATATTCGATATATATCTATCTATGTATGAATTAGGCCGTAAGAGTTATTATTATTTTCGTAGATTTACGCGAATGTTACACATTGAAATAAGACTATTATTTACGGATTTTATCGCGGATTTAGTTTAATTTTTACATATTTTTTTTTTGAATTCCCGACGTTACAGTTACGCGGACAGTCCGCCCCGTGACCACGAAAGCTGTAAAGTGATCGAAACGTCGGGAATTCAAAAAATGTAAAAATTAAACTAAATCCGCGATACAATCCGTAAATAATAGTCTTATTTCAATATTATTTTCGTATTATATCGTTTCACAACAATAAAGTTATTCTATCAGTCCATATATGTCCCACTGCAGAGCACGGGCCTCCTCTACAATCGACTGTACGATTAAAAGTGATTACGCCATATAGTACACCACGTTGGCCTAGTGCGGGTTGACGGACTTTACATGCCATAGAAATCCTTACAATCCCGCTATCGTATGCAAGGTTTCATCATTATGTTTTCCTTCGCCGTTTTAATGCGTGGTGTGCCCTCGGATTTGTATAGTCAGCAACATAAGTCGCTGAACATTTCATTTTTTGATAACTATTTATGAATTAAAATTTGTATATACCACTCTGTAGTCGTAAAATATAACCAAGTAAAGTCATCTATGCCGAGAAATGCCATACGACATTGAAAATAATTGTTATTTTGGATGATAAGACAATTCCAAATCTCGTGAATGTGTAGCGACTTATGTTGCTGACTGTACCTGTGACCTACGTACGGCTACACGCACAATGAAGTTATGCCTAATCATAATAGGCGCAGTATAGTAAAATAATAGTTAAAAAAAAATAAAATACACGCTTTAATAAGATACACAACTAAAAAAGTAAAAATAATTGATACTGAATTTAAGATAAGAAAATGGAGTAAAATACATATATTTTATTGTAACAAAGCGTGGGGTGTTTACAACAATTACTTATCCTCCTGCACCCCACGCTTTGTAACAATAAAATATATGTATTTTACTCCATTTTCTTATCTTAAATTCAGTATCAATTATTTTTACTTTTTTAGTTGTGTATCTTATTAAAGCGTGTATTTTAGTTTTTTTTAACTAATATTTAATTGTTTTGACTAAAAACATCCATCTACGGCTATATTTCCAATCAATAACGCCATCTGTTGGGCAGTAGTAACATTTGACACTTGAAGAATACAATGTTAACGCCATCTAGCGATGAATAGTGCAAACATTCATTATTGACGTTATCACGCCATCTGTTAGTCAGTAGCAAATTATGTTCATCTATACGCCATCTAGTGGTCAGTAGCAATGGTCATCAATTATAAGAATAATGAATCCTGGCGAATCTAATCAGGATAATCATATATTTTAATCGAATTATTGTATTGTCATCGGTCTTTGACAGGTGTGCAAAATTTGAACGAAATCTGGCCGTTTAAAGTGGGTCAAAATCGCGCCCAAAGAAGTCGGTTACAAACAAACATACAAACATACAGGTGAAGCTAATAAAAAGCGTGTAAAAACTGTATGATGAGACGAGTAAAAACCCTATACTAACATAATTATCGTTGGCCATGTGTGAGACAGACATCAAACGTTTATCTTTTGGTGACTATTATTTATTTACATCTCATTTACATCTCAAGGTTATAATTTATTTATTTCTATAATTTACAGAGAGCATTCCTGATTGTACGTACATATGTTATTTTTATGTTATAATTAAATTAAATTTTATAGAATTCGATCTATGTGAGTTATTAAATAAATATATTTTTCTCGACGTAAAACGATATCAGACAGACTGCCTGTCATAAATTCAAATCTTTCTGCAACGTGCATAAAAGTTAATGTACCAAACAAAACTATTTGATAAGGGCAACTTTATTTATATATTATATTATTCTAAATCACCATGGCGAGTCGATTTAATATTATTTTCAAGGATAGTCATCAATCACCTATCTTCTATGAATACATTTTGTCACTAAACCATCTGAGCTGCTGTGATCTTAGTCTTACGGCCTAAGATCAATAATGACGAAATATTAAAATCAGAGCGTAACAATGCATATAACAAAACGTAATTGGCGACTATCAGTAATACACAAAACGGTAAACCATTGTTTACTTCAATTTTCTTATCACTCGTCAACAAGAGACAGTTGAAAAGACATTGACTAATGAACCGGTGTAATATTTTTATTATCTATTGACTTTAAATAATGATTTGAACTATAATAAAAACAATGGCTTGAAAGATAAATATGAAAGTATTATAGAATCTTTTATAAGCAAAAAAACATCAATCTCAATTCAAAATTGGAAGCTTAATTCAAATTTTGAATTCGGTGTTCGAATTTCAAATTAAATATTTTTATTAATTTATCTTATTTCAATAACAGCCTGATACATAATAGTCACATATTCTTTATTTGAAGGAGTAGAAATGCAATCACGCACTACTTTTGTATTAGCAAATAAAATCTTACATCGGCCATTTAGTCCTGCGATGTCGCCGGCAATAACGTCCCGGTAATCCTGCAGGATTTCAGGATCTAGCTAGGAAGTATTATTGTGTACTTTGCCATTGCAATACGAGTCGGAAGTTAAATTAACAAGCGGAATGCAATATATCGGGCTAGGATTTGTTACGAGGATTACTGGAGGGTACTGACTTTTCTTTTCATCTGTGTATCGTCTGTGTATCAGTAATCACACGGTATGTTATATGTGTTATTAGATTTAACAATTTATTATACGTCGCTTATTATCACAATAGATTAGGTTACGTCACATAAATCATTTTATTTCATAATGTACATACTTAACCACAAATGTAACAAGTAATCTCATTACAAAAACTCTTCAAACTCGCCAGACCTTTGGTTTTTAGATTTCAATTTAATCATAAAAAAGTAGCATTAGTGCATTCTTAGTTGTGTGTCAAATTTCATTACATACTACTCAATAGATTAACCGAGAAAGGTAACCGACAGAGCTACTTTCGCCTTTAATGTAACTTATCCGGCCGTAAGTACTTTTTCCTGAACCAAAAGTACTCTGTAGGTATCCTTTTCTACTAGCAATATGAACACGAAAGGAGACGGCTGAATTTGGGCCTGACATTACTCTTATTAAATGTTTATCAATATTATTTTCCATTTTTTTTTTCTGATTATTATCGATTAATAATAATTAATAGGGTGATTGACAGTGGGAAATAAAATCAGTAGTTTAATGTAGATTATATTTATTGACAATCTAGTTATTACCCTAATAATAGTATGGGTTTTCGCACCGGTGTTGCATATTATATTTTGTTTTATCATCAGTAAGTTATAAAACTATATTGAGTATTTACATCAAAATTATATTGAAAAACACAGGACTTAATATAAAAATGAACTACAAACTTGACTTTTTCCTGATTGTTCTTGTCAGATACGCGTCCTGTTTAGTAACGAAGCAGTACATGTACACCATACAATACGCCATATAACTTTGACATATTATGCACAAATATGTATTTTCGCACTATACTGCATAGCGATTATTTCTTTGCTCCCATTGAGCAGACATATTTTTTCATATATTTTCGATATATTTGTTTTGTTCCTATTAAATAATGCATAAACTAACTCTGTAAAACTAGGCCCAAGATTCTACAGACTTTCATCAGTCTCTTTTCATAATGATTGATTTAGTAGTTTAGCAGCGGACGGCGTCAAACAAACTCACTTTTGCATAATATTAAATAATATTTAAGATCAGGACGTTGATTTATAATCTGCGAACTTAAACGGTAATGGTGTAAAAGACACAACAAAATATAGAACCTACTTCAATTTATTCCCATAGGGGCTTAGACACTGCTTATCAAATGACGCCGCCTGACGTGAAAGGGGTCTGACAGTTTAACCTACTTGAAAAGTAGAGATTTGAACAGCCATAATATCAACGATAATACATCGCTGTTTGCCTTTGCTATCAAGTCTGTCATTACCTTTAAATTAAAATAATATTTTTGTAGCGGGAAAATATGAAAAGCATATTTTTGTGTAAACACATGTTATTTTAATTTTACATTATTTAACGTAAATAACTGACTATGGATAATAAGAAAAATTTACTTTTGTAAAATTTACGATACTTATTATCCAAGATACATGTTACGCAAGTTTGGCACAATATTGTGTAATATTACTTACGAAACCACAAGAAGATAAAGTTGTATTCACACTAACATTGCAGTTACTTACTATAAAACTATTTCTATGACACCAAAATTGATGGGGATTTTTTATACAGTATAATGGGTAATTGTAATTACATGCGACTGCAAACATGTTCAAGGTGGCCGCAGGTTCAAATTCAAGGGCACCCCTCTGACTATTTGGAGTCATGTGTGTATTGATAGTCAATCACCACGCACTATAAACACGAAGGAAAACATCGAGAGGAAATCTGAATGCCATAGCGATTTGTAAGAATTTCTATGGTGTGTAAAGTCTGCTAACCCGCACTAGGCCAGCCTGATGGACTATAATATGGGCTTACCACTCTCAATCGTACTCTCGATTGTAGAGGAGGCCCCTTGCTCTGCAGTGGGACGTATAATATCTTTCTATAAGGTAATATCTGGTAATATATTATCCGATTACTGAGCAAGATCCTCCATTACCACACTGGTTTATTATAGGTTAGCGGACAGTAAATTAATATGAAAAATTATCATGGAAATACATTAAGTAATAATAATTATTAATATTATATTTCGGAAAACAGTCAAGTCCATATTGGATTAGAATGTTGCTGGTATCAAAAAAAGTTCTTAACATATATTTATGTTTCGTTATAAGTCTACCCAGAACATATCTTATGTATAATTAAATCAGCCTATTATCCTACTAAATAAAAAACTTCATCTCATCAATTCAATCATAATGTAATAATACCTGGGAATATGTAGGCGATTTGGGATCTACATCGACCGTAGACAAATAGTCCTGTTTGGTTTTGTCCGGCTGCACAGTCACTACGTAAAGGATTTCTTCTCTTGGCCCGTTTTTGAACGCGTCCAATGGACTGGCGTATCCCGGTCCCTTGCCTGTTGACAAATATAATAAATTAATCCAAATATTCAAAGCATACCTGTAAAAGTAAAAGTTCGCCTAGGAGTTTATCGCAGGAATTCAATGAAGCTAAAACTTAGCAAATGACTGCCGAGTGAAGCGGTAATTTCAATATTTTTTGTTGGTAATTTATTTTATGAATTTTTGAAATTAGCTTAAGGCATTCAAGTTTCTAAATAATCTACAGTTTTCCAGTGCCATTGCTGTCTTTTGAGCACATGATTTCTTTTTATTTTACGACCACGTCTTATCATGCTTCGCCAATCCGGTTTTAATTGTACATCATCATCATCATTTACAACCTTCAGATAAGGCTTCTGATATAGATCTTTATAAAGTATATATACCTAATAAATGTTAATCTTTAGACTCTTTAGACACCCAGGTATTTAAAAAGTGAATTTAAGATTCTGTAATCTTCTAAATATATATAAACTCAAAGGTGACTGACTGACATAGTGATCTATCAACGCACAGTCCACACCACTGGACGGATCGGGTTGAAATTTGGCATGCAGGGAGATGTTATGACGTAAGCATCCGCTAAGAAAGGATTTTGATTAATTCTATCCCCAAGGAGATAAAATAGGGGATGAAAGTTTGTATGAAACTTTGTAAATTTTAAACCGATCGGACTGAGACTTTGCATGCATAAAGCTACTATGACGTAGGCACCCCCTTAAAAAGGATTTTGATAAATTCCAATCCTAAGGCGATAAGATAGGGGATGAAAGTTTGTATAAATCTTCTTAGATTTTCGACTGATTGAACTGAAATTAAAGATTGGAGCTACTATGATGAAGACGTTCGCTTAAATAGGATTTTGTTAAATTCAATTTAGCATTTCAGTTTTATGTTGCTTGCTCACGAGTAAGTTCACCCAATAGCTTGATAGTTTCATCGCCTAATGACAGATTAGTTAAGAATATTGTGTACAAAGAAGTTTTTTAGGCCCTAATTTTTTACACACGCTAAACAAAAGTAAAGCCGCAGAAACTATTCCTAATTAATAATAATACTTCTTAACGCGAGCGAAGCCGCGAGCAAAAGCTAATTTAGTAATAATATCAAACGAATTCTGGAATAAAAATACTAATATGAACAACAGATCGAAAAAGTAAGAACGAAAAGCAATCATTAAACATAATCGAGGAAAAATCATTCCTACACTTCCCTAACCTGTTTTTTTATTTAATTTCCTTCCAATATTTTGTTTAACAGCACTCAATTTTCTCTCAAATTCTTCGCGAAAAAGGACTGTCAGTTTTAATAAATCGTCGATAGGCATCAAAACATTTTTTTCCGTTTCATAAACGAGGGGCGCTGGCAAACAGGGGGCTTCGGCCCCACGCTATTAGGTAATCACGCCAGGTAATGCTTGCATATAAATTACTCCTTTGTTCGACCTAATCCCATCAATAACGTCATTGTTTGTCTGTTTACTACTCAATAAACATGCCCACTTCATTTAGAACATAGTGAGACGTGAATAACTTAATAATCTTTAATATAGGACAAGAAGCCAACGGACTAGTGCACGCAATATAAGTACTATGATGGGCATTGATATGTAGTACTCGTATTTAATTTAATCGACATGTTTCTAATCACGCCAGGGAGTTTTGTTTTAAGACTTGGTACAATGTTTCCTGGGGTGGTGAGGAACATTTACTATATATAATATACCATATGTCAATCTGTATATTTTTAGCACCTAAATAATAATTATTTAATTTCCCGTCTGCCAGAATGTGGATTCAACTAGTGTCACTCAGAGGTCGCGTATCTTATCAGTTTCGCCTAAAGTCGAGATAGGGACAAGTCTATTGCCCTCAAACACAAATAGTTAAATATGGAATTTCATAATCGAAATACTCGAAGTGAAACAGTGTATGAATGAAAGCAAGATTCCATTTTTTTTCATAAACAGGTAAAACTATGTTTTGATTATAATGCCACTAATATTAAAAAGGTGAAAGTTTGTGTATTTATCACTTCTTCAGGCTCAAACGCCTAAACCAATTTTGATGAAATTTGGTATGGCGGTTGATTAACACATATACTATTTTTTATCCCGATAAAAGATAATGTTCCTGAAGGATAAGCGAGAAATTCTTATATTTGCTACTCTTTCAAACCCAAAAGGGATGGAATGAGATAGAATATATGTATCAGCTCATATACGTCCCACTGCAGGGCACGGGCCTTCTCTACTAGAGGTTAGGCCGTATAGTCCATGGAGGTAGAGTATCGGGCGGCTGAAATAATATGTTTCTAATAGGACTTAAGTTGTATCTGCAATCGAGTGAAGCCGCGCTGGGTTGCTATATTACATAAACCTGATTAAGAATGATTAATTATTATCATTGCGTAGGATTTGATTTCGTTGTTGCATTTTGCTGCGTAATCTTATCTAAGTATTTTAGATTAACTGATAGTTTCCGTGGACATGGGCGTAGCCACGGTGGGGCAGAGTGGGGCACTTGCCCCACCCTGGCTTTGACCTGTAAGGTACCTAACGAAACCTAAAAAATTAAATTATCTAGTTAAACTACTAGGCAGGTGTGCAATAAGTGTTTAAATACAGATACAAGGTGCTACAGGGTGTAACCTTCTTGTATAAAAAAAAAATTATCGGGGTAAGACGTGGATACAGTTTGCTAATTATATATTATTTTAGACTGCTGCCCCACCCTTAGCCCATGGCTGGCTACGCTCATGTCCGTGGAGGAGTGGATAAAACCCCGAAAATAGACAAAACAGTTAAATCATCATATCAAGACGAATCGTTTTATCTACAAAATGTTGAGGTAGGGTCATGCGAGTAAAGTATTATAGGTATTGATATGGCAAACCAGTAAACGCTTTACGATATTTGAATCGGATGCGATTCCAATTGTTTAAAAAAGGAAGAAGAAGAAAAAGAACAGCTGAAAAAAAGGGAAGCTTCACAAAAGTTTCCGCGACCACCGTGAACGTGAGGGCAGCCACGTCTGGTCCGCATTCCAACACACACTTATATGAAGTTATTTTATTATATTAATTTACGTAAGTCTTTTTTTTTTGTGTACGCAATGTACGTACACCCGTCAAATTTCCCCTCAAATCTCACTTCTATCGTTTTGCAGTAAATCGTTTCTGTAATCGACGTTTGACATGAACTCTTGTTTTCGCTCGGAAAATTCATCTGCTTACTCGTACAAGCTTACTTCTGAGCGGATTTACAATGTCAACAGTTGTCTGTCAATCACACGACGTTAATGAATTCCGCATGTATGGGTGCGATGATGTTAGTAGACAGTAAGAGCTAGTAATACAAATAATGATATCTGTTTTTTTACTGTACTGTACTGTATCAGCCCATATACGTCCCACTGCAGGGCGCGTGCCTTCTCTACAATCGAAAGTACGATTGAGTGGTTAGGCCATATAGTCCACCGCCCTGGCCTAGTACGTGATGAACATGCATTTAATATCATAACAATGGAGACTAACAAATGGAAAATAAAATAAAATGCGTTGTTAAAATTGCGGATTTTATGGATGTTTATCATTGTGAAGATTCTCACCAAAAAAAAGGGTCTATATGCTGCATTTTGTAAAGAATATGTTAGCCCGTAATTAGCGCACATATCTGATTCATACAGTATTGTTGTACCTTAAAGAGTGTTATATTATGTTGCGCTGCTGACGAACTTATTCAAAAAGTCCTAGGGGTAGCCAATATACCAAAAAAAAACATACAAATGACTGGAATTTATCAAAACTGTACATAACTTTGAGAAATAATTTTCGTTTCGAACCACCGTCCACCCAATTTCACTGTAAAAAACCCGTTAATTTTGCAGCAACGATTAAACATTCCGACAAGTTCTTGAGATTTTTCTTCATTTTAAAAGAAGTTTTATCTAAACAGTAAGATTAAAATCACTAGGGCCTTTTGAGGGACCTCGTTTAAGGCGGTACGCTTTGAAGTCTCGCCTCAGGGCACGATGATAAATTGCACCCCGCTTGATGTGCTTGACACTTTTTTTAGGGTACTGTGGTGCAAGCAAGTCACTGAAGTTAGATTCATTGGGGATTATATATATTTTGTTCGAGACTTTAATACCCGACAAGGGGAATAAGGGGTATGTCTTTAAGCATGTATTATCAGAATCATGGGCGTAGCCACGGTGGGGCAGAGTGGGGCGCTTGCCCCACCCTGGATTTGATCTGTAAGGTACTTAACCAACTCTAACAAAATAAATGATCTAGGTAAAGTGTTAGGCAGGTGAGCAATAAGAAAGTATTTAGGATAATTCCAATTATAAACACAGATACAGAGTGTAATAAAAGAATACCGTGGGTACAGTTTGCTAATTACATATGATTTAAGACTTCTGCCCCACCCTGATCCCACGGCTGGCTACGATCATGATCAGAATACATGCTTAAATACAATTTCTGGTATAGATAACATTTTTGATAGAATATAAATCCATTATGCCGTCAAGTTTTCAAGGAAATAAGTAGTAAAGATGCAACATAGAAGATAAGCAAATAATAATTAACGTGCTAGTTTCTTCATGCGGTCTCATCTTCGTAGAGATTTATCTGGTTTTATTACTCTTAGAAAGCAACACAACTCAATAATTTTGCTAAATACTGAATTCGCTTTTGTAATAGTATTGCAAATTGACACTGGTAGCAAGCGTTAGGTAATAAACTGGCCAGTTGTTAAATAAAATCGTAAAACATGTATTGTTTAATGTATTCGAGTGGGATGTCTTAATATCTTAATAAAATAAAATCTATAAAAATAATGAGTACACAATTTCACCTTCACTCATGCGATCCGAAATGAAACGGAGAAAAAGAATCGCCCGATTTATTTCCCTAAGTGCTTCCTCAGAATTTTTCATTAAGATTCAAGGCTAAGGAACAAATTTTACAATTAAAATTAAGTCTTAATAATGAATTATTATTCGAGTAAATTCAACAATAGATTTTATAGACAAACACTGGTCACCATAGTCTTTGCAATAATATTATGTCAATGGTTCCTAATTTCTTGCGACAATTTACAAATGACCTTCAATCATCAATCAATTTCAATCAATTTTACTGTTGGTAGGTCTCTCATATGTGAGAGGCCGTCTAGGTAGGTAGTACAATTGTTATGTGTCGGTTTGGAGGACATTGTAGCCAGAACAACTACTGAACACTTTGAGACCCACACCTTATATCTCAGAATGGCGAGCACAGCGGAATGCCAAGTATTGCTACTGTCCATGTGCGATCGAATCGCTTACTATCAAGTGAATGGCAAGCTCGTCTCACCAAGTCATCCAGATTTGCACTAGAGCGTGTACATCACAAAATCTGCATAATGTGTCGTGACCCATATACTGAACCCTACCATCTACAAGTCACAAGCGCGCCCTTAACAGATTTTCACCACACTGTGACCTTTTCTTGACTCTTTTAGATCGCTTATCATGCGCCACAGACGAATAAGTCTCTCAAAGAGCTGACAAATAGCGACATGGTATTTTAGTCTCTAGAATATTGCGTGTTGGTACTGTGAATCTATTTTATCTTTGATAGCGGTCTGGTCCAGCTTCGCACAAATACTCTTATAAATAAATAAAACAGCGCCAAATTAAAAAAAAGCCCTCTCAATTAATGGAGAAACATGGTAAAGATATTAAATATTATATTACATTAAATTTATTTTTCGAACAGTTTGCTGTATTTTTTTATACATTATTTTCTTATTATGTAAGATTTTGTTTTGCTTTTTCCATCAATAATATCCAAGTTAAATAAATAATAGAATGTGCGGTGGCCTATTGAGTGTTTTGATAGTCAGTTACCAAGCCTATAACGGTGAAAGAAAACGTCGTGAGGAAACCACACCATAGCGATTTGTAAGAATATCTATGGTATGTAAAGTCCGCGAACCCGCTCTAGCCAGCGTCACAGAATACTAAACTAAGGCTCAATTGCACAAACTAACTTTGCCTATACCTTTGCCCTTGAAACTGTCAATTCCATACATTCGCAAGGTCAAATACATCTCAAATGTATGGCGATGACATTTTCATAGGCAAAGGTATTGGTAAAGTTACTTGGTGCAACTGAGCCTAACAGAAGTCAAGCTTCATACAAAGCGCGCTAAATCAACGCACACATAGACAGCGTTCACCGACACGATATTTCAAACCAGTCGAGACTCGCTTCGCGCACGCAAATAATGATATTTTTTGTGCAAAGATGGAACAAATGAATAAAAGTTATTACACTTGTATATAAAACAACAGATTATAATAATAGAATGTAAATATCATTAAAAAAATCCATATAAAAACAATAAAAATACTTGAAGAATAATGACATACACAATCTTAATGACTTAATAAATACAATTAAAATGTATTTGTTTTATTATTGTGTTTTATATATTTTATTTTAAAAAATAATAAACGATACGAGTGCTATTAACACGATACGTGTTTTCGCATAGGCCGGAGTTAATAACCCTAGCGCGAACGCCGAGCGTAGTGTGAGTGTGGCAATAAAAGTGAAGTACATACACAAGCTTGACTTCTGTTAGTATTCTGTGCCAGCGTGGTGGACTATCCGGACAAACATACATGGTATTAGTCTATATACATCGCACTGCAACGCACGGGCCCCGTTTATAAACGAAATTAGGCCGAAAGATAGGCAATTAAATAGTATTAGGAAGAAATAGTCTATATTATATGAAAAAGTATAGTAGTAAAATATGAAAGTTTATACACACGTATATTATTAAAGTACTGTGAACTTTCTTTTACTTACGGAACGAAAAAGAAATTCTGGAGGAAGTGCAACAATTGTGGACATATTTAATGAATTAAAGTTAACTCAAATTGATTAATAAAATCCATTGCAAATTAAAACCGGATAAATTATTAGGTAACGAGTAATTAAAGAAAATAATGAAAATTATAATTAATTAAAGTGAATATAGTTCTGAATAGAAACACTAATATTCTTTTACATATTTATCGAAGGTATACATATAATATATTCACATTAATAAACAAATATTTATCAGTTGTTTCAATACTATTAATATTTTTATTAAGAATAGAGGTAGAAAATCACTACATAGTATAAAACAAAATCGCTTTCTTTGTCCCTATGTCCCTTTGTATGCTTAAATCTTTAAAACTACGCAACGGATTTTGATGCGTTTTTTTTAATAGATAGAATGATTCAAGAGGAAGGTTTATGTGTTTAATACGTGCATATTATTGTAGAGAAATCTATATGCACCCGGGCAAAGCTGGGCCGGGCCGCTAGTATCATATAAAATATTTTTGGGCTGTAATAACTAGTAATATTAGGAACCCAGAAGGGTTCCTCTATATACATATTGTATTATAAGTTTTAATTCAATACGTAATATACAAAAAGAAAACAGTGCTTTAATAAAAACATATGGAGCGAGTATGCTAATGTCAAGGTCGGACGAAATTAAGTTCATCAACGATTACGAGTATTACTTTCGTACACAAATTAACATTGAAACTAAACTATTACTTTAAATAAAATACTTAGAGTATATACAGGGTATATCAAGATTGCTACCGAAAACGAAGCAGGGTGGTAGCACAATGCAACAGAAAAAGTTGCAAAAAAAAGCGTCAATTTTTTTTTGTTATTTTTTTCCTATGACCATATTTGGGTGGTAAATACATTTTTTTCCTAAAATAATAGTGTATACCCTTTTAGTTATAAATAATCTAAGGTATAAAAGAGTTTAAATTATTATTTTAGCAAAAACTATGGATTTACCACCCAAAAATAACGATATTTGAAAAATCATAAAAAATAACTGTCGCGTTTCTTTGCGAAATTTTTAGTTGCATTGTGTTTGTAGTCACTAAAACTACCACCCGGCTTCGTTTTCGGTAGCAGTCTTGAGATACCCGGTATATACCGGGTATCTCAAGACTATCTATATATATAGAGGGAGCACTCTGCACTGGTACTTCAAAAACGTAGATAAAAATGGTGGTGCCGGGCCACCTTTTTCTGCCCTCCTATTGGCTAATATTCGAACAGGTTGTGCAACATACATAAATTATTTGATAAAAATAAATAAAAATAAGTAAATTAGGTCTATTTAATTCCACTCAAACTCATTTTAAAGGGATAATAGCTAAATATAATTTCGACTATCAAAGGAATTTATAGCAATTTATCGCTAAATAATTAATTCAATTTTTACTAATATCTCCTATATTACCAACCAACCTACATTACGAACAAGAAAATATCTACGTTTTTCAAAACGCGAGTGTATGACAGCGCTCCCTCTATATATAAATACTCTAAGATAAAATACTAATAAGACATTAATTAAATAATCATGAATAAATTACAGTACGAAATGAATATAAATAATGCTAAGTATAGAAATATTTTGTAAATAGAGATAAGTGCTATGTGTATTGACAAATAACAAAGAAAGTGAAAGTATGTATAATGAATTCGATTGACAATTCACATTCATGTAATATTGTTGCCTTTTTATTATAACTCCTAAGAAACAGGCACGATTACTTTGGGACCAATAGAAATAATACATAACTGTAGGTATATAATTCACTTTTTTGGTAACATAAATAAATAAAAAGCAAATGAAATAAATTTGAGTAAATATCGCAAATAAGGCAAAGTTATAAACAAAGTTTTTTTTTTTTTAATTTTACTTGTAATATCAGCGTTTTCCTACATGGTTTCAATTATGAGTTTTAAAATGTTAAATACTCAAATCTTTTAGTATTTTTTCCATACCATGATAGTCCGTTCTTATTGTTTACATTTTGTTAGGAATCATTATAAAGATCTAAATGTGAGCTTTATGAAGCCAATAATACAGCACAAAATGAAATAACCAACAGCCAAATGTCCATAACATTTCAATTTACACGTTGTCTCGCTTGTAGACAGTACATATAAACGCAATAAAAACATCGTAAATGTTGGCACTAATACTTTAGCTGACGCATCTATTAACCCAATAGTGATCAGTAAAATTAAAAATAAAAATTCAAAAGGCATAACTCACAGCAGGACATCGCGCAAACGTATCCGATCTGTTTTTAACAAATTACCAATATACAACCAGTCAGTTCGATCACCGCTCAGTGAGTAACACTAACAGTAAACGATCGCAAAATAAACACTATACTTGTTTCATCACATATCTCTCGCTCACTCGTAAGTCGTAACTCATACCGAATACCGAGTACCGACGCTTAACAGGTTTATACGGTCAGCAGAAACAACAATAATTAACGATAAAATACCGAAAATAGTTTTTAAATAAATTTATCAACGTGTTACTAAAAGGTTTTATCTTATTTGAACATCAATAATTTAAATATTTTTATTATTCCGATGATTATTGATTTTCAGAGTAATTTACTGACGTTCCAGAACTGACTTTCAATTTTATTTACTCATGTTTAATGAGACGACCCTCCACCTCCTATATAAATATTATACAACTATTAAGATAGTTATATCTTAATAGTTGTATAATATTATATATTATACACCTATTAAGATAGTTATATCTTAATAGTTGTATAATATTATTGATGTTTAATATTGTTGATATTTTTTTTGTTGCATAAATCCAGTACACGACCAATCAGGTCATCTGATGGTAAGTTATTACTGCCGATCGTGAACATCCACAACACTTGTATCACGATTCACGGATGTGCTGCCGGCCCATCAAATCGGGAGGGGAGCTGGACGGATGGGAAGAGGAAAGTAATATTGGGCATCCAGTAATCTCTCTCACCGAACAAACCACGACATAATAAGATGTTTGATAGGTAATTCAAACGCTTACACATGACTATAGCAATATCTCCACGTTGTTTGGTTAGAATTGCTGTTGGTAGTCTTGATCTGAGATATTTATGTGGTTTAGTAGCCACATCATTTTATTACTTAACACAGCTACTCCTATCAACTAGGATCAATATTGATACGCAAGATTTATCTCCGAGCACCTAATCTAAGCCATTCTATGAGTATACACGACTTTCTTTCACAAAAATAAACAAAGAAACTAGAATTACAAGATGCTAGAAAGAAAAAAAATAATTCGACGACATCTTTTCATTAGAATGCTGATGATAAAATAGTGAACAAATCGGTACAATAATTCAACATAAAAAAGTAACAATTTAAAAAGGATTTAAATGGACTAAAGATTTGTATGCGTCACCAATATAAATCAAAAATCTATTGCAGAAATCAAAAGCGTTAATAGCAGTGGCGAAGCCTAGAAGTAGCTCTTGAAGTATTTTAGGGATAAGGAATACCAAGTGATTATAACAACATAACTAATATTTTTTCATTCCACTCGATAATAGCTGATAATACAAAGTATGTAGAGATTTGTCTACAACACTCAGAAAATATTTGCAAGTAAATCTAGTGGTTCATAGAATATAAGTAATTTAATTTTAATTATCATATTATAATTACCCATTTCCGTAGCCTATACTTTTAACTATTAGTGATCTGGCTAAAGCAGTGCAGTGCAGTATGGTTTAACTGGTGTTTTTTTTTTTGGTTGTATTATTGCAAGATGGCGAGATGAGTATGCCATTCGCCTGTTGGAAAGCGATACGACCGCTCGCAGACAGTAGCAAAACCAAACAACACCATGATTAACAAAGCAAGGCTTGGTATTCCACTGCGCTAGCCATCCTGAGACATAAGATGTTAAGTCTCAATATGTCCAGTAGTTACTCTAGCTACAATGTCCTACAAACCGGAACACAACAGGGCAGTGACACTGCTGTTAGGCGGGAGAAATAGACATCGCGGTGGTACCCACCCAGGTGGCCTCCGACATATGAGACACCTACTAACACTAAAATTGATTGAAATTGATTCATGATTGAAGAGCATTTGTAAATTGTCGCCAGAAATTAGGAGCGATCGAAATAATGCTATCACAGGCGTCCCAAAAAGCGACCATCATACAATCTTGTTAAAAATTCATCATGCTCAAACACGAAAACGTGCAAAGATAACCCACTTGCGCCTCTGCTAACTGTTTAGATTATACTGAATTTGTCAATTTTTCGTGCCGGTTTAAGAACTGCCTCGGTAGAGCAGTTGTACTACGATATGTTTGCAAACCTGAGGTCTCCGTTTCGAATCTCGGAATGAGCAAAGTGATGTTAGATTTTTCTATTCATTATCAGCCCAGTGTCTGCAATTTGTTCCCGATACGACATTAGGCTCGCCCCCTATAATATCGTGAGAAAGAACATACAAGGTGAAATGTGGGTGTCATGGTACCACCTCTGCTTATCTATTCTGGGAAGGAGGCGTGAGTACGTGTATGTGTGTATATTTATAAAAATAAAGACGGAATATTACATAACCGCTGTCATGTGTGTAGACTCCAATATTTATAGTTATCGTGTTTCTATTGATAGTCATAATATCGTGAGGAAACCTTCAAAAAACGAGCGTATTCCGTAAAAGCAACGGAATGGAAACGCACCTCCATACTCTATAGTGTTGCAGATGTTCATGGACGGCGGTGATACCATCAAGTGACCCGTATGCTCGTTTCCCCCTATAAATCAAGTAGGGTTAGACCATTGTCCGACCTCACCTGCGCATCACTCAGGCCTGTAACTCTCCAGTTGCACGTTGCTTCCCCAGCTAGCCAGACTCTTCATCCCACAAAATGGATGAGAAGTCCGAGTGTGAGTCCCGGTATCCCGGTTCAAGGATCTCGCTCTGAGCAAGTTCGATACCAGAACCCATTAAAAGTCTGAACTCATTTCGGACTTAACCAGGGAACGACCCCGTTTTTACGGGTCGCTTGGATTGGCCACACCCACAAGGCTTACGCCTAAGTATTGTTGCCACAACATGGGGCCTCTGTTATCCAAGAGGACCCGTGTTTATGAAGGCCATATGTGTGTCCTTATAAAAGAAATAAAATCTACATACCGTAGCTATTTCTATTCTTTCTATGGTATCTGAACTGTGACGCGACAGCTAACATGCTCACGTTGGTCACGGGTTCCAATCCCAGGCATGCCTCTGACTTCTCGGAGTCATGTGTGTATTGATAGTTAATCACAGCATACAGTTAGAGATGTGAACTCTGCTAGCGCGCACTTGGCCAAATATAGCCTAACCCTCCTCAATCATGCTCTGGATTATAGGCCCTGGTCCTACCATGAGACGCACACTTATAGGCTTGTTTTGTTTTGTTTGTCACAGTATAATTAACTGCAAACCAATCGATATATTATTAATTACTGTATCAGCCCATTTACGTCCCACTGCAGGGCACGGGCCTACTCTACAATCTAGAATACGATTGAGAGTGGTTAGGCCATATAGTCCACCACGCTGGCCCAGTGCGGGTTGGCGGACTTACATACCATAGAAATTCTTATGAATCGCCATGGCATGCAGGTTTCCTCACGATGTTTTCCTTCACCGTTTTAATGCGTGGTGATTGACTATCAATACACACATGACTTCGAAAAGTCAGAGGTGTGCCCTGGGATTCGAACCCGCGACCACCGTGAACATGTTGGCAGTCGCGTCTAGTCCGTTTACCAACAGGCCACCACGCACTTCATTATTAATTACTACGGATCTTCTTTTACAACTGATTACATTTTTGGTTAAGATAACATCATTGTTATCATTAGCCAATATTGTGCAACTAAAAAGAAAAAAATACACGAAAATAAATTTTCATATTCAATGTTCATGTTTATAATCCTCAAAACCAACATTATCCGGATGTATCTTATCTTATTATTTTAGACATATCATATTTTACATAAGATAAATAAGTAATGGTTACAGCTAATTTTCGGGATCGCAAAGTTAATAATTTGTATGAAAATTATAATGTTTTCACCGTGATCTTTGTTACTTAAACTGTATAATCAGTGTCATACTATCAGTACTTATTTTGTTCTACAAATGTATGTTTTGTGAGAGAAACTATATCATCATTAAAAATATTTTTATGACAAATAAGCTATGAAATTATGAAATAACATTACTTATTTCAACCATCGATATAATGTGAAAGTGGGCGCGTTTCATTCGGTGACTGAGATTTCCATATGCCCAATACCCCTTTCCTCTTCATCCATTTCCTTCCCGCTCATCACCCAATTTTATGGTTAGCAACTCGTCCATAATCCAAGCACTTTGTTCATGGATGGCAGAGATTACTTACCATCAGGGGACCTGTTTGCTCGTTCAAATAAATAAATACACCCAACAGTCACATACATAGTCATGAGCCGACACTAAGATTGGTTCTTATGTCGTGGGTTTCAGGAACTACGAGAGACTTTTCGGCCTCACAAACACCCAGGACCCGAAATACCTGTGGTTCACACAAATATTTGTTCCGGTACGGAGACTCTCGAACACGCGGCCTCTTGTTTCACAGCCGTCTAACCAACTGCCCAACAGAAGCTGTTTGGCGGACATAATTATGCAATAAAAAAAAACTTCACCTACTACTAATAGTAATTGTTACTGATGTTTATCAATGATTATTATTTAATGGATAAAATAACTCTTTATTATCCATTCGAAATTTAACCAGCCAGTTATTCCATCTCAATAAACATCAAAGTCAAAGAGACGAAATCATAAAAGGTTTGCTGTACTTAACTCGTGTATCGGTTACTAAGCGAATACGTAATTGCTAACCCCATAAGAAAACAGAAACCATACTAGTGCTGCACAAATGTAGCGAAAATCAAATGTTAATCGAGTATTTGAATAGACGACTAGGTGTTATATCATGTGAAGTCTTTGAAATTACATATGAAAATGGAAATATTTTATGAATCCATAAAAAATCAAACATAATTTGAATCAGTCATTTTATACTACCACTCGAAAATCGGGTTTCACTAGATAAGAACGGGCAAGAAACCCTAGTTTTGCTCATCTGAAACTAGTTTACAATACAGTGATTATTATCTGCAAATATTACAAGTTGGTTTCAATCAGAGCAGCTCATTAATAATTGGTCATCATAATAAGCAATCATTTATTCCTTTATAACTTTTTTGAAAATACAAATATAATACCGTGGTTTAATACTACTGAGTGAAAGGAGTGTCACATGTTAATAAAAGAGGTAATAGAACAAGATATGCAATAAAATACATGGAGAAATGTTATTGACAATATTAAATGTAGTGAAGTTGTTTGCGAGCTTGTAATCAAAGTAGAGAACTCGGGTTCGTTTCTCGTACCGAGGCTTAGCTGCTGAGTTACAAAAATTACCTCTCAGTGGTGGGTACCACGTGTCTGGGACGTAGGTCCTGATATTTTATTAACTATTAAGATTTATTTTTAATTTAATTATGAATGCAAGATATTAAGCTCATCCCATAATATATTTATTACGTACTACAAAAGAAATGTTGATACGTGCTGATAACAAACAACAGTCATTGTAAGGAGAAATAGTCTCTAAAGAGAAAGTTGAACGCAGCAATACAATCTTACGTTCGTATAAGTCGTCTATTTAAAATTGGCGAGTGGCGAAATTTGGAACTAAATATAAGATATTAAAAATGTATATTATCAAATTTTTTAAGACATATTTTTATAACATAAACAACAAGCATTTATATTCGTTACCTAACAGTATTAAAATGTGAATAGTAATTAAATGTGAATAGAAAAAACTATTCCTAATATTTTGACAGCAGCTTGACAACAGTTATTATCCTTGCTCCCTTAAAATGTATCTTCTTCATATTCTCTATGTTTGTCTAGTTTTGGTGTAAATAAACATTTTTTTATTATTTTTATTTAATTAAACTCATTAAGACGCTATAATATCTTAGACGATCTATAGTTAATAATCTTTTATTTTTTTTGTGGCAGGTTTCTCATATGTGAGAGGCTGCTAGGGTAAGTACCACCGCAATGTCTATTTCTCCCGCCAAACAGCAGTGTAAATGCATTATTGTGTTTCGGATTGAAGGACATTGTAGCCAGAGTAACTACTGAACATATTGAGACTTAACATCTCATGTCAGGATGGCGAGCGCAGTGCAATGCAATGCATTGCTTTGTAATTCAAGGTGTTGTTTGGTTTTGCTAATGTTTATCAACAGTCGTATTACTATCAGGCGAACGAAATGTTCCTCTCGACATTCATTGCAATAACAAAAAGGGTAAATTGATTTATAAACAACATTCATGTGTAAGGGGCAGACATCTATAAATATAGGTATAGTTCTTGTAAGAGATAATTTCCCATTTAAGTTTTTTTTTTTTTTTTTATAATGGCCTGGCATAGTGGCGGCATTGCACCTGATGGAAAGTGCCAATGCCGCCCAGGCAGAGTATCCATTGGCATCGGACGGCAGTCCCATACCAATGGAAACTATTATGCCGGCCTGCTTAGGTGCCTCTTCACACCACGGCGGAAGGACCCAGGATTGTAGGAAGGAGGGAACACGTGCGCCGGCAAACAATTCCACAGCCTGAGGCCGTTTGTCCACCGCCACCGTCACCGGACCGTCACCGAGAACGAGATGACGGCGCCGATTTAGCGGTACATACATTTACTATGGCTATGTGTCCACCGCATGCCCGTCACCCGAGAGCCGTCATCCCGGCCGCCGATGTTTCGAGTAGATCGGCGTGACCGCTAGATCTCGGCACGGTTTTATGACGGGCCGATGTGCCGGCAATACATAACACGTTTGTTCTTGTCCACACAGTACCGTCGCACCGGGCCGTCGCCCGATTTTGTTATATCTATCATAAAATTTGTAAACAAAAGGGCTAATGAATTTCAAATACGATATTTATATATTAATTGGAGTAGAATCCAATATTATTTGCATCGCCTACGCCTTCAATTGTACAAAAGCAGTAGAAGCAATTGTCGCCGGTTAAAACTAGCCATCCTCCTAGTTGGTTTTATTTCTATTAAAAAGGAAAACGCGACTACCACGTATGACAAAGCTCTAGAACTGAGTGGAACTGAGCAACCGATTTATCGGCGCAGTGGACACACGATCGCCGTCACGTCATCTTAAACTCGGCCTGAAATAATGTCGTTCTCGGTGACGGTCCGGTGACGGTGGCGGTGGACAAACGGCCTGACGGTGCGGCACAGAAACGAATTTGAGAACCGTTTGGTTCGCGCCGGGATGGTGTGGACCGTCAAGCTATGGCTTCGCAAGCCAGCACGCGTGGTTCTGGTTAGGAATGGAGAGAGTCTACTCATACATACATAAACTCACGCGTTTTTCCCAGAAGGAGTAGGCAGAGATACCAGGGCACCCCCATTTCGCCTTGTATGTTCCGTCCCACGATGTGATAGGTGGCGAACCTATCGCCATATCGGGCACAAATTCCTGACTCTGGGCTGATACTGAATAGAATAATCTAATAAGTCTACTCATAATGCAAAATTTCTCTTATATCTGAAAACGAATCATTATTTTGTTATCTTTGTGAAACATAGTATACAATTCAGTTGTGTGATAATAGGTAGGTATTATGCAACAGACACCGGAAAAGATAATGAAATTGATAATAAAATATTTTTATATTAATTATAAACATACCTTATGAATATTGAAGTTATTTATTACAACAAATTGCCACTATGGAAGTTATTTTTAAATTGCTAAACATGGACATAATTCTTTATTATCATATTTGTGACCCACACTTCTTTAATTAATATGGCTGTCATTTAAATCTCGGAAATCGTATATAATTCAAGCTTATTTCCCCAACGAGGTAAAGTAAGTGAATTAGTATTTTAATAGCCTATCAAAATGTAAGAGGCACGTCTATCACTTTGCCGGGCGCTAATTCCAATAGCAGGCTACTTCTATGAGATAACTCAAAAAAACTCACTAGAAACTTATAAATTCGAGTGCCCGGCCTGGATATCAAACCCGGGACTTCACGCTTCACAACCTAGCACTTTGTCTTGACCGATCAAGCCACAAGGACAATTAGGTATTCGTTTTACTGTTACACATTAAGGTCTCAACTCTCAACTATAGTTCATTATATTTGTTTGAGTGATGTTTAATGAAAAATAAAAATAAGTAAATATTAACTAATATAAATTCTGTTATGCACACCATACTATCCCTTTGATTTACCCGCGTGATATAACTGCCACCTATTTTATCGATAGTTTTGAGTTTACCGTATGATATACGAGTACATACCGAGATGACAGTTTTGACTTAAATTAAATTTCTCCACGCGAAGGCACGACAAAGCGAGCGATATTGACTTTATTGTAATAACGGCAATGTACTCGTACCTAAAGAATTTTCAACAAACGTGAGAGTAGAATTTGAATCTGGTTGCTATTTTCGGGAAATGTTTTATTTAAAGGAATGCTTCGGTACTATTATAATGCTCAGAGCTCGAATTCAAATCCCGGGCTGGATTTTTTTTAATTTTTATTTATTATCCATCCGAGTCAGAAAATTGTGCCCGATACGGCGCTAGCCTTGCCCTCTATCAAATTGTGGGACGGAATACCCCGAGCGAAATGTGGGCATCCTAGCAGCACCTCCGCCTACACCTGTTCAAAAACAGCGCGAGTTTACATAATATATCTATTATAATTTATATGTATGTATTATTCCTAATAAATATGAATGTAAGTTTGTTTGTTACGCTTTTACGCGAAATCTACTCGAAATCATGAAACTTTGTACATTTAACATAGGACATACACCTTATTAAAAAAGTTTGAAACAAAAGACAAAAAAACAATGTTCACGGCTGGAGCCGGGCCGGACCGCTAGTATTAAATAAATTCTGTACCCATTAATGACATAGTCCTGACGCTACCGTAAGATATTTAGGCTTAGGTCGTAGGTGTCAGAAGCTACGGCCTACGAGAAACGCTCGTCTCACACATCACTCAAACCTGAAAAATATTTATGTTCCACATCAACATTTGGTTCGGCGCGGCGGCGGTGTAGCGATCGAACTCGCGGCCTCTCGTTTAAGAAACTCTTCTTACCCATCTGCGCCACGGAATCATGTATGTATGACCGAGTGTGACGTCGCAAACGCAATCCCGGGATGTGGTTTTGAAGTCTCGAATGTATTTCTAGTTAGTTCAATTAACAGTAAATCATTCCCACTCCCGTGTAAGATCTGGAATGAAGGCTTTACCTGCTGATTTCCTCCGCACTAAGACTATTTTTTTTAAATGAGACCATTATATACGTATGTATTTACCCTGGGTAAGCAGCGGTCTTTCAACCTGCACTAGGCCAGCGTGGTGGACTATAATATGGCCTAACCACTCTCAATCGTATTGTCGATTGTAGAGGAGGCCCGTGTCCTGCAGTGGGACGTATATGGGCTGATACAGAAGCAGCGGTTTGTCTAAGTTAATGTTTAATTATTATCAAAAGACTGCGAACGGCCGCGACGGCTTACTGTCAGACCGCTGGCTCGATGACATTAAAAAAAAACATCCCGAAGAAGTAAGACACCCATATAATAGATGATATGCGCAAGAATATGAAGTTCATGACATCAGAAAAAGGTAACAATGAACTAGAGTCTTATCCCACTCATATGAAATTGTGGATGGAGTTCAATGAAAGCAGACTTCAACATTTCCGCATATTAAGTATCGGACGCGTGGTATCACACCGATTATTTTTTACAGTGCGTCTACAGTATGAAAAGCGATCGGATTTGATTTGATTACCCCTCAGAGTATAGGAATCGGCGTTGTCTTCGGGTAGATTCGTTTCCGTACCATACGTATCTATGGACGGGCTTGTATAAATTCCTGTACGAATACTACGATCCGGGTGATGCGATGCGTACGATGCGTATATGTGGACATCTCCCAATTACAGCGTAGATATTCATAAGTCATGAAGGTCACATTACGAAAAAAAAATTGAAATTATGGTTTATTTATATGGAATTAACAAATATTTTTCCAGAGATTAGACAGCTAAAAGAAAAGTAGTAAAGTTTCATTTACCTTAATATAACAATAGCATTATATTCTTCGTTGGATTAAAATTTCGTGGATATTAACATTTCAGTCACATACTGATGTGTGTAATTCGTAGAATGTATATTAAATTGATATTTTGTATTCAATCTTTCCATGACTATATGAAACAAACATGATTTATTCAAAATTTAATAAAGCAAAAAGTTTTATGTGTATTGACATAGTAAGTGCTCAATAACCAAATAAGCTACATATTTATTTAAGTATTTTTTAAGTAGTCTATATTCGTTTAATAATATTTGCTATGTCATTTTATTCCTTTAATTTAAGTTTATTGAAAGAAATACTTATGTAGTTACTAATCTTAGTTTTAAATTATTACAATAATTTATAAATAAGTTAAGTACATAGTATTGCTCCTTCCATTATGTACTTTTCAATTTTGTAATCTCATATAATGAAAGAGGCACAATATTTAAAATTTACTTATATTAAGTAACGCTTGTAATATGTATTCTTGGTTGAACAACCTGATAAATAATTATGGAGTCATATGTAAAGTATATTCTTAAAAAAACAAAAAAGTATCTTCCAAATCGGTTCATTCTTCTTGGAGTAATCGTTGTATACAAAAAATAAAATAAAATAGAGATTCCGACAAAATGAGACCCTCCTCCTTTTTCTTTGAAGTTGGTTAAAAAACAATAGAAACAAATTAAAACATTAAAGCAAAGCGTAATTAAATATATAACTTACCTTAATAATACGGATGTAATAAAACCAGGAGATAATTACATCTAATGAAAATGTCCGGCTGTAATCTGCCTCTTAATAAAGATCTTAATACAAAGTTTATTAAGATCCGTTGATATTAATCAAGCTACATGTAAGGAACATTCGTCGACAGGAACAAATTGCCTCCACCCTAACATAATATGCGAGCAAAGATCTTTTAGAGAACGTGGCCTCGTTATCTCCACTAGGCGAACATAACCCAACACAATCAAATTGCACCTAAAGAAATAAGGATAGATATATCGTACATACGTGTTCAGTTATACAATCACCCCACACAGCACTCAGTTAAAATACGACTTAAAATACGTTTATTGTCAGTCCAGAATTTAAAGTCACGTGTATATAAACAGTTTTAAAGTCATAAACTAGAATACGTTTATCTTAATAAAACTTTTCTCCTTGCTTTACGACTGTGCGTGTGTGTGTGAGTGTCCTGCATGATGCGTTGCAGGCTCGCATGTTGATGAAACTGATGCCGGATGGAAATGTGCCTGCTAATATTCTTAAACAGTATGTGCCACAACGCTTTGTCCTTGTTCTTCCACAATAAATCCACAGTCTTCTCCTTAATCCTACGCATATTTTCTTCCAGTCTCCTAGCTTTTATTTCCATTTGTATGAGGGAACGGGTCGTATTTGTCAAAAGGCGGTACAGGTATTCTTTTCTCCTCGCTTTGCCCGGTTCTGTCGCGCTCACATTTATCATAGACTCGTATTCCGTGTCCTCGGGCTCTTGAATTTCGTCCGAATTCGCTAGACGTGATTGCTTGCTGTTAACCCGGAGAAAAAATCCTGTGAGAAGTACGGCGAGCGCGAAGCTTGCTAACATGAGTAGTTTCGCGTGGTTGTAAAACGGTCTCGGTATGAGATTCATGTCAGATGTCGTTTATGTCTCGATGTCATAATTAGAGGTTGCGGTGCGCATGTTTTGTTTGTGCGATGTTGCGTGAACGGTTCAAGCAACAAGTCACGTTGTCGCGACACGGAGCGCGCGTGGCGCCCTCTCGCGGCGTGGGCGAAAACGGCACTGGCCGGCGTGAAAACATGCCGCCCGTGCCGGTGCGTCGCTCCCCACGAATTTCCACAATAACTTTTCCTCTTGGATGTGGGAAAGGCCCTTTTTATTTGGATGTGACAGCTGAAACACAACAATAGGGACTCGGGTCGTGTAATTAAACTGCATTTAACGTCAAGGACTGTGTAGAAGGACGCTGCGTAATTATTCTTTCAACCTTTATCTGGTTTAGGCGGGTCGATATTTTTTTTATTTCAGTGAATACAACATGAAGAGCATTTCCGAGAAGTATGTTACTTTTTGTATGTAAATATAAACATTAACAAATGTAATATTCATTCGTAGATTATCAACAGAAATATTTATATATTATGCAATAAAAGACATCACATACCTTAACAAAAACATTTTTTTAATATCAACAATTGAAATCTTCAAAATACTAACATCACATATAAAACATTCATCCAACCTCATCACATTTTAAAACCTAAATGTAAAAATTAAAATGGTTGCCTGTAAAGTCGGTTTTACGGGCGAAGATTTTACGTGACAACGTCTTTTTCTCGGTAGAATATTTATTGATATGAATATAATTAAATTGCACAATAGGAACAAGGAATTGAATGAAAATAAGAATTGCACAAATTTTAACTATAGAAATATATTTTGTTTACTAAAACACTATCAACATTTATCAATAGTATGACATAACCTATAAACTCAGTTTCTCAACTTTTGTGTCAATCTAACAATTAATCAATCAATCATAGTTTACGATAATGAAATATCAGTGTACAATTATTTACCTTTATTGTTGTAGTTGTTGTAAATGATAAATGACGAATCTAAGCACTCCATATTTTCACTACAGACACAGCTGACGATACTTTAACCACACGTGTGAACTTGTATTGTGACGCTTTCTTGTTTTTCCAACGCCAAGAACGTTCGAGAAAGACAAAGACAGAGACACAAGCATGCGCCGATTCAATGCGCCTAATTCTCTAGTGCTGCGCGCGCGGCAGATCGATCATAGTTGAGTGGGAGAGAGACGCAAGGCATTCGGCGGGCCTCTCTCTCGTTCGGTGACTCATCGTAACGTTACCGGGCGTTACACTTTTTCATAAGTGACTCCCAGCCGCAACCTAATTTAAGACGTTGTCACGTCAAAAAAGAATCTAAATTCAAAAACATTCCATTTTCAAACGTAACTTTTTAAACTCCATGTAGCCGTCGGGTTCTGTGCGTAAGTGAAGGGGGATGTGAGAACTAGTCTGCCATTCAGCGAGCGTACGTCCACGTACTCACTATATTGTCGTCCGTATTATTTATGTCTTGGACCGAAACTTTATGATACACGTATTTTGTTATCATTTTTCGCAACATGACGTTGTGCCGGAAGAATAAGTTATGGTTACGTGCTTAGAACATGAGCTTTTGTTTTATAAAAATGTTTCGGGTTGGTCGCACAAGATTGGTACCTACTCATAGTCATATTCATTAATATTATTTAATATAATATTATTTATATTTAACGAATTTCTGATTTATCGAGGATTCTGATTTGATTAATTAACGTCATCCTATTATTTTGGTTGTATCTTAGTCCACCTAGTAAATATTATGTGAAGTTTCTGAATGAACTCCTATATTTACTTCGTATGCCTACACTATCGATATTTTATAATATTCTTGTATAACTAATTTTCAGAATTATATAAAATCTACCAAATTATATTCCACATACACATCCAATAATACACAAGTATCAATTCCCAATACTCCGCACATTCCGGCAAAAAAAAAACATTGACCAAAACAAAAGGCGGGCTTTAAATTGTAATAAAACCATGGACCCAGGCGGTTCATTGGCGCTGTTGTTTCAGCACAGCTGCCACTGCGAGATAAGCGACCCCTTCCTTTAAGTTCCTTGTCTTAAATTGATTTTTGGCGGACACAGAACCCATAAAATATTTAACAGCATCCTCTATAAAAGTCTTTACAAGTTTACCGAAAGCCGATAACTCGAGGTATCGATTGCTCGCTCCGGTCGGGACTTTTTACATTAAGCCGTACGTTGACATTGTACGTGTTTCTGTTTTTCTTAGATTTATAAGTTTTCTGGCTCCGTTTGCTATAAAGTATGCTGCAGGCGTTGTGAATGTGTCTTTAAAACGTGGCGCTATGTTTTTCAATGTGTTTTATGATTTATTTCTGCAGTAATCGGTGTCTTATTATCAAAATTATAATTATATTTTTGAGTGGTATTTTTCAAGATATTATTAGTCATAAAACAGTAGGTTATTACCGTTAACCCATTGTAACTGTGAAGAAGAGACGGCGCCAGATACTCGCTCGGCGATACGAACTGTTTTCTTATTTTCCTTTTTTTTTACCTTGATATCGCTCCTGTGAGTTCGGATTAATATGATCGCAACATAAACATAAATACTCGTAATTCTGGTCTAAAATATATAATCTAATTTAGTTCTTCCAGTTCGTCTGTAAAATGAAAAATCACTTTAAAGATCGCCAAAATCTTAACTAAGAGTATTCTCATTAATATCTTACGAATAAAGAACATTACCTGTTTCTATTGTTGTCAAGAGAAACCTTAATTAATAATCATTTTTGCCATCACGTATTGCTTTCCAACCTTTTTCTAACTATTACCAATAGAATTAATATTATACACATAGCCTTACGCCTATATCTGCGAAAGCACACAAAGTAAACATAGCTAATACCAGAGCTACCTGTGATTCTTCCCGTCTTTTTCCATTCCGGGCCCGAGAAAAATAACCTAGAATTTACAAAGTCAATGAACAACCTTTTCTTCAACAAATAATAAAATTCACTTCTATATTTGGTAAACAAATGAATAACAATATAAAAATAAAACAACCAATTTACATGAGATTTTATCAAAGCAATAATATTTATTTTTGTCATTTATATCGAACCAATTGTTTCGCTTAAATGTCGATTAAAGCAATAATTACAGTTGGAAATAACAAAAAGGGCAATTAATAGGGCAATATCAAAACGTTTTAATGTGACCAAAAAGTGAAACATGTCATTGGAAATACATTAACATCAGCTAAAATCAGTCGCTGAAAGCCATTGAAAATTGCTCATAAAGAATTAATGCGGGTATTACCTATTTTACCAATAAATAAACAAAGAAAATAGCTATATTCTTTAATAATGCAGGCTGAAAATAACGCCCATATCTGTCCATCCACATAATTTTATTTTATTTTATTTTTATTTTGGCAACAAACAGTCATATACATGTATCTTACTTAAATAAGAACTTAGGTGAAACTTAGGTGATAAGTGAAACAACCCACATTAGACTAGCGAGCTTAAACTCTTTATCATAATGTATTACTTTTTCTGGTCCTTTTCTTGCTTCTTCCTTCTTTAATTGTAATGCTTGAAACATAATAGATCGGCGACGGGTGAAGGAACTACGGTTTCTAATGTTCATTAAAATTTCCCCAAATCTATTTGCAATCTTGGAAAAGAAATTAATCTCAGTACCTTGTTTTAGTCATGAGACATTCCCGAAAACGATAATTAGTAAAAAAATGAGTTATAGCCATTTTCGATGTATTTATAAACACAATCCTTAAATCATAGTTTCCCGCCAGTTTCACAGACAGTACATTAAGCTACAAATCTAATATTATGGAGAGCAAAACTGAAACCCAGACTTTATGGTCTCAAAAACTTTCAGATCCGAAGCAAATAATTGTAGATTACACAACAATTGTTCTCCCTGTGATCGATCTCACGGCCCATAACATCCAATGCAGCATCCTTAACGTCTGCGCCATGAAGGTTTTCATAAAATAAATATCCCAATATAGGTGTCCAAACAATACATGCATTAAAATGGCTTACAAAACAAAAATGGCGCGTTCGAAAAACCAACGCTTTTACCAATAGCCACTCCATTTATTTAGGTACAATACTCAGTCGTATATAATGCTTATCTAGATTTTAAAAGCAAAATATACTTTATTTTTACAATAAAATAGAACGGCCGCTGGCTTCACGTGCCTTTTATGTCCTGTATTGAGAGTTTATAGAGCAGTTTATACCATCAGGGGACTTCATCTCGTTCAATATAACATTTCAATACTTTCACATTTTACGGACGTGTAGTAATAAAATTGTTGATATTAACGTTTTTTACAATGACAACTTAATAAAAAAAGGAGAGGAGCGTGATAAGAATTTACTAACTGAAAATAATTCTTTAAGATTTGGCTGTTTTGAAAATGTGGTTGTTTTAATAAGCAAATCATTACTAAGTGTAGATTTCGCGAGGAGAATCTATACTAAAATATATATTTTAATTTTATTTTATATTATATTAATTTTAATTTTATAATCATACCATATGGTAAAGTATCAACGGGCAAGTAACCATAATCATTATTTAAATCACTGCTTAAATCACCGAAAGTTGTAGAAAGCACATGGGCCGGCAAACTGTTATGCGGCGTGACGGTGCACTAAAAGTTAATATCCAGCAAATATTCTCGTTCAAAACTTTAGTTCGCATCAACTATATTAGAATACCTAGTATCTAGCAAATATTTTGGTTTTAAACTTTAGTTAGCTTCAAGTAACACTATTTGGAGCACTATATTTACCATATATAAAAAATCTAGGCCAACCCGCACTAGGCCAGCGTGGTGCACTATATGGCCTAACCACTCTCAATCGAACTCAATTGTAGAGTAGACCCGTGTCCTGCAGTGGGACGTATATGGGGTGAAATAAAAAAAAAAGAACAAAATCTAAATTCGGTACAAATAGCTTTCTCCAGCGGTAATACGGGATCGGAATAGAGCCTACATTTTTATTAATAATATAATCAGCAAGATAGGTAGATAATTCCTATGGAACCCTAACGGCCCTATTAATAAGTAATATATAATAACCCAATTTCAGTTATCAAATTTAATGTTTCGTCCCTTTCAAATGGCTTTTGAATTCAGTTTGAGCACAGAAAACAAAAAAAAAATGATTGAAAAGATAAGTTAACAAAATCCAAGAATAAAGTTCCAAATGTTTTTAGCTGTTTTTACCATGAGTTAACCTGGCTTCTCGTTTGCCTTCAATCTGAGGAAAAAACTATACTGGAATGGCAAAAAATCTTAATTACAGTTATTGCTGTCCATAAACTTTAATATTTTATTTTTGATAATAAAACGTAAAATATACGTATGGGCAGTAATTCCAGGACTATAATAATAAAAAATGAACAATGCTCCGTACGTGTGGACACTTCAGATGAATAATGTAGCTTTTTGAGTAATTTAATGACGAAATTGAACGTTATAAAGTTATTATGAAAGTAAATGTAAAAATATATTATTGGGATGAATGGAATGGTTCGCAATAATCTAAGTATGTCGCTGAATATAAATTATTATTATGGAGATCATAACCAGGCATACCAAAAAAGTAAATTTTGCCCACCTGAAATTGCAGTTTGATTGCACTTTTACGAATACTGAATAGAATTTATACTCAATAATCTACTATAATAAACACTAAAAATACCTTCAATTCTTTCCTACTTTTATTGGTTCAGCAAAAGCTTAAACTTTCAATGTTTTTCTTTCTCCTTCTTTCGTCACTTCACGGCGTTCAACTTATTGCTAAATTAATTAAAATTTTAGTTTTTGTATTAATAATATATGTACATGAAAATGGACCAATACCCTGTCAAGAAAGATGGAAAATTAGCAAAACTAAAAGTGTTTAAAAAAATACCTAATGTTATTATTTTCTCCAAACAAATAAAGATGAAAGGAGAAGGGGCAAACATGTATGGACTCCAGCCTATTGACCAATAACGACAAGCGATATGTCAATGGAAAGGTCTTTGCAGATGCTACAACTTTTTCTATGGCAACAAAACCGACATCGCTGTATTTTAGAAAATATAGCTACTTAAAGACTGCAGGAACATCACGCGAAAGGGCCTTGCCATTGTGAGCAATAACAACAAGCGATGCGTCATTAGAAAGGTCTTCTGAAATACTATAACTTTTTCTAGGGCGGCCAGTATAAAATCTCTGCTTGGAAAAAAATATCGCTGATTAAAGGTAACGCAAGGATGAAAATATGTATATTGACTCATAGCCTGTTGACCAATAACGACGAGCGATATATTATTCGAAAGCTCTCTTTATTTTCAATAACTTCTTCTTTGCCAAGAAATCTCGATTTGCTGTATGAAAAGAAGTATATCGCCATAAAGATATCGTGATGCTCATATGTATGGACACAAGCCTATAGACCAATGACGACAAGCCATATGTCAATAGAAAGGTCTTTTCGGGTGCTGCAGCTTCTTCTATGGCAACAAAATCGAAATCGCTGTATTTTAGAAAATATTTCTACTTAAAGACTGCACGAAAATCACGTGATAGGACCTCGGCATAGTGAGCAATAATGATAACAAACGATGCGAACTACATAACGTCAATATAACCTGTTATGTGCGTGAAATGAGTCCCGTTTAAGTTTTGTGATAAGATGAAATACGATAAATTCTATCCAGGTATTGGTCAGAAGTTGTCCAAGGAGGATTTTGCGCGAAGATATTTTTGTACTGATATGTGTTCATTTGCCAGTAACGTGAATTATTGTCAACGTTCTTAATAAACCAATCCGGAGGCCTCTTAGAAAAAAAAAAACACTATTGAAAATAAAAAACAAATAAAATGTGGACATTAAGTGGGTATGAACTGCTTCAGTAGCGAAGTTGTACTATGGTATGATTGCAAAGTGGAGGCCTCTGGTTCAAATCCAGTGTGGGGTCCAAGTTTTCGAATGATATATCGCTCGTCGTTATTGGTCAACAGGCTATGAATCAATATACATATTTTCATCCTTGCGTTACCTTTAAGCAGCGATATATATTTCCACGCAGAGATTTGATACTGGCCGCCGTAGAAGAAGTTATAGTATTTCAGAAGACCTTTCTAATAACGCATCGCTTATTATTATTGCTCACTATGGCGAGGCCCTTTCGCGTGATGTTCCTGCAGTCTATAAGTAGCTATGTTTTCTAAAATAGAACGATTTCGATTTTGTTGCCATAGAAGAAATTGTAGCACCCGAAAAGACCTTTCTATTGACATATGGCTTGTCGTCATTGGTCTATAGGCTTGTGTCCATACATATGAGCATCACGATATCTTTATGGCGATATACTTCTTTTCATACAGCAAATCGAGATTTCTTGACAAAGAAGAAGTTATTGAAAATAAAGAGAGCTTTCGAATGATATATTGCTCGTTGTTATTGGTCAACAGGCTATGATTTAATATACATATTTTCATCCTTGCGTTACCTTTAATCAGCGATATTTTTTTCCACGTAGAGATTTGATACTGACCGCCGTAGAAGAAGTTATAGTATTTCAGAAGACCTTTCTAATGACGCATCGCTTGTTGTTATTGCTCACAATGGCAAGGCCCTTTCGCGTGATGTTCCCGCAGTCTTTAAGTAGCTATATTTTCTAAAATACAGCGAATTCGATTTTGTTGCCATAGAAAAAGTTGTAGCATCTGCAAAGACCTTTCCATTGACATATCGCTTGTCGTTATTGGTCAATAGGCTGGAGTCCATACGTATGAGCCTCGCGATATCTTTATGTCGATATACTTCCTTTCATACAGCGAATCGGGATTTCTTGGCAAAGAAGAAGTTATTGAAAATAAAGAGAGCTTTCGAATGATATATCGCTCGTCGTTATTGGTCAACAGGCTATGACTCAATATTCATATTTTCATCCTTGCGTTACCTTTACGCAGCGATATTTTTTCCACGCAGAGATTTGATACTGGCCGCCGTAAAAGAAGTTATAGTATATCAGAATACCTTTCTAATGACGCATCGCTTGTTGTTATTGCTCACTATGGCGAGGCCCTTTCGCGCTATTTTCCTGCAGTCTTTAAGTAGCTATATTTTCTAAAATACAGCGATTTCAATTTTCTTGCCGTAGAAAAAGTTGTAGCATCTGAAAAGACCTTTCCATCGATATATGGCTTGTCGTTATTGGTCGATAGGCTGGGATGCCCCTTCTCCTTTGGATGATCTATGATTTGAAAGAAATATAACCTGAAGGATAATAAGAATTAGAATTACATTTAGGACTCGCAAACCATTCCTTAAAAATTTCACGATGCATATTGTTGTACTTATGCATACAACTGGTTTCTTGTTATTTCATCTGAAATTTCAGGAGTGGTGAAAATTCTAAAGATTTTAAGTAGAATACAAAATAAGGATTCTATCTTTAAAAAATAAAACTGCAACTTAGGTTTCGTGGTGAGAGCTAGAAGAACATAGAATACTTTTTACTCCACGTAAAATTTATTGTGGCAGCTAAAAACTATTTCGTCTAATTTTATTTACGTAGTTCTGTAGTGGCTACTTTCAGTACATTTCTTACCTTTGTAGAGTAAAGAGTTTTATTTTAAAGCATTAGATAAAGGATATAATCTGATTTATATAAAGAGATTTACGCTACTTACAAATAGTTATTATATTTATAATAATATCATTTAGCTATAGGAGGGTCACTGCTGAATATAATATTATTCTACATTGAGATATTTTGTTAGAGGAGACACTGCAAACAAAATATTTGTAACTAAAATGAATGATACCGTACCACTCCCTCTGTTTCTGTCTCTTTCAAGCCTACGCAGTAACATCATCTTCGCTCTCGCGTTATTACGTTCCCGTGTACACGCACAATGCGTCGATATTTTGTTCCCGATGTCCGCTCTAGTAAAACACCCCAAAGAGTCTCAAACCTTTTTAAATACTTTGTTTAGTTATATTTATACTGTGATATCTAACATAAACAGGCACGGTCAAAACAGTCGAAAAAATAATGACTACAAACTCATAGTGTCCCAACTCGCACTAACATTTCCAAAATGTGTTAAATATAATCTAAGCCTCAAACAACAAAGCATTTCATCCCAAACAGTAAAACAGTTGATAAAGATTGTCAGATTTACGTGTCGCCGTAATTAGTTTGCGTACAAAAGTCATTCGCACGGCAATTTGTTTTCACTACAAAGTTGAAGGGACCCTCTGTAATCGAGTATGTTTTGTCAATTAGGCTCCTACCCTGGGAGCTGTAAATTCCCATTTGCTTCGGAGTTGTCTGTGTGATTATCCTTTTAGAAAGCCCCCGTTGGATTTATAGTTCTCTTGTTAGACCATTAGGTCGAACTGCATAACTGTTTCAGCTGAATTATATTTTAAATAACTAGGTTAGCCAGTACAGTTTCGTTACTTGATCATTGGCTCATCGAGTTTTTTTTTTCTACAAATAAGTGAACTTCAGATATGTAAACTTTAATGTGTGTATTTGATTGACAGATATAATAATAATAATAAGCCTTTTTATTTCCATAACAGTAACATTTTACAAGCATATTATAGTTTTATTAACTAAATATAAAATAAAATAAGAAAATAAAGAAATAAAATCTAAGACTATGGTTCCTTAATATTTACTTGATTTACCTATAACTATAGTAACTTAATATTTAATTTATTTACTGTCGTGGCCCCTTTCGAGTATAGGCCTCCTCCAGTTACCTCCATTTATTTCTGTCTTGCGCGATTTCCATCCAGTTTTTTCCAGCTATCTTTACAACATCGTCGTTCCAGCGAGCTCTCTCGAGATTGACAGATATAGAATATTTAAATGTTGGATTTTAATTAGAGCCTGTCGTTTGTTCTTTTTATTATGATAAATGAAAATATGAATGTAAACAAACATGAACACAGTACTAAAATTAATAAAATAAAAGAAATAACAACAGAATTTACAAATTTTCAGTTCAGATAAAATACTTCAGGAAATTCAGCTTATAAAATATTTTTGTAAGTAATGACCTCGTATTATTATATTTTTGAAGGGAAGTATTCCACAATTATAAAGTAAAGATGCTTGTATTTTTCTCCTAATGGCTGACCGTCAAGTATGTTTACTCTGGCGCCCCGAGATCATGAATAATCAGTTACAAGCGACAAAGTGGGAGAATAATTTTCCACGCTTTTAGAAAAGTAAATGACTAAACGGCTGAAGAGTACCACTCGAGAAGGAATGGGAATAAATCAAACCCACATCAGATGGGCCCAGCGGACCCTGCGGCCCAAAGTTAAGGAAAATACTTGAATAATTTATTTTTATCTATGTCATTCCGATACTTTACTTTTAATGTAATTTAAGAAATTCTTTTCTGATGAATTAATGCGGTGGGTGCTGAAAAATCGCTTCTCAAGGAAGTTGGTGTGGCTTGCTCAGTACGATGTCAGTAAAAAATAGATTCACCTTGTGTCCCTGAAGTGGTATTTTTTTTTGTTATTTCCACGAATGGCGAGACGGGTATGCCACTCACCGAATAGCATTCTGCTGCTCTCGTCATCCTGACTTATGTCTCTTGTTTAGTCTCAACATGTCCAGTAGATACTATCAGTTTGTGTCTAAAATCATTAAATAAATAAAAAGCTACTATAGTTATGCAGGAACACTAAAGAACTACTTTATCCTCAGTAGATATTAATCCGGATAGTAAAATAACATGGATAATGGAATTGGTACAACTTTAGCGTCAATTTGCAATGATTACATTTACAAGGTTCTTTATTTATTAAGTTATTATATCAAAACATTTCGCGGAAAAATAAAAGGTTTACTCCCCAAAACTTACAGCAACAGAGAAGTCTTTCACGACCTTTGGGCCAAAGTTAACACCGAATGAGTCCCATAAAACTATAAACGACGCGGCACACAGGGGGACGGTGACTGGACTTATTGCAAGGATTGCTCCATAAAACCGATAAATAGGTGGTAGGGGAAACAAAGGGGCAGACTATTGCATTGTGAGGCCATTTGCGGTATACCAATGTAGTATTTTTGTTTGGGGAAAAATGAAGCGATAAAGTAAGGAATAAGTGTGATGGAATCTGTAGTATTATACGTAGTAATGTATTATGATATTTTTTATTTATTTACGTACTTAAGTCTTTTATCCTTAGGTCCGACTGGTATGGAATATCTCAGGCATTAATTATATAAATTAAGCCCACCTATACTTAACAGTATGTGTAAATAGAATAAAAGAAAAAAAAGATGTATGAGCAATTTTAAAAGCAATAATACAGCGTTTATATGTTTTTGTGTATGTCACACACAAAATGAAACACTGAAAAAATAAACATTTTTCTAGCGAATTAAATAATATGATGTAAACAATATCAATATGGGAATATTCCCTTAGTTTTTTTAGTCTCGATGTCTTTCACTTTTCACACCGATCTGCTATAGCTACTTAAGAACGCAATATCTTAATAATTATCCAGTCATTTAAATACTGCACATAAGTCCGTCTTTATCCCTAGTTGAGATCCTGTGCTTGCTAAAAATATTTAGTATTATGTGTGGTATTCCATATGAAATATACAGGAAGTTATTCAAAACTGGATTTTAAAAGTATTTCGACTAAAAAAATACTTTCCATTTTTTTTTTAAATAAAATTTATCCACAACAATATATCAAATAGTTACAGAATTAATTTCACGTACTTGTAAATTCCACAACATATACTCTAGCGCTAACTGTATTCCAACCCTTACTTATACGTACAAAAACAAAGGGACAGTAGTGGTAAATCGTTGTAAAGTAGGCGGCGACAGAAAAACACGAAACTTGGGTCATTACCAGCGAGAGGGAAGTCGAGAGTGCGAAGTTTCCTCCGACCTCCCAACTCTAAATTACACCCAGGGTTGATTAACTTAATTGTGTTATGTTTTCTTTCTTATTAGTCGTCGTTATAAGGAGGTGTCCTTTGTAAGCCTTAGAAACAAATGAATAAATGATACATATATCTAAATATATTCAGGAAACTTGTTGAAAAGATTCGTTGTTGATTAAGAGAAGGTTGCTTTTCTGATAAGTTATTAATTGATCTCTTAATTATTAACAATATTTATATAATCTATTGCGTGGTGGCCTGTTGGTAAACGGACTAGACGTGGCTGCCCACATGTTCACGGTGGTCGCGGGTTCGAATCCCAGGGCACACCTCTGACTTTTCGGAGTCATATGTGTATTGATAATCAATCACCACGCACTAAAACGGTGAAGGAAAACATCGTGAGGAAACCTGCATACCATAGCGATTTATAAGAATTCCTATGGTATGTAAGTCCGCCAACCCGCACTAGGCCAGCGTGATGGACTATATGGCCTAACCACTCTCAATCGTATTCTCGATTGTAGAGTAGGCCCGTGCCCTGCAGTGGGACGTATATGGGCTGATACATATAATCTATACTAATATTATAAAAAGATATTTGGTGTTGTTTGTATTGAATGGGTTCAGAAACTACTGAACCCATTACAAAAGTTATTTCACCATTAGAATCCTACATTATCCCTGATGGACTTAGGTGATATAATATTTTCAACAAAGTGTATTTAGCCCGGGTGGAGCCGAGCCGGGCCGCTGATTTTTAATATGCTTAAAAAAGGTTTTGGAATTTTCTTTTTATTACTATATTACTGATAGATGCTGCGTATTTACTCGAACTTAATATCAATACGGGACTAACTGACATATCGACGAAGATACAAACGTAAATGTCAAACGAAGGTACTCGAGAAAAATATCTTTCTAGTAAATAAAAGTCGTGTACTGTCTTCATTAATGCTTCTTCACTGACTGCTTGCTTTTATCCATACCGTTAGATCGACTCTACGTCTTATTTGGGAACATACAGTGTTACGAAATCATAACAGACTAAAAAATATTCACTAATTACGTGTTCCACAGAAAACAAAAAAATATATACATACACATATATCAACGAGTTGAATATTAAACAAAGGGGTAAAAAACTTTCATGTAATGGTTAAATAGCTAGAGTGCTTGATGATAAGTAATTGTTGTAAGCACCCCTTTTAATCGATAAAATGAATGTATTTTACTCCATTATTTAATTTGAAACACATTACTTTGCAATTGGGTCTTTTACTAAACTGTGTACTTTTAGATTTTAAAATTTTATTTCTTTTTTAATATAAACGGGTATCATTTCCAAGGAATGAAGCAGGCACGAAAATGATATCTACCAAAATGTTTGTTTAAAATAATGCAAATACTAAAGGTTCTGCTAACGATAGTGGGACAAGTTTACTGGTGGTAGGTCTCTCATATGTGAGAGGCCATCTGGGTAGGTACCACCGCAATGTCTATTTCTCCCGTGAAACAACACTGCGTAAATGCACTGTTGTGTTTCGGATTGAAGGACATTGTAGCCAGAGTAACTACTGGACATATTGAGACTTAACATCTTATGTCTCAGGATGGCGAGCGCAGTGGAATGTTGCTACTGTTTATGAGCGGTCGTATCGCTTACCATCAGGCGAACGGCTTGCTCGTCTCGTCATTCATTGCAATAAAAAAAAAACTTTTTAAATTATTGTGTTGTCATTAGGCCTTGTTAAGAGTGCAAAATTTCGAACCACTTCACCGTTTGGACTTGGTCGAAAATTTACTTCAAAGTTACTTTCACATGCATTCAGACGATGCTAATATAACCGAGTTAGTAAATGAAACATCTTAAATTAATGAAATTTAAGATATATAGTCCTAATTAGGCTAAAGTCAATTTTCAATTGCACTGTATTTCTAGTCACTAAAACTACCACCATGCTTCGTTTTCTGTCTTGATATATCCTGTAGAACAGTCTGTCATTAAAAAACCTATCACAAAACCTCCTAATGCGTTAATTAAGTATCTAAAATGCGCCGAGAGTGTATTAGAAACTTCGTAATCGAGTTATGAAGACTGCGTGCTGAGTGCCAAGTATTTTCTTCTATAGCTCAGTAAAACAAAGGCTGTTAATCAAAGTATACAGTGGCTGAGAAACTCGATATGTTGACCTACTTCTGGTATCTAATGAAGGGATCAGGGGGATTTATTTCACATTAGTTGGAGCATGCCCGTACATATCATGTTATTTGATAGTGTTGTTTGGATATGTTTTGGAGCAATTTGCTTTGATTTTGCTGATAGAAATGTAGAGCATAATATTGATTTCGAGTGCTGGTTGTTTTATGTAATAGCTACTATTTTTATGTACTCTTAACGCCTGCCCACAAATAAGAGCAATGGAATTAGCATTCAGAATTCTTAAACATATGTCTTCAAGTCAATTTATCCATTAGTAAATGAATTAGTATTCGAATTGAAGAATATAGTTACTAGTAATAATTCAAATGAAGAACATGATTGAAGTCGTAAGTACGAGTAATTATAAAATCACACAAAATGTACCATGCAGTCTTATTAAGTTTAAATCTATTTATCTCGTATTAAAACGTTTAAATTATGTATATAAAGACTAGACACAGAGTAGTTAAGGGAGTCCCAGACTAATCGAGCTTTCCATTTGCGGTCTATCTCATTTTTTATCCGTTAACTAAACTGAAGTCCGCTCTGGGTGCAACTTTTTGAGTAAAATGTGCTTTGAAACTATGGAAGATTTACGTTTTTAATATGCATGAGATTGTTATACGGCTTGTTAAGTCAGTAACGTGCAGTTTTATGGAGATTATATTTTTAAAATTAATTTTTAGAATATTCTAACCACACCAAACAGTGGTGATGCGAAAGTGCTGTTTGAATTCATGGCAAAATCATATTAATAATTATTGTTAATGGTAAAATCGGACTGGCATACTGCAAGCTGCGTTTTTAAATTAAAAAACAAAAAAATTAATCTGGGAAACCAAATTCGATTAATGATTCATTTCTACCTATTATAAAACGTGTACAACATAATATTCGAATTTCCAACCACATGTAGAACATCGTTATTCATCCTCATGTATTCCCTAAGGATTTCCATGCGAAAAATCGGAAGCGGCCTGCACACAACCATTTCTTACAACCTCCATCGAGTCACATGTCCGCTGTCCGTCATCTATTACAAAAACTATGAAAGCAGTTGGTTAGAGGCCTGCTGTGAAACGTGCCTTACGTTTCATGCCTTACGCAGGTTCGATTCCTGCGCCGAGATAAATGTTTGTGTCGAGTCTGGTTGTTTGTGAGACCGAAAAGAATCTTGTAATTTTTGGTATCCAGGACACAAAACTTAATTGATCCTAAGGTGGGGTCAGGTGTATATATGTGACTTTTGGGTATACTTATTTATTTATAAAAACATTCAAAACTTTTGTACAGTCAGTAACATAAGTCGCTACACATTTACGGGATTTAGAATATCTTATCTTCCAAAATAATAATTATTTTCAAAATCTTATAGCACTTCTCAATAAAGATGACTTTATTTGATTATCTTTTATGACAGGAGTAGCAATTAGGATTTTTAATTCTTAAATAGAGTTATCAATAAATATAAAGTGTGTAGCGACTTATGTTACTGACTGTACGTCAATATTCATTTTTATTTTACCAATACATAAATCTGACGGTCTATTCAGAAAAAATAACCACATATCACCGCTTGAAACGCTTTTGTGAGCGTCGACATATAAATGACGAGTGTCAGAAGATTTTTCTATTGCATAGGTGACGTTTTCTATTAAAACAGATATATTGCTGCTAAACCTAACTTGGATGAGTTAGGAATCCTTGGGACTAATAACAGTATTTTTACGGACTTATTCATAGTTTTAAAACTTATTTTTAGATATCGTATGTTTTGTCCCTTTCTTTTACGACTTTTGAATTAAGTATGTGCGAAGAAAAAAAAAATCTATAAATAAAATAGGTTTTAAACTGTCTATGAATAAGGACGTTAAAATATGAGGATAACAAAATGACTATAATCATGGATTTAATGGTCAGATCAAATGGTGGCAGATCTCTCATATGTGAAAGACCCCCTAGGTAGGTCTATTTCTCCCGCCAAACAACAGATTTTATTTAAACTAATTATTAATTTTGAACATTACATAATGGTTCCTGCAAAATATCGTTTATAACAAACCTTCATTTGAAACAGCATCAAAATTGATCGTTAAATGGTGGAGATAATAATATTTTTAGTACTGCGGTGGGTACGTGGGTTTCTCTTTCGCACTCACACATTCTATAGAAAATGACGTCATAACACAATAGTTGCATCCTTTTCTGTTACGCCTACCACCTTTGAAATGATTGTAACTCGTTTATAAAACGTATTTTAAAAATTCTGTTAACCTTTTTGCCTATAACCTTTCGATATAATTATTATTAATGAAAATTAAGTCAAAACCGCTATTATAAACATATTCTAAACAGTTTCAAAGAATGCACCTTATTCTGACACGCAACGGCACAAAGAGCCAAGTGATATACCCAAAAGATATTCCACAGTAGGAAGTTTGAGCAACGCGAATAGGTAGCAAGCTGCAAGTACTGTATTTGCGTCGCTTGCCTTCCCCGACAACTTTTGCCTTTGACGCACTCCTTTGATGTCACATGAGCCATATTTAATAGAAGCAGCGGTTTCGTCTGTTGACGTCTAAAGTGAATGTTGTTAATTATGAATGAACTTTGTTGTGTATTTTATTATGTGGGGTATTTATGCATCTATCAATGTAGTGTTGTTGTTACGAATTAAATTAAATAAATCCCGGATTAACATAACATAAAGAGATGTTATGAAAAAAAAGTGGCATAAATATAATTCCTTTTTTCAATAGATTGTTCTCTTTCATAGAGTGAAAAACATTTATTTTGAATATAAGATATATATTTTTCTGTTTCATATAATAAAAGCATTTATTTTAAAAATAAGATATTTGATAAGATATGCTTGTTCATTAAATTATGAAATAAAATAAAATAAGAACATTTTCAATTGTGTGTAAAATATTTTTTGGCAATTTAAACTCACGGCTTAGGTATAAACTGGGATGAAAAATACAAAGAACTATATAGCAAAAAACAAACAATAAATCAAGTTCCTTTAAAATACTGCAATACAGCCCACATTCCTTACCTATCACTAAAAAACAAATTAAAAAATAAAATCTCATCTTGCGCAGAACGAAATATAATAGGACTGAAATAATGCGGTGGAAATTGTTGCTGGCAGCCACCTATTGCGGTGGGGACAATGACCGGGGAATCAATGAAATGCATTTTCACTCCCCCCGGGTATCGTTTACATAACTATACATAAACATGTTTTGTATGTGATAAGTTGGCGATGCAAAAAGTCCACGCGACGCGCTCTTCGTTGTTGGGATAAAACATCTACATTGTGTTTTTTGAGATAATATTATGTTTATGTTATATAAGAGACCAGTTTAAGTAGATACGTTGTTTGATCAGCTGGTGAATGTATATTTTGAGGGCTAAAATTTAAATAAAAAGTCATCTAATAGTCAGACACATAATATGTATTGTATTTCTGAAGCAATTTTTTTATGCCTGTGCTATGTCATAGCTATTAGAAATGAGGCAGTTTTCTCCACTCATCCACACTTTTTATTCACTCGAACGTTATTTTTCTTTGCATTTCTATTTCACCTTATATTTGGAATTCAGTAGAAAATATCAGAAAAAGTGTATAATTTAATGGTCAAGTAAGACTAAAAAAGCAATGACTTACACTTCGCTAGTATGCACTAACGTTAGCGTTTAAAAAACTACATTATAAATTCTGATATTTCAGAACAAAATCCAAGAAATAAAGCGTTTTTACTAATTTATCTTGATGAAGTGTATTAATAGTGGTAACACCCAATATTAAACCGGTTTATCATAAATAGTTGTAGTATAAGAAATTATTTCGTAACAAGCCGCAAACTATTTTCTATTAAGGCCCTTCCCAGCTGACTCTGATATCGAAGATTAAACTTATTTTAATCTCGCACACGTTCTACCAACTCAGAACTACTTTAACTGATCGATGTGATGAAATCTTAGGGATTCATATTGATGCTAGTAAATGTAAAGAAAATCACTACAAAACATAGTATTTTAAAATATTTTAGTTTCAAAACTCAAACTTTCTTGTCAACAAGCCTTTTGTACTTTAAGCCGGTTTAATTTTATTTACATATTTAGTTGGACATAAATTTAATGTTACGCGTATTTTGTTTCAAAAATGCACCAATATTTATTTGGAAACAATGTATGATCTCTGCTCCTCGAGAGATTCGCAAAAAAGTGTCAGTTGCGACAGACAACTGAACACCCAAATCCAAGTCAATAGAAAACTAATCTAAATGTTCCAAAGTATTCAATGTTCAATCAAATTATTTTGAGCAATAAGGCATTTCACAAGAACTACAACCACCAATACCAAATATACCCTCATCAAAAATTTCATTTTAACTGAAATAAAAACAGTCCGCCCGTGTTACGTATATGCAAACACTTTCATAACGCCCTTCTATCCGCACCAAACATTTCAACATAACACTTCAATCTAGGCGCTCGTCATGAGCAGTCAATAGACTATAATGAAATTCCCAGCCACGTCAGGTATCACAGATTGCGTCCAATATTATGCCCTGTAGGGGTGCACAGAGCACATACGGGGACTACACACAACCAACGTCAGCAGACACCTCATTTCATAGCAGACAAGCTCCACAAGACGGTTTATTATAAAGCATCGGGACTTGGGGAGGTCATCCTATACTGGTTGTTCTGTAGATGTATTTCATGCAATTTCTTGCGCCTGGAGGCAACGAAATGACATGCGAGAATTTTCGTGTTATATTGATGGCAATAATGCTGGCCCCAGAGAGCATGAATGTGAGGGTGAAGCACGAATGAAGGAATAATGGAACTAGATCTATCTGGAATTGTGTGCTTAATATTTTTTGTTTGTATAGTGGTACATTTGAGCGTGCAGTATTAATAAAAAACTTAGACTTATTGGAAGACTGTTGCTCGCGGCAACAAATTGTCAATAGTTTAAAACAAGCTACTTTGTGGTAAAAGTTTGTGTAATTTTTACTTGGTTTGGTGATGAACACTAGACATTGGAAAACCATGACATTGGAAAGACATGCCGTGTATATAAAGTAACGAAATATTACAAATATTTTTAACTTCTTTTGTTCTAATTTGACATTGGCAAAATTTCCTATGGGCAAATTCATCTAATATTGACGGAGCCACATGCTTTTAAAAAGAAGAGGGAATCTTGTAAAATATTATTTAGACCAATGTCTAGCATCATTGCTACACGTAGCGTTGACAACTTTTTCTTCAGCTATAGCTAGATAAGTACAAATAAGAGCGTAACAAGACGGTCCGAAATGTTCTGGTAAAAACTTTGAAGTCCCACAGGTAGAAAGTTTTCTAGATAACTCAATCCTTAGCGGACTGCTTCGGTACACAACAATTTAAAAATTGCGGATGTGGCTTTAAACTTGATTTAACAGATTGCTAAATTAGCGATTGGGTTAGATTTTTAATATTTGTTACCTAGAATGAGTATATATTTGCATAATATGGAGTTCAAACTTTTTTCTCTATTTTCCTCTGCTGAAAAGGCTTCCTAAATAGACTTCCATAATATCCAACCAAAAATGAGGAAATTTGCAGTGAAGCAAGCAATAATACAGTTACTAGTGATAGGAAATTCCTACCAATTCAGTTAGGATTCGCCGTACACAATGGTTAAGAATCCAGTACAGTTATCAGCCTTTCAGGTTCTCCTTCTTTATGATCTTGAGCTTCGAGACCTAAATAATTGTACCCATTAATTTGTCTTAATTGGACGGTATTGCATTTATCATCCGATACGTTGTAGTCATTTCATAGTAAAATTAGTCATTGAAAATAGAAGAAAATATTTACTTCACCAGCCTGTCCATTACTTTCTACATCTAGTACTTTAACTGAGATCCACAAACTGTTCAGTGTGAACATTAATGTTTAAGAGGGTTTGTTTTTTGGCAGCGCCGAGTGGATAACATATACCGGCTGATAAAACCTTTTAAAAGTTTACGCGTTTGTCAAGTTGAAGACGTTGGAACTACTTATATGCGGATTACATGGACCTCGTTCAACTTTTTAATAAATGTACATGATTTAAACTCCCTCTTCATATACATTTTTGTATTAAACGTAAAAAATAATGGATAAAAATATAAAATAACATTTTTGTGGATTCATAGAGCGAAAAACATAATTTTTCTGGATTATTTGATTATTTTCTTGAGACCTTTATCTTTTTTATTTAGTTTTAATTAGAATAACAAAAAAAAACTATAATATCTTAACGTACACGCCGTCTATATTTCTGAAGCAATATTAATAAACACGGAAGAAAAATATATCTTTCAAATATTAATATACACAAATTAACGCTTATACCAGCTAGGGCTTTCCAAATAATGTGTCGCAGCATTATTTCAGCGACAACATGTGTCAATTCGTCGACCATTTCAATAGAAGAAGAGAAATAGCCAACAGAATTATCCATTGATTCCAGCCTAAAGCCTTATAAGACAAGTACAAACTGTAATAATTTTGGAACTTTTCTCGTGAATATATTATTATCAGGCTCAAAGAGCTATGCTAACGAAAGCAAGTACATCCTTCTGATGGAAATCCAGCCAATAGAAATAAAACTAATATTTTTACTTTTATGCTTATGTTTTGGCCTTGTTCCTATGTTCTGATAAAACTATGTAGTACTTCTACTATGTATGGCGATATTAATGTTTATCACTCCTTACAGTCTTCACAGAATATTGGTCCAGCAAGCTAGGAATAATAGTGACGCCACAGGATCGGTATGTTTAATTCACTCAAGTCCCGTAATGCAAATGTCTTTCCATTCAATCTCATTGCCATTTCGATAAGACATCGCCGCCTGGTCGTAGCAATTTAATCAAAACTGGTATTTTGCAGTACTGATTTGATTCTCCTCATCGTTCAGAGAGGCAATGGCCAATCCATTAGCGATCTTTCTTCCGTAATTTACATTTCAAGATCTATTAAAAAAGCATTATTTCCAAATTCTTGGGTGCAATCTTCTATATTTTTTAACTCTTATAGTTTTAGAAGTGTTCAATAGGCAGTTGGAATCATAATACGAATGGGCCGGCCCTACCGGAAAAATATCGCTGTTTTACCGCACACCGATGTAAAATGAAATGTTTATGTTTCATTCGTAAAGTGAAAGTGCCAGAAGCCCATTCCTTCCTTTTTCTTTATTCTTCCCTCTACCGATTTAATAGCATCACCGGCTAGTGTTTGGAAATATTTTTTAAACAACAATTGTGTAATAGGCCAGCATGGTGGACTATATGGCCTAACCCTTCTTAATCGTACTATATATTGTAGTTGAGGCTCGTGCCCTGCAGTATAATGTATATTGGCTGAAACAATACAATACAATAAAAATGACGAATCAAAGATGATTAATATTAAAATTTGCCTCTATCATGCAACTACACTACAATTCAATGGTTTGAATATGTTCAACAATCTAAGCAACAGTTTCCAAAGTATACATGTAAATATGGAAGTTATGTAAGAACTTACTAAAAGGCCATAAATTCTAATATAACCTATAACATTTAGGAACCACGTGTTCCCAGTATTACTCATATGGGAGCTATAACTTCTTATTAAGCTTTATATTATGGCGAATTCGGGGTTATTTGCGAAGCTAATAGAATGAAAAAAGAATTTTAATATGCCTTTGAGGTACAAAAATATGTACAGGTACATATATTGGTTTACCTTGGGTTTCTTATCGTGAAATATTTTTGGGAAATAAAATTAATTAATATAGCCACTTACAAGTATAATACTTGTTAATAAAATATTATTTTAAAACTTTATTAACACAGAATTACAAGTTTTCTGATTTTACTTAAAGTAAGATACAAGTAGTAAGCTACATGCCCCGCTCTTCTTACACTTATGGGATAAACGCCAGTGGCGTGCCTAGGGTTCTAGACTAAGGCAAGCCCAATATTTTTTTTAGATATTTTAATATGTATTGATTTAGAAGCAAATGGTATTAAGTCGGCACACCTACCACACAACATCTATACATACACATGTTGGAAAAGGTGCTACCAGGACAATCATGTTTCGCCTTGCATATTCCGTGCCATCTTGCGATAGGAGGCGAGCCTGAATAATGAATCTTAAAAAAACGACCCGGGATTCGAATCCGACAACTCAGGCACCAAGAAAATCCTACCGTTCAATCTATACAGGGAGCGCAAAAAAATGGCGCACTTGCTCAGTTGGGTACAAGGGCATAATATTAATATCGTAATAAAAAAATAATATTTGGAAAATACCTATCCGTTTTGAAGTTATGACCGTTTAAAGTTTTCAGTTTCATCACCACTTTTTCGCATAAAACCAGTTGGAATGGATGAAGAACAAGATTTAAACACATACGTATTTTTTCGTTTCGTCGTTAATTGAACGATTAACGAAATATACCACGAAAACCATTTTTAACAGCATCAAAACTTTCTTAGACATCGCTTTAACCGTTGTTTACACATGGGTAAGGTCATGAACTCTTAGCTGTATAATTTATCATTCTCTAACTTCCAAAAAGGATATTTTTTGTTTCATTTCAAATAAATCAATCAGTTAAACAGGGACGTACTCAGATTTAAGCGTCAATAAATTAACAACATAATAACTTTAGGTGCAGTTGCATCGTGTATGGATTGACTATTATTTTGTTTGTCATTATTTTCCTTAGTGTCACAAATCCAAACTGAAAGACACCAAGAAATCACATTGGTCATCGCTTAAATCATGTAAGATTGCGAATTTAATTATAATTAGAAAAGTTTTCGTAATACGTACATAACATTTAAATTATCTAAATTATTAATATTCATTGAAAAAATAATCTGATGACACTGATTAATAAAAAATAATATTTTTAAAATGATGGCCCAATTCGGCCCTATTAGTCAAAGGAAGCCGCCGGTCATAGTGTACTGCGTCGGATCCAACGCGGCTCAATTATTCTTCCTTTGAGGTTGCCGCCGCCCTTTGTGAGCGCGAGCCGAAAGGCGGCCAATGTCTTTGTCGGTAACTTTTAGCATTTTGCAAAAGAAGACCGACATATTGAGGTGTGTTCACACTACATACTTGATATAACTTAATTTGATTAAGTACCTATTCCGATATAAAAGTTACGTTAAAAAAAAGATCTTATTGGACTGATAGAATGGTCCTTACTTGCTCAAGAGCTTATAATATTATTTAAATATGTCATCAACCGATCCAGTCAGTTACAAATTGCCTATTTAATTTTGCCTATTATTGTATTTAACATTACTTTAATGTGTTTTGAAAATAATGTTACTTTAAAGTGATAAAATTTCTTCTAAATTCTTATACCTAGAGAAATGTCGTCTACCATTACAGCATAGAATTTGTATATGAAACTTCTGTGATATAAAATTAGTGAAATCAATAAACACTAACCAGTAATTTACCTACTGCACTGGAGACTCCGTGCCCTGCAGTGGCACGTATATGAGCTGATACAGTACTAATTGTTCTCATGAATTATTATGAACTCAAATAGGAAAGCTTTGTATCTAATGTGAACAGGCCTTTATCTTTCAAAAATCAAAATAATAATTTATTTTTTATTAGTTGGATTCGGATTGCGATCGCGTGTGCATGTATTAGTCGTGTGCATATTATTGTAAATTCGTTTTCAGTTATTTTGAGTAAATTTTATTAATTTCACTAGGCTTTGAAAATTACCCAATTTGATAGCTTTTGATGTAACTTGTGTTATGTGAAATGTAAAAGAAAAAGTGATTTGTGCTACCAAACTGTGACAGTGTTTTCGTGCGGGTTTTGGCGGATCCTGCGCTTCCATCCTTGCCTATCAAGGTCATTACGGTTTACATTACAAGGTCAGTTAACTATTTTAGTGGTCATTAATGACAACTAACCAGCCCATATGAGTCACCGACGGCCTCCGTGGCACAGTTGGTAAGAACTGCCTGTGAAATGAGAGACCGCGGGTTCGGTTTCTGCCCCGAGACAAATAATTTCCATGAACCAAAATTATTTTTCTAATCCCCGCGACACAAGATTTGTATCTCAGTGTGGGGTTAGTACCCATGTATGTGACTGTTGACAGTATTAATTTAATATCCTTTTTATGTACCCTGAGCGTTATGTACACAATCGCACGACTTATAAGTAAATAATGAGCTCTTTTTATTTATTGTTGAGTGTCTACCGTTCTGTTGTAAGGTTCAATCACTTTAGCGAAATGTGTTAAGGGTTAGCATATGTAAGGTTAGTTTTTTTTTCTCGGTATTTTTCTTAATATTCGCTAGCGCCATGCAAATCCGTATTAATTAAGATGCCTTCACCATATACTATAATGTATATTGGCAGGTGCGCCATTTTCTTGTCCACCCTGTATAAGAATAGGATAAAAACCATTAAAATAACAGCTTTGTTTATCACTGATATGAAATCACCTATATCAATAAGTTGTTCCGTAAAACTCTAATAGATGGCGCGATTTGCACACCCATCTAATTAATATTCCTAATATGCTAAAGGCATTACTTATCTTTCGTTTTTAAATCAATTAATAAAATAAATATGTAACTTAAATTACTTTTGGAAATGCATCTGTAACTTTAAATTGCATTTTAATAGCAAAAGCATAGCTACAGCTTCGTTGCCGTGTATAACTTCGCGGGCAGAAATTATTATTAATACATTCATGTTATGTTTTGTGTAATATAATTGATATAATTTCTATTGAAGGGATGAACTAATTTATTTTAAATATAAATCATTATACTCCAAATAATGTAACACAAATCTTGGCGTTTGATGAACTATATGAAACACGATTGTTTAATAACCTATTTGAAGGGGAGAGCATGTTAAAATTAAAGAACGCACATATTATATTAAAGCGAGTCGATAAAATGTATCTTGTGATATACCACGACTTACAGAAATTCACAATCCCGGCGTATTTTTCGCGCCAGTTTATTTACAATACACTTAAATAAATTTACCTTTTTAACGGCAATGAATAGTTTCACCGTCACACTCACACCATCATAGCAAAACAATACCACTCATTTTAGTATCAAAAACTAAACATTATCACTAAAAATAACTATTTTTGATGAGAAATACTAACAATTGCAAAATGTCAAAATACATATGAAGTTAATCGCAATTCGTACAGTATTGCCCTTATAAGTAAAATAAACATTACGACATACAAATATATTTTATTAAAAAGTACCTATACGAAAACCTTCCTATTTGCACTAAAACTATAAAACCAACCAAATTAATAAAAATAAAAATATTTTTTAATAAATCATAATATTAAATAACAACGCGCCGACCATGAAACGTACGATGTTCATTCTAAAAAGCCGGGCATTTGGTGTAGTACAAATTGCTATACAAAATGTCTATACCTATACATTTGTAGTGCACTTCACTCGTGAGATCCCCATACAAATATCGAGTTTGCCAAAAGCCTCGTAAAAGCACACGAGAGAGAAAAGGATAGATATATTTTGCAATGTTGCTACTACGGGAGCGTGTGGAGCCAGCGGACTTCGTATTTTAATATTACAAGCATTTGAATGAATTTTGCGTGGCGCTTCGGCGCGACGCACCGTCGCAGGCGCTTTTAATAATAATAATTTGGATTTTAGGCGCGCGACAGGACGACGACCTTCGTCGCTCTCGACAGGACGCGGTAAATTCAAAAATTGTAAATGTTTTCTAATAAAATATGATTGTATTGTACGGAATAAAATGGTTTGTGTTTAGTATCGAGTATGTACGTATTAAGTAGGGCAAGCCGGGCTTTTGGGCTTCTATGGAAGTACCGCCACTGATAAACGCATGAAGTTTTCGTAAAAAAAAAACATTATTACAACTTTATACAAGAGCTTTAAAAATATTGTCGAAATATTTATTAACTGTCTTCCAATACTTTACATTGGCAGAATTGTCGCATCTGCGACATGGCCATTTTGTAAAAAACTGAACTAAACTTAAGCTATCAAATTATATCAAATCATAAATAACAGAAAAAAGAGTTTGATCACCATCTCAACATTTAAAATACAATAAACGAATAAAATAAACCCTTGCACACATAAGGAAAAAAATATTTTCAATTCACCCGTCGTCTGAGAGTACAGCATCATTTCCTTTACAGACACTAATGCTTCGCCACAATCTGGTATACCGCTCGATGTTGGCTTGCAACTTCTATCCATAGATTTGTTTAGATGCGCTTTAATATTAAAGTTAGATATTTCTGTAAATGCAACGAAAATTACTTTAGTTTTGTTCATTATTCTTTACACTTGTGTCTGTTTATTATTATTTTTTAAACTCGAAGAAACTTTATTACCGGCATATTTTAGCCAAATAAATATTAAAATGTATCAAGAAAGTATCATGGAACCAAGAAACCTACACACAGAACAGTTATTCAAAAATAGCAATAAACGTTGTGTAAAATTCTGTATCAACACATATACATCCCACTGCAGGGCACGGACCTCCTCTACAATCGAGAGTACGATTGAGAGTGGTTAGGCCATAAAGTCAACCACGCTGGCCTAATGCGGATTGCAGACTTACATACCATAGATGTTTTTATAAATAGCTATGGTATGCAGGTTTCCTCACAATGTTTTCCTTTACTGTTTTAGTGCTTTGTGATTGAATATCAATACACACATGACTCCGAAAAGTCAGAGGTGTAAAATTAGTAATAAGAAATAAATAATAATTGTAAGTTCCTTATTAAAAATATTTACTCGATTCAAAGATTAAAATTTATAATCAACAAGAAATAAGTATAAAAGTTTTATCAACAACAGTTAATGACTACACAATATTATTGCGGGTGCCGTGTTTTGGAAAGAAATAATATGTTTATTTAAAAAAAATTACATTGTTGATGCGTTCATTGTTTTTGTACGTCCATTCATAAATGCAGAACTGTGGGTTATCGCTTTTAAACACCGATACCCGCTTTAATCTCATACTTTCGTTTCAATTTTTTAACTATGTCACCAATTTTATTATAATCGTATATTTATGGTGTGGCCAAAAATCGGGAAACTAAATCATGATTCTTGACCAAAAATAATCTAGAGCTTTTTACAATTTTCTACAATATCATCTTCGGTGATGAGAAATTTATGGGTTAAATACCACATGTTAATATAACTCCGTATAAAATATCATCATCATCCCCAGGAAATCCACTGCTGAACATAGTCCTCCTCAAAAGCTTATTGTTTTACAAGGTATCACCTTATTTCTAATTTGAAATCCTAAGGATATGCAAAACTAAGTTTCCGTAACTCTTTAGGTTACATTATAGGTACATACTTATGAGCCCCTAACACACATCATATTTCTTTATTTAACCTGTATAACCATTCGTCTTCAATCAGTCTTCAATCGTACTTTCGATTGTAGAGTAGGCCCGTGCCCTGCAGTGGGACGTATATGGGCTGATACAAAAAAAAAACCATTCGTGTGCACATCATATTATAATGTTTAAATTTTAATGTTTCCTCTGATGCCAGCCAGTACTTACAAATCCTTAACGATTTTATTACCTCCTAAGAAACGTAGCTACTAGCTATTCAGGTAAAAATTGTTCTTATGTCGATAGAAACATCTAATTTACAATACCTGTAGTGTACAAACCAAATATATTATATCAAACAATTAATGTTAAATGTCACAGAACATTTCATGTGCAATAAACAAGCATCTCGTACCCTTAGCCCTAGAATGCTCATATTATCTATTCATAGATACATTTTAAGGAAAATAATATCAAATCAATGTTCCAGGAAATAACCAAACTTGGTATCATACGTCCTAACCTAGTTCGATCTAGTTCATTCAATAGCGCTACTTAGAATATTAATAAATACAGGGTATATCAAGACTGCTAAAGAAAACGAAGTCGGGTGGTAGTTTTAGTGACTTTAGACAGAAGAATATATCACTAATATATGGACACAATGCAACTAAAAACGTTGTAAAAAAAAACACGATTTGTTTTTTCCTTTCGTCGTATTTAGGTAATCCGTAATATTTTCTAAAATAATAGTGTCCACCCACTTTTTTTAAAAAAACGCTATGGTATGCCAGGTCTTAAATTATTATTTTAGCAAACGCGACGAATTTACCCCCAAACATGATGATATTTAAAAAATTACAAAGAAAAATGGTCGTTTCTTTGCGAATTTTTTTAGTTTCATTGTGTTTGTAGTCACTAAAATTACCACCCGGCATCATTTTCAGTAGCAGTCTTGATATACCCAGTATATTAACATTATTAAATAGGTAGTTTTAATAAATTTACGTCAATAAAATTGGTAATATTGAATATATTTTTTTGTCAAGACAGGTCTATCAGGATATTACAAATATTGTAAATTGTACTTCGCATTTTCTTGTTTGCAAAAATGTTCTGTTAACGTATCTGTGACATGTATGTCTGTATCTGTAATATCTATCTTGTGTATATCGTGTAAGTATATTAACATGGGATATTTACTTATGTATGTATGTTTATGTATGTAATATCTATGGGTGTTATTCGTACACCTGACGCTGCCCCAACTTTCGTCCTTTTCTCTTATATCCATCAAATGGTTGTCTGTCAGAAATTGTCTTGTGCGATAAGACCGCCAATTGTACTTTTTTAATGTGTGAATTGTCTACTATTCTTTTATTTATGGTGTACAATAAAGCTTAAATAAATCTATGTTGCCTTGGTACTTGATAGCGTGGCTCTGTTGGTTCGATGCCGGCTGTGAAATGTGAAGCCGTGGGTCTGATCCCCCCACCAAGATAAATCAATATTTGTGTGATCCACAGTTCTTTATTTCGGGGTGTTTGCGACCGAAAAGTCTCTCGTAGTTCCTGATACCCACGACACAAAACTTATTCTTAGTGTGGGGTTAGGACTAGGTACATGACTGTTCAGTATATTTATTTACTTGTAACAATGACAGACGTACATCAACAAAAGCACACGTTTATATACTCAAGGATAGACAGAAGTGTCAATAGTACTCCCACCAGTAAAAATAAGTAATTTTGTCAATATCCCTTTTGTTACTCGAACAGATAGACAGACCTCACAGTCAATAGTACCATCGACATGTCACACTACATTCACTTTATCAGCATAAAAAAACTCTCCTTTCAAACCCTCATACACAAACTACACAACTATCCAACTAGAATACATACGCTTGGTAATAACACATCTAGAACTACAAAGCAAGCCTCATCTACGATACGTCGGACGCAGATTATCACTCGCTAGAATGAATGGGACTAATTTGCAGAGTCCTCTTCGCTGGGACGATTTTCTTTCAGTTACATAGTTTTTTTGTTTCGCATTTCTGAGTAATATTCTATTTTTTGCTTTTTGATTTATTAATACAGCGTGAACAGGGACATGGGATATTAATGAATAACATGTAATGTAGAGTCTGGATTGTGATTAAAAATTGTAGCAATGTTTAGTTAATGGAAAGTGGTATTTTTTACTTTTTTATACTGCCCCGGCATAATGACTGCACTGCGCCTAATGGTAAGTGCCATTGCCGTGCAGGCAAAGTATCGAATGGCATCAGTCGGCAGTCCCATGCCATTAGACACAATTATGCCGGCGTGCTAAGATGCCTCTTCACACTACGGCGGAAGGACCCGGAGGCCGGAATTATAGGAAGGTGTCATTATATATGTTTATTGTATAGTACTTTAGAAATAGATGTACATATATATTTTAGTGCTCCTTCTAAGACCTTGTTTACAAACATCCAGTAGAAATAGATAATAAGATTGTTGTGTCTTACATAAATCAACAATAATTTATAAAGTAACGAACAGGTTACAAACAAACATCTTAATCACGCGGATATTTTTAGATTTTAAATAAGTATATCGGCGCAAAATGCGGGTAGTCTATAAAATTTAATAAAAACAAGTGTCTGAGTCATGTTGTTTGTCAGTACTATAAAAGGGGCGCAAGCAGCTGTCAAGTGAACAGTTTGTTGGAAGTATAGCAACTGTGAACAGCTCCGAAATATTATAATTGTTACAAGTATTTTTATATAATCCGTGAAAGTGAATAATAATAATTGTAAGTAACGAATATATCAGTTGATTGTTTGATTATCAATTAGAAATTTGGTGTGATTTAAATAAACAAATATGAGTGAAGAGCGTGGTTTTGATCACCGTACCTCCCCTCCTCTTACAAGTATAGATGATTAGTCTCCCATCTATCTATAATAATAATACCGGGTTTATCAAGACTGGTACCGAAAACGTAGGTGGGTGGTAGTTTAAGTGACTTCAGACACAATAATAGTGTACACCCTTTTATTTTTAAAGGCGCTATAGTCCGCAAGTGTTTTAATTATGATTTTAGCAAAAACTACAGATTTACCACCCAAACATGATAACATTTAAAAAATCACAAAAAATAATTGTCACGTTTCTCTGCGAAATGTTTAGTTGCGTTATGTTTGTAGTCACTAGAACCGAACCCGGCTTCGTTTTTGGTAGCAGTTTTGATATAACCTAAATAATATTTTTTTTTAGTCTCAATTAATACATCATAATCTGTACAACTAAATAACAAGGAAGAATAATAAGTTTGTGACATTAACCATTAGGGTGCGAAGGCGGGTACTGATGACACTCATCGTTCTAAGAGGCTTTACCATAATTGCACAAATATTGTACTGCTCTCGTAGTGACGATTCTCTTTATTACACACAACCGAGGGATCACGAAGAGACAAAACGAACGCCAAAGCTTTATAATTCTGTTCTTTTTATAATTTAGCAAGGATTGCTTGACGTCAAGTGATCATCGCAATTCTTGAAAACCTATTTTGGTAATAGCAAAATAGACTGGCCTTCGAAAATTGATGACAAAAGAATGCCAAAAGTAAGAACAGAGGTAAAAATCTGTTGGCTTGTTATAATGTGTAATACTGACATGACAAACTATTCGCCGCCCGACACTCTATCTGGGCAACAGAATAATGCGTATCTACTCGAAACTATAATAGATGTAGATAAACTGGACTCGGAACGTGATACTAATTGGGTGAGCCAATATGACGGGCCTTTCACTCGTGTACCCGGTGGTCGCAATTCGAGCAGATACGTGAATATTCTGACTTCATATTAGAATCATTACACAACTACGCAACATTATAGTTACATAACGAGGGATTTTCCAAAGCCCATGGATTTTTTTCCGCATGCGATTCAATATTTCAATTGTGAATTCATCCAGATATTTCATTGACAAAATGACTACACCAAGATTTAAAAGTACGGGACTAATATTTTAATATGTGTATGCGGTCTTATCCATGGACAGTCTATAAACTTATTTCAGTTATCGAATGTTTTGTCTTCTTCGCCCAGACTGAATTAAAAGGCGTTCGGAAGGGAAAAAATAATTTATAGCTAGTTTTATAAACTGTCTATGAATAAAGTCTTTAGAAATTTGAAGAATGTAGACAAGGTCACGGTTCACCTGCGTATCACTCGAAATAAGATTCCTATGTCTCGTCCCGGACGTATATTGGAAATATCCAATCGTCAGAGAGACGTATCGGCAAACGAATACGTGAATTCTGAGATAGCATTTGAATTTGATTCCCTTGTGCATCAAAATATTGATGCATATTTTTATGCGCACATGTCATGCTGGGAAACGTGTCTTTTTTGTTACTTTGTTAACTAGCATGTACAACTCCTTGTGGTTGCTTATATACTGCACTATCCTGTGGCTGAAGAAAAAGAGAAAAGGACAGAATAATATGAGCCAAAACATCGATTAACCCGATTTGTGCAGCGAAATTTTGCTGCTATAGCTTGAGGCTAGCGGCATATTAGCTATAGAAATAGCTTGTAATCAATATCAAGTCCTTCATAGGATTTATCAATTAGAATAACAAAGTGATTTCTTTGCATCATCAGGGAAGATATTAGGAGAACAAATCTTATTATTTAACGATGGAAAAGATCAGGCAAATTAAAGAATAGAAACAAAACTGACGCTGGTGTCAATCATCATAATACTAGATAGGACAAATGTAATTTTGTTGAAAAAACATGTACAGCCGAAATAATTTTTCTGGACGAAATTCCTAAATTATTACGGTAGATGTAAACTTTCAATGTAACGCAGAATGAAAAATTCCCGTTCAGTATTAGTACAAACATCAATATCTCTAGTCCACATAATAAATTAGACAAGCACGTTCCTAGAACATATTGTAGTATTTTATTCAAAAAAGTGTTGGCGGTCACAGCACCAGATAAAACCGTCAGCGGCGACTTTATTAAGTTAGGGCGAAGATTTATTCGAGTCCTTTTTGTTGGAGTTATCCGTACAATAAATCCCGTTTTGTGTCGTCTAAACGGTTTATCGGAATATTGTTCTGCACGCAAATCAAATTAAACAACGATTAGACTAGTCTAGCACGAAGTGTGACCTAGATGCGCCTCGAACGATCCTCATTACAAATATATGGGGCAAGCGTAGTATAAAATTGTAAAGATAACTGTGTCGCGTGCAATACTGTGGACATTTGATCTCAATATTGGTTGATAAGTAGCCCGAGGTAAATAGACAACGATTAATGTTATTTCACGCTGTTTTCCTGTGGTTGGTGTTTTGATTTGTCCAATAATTGTTGTGACTTTTGTCCTTTGGAATTAATTGTGTAATGATCAATTAAAGTTTGTAAGAATATATTTCTTATCTAACCAACCCGCACTCGGCCAGCGTGGTGGACTATATGGCCTAACCACTCTCAATCGTACTTTCGATTGTAAAGGAGGCCCGTGCCCTGCAGTGGGACGTAAATGGGCTGATACAGAAGAATATCACAAAGCGAGTCGTATGAGTCTTCAAGGAAATGGCTGTATTTCATGTCGACTTCCTTTATTAACGTAGGACGAATTGACACAGCTGACCTTGTAACTATTAATACAGAGGCAGGCTGTGTAGCATTTAATAAATACTAATATGCACCAGCATTTTGAGAAACATGTGCTAATAGATGACCGTCATTAATTCCGACTATCAAATCAGTAGAAGACGTGAATAAAAATATGGGAAAAGGAAATGGGTTTAGTGCATGATGAAATTAAAACGGATTTCAAATAATTAACTTTTATTAGACCACACATTATACAAAGCAGAAGATTGACAGAGAGAATTTGAACAACGAATAACATAGACAACAATCAAAAAGAATAAACGAATGTTTCAACAATAAAGAAAATGTTGACCCAAGAAGGAACTTACAATTTTAATATAATTATAAATTATAATCTTCAACAGTGCATCCTGCAATCTCACTCCTCGAATGAAACGCGACAACTAAGCTTTCGATTCACATCGATGTTTTGAGAAATAGTAGTAATAACCCGGATGAGCCTGCCCACTTAAACTGTCATGACTGACAGCATGGGTCTACCACATAGTGTACACAATTTGAATTTTAAAACGATGACTGCAGATTTTATAAGCGCCATGACATGAAAATGAAGACATCACTGATCAGATGTTCATATCGAATCAAAAGATTTGTGTCCATTCTAAATCTTGTGCGACAGGTGGTGGTATTATATTTGGCAAGTGGAATTTCCTTTGCTGTTCCTGTCTTACAACAATAGATAATCTTGGTGTCATTGTATTGGCAGCACCAGCGCAATGTATATTTATGACTGTATTATTAATACAAACTATCATCACACCTCTTTTTTTTTTTCAAATACTCCGTAGGTCTAGTAAATTCACACAATGCGACAGCAGTATTTTTCTTATTAGATTCATATTTATGTGTCCTACTGACCTCATTTACCATATCTTCGTTAATCGTCCCTTCCTATCGCGACACATGTTTGTAGTTATCTCAGCTGTATGAACTTTTATGTAACATTTAGTTGTACAAAATATTAAATTAGTTTTACCACAGCGTTGTTATTTTTGGCACTGCATAATTGGATTAACTTGGTCAGTGTTAAACCGCTGTCACAAACAACAGGCTTAAAGTCACAGGTTTTCTGCAGCGTTTTCTTTGGTCAGTGCCTGGGAATTAAGAACTCTCAGTGGAACATATCCCTCCGTTCTTCTTAATTCAATTTTCTTCTTCCATATTCTCTACATCTTTTTTGTATGCACGAATACGTACGATCACTGTTGATCATATTTTAATACCAAAGTTTTAGATAATTAGTCTGTTCAGTTTAGAAAGGCCTACTGATAATTAAGAAGTTTTGTTGCCGTGTTCCCCTAGGATAACAGCTTATATAATTCGGCCCTAAAAGTAACATGGAGCGGACAATGGTCCCGCTGGGTAGAAAAGCGGAAGACACCGATATATAAACTTCAACATCCTTTAGAGTACTGGAAGCAATTTTCCTGTTTATAAAAAGTAGATGCAGGAAAACCAGAACTTTCGCAAAGGAGATCAGTCGGTTTGGTCCAACTACGGACAAGAGATTAAGTATGACTAAAAAATCAGACGTATTTTTGTAGATTCATTTCTGTATTTATTTTTATCCTACACCGTGGGGATCAGATTTTGTAAAAAAAAAAAGGATATCATAAAATATTCTACCATTTTTCGCATTGTTTGCAATATTATCAGAATTGACATCTGTCTTATAATTAGTGTTTGTCAAATTACCTTCTTTTGAAACGGATATTTCTACCCCCAGAAATGATTTCTTTATCAACTTTATATTGAAAAGTATTAAACGTGTTTATAATTATGTAATATATTTTACAATATTATTAAACGAAATTATTTACATAGTTACAGAAAATATAAAATATTGTCCAAATAAGATATATGTGAAGATAGTAGAATATGGTAGTTTTTGTAAAACATTAAGAAGATATATCTCAAATACCCCATATCGTAGCTTAAAAAGACTATATTATATTTAAAGGATATTGAATCTTTATTTTTTAATTCTAGGTCTCATTTGTGTCGGTCAAGTTTTCACTACTAGGCCCAATTTCCTTAGGAAATCGACCGATCTCCTTTCATGTCCTTGAATGCCCTATAAGAGTAGAAATGCAGACAGTCAATTGATCCAATTGACCCCCACTCATGAAACATTTTCTCTGGTATTAATTTTATGTGATTTACACGTTTCATTACTCGTATATTGTACTTTTTGTGTACCATTAAAAATATATGTTTATGTCAAGGTTATGGTCGATCGTGTCTATTTGAAATATTATGCTCTAATCTACGGAAGAAATAATAATATTAAATTATTCCTTCCATAGATTAGAACATATTAAGTTGTATGACCTCCAATATAGCTCCTTGAAAAAAGTAAGAATAGATAGCATAGTCTCATTACAAACACTATGGGTAACTTGAAAATTTTGAAAATATTGTTGCGTTTGTTTCAGCATTATTTAGCCTTGGACGTTTTCGTGTGTGCAGAGATAGTGGAGGACGCCTTGCAAATTGTAACAACAATATTTACTTCTGGGTACATTTAGGAAAGTAAGTTTATATTATGTAACTGGTGGTAGGTCTCTCATATATTAGAGAACGTCTGGGTAAGTACCAACGCAATGTCTATTTCTCCAGCCAAACTGCTATGTAAATGGACTGATGTATTCCAGTTTGATGGACATTGTAGCCAGTGTAACTACTGGTCATATGGAGACTTAACATCTTATGTATCAGGATGGCGAGCGCAGTGGAATCTCAGGCATTGCATCTGTCCATCAGGCGAATGGTTTCATAGCAATAAACAAACAATAGATTATAATAAAAATGCGCATAAATTAATCATTTATTTCATGTATCACAATTTCAGTAACAATTTACTAGAATTCATTAATCAGAACAGGATTATTCTTGTCCTATTTTGATTTATTACACTTATTACCTATTCATACATTAAGAGTTGCGTTGTTGTTAATGTCCTATTATCTGGTGAATTAATGGCTGTTTGGTATAGCCGTTGAATAATTTAATATCTTCTTACAATGTATCTACATTATTGCTAACTTATTATAAAATCTAGGTTAGAAACATGAGATCCTCCTACCCTTTTCTTACTAGTAATAGTTCTACATTTCGCAAAATCTAAGTACTTACATGCAAACCTCGAATATTGAAATTATATTAAATAAATAAGCAGAAAGCACTGAGTAAGCTAAAAAGTACCAAGGTTAAAAGAAACAAAGAGTTTATTACTTCTTCGATTCTTTGTAGTCCTAGTATTTTTGTTTTTTTTTTTTCAATTTAATTGTGCTATCGTGCCATCTAATCAAGCTTGATAATGCTGTGGGAAGTTATCAAATTCCGTAAATTACAATATGGATTAATTTCAAATATACTTCAGATCATTTCAATTATTCTCAACCAAAAATAGCCACTAATGGCGAATTATCCATATTCATCTAACTGGTGAGCTTATTAAGTTGCAGCCATAGTATAATGTTACGATTTAATATATAAAATTAGTAATACAATTCTTATTACAAAAGAAGATGAGTGACCTGATGCACTATTATTGTAAAAGTTCCATTACAATTATTTTTCTCATATGCTAAGGTGATGAAATACAGAACTCGATATTATTTCGCTAAATTATCGATAGCAAATGTATTTAAATTAAATGAAACAACTCACATTTAAAAACAACGATGTTAAAATAACTAATTAAGTATTTCATTAACATGACTGTTCATTATCATTAATATGAGTTGCAAATAAAGCATTTAATTTAATTGATATTGCACAATAATTTTGTTAATTATTTACCGAATAACATAAATTAAAGTCAACTTTTAAATGCGGGATATTTTTCACAACACAACCAACATATCGGTACATGAGACAAACAACTATAACAGTTTTAATTAAATAATTTTCTTTCCAACTTTACAGAGGTCAAGGTACGGACGGAACGATTAATTATTTCGAAAGACCACAATAAACAAAACAAAATATTTTTAAACCACTGATACGGAAAAAAGAGGTCAATATACTAAAAATATTATTTACAAACAGGCGGCGTCAACAATCTTGCTCTCATAACGTAAGAACCACAAGTCCATTATCCTCAATACTCAAGGTATACAAACAACACGATACGCAATCACAGTTCCATGTCCCGATGAACCCACAGCAGGAAAATTTACACTCCACTGTCGGGTTCGGCAATTATTACTCCGCTGAGTCACTTGCCTAAACCCTTCCCGTATTTTGTGGTCTGCAGCAAACCCGAATGTTAATATTCTTTCTTCACTAAATCACTTCACCATGTCTCTGGACAATATTGCACAATTTGAGCCACAGTGCAAGGATGGAGACAGCACTCATCAGCGACCTGCCGTCTCGTTCTTTCCTTCGCCATAAATATCGCCGCCCTCTTCCCTCTAACTTTTGATAAATTTTCCGCAGGCATGTCACTAATAGGAACACTTCCCGTGCATATTTTGAAAATAAGACTCGACAAAGATCTGCTGCACAAATCACGGATCAATGTGTTCATAGATAGCGAGTCGTTGGGATCCCCCTGGATTTCCGTCACGATGAGTATAGCGTAGATGATCCAATGAACTTTCGCGCTAAATTTCAAAAACATTTTGTTTAGTAATGTATCTGTCGGCTGCGAGGGAGACACTGGCGCTTCCGTCTAGCTGTCGATGCTTCAATAATAGACTTGATAACCTGTGTCAACGGTGACAAGAGGACGACATGAGTTCAAAACAATAAGTCGGTGGGCCCGCCGAGTCAAGTCGAGTCAGTTACGATTTCATATTTATAGAATTTAGATAAGGGTCTGTTTTTAGAGATCGGTATGCCATTTGGACCTAATCTGATATCCGTCAATTTGTTTGTCACGTTTACCGTGTAAATATTATTGAGAAAGTTGTAAACATTGATTATTCCAAATGTAACGTCAATTACGAAAAGTTAAATAACGTTCGTATTTGGTAACTTTTCCGACAAATTAATTATACAATTATGTTGTTATCCTTAGAAATAACGCTAACTAAGGTACTCATATTGTAACCTCGCTTCTTAATTAAAACTTGTTCTTTGTGTTTATTTTATTCCTGTTGCTAATTTCACACAAACATAATCAAATATAACTACATGGATATATTTACACGAAGAATTAAATTTTCTGCATTAAAGTTTGCAGTTTGAATGAAATGAAATGAAATGGATTGTTGTAGCCAAAAAGCCCAAGCCCAAAACGTTAGACCATTAAGATGACATTAAATAAAGAAGCTTAGTAAAGAATACTAAATTCAACCATACAGGCTAGAACAAGAAATATTCTCATTCACATTTCTGCCACATCTATATATTGTGGAATAGTTAGCTAGCCCACGTGACCCATCTCTTTCTATAATTAAATAGGACTGAGCCATTAAAAAATACTAGACATATGGAGACTTATCATCTTATATCTCACGATGGCGAGCGCAGTGGAATGCCAAGCACTTGTCATAGTATTGTTTGGCCTTACTGCTCTCCATGAGCGGTCATGTCACTCAAAACCAGGCGAAAAGCATGCTCCCCACACTATTTATAGCAATAAAAAAGCTGAAGACACTCTTTCTGCATTGCACTGACTAATAGCTGCACTACAATCATCTTCTTTGTCATTGTCGTTCCTTCCTTCGCCGGTCCTGGGTAAAAATAGTTCCTATTCTATTTCTTCTTGTCCATATCCTCTATCACTGAGTCAGCACTACGTGACTTCTAATCCAACTTGAAAATTACTTTCAGTAGGTCAGGTAGAGGTCATTTAGTCTCACGCCCGTGAATTGCACTTGGTGGTCTTCACAAAATATCATTTTTAAAACAGAGGTGTATTACTCTGAGATTTTAAAGTTTCCTTGCAATGTTTTTTGTTATTTCAATTGATGATTAATTAAGAAAATAAAACCAGTTAGTTAAATAATATCCAGGCAAGTGAACACGTGCGTTCGGTATGTATTCATTATTGATATTATACAAGTTGCACACAGTGGTCAGTTGTTATAATTAGTAATGTATTTAAAGACTAGTTTAGAATATGATTTAACAATAACAGATCATAACCTAATTACCTAACCTAATTTGTATTATGATGTAAACAGTTTAATATATTGATTTTCGTATTCATCGTAAACAGTGATTTATAGAAGAAACAAATTAAGGTTGAAATGTAAAGTTTACATACTATCATAATTGGGTAAAATTATACATAAAAAATTACGCATTTTATTGGCGATTTGGTTTGATTTTACATTTTTTAACTTCTCGTTTCGGTGAAGGAAAACATCGTGAGGAAACCTGCATACCATAGCGATTTATAAAAAATTCTATGGTATGTAAGTTCGCCAACCCGCACTAGGCCAGCGTAGTGGACTATATGGCCTAACCACTCTCAATCGCACTGTCGATTGTAGAGGAGGCCCGTGCCTACAGTGGGACGTATATGAGCTGAAACGGAACTTCTCGTTTCAAATAATTTACAGTTTTTGTAGTTACAGAGCAGACTGAGATTTTAATAATTCGCATAGTGATTGTTACAATTTCTACCTTCATATTACAAATATTTAATTAATCTAAATTGTCATCAGAATCAATAAAAGTATTTCAGTTTGTAATAAATTTCCAATTATTTCTTGTATAGACATTCTTAGTAAACAAAAGCTACTCCAAAGTTGGAATCTGTAGTGGCGTTGGCAATATAGAAAGTATTTATGATAATTGAACCAGGCTTCAACCTCAAGACAAAGAAGAGATATAAACAGTAAATTGAAATTCCGATTATAAATATTATACTGACCTATGTTCTTATTATAATGGACTATTTATGTCCTGCACCAACACTACTAAAGACATTGTAGCCAGAGTAACAACTCGACATATTAAGACTTAAAATGTCATGTCTCAGGACGGCGAGAGCAATGGAATGCCACACATTGTTTTGTACTTCATGGTGTTCTTTGGTTTTTATACTGTCCACGACCGGTTGTATCGCTTATAATCAGGCGAATGGCAACCACTTCTATCCATTCATTGTAATAAAAAAAAAACGCAGTGGATGAACCATAGACCAAGATCCCGTGGTTGCCAGATTTTCGTCATTTTATAAAACCTGAAAGTTTGTTTGCGCATGCCCCTAACAAAGGAATCACACGATCAGCAATTATGAAGTTTGGAAGGTGATGGCTTTGGAAGTTATCAGCTTCACTGGGTCTGACAAGTTGAAAGAACGATCAAGTCTCTGTCTGCTATGGAAACATAGATTGGTAAATTTGTAAGAAACATAAATAACATAAAATCACTATAATAAAAATAGTAAGATGAATTCTGGTAAAATTACATTATATTAAAATTTTAAGATATTGTAATAATTATTTCTACAAACAAAATGGTCTTACAAATAAGATGAAAGACCCCGGTACCATACGTGATAACACCAAACAGAACCAACGCATTACTATATGGTTTACGTTTGCAAAAGTGCCTTAGAATCATCACAAATCATGCTTGTAGTTGCGACAGCAAAACCAAGTAAAAGATGATAAGTAGACACCTTCAATCAACATTACCTAGTCAAACTTCCACGGCATAAAAGACTCGAGCATGCACAATAAGAATGAAAACTAAAACGCGTTCTACACCACTTCCAAGTTTCAAGTGTCACGTGTCAACTGCTGATGTACAGCGGCAATATATTGCGGAGACATTTCTGCATGCACCTCCTAGATAAACATTGTATACCTGCGACGGGACATGAGAAATTGCTGTCACTTAAGAGCATGTAGTGGAGGAAAATGATATATAGACTTACGCTATTTTGTTCTTGTAGTGTTTGGGTAATGAAAAATGTATAAAAGTTATTTGATAGAATATGGTGTACTTAGCTGGTTATAATATGATGTAAATGTAAAATGCATTGTAACGTAATATAAAAGACAGGTAATGGACTCTGTTCTAATAATGAAAAGACAAACTGTGGATTGAAAATAATATTTCCATGTGTTGCAACAACGACTCGTATTCGTCAAGATACTAACTGACGGATTATGATTTAAATAACATGTCAGCAGACGGAAATTAAAGGTACTAGAGTACAACATGAATAATCTCCCTCTACGACATTTCACCCAGTCGTAATCGTTTCACTTTATCCATTTTAATTTTTAAGACTTGTTATGTATGCATTTTCGTCAGATCGATTTTCTTTTATTGTATGGTAAATGATCACTGCCGCCCATGAACATCCACAACGCTTGAAATGGACGTATTTTCGGTAAAAATCGGGAAGGGAGCCGGGAAGAAAAAATCCCTAATACTTGTAACTTGTCCTTATTTGGGTTAGTATTTCTCCCGGTTTTGCCCGCGTGAAAAATATTCCTCAATAATAGTTCTGCTTTATATTTTCCTGGGGTAGAGAATACTCAATATTATATATCCTCAGTAAATGGAGTCGATTGATGGATCTCATACTTCAATATGTTTTCAATTCGACCATTACTTTCTGAAGTTTACAGCCTCCGTCCGATTAACTTATTTCAATGACAGTTCAGTATCAGTATCAGTATCAGCCCATATACGTCCCACTGCAGGGCACGGGCCTACTCTACAATCGAGAATACGATTGAGAGTGGTTAGGCCATATAGACATATAGACATAGACAGTTAGGTTAGGAAAATGCCTTCAAGCTCTTGCAGTGGAAAGGATTCGGCATCAACGGCGAGTATATTACTCACCTTCGATTTGCCGACGATATTGTAGTCTTGGCAGAATCGCTGGAAGACCTTAGCACTATGCTCGAAGACCTTAATCGAGCTTCCCAACAGGTGGGTCTTAAAATGAACATGGATAAAACGAAGATCATGTCGAATATCCATGTTGTGCCCACCCCCATTGGAGTTGGGGGCTCGACTCTCGAAGTTGTAGACGAATATGTCTATTTAGGACAAGTGGTCCGGTTAGGCAGGTCCAACTTCGAGAGAGAGGTCAATCGGCGAATCCAACTCGGTTGGGCAGCGTTCGGGAAACTTCGCGACGTCTTCTCGTCCAAAATACCTCAGTGCCTAAAATCGAAAGTCTTCGATAGTTGTATGTTACCAGTGATGACATACGGCACCGAGACGTGGCCTCTCACTGTGGGCCTCATTAAAAGGCTCAAAGTCACTCAACGAGCCATGGAGCGGGCTATGCTCGGTGTTTCCCTACGAGATCGAATCAGAAATGAGGAAATCCGTAGGAGAACCAAGGTTACCGACATAGCCCATAGGATTGGCAAGTTGAAGTGGCAGTGGGCCGGGCACATAGCTCGTAGAACCGATGGCCGTTGGGGCCGAAAGGTTCTCGAGTGGAGGCCACGTACAGGCAAGCGAAGTGTCGGACGCCCGCCTACAAGGTGGACGGACGATCTGACTAAGGTCGCAGGAAGTCTCTGGATGCAGGCCGCTTCCAACAGGTCATTGTGGAGATCATTGGGGGAGGCCTATGTTCAGCAGTGGACTTCCTGTGGCTGATATGATGATGATGATGATGATGATAGGTTACGTCTACCATCAATAAATAATTTACACCGATTCTTATGTTAGTACATTGGTCAATGCGCTGTTCATTAACAAGTGAAGACTTATTTTATCAATAGATATGAAAATTGATTTGTTTCAAGCTTTATCGTGTTCTGATACTACGTCAATGGTGATTTTACGATTTGTTTGCTTACATTACTTCATACAAATTATATTTTTAATATCAGTTCATTTGTACTAGGCAATTGTTGCGTCTGTGCTCGCGAAGACTTTTGAATTTGATTAATAATATTGAATTAAAATTCCTGTTCAGTGTGACATAATGTATTTGGAAGGAAAAAGCATTTCTCAAGAGTACATTCCGCCAGGAGATACAAAAGGTACCGTTTCAGATTTTTATGATAGTAAATAAAATTAATTACGTAATTGAATCGATAAAATATTAACGGTAATTTAGATTTAGTCACCTTTTCTCTATCACCGGGTTCTCAGAGCATTTTCATCAGTGAAGAACAGGCAGGTGACGTATTTTTTTCAAAACGAGTTTACAATGTACATAGTGATTATAGAGAAGTCAGAAATTGGTTTATGTCACGTGCATTTCTCTCATTTGCATCTAAAGAACAATCTTAAGCTTAAATAATTCCATTATTATAAAAAAAATCTATCTAGCAGAAACACTTTCAACTTGCGGTTATTTATTATTTTTTTTATTAATCCTTTTTGAAGCCATGCTTAGAACTAGTTACATTAAAGGAATGACATATAAAAAAAGAAAAGGCCTCATCGCACTGGGCCATACCTTCCAGGAAACCTTGGAATGGATATAATAATAGGAGGATGAGAGGGCAGTTTAAAGCACTAATTATTTAGCTGGAATTAACTAAAAGAAACGGTTAATGATCTCTTGAAAAAAAAAAACCACTAACTGTAGTGACTTTCAGAGCTAATATAACCTGACTTAATCTTCGATATTATTTTTTTTCATTTGTATTTAATATGTACTTAGCTGTATTACATCCGACATCCTTGCCTTGTCTTTTATTATTATTACTGCATACCTGTCCAGCCAACGTGTAAATAGGTTACCTGATCTCAAGTGATCACTGCCACCCATTAACATCCATAGCGCTTCGATCAAGGATGTGTTGCCGATCCTTCATATCGGGAGGGCACGGCACGGTACGGGCACGGGAATGATAAAGGATGGATAGAGGGCCGGGATATTGGACATCCAGCAATCTCACTCACCGAACGAAACACTACAGCAAAGCTAAGTTGATCCACGTCGATCTCAGTGAGACAGTCGTACCAGGCGGGCCTGCCCATTCATGCTAAGTAAAAACAGGTGGCTCTATCATTTTTATTGCAATGATAAATATAATATTGTGAGTACTTGTATCTAACCTTAAATGTCCTTATTATTTCATATTTAAAAGTCGAAAAAACTTTTGGGGAAATGTCCTTATCGCGTCGGAATGAAAAAGTTGCCTCAAGTAATTAGAAGTTTAAATACTCCAATTTTGCCTCCGCCGCATCATTAAACTTTATTACGGTTTTCTCCCCATATGTTTCCCCTATAGTAGTAAATCTTTGAGCTACTGACATTAACATTTAATATTAAAAAAATGTAGCACGAATAAAGTTTTGTTGAAGCCTAATGTAAAATAATAAATAAATATTTTTAGTTTTTAGTGTTCTTTTTTTTTCTTTTGTCGCCCAAAATACTAATAATATCCTAGTTTGGGTGCCAGGAGGCAAACACTTTTGTAGGTGTACTTTTTTTTGGATCACAATAAATAAAAAGTTGGTATATACATATAAAATTGGTATCAGTGTGACGTTTAAACCATACGGCTATGGCCAGCGAAATCAGCTTCTTTAAAATTACACAAATATTGTACAGTCCATAGAGAATGTCAATTGTTCATTCTTCACGTTATAAATACGTAAATATGTTTGTCACATCTCAACGCGGCAACGGTTGACTGATTTGACTAAAATTTGAATGGAGCTTACATCCTGGATTATCATATAGACTACATTTTAACTCGAAAAAATTGCATTTGAATCCGGATGAGCTAATACGAGCAAAACAAACTTTTTAAAAAACAGTTGATAATATAGTTATGTCACGTAAAGTTTAATCCAGAGCAGGCGCCGAGACCATAATAATATTTGTATAATTTATCTTTGTTGCTAAGCGTCGCGCTGTTTAACTATCGAATGCTTGCCGCTGGGACTTTGGCACGTACGAACGTCAAATATTTGTTCGTATTCATAATAATGCACTGATATTGCACTTAATTTGTTTTTTTTTTTGGTGTTGTTTAAGTTTTATTTGTGTCATATGGTCTATAAGAGAAATTTAGTCGAATTGAGAACCTACTCCTTTTTTTAAGTCGTTGCAAGCTAGGAGTATGCAAAAAAAATACGACCATTTACAGTTGAAATCGTTTTTAAGTGATTTCATAATATGCAGGTAACGAAATTGAAGTTTTCTTTTTGTTTTGACTATGATAGACAGATATTTCACATAGAAATTACAAAAATAGTGCGTTGCAATGATCTGTAAATGACATTGCTCCAAATCTCCATCCGAAATCTATAATTTCCTCTACGATTTTTGACTGTATTACTCGCAAAGGTTGCCAAAGGACTGGAACCCACCTGAGACTAACCAGAAACATTCAAAATATAAAAAGTGTTTGTAAAAACGTCCATAAAGTTCACAGACAGCTATAAATCTAGGCATTAGACAGACTTTTGTATACTTTCAAACATTCGTACTTTAGCACACGCAAAGCAATAAATAAAGCAAAATATTTATTACTTTTTCAGATAATAAACGCTTTGAGAGATACGCCTTTGTGTCTGCGTAATCAAATTAAAAAATATGAAGAGATGAAGTGTTCATTTAAAACGTCACGAACACGACTAAACTCGCGCGGCTTTCTCCAGTTGAATAATAATAAAAAGTTGTCCGGTAATCCGACGTATTAACGGATGGCTTAAAGTTTTAATGCATTGGCGTATTCAGAGAGATTAGGGGACGCCAACCCTTACATATTTAAATAGAGATTAATGTAATGCATGAATCAGCCGCGTAGATTTTAAAAAATTATTTAGGATCACTTTTTTAATTGGCGAGTGCGTGGTGGCCTGTTGGTAAACGGACTAGAAGCGACTGCCAACATATTCACGGTGGTCGCGGGTTCGAATCCCAGGGCACACCTCTGACTTTTCGGAGTCATGTGTGTATTGATAGTCAATCACCACGCACTAAAACGGTGAAGGAAAACATCGTGAGGAAACCTGCATACCATAGCGATTCATAAGAATTTCTATGGTATGTAAGTCCGCCAACCCGCACTAGGCCAGCGTGGTAGACTATATGGCCTAACCACTCTCAATCGTACTTTCGATTGTAGAGTAGGCCCGTGCCCTGCAGTGGGACGTATATGGGCTGATACAATACAATACAATACTTTTTTAATACTATCAATATAAACATAATTGATAGTAGTAATAGGAATTTTTGTTATTTCAAATTAACATTACCACCTTATTATTTTAGGAGCTAATTGCCCCCTAAGAATTTTTTAAACAAAAGCAATACCATACCTATATTATAACCATTTTTCACATCTAAAATTATATATCCGAAATTGACTGTCCAGTTTCTTCTTTAAATGGATTCCTAAAAAACTCACTCCTTCATACGATCGATACGATTTACAATATCATATAAAACTGTTGGCTAATCGACTTTGTGAATCACAATCGCAAATCGCAAAATTGAGCTTATTTATATAACTTGTGAAATGTTATTATCGACTTCACTTGCTATTTATGATTGCTATTGCTATTTGTTCCAACACTAATTGGAAGGGAATATATTTTTTTCAATGCCTAAGTGGGCAGACGAGCTAATGTCCCAGCTCGATGGTAATTGTTTAAGCCTCGTGTAATGAAAGGTGACAGAAGAATACAGCAAAACTAGATTTAAAGCAGCAACACAATGCTTTTTTATGTAGGTTTCTCCTTAATTTTAACCTTCTTACACCTTATTTAAAAATTCTGAACTGCTAAATATTGTGAACATGGTTGAGGATAATTCGATCAGTAACTATGTGTATTACAAAGTTTCCAATTGACATGTGCTATTTCCGATTCGATTATCTTAATTATGATGACATGTTACACGTGTATTGATATAAAGATTTCCATAACTTTGTAGGGCATCTAGTACAATAAGACATCAGCTAATAATACTTATTTAAAAAATTGGTAGAAGTCAAGCTGTTCTCAGTAATGACTCATTATGAATGGGCAGACTCGTCCGGGGCGGTACCACTGTCTCACTAGAGATCAAAGTTAAGTGACAGCAATGATGTCATGTTTGGTTAGGTGAGTGGGATTGCAGGATTTCCAATACTCTGGTCCTTTTCCCATATTTTTTCCTCACATCTATCCAAGGGTTGGCAATGTTCACGAGCGGCAGTAATCACATACCATCAGGTGGCATGTGTGCTCGCCGGACGTATTGTATTTAAAAAGCCTTCATTAATAATTCCGCGTCAAATTTACATGAGCTGCAAATCCAAATAGAAAATAAGAGAAAGCAATAGAAACATATAAAAATCTAAAGCTAGATTTTACAAAAAAAATACTATTCCATTTAATTTGTGTTACTCCCGAGAACACTAATTTGCATCACTGAGTTGGATAGCCACTGCGCCTGCCCGCGCCTACCGCTAGAACCCAGTATCTATGATATATTATAATATTTAGTGAAAGATGGAAATAAGCTTGAAAGAACAAATACCGCTAAAAGAGTCAACACTTCAAAAAGTACAAACACTGCTCACTTCCATCCAATACAAACCAACAAAATATTCAATGATAATTTACGAAGTTTTAATCAGCGCCTGTAATGTTTTCTTCTCGGAATTGTTGTGAAGTTTTAATGCCTTTTGAACGTAATTTATGAATTAATACAAGATAATTTTAACTTTCTTTCGCAAAAAACTTGCAAATGCCCGAAAATGGCCTTACTCGGAATAAAGCTACAGTTCAAGGAACTTCTGCCCTGAAGTAGAAACTTCTAGCTTGGAACTTAACACTTTGTTTTCTCACGAATTTGCAATTTGTCAAAGTTTAATTTGTGAAGGACAATGAAGCAGAATGGCCAGTACTTCGTCTGCTTTATCGGTAATTAATGTTCACTCGCATACATATCAAAAATTATTTTTATCAAAACTCTAGAGTTCAGTAATTACAATAATTATATTTGATTTATGAAGTTGAGCTACTTTTTCATCGGTTCTTTTGTTAGTAACAATATAATTGTTATGTTAAAATTGAGGAACTTCAAGTTCGCACAAATTGGTTTTGATTTTTTAATTGAGACAATTATGACAGCCACTGACAGCCTCCGTGGCGCAGTTGGTTAGACGCCGCCTGTGAAACGAGAGGCCGCGGGTTCGATCCCCGCACCGAGAGAAATCTTTGTGCGGCCCACAAATATTTCTTCCGGGTCTGGGTGTTTGTGAGACCGAAAAGTCTCTCGTAGTTCTTGATACCCACGACACAAGATTTGATCTTAGTGTGGGGTCAGGACTATGTATGTGACTGTTGGGTGTTATTTATTTATTTATTTATTTATAATTATTATTTGTAAGTATATTATTATATACCGGATATATCAAGACTGCTACCGAAAACGAAGCTGGGTGATGGTTGTGGTGACTACAAACACAATGCAACTAAAAATTTCGCAAAGTAACGGGACATTTTTTTTTATGATTTTTTAAATATCATCAGTTTTGGGTGGTAAATTCATAGTTTTTGCCGAAATAATGATTTTAACTCTTTTATACCTTAGAGTCTTTATAAATAAAATGGTATACACTATTATTTTAGGATAAAAATGTATTTACCACCCAAATCAGACCATAGGAAAAAAATTACAAAAAAAACTACGCTTTTTTTTTGCAACATTTTCTATTGCATTGTGTCTGAAGTCGCTTAAACTACCACCCGGCTTCGTTTTCGGTAGCAGTCTTGATATACCCTGTATATATTTATATATTAATTTTTATATTTTATTTTTAATCATGATCAAAACCATAACATAAAGAATACAAATCGTTGCCCATCCTAATCACATTTTTCTCTACAACTTCCCACACGACCCGTGCTAAATAAATCCATGTACATGCCATACTAAAGATACAGTTACTTTTTACATTGATATTTCTATTTAAAAAGTTTGGGTTTTTTATTTTGAAATGGCAATATTTTTTCAGTAGCAAAGGAAACGTATAGGGGCTACTCGATTTTTCGGTCTGAAAAAATAAAACCGAAAAGGTTTTGACACGTTCATTCGCTCGTGGAACTATGTAAAATGGCGGCGAAATCCATTTGAATGGTATTGGTTCTATGACGTCAGAAATTCCTTGTAACTGTTGGGAAGCATAACTAGAAACACTTTGCATTTTTCAAGTATTTTTAGTCTGATGCATCAGAAGGTCGAAAGTCGCTGAAGACGGAAAATTTCTTAGAAATCTGAAAGTCCTTAGGAGAAGACAGTGTAGTAGGAAGGGCTTCTTGTGGCTAAAGAAGGACATGCGTCAGAATCCCGCGGAACAACATCTACTTTAGAAATTTAATAAACATCTGGGGATGTTGTTGCAAAGTGTATTCGATTTAAGAAAAAATCATATCCTTCTGATTATATCTCCCCTCAGTTTACCAGTTGGGGTATTTTTAACTGAATTTTGTTCATTAGATACGTATTCAATGAAATTGCGCTATTCAAGCAAAGTATAAGATTGCTGATTGGCGGAGTATTATATCGTAGATAAAATTACTTATACCCAATAATTTAGAAAACAAATATGGAAGTTATTTTGCCAAAAGTAAAACTTTAGGATTTTCTACTTAATTATCGTCAATATTATGGGTATAGCAGATGATAAAAATATGTATCTACATCATACATATCATTTTCTAGCTTTCCTTAATGAGCGCTCTGTAAAGATCGTAATACTATCTATCTTTCCAATAACACACCAAAAGCGTGGTGAAAATTTGAATCATATTTGAGGCAGACCGTTGCCATCCTCAATCATGTTAAATTTCAAACTGTGTAATTAGGAAAGGACATCCGATAACCGCAAGCGCCTCTAAATGTGCCTCTCAATTAGTGGTCGTCCACTAAGGTACCGTCTGAATAATGTATGCAAATCTGGAGCTAAATTGGTAGAAATTGATAGCACCAATTGATTGACAGGAAGTAATTTGTAATTGTGAATTGAGAACTAGAAGTGCAATAAATTTACAAATCGGAACTGGCGTTTAGCGGTCCGGGACTAGATTAAGCCGCCAATTGGAGTAACATTCGTTTGCGGAATTACTCTGCTAGAGACGTACCGGGCGAATGGAAGCGATTATTACCTTTTTTATCGATTTCAGTAAAAGCAAGCGTACGTTTTGCAGCTTAGATTTTTTATTGTTGGCTAAAATATAATAATATCATATCAGCAGTTTGCTTAACAAATCATTCATTTTTTTAATTTTTATAAAATTTTAGTAAATGTCCTACATCTATTCACTATCGAATGATCTAAATACACCAGCAGTAAAGAAATACTTTTTTAGTACTTTACGATACAAATATAGTCATGATTGTCAAGGGAATTTTATATTATAAGAATGTGTTATGTTACTAATATCCAGCACGACCAGCATTTAATCAAAAGAAACTGCATATATTTATCGATATTAAATACCTCGATTATTTCAATTTAATTGGCAATTGATTAAAAACATCGACACGCGTATAGATAGATGGCTATTATCTCGACCACTAACCACATACATTGCAATGCGGTTCTTGGCATATCCTCCGTAATTAAAAGCACTTATGTGGATTTATCCCATTATTAAGATGAGAAAGTAGGGCAAACTAATAATGATAAGATTCAGTTTCTAGCCTAATTTCATTTCTAAAATGTAGACAAGCCGAAGACAGGGTGAAATTGCGCAATTTGGAGGAGGCCTATGTCCAGCAGTGGACAACAGGGATTATCACAGAGTACATTTAACATACAATATACGGCCTAAAATGGAGAAACTCGTGAAACTAAACGATTTTTTCGCCCTCTGGTGTTATGTAAGTCAAACCGATGATTATAATTCGCCGTGGTTTGTTCTTAGTTAAACCACCGTGGGAATTATGATGATGATGAGCCTAACTAAAGACAATAATAATTATTATAATCCTGATTTTCATAATTTAGAGATACAACTCGTGAAAAAGTTGTTATCGTGTTTCACTAGATGTCCCTAAACCAACAGATTAAAAGCTGGAACAACTTTTCTTACAACTTAGTATTTGTATAAGTTCCATCAAACTGTTTATATGACTTTCTATGTTAACCCTCATTGCTATAGACCTATAGAAGGAGTATGCTATCCCCACAAGACATAGTGTTTCATCGACTAGACGAAGGCCGATCAAAGACGCTCAGAAAGCTATTGACATTTGCTACTTATATGACTTCCTTCGGATATAGATCCGCCGAATTCTTAAGCCATTAATCCGAATATACTTCAATGACGATAATAAGTTATAGTAAGATATTTTATAGCACGTATATCTATTATTATTCTACTTTGTCATCCTTTTTACTAACATATAATTCAAAGTCAAGTGCGTGGTGGCCTGTTGGTAAACGGACTAGGCGCAACTGCCAACATGTTCACGGTGGTCGCGGGTTCGAATCCCAGGGCACACCTCTGACTTTTCGGAGTCATGTGTGTATTGATACTCAATCATCACGCATTAAAACGGTGAAGGAAAACATCATGAGGAAACCTGCATACCATAGCGATTTATACAACTTCTATGGTATGTAAGTCCGCCAACCCGCACTAGGCCAATGGACTATATGGCCTAACCACTCTCAATCGTACTGTCGATTGTAGAGGAGGCCCGCGCCCTAAAGTGAGACGTACATGGGCTGATACAGAATTCTAAGACATAATATCCCATCCTAAGGTTGCCTGGAAATAGCGATGTCTTAGGTAGCGATAAGGCCAACCGTGCAAATTATAGTGTGATTTATCTGTTAATAAGTTTCTGTCTTTTATTGTGGTATGCAAAAGTACGTTAAAAAGTTATTAAATTTGCCATTAATAATTTAGTGTTTACACCATAATCAATCAAACATAAAATAGTGCCGGAACTTCCCTCAAAATGTATCTAATGCGCAAGAAGTTAATATGAAACACGATAGTAATAATCGCTTGATAATAGTTTTACGTAAATGCACTGCGGCATTTTGCTGATAAAACTCATTATCACCTTGGAATACAATAGGGTAATCTGTATTTGATCAATAAGGTGGGTAATATCGTAAAATACCCGCCATTCGCGTCACATTGTAAGTGGAGCATTTTGCAAACCGTACCGCGGGCTCACGTGTCCATTCGGTTAATTTGAATTGAGACGCCCATCCATTAAATAGTGTGATAAGATATTTCATGTCTTCCGTATACACCAAAAAGTTTTGTTATCCCTTTTTTAATTTTATCGCATTGACTTCCTGATACTGATATAAAGTAAAGTGTAATTAAAAAAGTCTGCAGAGCTTTAGTCTTTTTCTTCTGTTTCAAATTTTGCTTTTAAATTTCCACTAAATCAAAATTAGTCCGAACCCGCTTTTCTATTAACCATACTTTAGAACAGAAAAATGCATTTTAAAAACCAGTTATCTCAATATATCAGACTCTTGAAATCAATTTATCATTATAGATAATTGGTTCATGACTCATGCTCCTTATTTTTTTATAAGCGGCATTGAGAAATGAATTATTCAAAATTATGCCTTCGATGCCCGGGGTGTAACGTTCTGCTGTCACAAGGGATGTCTTTATCTAAAATGTGTCCTGAATTAACAACATCACACGCTAGTAAGTTATGTTTTTGCAATACGAAAAATTCAGAATAAAATTAACTAGAAGACTCAGAATTCTCGAATTGTCAATAAAATTAATAAACCCTCCATGATTTGAATAAAATTAATAAATTAATAACATTTCTAAGCAAATAACACCAAAAGAATCTACATGTTTACACGCATTGAATAATAAACAGGTTGTTAAACTCATTTTTATTTAGTCTCGGTGGCTGGTCGTCTAGTCGAGCGCAGTTGGTCAGACGGCGGGCGCGGCGTGGCCCTTAGCATCGACCTTGCCGCATAAATATAGCATACACCGGTGTATACTGTCGCCAAGAACTAGCATTACCACAATCACGCTTGAGATACTACTGTCTTATCACTGAAAATGGCTGCGCGATTACGTCCTAATCGGCTCACACCGATGCGTGTGAATCAAAAAGTGTTTACCAAGTGTAATTTTGTATTTGACGTGCTCTAGTTACGTTTGTTGTGTCGGCAGTATTATTTTAAGAATGTCATCAACGTCGTCGCCGGCGGGGAGAAAACGTTAGTGTATTATTAGTTTGCCAGTGTCTTGTAATCGTAAGCTTACGGAATGTCAGTGAATTTTCTAGGAAGTGTGAAATATTAACACGGTAACATTGGTGGAATTGCATAAATCTGGTTATGAAACTGTGTTAGAGCGTCAGACGTGCTAATTTTAATTTAGAAAGCTTTTGAATTCTGATTTTAAAGTTAATTGAATCGGAATAAAATTAAATGTGCAATTAACCGTGATTCGACTGGTGTAAAATAGGCCGATTAATTTTAATTTCGAAGTAGTGTATTGTGCATGAAACAAGTGGTCTGAAAACGAATAAATGCCCGCAATAGTATTTGTTACCACGCGAAGTTGGAATTCGGATCGATACCGACACTTACTTGTGTTTGTATTAACTTTATAACGTAATTACCGTCTGCGGAGTTCTTTGCCCTGTCACTTGGTATGTCAACAAACCAAATCAACAATACATTTATGTCTACAAATGTATGAGAAAGGCAAGTGTGTATAATACAAATTTGTTTCAATGTGCCAATAATTCGGTATGAGATTTCGCGTTGAGTGAAATCTACTAATATTAGAAGCTTACTGACACATGTAAAAAAGTATTTATGTAATTTTCGTTGCATGTGAGTTTGTTGATATAATATTGAATAATAATATAATTTAATCTTAAATTGCATATTTTGATTTTACCAGTTAAACAAAAAGTGTTTTGTTAAATATTTTTTGTTTTGTTGTTTTTATATCAGGTTGACGGCCGAACTAAAATCATATATTGTATTTTTAATAATTTTAGCGTATTAAGAACGTCTTATTCAGTCGATATACACAAATGAAATGCGAGATAAAGACAGAATAAATTGACAGGATTAATATAGTAGTTACTTTGTTTGTTGTTGTTTTGACCACCAAAACTAAGCAGTGTAAGTATACGAAGAGAAAGGGAAAATCGAGAGATTGGAAAGAGGGCTTCATATCCCAAGTTTTTGAAAAGATTATTGTGGGCTAAACTTGGGACGTTGTTTTATCGTATAGCATTAGATAGGTAATGGAGGGGTGTCGTGGTTTATAAATACGTCACGATGTTTAGCTGTAATTATAATTATTATTTGTATAATCATTTCTTAGATTTACGCAAATATTACACATTGATAAATAAAAATAAAACTATTATTTACGGATTTTATCGCGGATTTGGTGACATTATACCTATAATCGGTTTTTAATCAAACTCCGAAGAGACAATTGATCAAGCCAACATCATCTTCTTGGATGGCATCAATAAATTTTTATTCGGCCCATTGTACTAACTATAAGGTGCAGTTTGTGGTGCAGCAGATTGCAACCCATAACAAAATATTTTTCTAAACTATTCTGACGCAGTGCTGGGTATAAGTCTGCCTTAATTCCTTCCAGTTATACCCATATGGTACAGTGCAGTTAGAATGCCACGCATAACAATATAATTATTGTTAACCCTATCCTGTCCCACGGCTGGGCAAAAGTCTCCCTATACTACTTCCACTTATCCCTATCAGTTGCTTATACCACCCAAATCCTGTTGAATTTATCACGCCATCTTTTATCCGAGACCTTTTTGCCTCTTGCCATCCTCAGCCAAATATCAAGTGGCAATATTTGCTCACCTTTTTGTTTGCATTTGGATGACATGGCCTGCCCAATCCCATAAATAACAAAATAATACTAAGTTTACTGTTTTTTGCAGTAGTCCTGAGCACGCTACTGGAGACGGACCACTACGAGAGTATAATCAAAGAACTGACTTGTGTGAAATGCTGTAAGTACATGAAGCCGCCCATCCACCTTTGCGTGGATGGGCACAGCATATGCGGCCCTTGCTACGATAAGAGCTACCAGTGCCATGTCTGTAAGGTAAGGAAATTTGAATTTTATTAGGTAAAGATTTAGATCTATATTAGTAAAATAGATACAACAATCCCAAATATATTCCAGATCCGTCAATTAAAATACTAGTTTTATATCCACAGTTAGTATTATAAGCTAGCATTGAGATAATACACTAGAGGAGACACTGCAAACAAAATGTGTAACAATAAAGAACGGTACCGTACCGCTCCTTCTGTTTTTGTTTTTGTGATGCCTACGCAGTAACATCATCTTCGCTCTCGCTTCACTGGGCTTCCGTGTGTATTAGCACAATGCGCAGAAATTTTGTTCCCGGTGTCCGCTCTAGTATAATATCTCAATGGCTATGAGCGACTTTTAATAGGAAACACTGCGGCCTTAAACAAATATTTTTGAATCATACAATTATTCGGTGAGAGGATCAAACCCGCAGCGTCTCCTCTCTTTGTCGGATTAGCCAACTACGGCATGGACATTTCAATTATATATTTTTAGTTGTTGATATTAAGCGCACTACAAACCAAAGCCGACAAATTTAATGTCGGCTACAAACGCCCGTACGTGTTGTCTGCCGACATTACATTTCGTCAACGCAAAAGCTATGCTCATCATAATGTCAACACCGTTTTAAAAATATTCCTCATTATGTCAAGCCACCGACTATGGTTTCCAAATTGCAATAAGTGAAGCCGCTAGCTAATGTCGCCACAAAAAAATTGCCAACATAGGCGAAAGCCTAAGTTGGCAATTTTTTGGCCGATAGCAGAAATGCTATCGGCTTTGGTATGTAGTGCGCTTTAACATAATTATATATTTCCATCTCATAAAATATATGTCTCATCATCGTCATCACCAGGTTTAGCATGTATCGACCTATTAGTCTATCTTCTAAATATCTCGAAGATTTTAATATTAGATCACATTAACATTTATTTTAATACGGGCATAAATTAATATCATTGTTCATTTTCTTTCAAAACATAAAATACAATTTATCAAAATTTTTTATCACCAACTGGTACAAAATTTCTACAGCTAAATTGAAATTGCAATAAGCGTCGAACTCTTAAAATTGTATTTCAGCAATTGTTATTGGCTCTTAAAAGATTAAATAATAATTACGCTGAGAGGATTTGGTAATATTAAAATCCTCGTTATAGATTTTTTAATTTAGAATTACAATATATTACTTATGTATCATTGAGTGATTTATAAATACACCACTTACTCTAACGTAAGCTTAAAAGCTCACGCTTAGTGTGGTCACACTGTGCAGTACTCATTGGATCTCTTAAGATACAACTATTAGAAACTATTAGAGGCTTTCAGCTCTGATAAACAACCCAATCTCAACAAATACTTATAACACAATTTTTTTCTCAGTATCTCGAGGCCACCGTACCCGTATTCTATACCTCGGAGCTTGGCAATATCTCGTTTCATAATTTGGCACATGAAGTCCACTGCTGAACATAGGCCCAAGGATTTCCATATCGACTTGTTGAATGCGGATTGCATCCAGCGACTTCCTGCAATCTTAGCCAGGTCTTCCGTCTAAGTTGTAGACGGCCATCCGAAACTGCGCATGCCTATACAGGCCTCCACTCGTTAACATCTTGTTTAATGAAATATTTTGTTTTTAGAAAGAATTCTCTACAACCCGGTCTGCGGTCCTCGAGTCCCTGGCGAACAAGGTGTTGTTTCCGTGCACCAACGGCGGTTGTCCCAAGCACGCCACTCTCCCTCAGTTAGAGAAGCATACGCCGCACTGCCAGTTCCGCATCATCAATTGTTTCATGGCCAGAGTTTACGGTTAGTATGCTGGTTTGTTTGTTGTGAATTAAGATATTATGACCATCCCACTATCTTACCCGATACTGCGACTCCTGGGAGCCATAATTAACAAACGCATTTTAATCACAACGAGCATTGAAGCTCACCGCGTCTTTGGAAATGTCTAACTTGTCTTTAACCCGCAACAAAATCAATCATAAAGTTGAATTAATAGGAGTAGGATAATAGGAGGTTTAGAGTTAATCAGTGTGTATTGTTTTGTCAACAACCACGCATTATTACGATGAAGGAAAACCTCGTGAGGACCTGCATACCAAAGCGATTTTTAAGAATTTCTATGGCATGTAAGGTCCGCCAATCTTCACTAAGACAGAGTGGTTGACTAAGCCCTCTCGACTATACCACTCGATTGTAGAGGAGGCTCGTGCTCTGCAACTTGACGTATATGAGCTGATAAAGAAAGAAAGAAGAACGTAAAAGAAATAAAGAGATGCAACTCCGAAACGGAGTGTTCTGCGGGTCGGAATGGCCGTGTGCTTGATTTCCACCGCTTTAGGAATATCCAGGTATGGGTGATTCACCCATGCCAACTATACATATCTACTACAAAATGAAACATTAAATAAAATTATGCGAAAATGCTTACTAATCCTCAAGAAGAAACTATCTTTATGATGAGATTATTGAAATGAGTCTATGAATGATCAATGAAGTAATTTTGTATAAGCTTTAAATTAAATTTAACATAAGTTTTACATATTTCTTGTGATGTCAATTAAAATTAATTATTATTATCTACAATTTGACTGACGAGTGCCCATCAGTGGATACTTCGTCTGGTCTTCTCAGCACTTACAATGTAAATGACATGCAGGAAAGGAAATCTAATATGGTTGTGATGTCCAGGTGAATGTACGTGGGAAGGTCGCGCCGGGGACTGGATGGACCACTGTTTCTTGGAGCACAAGCAGCGTGTCACTGACCTGCCCTTCATAACGGTCAAAGACAAATGGGACGCGAAGAGAACAGAACCAATTCTCAACTATTTTCTATTGAGGTGTTTCGAAAAGGTGTTCAATGTTTATCAAATTTACGATAAACGAGGAGGTGAGCATTAGATATGTGTTTATTGTCTATATAGAAAATAATATATAGGTGATAGTTTTACGGCCGGTTTCTTTAATCTATCTATCTTTAACAAGATATTTCTGTCGGAATTTCGATACATTTTTTGCTTCGTTAAAGAAAGACAGATATATTTAGATAAGGTGCATATATTTATATATATCTAGGCAAGATAATATTGTATGTCTATCTTTATTTATTGAAGCATACAGTGGTATCGACAAAGTAAAAATATCCATTTCAACCTCTTGATAAAGATAGATAGGATATAGAGAACGGCCGTTAGTGGCTTCAGACACAGTGCAACAAAAAAATGCAAAAAAATTACGATTTTTTTGTATTTTCTTTCTGTCAAATTATTTGGACGAAAAATTCATAGTTAATAATAATAAAGCACTATGATTATTTTTCATAACTATGAAAAAAAGAAGAGCTCTCATTTAAGTGTATAAGTAAATAAAAATATAACATCCAACACTCTCATACATAGTCCCGATCCCACATTAAGATCGAGTCTTGTAAAAGTTACAGTTATTTTAATTATTATTAAATAAAATAAATAGGTTATTAAGCAACACCAGCTTCAATAATTATATTTAAACAGTTAATTTATAACCTTTTATCGTCCTAGTTTTTATGGCACAAAACAAACATATGTATATCATCATTCAATTATAAAGTTACGCGCACCTAATTATCATAATATTTAATTTCATAAAGCTGAGAGGTAATTAAATGTGTTGGTCAAACATTTACCAGCGCTTAATGACTTAATTACGTGTAACATTTATCAATTATCTGCTTTATAGGTAGAATGATGTGGACGGTGTTGGTAAACGACGAGAACGCTGAGAAATATTATTTTGAAATCGACATTTTCCTCCCAAATCTTCCAAGCAAAAGGATTGTTTACAGGTGCGTATTTAATTACACGAAACAAAACGAGATCTTAATAAGCCTTCGCATTAACAGGGATGAGCGAAATTGTGGCTTGAATATTAAATGTAAAGGATACCGCATCGCTCAAGGAGTTGTTCGGAAATATTTATTTCCTACGGGAGCGAGGAAATTCTATCGTTCCCTCAAAAACTTATACATACGAAAGTGTTTTTTTGAATTTTTTCAATTCATATGCGTAACGCGTGTGAGCCTGTTTGGAATTCTTGTAACATGTTTTATTTGTTTTAGACGCCCTTGCAAGTGTGAAAAGGACGCTGATTTTCTGGAACACACACAGAACGTGTACATTCCCGTAGAGAATATTTTCTCTATGCTTGATGAGAGCGAGTCCACGAATTTTATTGTTAGGATCGGTAAGTGGTTTATTTCGTACGATTCTGAATGATCATAATTAATTGATTCGGTTTTAAAATAAAAAAAATAAATAATAAAATGGGCGTTATTAAAAAACACAAATTCAAAAAGCTCATAATTACTTTCAGTGTTTTTTTAATCATGGAACTTAATGATACTAAGGAAAAACGTGATTATAGCGATCATATTTCTTATTAATTTGCTAGATTTTTTTAAAGTTATCGTCCATAATTTAAGGTTCCGTAATAGTATAATAATTTAGTATTCTTTTGATTAAAATTGTTTTATAACCTAACCCTTCTGCCATTAGTTTAAAAAAACAATTTCCGTTCTGAGGTTTAGCATTAGTAGTGAATAATAATGATCGCTTGTTAGCCTCTAACCGTTTAATTGGGACCAAACAGCCCATAAATGCGAAATGTTAAATAATTACCACTATAAAATCTATGTTTTTATCTTATGGTGTTCTTCATAAATCAAACTAGATTAAAATTATAAGTTTTAATAGTCAAAGTATTATTAATATCCAATTAAAATATGTGTTATAATATTAAACTGTTTAACGTTGGTTATAACTGATTCGTACTGATGTGCCTATAAGTGACGCTAGATATTTTAGTAATAAAGTATGACTGCCGTTAAAATGTGATAAATATTTTCATTAAAAGAAGACACCGAATTTGTTTGTAAAATAATATTATTTCAGAAATAATTTAGTGTTTTTTAAGATATCGTTTATAAAACCTTCATTCCATGTTAATATTTAATAAAAATAAACAAATAACACACTTAATGTGTATTTGTGTTTTTAAAATAAATATCTTTATTTTCAGGAGAAGTAGAAAATTTGCCACTACTAGATACGCCAACAGATAGCGAAAGTCGTATACTCCTTACCCAAGAAGATAACAAGCATTAACAACAGTAGAAAAAAATTTGCATATGAATTTACATAATATATTTTATTAAAGTTAGTCTTACAACATATATTCAATAATTATGTATACCACCACTTCAGAACGTGTCAGCGCTGCGAAGAAGAAGTAGCACTAGAAGCAACTGGCCATCATATTATTACTTTTAATTCTGTTTATGAACTTTTTAACATTGCTTCCATGTTGAAAAAAGTTTTAAGTATAGCGAGGACTAGACATCAGTTCTATAAAATTAATCATTTCATAGAAAATACGAAGCGATTAAGCTGACAAATCCACCAAAAAGTTACCGGCCGCACGATTTATCTCTCCCAAACTTTCGCGCCTTTTTTACATGACAGCTGGGCAGGAATGCTTAGAGTATGCTCTCTGCCTGTAGATTAAAAAGTTAACCTAATGACAGTTACAACTCTTCCATTTTCAAATTATATTTCAAACATTTCTTCTGTATTTCCTAAAGTTTAATGCAATTTTTGTTACGTATTCTAAATTTGAAACAGCAATCACATAAAATATTTTAAATTAACATTCATAATATAAATAAGTATGTAGTTAAAATTAAAATGTCTTCTATTTTTCAAATTGTTTTAGACTCTAATTGCCTTCGAAAACGCTTTGTAAATACGACTTATAGAGACGCAATTTGTGTTTAATAAAGATTTTTTTACTTTCATCGCTGTATAATTAACATGTCCTACAAAGTCGTTGGTATAATTAAAAAATTATAAACGCTCCTCCGCCAGTTTAATTAAGTGGCAAGTTTGAACGACTTTTTGTTACTTTCTCGACTGACTTCCCGATAAAAAAACGAATAATTCCTGTTACTTTATTCGCCAATGATTCCACAATTGATTTTTAATTTCCTTTTACTCATGAAGCTGAAGCCGTTTCTTTAAATCCGTCTATATTGATATGCAATATACATCAAACAAAAATCTTCTTCTTTCTTCTACATAAGGCCTCCTCCGAGGACCTCCACATCGATCTGTTGGAAGCGGTCTGCATCCAGCGACTTCTTGCAACTTTAGCCAGGTCATCTGTCCATCTTGTATGTTTCATTTACATTATTCGATTTAAAATTTTGCTAATCTTTCTTCTAGCATGGCAGGAACTGTCATACATTAAGCTTCAAAAGAACATATCGAATGTCAAAGAAAGAATAATTTGCTATCGATTAATATTCTGGCTTATTAGAAACCTTATCTTGAGCGAGGTGAAATTAGAGTACAGTGGACGGAATATAAAATAAAAGTTGAGGTAAGTCGCTGAACACAGACCGCTTCCAACGGGATACTATGAAATATATGAGGTCCTTAGACAAGGACCATATTCATTAGCCTTTTTGTGGCTAAAGGTGATAATGATGGTGTTTTTTATCCTACCATGAGCTCGCTACCGAAGGTCCATAAATGGCGATAACCGTCTACCATCAGGCGGGCCACATGTTCGTCTGCTAAAGTCTATAAAAATTATCCAATACATTTTTAATATAATAATCGCATGGGATTGGCTTAGGAATTTAATTCTTAAAGCGTCAATCATACTCAGTATGGAAGTAATCTTGAATCACTTCGTAGGTTGTAATCCACACATAGTAATTAACTCCTGTCGGGTTCAAATGACAGCGTTCATTAACATAATGTCTTATACCGGTATGTATATAATACGCATGAATATGTTCATTTATTATTAATAACCTAATATAGGCAATTTGAGCTTATCGAAAAGTAGGCTGTGATGCGAGATATTTAGAATGATATACAGGAATGAATGAATAGCATGATTTTTTTAAGTGGGCGTGGATTGCCAAATACAATACTATGAGGAATAAGGAAAAATGCTGAAATTAATTAAAAGGGCGATTTTGATGATAACTAAAACTGTATAATTCATCAGCCCGGAGTCGGGAATTCGTGCCCGATATAGGGATAGGCTCGCCCCCTATCATATTGTTGGACGGAACACACAAGGCGAAACGTGGTCGTACTGATATCAGGAAGAGATGCTGGTCGCAAGCAGCATCTCTAACTACCCCTTTTTGGTACAAGGCGTGAGTTTACGTATGCATGTATATAAAAATGCATACTTAGAATTTTATTATATTAATAAGCTTAGCGACGAATCAAAAATACATGTTATACTATTACACCATTCAATAATGTAATAAGTATCAAATTCAGTCAGATCAGTCAGTTCTACAATCGAGAGTACGATTGAGGTGCGTTATGTCATATAGTCCACCACGCCGCGCTAGCCTAGTGCGGGTTGACGGACTTTACATTACATTAAAATTCCTACAAATAACTTTCTATGCACATTTCCTCCTGATGTTTTCCTTCAACGTTGTAGTGCGTGGTTATTAGATTAATATCAAGACACACATGACTCCGAAGAGTCAGAGATGTGCTCTGGAATTTGAACCCGCAACCTGAACATATTGTCAGCCATCTGATTCGTTACCAACAGGGTACCAGACACGTTTAAATATCTCCACATTAATTATTCAGTTCAAATGCTCTATATTTTTAAATTACGGTAATACTAAATCGGTAATTATTACTAAAATATTGTCTAAGCCTTTAAAATATTTTAGGTCGTCAACCTCCAAGCTAGAACGTTCCTTTTAGGACTAACAGAATGCCGCCTAATGGCCCACACAATTTTGTAAGAAGGTAGAAAATGTGCGGCAAAGTAACATTGACTTTTGCACGCGATTGAACATCCACAAGGAGTAAAAGCAACAATAGTCGGGCTCCCTATCAACGCGATTCAAACTTTCGCGATAGGGGATGTTTACTTTCTTTTTATGCTTCAAATAGCGGGCTGAGGCAAACGAACTGAAAATTTCCCGTGGAAATAAAAATATATTGGTGGTGCAATCGATCTCCCACACAAGCCATTAAACTTTAAGCGAACTGATGGAAAATATCGGAAATAGCAAACGGGACAAAGCAAAATATTCCTTTGAAAACTATTCTTCGCTCAGAACTTCATTTGCGAACGTTTTTGAGCTTCTAGTTCCCGTTCAGTTTGATGAGTGCAGTCGGCAAATAAACCGGTAAATATTTACGCTTATAGGGACTCCGGCAGACTGCAGACTTTACTCTCATTACCTCGATGAAGGATCCAGCTGGTGCCAAAAGCATAGTCTTGTATTTTCTTATTATAATACTGAATGTCTATAATATTAAAAATTAAGTAATAATTATACGAGGAACTCGGAAGTGATAGAGCCACGCTGTTGACATGCATGACTCAGCACGAATGGTCAAATTCATCGAGGGCTGTACTACTACCTCACAGGAAATCGACTTGAAGCGACAACTTAACTATCGCGTTTCATTTGGTGACTAAGAGTGCGAGATGCCCAATTTTCCTCTTCCCTTCTTCTTTTCTCTCTCCTCCCGATTGGACTGGTCAGCAGCACATTCATGATCCATGCATTATATCTTAGGCGGTTGTGACCACTTAACATCAAATACCTGTTAGCTCGTTTGCCTAACTTAATTAACTAATGTAATAAAAAGGGAGAAAAATCATGCATTTTGTCGAGAAGATTTTGCGTGAGAAACTGATTGAGTAACATTAAAAAGAAATAATAATTACGAAAATAAATAATTCCGTATTCTGCATAGCACCGTTGCAGCGCATGAAAAATAAAATCCACAAAGTTAAGACAGCACTATCTAACAGTTCTTTGTATTCAAGCGAGACACACAAAACTTGAAACAAATGGGAGAATTAAATTCAAAACTTATGAAAACACACCACAATGAGCACAGAACTGCAATTTAAAATAAAAACAACACCCATTAAGTACTAAAGCAGGCATAAAATGTTATCAGCGGAACACACATAACCGCAATGGTTCGAAACATAATGACTTTTCATTAAATAATTTACAGAAGCGTTTAATTGGCATATTGTACAAAAACCGAGTTTCGTGTCGCTGAAAATCATGTTGTAAATCATGCCTGGGAATTATGAGAGCATGAAATTTATTACGTTAGCGTCCGCTTGCAAATTTTCATCATGGAATAATTTTCTACACAATACAAATTCGTTTTAAAATTACCGTTGTGGAGGTTTGTCTGCTAACATTTTTTTTCTGTTTTGTTATTCACCTACGTCACGCTAATTGACAAGGTGGGCACAGTTTACCTTTATGCAAACGACAGCGTGTCCAAGCACACGTTTACCGTTATAGGCTATTTCATTTATTCACGTTTCCACTTTTTTGTTATTCAAAATGTTTTGCGAGTTTGCCTATCCTATTATTACTTCTGAATTTTTGTTTCATTGACCTAAACTACAAAACAGGCAACAGATAAGACACCAAAACGAATGAGTCATAAAAGTTTTCATAATAATAAACACATTCCTTATAAGATATTAACGCCCGAATACTGGAACGCCATTCAAATAATAAGTTGCTCTTAACAGCGCACGGCCCACTTACCCAGTACATTTAATCGGGATTAACGTAGTTAAGCGCAAGTTATATTTAAGTTGCGTTCCAGTATTTGGGCGTAATATTACTATTTCCTACGCCTGTTCGATGAAATATTCTTTTTATATAGATATGCATTGGACGCAAAAAATTCAATCTATGGTGAATATTCGGCTTGGTAATCAAACGGAGTGCAAAAAATTCTTATATTACCTATGCCATTGCCGTTTTATCCCTCGCTTCGCAAAAGCCAGCAACACATATACTCTTCGATGTATTGGAATTTTATCAATGGTGTCGATAACTTACCATCAGGTGAGACGGTTACTCGTTTTCCTACCCTATAAAAAAACCTATCATAACCACTAGATCAATACAAACGCACCTATATTTTAAATTCCTTAGATATATGTATAACTCAGGGCGCGTCGAAAGTTTTTGCTAATACGAATTCTGTGAACCAAAAGCCGATTTTAAACTATAAATTAGTTTTCTCAATCAACGTTCTTATACAAATAAAGTTTTTACCCCTAGCTCCGGGCTCAGATGTTTGACAAGTCATTAAGCAAGGCAACAGTGGAATGCACTTCATTATTTCTTGGCTTTCGCATCGCGACTGAGGGAGCGCGCAGCCGAATGAACATTTAAATTTGAACGAGTATTGTAATATTTTCCTGTGATGGAGTAAATTATGTTTCTGCTTTTATAGCACGTAATGGAGGAGGCTGGAACGAAAATCCATTTAACACTACTGTGATGATACTCTTGGAATGATAAAATATTTTTTCGTCGAAATCTATTTACACAAAATAAAGATTCATAATAATAAAAAGTACTGCAATTTGATTGTTTTTCTTTGGTTGTATCAGTGTTCTAGAAATCCTTATAATTCAAAACTCATAGATGTTTAAATAATAGAACAACATTTACTTCTATAAACCAAGTTGTATCCTAGCTAATCCTTCTTTTGTGTAAAATACTAGCTTTTTGTTATTGCCGTTCTTTTTGACCTAATTCTAGGATATGAAACATGGTGCCTCTGATTCTTTCTTCTAATTACTGTAAAATGTAATCACTAATTTTTACAGCTTTCAAATTTGTGGTCAGGAAAGTCCGGTGCAATTTCTAATGACAAAGAAAATATCTATCATACTACTGAGTTTCAATAAAGTTCTAAACTTTTTAATCTATTTTTTTTATGTGAGCAACATTTAACGAAATACGCTGTTGTTTATGCTATGGTTTATTTCCAATGTCATAATTAAACATTAATGCGTATATATTAATGCATACTTCACATAACATAAAAATATGTATTTCACGATGCCATCAAAATGAATTTGAATTTTATTGAATTCAAATGATTGTACCGTCTAGACGGTCGGTCATCATGTTATTAATGGCAAGCGTTTATTTTATTTGGCGCCATAAATACACTATAAACACTACAATAAACTTGAATTTGTATTCGTCATTTCAATCTGTAGCTATTAATATGTAGGAATAATGTCGAGATTTTTTTTAAACATAATGTTCGATACCGCTGGAAACAGACCGCTTTTAACATTTAAAGATATGAATCCGTAAACAAATAGAAATCGTTTTTTGTGATTGTAATTATTGATGTTGATGATAAAAATAATATCATTTCACAGTGGACAAATGGGCCACACAGTTAAAGGTAAACCATTGTTTCAAAGGATAATCCGCCCTTTTCTATACATATTTTAAATACCAATTAAATAGCGATGATGTCACCAGATGTACATCTATGAAAGATCTGGGTGTGACATTCGACCGAAAGCTAACATTTCATGACCACATCATTACAGTAGCCAAGGAGTCCTTCTCGAGGCTGGGTTTCGTACTAAGAAACTCCAGGGAATTTAAAAGCGACTGCGTTGTCAGACTCTTGTTTAATGCGCTTGTCCGCAGTAAACTGGAAACAAGTTCTTGTGTATGGCACCCATATGAAAGCACGTATGCCCTTCTATTGGAAAAGGTGCAAAAGGCTTTTTTGCGGTACAATTATAAATTAAAATATAATACATATCCTTTTATGTACCCAACCAAATTTCTTTTAGGTTGTTTGGGTTACAATAGCCTTGAAGTAAGAAGAACCAGAGATCAAATCATAACCATGTGCAAGATTCTCCTTGGTAGAATTGATGCACCGGATCTGAGCTCTAAGTTGTCACGACTTTATGTCCCTAATAATTATCTGCGTGGCAGAAGTCACAAATTATTTTCCGTACCAGCATGTCGAACAATTGCCCGTGCCAGGTCTCCTATCCCGCGTGTTCTTGCAGCGCTAAATGCCCTCCTCGATACAAATTCCAAAGTTGATTTGTTTACTGATGAATGGACTGTTATCTTGTCAGCGTGTGTGGAATACTGTGAGAAGATTTGTAAATAGCCTTTCACGATAGTTAATAAATTATAACTCAGAGTTTTGTTTAATATTTATTAGGATTTTAAATATATTTTTTTTGTTTTTTGTTTTTCGTGAACTTAGTTACTATAGTTTATATATTTTTATTACCACACTGTTTTTGTTCATAAATATTGTTTATATTTTGTTGATTTGTCTAGATTTAATATATTACATTTACTTAGGTTTAAGAATTTAATTGATGTAATTGGTGAATGCCGTTTTGATTAAATTAAAATAAATAAATATCTAGATATGTAGATATGGGCTTCATAAAAAGATATGTTTATAAAAAGATTATGAAAATAAGTTATGTGATGGAGCCAAACTGTTGTCAGTCACGAACTCATGACTCAGCATGAACGGGCAAGCTCGTCCGGGGCGGTACCACTGTCTCACAGGAGATCGACGTGAATCGCCCAATACCCCCTTTCCTCTTCCCAACCTTTTTCATTCCTGCTCCCCTCCCGCTTTGGACGGTGACACATTAATACTACCAGCGTTGTGGATGTTCATGTACGGCAGTGATTACCTAACTTCAGATGAACTATTTTGTTCTTATATTGCAGTGAATGGCGAGAAAAGCATGCTGTTTCCCTGATGGTAAGCGATACGTCCGCCCATGAACAGTAGCAAAACCAAACAAATCCTTGAATACAAAGCAATGCTTAGCATCCCGCTACGCTCTCCTGAGACGTAAGGTTAAGTTTCAATATGTCCAGTAGTTACTCCGGCTATAATGCCCTTCAATCCGAAACAAAACAGTGTTTTTCACTGCTGTTCGGTTAAAGAAATAGACATTGCGGTATTACCTACCCAGGCAGTCTCTCACATATGAGAGACCTTCCACCAAAAAGTAACCTGTTTGCTCGTTTACCGGATCTATTACATAAAGATGGTACTAATATAATTTTCTTTTAGTTTTCATTGACTTGCACCTATGTGATATCAGTATAAATTAAAATGTTATAGCAAATTGTAGAATTATTATACATTTGGCTCCAGTTTAACCAACAGCTGGGTTCTTGACGTCAAATCGTTGAGGAAAAACTCACGCCAAGTGAGATACTGAACCGAAAATTAAAACGTACTTTATTCTCGTTTTCATTAACAAAAACTTATGAATCCTTAACTACCACTGCATTGGCATGTGTTGCTGGATAAAAAGCTTTGTAAGAAACTTCTCAGCGAAACAATATGAATTTGTATTAATAGACACAATCAACGCAATACTATTGAAATAAGATTGTAATATTAAATTGTACAGTATTAATTTTTTTAAAGGGTGTTCATTATTACTCTTTAAGAAAAAAAAAAATAGTCGAATTGTGTTTAAAGTCACTAAAACTACCACCAGCCTTCGTTTTCGGTCGTAGTCTGGATATAACCAGTATAAATTCGCGCACATGGAACAGATTTTATATCTTTTTCATAAATTATAGCCTAATTTGTCTTTTTAAATACCCGTGTTAAAAAGTCGCTGCTACTTTGCAAAAAAATGAACTGTCTTAAAATAAAAATGTAATTGTGAAAATTGATATATACACATATTAAACAAAAAATAAATTCAATCTTTCAAACCGTCCAAGTGAAAGAGCCCAAACATAGACCCGTGTTTGATCTGACTGTATACTAAGACCCTATGTATTCCCTTCACTCATACAAAATTCATACAAATCCTGAGGCGCGAGGTATCTCCACCCAATCTGACCTCAAAGGTGAGAATTAAAACAACACTATTCTCCCGCGGAATTCCGCACGCTAAATAAAGATGAGGTCCAATTCAAATTATCTGACACAAGCAGGTGGCGTGCCGTCTCAACCCGACGTTTCCTACACATTCGGCTAGAATTAATTTCGCCGGAATTAATTTCCGAGTTCCACCTTTGTCACTTTATAGGCAACAGTTTGTTCTCATTGCGACACCGCAGAGGTTTTAATACACGCCTCTGGAGGGATTTATTCCGCCTCTATCACTCTTAACTCTCACGTCGGGAATTTGGGGTGCGAAAAATTTTATTTGTTGACTGTAGGCTTTTCCTGATTTTTTTGGTTGGTGGCTTTAGTATCTGGACATAATCCCGCACAGTTTGGCCCGTGCTAGATTATATAGGACACCCGTGTCACATCTAGAAACTAAATTTCAATTGATAGTACTTGGGCCACTATCCCGCTATATGGCTTATTGGGTGGTGGCTTTACAAGACACACTTGTATCAACTCCAATGTAGGGTCTGTAGGGCACGGGCCCACCTCTATAATCGAATGTGTGATTGAGAGTGTTTAGGCCATATACTCCACCACCCTGGCCTAGTGTGGGTTGGCGGACTTTACATAACATAAAAATTGTAGGATTCCTTACGATGATTTCCTTTACTGTTATAGTGCGTGGTGACTGACTATTAATACACACATGACTCTAAAAAGTTATAGGTGTGCCTTGGGATACGAATCTGCGACCACCGTGAACATATTACTTGCAGTCGAGTCTGGTCTATACCAGGCCATCACGCACTTATTTACACAACGCATAATATATTGATTTTTCTACTGGAATATCGTAAATGAATATGTCAATTGTTTGTTTTTTTGGAACCTTGATGTTGAATAATTATTCTACATAAAACGCTATCTTGTTGAAAAGTTAGTAGCTCACGTCGTAAATTAGTTTCGTATTTAAGTAACGTGATTCTACTTTTAAACAGAAACATTCAAATTGCATTAAGGTAATTGAAGTGTTATGAAGCAAAATTTTAATCAACGCAATATTTAGCAAATAAACTCATTAACAGCCGCTGCCAATAAACAATCCCAATCCAAAATTTGCCGTTTGAGATTGACAGCTCAATCTTTTTTCTGATACTATATTGCCAATAATCAATCTTAGTAGTGAAAAAACTATGGCAACATGGTAAATGACAAATCGAAAAGTAGAAAACAATCCAGATTGACTTCAATCTAATTTTTTCGATTGATTATTGACATCGGCCGTTAAACGCCATGCCTGCAGCTTCCCATAGAAGTACTATGAATCATTTTTTAAACATTAAGCAAAGACAGAACATATACCTGTAAATATATCTATATAATATTCATGCGTAATATAATAAAACTTATTATGGTTAAAGGTTTTATTCATTGCTGAAACTTAATAAAAAAAATTTTTTAAAGGACAAAACAAACAAAGGCTTTTAAAAGTGTATACGAATAAGGATGCAAAGATATAACTTCTGAATACAGACATATTATAGACAGAATATATTGGCAGTTAACAGTCCTAATTATTGGATATCATCGACCGCAATTAAAAATTGCTATCAAAGATTTTACATCTCGAGTTGCTTAATTAAATTAGGCTGAATCCCGGCGGAATGATCAATTGTGTCCCTGAAGAATATTATGAGGCCGAGAAGAAACCAATTAATTAACTGAGGACTCCGGATTGCCTTTTGTATTAGGCAAGTTTAAAGGCGTAGTGAATTCTGCTAAATTACATTTTGTAAAACATTTACATTGACGCTGTAAAATTATTATTTCGCTTTTAAAGCTTATTTAATTACTGTATTTGTTTATTTTACTTCTAATTTATACAGACGGACTGAAACATTGTTGTAGTTTATTATGATAATACAGAATTACTGTGTATTTATTGCTGTAGTAATTTACATTGTGGTACGCATTTCATAAAAGCAGTTCAGGCATTTGTGTATTAATTTGATGTTTTTCGTGCTTAATCGTTTATAATAAACGATTAAGCACGAATTGTATAGACAATTACGTTTAATTATACAGGGTATTTCAAGACTACTATCAAAAACGAAGTCTTATGGTAGTTTCGGCGACTATGACACAATGCAACATTTTTTTATTTGTATTTTTTTAAAATCCCGTCTTTTTTTGTTGTACTTTTGTTTTTTTACACAAGGGTATAAATCATTGTTTAAGTAAAACTATTGGTTTGGAACCCAAAAAAGACGAGATTTTAAAAACATCACAAATTAAAAATAAAATAATAAACGCTATGGTTAACGTCGTAAGAATAAAAAGGTGTACACTATTATTTTAGATAAAACTAAATATTTACCAACCAAATAGGACGATAGAAAACAATAACAAAAATATCATGGGTTTTTTGTTTATAGTAGTTGCATTGTGATTGAAGTCACTAAAACTACCAACCAACTTGCGTAGCAATCTTGAGAAACCCTGCATATTTTAGTGTAAAAACACCCCTGACGTAACACCCCTGGTTTCAATTAAAATTATTATGAAGACCATCAGGTAGCTAAAATTTTCGAGTGAGAAAGGACTCAAGATTATTGCCACTAAACGTGCTCGCTCCACATTATTTATTAACACTCACGTTTCTCCAACATCCACGATGATAACCTGAAATAACTTCACTGTACCGTACATAAGGAAATATAATTCCATGAAGCAATTAGTAAAATAAGTTCCATTAGTCTTTCACATTATAATTAGCCCTAGAAGACAGCAAAAGCTTGTATATGAAAAATATTTTGTTCTAAATAACTCCTCGTATCAAAAAATCTTATGAAGGTTGCAGGAAGTTATTGGAGGCGGCCCATTTGAAAAAAATAAGCCAAATGTCTGAACGCATATGTCCTCCCTAGGTCTTCACCACGCATACCAAAGGAAAATAGTTCTAAAACAATTTTACTAATATACAAACAAGAGCACATAGATACCGTCCCGAGATATCGGCCGTAACACTTTCCCTGAAAATTAGTTCGGATCAATAGTTTCAACTAAGAGGGTTGTTATGTATTCAACTATGTTCTATAACTCCCCTGGCACTGTTAGTGTTTCGGAGTAACGGTCATTTAAGTGGTCTCACGAGTTTAATTATCCTCCTTCATAAAGTTGATGTTGTACATGAATCATGTCTTTTGTTTACAAATTAGGTTGCAAAGTTTGAAGATTGGAGTCGCTTCAAATTTGTGTTGTTGCTGTTTATTCGCAATATTTTCACACACATAATACTTCTACTCTTGTGAACTAAAGTAAACTGTGGTTCACATTTCATTGACTTCGAGGAATAGAGCTCGATGATTTACTGAGTTTTGTTTTTATTTCTCTGAATAGCGACACGAGCAACACGCATGATGTTAAGCGATTCGACCGCTGATGTACAAAAACTATAACAAACAACACTATGAATTACTAATCAGTACTTGGCATCCTATTGTGCTCGACATAAGATGTGCTTATCATCAGGCGAATTCCATGTTCGTCTCGCCATTCATTATTAAAAAAACAATACGTGCCACCATAATTCAAGTCCCAAATCTCATATCAAAACAATCGTAATGGGCCAGCCGACTGGAACTAAACCCATACGAGTTAGCAGTAACACGTGTCGCTGCCTACGATATAATGTCCCATACTGGTACACCGAAGCAATTTGTCCGTTACACGAATGTTTTGTGTTGACAAGGACGGCATCCATTTCATATTCAACACTGAAATGGGATTCCTTCTGTTTGCGTCGCCTTAATTTGCCTGCGTTGTAATTTATGTTTTCAAATTTACTTGTGTTTCGTGTAGTTTCGGTATAAATAGAAAAATCAACGGATTATAAATAATTGGATAGAATCAGTATTACTGTTATTTTAAGAGATTTATACATATAAAAGACTGGTAATTAAAATCCCACTTTTTGGTGATTTTTCTTCCTTAATTTAACATGCAGCTTGTGAACAAACCAACAGTCTCCTGTGAGAATGAAGAATTTTCCTTGATGGAATTTCAATGACGTAATCGTGGAAATTCGGTAATTTTACCGTCCTATCCTGCAGTGGACGGAATACATGAGTATGGATATGCACAAGCATATCATTTAATGTTATCGATAACGACTACAAACGTACGTAACGAGTAGGTCCATAATCTGATAGTCTTCTCCTTATAATCTTATAAGCATATTCATTTAGCTTTCGAATGTTTTGTGTTCTTCCCTCAAATTGAATTCAAAATTCATTCGTTAAGGATAAAACATTGGATAGCTAAAATATTGTGAGTATTAGTTTAGTAAGTGTTAGTATAAATATTAGTCTGTGTGTCTGTGTGAATAAGGCCATTGTTCTATTAATTTCAACGGTACAGTGATAAAAAAAAGATTAACCTTTTTGTTTTTGTAAACCACCCAACGAGCGATATTTTTTGCAATTATAATGTTAACCCCTGTAGTTCATGACCTTTGCCTAAGTAAACATTGTTTTTGAGCGGATAAAAGTATATCCAAAAATTTGTAATTATGTCGGCAAAATTTGTAAGTTATGATTTATTTTTTAGCTCTCGTCAGGCAATAGTTGTGAAGAAAATGTGAAATGTTTTTGCAGAAATAATTAATAATTGCTCATTATTCATTCATTAAAATTTCTAAAATTTTAATCAAGATTATATGGAATCTTATGTATCAATAATTTATTATTCAATCTCCATTCGCTATTTGTTCATGTAATGTTAATTATTTACCGCTTTTACTTCTAAAAGATATTAAAACGCTTGTAAGTGTCTAGTTCATTGACTTTAAAAGGTAATGACAGAAAAAATAGTTATTTGTTTCATTAAGTCCGTATTTATTTAGTTTGAAATTTTAAATTAAATAAAGTATAATATTTAAAGAGTTTTTAATACTGAGTGTTAGAAGAAATAAAACAATAATTAAAAACACTTAAATGCTACAAGATATCACGCGTCTCAGTCTGCCTTTCTTTAATTAAATTTCTTTAAAAGTATATTAAATTAAATAATACAAACGCTTTTATGTTTACCTCCCCTATTCTTTTACCCTCTTTTACAATATTTTCTTTAACTTTTGTCTTTACCTTATTTTCCCATGAAAAAAAATTAACACCACACCTACTTACTACTGAACAGCATTTAAACGAGACCTCACATTACATCCTTTTCTCTCTAAGGAATATATATTAACTAGCAGCCCAGCTCAGTTTCACCGTTTCAACTCATTTCATTTCGCGTATTAACTGTTTTATATTTAAGCTCAACGTATACCTTCCTTTGCACCCAAAAGTTAATGTGTTAATCCATGGTACCTACCTTCATAACAAATTTCATCAAAATTGGTCCAGTCGTTTGAGCGTGAAGAAGTATCAAACACACCAACTTTTGCATTTATAATATTAGTAAGATAAAGCATAATTTACATCCACTATCATGCCTAGCACCTAGATACAACAGACAACATTTATAAAGGCCAAGTGGTTCCTAAACAGACGCGTACTAATTGAAACATCCTTTGTGCCAATAAGCCAATCTGGGACGTTAATCAATATCTATTAGGTAATTATCAGGTACTCTGGCTGATAATACATTCATGTGCCATACATACATAATACCTAAAGCATATTAACCTGCTAATTTGAATATCAATTAACTTTCACGCTTGTCTGAGGTTTATCAAAACGTTATGGTAGATACAATGTGTAATTGATTTTGGACGGCACTATAATGGTTTGGATTAAATTTAATATAAACAAATATTATGTGCTTCATTGGTGCATTAAAATATTAATTATAAATTGTACAATGGGAATAGAAACAGCGGCTGAATTGGGAGCGTAAAGGCCACGTCCACATATCCGCATCGTACGAATCGAACGCAATATATTAATAAAATGGGTCGTAATATTCTTTGTATAGGAATTCTTACAAGTGCGTCCACTCATCCGCATTGTACGGATCGCACAAGTTTATGATTTTTTTTGCAAAGAATACTGTGCGATGCGTCCGATACGCACGATGACAAAATGTGGAGGCCTGCCTTAAGCCGTAATTGTTGGAACAGGTGAGTTAAGATAAAATTTTAAAAGGCGGTTTTTGAGTTTATTTTATTTTATTTGAAATCATAGTAAATAAAAATATAACAAGGATTTTTCTCGTGGTTCATTGTTAATGAACATAAAAATGCGAATTTTCACTTATGCAGAAGGCAGGCATCTTTGTGTTACATTCAAGTAGCAACAGAAAGAAAAATGCTCTTCAGATAAATATACTGATACTATTTAAATGTGACTTTTTTAAACATTATTGTTATATTTAATGATGTATATGACTGTTGGGTGTATTTATTTATTAATAAAACATTAGCTAGGACACATATACAAACAATTTCTTCCAGCGTTCTTTTTGAATCCAACCGTTTACGAGAGTTAAGTTGTTTCAAAACAATGTATGTATTATTGTCGCTCGTGATAGCGCAAATAGCAAAGGAGCTCCTATTACTAGGATTAAACATTCCTTCTCGAGTACAAAGTGAGGATTCACAACTGCCAATACTGCTTTAACTTAGAGTCCCTTTATTGTGAAACATTTGTGGGAAGAGGTGGTAAACACTAAATTGATGTAACAGACTTCAATTTCTACTAACTATTTATAAGAATACTTACTGTTTTGCTAAGTTACTTATAATAGTTTAAAATGACATTAATAAGCATCCAACTTGAGTTGCAACGGTCTTATAAGTTTTTATAAACATAATCATTAATTAGAATACGCAAAACATCATAGAAGAAACTCCGTACTACAAAATTTTATTTTATTGTTAGTATTTAAGGTCTTAGTCCACTATTTTAGCCTAATATAATGCGCGATTGTGTACTTTACATACCTTAAAAATTCTTGTAGAAATCTCCCAAGTAACTACTCTACACCGACTTTTTTTCAAAATATTTTCTCGTCCTTGTTTACACAGTTGTGTCACTTTTCAACGACATCTGAATTCATTTTGAGCAAAGAAGATTCATCATTCGAAAAGTAACGTTTTCAAACTATCTATGAATAGGACCGATAGATTTTATTTATTTATTATTTCTTCAATTTACACAATAAATATAACAGTTAAAAGAGACAGCGTAACAATAAAGCACAAACAGCGGTCTTATTGCATTAAGGCAATCTCTACCAAGCCAACCCGCACAAGGCCAGCGTGGTGGACTATATGGCCTAACCACTCTCAATCGTACTTACGATTGTAGAGTAGGCCCGTGGCCTGCAGTGGACGTATATGGGGCTGATACAAATACATAATCTCTACCAATTCCAGTTTCATATATTTAATAAGATCACTTAAATTTAAGTCCATTGACTTAATATCATTATATTACACAAAACTACAAATCCTTAAATCTCACGCATGTTTTTGGTGATTTTCCCTATAATTCTACACACCATTACTATTAGCATATAAACCAAATACATACATAACAAATTAGTTCTCCGAATGACATAGAGAGCGACCGGGACCATTAGTCACTGGAGAAACTATGTTAGACGCCAAACGCACGTGACATCACAGCAGTGACAACCCTACATACATCACCGCGATCAACCCTTCAGACGGGGTAAATTTGTCGCGTCAACCCTGTATGATTGATAAAGGAAATAACATTTGATATCGAATTTGTTCAGCTAAACAAGATGTACTGAATTACCAGTGTGAATTTATTTCTCCTTTTATTCTCTTCACGATGTTGTTTTGCTACAATATGTGCTAAAAATGGGAAAATGAATGCTGTTGAATAATAATAATAAAAATATTTATTTAACACATAGAAAGTACACTATATAACCTTATGAGATACCTATGTACATGACACTAGCATTCATCTTACAATTTACATGTTTCCACATAAACAGGATATTTAGATTGTCACTATATCGTTGAACAATTAAAAGCAACAAATACTTATATTTGTAATTAGCTGCATAGTACACTACGCGGCTGATACACATTGCAACATCATAAGATTGACACTAACGTCTAAACTAGGCCTAGCCTGTATTTTAGACGTTAGTTTCTTCCAAAGACACAATTTAAACAACTATTGTGCGCGTTAAAAGTGTCCACGCAGATCACACATTTCACTATCGCCTACCGTCGTCTTTAAAATATAACAGTATAACATAAGGCACATCACTGAAACTGCGAACATAAGCAATTTTAGTTTCGAAACTTTTTTTTTAACAACATTCAATTTACAATACAAAACAAAAGTAAAAAATATAAGTTAACACAAATGTGAATCCTTCATCAAGCAAATTACCTCGATTTATATCGATGTACTAGTAATATCAATTTCCATACCATGCCCAAGTTTATTATGACACAAGTACGTAAAAACTACGGGTAGTAACAATGATAATTATAATGCTTTAACTCTTAAATTATATATTTTTATATCTTTTCAAATATCTATTAATATTTTTTCAAATTAATAGGTAACTTCATTCCTGAAATACAAATATACTATTGTCAAAATATTAGGATCGGTTTTTCGCTCTTCACATTTTTAACATTTTAGATTACAAATATAAATGTTTTTTATTGATAATATCAATACATATCTCAAAAAATGCGTAAAACAAATATTTTCAAATTCTAATTGTAGTTCCAAATTTCACCAATACGCCAATAGAAATTAGTTGAATTATATACTGCATTGCACTTATCAACTATATCACTTTCTGCTAATATACAAAAAAAAACGTTGCAATGATGACACGATACAAGTAATAAGTACAAACAAAACTATTCTTGAGGAAAAACCTATTTTTAATGTAAGTAGTTCGTAGCCGATATGGAAAAAATACAAATTGAACATTGTGCGAGTCAAACTTTTTTGTTTTCGCGGGCAAAAACGATTTATCGCTACCGGTGCCTGGGGGAAAGGCTGAACGATGATTTTGGTTTCACCAGTCTTACAACTCAACACTGAGCCACCAGGAAAATATGTTACCATCCCGGCGACCGTTGAGCCGAATCCCCACCAAAATTCTTACACTGACATACCAACCAAAAACCCCACGGTATTCCTCTGATAGCAAATACTTTATCAAGCTAATTCCCATATAGAACGGCTGGGACAATGTTACGATTTTATCAACCACCAATAAATAATGCTGTAATAGTGAAACGTCACCAAGAGCCGTTTGATGCACCCGGCACGGACCGCATATTGTAGTAATGTATGAAGAAGACCTATGTGCGAACACGAATGGCTCATACGTTTATGTAAATAGTATGTCCAACCACTACCCTTTGGTAAATTATTAGTAACGTTCAGGAAAATGCATTCGATCCATTTTATATTCGTTTTTCGCCGTCCAGAAAATAAAGTAAACATATTGGAGGCGCGGATGATCAATAATAAATTTGCAGTGGACTGTATTTGCGGGTTGCACGGCACACTTGGAGGGCGGGATGAACTGCCTTCAGGAAAAAGTGGTTCACTAGGCAGTTCTACAAGGAATGGATATGCGCATACCTTGTAGCGTCAGCGGCGGTGTTGTAGTTGGCGACTCGTCTGCTGCTTGGCGGAAATACACTGAATACAAGCACTAATAATGTGACGAGACACTGATAATCACTTTATAACATTAATATGCGGAGCGGTACATTAATTAAACTTCTCACTCCGAGGACGCGCGCGCAAGAAGAAAAAAAAAAGTATTTATGGCGCCCTCGAGCGGCGGTTTGCGGAAATGTTTTTGATCCAGGTTAGCGCGGGCGGCGTTCTCGCTCACACCTTGCTGTTGCGGTAGTGCGGGAAAGGGATGCGGGAAGGAAAGCATGCCGTGCAACTTAACATGCATTTGATTTGATTTCAGAAAAATGACAGCGGAAGTTTAAATATAATAAAATTACTTATTTTGCGGTTAATGATAAAATGGCGCAACCATTCCCCCCGGGCTTGAAGGGACGGCTTCAAAACAATTAAACATTAATACGCGGATGCCGAATAATAAAACGAAGAACTTTATAAAATATAACAAAACGAAAGTATAAACAATTTAATAAATTGTATGACAATTTTAAGACGCGGTAACATAAACTAATATTTTGGATGCGGAGTTAATTTACTGATTAGGTAAAGGACATACACGTACAACAGGGCGCAAATACGACCCAGTTGCCGTTTTAACGCGGACGACACGAGTCACACCGTTTGTCGCCGGGAAAACTTCTTCTACTAGACCGAGAGGCCAGTGAAGAGGAGGCGCGTTGTCCGTCTTTAAAATCACAACGGTTCCTACTTGTATAGGATTAGATGGAGTGTTCCATTTGTCACGCGACTGTAACGTATGCAGATATTCTGACCTCCATCGCTTCCAAAACGACTGGACTAATTTGTCCAACAAGTCGTGGCGGGTGAGTGCGGAAATCCTACTTTCGTCAATGTCTTTAGCGGGAAGGTATTTAAGCGGGGTGTAATTTAAAAAATGAGCGGGAGTCAATGCCAGCGGCTCAGAAGGATCACTGGACAAAGTTCTATATAAAGGTCGTGAATTCATCACGGCTTCTACTTGAGTGAGTACAGTACTCAACTCCTCAAATGAGAGAATCTGATCACCTATTACGCGAAATAAATGTGTTTTTAAACTTTTAATGTTGGCTTCCCAATTACCTCCAAAGTGACTTGCGGCGGGTACATTTAATAACCAGTCAATGCGGTTTTTGCTCAAAATATGACCGAATTCGGTTTGGAAGTGTTTAGTCTTTAAAAACTGTTGATGTTCGGAAATTGCACGCTTGGCACCGACAAAATTTGTCCCATTGTCAGAATACATTCGGCTAATGGGACCGCGACGCGACAGAAATCGTTTAAAAGCGGATAAAAAACTGGAAGTACTTAAATCGCCGGCAAGTTCAATATGCACAGCGCGAGTTGTTAGGCACACAAATAGGCACACATATGCCTTAGTGGCACGGACACCACGACCGCGGGTTACAGTGACTTTAAATGGACCTGCGTAATCAGTACCCGTATGAATAAATGGCTTCGCGGATTCAACCACTCGGCAAGATCTATGTTCCGCCATCTCCGGAAATATTTGTTTCGGGCGAAGGCGAAAACAAGGGAGACAGTTATGTACCCGGTTTCTAATTAAACTGCGGGCAGAGAGTATCCAGTACTTCTGCCTTAAGAGAGACATAAGAAGATCAGGACCAGCGTGACAATTAACTTTATGGTGATAATCAACAAGCAAATTCAAAATATGATGCTTGCGCGGTAACACTATAGGGTGTTTTTGATCGAAACATAAATCGGAGCGGATTAAACGACCACCGACTCGGATAAGAGCATCCTGCAAAAATGGTTTGAGTCGTTGGAACATGCGACTACAATTCCTTCCACTTTGTAATTTTCTAAACTCATCGCGGAAATATAAATTTTGCAACTCTCGAAGAACTATGTTCTCGGCGAAGATCAAATCGGCAGCAGATATATTCGCTCCCTGCGGTAATAATTTCATAAAGCGGTATACATAAACAACACTACGCAAAAACTTGCGCCAGGAAGAAAAACGAGAACCTAACGCAATAATAGGCGATTCTTCATTTGGAATCGACGCAACTAAAGCGTGTTTCTTTTCTTCTGGGGGCTCTGAAACCAAGCTAGGTTCAAAGGCGGTAATGGGCCATTCCGATGGACAAGACGATGTCCAGGAGGGACCATGAAACCAAAGCGGGTGATTTATAATTTGTGCGGGAGTAAGTCCCCGAGATAGACAATCCGCTGGGTTGTCAACACCGGGCACATGATAAAAGTTTTGCGGTGAAATTAAAGACTGAATCTTCGAAACTCTATTAGCTACGAAGGTGTCCCACCTGTGTGGCGACGAGTGGATCCAACATAAAGAAACAGTGGAATCTGAGAATGCGTATATTTTATTGATTTGATGACGTTTATTACAAGCAACTACGATATTATTAACTAATTTAGCAAGAACTAATGTGGCACTAAGTTCAAGCCGTGCGAGAGAAACAACTTTGCGTTGAAATCTGCGGTTGCATTCACGAACATTGATGCAAAGAAACATCTGCCTAATGTCCGCTGACAAGGCAATGGAAAATAAACGAAAATTAAGAGTAATATTAAACAAGTCACCTTGTAAATTAGGTCCACTATGGAGAATATCGTTTAGAGAAACTGACGTACTTGTCTTAGCACTACCGTTAAGAACAACGCGTAACTTGGAAGTCAGTTTATCCTCCCTAATGACACCATGATGCGGTATAATATAAGACGGAGCGGAAATAGTTTCATTCGTGTCCGGAGGTGCGACAGAAATATAACCCTTCTCGAGATATTCAGCTATGACGTCATCATAAGCCTGCTTTAATTTCGGCAGAGCCTGCATTTTCCTTTCTAGACAAAGAAAACACTTCTCAGCTAATCGGCGGGAATTTCCAAGGCTATAAACATCACCTTTAAATGGTAGAGCGACGGTATAACGACCATCATACTCGCGGGTGGTAGTGTTAGAGTAAATATCTTCACACTCCTTATCATCTGGGCTTAAAATCGGTGGAACAACCACTTCCTCCAATTCCCAGAATTTGCGGATCGCGGAATCTAAAGACTCAACTGCACAGCAGTATGAGACTGTTGCGAAGGAATTACTAAAAGCGGGCGCGGAACCTACTATGACGTATCCCAATACGGTTTCTAATGCGTGTGGCGCGACGCGTGCGGTTTGTCCTTGAACCTTGTGGGACAATAGAAGGTGCGGGAAAATAGAAGCGCCAACCAACAGGTCAATCTCACCTGGGACGGCGTAAGTATCGTCGGCCAAAGGCAAATTTTTAAAATTATTAAACTGCGAAATGTCAACCGAAACCGTCGGCAATACTTCGGTCACCTTGTCTACTACTAACGACTCCATGTCGAAATAAATATTTTTATTAAAGCGAGAAAAGAATTTAATATTCACGGAACCTTGTGTAATTTTAGCGGAACCTCCTATGCCTTTAACAGAACATATTTGACCTTTACGACAAATTAATCCGAAACGGTCACAACATGAGCTAGTAATAAAATTACTTTGCGATGCGCTGTCTAGTAAGGCACGAACATAATGTTCCTTACCAAAAGCGTCAAAAACAATAACACGTGCGGTAGCGAGTAAAACAGTACTAGGTACTTGCGATGAAATAATATTGTGCGAAAGTGTGCACAGCGAAACCTCGTTCGCACCATGCGCGGCGTCCGAACGCGGCACCGGCGCAGGCGAAGGTACCGTGTAGGGCGAGCGCGGCGGCGCGGGCGCGGGCTGCGGAGCTGGGGCGAGCGGCCGCCCGATATTGTACTCACGCGGGGCTACGCTAGTGCGCGGCGCGGGGGCACCCACAAAGGGTAACCTACCTACTGGGTTCACTCTAGATGCGGTATTGAAATTATCAAAATGTAACATAGTATGATGTTTCATTTGACATTTACGACAATTAATTTTAGAATTGCAATTAAATGAGCGATGTCTAGTACTTAAACAATTGACACAAAATGAATTAGACTTAATGAATTTAAAGCGGTCACTAGGTGTAAGTGTTTTAAAGCCTGAACAGTTATACAAGTGTTCATGCTGCGTATGACATAGCGAACAATTATTTTGCGGAATTACTGACGCGGTATTTATGTAACTATTTGTATATTTTAAATGCTTTAAAGGTACATCTGCGCGACGATCGGAAACTTTTTTATTTAACTCTTGTTTGCTAGATGTGTTTTGGAATATTTTCATTCGATCGCGTATGAAAGTAACTAATGAATCGAATGATGGGATATCACAACCTCTATTATCTAGTTCAAAGGCGTGCGCGGTGTCTGAATCAACTTTCTTTAAAGCTGTATATAAAAATATGAGGTCAGTAAGATTATCAAATTTTAAATTATTTAATGCGGAAACTGAGGTAGCAAACTTATCAAGAAAATGTTCAAGATTAAATACACTTGCGGAATGAAATGGTTTAAAATCAAAGATCTGATCCAAATACGAACTTGCAAGTAAACGTTTGTCCTCGTATTTGTCGATTAGCGCGGTTAATATCAAGGCATAGTTTTCGGCGCATGGACTTATGCCAGCTATCACGGCTTGTGCCTTGCCCTTGAGTTTGCAAGTAAGGTAATGTAATTTATCTAAGTCTTCTAACATGGGATTATTGTGTACCATTGTCTTAAATGTGGCATAAAATAAGGGCCAAGATTTAACATCGCCATTAAACTCGGGTAATTCAATACGCGGTAATTTGGGTCTACATGAATTATAATTATTATTACACTTTACATCGGGCTGCGTCACCGTATGTAAAGTTTTCGCGGCGCGTTTGACTTTGCAATATAAGTCGTCGAATGCAATAAGCGGTTGGTAATTAACAGTATATGTGGGCTTTAATTTTAATTCTATATCGTTTATTTCGTCTAAAACGGTTTCGAAATCTGAGCGTAATTTCTCAATTAACTCCAACTCACACAAAAAAGATTCCTGTGCAATATGATTTGTTAAATTATTAGTTTTGTCAGCTATTGACTGCATGCGCATAAACATACATTCCCGCTTAGCATTTAAACGAATTAATTTGTTTTCTGACATGATGCGTTAATGTGATAAGTACAATAAAATAAACAACAATATGAGCGGTGCGGTACGATGGAGAATAGAATACCCTTACGTAAAATTATTAAATGTAAAGATCGAAAATAAGCAAAATAATGTGACAGTATAAATTAAACTTTATACAAAGTCACGTTATAATTTGTAACATAAAATGAAATAGCGTGATTCTTTTATTACGCGCGATGTAACAATAACAATTTGCTTCTGGAAATTATAAATTATGCGGAATATTCGAAAATAATATAAGTAGCTTATATAAAATATGTAAATAGTTCTCAAAATTGACTTTAAAAGGAATGTTAACGTAATTATTTACGATGCGGTAAGATTATTATTATTTTAGCGCGGTTTGACCCAAAATGGCGTCCGAAAGAATGCGAATGAATTGGACAAAATTAAGTCCTAAAACTATGAAATAGCGGTTTTGTATATGTGATAAGCGTAATGCGAATATGCGGATAGTATAAAATGCGGATGCGACTCAAATTCGGTTCGAATTGGACCAAAAATTATGGAGGCGCGGATGATCAATAATAAATTTGCAGTGGACTGTATTTGCGGGTTGCACGGCACACTTGGAGGGCGGGATGAACTGCCTTCAGGAAAAAGTGGTTCACTAGGCAGTTCTACAAGGAATGGATATGCACATACCTTGTAGCGTCAGCGGCGGTGTTGTAGTTGGCGACTCGTCTGCTGCTTGGCGGAAATACACTGAATACAAGCACTAATAATGTGACGAGACACTGATAATCACTTTATAACATTAATATGCGGAGCGGTACATTAATTAAACTTCTCACTCCGAGGACGCGCGCGCAAGAAGAAAAAAAAAAGTATTTATGGCGCCCTCGAGCGGCGGTTTGCGGAAATGTTTTTGATCCAGGTTAGCGCGGGCGGCGTTCTCGCTCACACCTTGCTGTTGCGGTAGTGCGGGAAAGGGATGCGGGAAGGAAAGCATGCCGTGCAACTTAACATGCATTTGATTTGATTTCAGAAAAATGACAGCGGAAGTTTAAATATAATAAAATTACTTATTTTGCGGTTAATGATAAAATGGCGCAACCACATATCAATAAAGAGCGAGAAATGTTGTCAAAAATTCAAATATTATTTGCATTGTGAAATAAGTTTTGCATAACTTTGACTCCTCTCCTATCCTCCCCAGTATCTCTTCACTCTAATATCTTTTCTAAAATTTTCCACATCAATATGCAGCTAATTTTCCTATTTAATTTAACTATAATTTTACTCATACATTGTGTCTGACAAAAAACTAATTACTTTGATATTCTACTAATTCAAATTTTAATTTACCTCAAAGAGAAATTTGTTAATACGTCACTCAAAAACTGCCGATAATAGCGAACCACTGTTTAATAAACGTGAAATCTGTTTTCATAGCAGAAGCGCTCAAATATTTGTTTAATATGCAAACAAAACCAAATTAGTGAGTATCGCAAATTGCATGTATATTAATGTGTTTTGAAATTATACTGACCTAGTAATGAGCACGCACTTGTACATCCTCTCTGTATAAAATGAAGCAAGGTAAATAATTAAGGTAATCCATTAGTTTTCCGGGAAGAACATTTCAAAATTGTATACTCTTCTAATACTTAGATACATTTTTTTGAGAACAATTAACCATTTCATTTTTATCTCAAAGGTTGATACAATAAGCTGTTTGTAAAATGCTAAACCGAAATATTGATTATGCCGATGTCAGCTATCTAGATCTCACCGAGGACCAACTTAATAAGCTTGAGCGTCTCCAGAATTTATGTATAAGATTCATATTTGGCCTTCGCAAATATGACCATGTTTCTGAATTTCGTACTAAGCTCAAGTGGTTACCCATCCGGTTTCGTCGGAATACTCATATTCTTTCACTTTTATACAATTTATTTATTTATTTATTTCAACAGTGTATCTTATAGGTAAAAACCTAATCTATCTTACAGGTAAAAACCTAATGCGACACTGACGCTTTAACTTATTTTGCTATTTAATCCTAAGTATCAATATAATATATCAAAAATAATAATAAGCTTATATTTTACAATTATTAACTAATCACTTGTAGCTAATTATACATAATAGAACCTTTGTGATTTCACTCAAAGCGCCTGAGAATATGTCTACTCTGTCATGAGTTTCATTAATGATTTTAATTATCCGCGTGACGGGTGTTTTCGCCAGTAGATTGGTTCGGGCAACTGGTACTGCGAGTAGTTGCGGGAGCCGTCGCTTCCACACGTATCGGTCTGGGACGCACAGATTCAGATGCCGCAGCACCCCTGGGTTATGTGCTACCCAGCGGAGTAATTTTATTATATACGCCACAAGTGTGAAGTCCCGTCGTACCCTAAGCTCGTTGTATCCCACTATACCCAATACAAATAATGTGGGATACATTAAATAATATAATGTTTAATCCTCTCACGCCTCCTTATCTGAAAGATCTTTCTCCACGACTCACATTCAAGATCCTTGAGGTCGTCGGAGAACCTGAAACTGAAAATGCGCATGCACTCCACAGTATTCATGGACAAATCATTGGCAGTCCAAGCTTTCTGACTGTAGAACTCACTTCCGACCGAGATAAGATGGGCACACGAACACTGTCTTCTTTTAAAAAAAATTATTAAATACCAATTCCTTTCTCAACTAGAGCGTAGTTGAGGAATATTTTGTCCATTCGCCTCTTTGGTAAATGTTAGGATAGGTATATTTTTTATGTATATGATAAATTGTATGTATGTGTATTTTAATATATTTTGTTGGTATTTATTTGTATATATGTATGTATATATTATATATATATATTACTATTTTATATACCTTAGACTGCCCGCTCATTTTTTCCATTTCAATATCCATCCAAAGGTTGCCTGGAAGAAATTACCTAGAGTTATAAGGCCGCCTCTTGTACTATTATTATTGTGTTGTTCCTTCACTGTATTTTTATTTTGTGCAATAAAGGAATAAATAAATACTTAGCATTTTTAAGGATCACATAATATTTTTTTTTCTATTCCCAGATCATCATCATCATCATGATCTTAGCCAAAGGAAGTCCACTGCTAAACATAGGTCTCCCCCAATGATCTCCAAGTAGACCTGTTGGAATCGGCCTGTATCCAGTGAATTTCTGCAACCTTAGCCATGTCGTCGGTCCACCTTGTAGGCGGGCGTCCGAGATTCTCTCTAGAACCTTTTGGCCTCAACGGTCATCAGTTCTACGCGGTAAATGCCCAGCCCACTGCCACTTCAACTATGGAATCCAAACTATGGAATCAATCCTATGGATGATATGATGTTATGATTCCAGTTGCAATCGGAACAATATCTTCTTTCTACTAAGTACGTTGATCTAACATTGTAATGTTCAACGCAGATATGCCAATTATTGTTAACATAACAATTCTAGTATTATCACACCTATGTCTCTTTTGTGCAAATAAATAAATATTACTTTGTATTAATAATGTAACGCTAAGTATAAAAATAAAATATATTCTATTAAAATCTATAGAATTATTCTTGATCAGTAAATAAGCACATAACTACACTTACTAGTACTTAAAGTATATTTTTCTTATGTAACAATTTAAGCAATTTCGCCAGCTTATATGAAAGTAGTAAATGCTGGAGTTTGCGTATTTCATGTATTTTTCAGGTGCAATAAAGTAAAGCTGTTTACCTGAGCGAATACGACTAACATTTTGCATTGTGAGTTCAGAACGTGCATACAGCGTCTTTGTGCGCTTGGATGGAAATAAAGGTACCTATACGCCAACATAAAAGACGAAAAATCATAAATTTATATTGTGTATACAGGGTATATCCAGACTAAGACCACAAACGTAATCAGGGTAGTCTTAGTGACTTCAAACACAAAGCAACTGAAAATTTATTTCTGTGATGTTTTAATTATCATCGTGTTTGTATGATAACCCCCATAGGTTTTGCTAAAAAAAATTGTAAGCCCTTGCGTATCATAGAATTTTAAAAATAAATGGGTGTAATGTATTATTTTAGGAAAAACTTTTACAAACGAGATACGATGACAGGAAAAAATGGAACAGAGATCTTGTTAATTTGCAAAGTTTTTAGTTATACCTTGTATTATAGAAGCGATGATTGAGGTAAATCAAAGAGTTCAAACAGGAAATTATTTTGAATTAAAGAAAATCCTTAAAATCTTAATTCGCTAAGAAATTCCTTGGGAAGAGAGAGAATAAAAATATTATATGGACAGAAGATTTTCAAAAAGAAAATTTAAATATATTCCCAAATCAGAATTGTATCTACGACCTCATTAGTCGGCAGTTTACTATAGCAGTATATTAAAATAATAATAGTACGCCGCAAGGAAGACCTACTTTCCTTATTGAAGATTTATTTTCCCTGAAACGACCTTGTTGCCTCTTATTTATAGAATGATTGTGTGGAAGGATTGTGAATGCCAGCAGTGTACTAAATTACGTTTCTACTTATTTTGAAATTTCCATTATTTTCCGTTGAAGTAGTAATAAGGCAGATAATACTGGTAAGGTTATGTTATGCCAAACGTTTGTAAACCAAATATTAGGAGAATCAATTGCGTAATATTTTAGATGGGTATTAAATAAAAGCTTGAGTTTAAAATCCAAAACATTTTATATATACACTAATAATTAAAAATATTAAATAGTAGTACAGTACACATCAAAATAGGTCGGAACAAGAAATCACTGATTAGGAAGGCAATCACTAAAACCAAGTTTCACAACAAATCCACCGACTTTTTCCCACATTTTCCGATTATTCCACCCTTTAGCGATAGACTTCCCACATAATTACAAGAACTTCTTTGATTTCTCCCTGCCAATATCGTGAGCCAATCTTTAAGTCCTTTGATGCCTATAAGCCTTCACCTATCTGTTGTTATCCGTCTTAATCCCTTATGTAACATCAATGAGCTAACTTTACGAATTCATTTATTCCGGACTATCATACAGGCACAACTTCTGTAAATAACTTAAATATATCTATAACAAAATCTTATTTTAAAAGTAGGTTGTTACTAATAAGACTCTTCGATCAAATTTCAGATCTTTATGTTTATTTGCAATATTTTGAAATTCAGAACGAATTTGGATCTCATTCTTTTTCTCAAAATTAGCTAAAAACAAATTGATACCATAATATGGCACATTAATGCGACATTTGAAAAACGATGTCCTAATGTATTATAAAAATAATAATGTAATACTAACAATTTGAACAAACGATTTTTCCGGATTCATTTTTGTACACTTAAAAACTTCACTAACTCACTTTACCTATCTCAAACTTAAAGGAAAATAAACTTTAGAAAACTTTTGTGTATTTTCGTAAAATTAATTCCCCCCTCAAAAAGCAATTATGTAGTACGGAAAAGCAATTAAAAAACCTGCGTTTACCTGTTACCAATCGATGAAACTAGACAGCATTCATTCCCATCAGGTATAAAGCAATCATTTCCAAGATCGAAAAATCTTCGGTAATGACTGTAGCCTCTAACAATGTCAATACTTTGCAAGATAAAGGCGTCGATTATCATATTCAAAGCAGACCAGGCAAGAACTGCAAATCATACGAATGTATCATCTAGTCATTCCGCATCGCGTCATTCCGCATCCCGTCATTTCCAACTATGACGCCGCTCACGTTTGTCAAAGATGAGCCGTGCGGATCTCTAACGAATGTTTACTTTGACTCCACACCGCGATCCATACTTTGTGTACACTCATCTAGTTTCTATTTGAATATTTTTCGCGCTTTTGACTTGGGTAGTATGAATTGAAATGAGAATTTTGCATCTTTTTGACACACGGGTTTATGTTGTTACTTACATAAACTCATGCCTTTTTTCCGGAAAGGTTACGCAGAGGTTACCAAAATACCAACGCTTCACCTTGTGTGTTCTGTCTCTCGATGTCATAGGGGGCAGCCTTATTGCCATATCGGGCATAAACACCTGACTTCGGGCTGATAATTAATTTAAAAAAATCAATATTAGCTCACCTAAACCAGATTTAAACCGGAGACGTCAGCATTGGAATCGTACCGTAGTAAAACTGAGCCACCGGGGCAGTCTTCTACATGGGCGTATAAACAGACATAAGATTACAGTCATAAGTACGCGCCTAATAGAAGAGTCTCCAGCTCTGTGAAAGTGAGTTTTAGTCACATTCATAGTGATAGAGCCTATCTGAAGTTCTTTAGGGCTACTGTAATACTAATGGTAGTATTATTGTCGAGATTTTATTATTTTTATTGAAACGAATAGCGAGACGAACACGCCGTTCACCGAAAGGTAAGCGATGCGACCGCTCATAAACAGTAGCAAAACGAAACCACACCTTAAATTACAATGTAATGCCTAGCCATTCCACTGCGCTCATCATCCTGAGATATAAGATTAAGTCTAAATATGGCCAGTAGTTGCTCTGGCTACAATGTCCTTGAATCTGAAACACAACAGTGCATTTACACTGCTGTTTGATGGGAGAAATAGACATTAAAATTAGTAAAACGAAAATAACAAGAAAACGAGTATCGCCTGAATTATAAAATCGAAAATCGAGTGAAAACGAAATAATATAATCCTATATCCTACATCCTTATTTTATTCATTACAAACTGAAAAAAGATAGCCAGCATTAACATTTCTTTAAGAAGGTACTCAACTGTGCTACTTGAATATATTTTACCAATATTTCAATATTATCCAAACCCAGATTTAATGGAGCTCGAAATGAGAATTTCCATTGTATATGTTTAATATACTGCCAACAAAGGATCCTGCATCCTTCTTTAAGAGACGACTATTGAGTTCTCAAAATTAAAACATGCTATAGCCGTCCTACGCGTTCTTAGTAAATTTTTCTCTCAATAGAGGAATATTTTCTATATTGAGAACATATTTCTAAGAACCAGCTGCGAGTCGGGACAATAAACTATTCAAAATAAACAGAATAACTCTTGTTTATTACGTTGTTAGAATGTTGTTAGCATATGTTATTCTTTTACAAAAATAATGTGACTATACATTACATTGAGACTGGATTATAATGAGACATGTTGAAATGTTTCTATAAGGAAAGAAATTTATGATATTTTGTTTTTTTGTTGGATACAATTGCAGCCATGAAACAGAATTATAATAGAAAATGGCTAGCCCCCTTCAAATTTGTGGAAGTAAATAAGCTCGATGAAATTTGGATATCATTCTGCCAACCTCCGTCTTGGGTTGATATGTATTATAATATATTTATGTCGTTTACTTGTATTTAATACACATTATGACCAGCACAACATAGCCCTATCGCTTAAAAATGGTACAACTTATTTTTTTTACGTAAGAAATATGTTGCTCAGAAAAAAACCTTTTTTGTTTAAGTTGTAAGTCTACAGGATCCACTGTAGTATAATTTGATTTTCACTCATACTTTGAGGACCCTTTCAAGATTGTCACCCAATTGGCGCGCGTATATACCTATATATTTTCAGTTGTGCTTCTTTGAAGAACCATGGAAAACAGAAGACGCTGCTACAACAAATAAAGCTGACGTATTTATAAGCTCCACATAGCATTTGGACGTAAAATTTGAAGGTAGCGTAATATCTGTTCCTATTTGAATAATAACCGTTTTAATTGTGCCTTATGTATCATCATAATATATTCGATTTAACTTACTCTATTCAGTGGGGGTCACTGCAAAAAAAAACATGTTATATCAATTACTGAACATTTTGTTCTTAATCATACCGACTAATCAAACCATGTCTGGTGCCAAACTCATCAAAATATAAACCAATTACAGGAAAAATAATGCTTCAACAAATCCACCCAAAAATACAAAGTCGAAAATTATCATCTAGCATTTTACTTGTACAACAGGCACTCTGCACCGTTATTAATCTTCTTCTTTATCTCAATCCATTGTTCTTCGAATCATTATTAAAATGTTCGCTTAAAAAACTAATGAAGTCTATAGTCGTGCAAATTTATCGCTTCTCTCATCGTCGTCTGCGATAGTGCCTCTTTCTTACAACAATACAGCGACGATAGTTTCCGTCGACAACACGGAATTGCAAACATTCGTTAGCTTTCCCTTTGTCCCGTTCTGTATAGAAGATCTGCAATTGTGAAGCGAACTTGTTTCACACTAATGACTTGTATACTTTGCAGCCACTGCTTATTGTAATTCTGCTCAAAATAGTTTTTATGCATGGCTGCGTTGACAAGTATAATGTTTGTTGTTGTAGTTTTGTAGATAATATTTGTAGTTTAATTTTGGAGTTTAACAACTTGTATCATGTTACTTCTATTTATTCTATTGTACATATGAAAGTATCAAATATCTTTATCTGATGCTTTGGAACGAAGGTTTCGAGGTTTTGTTGTGTTTGTATTTGCTGCCTTTATAACATGATATGCTTGTGGGAAGAACCGGTATAACTGCGGCCTTCTTAGAAAGGCAAAAGGTGACAAACCTGAGTAAAACATCATAGCACTGTCTAAGTAAACAAAAGAGAAATAAACATTACAATGGCGGTTTCAAAACCACATATCCATAAGAATATAGAAATAGATAGAAAATGGCATTTCCTCATATTGATACTTAAAAATCAAAACATAAAGCGTTTGCATAAGAAGAAATACCAGAACCCCAAAACACAAAAGGAATGCTTTACCTCCAATATCAAATATTTCCTAAAGTACCTACCTGTTGATGCAAGTCAATAGAAGTCCGAACAGTTTACCTTTGTCTACTCAGACTGATATGCGTCCGGAATTTCGACGTCAATCTCGAAAATACTACTTAACGTCCACATAAATTCAGTGTTTGAACAGCCGAGGACGTATCAGCTGATTGACACACGATTCTGCTTTGCTGTACAATGGTGTTTGTTTCACTACTACGAGTTAAGTGCGGTGTAGCTTTGATAGTGAGGTGTCAAAGCGTTCCAGAAATGTTTTTGGGTCAAACAGGATTTGATATAATGCTTGTCACCATGTTCACTGCTGGACATAGGACTTTTCCAAAGTACGCCACAGAGCCCGGTCTGCTGCTTTATGCATCCAATCGCTGCTGGCTTGATTCTGCAAGTCATCCCCCAATATAGCCAGAGGGCATCCCAGCCTGCGTTTGCCAAGACGCAGTCTCTACTTCAGAATGCGCTTACTCTAACAGTTATCTATTCTGCGACGTATGTGGCTAGCCCATAGCCACTAAAAAAATTGTAACCCATTGTCTTGGGCTATATAACAAAATCAATTGCAATCAAGGAAACGGTTTTTCTAAAGTAAGAGTTTATCGCCACCAATAGTCTGCAACATGTTCATTCAAAATGGGAGTGGAGCAGAAATCAAAGTGGGTGCAAAGTTGTCTCTTTGATTTGATATTTTAAATACAACGTAGTTAATATTTTGGGACTCTGTTTATGTATTTTGTATTGGACGTAAGAAGAATCTATGAACATAATATGTAGTGCCTGTTGAGCTCAGCCCAAAATAAAATTGATGACACATTTTGATATCGTAAGTGATCGGAGGTATCGAAATGTACTTTATTTAATATTTTACGTAATCTTAATACTCAACAAAATACTCGTAAGCGACACCCACATTACATGTATTGAAATAGCCATTAGTGATTAAATTATGGTACCAATTGTTACGACAACTATATCAAGCAAAGGGTGGTAAAATTATTCGAAGAGTTTTCCAATTATTTGTTTAAATTTTTTGAGCTTTTCGCTTATTAAACATTGAAAAAAAAATTGTTTAAGAAATAAACTTTATTTTATCTTAAGAGAAAAATTGAGCTCTGCCTATAACTACCTCACTGGAATTTAGATTTTTTTAAATTGCCGAGAAAAGGTAAAGAGAAAATAAAGCAGAGGTAATTTCCTTTCCATCTTAGTAATGCCCTGCTTCAATTAGTAAGTATTATTAGGATTTTATGGTATCTGTATCAGCCCATATACGTCCTACTGCAGGACACAGGCCTTCTCTACAATCGAGAATACGATTGAGAGTGGTTAGGCCATATAATCCACCAGGCTGGCCTAGTGCGGGTTGGCAAGTTGGCAATTTTATGGTATATTCTGTATCAGCCCATATACGTCCCACTGCAGGGCACGGGCCTACTCTATAATCGACAGTACGATTGAGAGTGTTTAGGCCATATAGTCCACCACGCTGGCCTAGTGCGGGTTGGCGGACTTACATACCATAGACATTTTTATAAATCGCTATGGTATGCAGGTTTCCTCACGATGTTTTCCTTCACCGTTTTAGTGCGTGGTGATTGATTATCAATACACACATGACTCCGAAAAGTCAGAGGTGTGCCCTGGGATTCGAACCCGCGACCACCGTGAACATGTTGGCAGTCGCGTCTAGTCCGTTTACCAACAGGCCACCACGCACTTCCACGGTACTTCCATGGTATATTACGTACGAAAAATGTTATATTCAATACTAAAACATCAGATAATCGCATAAACTAATCCTAACAAATAAATCGCATTATTAAATCAGATACTTCGCACACTACACTTACCGATCCTAATTTCATGTCTATATAATTTCGCATTTAAACTCTACATTCGGAAAAATAGCTATCTCCGCGCAAACAGAAATTTTATTCGTGAAATTGTGCATGAAGTAGTAATAATCTCGGTTATCATTGAAAATAAAGCACATTTTATTGCCTTATTTAATGTTACGCTTAAATAAGCTATTAATTTTATCGTTTATTTCACATAATAATTATAGCAAGCTATTTTAATGTCCAATTGAATTGTTTAATACGGACTTTTAGACTTTATCAATGTATTTTACGATATTAAATAAAGCAACCAATTAATATTCCTTCAATAATTAATAGATCTATAATAATACTATTGAAGCTTCTTATGAATATTATATTACTGTTGTAGAAATACTCACAATGAATCAATCAGAATTGTAAATCATAGAATACAGTAAATGCTTTACCATCAGGCGGGCCGTACGCCTATTGGTGACGTAGTGATGTAAAACCGAAAATTCAGGGCCAAATAGAAGGTCGAAGTTCAAATTACGTCATATAATGTTAAATTTTTAATATTTAATTACTACTTTCTTATATTAAACAATCAACTTAAATGTTAATAATACAAACTCCGACTATCTTTTTCGTGTCACAGGAGAGCTTTTGAAAGACACTATAGGCCTAACTAAGCCTTAGAAAAAGAGCTCTTCTCTACCTCAATATCTACAAAACCTATAATTGTCACGATCTAGTATCCAGTCACATATTTCAGAACATTATGTACATCCATATCACTAACGCAAAAGAGTCTACCATATATAGGGGGAGGGGGTAACTCTATGATAAGAGACGAAATTCGAATGTTCGAAAGTTGTACGAAAAGCTATAGGAACAAAACATAGGCACAAAATGTTTGAATTCTATATCGTTAACTACGTGATACGTCTCTCATATGCGAGATGCCGCCTGGGTAAGTCTTCCGATTGTAGGACGTTGCAGTCAAAGTAATTACTGGATATATTGAGACTTAACATCTTTGGACTCATGATGGCGAGCGCAGTGAAATGCCAAGCATTACTTTATAATTCGAGTGTGTTTCGAGTGTTTTTTGGTTTTGCTACTGTCTATGAGCGGTCGCATCGTTTACGTTTACGTTTTGTAATAGCAAAAAAATGGTACGTCGTATCCAAAAAATAAGTTCAGAGTGTTTGATAAGTATCATAGCGAATAGAATTGATTTTTATGAGTAGAAAACGTATGACTTCTTCAAAAATCCATAGATCGCAGATTCAAACTTCGTTTCGGATTAAAAAGTAACCCCCCTGTACCTTTACAGGTGGTGAATACATGGATTAATATTTAACATAGTACAAACCTTTCAGATTACCAACGCTTTTCATTAATGAGCTCAATTTATATGTATGTATTTTCCTTTTCCGTATTAGCTGTGCATATATCCTGATTAATTATTATCAGGTAATTGTATCACTCAAGATTCCCCTACTTAATTGTACAACAATGATAATTAACTCGCGTTATTACCTCAATTTGGAAATTTAATGATGACTAATTAGTTATTATGCTGAGTACGTGAACAAATTGGTAATTGTGTCGACTTGAACGTCAAGAATTATAAATGCTGGTGATATATATTAAAATAAATTCAAAATAAATTATAAAATGTAATTCGAAAGTTTGTGGTGTCCTATTGGTTAGGGATAGGATCCGGCTGATATTTACGGTAGTTGCAAGTTCAAATCCCAGGGTACAACTGTAATTTTAAGAGTCAGAGAGTGTTTATGTATAGTCAATCTCGAATCGAAAAAATCACGAAGTAAAACATCGTGCGCAAAACCCGCATACCATAGTAATTCGGAAGAATTTCTGTGGTATGTAAAAGTCCGCCAACCCGCACTAGATCAGCGTGGTAGACTAAACGGCCTAAAACCTCTTAATCGTACTTTTGATTGTAGAGAAAGTCCGTGGCATGTAGTGGGTTGTATATGGGCTGATACAGATAACGAATTTGAAAGTGTAATCGAAACTTACTTAAAGTTCATGTGGCTGAAAATGACAAGTATCTATAAGGAGAAATCATAGTTATTGAAACAACCATACAATCTCCAACAAACTATAAATTGAAATAACTAGTCATGAACTACTACCATAATTATATGATTTGTGAAGAACATACCTTATTGGTTGGTGTGTTGGTTGTAAACAAACGAGCATTTTAATTTATTAAATAAGTTTATGAAGGTTGTTGAACAATACATAAATACGATATTTATGAAACCGCGTTATTAATACAAATCGCAACCCAAAAGCAAAAACGAATATTATGACGAGCAAAAACAATCTGGGGGATTACCATCGCTTTTATCTGATGCTCAGACACCTACTTAACAGATGCAGACGCAGGATAATCCTGTACACAAACGTGACAATAAACTGACAATACAAATCTCTGAACCATAACATGGATTCAAGAAAGTATTCAAACGTGTATGGAATTTTTAAATCGCATTGCAGATACGGAGCCATTGGAGTTATTCAGAGTATCGGTTACTCATTCGTGAGCGAGGTTCTGTTGTGCAGACGTTTGTGCAGTCTGAATTTAATCAGAATATTTTTCAAAACATACGAATAGCTTCTAGATGAGATGATGGGATGTCAGTGGAGAAAAATATATAGTTTTTTTTTAAATCGCGGTTTCACGTCCCTATCAAAATGCCAGCATCTTACCATAACTTTGAGGGTATATCATTTTAATATATCATATTGCACTATTAATATGAGTAGGTAGAAAAAAAGATATTGCTGAATTTGATCCTAGCCTCATTTTGAGACATATCAAGTTTCACTTAGTTTTGTATAAATGAAATCCATCATGAAATCAAACCCGTGTGACTCTGGAGTCACACGGGTTTGTAATATCTCTCTGCTGGCAGAGAGATATTACAATATGTTTGACAAAACATCACCATACTATTAACTTTCTTACTGAAACACACATTAAAAAATAACAAAAAACCCAACTTCTTCAATATCTGCCATCATTATTGAATTCATAGAAGAACTGAAAGGATAGAAATCAGATTTTAATATGAATATTTTATTTTGTTTTTGAAGGATCTTAGTTGACAGCGTTCACAAACGCAGTCTGAAGCCTTATATGCTCACTCCTAGATTTTGTTGCTCTACATAATATTCTGTATCAGCCCATATACGTCCCACTGCAGGGCACGGGCCTCCTCTACAATCGAGAGTACGATTGAGAGTGGTTATCACCAACAAAATTATGAGAAGTAAGCGGGTTATGCCTCCGACTGCGTATGTGAATACAGTACAATGTACATACATACACACATCCATACATACATACACGCGAAAAACATTCGCAGTGGGGTAAAAAGCTTAACAATAATCAAATGTAAGTACCGCAATACAAAACAAATTTAACTAACAACGTTGTTAGCACAGAAGACGAAATACACACTTATTTACGTTACGATAAGAGCCGAAAATAATTATGTCACAGACAAATGACGCTCTCACAATAAGCTGACCTTACTGGCTGTGTCACAAAAAATAATGTGTAACTTTTTGCGCAGCGTGCACATTAAATGTCCGTTACCATTCTGCGCCATGTTTCTTTGTAGCCTTTATTTATATTCCAGTTAAATTATATGTAATGTAAAGGCTTTTAACGTAGAAATTACTGTGGTGCACTCGAACGTGAATTTACCACCGGAATGTTATTTTTATTTTATTACTATACATATTTGAGGTGCTGAAATGGGAGTAGAATTGTTCATCGATTTATTCCAAAGTTTCAATATCAAATGCTTTAAATTATGGTAAAATTATAATGCAATATTGCATTTTAAGTGAAGTTTTGTAGCTTACAAATTCACAAAATTCAAATATTTCAAGTGAATTCTCTAAAAGGTTTTTATATATTGGTACAAAAGCTACATTTAAATGTAACATAAGTACGGAGTTTAAAAGCAATGCCTCATTCGCATCAACTATGTGAACTAACATTATTCACAATCGAACGCACGTGTTTACTTTTGAACAAATTGCTGAAACTAACATCTCGTATAGGAGTAGAAGTAATGACTAAAAAAAAATATAAATTGAATTTTAACCCTCCTAACAAAACGTCTTTGAATTTTACTTGAATTTGTACGAATCCGTTAAGCAAATAATTCAATTACTATATATTTTATACATGGTATTTTTATACCGAGCACTGGCTGACACATTTGTACCTTGCCAGTTAATAAGAATGAGTGAATTACAAGTCGTGATTTAATTTCGATATTTTTATCTTCGTTTGTAATATTTCGCAGATTTTATGCCACTATTACCACCCACATTTTCTTAAACTTTTTATCATTCTAAGACTATAATAATAGGATCCGAACCAATAGTCATAATAGGCCTCAATTCTAGTCTCTAACTATTTATAACATTTTAAAAATTACAAAGATCGGAGATCTTGAATTGCCTGATCTGGGAAATCATGTAAAGTCTACGATTCACAACTCAAACATCCTACCACCACGCACTTTGCCAGCGTGGTGGACTATATGGCCTAACCCCTCTAAATCGTACTTTCAATTATAGAGGAGACTCGTGCACTGCAGTGGGTCGTATATGGGCTGACACATTACATTATATCATACACAGTCACTGCAGACCCAAAAAGCATGTAATCTTTTACAAGTCATCCCAAAATAAATTCGGCAAATCCGTTTCAATTCCTTCACTTTGTCTCATTACGTGCTAATTTACAAAACGGCTCCATCTTCCAGATGTTAAGTTAGACGTAGTTGCTTTGCTATGGATCTGTCTGCTTGGTAGGGCAAATATTCGTTAACAATTCCTTTGTCACGTCTTGTTTGCGTGATGAGCATGTCAAAGCCACGCTACATTCTAACAACAAGCCGGCAGGAATTCCGAGTCTAGCCGGATACAGGGATAACACTGACAGTCCCTTTGTATTATGCTTGCTTTCAATATATACACGTTTTACTTGTAAGCAAAAGCTAATAAGGTATTATTTATTTTTGATTGGAATTCAGACAGACTTTTTACAAAATATTATAATTGATAAATCGCAATACATTAAAAGATGAACGACTGTACAGTATAATGATTTATAAATATAACGGCTTATTTTTTATTTGCTTACACAAATAGTGTAGGTGGTGTTTACATATCAACGTCGTCCAATATTCATTTGAGGTAATAATGCCAGCTAAAACTGAATGTATACAACCTAAAACGTATCTGAATTTAACGTGAAGCTATAAACTGATTAAAACCATAACAAATAACAAACACGAGACGAACATCCTATGACCAACAAATGGTCTTCTAGACACAGAACTATGCAGTTATTTACTACTATAGGCCATATTTACACAATTAGTTTCTCACCTCGAATATGCGATTATCGTAAGGATATATTATAAAAATTGAATCGTGTCATATCAGAACACGATAATCTATAGGGGCTATATCATTCGATAATGACTTGCGATTCTCGCCCTGACAAACTATCCCTGTGTATTTATTTTCTTACACTACATTATACACTAGGAAAAATGCGATCTTATTACTCAAATCAATTTCTATCAGATAAGCATAGGATGGAGAAATGAGAAAAAACTAAAATTTGTGATATTTTTATAAAAAAAATTTACTTACTAACGCACTTAGAAAGTTTCCATCCCTAAATCACATTACCCCATCTGTTAACGAACGAATGCGCCCCTCCACTCGACGGCGTACGCGTCGTCAGTCCGCCACCGACCGATCGAGCGATCACTCGGTTCAATTCAAGGTTACGTGTGTTCTGATAATACAGTTTGTGAAACTATATAAAGGCGTATCATTTCAAGAACCCTCGTCAACAAGGAGTACATTTCAGAATTGCAGATTCGAAACAAATGGCAGACAGACAGAGGACAACCACAATTAGGAGACATGGTTCTCATCAAAGATGATCGGCTGCCCCCCAACAGATGGCTGCTGGGTCGTGTCATAACAGTTTATCCAGGCACTGACGGCGTCAACCGGGTGGCAGATGTCAAAACAACTTCAGGAACCTTACGTAGAGCTTGGAACAGGCTCTGCCCACTTACAACGAAATTGGACCAGGATGCTGCTCCTGTTCCAAGGGGGGGGCAGTTAGAAATGAATCTTTTGACGTAAGCAATGTTACGTTGTAATTTACTAAATTCAGAAAATGTTTTGAAATAGTCATTATTATGACAATGCGACTCATCTGTTGACAAATTACATTGATGTTTAATTTCTGGCAAATTAGCGATATTCATGTTTTGTGGTTGTGTGGGCCACTGCATATCTGTTTGATGTAAGAAGTGTGGACCTTTCCACCACAAAAGTGACGACTGAAGTTGCGAGGCGTTAAGCCCGCGAGAACCTATGTCGGCCGGGTTCATATCTGTGGGAACATAATTCCATGTATCTGGGTCAGAATTGCATGTGATCTCATTTATTCTATTGTAAACAAATTGTTTTAGCTTTAATTTACATGTTTTGATCCAGCCCAGCACAATAGTTGAGTCACACCAAAAAAATATGGAATCAATTTTTAAACGTAATGAATTTACTACCTTGTTAATTAATCTTGTAGCGAGCAGGGCGCCGCAAAGTTCCAACTTAGGCATAGTTAGTCTTTGTTTGAGTGGCGCCACTCTGCTTTTTGCAAGTAGCAAATGTACTTGTACATTCCCAGTGTCGGACACTGAGCGTAAGTATATACAAGCTGAAAAGGCCTTAATGGACGCATCAGAAAATGCGTGCAATTCGACCTTAGCATATGAATTACACAACACTCTACGAGGGATTTGAATTTTTGTGATTTCTGGTAAGTATTTAATAAAATCATGCCATTGTGACTCAACTTCGGCAGGTAACTGGTCATCCCATGCGATATTCTTAGCCCATAGTGTTTGTAATATGAGTTTTGCCTGTAACATGCAAGGATTAATTAATCCAAGTGGATCAAACACTTGAGCAATAGTGGATAAAATTGTACGTTTATTTGTGTTACTCTGATGTGATATTCTGTTAACTGAAAATAATAACGTGTCTTTCTTACAGGCCCAGAGCAAACCTAATGTTTTTGCATAATCATGTTTGTTTAACTTTAATAACTCGTCTGTATTGTTTTCACTAATAATATCATCAAGTATAGACGGATGATTGGACCGCCATTTACGTAAATGGAAATGTGCGGTCTGTAAAGTTTGAATGACTCCTTTACATATTTGTATTAAAGTTTTTTCATCGTCATGCCCGGATATATAGTCATCTACGTAAAAATCGTGTAAAATTGTTTCACGTACATCCTTATTGGTGCATTCATGGGCCAACTGTACCAGACATCTAGTTGCTAGATACGGCGCTGATGCCGTCCCATATGTGACTGTGTTTAATTTATATTGTTTAATTGGATGGCTGGGGTGTGATCGCCAAAATATTTGTTGCAAACATCGTTGATCATCATTTACATAGATTTGTCTATACATTTTTTCTATGTCTGACGTCACTACAAACTTATATTGTCTAAATCGAATCAATATGCTAAGTAAATCGTCTTGCACTGTTGGCCCAATATGCTGAATATCATTAAATGATATGCCTGTGCTTGTCACAGCTGAACAATCAAAGACGGTGCGTAACTTTGTTGTGAGGCTGTCTTCACGCAACACGCCGTGATGAGGCATGAAATATGAAATGCAATCGTTTTGTGTGGATAGATTTTCTGACATGTGACCTAAATCTAAATATTCGTCAAGAAAAGCTGTGTATTTTTCTTTAAACTCTGGGTTGCGTTTAAATTTACGTTCTAAGGATTGAAACCTTGTTAAAGCCTGCTGTTTGGAATCGCCTAAAGATTCAGGTGATCCCTTTAATGGAATAGTAACAATAAATTTTCCATCTTTGTGGCGTTTTGTTGTCTGTGTAAATATTTGTTCACACTCACTCTCACCTTTAGTATGGATTTGTTGAGTAGAGGGAACTGATTCTAGTTCGAAAAATTTGTTTAATTTCTCGTCAAGCTCGCTGTTGTTTAGTAAATGACAATGGACTGTAAGGTTGGTGTTGCATTTAGAGTTCGATGATTTTATAGAGCCTGTTACAAGCCATCCTAATGTTGTTTCAATCAGAGTAGGCTTGTTCTTTCCCAGGGCAATGTGATTGTTTAGAAGGACATCCCAAAAGATGTCCGCCCCCAGCAACATCTGGACCTCAGACGGCATGGAAAACGTTGGATCTGCAAGGTTAATGTGAGGGGGAATGGAAAAGAAATTGCAATTAACTCGTGAAGTAGGTATCAACTGGGTGATATGTGGCACAACAAAACAATTGATATCAGTTGTATAACCACTGTTGGTGAGTGACGATATTGTAACATCACATCTTTTTGTAATTTTTGAAGACTGATTGTTCAATCCTTGTACTAATAGTGAAGTAGAATAACTGGGTATTCCTAATTTAGTTTGTAAAGTTTCTGTGATGAAACTAGATGTACTCCCATTGTCGAGCAGTACACGAACTTTGTGTGTATGACCGTCACAATCTTGTATGTTGATTAAAGCAGTGGATAAAAGTACCTGACTGCAATGTATGGATGAGAGTGTGACACTATTCGATTCTGTTTCTTTTTGTTCCTTTACGGTAGGTAAAACGACACAACCTTCCGATGAGGTTGAAACCTTCGGAACAGTGTTGTTATTGTGTAAAAGAGTGTTGTGCCGCTGTGTGCACAGCCTGCATGAACTGAGCCTACAACGCGGTTCGTCATGTCCTGTACGCAAACAATTTGTGCATAGATTTAATTGTTTTACTCGTTCAATGCGCGTTTCAATCGGCATTGATTTGAATTTCGTACATTGGTAAATTGTATGATTATTCTTGCACACAGGACATTTAAACAGCGCTTGTTTTTGTGTTTGGTTAACCACGAACGTCTTAGGACGATTGTGGGTAATATCACTGTGTCTGCGTAGTGATTGTTGTTGTTTTTTATGTGTTGATGATTCTTCCACGGTCTCTAGCAAATCCGCACGATTTTTTAAAAATGTATTAAAATCTTGTAAAGTAGGTAATCTCGTAAGATTGTTGCGTTCTTCTTCCCAGTCGCGTAGTGTGCTTGGGTCTAACTTAGTAGTTACCATATGTATTATAATCATGTCCCAATGTTCTACAGGTAAATTAAGTGTTTTTAAAGCCCTTAAGTTTCGATTTACGGAATCTATAGTGTTTCTTAAAGCCTTTGAAGATTCTTGAATTACTGGTGGTATATTGAATAATGCTTGTATGTGATTGTTGACTAATATTCTATCATTATGGTATCGATCACATAGCAAATCCCATGCGACGTCATAATTGTCTGCTGAGAATTCTAATGATTTAATAATTAGTGAGGCATTATCCTTTAATGAATTCCGCAAATAGTGAAACTTATGGATTTTAGGAATTGTTGTGTTGTCGTGTATAAGGGACTTGTAAGTGTCGTGATATTCTAGCCACTCCTGATAGCGTCCAGAAAAGGTCGGCAAGCTAATAGTAGGTAATTTAATGTTTGGCCTACCCGGAGATCCAGTGCTATCAACACCTGTCACTGACCCGGTATCCTGCTCCGCAGAAGCAGCATTGAGCAAGTCCTGCGCCACAGCCACGCAACTGAAGTAGCTGGTCTCAAAAACCTCCCTTTCCTTGTGTTCGTCACCTGAAATTTCCACAAGACCTTCTATATCAGTCTGAACTGAATCAAACTCGTTATATAAATCTAATATTTTAGTTAAACGAGCCTTTAACTCAAGTTTTTGTACGTTATTAACCTTTTTACTAGGCAAAAGAGTATCTAAATATGTTTTAAATATGGTAAGCTTTGCTTTATGACTAGCTCGAATTTTCTTTAATGATTTAAGATCCATTGTGAAAACAAACAAATGATAAGCTTGCAAATGATACCAATCTCAAACTGTCCAGCTGAAAGCAATTAATAATTAGCACATGTTTAAATCGAAAGAGTGAAGTAAAAAACCTTATGAAGCGATACTTAAATTTTCAAAAATGCAGGTGCGTTGTTACCGCAATAGTGCAAAGCATAGGTTGGCACAATAATCAGACGCAAGCATAAAGTACGACGGCCGGGTGTCACGTAGGCCACGCGTCGTGAACTTTGGACCCACGGATTCACACTAGGTACAAAACTGCAAACCCCGTATCTTGGTTTCTCGAAACATAATAGTTCTTGAGTTGTAGATAAGTACGCAGCACAGCAATGATAGTATTTCTTGATTTATTCGTATTAAATATTGGTATTAAATACGTGAATTTGAATGAGTCACGCCTTGTTCGTCGTGTTCCGAAGTTTCTCGAACAACCTCGACAATTTCGATACTTCTTTGTCTTCAACACGGTGTCCAAAGCAGTATCCGGCTCGAATCCTTGTTGACGAGGGTTCTTGAAATGATACGCCTTTATATAGTTTCACAAACTGTATTATCAGAACACACGTAACCTTGAATTGAACCGAGTGATCGCTCGATCGGTCGGTGGCGGACTGACGACGCGTACGCCGTCGAGTGGAGGGGCACATTCGTTCGTGGTCCTTCGAGCCGGATCTAACTAACTAACTGCCAACATCCTCGCAATAAAATATTAGGTCCATTGACTCTCACAGAATTAAATGCAGCGCTGGAAGTTTTATGCAAACAAGTCCAACGTGATGTATATTGTAAACAATACTTACAGTTGATTAACAAACGCCAGCTGTCTCCTAAAGACAACCTTCTCAAATTAAACCCCTTTATTGACCATGTAGGTATAATACGAGTAGGAGGTAGATTGTCAAACTCACACTATGACTACAACACAAAACACCCTATCTTACTTGACGCATCACATCACATAACTAAAATATTGGCCGCACATTACCACAAAATTCTTTTACACGCTGGGCCACAGTTGTTGTTATCAACATTACGACACAAATACTGGATAGTCAATGGTCGTAATCTTTGTAGAAAAATTACCCGAAATTGCATATCCTGCCTTAGATTTGCAGGTAAGACTTACCAGCCTATCATGGGTAATCTACCTCTACATAGATTGCAAGCAGACTACCCATTCAGTAATACAGCTGTTGACTATGCTGGCCCTATCATGATAGCGAACAAAAAAGGTCGTGGCTGTCAACTGAAGAAAGCATATATTGCTGTTTTTGTTTGCCTAGCAGTGAGAGCAGTGCACATAGAACTTGTCACTGATTTAAGTTCTGAAGGCTTCATTGCAGCCTTAAATCGGTTTATTGCCCGCAGAGGTAAGCCAGCTATGATTTATTCCGACAACGGAACGAATTTCGTGGGTGCTTGCAACGAAATAGCTAGGTTTCTCAATAATCAATCTAACGACATTATTTCATATGGTGCTAAAAATGAAATCAATTTCAAATTTAGTCCAGCCTATAGCCCGCATTTTAACGGCGTAGCAGAAGGGTCGGTTAAATCGATTAAAAGGCATTTAAATCATGTTTTGTCAATGGCCCATTTAGATTACGAAGAGATGAACACGGTATTGGTTCAAATTGAAGCAATATTGAATTCTAGACCTCTCACCCCACTTTCATCTGATCCATCAGACTTAGTTCCTCTTACGCCAGCGCATTTCTTGATTGGACGTACACTCACTATGTTACCTGCACCCCAGGTCGACCAGACTCAACTTCATACGCTTTCAAGATATGAAAGGATACAAGCATTAAAAACTCATTTTTGGAATCGGTACTACAAGGAGTACATTTCAGAATTGCAGATTCGAAACAAATGGCAGACAGACAGAGGACAACCACAATTAGGAGACATGGTTCTCATCAAAGATGATCGGCTGCCCCCCAACAGATGGCTGCTGGGTCGTGTCATAACAGTTTATCCAGGCACTGACGGCGTCAACCGGGTGGCAGATGTCAAAACAACTTCAGGAACCTTACGTAGAGCTTGGAACAGGCTCTGCCCACTTACAACGAAATTGGACCAGGATGCTGCTCCTGTTCCAAGGGGGGCAGTTTGTTAACGAACGAATGCGCCCCTCCACTCGACGGCGTACGCGTCGTCAGTCCGCCACCGACCGATCGAGCGATCACTCGGTTCAATTCAAGGTTACGTGTGTTCTGATAATACAGTTTGTGAAACTATATAAAGGCGTATCATTTCAAGAACCCTCGTCAACACCATCTATTATCAATTAACTGACACCAGTTCCTTAAATAAATTATACCCGTCGTATTAGCAAAATAACATACATTTTAATAGGAGGGTGGCTATCGTTGAACCCTGATTATTAACAAAATCTCATATTTGAAGTACTCTCGAGATACGTCCTTATAAATCAAGTGAAACAGGACCGCTCGATCGTTGATAAAATTAGTGGTCCCTTCCCTAACTTATGTAGATCGGTCATTTACATAGGTAGGTACCACTAAATAGTAACATTGTTATTCAAATTCTCCTCAGTAAAGTTTAAGGAGGGTCTAGACCGCATAATTGTCTAGACGTACGTTGAGGGGTATCCCTATAGAAAATCTGCGGTTGTCTCAAATGTCACACTGGCTTTTATGTTCATAATATTTTTTATCCTATCGCAATGTGGCGTTGGAGTAACTTAAAAGTTACGTAAATAATAAATTGTTCTTGATTTTTTCTGAATACCGAGTTACAACAAATAATGTGAATAGATTATTGATTAAGGACGAATAAAGATAGCTGTGATGATACAGTTTGGAGAAACCTCTCACCGACTTTTTCGAGTGTGATGTGCAGACATGATTATCCTAAAACAGGTAAGACTTATTTTTTTAACGTAGAATATATACTCATACATATCAGTAATGTACTTTATGTCAATTAAACTTCCAACACCACATAAGATACCAAGATCACCTTTAAAATGTCTACCCAAGCGTGACTGATCAGATTGAAAAAGCGTTGAAGAAAATAAACAAAGCCAACATCCGGGGTAGCTTCTGAATATTTTCTTTGCAAAAATCACTTAGGCAGTTTAATTATCTTAGCATTTAGGCATTAATTCCCTTAGTTATAAGTCTTCCTTTATAACTTTCCTTAAATGGATCGTACATGGTATAGCAATCTACGAAGGAAACTCCTGTAAAGCCGATTAAACAATTGTTTATAATCGCTTTATGTGAAAGTTTATACTGCGCCCATCACTTTAGTATTTTTCATGCTTTTTTTATTGCAATGAATGGCGAGACCAGCATGACGTAGGCCTTATGGTATAATGATATGACCGCTCATGAATAGTAGCAAAAACAAACCACACCTTGAATTACAAAGCAATGTTTGGCATTGCAATGCGCTCACAATCCTGAGACATAAGATGTAAAGTCTCAATATGTCCAATAGTTATTCTACTATTAACTTACCATACTGTCTTTGATTTCACCTAAGATGTTAAATGACATACATAATTATTGTTTTTTAATCATCCTCACTTTTAACCCTCATAAGAAATAAACATAGATTAAACCTTTTTTCTCATTTAAAACTTTCAAAATACAACAAATATCGCTTTTACACGCTCCATCAGATTTAATGGAATATTAAAATTTAACTACTAGCATTCCCAATCGTCCCGAAACGCTCACTCTAAATCTTTGCCAAGGTATTTGCTCCAATCGCACAGTTCACTTGCTCTTATTTCAACCTCAGTCGTGCTTACGTACTAATATTTATGTGTCCATAAATCCGGGCTGCATTTCCCTGCGGATTTACAAATGTACCATTCAGCCACATGCATTTACGCTTCGGCAACGCAAATTAATGGCAGTCATGAAGGCAATCGCTCAGTTAACTGATTGGAAACATTTTAAAATCTTCATTCGTCGAATTTGTTCGCTATAAACTTTTTTGGCTGTGGGAATGGTTTTAAGGCTCCTCTTATAGGGCGTAAGAAACTTTTAAACTTTACTTTCGCGATCAAAGTCGACCTGTACTTGCTAACCGATTCTCTTTGACTCTCTGGCAGTTTGCCAATTTTTTGCCAGACAAAGGTCGGCCAACAAGCGTGGAATATATTTGGTAAAATGGAAAAATTACAAAGGATTCTGTGTTTACTTATAGGACCTTGTGTATAAAATCGCTCCTTAGCCGCTCTGTTTGTGTGAATTTTGATAACATGTCGCTATCTATGTCTTTTGTGGTTTAGTACTCCCAATACACTGAAGATAGACAACATTAAATATTTCTCGTCTTCAAACACTCAATATCACGTAGATTCATCAGATCATATATCACGTAGTATTTTCCAAATGAAGTTTCTACGCCACAATTGAACAATATCATTGACCTGTCTGCTCTTTGCTTAAATGTACTCACATAAAAATATAACTTTCCACAGAAGCAATACAGTTATTATGTTTATCAACGTAAATCTTTTCCAAGAAGATTAAGCTGCTTTTTTCAATAAGAAGATATTAACAATTTTTCAAAAACTTTCCAAGATATTATTGTTCCAAATTTAAGTGCTTTTTCTACTTCCTCAGGTCTACATCTAGAGACTTTGTACCCTTTAATTGTAACATTGTTCCATTATTTTAGATCGGTGAATAGTATCATTTCTTTTTCTTGTTTTTTCTTTTGTAAATATATAGTTGTTTGTTAGTTGCTCTCTTTTTAAAGATCATTTAGTTAAATTAACTTATAAGTAGTGTAGTTAAAAGGTTCTTGTACCAGCACTAAAGTTCCTGATGATGCTTTAGTACTCTTTACTAACTGATAAAGATTTGGACCTTAGATAAATTCTGGAGCAGAAATCGTGGGATTAATCATTCTCTTCTCGTAAATAACCTCAGAATAGCAGCAGGATATCACTAGATGCAAGCCGCTTCCAAATTCCAATAGATCTCAGTCACGGCATACAATTATCGAAACAAACCAATAAACAATTTAACTTTCATTGATATATTTTTATTATATTATCTGTTTTTATAGATTTTTATCTCAATATGTATCGTCTTAACAAATTAGATCGATATTTATCGATTATCGGTTTGCATGCACGCAGTCGCAGTGGGTTTTTTTAGTGGAAGCTACTAGTTCACCAATAGACTTCTTGTAGTCGAAAATCATGATGAGTATCCAAGCATGTGCGTGTGCGTGGTGGCCTGTTGGTAAACGGACTAGACGCGGCTGCCCACATGTTCAGGGTGGTCGCGGGTTCGAATCCCAGGGCACACCTCTGACTTTTCGGAGTCATGTGTGTATTGATAATCAATCACCACGCACTAAAACGGTGAAGGAAAACATCGTGAGGAAACCTGCATACCATAGCGATTCATAAGAATTTCTATGGTATGTAAGTCCGCCAACCCGCACTAGGCCAGCGTGGTGGACTATATGGCCTAACCACTCTCAATCGTATTCTCGATTGTAGAGTAGGCCCGTGCCCTGCAGTGGGACGTATATGGGCTGATACAAATCCAAGCATGGCCTGTGATCGTTCTGTCAAACCACGTTACACCAAAGCAGTAATTACCCGCCAAGTCACTAGGCTAAATCCTCGAAAGCAATTATCAAGTACGGATCTAAATATAAACATTTCCAAGTTATAATTATGTAAATAGTAGCCCGCCGGAGCGAGCCCTCACGTCTGCATCACACTGAAATGTTTCGTTGGAAACTAGAGCACAGTGACTAAGCAGCCGTGCATTGTTTGTACACTTGATGAATTTCATGCATAATATCATTACACTCGCACATACGACACAATTTGCAAGCCTGGCTTATTCTGCGTCGGTATTACTCGCAAAATACGCCACGATCTGAATAAAGTATGCGGAATTTACCTTAATTAATTATTGTTTATGTAGGAAATGTTAGGTATGTTTAAAAGTTTATAAGGACAAATTCCATAGGCATCTTTACATACATATCTCACTTTGTTAAACTGTATTTTAAAGCCCGCATGTACCAATCACGTTGCTTTAAACTTCCAAACAAACACAGTCCAACTAAAACTCAATCATTCTCTTTGTCTCTCTCTCTGTTCCTCCCTACACTAACAGCCGCTGCCAATAAACAATCCCAATCCAAAATTTGGCATTTTAGATTGACAGCTCAATCTTCTTTCTGATACTATATTGCCAATAATCAATCTCAGTAGTGAAAAAACTATGGCAACATGACAAGAGACCAATCGAAAAGTAGAAAGCAATCCAGATTGACTTCAATCTAATTTTTTCGATTGATTATTGGCATCGGCCGTAAGTTACGATCAGTCGTGTGAACCACCTTTTTGCTGTAGGTAAACATGATTAATTAGGAGCGGATCTCTCCTACTTCATTACAAGGTATAAATTGCTTGAAACTAAGCAATTAGTACATTTACGTCTCGTACCCTTCTCATAGCCTTTTGCAATGCCTGGGTTTTCCACCTGCGATCCTAGAATTTTTGGGGATTTAAAAGTGTTAATACTTTTTTAATATTTTTTTCAAAAAAGTGGACTGAAAATGCACCCCAACAGTCACATACATAGTTCTGACCCAAAACTAAGATCAAGTCTTGTGTCGTAGGTATCAGGAACGAGAGACTTTTCGGTCTCACAAACACCCAAACCTGAAACAAAAATATCTGAAGTTCACACAAATATTTGTACGGAGATCGAGCCCGTAGCCTCTCGTCTTACAGCGTCTAACCAAATATGCCACGGAGGCTAAAACGAATGTTAATTACAATTAATTCAAATTACCCCCAAAACAGTTAATTCGTATAATTAGTGTGTGCACTAATATATCTTTCTTTTATTACCTCGTGGCTACACCTACGTTGTAATGACTGTGTTAATATATCCGAACATTCATTTACCGTGGCATATATTAGTACCATTTACGACTATTAGGTATCCCGTGAGGACCGCACCGGGGCTTGAATAGGCACTTTTATTAACCTATCAAGCCTCCCCGATTGTTCCCGACGTCTAAACAGTGTTCTATAGTCTTTGTTTCAATATTGTTAGCGTAATTTATGGTCTGATAAGAAAGGCGACCAAAATTAGGAGGCGCTTTGACGTGTAACTGCTGAAGGATTTATGTTAAAGTTACTAGCTACTTAGTTTACGGGGTTTTACAAAGCTATTGTTAGGATTCTGTACATCAAGTAACATTTGTTTTAAATATATTTAGTACGTGGATAGGCTGTAAAGTACCTCTCGGTTATTTCACTACAAATATCCAAATACCTACTCAATTTATGTGTTAGTTTTTTAGAAATAAACTCATGTCATTGTTACATCAATAAAGATTTTCATTTTATATCAGAATGTAAATAAAACTTAAACTACTAAATACAAGATACTAAATTATTACGAATTCACTGAAATTCACTTTTCTTTTGTAATCCAATTTAATTTACGCCACAACTATCTATAGTGTTCATTATTATTGATAGCGTTGAATCGGTATAAACAAAAATAAAGCAGACTGGCGATCAAAAATAAAACTATTCTTATTATAATGAATGGCGAGACGAGCTTGCCATTCGCCTAAAGCTAAGCGATACGACCGCTCATGGACAGTAGTAAAACCAAACAACACCATGTATTACATAGCAATACTTGTCGTCCCACTGCGCTCGCTATCCTGAAATGATAATCCTGCTGTTTAGCGGAAGAACATTGCAATGGTACCTTCCCAGGCGGCGTCTTACATAAAACTTTAGGTAACCATAACACAAAGAACAACAAATACATTAAATTAATTTCATTTCTTTGTGCATTTACATGAAATTAAAAAAAAAGCTTTTTGTGAAAAAGTAATCGTAGGAAATATTCACGATTCCGGGCTGAATGTAGGCTGACGTAACTATGATTGAAGACTTACCGCCCTGGCATTTGACGAAAGGTTGCAATAACTTGCGAAAAAAGTAACGGACATTTGGGTAATCCATTACAAATTATACGCCTTATTTGTTATTTTAAGGTAATCTTTTTGTGTATTTATAAAATGCCTCGGTGGCGTAGTATAGTAAGAAAGCTGAGGTCGTATCCCAGGTCGGTCAAAGTGATGTTGGATTTTTCTATTCTTTATCAGCCCGGAGTCAGGAATTTGTGCCTGATATGGCGATAGGCTCGCCAACTATCATATAGTGGGACGGAACATAGGTGGGTGTCCTGGCACCTCAGCCTACACCTTCTGCAAAAAAAGGCGTGAGTTTATGTATGTATGTATTTATAAAAATACGCCGTATGGTTGAAGTGAATTGTTCTTGGAATTGTACCTTGATTTGAAGACATAAAACCAGTACAAAAAAAATCTGCCCACCTTTACTAACACGAGTGCACATCGAATTTCTGAGTATCCATTTTTAATTTCCGTGATTTATTCCAATAAAGATTTTTTATAAAATCGTTATTTGACATTTAAATGTTACCATTTTTCTAACAATAACGAGCTTATATGTGTATAATATTATATATATGTGTATAATAAAACTGTGGTTTTAAAACATATTTTAGTTATCTATATCTAGTTACTATGAATCAGAGTTTCTTTTGCTACTCGGCTAAAATAAGTTTTAAAATTGTCTATGAACAAAGCCTTAAATCTTTTGCTAGCCCGAAACCAATCCAACGAAAATTTCGTACGTCTGAAAAACATCGTAAGCTAAATATAACTTAAAATAACACTTGTACACACGCCCTTGTCGTAATATTAAGGACATTATCTAGATATTTAATAGACTTGTGAACATGAGCCGTCTTCAACCGTCAGTCTCCTTAAAACATAACATCTCTCAAGCCAGTCTAAAATAAACACGAAATTCCAATTATGACAACCAAACTAAACAGAAATGAGATCCATGACACAATATTAATCTAAATTAGTAAAATAAATAGACATAAATACTGCTTTCAATTCACCGTTCCGTTCTTATTGATCTATATAGATGGGATCGACGAATCGCTTCACTTGAAATGAGAACTGAATGCTTACAAACACTGTAGACTCAAAGGTAGGCACTAAACGAAGGAGAAATAACAATATCCTTTATACGAGCGAACGCGTTGGACAAAGGCGCCAGGGACTGTATGAGGCGTCGATCGTTTCTTTGAAATCGTCAACTTGAAATGTGTTAACATGTCACAGGAAATGTTTAAAGTGATGTCAGTCTGCTGCTGCGCGTGTTGTTTCACACGGAACTGTTTTGCCGATGCGATTCTTACTCAAATCATATTCGTTGTTTTATAGAAGTGTGTGGTGGCCTATTGGTAACGGACCAGACGCGACTGCCAACATGTTCACGGTGGTCGCGGGCTCAAATCCCAGAGCTCACCTGTAACTTTTAGGAGTCATTGGTGCTTTGATAGTCAATCACCACGCACTATAACGGTTAAAGAAAACATCGTGAGGAAACCTGCATAGCGATTTATATGAATTTCTATGGTATGTAAAGTCTGCCAACCCGCACTAGGCCAGCGTGGCAGATTATATGGCCTAATCTAACCGCTCGCAATAACGAGATACTTACCACCAGTAAAGTACCACCAGCAGTTTATCTCCTCTCAGCCTCCAAAACCTTGTTAACGCATACGAATCACCAGGCATCAATTTCTCGCTCGGCTCGCTAATTTGATGTGTTAAAACAAAAATGAGCTTAATATTTAATCTCCACAAGAGCAGCGCTGTCTCAGCTAAAGTAAGAAAGGGGACAGAAGACGCCAAACATTTCTTCAAATGCTCACATTCTCGTGTTGTTTCTATGTCACAGTGCAAATGAATTCCGAGGTGCAATTCACCTAGATTTCCTAAGTTTTAATGATGTGAGTTAATTACACGTAGCGTTATGCCGTGTGTACAGAACAATTCGCGAGCCGTGCGTGTTTACGTTGCTAAAACATACATTAAGCTTTAGTAAATTAACATTTTACTAAAGGCTCTTTCACTCGATATTTTACTGGTAGTAGGACTCTCATATGTGAGAGGTCTCCTGGGTAGGTCCCACCGCAATGTCTACTTCTTCTGACAAACTGCAGTGTAAACGCACTGATCTGTCCCGGTTTAAAGAACAGTGTAGGCAGTCACTACTGGACGTATTGAGACTTAAGTTTATGACTCTGGATGGCGAGTGCAGTGGAATTCCAAACTTTGCTTTGTTATTCATAGTGAGGTTTGGTTTTGCTACTGTCTATGAGCGTTGTGTTGCTTGGCATCGGGTGATTGGCATGCACGTCTCGCCATTCATAACAATAAAAAAATTACCGAGAGTTGAATAGATTAGGTTCTTTATTGTTTCATATTTTTATAGTCTGACTGATATGATATCATTCTGTACCTGAACCAAATAGCTTTCTTATAATATAAATGAGCAAACAGCTATTCTAAAGCGAAATGATAATAATCATTACCAATGAACAACTCCATAAACCAACTTAGAATTTTAGATTTTTTATTGATTGTATGTTTTCCGTTGGGAATATAAGATTTGGAGTTAAAATTAAAGGTTTTTATTATATTTCGCTGATGATCAACCTAAAAATGATTTCTCATCTTGTATAAACTTCTTACGTTTCGGATAATTATAAATACTCGAAATCAGGTCGTGCACAACACGGCTGGCTTTCAAGATGAAGGTTCGGCAATTACTCCTCGCCGAAGTAGCAGATTCTCACCACTAATGTAGGTATTTATTTATTTATTTGTATATATATATATATATTTTAAAGTATTTATATATATATATATATATATATATATGTATGTGTATGTATGTATGTGTAGGTATATGTATAATAATATTGGTAAATATTAATCATTAAATTGATATATATTCGTATAAATATTATTATTTATGTTTTATATATGTATATATATTCTCTTCTCATTTATTTCGTTACATATTTATAAGCACCTGCTTCCGTCTCTCTGCACTACCTTAAGGTTGGCTGGTAGAAAATGCCCTTAGGCATTAAGTCCGCCTGTACTATTGATGTGTACAAAGTATTAAAATAAAATAAATAAATAAATAAATACACCCAATAGTCACAATGATACTCCTGATCCCACATTAAGATCTATTAGGTCTCGTGTCTTGGGTATTAAGAACTACGAGAGACTTTACGGTCTCAGAAACACCCAGACCCGAAAGAAATTCAAAAACATTTATCTTGGTGTGGGGATCGAACCCGCAGCCTCTCGGAACACAGCCGGCATCTACCCGCCACGCCACAGAGGCTAGGTTGCCGTAAAATGTTATTTTCTACTCTACTGTATTAGGTGTAACTTATAAATAGTAGTAAGTATTTTGAATAAATAAATAAAATAAATAAAATAATATATAAATAAAATCTTTAAAAGATTTCAAGACGGTTAGGTCGTCCATCCAAAGTTCGTCTGGATGATATCGCCGCCAGCGATAAGACTACCAACTTTATTATAAATATAGATGAAGACTACGACGGTGGCGTAGTTGTACTTCGATACGGTTACAAAGCTGAGGCCTTGGGTTCGAATCCCTGGTCGAGCAAAATCGAATTGGATTTTTCTATAACCTATCAACTCGGGGTCAGGTATTAGTACCCGATATAGGCTAGACCCATTTTACATCGTGGGACGGAACGTACAAGACGAAATGTGGGTATCCTGGCACCTCTGCCTACCTCTTTTGAGAAAAGGCGCGAGTTTACGTATGTATGTAAAAACGATTTTTTGTGTTTTTCTCTTTTTGTTTGGACAATAAAGTGTAATAAATAAACTACTCGTAGGTAATTCGCTTGATTGATATTGGAAGGCAGGCTTGTCCATGAACAGAGCAATAACATAGAAAAGTAAACACTAATAAACCCAGACAATTCTTGTGCACAAAAGATCTACCACCTAGAAATTACTCAAAGAAATACCTTTACCTAACATAAACGCACGTATAGAAGCGGTTTGTCCTTCTACGTCTTTATGACACTGCGGCTTTTATTAAAACCTAAGGAACCAAGTAAACTAACAAAAGGACCACAACAAAGCAAAACTCATGTAGACGAAGACAAAACTAGAACTTACTTTCCAAAAGGCTCGAAAATAAACCTATACCGCAAAAGATTGGGCGACCCAGAAAGCGTCCAAATATTGAAGAAAGTTTCCAACAAAGCGATATCGGGGTCAGAATTTAGGCTGTATTAGACAAATGAAAGGCATCCAGGTTGGTCGTATGTCTGCCAAGTGTTGGCCGTCAGACCTGCGTCAAACTGTAATTACGATTTACCACCTCCAATGGACAACAAAGGAACAAATCAACGTCAGCCCCGCTATGAATCGTACTAAATTACCTTCGGAGGTAATACTAGCAACTTTTATGTAAAATAGCGGAAAGTCGCTATTGTTCACTTATTGTTTACAGTACGTATTTATTACAGCTATATTTAAGTAGCTATTTTAGCTACATTTGGCTAAAATAGGTGAATGATTATATGATTCGGCGTTATTATTATCATCCAAGGTGGTTTGCAAATAATAGAGGATAAAAGGTCAGTTACCTATACTATTTTTTTTAATACTATAATAATGAGAACAAAGGGTAAGACAATATAAATATTTTTGTTACTCTAATGGTATCTTTGAAAAGTCTCAATAAAAATCGAACCAAATTACTATCCTGGCTTTGTACTCGACTTCTTTGATTGAAAAACAATTGGACTACAAGTCATAAGTCATAAGTACTTTACACAATTAAGTAAAGGCGCAGTTTTAAAAATTAAAAATATAGACAAACAAAACTCCCAAATAAAAGGGGTAGGCAGAGTTGTTACTAACGCTACCCAAGGTTTACAGAGTCTATTTCCGTACTAAGTAGTTACTCGGCCGAAAGATCGGTAAGGCGACTCCAAAAACCACACTGAAAATACTCTGAATATGTGTGGTAACTCATTGACATATTTTTCTAGTTTGTATTGTTTCATTTTGTTTTTATTTATGGTGTACAATAAAGCTTATATAAATAAATAAATAAATAAAATCAAATGCATTTTAATTTAACAAACTTAAGACCCGTTTTGGAATGTAACATCAGTTATTTAAATACCTATGATCCCAAGGGTCTCATACAAAATCTGAGCACGGCATGGTCGAGTCTTGTCATGGGTATTAGTAACCAAAAGAAACTTCGATCTCACGAACACCCAAATCAACAAATACGTGTGGATTACAAAAAAAATGTTTTGGATCCAATCCACGGCCTAGGATTTGAAAGCCAGCGTCTAACGTCAACAAAGTTGCTAAACATATAGAAGAAGGCCTCGCTAAGGAACACCGTTTCCTGTCCATGATGTTTCGCGACGCTATTGAAATTAAAAACATCCAAATTTCAATAGAGAAGATGGCTTGAAACTTGCACAAGCATGGGATCCAATTCTACATTTAATTAAATCGGAACCCAAAAAACCAGACCTCAGGACACTGTGAGCTCATTCTGCGTAGATCGGATCGCAATTACAGACTAACTATTTAAATTAACTTTTTAATTTAATAATTGTAAAATAAGGGTAGTTGAATTGTAACAGTCACAGAGCAGATGACTAATACCTCAGCTCATCCCGTAACCACGAAATCTGTAAAGTAATCGAAACGTCGGGAAGTCAAAAATGTTAATATTATTAATAAAATACGAAATCGACGATAAAATCCGTAAATAATAATTTTATTTCAATTTAAGATGATAATACTTCAAACCCATTTACAAACCTGAATCATAAATCATAGGAACATACATTTAATTCAGAAGGCGGGTAGACAAAGGTTAAAATCGGAACAGCATCCATCAATTAAGAGTTTGAAGTAACCCCTACTAAAGTATCCACATTTATTTTATGGTGCATAGAGGGCGCTGATGGGCGGTCGATTTGCGACGTACTGATTGTTTTCGCCTTGACACGAAAGTGTTCCATAAAAGAGTTATTCCGTAATCAGATTAAGATTGCTTATCTAAATTATGGAAAGTCATTTCGGAAGTGTGTTTTGTGTTGTATAAAAATTAGATTTTTAATAAAAATTTGTAGAGATATGTAAATTTCATTTTTAGAATAATATAATGTATAAAAAGTGTATATTATTTTGTATTAAGATTTTTTATATAGATCAGTGTTGTTTCATGGTCGGCAAATATTATGTTTTTAATGTAGGTAGTTAATATTGGGTTTAACGAAACGTGGGTGTCCTGGTAGAATCTCTATCTAGCCCTTATGAAAAAGGCGTGTATTTATACTGTATGTACGTATAATACTGATAGTAAGTTGGCTTTACGTGAGGTCAACATAATATAATTTTTGGGCGTCGGTAATGGATCATACATGTTATTTTATGACAGCCCGCCTATCCGGCGTCATCATAATGGGAAATTATCTGAGTAATTTAGTAAAGCTTGTTTACATATGCTATGTTCGATACTCGCGTCGAGAGAAATGTGCTGCCCACAAATATTTATTTCTGGTCTGGGTGTTTGTGAGACCGAAAAGTCTCTCGTAGTTCCTAATACCCACGACACAAGGTTTCGATCTTAGGCTCAGTTGCACCAAGTAACTTTGCCAATACCTTTGCCTATGAAAATGTCATCGCCATACATTTGAGACGTATTTGACCTTGCGAATGTATGGAATTGACAGTTTCAAGGGCAAAGGTATTGGCAAAGTTAGTTTGTGCAATTGAGCCTTAGTGTGGAGTCAGGACAATGTATGTGACTGTTGGGTGTTATTTATTTATTTCTTCGCTAATTTACTTATTGCTTTAGTTCGATCATACATATTACACCTTAGTGACTACATATTCCTGAAGGAGTTGGAGGTACTGCATACATTTTAAAGCAGTTACAAAGTTTCAGTAGTAACCATAAAACAATCAAATCATTCGCGTATAAGGCCCGGCGCCCATTATCGGCATCGGCAAGGAAAAGGATCCTTCGGCATCCTACATGCAAGCGCACACTATCGGCAATTATGCTTTGGCATGCTGCAAAGTTCTTAGGGATGACGAGGCGTCCTTAAGGATGCCGCACTATTATCCCTATATTATCACAAACTATCCCCCGAGTGTTGCCTCGGCGCCGGCGGCGTACCGAAGGTTGCCGAAGGATGCCGAAGCATCCCGAAGCATTCTCAAGGCTGCCGATACACCAGCCTCAAGCATACCGAAGCGGTATTTTTGTTATTACGACCACATATCACGGAAATTTCTACTTTATTGCCATTATGTTATAGTATATTGCTATTTGCCACCTAAAATCCTCAGTCGTACCGATGCCGATAATGGGCGCCGGGCCTAATTTGAGCTTGTGCATTTTATATTTTGAGTACCTAGTGAGACAAGAAATAATAATACGAAATTTAAATTGATTTGTAATAAAAATAATGCAAATCATGCTGTATATTATCCATAAATTGTATCAACATTTACATAATTTAATGGTAGTAGGTCTCTCATGAAGTGCGTGGTGGCCTGTTGGTAAACGGACTAGACGCGACTGCCAACATGTTCACGGTGGTCGCGGGTTCGAACTCCAGGGCACACCTCTGACTTATCGGAGTCATGTGTGTATTGATAGTAAATCACCATGCACTAAAACAGTGAAAGAAAACATCTTGAGGAAACCTGCATACCATAGCGATTTATAAAAAAAATTGTATTGTATGTAAGTCCGCTAACCCGCTCTAGACCAGCGTGGTGGACTATAAAGCCTAACCACTCTCAATCGTACCGTCGATTGTAGAGTAGCCCGTGCCCTGCAGTGGGACGTATATGGGTTGATACATACATCTATACAGGTTTCTTATATGTGAGGGGCCGCCTAGGTAGGTATAACCACCATGTATATTTCTCCCACCAAACAGTAGTGTCAAAGCACTGTTGTGTTTCAGTTTGAAGGACGTTGTAGACAGAGTAACATATTGAGACTTAGCATAGTATGTCTCAGGATGGCGAGCGCAATAGAATGCCAAGTTTTACTTTGTAATTCATGGTATTGTTACTATTCATGAGCGGTGATATCGTTTACCATCAGGCGAGTGGCATGCTAGTCTCGCCGTTAATTGCAATAAAAAAATAAGCAACGAATATCATACTATGAAGCACAGAAATAAGGGTATATCCCTTAGAGTATATATATATAGAGGGAGCGCTGGTACTTCAAAAACGTAGATGTAAATGGTGGTGCCGGGCCACCTTTTTCTGCCCTCCTATTGGCTAATATTGGAACAGGTTGTGCAACACACATAAATTATTTGAAAAAATAACTAAAAAAAAATATTTTATGTCTATTTCATTCCACTCAAATTCGTTTTAAAAGGATAATAGCTAAATATAATTTCGGCTAATAAAGGAATTTATAGAAATGTATTGCTAAACATTTAATTCAATTTTTACTAATATAGGTGCGCTACCAACATTCTGTATCAGCCCATATACGTCCCACTGCAGGGCACGGGCCTCCTCTACAATCGAGAGTACGATTGAGAGTGGTTAGGCCATACCAAAATTACGAACAAGAAAATATCTACGTTTTTCGAATCGCGAATGTATGACAGCGCTCCCTCTATATATAAATACTCTAAGGTATATCCATAGAAATATATTTCTGTGGGTATATCCGTTTCAAAACATTTACCAACAGACGTTTTATCAACTAAAACGTAATAACAGTGAAACTACGAGAAAATATTTTAATTTCCCCACGGCACTTATTAAATCTTCTGCAAAAACGGAGACGTATTTCACACGGAAAAAAATAATATGCACAACACAGTCGTGAAATTGCATTCCCTTGTAATTCCGAAAAGTGAGCAATTACCAACTTCAGGAGTGCTTTTAGCGATATTTATTGTACAATCCCGTGTTGATAGGGTTACTTTGCCGGGGTGAATGTTAATGAGTGTTACTTTGTTAATTTAAATATTTCGCCTAATTAAAACCGTGCTCTGAGTGTTTATTGACGCCACGTGCAAAACGGGTTAATGTGACGTGTTAACCCTTCACTGCTTTTTGTCTGTTGTTGGAAAAGTTGGACAATGATTTATTCACGGTTGAATTTTATAGGCTTTGTATTTCCTAATAATGGAATGCGCTTTCTCTACGATTGTAACGATTCAGCATTTCATACATTGAAGGAATTGTATTTAATATTAAAGGATATCAATAATGCCTAGGCAATACTAGAAAAAACGACTAGAAATGACGCGTTGAATTAGGGATTGTGATAAGTAAACAAAAAAATATTTTTAATAACTTGAATCATAATGTAAACGATCGCAGGAAGTCGCTGGATGCAGGCCGCTTCCAACAGGTCATTGTGGAGATCCTTGGGGGAGGCCTATGTTCAGCAGTGGACTTCCTGTGGCTGATATGATGATGATGATAATGTAAACGATAATGTTGAATAAAATTCTAAGTGCTGTCAGGTAAGTTTACATAAACAATACTTTTAAACTTTTAAAGTTAAGATAGAACATAATATAAATAAAAAGTATTACAAAATCAATATGATCCTAGTTTTCAGTAACATAAACATGCTACAACTTTTGTGTAACACAAATACGAGTGAAAGTTTTAAAGCTAACTAGACTGAACGGCACGCAAGAGTAGTTCAGAGAAGTTTAGACAAAGAAAAATAATTTTATACGCTATAAAATTTTATAATATTTTTTTCTCGACGGTGTATAAAATATGGCGTAAATATAAAATTAGTACTTTAGGAATTATTCGAAAGCAGGTCACGGCGACCAACGCACTTTTGTTGTGTTTCGACGTGTAATATATTTAGCTTTAGGCTTGAATAACGCCGACACAGTTGTGTCAATCGGCAACAAATAACTAGGTATCGTCATTGGTTACTCTACTTCCAAAATATTGTACTTAACGTAAGATTATTTTCACTCATATAACGCGTCAGTAAATAAAAAATATTAAAAAAACAGAACGTCTAAATTATAACTGTTTATTTTAACCCATTTATTTCTTCCACACACAATACAAAGAAATATTAATGTAAGTATATGGTAACATACATATATATTTTCACACATACGTATGTATAAACTCACGCCTTTTCTCTCAGAAGGGGTAGGCAGAAGTGCAATCAGGTTCCACCACATTTCATCTTGTATTTTCCGTCCCATAATTTGATAGCCTATATCCATATGTGCACAATTCCAGACTCCGGTCTGATAACGAACAAAAAACTCCAATATCACTTTTCCCGACTCCAGATTCGAACCTGGGACCATGGCTTTGCAATCACACCGTAATACAACTGCGCCACCGACGCGTTTATTTTCAATTTATTATAAATTACCGTTATAAATATCAAGTATCAGCTGCTTCCATCGTATTTATCTAAAGGAACATTAACGAGGAGTAATAGAACGCTTTCAAAGCATCATTGTTTACAGAAGTCTATCTGCGAGTAATTTGAGCTCGGAGAGACATTTAAAAGTTTGTTTAGATAGGCGGATAAGTAACTTGTAGGAAGCGACGTCGCTGAACAAAATGTTTTTGGTATTTAGCTAATGAATTTGTGAATAGTTATGTCTATGTTTTTTGGTGGAGATGTATTGCGTCTTTGATAAAAAGGACACAATTGCAATTAGTGTATAAGCGCCAATGAAAATTGCAGAAGTAAATACAAAATCAGAATTAAATAGAAATTACAAACAAAAACACAGTTTTCATTATTTTTGCGTTAACCTACAATTCATTACTGGGAATGTTGCTGAGTATAGGAATAACAATGATGGTAATTGATGTAATATTTATTCCGCAACTTTCCCTCATATGATTTTCAGAAAGAACTTTCTCTCATCTTATGCAGAGAATAATAATTATAATCTTTGATTAGCAATGCCTAACGTACACAACCTACCCACAGAGCAATGACCTGATCGAGCTTTGTTTTTCATATATTATTTACTAAAATATATAAATATATATAAATATATTATTTATAAAAATATAATATGGTGAACAAGAAAAGGTCATTTTAAAATAATTAATAAATATTTTGAAATAGTAAAGTAATTAGACTAAATTAAAATAAAACAAATCGAATGCTATAATTCTCAATCAAAGATTGTTTAATTAATCTATATTCTTTTGGCGTGTGGCGAAATTTGGAACTAAAAATAAAACAATTTATTTAAAGCATGCAAGAAATGTTTTCATAATATAAAAAACAAGCATTTATACGAGTAATCTAATAGGATTAAAATGTCTAATATAATAAAATGTTTATAGAGAAAAACTGTTCCTCATGTTTTGACAACAGCATCACAACACATGCATTAAGACGCCAAATGTTGAAATGGTAGACAAAATAATAAGAGGCAATAAGGGATTATGGGTAATCTGTTCTATTAACCATTAACGTCGCCAGATCAATTTACCTTTCGTCAAGGATTCAGCGAAATCTTTTCAACAGATTGCTTTTTCAGGATAAGTGCTCTTTAGAAGTACAATTATGGCAACCTCTATTCATTATTCTCTTATAACAAATACGGGCTAATAAAAAAGGGTGGTACTTATTCAGTGAGTATAATGCTATTTTTAGTAGAATATTATTTACCAAAGTAGTGATTGATAAATTAAGACGAAAGATAATTTATCTCTACTATATCCGAATAAGCTCAGCTGAATAGAATAAGCTCCTTGAAACTTTGCGGTCCCTGGTTCAAAACTAGGTTTCGGTTATGGTGTTATAGCATCTCTAAATATAACTTTTTAAATTTTGGCCTATGATGTGAAAAAAAATATGAACACTTGGATGTAATTTTGTAAATAGAAAAATCTCAAAATATACGTGCTATTCTCAATCTCTGATTTTCTGAGTTGTGATATCAATTTTTTTTTAATTGAAGTAGTACGGATAATATTTTTTGTAATTAAACCCCGTACTTCATAGTTCAAGGAAACAATTCTATATAATTATATGTTTTTGGAAAATATGAAAGTAGGTACTATATCTGTAAACCCGTTACAAACGTTTGTTTAGATCAATTTTAGTAAAATGTTTGCCTAATCCGACAACGACGTTTAAGTGACACAGCGTTGGGAGCTCGTGAGGGATGGTTCCACATTCAATCCTTTCCATAGTGATAAATGGAGGGTGTCAGCTGCCTGATAGATGCGCAGTTTCATACAGAAATGTCTGTCGAATGTGCACGAGTTGGTACGATGACCGTGATAAAAAAAAATTTATTGGATGGTATCAAACAACTTTTTTTATTTTAACAGCTCCGTGGTGCAGTGTGTTAAACGCCGGCTGTGAAACGAGAGGTCCAGGGTTCGATTTCCACATCAAATCAAAAATTTGTATACACTTTAGACTGCCCTCTATTTATCCTTTTATCAAATCCATCCCATGGTTGTCTGTAAGACATTGCCTTTTGAGCGATAAGACCGCCAATTGTACTTTTATGATTGTTATTTTCGTTTAATTTGTATTTCTTTTTGTGTGCAATAAACTATTTAAATAAATAAATAATTTGTGTGAACCAAAAGTATTTGATCCGAGTCTGGGTGTTTGTGAGAAAAGTCTCTTGTTACCTTACCCACGACACAAGACTCTATCTTAGTAAGGGGTGAGTACTTTGTGTGTGACTGTTGGGTGCATTTATTATTTATTTATGCTTTATTGTACACAAATAAAAAAACACCTATAACCAGAAATAAGAGACAATTAATAGTACAAGTGGCGGTCTTATCGCTCGAGGCGATTACTATCGGACAACCATGGAATGCATAGAAGAGAAGGAAATAGAGGACAGTGTAAAAATAAAGAAGACTAGCTAAATATAATATAATTACACAAATATAATATACTTACTATACATATATACAGATTTAAATTATTCTCAGTTTTGTTTAATGTGTAACGCCCAAATACTGGAACGCAACTTAAATATAAATGGCGCTTAACTATGTTAATCCCGAATAAATGTACTGGCTAAGTGGGCCGTGCGCTGTTAAGAGCAACTTATTATTTGAATGGCGTTCCAGTATTCGGGCGTTAGTCGAATTTCGGATCCGCTGATACCACTCAGTAATAATAATACTTCATAATCACATTGTGCTGTGTAATATAAAGGATAATAACATAATACGAAGTCATATGTATTACATTTGTCATTGGTATGATCCCATTTTGTGATCGTTAGTGATACATGTAAACACGTAATTTGGTTTTTCGGATTGGATCTCACACGCTATAATTATGTGAATAAAGTTGGGTTCCCTTTGATTTTACTCAGTTTATTTATAATACATAGTATATTTAAAACTGAACCAGTTTTTGCAAGTATTTTCAATAAATGGCGAGCATGACATTCGCCTGATAGTAAGCGATACCACCGTTCATGGACAGTAGCAAAACCAAACATCATGAATTATAAAGCAATGATTGGCATTCCTCTGCGCTCGCCATCCTAAGACATAAGGTATCAATTGTCAATATATCCATTAGTTACTATGGTTACAATTTCCTTCTATCCGGAACATTAGATTACATACTTTACAAGTAACATAAAATCGAGTTGTACTCCTTTCTCCTCTTTTGCAATAAAAGTATCTGTCGACTAATTGCAAACATTGTTTTTGCCTTGGAAGCTTTCTGCCAGAACCATTGCTATGACAAACAAAATAAAAAAATGCCAGTCAGCTAATTAAGTTTTTTTCGTTATCACGCTTTCACACTTGGCCGTTCTCCAGTGCGCCGGCGAACATCAATCATCGTGTCATTTTCTGGCAGTGGACTTAGGAAAAATGACTTCATCGACTTTACACCCTTAGAGAAATTTCAAAGTCATTAATCTTCGGAACACCAACCGGATAATTTATACTCAGGAACTGTTCATTTTTCGATATTTTACAAGAATATCGAAGTCTAAACTGCTGCCATTCAGCTATTATATAATCTTTTTAATAGATCACTCTTCGCTGTTTTTGACAAGATAATTCATAAATAAACATTGACAAAGGGATAGGATGCGATGTCGGAATATTCGACGAAGGACCAAATTGACTTTCCGAGATCAAATTAAAAAGGCACTGACCGTGAAACAAAAAGTGTACGAAACCGGAAATGTGGATCTTCAAAGACCTCTTTGGTTTAAAAGGATGAAATGTAAAAGTGCATGAAATTGGGTTAAAAATCGCAGAGGGAATTTTCGTTCCATCTTCAATGTATGGCTTCGGAAAAGGTTTTAATTTGCAAAGCATTCTCTACTATAATGTACTATCTTTTTTTCGCTCATACACCGACGCAAATACTTTTACAGCTTTTACTAACGACAATAAACTTGAAGGCTAATTTAATGGCCCACAAAGCTATGTAGGTATGGGTGATTATACAAAAGTTGGGTAACTTTTGAGGATATTTTGTTTACTATAATAATTAAATCAAATTATAACAAATTCGGGTGCATATGATGACAAATCTAATGATTATATTGTTCCAAATCGGGCCAGTCACTTTTTTAAGTAAATTATGAGATATTTAAAATTTTCTGAATTTGACTGCCAGGGGACTGACGAGGCTAACATAGTACTGATAAAGTACACAATTTTCTAAGAATTATAATGAAATTTAATAAGAATTAGTACAAATCTCTTAGTTTTAATAATGGCACATGTCTTTTAAGTATTCAAATCACTTAGTAACAATTAAAAATAATTATAAAATTAAAATAAACGTAAATACCAATATCTTCAGCAGCTTTAACTGATTTTAGCGATTTCATTGTCATCGGAAAGAACATATTCCTTGTGGGACCAACTCTTCTTCATTGAAATGCCTATCAACACTAAAAATATACAAATACCTAAAATATTTTATAAAAAAATAAAAACCGACTTCAAAACAAAAACCACAAAAAATATTAAAATAATAAGTACCACTGCAAAGCAAAAAATAATATTTATTTCATTGTACTTGTGCATGTTGATTAATTTGCTTAATGACTTGACTAGCCAACAAATCAAAATATATGCGTAACTTAATATTTTATTATTTTTTGGTTTTTAGTGGTTTTTTGTTTTGAAGTAGGTTTTTATTAAAAATTTTAGTTATTTCCTTAAGTACTGAAGTTTTTGTTTTTCTTTGTATTCCGCTAATTTAATGGGGCACTTTTAATTCTGGCCAAGCGAGCCTTTTCGGCTTCTCTTTTTTTTCTAATCTTCTTCCCTAGTCAAATTGCTTTTAGTGTGCCGTATGATATTCTAAACTGAAATATAAAATAGAAATGCTTATACACGGTAGCAATTAAGATAAAAGTGCTCTAAAACAACAACAAAAAGCAGTATTATGGAGACAATTAAATCCTCTGGCGCGATACCTGACAAAGGACTGACGCCAGCGGATTGACGAAAAAGACATAATTTGAGGTTATAATCAGAACTAATGTTTTTTTTGATAATTTCGAATATCAACAAACTACATTTTAACAAATCATAGTTAATTATGTATAAATGATAATAAACCTCAGATTAACAAGAAAATAACGACCCACCACGGGACTGAAATTTTGACTGGCTTTGCATGTGTATAGAAGACAAACACAACCCAAGAACTCGTACAGTTATGGCGGCCGTCAAATTGTGCTGTCCGCAACTAACTTCATTACCAACATTAATACATAAACAGGGATTTGACCTTGACTCGGTGATATATGGCGAGAATTTCAAATTTAAAGAACACACAACGGACTGACGGATGAAAACAAACACAAAGTTTCTTATTTTTTTTAAAATAAATTGTAGAACATTGCATTATGAAAGTTGTAGTATATAATACTATGTTCATCACAAATTGTAGTAAATTAGTAAGTTTTCTTAAATCAATGATAATGTTTAATAGATAGTCACTTGATTGTTGGTTTTCGGGATTGTGACATGCCAAAGGACTGACATTTTAAGTATTAATTTTGTTTTTTTATTAACTTGTATTTAAAATGAATAAGTGAAATTGGGTGACCATATAAAGGACTTTTCATTGTTTTAAAATAAGTTGTTATTTCAATAAAATATAATAAGACTTTGTATATATTGGCTGATGACAGCGAGTTACCCAATTTTTGTATATTCACCCGTATGTCAATCGATGGAATTTTAATTCAAAACTAATAATAATATAATATGAATATTAAGATATTTAAATTTGGGATAATTGAGTGAAAATTATCTGCTAATTATTGTTCTAACTTTTTCTATTCTTTGTAGCTTTTTTTCAATCTAGTCCATCTATTCGTAATGGTTGTCTGGAAGAAATCACGGTAAACGATAAGACCGCCAATTGTCATCTTTATTTAAACGTATTGTCATATATTTTTTTCTTATTACTGTATGAGGTGTTGTATAAAGAATTTATAAATAAAATAAATAAATAACTTGGAATTCACAAGTTCAATGCAAGTGCAACTTAAAGTGTTTCTATTCCGAAGTGAAATTTTTTCCCAAGGCACAAAGCATCCCCACATCTCTGTGAAGTCGCCTGTTTGTTCTTTCTGTTTCTACGATTAACACCCAGCAGTCACATAGTCCTGACCCCACACTAAAATCGAGTCTTGTGTCGTGGGTATCGGGAATTACGAGAGACTTTTCGGTCTCACAAACACCCAGACCCGGAAGAACTATTTGTGGGCTGCACAAACATTTCTCTCGGTGAGGGGATTGAACCTGCGGCCTCTTGTTTCAGAGGCGGCGTCTAACCAACTGCGCCACGGAGGCTGTCTAATAACTGGAAATTTACAAAAATTTAATATAATATTATGCATAAAAATTATTCGTGTTCAATGCCAAAATAACGATAAACGGTGGAAAGTTTCAGTTGATTGTCAGAATTAGCGCGGTTTCACGCGTTCACAACACAAATCCGATTCGGAACGAACCAACCAACAAGCATGCGCTGTTTGCACCCCGATGATTTACTACCAATATTTATGTGCTCACTGAATTTGGGTGCAGCAATATTTATAAATCCATATTGGATATAAAATCGAGTTTGAAACTGGAATATATTTGTTTTAGTAAAAAATAAAAACATATGTGCTGAACCTTTTTGAACCGTAAAGCCCTGGATTCCAATCCCAGGTCGGAAACTTCTACTTTGTGTGAACTGTTCTGTGTGCGAAATATCATACATGTTACCCGAAATAGTATAATTTCTGCTCGGCATGGCGTTAACTTCACCTATTAAGTCTACTGCAGATAATCTTACCGAAAAGTGAGTGCCGCTAATGGCGTCTCTGCCTACCCCCCTCGAGCTACAGGCGTGGACAAATGACAAACAAGCTTTATAACCAGACACTATGCACATAATCTTCGTACCGAGGTAAATATATTTGTTTATTTACTTAATCCTTTTGTACACTACATATAAAATCACAAACATTAAATAAATTATATAATGACTAGCGGCCCGGCCCAGCTTCGTCTGGGTGCATATATTTTTTGATTCCACTCCACACCAAATACATGTTATTTTTCGTATAAACTCTTGTATACCTAAACTTGACGTAGCTGTCCTACTGTCCGGCTCAATCCCGTCTCATCCGTCTGTTCAGTCTCTTCCCAATCCATCCCGTCCTTTCTCTTTATTATCCATCCCGTCTTATAACGTGCATTTATATTTCGTCCTATCAAATCTGTCAGCTATCCCAGCCTTCTCCCGTACCTTCCACTCTATTATATCCCGTCTCTCCATATACATGTACATATAAAGATTGCCTTATGAAATTTTTGTGCAGCAGAAATCGTAATATTTTAATTTCACCACAACTTCAAAACCAAACGTCCAATTTTAATCATTCAAAGACCAAATATTATCAACATAAACTGTACTTATTGATGAAATAATTTATTTTGATAAGGATTAATAGCATGAGTAAAATAAACGCGTTTAAATGTAGTACAAAAAAAAATTCAAGATTTTTAAATAAAAATGTGGTTGTTGTGCCTCACTCGACATAGATAGGTATAGTGTGTCGCGGACTTTTTTGTAGATATTTATAAGATCTACAATTAATTATAACATTTTATGGTTCTATCTTTTGTAGTTTAGGCAGCGTACGCAAAATAAGTAACTTCTTTGGTTGATTTTTTTCAGTTTGTGTCCGAAAAATCCAAATATCTTACGGAACCCTATTTTTTCCAAAATAAAATATAGTCTATGTTACTCGTGAATAATGTAGCTTTCGAATGGTGAAAGAATTTTTAAAATCGGTCCAGTAGTTTTTGAGCCTATTCATTACAACCAAACAAACAAACAAAGTTTTCCTCTTTATAATATTAGTGTAGATAAGAGGCGGCATTATCATTCCGAGACATTTCTTCAAATATACGAGTATAAAAAGGAAAATAAAAAGGCAGCCTAATTTGTATATAAGTCCGTAGTATTATTAAATGAATAACATTATATTATATTAAGTGTAATTCTTAAATATTTGGCTCAAGTCTGAAAGACCGAAAAGTTCCTCATAGTTCCTTATACCCATGTCACAAGACATACTTAATTCGGCTTTAGAACTGTGGAGTGTTGAGTATGGAGAATATAGACTTTACTTGTGAAAAACCCTTAAATTTAAGCCTGGAGTTTACTTATTTATAATCATGAGATCACGGGTGGAGCACCAGACCGAAAAATCCATTCTGAGATGTGTCCATTATTTGATTATATGAACAGCCAACAGGTGTGTATTAAGAATTTCTACATGGATGTTCGGATCATGTTTTCATAAAAACTCGAAATGTGCTCGCAATTTTTGTCGCATTACAATATATTTACAATGTATGGAATTCTAATTTAATTAACCGTTGTTAACACTGCTTACGTTTTTCATTTGAATGGATATTTTTCCTTTAAAATTCCACAAATTAATATGATTATCAGTCCACACAAATACTTAGCATATTTGATAACTGATGTTTCAGTATGAAATTAGGTATAATAAACAATACATTGCGCAGTGTCGCGTTCATTTCCATTTGAAATAGTTGAAGTAAATATAGTGGATTCACTGAAACCGTTGCAGAGTGTTTTACCGCTATTGCATTCTTCACAATCCATTGAATCTTTAGTAAACAACAAATAAAAGCTGTTTCATAGACGGTAGGAGATAAAACGCAACATTCCGTGTATTTTCAAACAGAGCTGTGGCATGGCCCCTGTTTTAAATATACATAAGCCACGTACAGTGCGGCAATGCGAAACGTATGTAATGCGTTATTCGCATTCGCCAAAATGCGAAATTCTCCGTATATTACGGTGCGTAGCCGAGACACGGAACGTAGCTTTTTTATTTAATATGTCTTTAGGTATATTCGTATTACATTTTTATGCAAATAGCGCGCGGATAAATATTAAAAGAATGCTGTTTCGCGCTTCCTTGAAAAATTCTTATTAATTATTTACTGATTTCTAACATTTTAGCACATGCAGAAGCATGCATGCATTGCAGAAGAAATAACATTTTATTACATGACACCCGGCGGTTATCAACCTTTGTATATTCGGTTTCGAAAAGATCAGCATAATTGTGACGACTAGCGACAGATAAAAGATAGTCATAGATTCCGTTTGATACTCCATTTGGACCGCACTGCACTAACCATCAAGCGTCAGTGCGGTCACTCTGCTGTGAGAGTATTCAGGGTAATATAAACATATCGTGTTTAATTGTAACCACCTGTTCCTCACCACACCAGATGGCATTGTACCAAACTTGAAAAAAAAACTGCCTGATAGTTTTGTAAAGCAAAACATATGAGCCTTATTTCAGGCTTAGATTAGTATACGGGCATGACAAAATTTAAATTAAATAACTTATGTCAATATAAAAAAAAATTCATCGATATATACAAGATATTTGAACGATCGGATAAATTACCAAGAGAGTCGGTGGATGCAAACTGCTTCCCACACATTTCTGAAATTATCTTTGAAAGCCCTTGTTTGGCAGCGACCATCTTCTGGCTGATTGATTATGTCTACGTAATATTAACTATGAAAAAAAATATTATTTTTCTTTTGGTCGTTGTAATAGTCACTATTTACGGTTAATATGTGTAACATTGTAGTAGAATACAATTATTAATATTTATCGGCTCGTTTGCTATACACCACGTCTTCACACCCCGTTCCGTCCTCCACGTCTATGATCTATCTCATTCTATATCTATCTCTTTCACCCTTGGTTCGCGTAGTGTATAATTCGAGACGACAGATGCTAAGAGTATGAATTTATCAATATACTACAGTCGTCATATCTAAATTGATTTCACAAACAAAAAGATCAAAATTTGATCGTTTATTGTCCCAAAAGTACAAAATGATTTATAAACCGAAGCAAGAAGGCATTGTTAGAAACATTCCAAACAGTCATTATAACTTTATGAAACCGTTACTTATGTAGAAATCTTCAAGTTTATTATAAGTAAGATAAAGTCTTAGAGAACGACGCAGACAAATTATATTGTTTTTAATTGTATTTATTTTATACACAATATGTATTTGAAATGTATTTGAAATGTATTTGAAATGTATTTGAAATGTATTTATTGGTCACGTAGGCAATTTAAAAGCTCTTATGACAAGTCAATACACATATAACTTAATCTCTATAAACAATATATTTCCTATACTTAGTATTCCTTATTTTAATTTCTTGGTTTAATTAATTTATTTATGTAATTTATTTATTTTAAATTAATTTTATTTTTATTTAGAATTAGTTTTATTTATTTGTTTCCTTTTTATTCTTATTTTATTTAAAGTATTAGTTATGACTTTATGGTAATTTATTTTTCAAAGAAATACAATATGTACGTTGGTCAAATTAAATTAATTTGTGGACCATGAATATTATTACAACGGTGCGTAGCGGTTTATTGTTACCACCGGATCCAACGCGGCCCTCCTGAGAAGACCCGGCGAAACAAACTCAGTGGGCTTACACTACCACTGGAACTACGCGACGCGACCCAGTCCTGAGTATATCCAGCGAATAAGACTCAGTGGGCTTGTTTTGGGTCCAATTTAAGACAACGACCATAAGTATTTCCGAAACGTCCCGTATGTTTAGGCTTACTGCCGGATCCAACGCGGCCCTGACTGAGAAGACCCGGCGAACAAACTCAGCGGGCTTTACTTTACCACTGGATACTACGCGGCGCGACCCATTTCTGAGTAGATCCAGCGAGTCAAACTCAGTGGGCTTGATTTTGGTCAATTTACTAAAATAAATATTTGTGACTTGTCTTAGATTGTACTTGTTATTGTACTTGTCTTGTCAAAGATTTGCCATATTATTATTTTTAATTGTTTTCTCGATCGGTCGTCATATGATTTTAATTGGCATTAATTAATCATTATATACTTAGTTATAATTTAATTGATTAATTTAATTGTATATTGATTAATTTTTAAGTTTAAAAATTTTACTTATTTAAATTAGGGGATGTAATGTGTGAATAGTGCAGGGCCCCAGGAGGTCGCAAAGTGCAAGAGAACACCTAATCCCAGGCTTTTTTGTACATTCAGACAATAATTATTGCTGGTTTACTGAGGGGTAGCAATAAACGTTGAAATAAAGAAACATCGCGCTATTTTCTAAAAAAATACCGTAGGTATTACCAAACGTAGAAAAATAAAATCATCATGCCATAAAATAAAAATGTATTTGGTGATGATGTCTTTAGCATCATTATTCGCCAGAAAAAGTCCACTACAAGACATAAGCCTTCAAGCCAAAAATAATAATACATTTTAATTCATGAATACCTACTAAATATTTTGTATGAAATGCTTCTAGATCTTTTCAATTTAACTTTTATAGAATATGATGGTAGTTTCTTACATGTACGCGAATTTTACACATTGAAATAAAACTATTATTTACGGAATTGATAGTGGGCTTGGTTTAATTTTTACATTTCTTAACTACCCCACGCGACGTTTGTAATGGAAACGTCGTTTACAGCTTTCGTGGCCATGGGTCCATCTCGTGACCTCGATAAAATCCTTAAATAATAGTCTTATTTAAAAAATGATACTATGAAACACCTGTATAAAACAAGTATTTAAAACTCGAATCACTGCAGTGGCAAAATAGGTGTGACGCACATCCCTAAACGTACAATAGTCGCAAATTCCAATTTGCTCCCCCATTTTTTCCATTCCCAAAGCGTTTTATACGATACGTCTGTACCTGTGGCTAATAATTTAGGATGGGTAACTATCTGGTGGTAAACAGAGGGGTGTTACGAGTAATAGCAGCAATCTAGAGAGACGGGGCGACGATGCGCGTCTACAGAATTTCCCCTGGGGATATCATATTTTCTACCAGGTGTTCTCGATTAGAAGGAAAGTTATTTTATGTGAAATTGAAAGTTTTTTTGTGGTATGGGCTTCTTGTTTTCAGTTCTTATATTAATTTAGAGAAACAAATTACAAATAACTCAATTTTATAAACTAAGTAATGTATATTTGTACATAAATCTAATGAAAAGAATAAATTATTCAGTCCAAACACCAATTATTATAATTTAAAAATACCTTATACAATAATTATAATTTCTGTTACTATTTAAAAACTCAGTCATCCATAAAATAATCTATATATGTATAAATCTATAATAAAAATGGTAAAAAGTACTACACAATGTTTTTTCTTACTGTGCCTTAATTTTCACTATATTAGTCTTATTTCTAGAAATGCCTTAAATAATTCACTTTTAGTCAACTCCATAAAAACTTCGAGAATACGTAGTAATCCTTAAACGGAAATGCGCCTTTTAATTTCGCCCTTTGGGAATTATATATTAATTTCAAGCCGGATGTCGTAAGAAAGCTTATTTAAATGCTAAATATATTTTCTCATGACCCCTAATTAAGACCCTTTAAACTTTCCTTTTTATTTTGCGAATCAAGCCCCCTTATTTTATACTGCCATGACAAAATGAGTACTGCAGTCCAAGTAGAAGATTGTTCTATGTAGAAAGTATTATATGAATTTGTTGTATAAACTCGTTGCATAATACCATTCAACCTTAGTTTTCCATACTTTTAAAACAACATAAGATAAGAGTAAATAATAATAATTTGTGGATGTCAAATTCATTTAGTTATTTATTTTTTATTTAAATAAGCAGCGTGGTAAATAGCTGATCTAGATGTTGCTACTTAGACTGCATTTTCTTTCTCTTTCTGTCTTACACTCTCTTTTTCTGTTCCTTTGCAGAAAGTCTGCGACGCCATATTCAGGGTCTATGCGTTCCGTAGAAACTTCCATAGTGAATTGTTTGCAAAGGTCTGCGTGATATTACTATTTTAATTTCACTTCAAAACAGCAATACTACAATAACTATTACAGATGTTAAAACACTCGTATTCTCAAACCGCCTCGTGTTAACTCGAAGAAATAAAATTAGCAACAGTATTACGGTTGAAATAGCTTTCTATAATAGTTGTTCTTGTAATAGAAACAATTTATATAACCTCTTAACAACCCACTAAGCGGGCAAATATAACTTTAGCTGTAAATGCACCGCCTTTTGCCATTTAGGCCTTAAAGGGCATATGAAATAAGTTTCTAGCGCCTCAAAACTCGTTTAGACTGGTCACACTAATAAGGTTTTTAAAGCGGCAAACCTTTTTGGTTCAAAAATAAACAAATATTTCTGATCTGAGAAATATTGTACTGGAGGTGGTCTCTCATATGTGAGAGTCTGCCTGGGTAGGTATCACAGCAATGTCTATTTCCCCCGCCAAAAAGCTGTGTAAATGCACTGTTGTGTTTCTGTGTATTACATTACATGTGTATTACATACATTGTAGCCAGAGTAACTGGACATATTGAGACTTCAACATCGTGTGTCTCAGGATGGCGAGCGCAGTAGAATACCAAGCATTGTGTTTTTTCGTTTTAGTACGGTCCATGAGCGGTCGTATCTCTTACTACAAAGCAATGCATCGGTAAATATGTTTTAAACAGAATGCAAATAAAAAAATATAACAGACGTTAAATTGCATAAGTAAGTAGAAGGCTGCATGATTGGCGAAGATCTGTTAATCTTCATGATGGAATTGCATACACAATACGTATAAGTTGAGAAATGAGTTGAAAAAGTTTAAACTTATACTTGTCAATATAATATTTATGTATGAAGTAAATACGAATATCAGAATATTTATTTCCTTTCAAATGATCTAACACAATATTTAACCAAAGAGGTATTTTAACCTTCAGAGCAACAGGCTAACTCTTTTATAGTTTCGCCAATCCATATCCGAAATATAATTAAAACTCTGGATCGTTTACAATAAGCTTGAAAAGAAAACGATATTACGTCAAAATATTTACGATAATGTCAAGCTGTGTCCATTTGCTACAAGTTATTCCTGGAACGTGACGTAAGAGGATTAGAAGACTTGTGTCGGCAGCTTAAAACTAAAGATCATTTATTGATATTTATAGCAAACACTATTAATATTGGGCTCAGGGACTTCGCCTATCAGACAAGTTTCCACATAGTCTTATTTCTATTGACTACCTCGTTCGAGTACTTGTACTATGTACGGCAACAAAGCTGCGATCACGTATTCGAATTCCGGGACTAGCAAAGTGATATAAGATTTTTCTATTCATTATCAGCTCGGAGTCGGGCATTTGTGCCCGATATAGCGATAGGCCCTATCACATCGTGAGACGAAATATACAAGGCAAAATGTAGGTGGGTGTGTGGTAGCAGCTCTGCCTAGCCTTCTGCAAAAAGGCGTGAGTTCATGTATGTACGTTAATTATATTAATTGTACTATAACTATATATATAAAGCATGCAACATAATACATTTGAAACAAAAAACAAGTTTCTTCACAGGCAAGGACTAACCAGGTCTATAGTTAAATTGTTCTTAGGTATCAAATAAGGGCAGATGTGACGATTTTTTTCAACTATGCCTAATACTTCTACAATCGTGTTTTAAATACGCAGTGAATCCATGTTTCTTTAGCTGTAAAATTTGCAAAGAAATGCGTTTGTCATTAAAATAACGGCGACAGCTCGTAACTTTTATGACCGAATGTAAATTAACTTTTTAGAATTTTCATGACGTCTGGAAAGGAATAAAATGTTTTGCGACTGGACTCGCGGAGGATATAAAAGGAACATTCTGTATAAGGTTTTGATTAGCTAAGATAGAAAGGATTGTATAAGTAAATCGTGAAGAAGCAACCGATCAAACTGGCGAAATTGTATTAAATCGCGAGAGATAATCTTTATCGATACTCAGTATAAAGAAATAAATAAATTAATACACCCAACAGCCACATATAATACATAGGACATTGGGACTATTCCTGACCCCACACTAAGATCGAGTCTTGAGAATCGATCGTGGAAATCGGGAATACATAAGTATTAACAGTTCACTGAATCATTGTATTATTTTCCTTAATGAATTAAAGTCTGTACTGTAATAAATTGTACACTAATTAAGTATTTTATGTTTTTTTATATGCTATAACTGGCGAGAAGAGCGTACCATTCGCCTGATGGTAAGCGATATGACAGGTCATGGACAGCGGCAAGACAAAACAAGACCATGAGTTGTATAGCAACGCTTGGCAGTCCACTACGCTCGTCATCCTGAGACAAAAGATGTTAAACTTCATTATGTCGTAGTTACTCTGGCTACAATTTTCTTGAAATAGTCTAGTTTTTAATGCAAATAAACTGTGAATATAGGTAAAAAAATTTGGTGTATATTTGTTATCATTTAATTTTGTACAATAAAGTGTAATAAAACAAATAAATAAACCATTTTGTAAAATTATTATTTAAATATGCCGAAGTTCTCTCATTTATTTATACACCACAAAGAGCTGATCACTATTAGAATGGATACAAATGTGTTAATAATATTCATAGGCAAATATTCATGTAAAAGTTTGAGTCCAATATCTTGGATGAGAATCGTGAACTCGGCAAATCTAGGTACATATAAAATACTGTTATGTCATTGCTTCCTCCAATCATTGGCAAATCTCGAGTAATATGCAAGAGACATGGCGCCTGAAAGCTATGGTCGATACATGATTACGTGGATTCGAGGTATTGTTGTGTCCCGAAAGTAAAATTTTCAAATTCAAACATACCTAGACTTAAATATAAACTTAGTGGAATTTAATATGTTGATTCCTCAAATGTACTTAATTTCAATTTGCCTTTGTTCCCTTCTCGAAAATTTTGTATTGATAGATGTGTAACAATATTACACTCCTTTTAGATTATATGGCTATTATTAATAAAGTTGTAAATTTACGAAAATGGTAAAACTAATCCTAGGGATAAAATTCTTCTGCGGCGTTAATAACTAAACACATTTAAAAGTATGATTAGCTATGCTGAACATTTTCTTTAATGTCGTTTTTATGACCGCTCCATTCGTGTCTAGTCAATGAACCTTTCTATCATACAATTACAAAGCGAAACAAGTTTAAATTTTATTTTTAAAGTAATACTTGCTAATGCCAACTATACAAGTTCAACTCATAAAATATTAAACACAGTTTTCTTTTGTTGTAAACAGAATTTTAAAGCGGTTTTTTATATCGTTAAGCTCTGAGAGAGCCATAAAAACGTGTATTAAATTTACTTTGAAAATGAATTATTAGTTACATTTGTAATACCGTAATATTACCAAATGGTACCTAAATTAATAAAACGAAAACACTTTTATACTCCTTACTTTTTATTAGTTCATTTAAATTAAACAAAACCAATAATCAATAAAACAAATGACGATCTTATCGCTCTACGACATATGTACAGACAACAATGGGACGGAGTTAAAGAAAGACAGAGAAAGCTGAGAAAAAAAAAGAATTAAAGCTAAATAATAATAATTGAACATAAATATACAAAACACAATTTGAAAGAATTGTTGTTAGTCTTTTCCCGCCCTCACAGCCGCCACTGCAACTCCTATAAGCCAGGATCAAGATTAACGCGCTTTTTTTTGACACCAAACACACAACACATGCGAGTTTCTGCGATTAAAATAATGGGTAATAAATAATTGTGATACTTTCCATTGAAATAAATCGAGCATAAAATGATATATAAAAATGGATCTATTTTGCAAGCTGTTACACTCGATTCCAATAATAGCCCTGCCGTAAGCACATCCATATAAAAGTTGAAAAATTGACAACCCTGACAACATCCTGGAAAAATATATACCAATATATTGCCTCAAAGCTAAAATACACACGTCCGTCTTTTTCGTAAGGAAAAGTCTCAAGGAAATGGACACGTCCATAGCAAATAGTCGCCGATATTACACAAGGTCCGCGAACCGAGACCTTCCGGCAATTAAGACTAACGTGGATTCCGCATAGATCTGAAGACATGTTGAAACAAAGTAGAGGTGTGAATTTCTTTTCTCATGTAGATAATAGGTATTTTTTATACTAGTGCAAAGTAAAGTGCGTGGTGGCCTGTTGGTTACGGACCAGACGCGGCTGCCAATATTGTTTACGCCGTAGTGTGAAGAGGCAACTTATCAGGCCGGCATAATTGTATTGAATGGCATGGGACTGCCATCTGATGCCATTTGATACTCTCTCTAGGTGCAGTGCACAAATTATGCCGGGCCAGTCTAAAAAAATACGATTGTTGAGATTTCAAATCCCATGGCACAAGTTTCTTGTCTATTTTGTGTTTAACTATTAAATTAGTATTTAAAAAATAAAGCGACACTGTTTTGATCAGTACATTTCAATATCAACATTAGTTCGTACAAAGACCACTCCAGGTACAAGGGTGCAAGACAATGCGGTCGCCTCGCTTTGCGGCGCCACAATGCACTTAAATGAAACTGATACTCCAAGCATTGTTTATTGGAGGTATTTCGAAATGTCAATATACGCTGCACTTCGTAGAGTTGTAAGTATTGAATCTCAATGTGGAGAAATAAGCATTTGTTTTTTTAATACCAATACTGGATGAGCTGTGATGTATTTTGCTCTTCTTGGATATCATATTAATCAATATCTGTGCAATAGTAATGACGTTAAAATGCATTTGCATGACCTATAAAATTGAAACTCCTGTGTCCAGTAAATGTACAATTAAAATCTAGTTTAATATAAATTATATTTGAAGCTGCCTCTGTAAATTATGTGTACACTTAGGAATGACACACATATGAGCTGATGATAAATAAATAAAATTATTAAATACACCCAACAGTCACATACGTAGTTCTGAGCCTACATTAAAATCAATTAATTTGTTGTGGGTATCAGAAAATACGAGAGACTTTTCTGACAAACACCCAGACCATTGACATCACATCTGACAGACACCAAAAACATTTGTCTCGGTGCGGGGATCGAACACTCGGCTTCTCATTTCGCGCCACGAAAGCTGTCAAAATATATATATGTATAGTGTAGATATTAGTGGTCCTAATAAATAAGCAAAATAAAAACCCTTTATTGCAGATCAAACCAGCCTATAGTTTTAGTGCGCACATTATAACTTATAAGAATAACTATTGTTAATATAAGGTCTAAACAGTAATAAAATTGCTTTTGAAGCTGGTACGTTGTCTATGCAAGAGAACTGCACTGGTTTTTCTTAGTATGGCATGAAAGCTAATAAACAAATATAAAAATAAACACGTGCAAACACTAAACGTCGTATATGGTAACCAATTCCCTGAAATTGTCACTAAAAAATATTACGGGAAGTGAAATGAAAACGACGGTAATGTATAATTAGAGCTTGATAAGGGTCCGACAGACGTATTTTGGACAGGAAGACGCCGTCCCATCGCTTCGTTAACGCAGGTGTGGGCCTAATAAATATAATGCTCGTATTTGATCACCGGATGTTTCGTTTAGTTGCGAAAGTAGGTGTTTATGTGGCGTAATAGGCCGGTAAAATTGTATCAAATGATCAGAGATTTTTTTCAAGAACAATAATATGTATGTAGCTTATCCTAGTATTCGTATAATATATGTCAGCATATATATTACGTGCTATCATGATTTTTTTATCTTTATTATTGCTTGTTTTCTTCGCTCTTGATTATATATATTTCTGCACTACCTTACGGTTGACTAGTAGAAAATGCCATTAGGCATTAAGTCCGCCTGTACTGTTTAATTGTACAAAGTGTAAATAAATCACAAAACAAGAAACCGTACAAAAATCATTTTAATAGTATACTGTATCAGCCTATATAGGTCCCACTGCAGGGCACGGGCCTACTCTACAATCGATAGTACGATTGAGAGTGGTTAGGCCATATAGTCCGCCACGCTGGCCTATTTTAATAGTGTTGCCATAATTTTTTTTCTTTGATATTAAGATGAGGTTAAACATAAATATTAATTAAGCTATTTACTATATAACACTGAAAATCCGATAACTTAGGCTTAAATAAATTAAATTATCCACTCGAAAAAATACTTCATTTTTATTAGTCGATTGCGTTCTCACAAATATTTTTATTCACTATTAAAGACGTTCTGTATTATAACAATTATGTTTTCGTCCGTGACGATTTTAGATTTACTTTGTAGACCAATAAAGCTAAGCAAGATTTTAGGTAGCCTAAGCAATTATAATAAAAGTTCGAGACACTTTACATTCATTTAATGTGGTAATTGATCACAAAAACACCATGGCTTGTCCATTAACTTAATAGACAATTGCTAATGGCAATCAATACGGCTAAATGCTCAGTACATTAGACTTTGCTGGAGGCATGTTGTAGTGCCTAGTTTTTACTATGTTTGGATTAATCAGAAGGCAGAAAAACGAATCTCCATGATTACTTTTAAATACCTATAATTGCCTCATTTAACTACCTTGTTTTTATACTAATTATGTCGTTTAGTACAAAAATGCTTTATTTTAATGATATAATTTTCTGTATGCTAATTGAAACAAAGACATACATACATAAACTCACACAATTTTCGCTAGGGCAAGGTGCTACCAAGACGCCCACATTTCTCTTTGTACGCACCGACACACGATGTGATAGAGGGCTAGCCTATCGCCATATAATATTCCTGACTCCGATCTGATAATGAATAGAAAGACAAAATATGACTTTGCCCGATCTGTGATTCGAACTCGAGACCTCAGCTTTGTAACCGAGTCATTCAAACAAAGGCCTTGTCTTGAAACAACGATTAACTGATAATAATTATTCAGGGACTTTGATAAACAACGACCGACATTTTCTTCATCTTTCTTATTTAAAATAACTATGTAGTTGGTCGTTATTACAGTTAACCATGAAATCGACGATACTGAGTAATTAGAATCTCAATTGCCGATCCTCAAGATTGAGGTCAAAAGGATTGAAAAGGGCAAAGCGGGTATGATAATTAGCCCTCTTACAATCTGACTGATGGAAAACTTTGTTCTTCGCGTGATTTGCTACGTCACTTCCCGACAGTGCTTACGCAGGGGCCTTACCAAACTGTTGACATTTTTATCAAGAGAAAAATATATTTTGTTCTAGAAATAAAATGACATGAAATCATAACTTTTATCCTCTACATTTTTTCCTTGCCTAAGTTCCGGTTCGAAGGATATTTTAGGCAGAGAGACTACTGGACATATTGAGACTTAACATCTTATGTTTCAGGGTGGCGAACGCAGTGCACTGCTATGCAATGCTTTGTTATTTATGATGTAGTATGTAGTAGATTTTGCTACTATCCATGAGCGGTCGTATCGCTTACCTTACGGAATATAACATCATCCTCGTCTCATTATTAAAAGCAATAAAAACACAATATGAGCATCAAACAAAATTACGAACGTAATATCCATAAATAAAAGCAGTTTTCTGTTCCAAAGTTATGTATTCAGTGTCTATTATTAGAGTTAAATTAATGTTCAGACTTTACTATTCTGGCTTACGTACTGAATTACCTTTTGTTTGCGTATTCATCAGACGAAGCCTGAAGGTTCGGCTTTTCTAATACAGTTTTATGTACATAGCCAAGTTTACAGACCTGCCGAGTGTTTAATGTGATACGCAAATTGTACCTAAGCTAAATTAGATTCAGACAATTTGAATAAATTGCATGAATAAAATTTTGTTTCGAAGATATCTGAAATTAATTTACATATAACTGCATAAGAAACAATTTGAAAATATTGCGTTGATGAATATATTCAAGTAAATTAACGCTTTTATAAAATAAGAGTATACAGGGTATATCAAGACTGCTACCGAAAACGAAGCTGGGTGGTAGTTTAGGCGACTTCAGATACAATGCAACAGAAAAAGTTGGAAAAAAATGCGACAATATTTTTTTTGTTATTTTTTTCCTATGGCCATTTTTGGGTGGTAAATACATTTTTTCCTAAAATAATAGTGTATACCCTTTTATTTATAAATACTCTAAGGTATAAAAGAGTTTAAATTATTATTTTAGCAAAAACTATGGATTTACCACCCAAAAATTAGGATATTTAAAAAAACATAAAAAATAATCGTCGCGTTTCTAGGCGAAATTTTTAATTGCATTGTGTTTGTAGACACTAAAACTACCACCCAGCTTCGTTTTCGGTAGCAATCTTGAGATACCCGGTATAGTATAGTATATAGTATAGTATATAGCCTGTTTTTTATCATGAAAATAGATTAATACTCCATAGTCCGTACACTACGGTTTTATTATTTCTTTCTCTCTGTCTTTCTCTCTCTCTCTCTCTTCAGCTACAACAACTCTACTGCTGAACAAAGGTCTTCTCCAAGGATCTCTGCATTGACTTTGGGAAGCATCCTGCATACAGCGACTTTCTGAAACCTTAACCAGTTAACTTAACTCATTATTTATCAAGACGCTATTATTTAATACAATATTGTGTTCAATTGGTTTTTTCTAGCTCGTTAAAGTAAACTGCACTTCGCTTGATATCGCATACTGCAACTTTCAGAAAGAGTATCTACTGATAACAAATGATAACCTCTTACAATTCGATACAAAAAAATATGTTATTATGACGCCGGACCTTATAATACCCCGCGAGAATGGCATGTTCTCAAATGCTGATATTAAGGTGTATTTTTTTCGAAGGTCTGTCTTTTGTCGAAAAAAATACGTCTTCACTTTAATACGTCTTCGACCCCTTTTGTTAGTTATGGCAAGAACCCTTCAGTCACACCAATTAGCTTCAAAATTTAAGCAGATGATCAGTCAACATTTTAGAAACAGTTATTGACACAGCGTAGTGGTGCACAAGAATATTCTGGAGATCTTCATCACCCAGTAACATGTTCTTGGGTTATACGGATGTAAAATAGCTATGATATATATTTTTAAACTAGTTTCATTTATGAAAAAGTCATGCTCTGTAAAAATCTGTGTAAAATATTTCTTCAATTATAAATTTTAATGAGCTTGCGCTCGAGATATTTTACGCGTTAATATTTTAAATGTAAAAAGGTTAAAACGGAGAAAACAAGAAACTTCACAATTCGAACTTTAGATTTAGCTAAAACCTTTGTTCATTTTCAAAAACGAAAGTGATAAGTGGTGAAATTATAATGAGTGAAATTTTAACTAACGTTGACAAAACCTGTTAGGGTATTATATTATTCATCTAGGCTTAATAATTACTAAATATTATATTTAATTCCCTAATCTCACTGAATACACAAAAAAATACCAAATCTTAAGGTATATTATTTTTATACTATTAAAGTGCAGTTGCTTTCATTTCTATTCCAATATTTTCGAGCTCGTATTTTTGATAAAAAATATATTAATTAGTCGAGGGTAGTTATTGTAGTTATCTTGTGTCGTGTTGTTGAACTAATAATTCAGTTTCCGTGAACGCTTCCAAAAGCAAAACGCGTGTTCCTTTCCTGCGCTAGAGTTCTCTAATTTATGTCGTTTTGTGGACAATATAGTGCAAGTGAAGTGTTGAGTGCTACAGTGATTATCGTTTTTGACGTCGTCCAACCAGCTTCTAGAGCGAGATTCCGGTGAGTGTTAGAGTAATATATTATTATTATCATCAATTGTGTATTACTGAATCTGCTGTTCTGTGCTACAATTTAAAAAACAAACTATATGAAATTTGTTTATAAAAAATAGTTTTATTTTAAATCAGTACATACTTTAATCAAAAGCATTTATATACGTATTTATCAAGTCCATACGTCAAAATATGAATAAGGCAAGAGTTCAGGATTTGTGTTTGTCTAGTCGCAGCATATGTGGGGAGTGGTGACTCCACTATCTACAAGAAAAAAAAAATGTTAATTGTGTGTAAATGTCGTATTCCTTTTCTTACAGAAACTATTTTAGTCACCTTAAAAGATTTTTAATCAAATGGAATACGTTCCGAAACTATTCAAGTTTGAATATAATCTAGTATACATACATACATACATATTCCTCCTAAACTTTCAATACAGAAGCGTAAGCTATTATTCCCCTTCCCTTGATGGGGTTTCCTTGCTCGTCATCGTAGGCCGAAAACAATGAATTGCAGTTTTGCATCCGCCACTTACCCTATTATTTTCATCATACCACAGAACATTAATTATGTACACACTAGAGGCTCGACCCGGTTTCGTCAGGGTGCAAATACTTCATTACTTTTAATATTCATTAACACTACAAACACATTTATAATACTTTTTCATATTTTTATACTGTTTCTCGGTTTTTAAAAGTCGGTTATATGTACATCATTGAGGTATTATACTAGAGCGGACATCGAGAACAAAATTTCTGCATATGGTGCATGCACAAGGGTACATATTGAAGCGAGAGGGAAAATATGTTACTTCGTAGGCGTGACAGAAACAGAAATAGAATGTACCGTTCATTTTGTTACAAACATTTTGTTTGCAGTGTCCCCTCTAGTATATTATCTCAATGATGTACATACATATTTCTTTATAGGTAGTCACATATGCAAAGTAACATTGAACGGCATGGGTCTGCCGTCTGATTTCATTTAGTACTCAGTCTGGACGGAATTTGCGCTAATTATCAGTAATCCAGTTCATATGCCGTGCCAATGACGAAAAAAAAATATACGCTTTTTCTTTTGGAAACCCACAAGCAGATGCTACGATGAATAATTTTATTGCTTTCGGGTAGCTTATAAATATTTCAGTGGCCATACAGTGTATACTTTTAAGATTTAATATGGTACTGAATGCTTCAGTACTAATTAAGTTATCTCCTCTTAAATTACGGTTGGGTATTTGGATGTTCGTTATGAATAAGCATACATATAATATAGAAACTTCATATATTTCTATATAAATGAAGTTGCGAAGTCGGAAAGAACTGAGCAGACCCCTGGTTATTTATTTAGTAACTTCAGCATTTTTTTGTATTGTTGGTTAATCACCAAAGCCACAGTAGGGTTAAAAATTTAAGAAATACCGTCTGTATACCACTAACCTCACTGATTTACCGTTTTTTCTAGATAAAAAGCGCCTATTGAAATTTAATTAGTTCATTATTGCGCACCCTTCAATATTTTATAATGCATAACACCTAAGAAACGACATTAAAATATTCCTTTATAACCTTACAAAGTCATGCAAAAACCTCACTTATCTCCGCTATGTTTGAGTACGTTCAAAAAGCACTTCATTTAGTTTTTAATATGGCGGGCAATCAATCACTTCCACGGTACCCTACTCAATGGAATGTCGATACGAGTCAAGGTCCACCTGACTTTAGTTTATAAAATGGAAGAGAAAGGTGTATTAGTAGCAATATTTTACAAACTAAACATTAGCTATGATATGTACTTGTGTTTTTTTATTAATATGATGGCGAGACGTTCATACCGCTCGCCTGATGGTAATCGTTACGACTGCTCATGAACAGCAGCCAAATCAAACACCTTGAATCACAAAGCAATAGCATTTCACTGCGCTCGTCATCTTGATACACAAGATGTTAAGTCTTAATTTGTCCAATAGTTACCCGGGCTACAATATTCTTAAACCGAAACACAACAGTGCATTTACACTGCTGTTTGGCGGGAAAAATAGTGACAAAAGAAAGTTCCAATAGACAGAAAAAGATTATTGGATTCTTCCATACTATGTCTCAGAAAGTCTGATACAGGTGATGCTATGCTGCATTCATGTCATTTTTAGATTATTTTAATGGCAAAGGTCAGTATGAGCGTAGCCGAGCAGCGATGAATAAACATTGTGTTCTGGTCTGAAAGATATCGTAGCTAAGTACTCTAGTAATATTAGCCATTATGAAACTGTCATCTTATATCTCTGGGTAACGAGACCGGCACTCAACCATGCAGAGCTTAGAAGTTAGAAGTTCTGAGTGATTTTATGTTTATGGGTATTGGGTAGTCTGCCTTCAGATAAGCATATTTGTCGTCATTTGAGAACATCGGTGCCGCAGTTAGTTGGAGGCTAGTTGTGAAACGAGAGGCTACAGGTTACCCTACCCTACCCGCAACGAAGATGTTTGTGCGATCCATATTTGTTTAGGTTCTTCGTGTTTGTGAGACCGAGATGTCTCTCGTAATTCCTGACCCACGACACAAGAATCGATCTTAGTGTGCAGTCAGGACTATGTATGACTGTTGGTTGTATTTATTTCTTTGCGAATGAAATGTGTCGGTAGTTCGATATTCTCGCTCCCTGTAACCATTATCTTTGACAGCCTCTGTGACAGTGGCGGTTAAACACCACCTGTGAAACGAGAAGCTGCGGGTTAGATCCCCGCACCGAGAGATATGTTTTTGCAGCCCACAAATATTTATTTCGGGTCTGGGTGTTTGTGAGACCGAAAAGTCTCTCGTAGTTCCTGATACCCACGACACAAGACTCGATCAACAGTCACATACATAGTCTGGGGTCAGGACTATGTATGTGACTGTTGGGTGTTATTTTTTTTAAATGGCAGCTATATAAACTATCAATTCCAAGAGGTAAAGTTACTTATTGATGACAGCAATAATGTATATTAAGAGATATTTGCACAAGAGATATCTTGGTCTTCATAAGATAAAAAAGCAAAAAAATGCAAGTAGCTGGAGCTGCACATTGAACACGTAATTTGTTTTACTTATCCAATCTATTATTCACCTCACGAGCAATACAATCTCTTTAAGTTCACACTAACAACCTGCCACTTTAGATTCTAGAGACTGAATTAACTACTTAGAATGGATAAAAAGAGGTGCCAGAATTTGTACATACATACACTCACGCCTTTTTCGCAAAAGGGGTAGGCAGAAATGCTACCAGGACACCCTCGTTTCTTCGTGTAAAAGTATTTGTATTGGCACAAAAATAATCCAAATAATTGATTAAAGTCAAATAATATTCCTTTCACTGAAAAAATCCAAACAATAAAGGTAATTCGACAATTACAATTACAAATACAGTTGCCGAACTCCGCAAAACAGACATAAAACTACATTTCAATGATAATAAAAAAGCTGTAATTTGTCCAATATAAGCCTGTAAAGTACACAATGTAATCAATATCTGTCGCGTCGTAATGTCTGATAATCAATTATGTATTCAATTATTTTGTTTATCCCGCGTCTGTGCACGCAATTGTTTCGTACGGCAAAGATAAATATAACAAACTTTTGACATGTAAATGATGGCTGCATTGGAGCCGTAATAACCTAGAAACTAGGAACAATATTATCGTAAATTATTTTATAAGCCGACGATTCTATTTATTTCTCTCTAATGGTACGGACCGGGATTCATCCGTGTGTAGGTATTCTTTTATTTAGCTTACACTAGTAACCTACGCAATAAAAAAAATATAAAAAAAAACTAAATGTCTACCACTTCGTGACCACGAAAGATGTAAAATCATCGAAACGTCGCGTCGGGAAGGTAAACATTAACCAATTCCGTGATAAAATCCGTAAATAATAGTTTTATTTCAATATAAACCTTCCTATTAATTTTTTTTTAATAGCGTAGATTGTGTCCCACTGCTGGGCAAAAGCCTCCTCTACAATCGTGAATACGATTGAGAGTGATTAAGCCCCTATAATCCACTGCGCTGGCCTTGTGTGTGTGTGTGTGTGTGTGTGTGTGGTTTGGCGGACTTTACATACTATAGAAACTCTTACAAATCGCTATGCTATGCAGGTTCCCATGCGATGTTTTTCTTCACCGTTATAGTGCATGGTGATTTACTATCAACACACATGATTCCAAAAAGTCAGAGGGATACTGTGATATTTGAATCGTCGAATTATGAGACAGTAGTACTATCATATTTGAACCGACCCATTCACATGGTATTATAGAAAACTACATTGGCTAAAAATAAAAAGCTCGATCACATAAGTCTACAAATGCATTTATATGAATATTTATTCAACATAATAGCTTATTATAAGCCATGAATAGTATAATTCAAGTTAATTAAAGAGCTTGGCCGCTTTGAGGTTTTTCGTATTAATATTTCAATTCAAATCAATTTTAATGGTTGGTACAGTGCAGTATAATACGTCATGCGTTTGTGGTCATTTTAACAGGATTATTTAATGCGAACTGGAAGCTCTTTGCAGTTATAGAGAGTTTCTATATTCCAATTATATTTAAGTACATGTCCTATTATTTTGGAATCATATACGAGCATATGGCCCTGAATGAGTTTATTAAAATGTGAAGTCATCATCGACCATTCAATAGTTCCAATGCGTTAGCGTCTTGCATTACAATAAGAATTCATTTGAAATTAATTCAACCTAGTCTTTAAGTTAATAACAAATATGTAGAATAATTTCAGCACAGCGTCGTGGCGCAGTGATTCGACGCCGGTTGTAAAACAAGAGGCCGCGGGTTTGATCCTCGTAACGGAACAAATTTTGGTGCAATCCACAGATGCTTGTCTCGTGTGTAGATGTTCATGAGACCGAAAAATCTCTAGTAGCTTCTGATACCCACGACACAAGACTTAATTAATATTAATATGGAGTCAGGACTATGTATGACTATATTGGGTGTGTTTATTATTATTATATTATTTTAATTTATTCGTTACATCAATAAATATTGCTGAAATTGTATTATATGTATTGCATAGGCTATACAGCCTACTTACGTAGGATATACGGGACTGTGCCCATGCCATCTCGTGTGTCAATGCAGATTGCAATGAAGCAGTTGACAGCAAGCTTGGCTTTGTTTTGTGTCCGTATCGTACTAACACAAATCAATAACAGTGCTCGTAATGTAATAATTATACACTAAATGACATGGTACATGCTTCTGACCTTCTCCCAAGAAAATATATATTTATAGTTATAAATATAATACAAATATTATGATAAAACATAACGAGCCCAAGAATGAGCCCAAGCCTTCATAGTTAATAGCTACAGCACTCTGCCATTAAGGCGAGTGAAAAATACTAATATCCGACGGCATATTGTATATCTATAAAGGTGCGAGCTGTTTACCGGGAAATCGCGCCGTTGGTCGCCCGAGTTTCCATTTCCTAAACGTAATCTCTTTCAAGGGTTAATGTGCAGGCTGATAACAAACGCTTATGAAACTCAAGCTTAAGTGGCTTTCGGGAACTTTAAGAATTTCATATAATCCGTTCTTTAGTGTAAAATGTTTATTGGAAAATGTATAATATTTTCTCTTTTTTTTTTACCCATATCGGATTATTTTTCCCAATATTGTTTTTCTAATGAATGGTGAGATGAGCTGGCCAGTCACTTGATGTTAAGCGGTACGACCGCTTGTAGAGTAGCAAAATCAATAACACTATGAAATAAAGCAATAACTAATAAAATAAAATAATAACGTAAGTATCAAATAACTATGAAGATCAATATACTTAGATGATTATTATTAAGATCAATAATCGTAATAATATATGAAATCAGCCTGCACCATTCACGTTATAGCAAACACCACAGCGCTGACTGCGGAGAGCATTTTAAGCCGCTTGTTGACAGATGGCTCCAATAGATAAGGAAATGGGCATTGGTTCAAATCGCATATTGTGAAAGCTGTCCTATTTCCCGCATTACGACGTATGAGCTGATAAAATAGGAACAGATCGAAGGTGTATAGGCTAAAACCTTCGTGTAGAGATTGACATGATATGTTTCTAGAAATTATTTGGTTTTAGTGTCAGGGAAATAGTAGCCAATCGAGTAGAAAATGTATGACTATAAAATTCGAACTGAACCCCAATCCTTTGAAAAATATATTATGTATTTCAGTCACACAGAAAATCCCGATATTTAGATAGGAATTACATCATGACTCGTATCTGAAAGAAACTGCGAGGGACTTTTGAAATGTAGCTCTCAGATCCGAAATCTCTAATCTCCCGAAATAATCTCATTTTGAACAAGTAGATACTCTAGAATACACAATTTATTAAAGTAATCCAAAATTCTACTTTACTCTTCAGTCACAAACGTGAGATCAAATAGAATAACTAGAATCTAAATATAATCTTCAGATTCCACCTATCTCATCTTATTTATTATCAATTTCTTACGAAAGGAAAACTCATTTACATATTGCGAATAAAACAAATATAAATTAGTTTTAATTGCTCGACGGTATACATAAATTCACATAGTTGAAGTTTTGAAGGCCAATAGGGTATTTGACTGTTTTTTGGAAAGTATCTCAAATTGTTCATTTTACCATAATACACTTGTAATTTGATTATTTCTTTGTGAACTGCTATATTTTCAATAAAAATCATGATTAAAGTTTGAATGATAAACAAGACCGCCAAAACGCGATGGACGCCATATATGCGGGTCACGTGATATTATTACGTCACTTGCTTGCAAAGCAAACATTTTGATTCAATAACAAGAATAACATTGATCAGGTTACAGCTAAAAATGCCTTATAAATGGTGTTGTTGCGGCATCTCTTTCATTAATTTTATAGTTAAGGTTAATTCTTTACGATAATTACGCTCTAGTATATTATTAATGTCAATTAAATCTATAAGCATACCTATATTATGATAATTCCTGCAGGCGCTTCGTTATAAGTGTCATTTTTGAAAATTCATTACACTTTGAATCGTTGTCGTTGATGTTTCATTTGTAAATACTACAGAGCCGCTCCCTCAAAAGATGCGAAAATTATTCCCATCTTTTAATACAGGTGTGTAGTCTCAAAATGCACGAATACATCTACTAAAACACCGGATAAAATGTTCGTGAGCATTACAAAGAACACCAAGATTCGAGTAAAGTGGTTAAAACTCGCTCTTATAATAATGGAATGATTACATGACAGGAATGATGACAGCCTCTGTGGCGCAGTTGGTTACACGCAAGAGTTAGACGCCGCCTGTGAAACGAGAGGCCGCGGGTTCGATCCCCGCACCGAGAGAAATGTTTGTGCGGCCCACAAATATTTCTTCCGGGTCTGGGTGTTTGTGAGACCGGAAAGTCTCTCGTAGTTCCTGATACCCATGACACAAGACTCGATCTTAGTGTGAGGTCAGGACTATGTATGTGACTGTTGGGTGTTATTTATTATTTATTTATTTATTATATGATATAATAGTAGAATACAATAATTTCTTGTATTTTTCATACATTTGTGGGTATAGGCAGGAAGGTACTTTTTGTATTAAAAGAAACAATGAGTAAAAATATTATATTATGTACAATAAGTTCAGAATTGAGTCGAAAGAATAGAATGGCGTTTTTCTTGCATGACAATCCTTATATATGTTTCAATTGACAGAGAACGCCGAACACTCTCGAACACCGCTGGCATGAAGTTCAGGTTGGTTGGTTGCCAGTATTTGTTGTCCGCCACATGTTCCTACATCACTCCCCCTCAAGCGAAGCGCACAACTGGTTTTACCACTCTTCCGTGTCTAGTGACATAGGGCTGGTTAGACGTGCTGGAACTGGAGTCCGTGGTCTCCTCGAAGCTCCCATTAATGACGTGAGCTGGCTTGAGTCTGTCAATTGATATTACGGTTGTGCGGAGTGGTAGCTTGATTTTGAAGAACTTGTCGTGACGTTCAACAACTTCGTAAGGGCCGTCGTAGGGAGGTGTCAGAGGTGGAACTATTTTATCGTTTCGCACAAAAACGTGTGTGCACTTGGCGAGATCTTTATGGACGAAAGGCTCTCGTCCTGTATGACTGGAACACGATGTGGATCTGAGTGATGCCATGGTATCCATGAGACGGCGAATATAGTCGTTTTCTTCATAATTCGGCTCAACTGACGGAGTGATGAAGTCTGAAGGCAGGCGTAGTGTTGTTCCGTATGTCATCATGGCTGGGCTAAACTCGCTGTTGGAACGGAGTGCAGTGCGTAATCCCAAAAGCACGGTAGGAAGTTCATTCGTCCATTGGGTGGTATTGCCGCGAGCCATCAGCGCTGCTTTCATGGTGCGATGCCATCTCTCGATGAGGCCATTGGATTGTGGATGGTAGGCTGTAGTGCGAATACGTGAGATACCAAACCTCTTCATAAGTGAGTTGAATAGTGAAGACTCAAATTGTCGGCCTTGATCGGTGGAAATTCGTGATGGGCATCCAAATCTTGTGATCCAGTTGTCATACAGAGCTTGGGTGACGCTTTCCGCTGTGATATCCACCAATGGAATTGCTTCGGGCCACCTCGTGCAGCGGTCGATTATTGTGAGACAGTAGCGACAATTATTGGATAATCGCAGTGGACCCACAATATCGATGTGTATATGTTCGAAGCGTTCTGAGGGCGGAAATTCGCCCAATGGAGTTGTTGTGTGGCGATGAATCTTGGCACGCTGACACTCGATACATCCTCGAGCCCAGTTGTTGATGTCTTGATTCATTTTCGGCCAGAAAAATTTTGTGCCTATTTGCCTCCGAGTAGCCCTTACGCCTGGGTGACACAAATCGTGTTGAGCTTTGAATGCCACAAAACGATATCTTGGTGGCAGATATGGTCGAGGTTTGCCGGTAGACATCTCGCATGTGATTGGTCGGCCGACTCCGGACTCGGTGACGTCACTGAACTTCAAATTTGTTTGTTTCTTGAGTTGCTCTAGCTCTGGATCACTGCGTTGGTCATAAGATAGTCTCCCGTAATCGATGGGGGAGGGGCACTGTAGTTCTTCAATGCGCGACAAAGCATCCGCCACTGCGTTTTCCTCGCCTCGCACGTATTCAATATTCGTGCAAAATTGGCTGATGAATTGCAACTGTCTCTCCCTCTTTGGCGTGTCAGAGTTGCTCGCCGGTCGGTTGAGTGCGTGGACTAGCGGTTTGTGGTCCGTAAATACGGTTACTTCGCAGCCTTCTATTAGTCGGCGAAAGTGTTTCACCGCGGTGTAAATGGCGAGTAACTCGCGATCGTACACGCTGTAACGTCTTTGCGTCGCGCTCATCGCCTTGGAGAAATATGCGAGAGGCTTCCATTCATTGCGCTCTTTCTGTTGTAATACGGCACCGAGGCTGCAGTCAGATGCGTCTGTCATTATGGCCAGTGGCGCACTGATGATTGGATGCACCAGAGTCGTGGCTTCCAAAATGCTTTGTCGGCACTTTTCGAAAGCTTTATCCGCTTGTATAGTCCATACTATAGGAGTTTTATCATTGCGTTTTCTATTGTGTAGATATTTGTTAAGCTCTGCTTGTAGCTCCGCCTGGTGTGGTAAACAGCTGCGATAAAAATTTATGATACCCAGGAAACGGCGTAGCTCGGCGATTGTCTTGGGTTTCGGATAATTAGATATTGCCTTGACGCGTTCTTCCGTTGGTTTGATGCCATCCACTGATACGTTGTACCCCAGAAAATTTATGGTTTCTTTTCCGAATTCACATTTCTCGATTTTTAAAGTAATGCCATATTTGTCGAGGCGTTCTAGGACTTGCCGTAACAGATCTTTATGGCTCTCTTCGTCTTCTGAATAAAGTAGAATGTCGTCGACAAAGCAAAAACAGTGGTCTATGCCTCGTAGCACCTCATGCATGAATCTCTGGAAAGTTTGGCTAGCGTTGCGTAAGCCGAACGTCATGCATTTAAACTCAAATAAGCCAAACGGGGTTGTTATCGCTGTTTTCTGTGCATCTTCTTTGGCAATAGGGATCCAGTAGTACGCCATTCTTATATCCAGTTTGGAGAATATCTTCATATTGCGCAGTTGGTATGTAAAATCTTGAATTCGAGGTATCGGGTAACGGTCCGGAAGGGTGACTGCGTTAAGCCGTCGGTAGTCGCCGCATACGCGCAGGCCACCGTCCTTTTTCTTCACGATGTGCAGAGGGCTCGCCCACGGGCTCTTGGAGGGTGTGCAAATCCCCATTTCCAGCATTTTGTTGAATTCCTCCTTCGCCGCTTGGTATTTGTCAGGCGGTAGAGGGCGTGGCTGGGCGAAAAGCGGGGGGCTTGAAGTTTCGATGTGGTGGATGACATCGTGTTTTGCCGGTTGTTTCAGTGACATTGGTCGAAGAAGCTCGGGGTACTGGATCAGGATGTCGTAATATACTTGGTCGTGATTGATGATGTGTATGGTTTCCTCGCTGGTATTCACTTCGAAGGCGTCGATCGTTAATTCTGTGACTGTGTCGATGAGTTTTTTTCTGTGAAGATCGATTAGCAACTTATAGTGACGTAAAAAATCGGCTCCCAAGATAGAGGTTCTGACGTCGGCAATGATGAACGTCCAAGAAAAGCTGCGTCGGAGGCCTAAGTTGAGCTTGAGCGTCTTCTCACCGTATGTTTTGATTGGTGTATTATTCGCTGCATATAATCGATAGTCGCTTGATGTTTTCATTTTCTTGCAGCTGGTAGCTGCTAACACAGATATTTCGGCGCCAGTGTCAACGAGGAAACGTTCTCTGGTGTCGCGATCGTAGACACACAGGCGGTTTGTATTCTTGGGGACATCGACGCCCGCCACCTTCGATGTCTGGTCTAGTTTAAAGACTTCTGCCTTCTGCAACACGGAGATTCGCATCGTCTCGCCTTGTCACCGAAGCGGTAATGAAATCGGCACTCCCAAGTGGGGTCGCCGCGTTTTGCAGAAGACTTGCTGCGCTGTCGAGGTCTTGAATGCGAACGATCACGGCGTCTATTTCGTGAGTAGCGCTGCGTTGACCGCCCACGCAACTCAGCAATCTCCAAAGTTAATTTCTCCACCTGTTTTGCCAGCTGTTCGAATGGAGTTAGTGTTCCCGAATCGTTTGTTTCCTTCGATACCGCTTGAATGTTTGCCGTGGCAGGTTCCGAATATTCCACCATTTTGTCAGCCATGGCGGCAAGCGTTTCCAGTGTCGACTCGGTGTTGACTGAAAGCACGACGCGTACCTGAGTAGGAAGGTGCTTGAGCCATTCAATTCGCAGTCCTTCGTCCGTAATCATGCCTCTACCGAGTTCTCGCATTCTGCGCAACAGCTGTGTAGGTTTTTGATCACCCAACTCTAAGCCACTCGTGAGTTTCTGGAAGTTTCTGACGTCCGATTTCTCGTATGCTGCCAACAAGCGGTTCTTCACGGCGTTATATTTGTCAGTTGCGGGTGGATTGTACAAAATATCCGTCAGGTGCTGGAGGTCCGTTGCCTGCAGTTGTTGCAACACGTAGCGAAACTTTTGATCGTCTGAGGTCTTCAAAGGGTCGACGACGGCTTCAAACTGCACGAACCATGCTCGAGGAATTTCTCGCCAGAATGGTAGAAGTCTAGACTGTATGGAGACGGCTGCCACGTCGAGTTCATGCTTCGTATCCAGGTTAGCTTCGGTCTTGTCCATCACGTCGGGGTCACCAAATTGTGGGTATAGGCAGGAAGGTACTTTTTGTATTAAAAGAAACAATGAGTAAAAATATTATATTATGTACAATAAGTTCAGAATTGAGTCGAAAGAATAGAATGGCGTTTTTCTTGCATGACAATCCTTATATATGTTTCAATTGACAGAGAACGCCGAACACTCTCGAACACCGCTGGCATGAAGTTCAGGTTGGTTGGTTGCCAGTATTTGTTGTCCGCCACATGTTCCTACACATTGTTAGCTTAGTATTTTTTTTATTGTATTGAAAGGCGAGACGAACGTGCCGTTCGCCTGATGGTAAGCGATAGGACCGCTCCTGAACAGTAGCAAAACCAAACAATATCTTGAAATACAAAGCAATGCTTGGCATTCCACTGCGCTCGCCATCCTGAGATATAAGATGTTAAGTCTCAACATGTTCAGTAGTTACTCTGGCTACAATGTCCTTCAATCCGAAACACAACAGTGCATTTAAACTGCTGTTTGACGGGAGAAATAGACATTGCGGTGGTACCCACCCAGGCAGCCTCTCACAGATGTGAGACCTACCACTCAAAAATGCTTTAGCTTATAATATAACTAATAGTGATATTCACATAGGTATGTTTCTAAGGTTTGACATTAATAATTTAATTGAGCAGCGTAAAACTAAGGTTTGTTTAAAAAAATAGTCCGACCACTATCGCTACTATTTTTGCAAAGTTTCCACTGTCAGCTTTTATATTTTAGTTTCCATCGTACAATTATTAGAGATAAAGTTCGCATTGTGCCCTTAGCGGCGCAATTGGATCAATATTTCAGAAATTACTGCGAAAACAAAGGAAAACACTCATGAAATGTTCTAAAAATCGACTGAAAACAAGAAAGTGACGTCACTCTAATGCAACCAATGGCGTGCGTTTTTAGTCACGTGGTCAAGCTCGAAATTTTATTTATTTTTATAATGATTTCTTAAGGCAATCCAACATTGTTTTAAATATTTTCTTAGTTAATATGGTTTAAAAAAATATTTACAGTTAGTTTAGTAACAATATGTTTCATATTTTCATCATAGTCAAATACCCTATTGGCACAATGACTAAATTTGCATTCTGTGCTGAAGTTTTCAGGTTTGATGTCCGCCGCTAAGATCTATAGATATTTGTCTTATGATGGTTGTATTTGTGTGGAATTATTACTGTGTCTTTATGGTCTAGTCTTAGCTTGTAAGGACTATAAATTCTGGCGTTCTGGGTTCGATATCCAAGTCCTATGTTGTCTGAGTTCTATTAAAAGAAAATTAAATATTCGTTGCAAGATTCGCTCCATATCATAAGTTGGAACAAAAGTAAACAACGATAATAGGGTTTTTGACTATGATATTTTTGTTATTATTTGAGAGAGTGCGAGGGTAGTGGGCACAACATGCCGTCTCTTCCACACTATAATACATCACACCCTATAAAACATATTAAGACAGGTGACGTCACTAGTCTCTTCACGTCACTTTTAAACCATTTTTTTTAAATTGTGATTTATTTGACTTAATTATTTATTTGCCAGATTTCAGTCAAATGCCCTGATGTTACTAATAACATATCTAATAATCCTTTACGAAATTCCGTCGTGAGATTATTTTAAATATGTTCCACGACATATCATATATCAGCTATTGCTAACATTTCCGTATAGAAACCAATATTCTCCCCGCGAAAGTGTATGGTTTCCTCCCACTCTGTTCTCATGTTCTTATTTAAACTATTGTTAGCAATTGCATCGAACATTTCTCAATGAAACTTGATATTGCGCATTGTTGTTAGTCATGTGAGTACTTAGGAAGTACGCAAACATTATTAGCTATGAATTGTGGAACTAAATTTCCTAGATTTAATTCAATCCTGGTAACACTCTTCTGAGAGACTTACATTTACATACATAAACTCACGCCTATATCCCAGAAGGGGTAGGCAAAGGTACCAGGACACCCACATTTCACCTTGTATGTTCCGTCCTACAATGTGATAGGTTGCGAGCCTATCGCCATATCGGGCACAAATTCCTGACTCTGCGCTAATAATGAATTTAAAATTCCAATACCACATTGCCCGCCCAAGATCCAAACCCAAGACCTCAGCTTTATTATACTATGATAGTACAACGCCACCGAGGCAGTAATTCAATAAAAAACATGTCATTATTGTTTTGTTATGCGTATCGTCTAGTGCGTAACCTAAGTACAAATGTATGTATGTATGTATCAGTCCATATACGTCCCACTGCAGGGCACGGGCCTACTCTACAATCCACAGTACGATTGAGAGTGGTTAGGCCTAATAGTCCACCACGCTGGCCTAGTGCGGGTTGGCGGACTTACTTACATACCATACATTTTTTTAAAAATCGCTATAGTATTCAGGTTTCCTCACGATGTTTTCCTTCACCGTTTTAGTGCGTGGTGATTGACTATCAATACACAGATGATTCCGAAAAGTCAGAGGTGTGCCCTGGGATTCGAACCTGCGACCACCAAAACCAGTCTAGAAATCTTACGTAATTTTATTTCACGCTCCTAAACCTTTATTATGAATCAAGTAGATCAAAACACCTACCTAATTATATTATGCTAAATACTTGCGCTGAGTTAGCCGGCTATCATACTTATGAGACACTAAGAGCGCGATGCATGCTCTATAAAACCCTATTAACCCGATTCTTGCATAATAGGTTTAAAGAGTTTTACCGCCATGCACGATACCTTATATCAGTTAGCGTTAAAATGCCTTTAACCTCAATGCAATTACAATTCAATTACAATTAAGTTAATGCCCGATTTTTGCCATTTTGATTAACCAACGTGGGCAAAAACTTTTTTCAGAAGTTGTAAGTACGTGCTTTCATTCTAATACATCTGAAACAATTCTTTGATTATCGAGTTGGAATCATATGAGTATTGATAATTAATTAATTGCCAGGAACTTATAACAGTGATAGAAAGTGTCGTGAGAAACGTTGGATTTATTATTTCTTTACTTTAATCTTTACTGTTTTTTTCTTTAATCAGTATTGTCTTTAGTCCGCTTACCCGAAGTCCATTCAATCAAAGTAGGTGGATAAAAGTGAATTATTTTAATGGCAATTAAACTGATGATTTCCGAGGCGATGGTAGAGATTCTTAAGGCACAACTGACATTTAAAAATCGAACGTGCATTTTCTGTACCACTTACCATAACGCTGAAGGATAACATCGAAAGTAACATACAATAAAGATCTTTATATTGATTTCTTTGGCATTAAAGTCCCAAAAACCCGCAGAAGTCCAGTTTGGTGGACTAAACTCTAACCGCAGATAGTAAATAGCGATCACCATACATAAAAGTGTAGGACCCGTCAGAGCAATATAAGAGATACGTCATTTCGGGTTCGTCTGTGAATCTAGAAATAATCAAGCATAAAGTTATCCACTAACCAGGGTAAGCAGATGGATATCCTAATATCTAGGCAGAGTTATGTCGAGAGTCACTTACCGTCATATCCATACGAGTGAACTCACTTACCTTCATTTCCATTGTGGTCACTTCGTCATGCTCGAATAAAAATATAGTTCGCGATTATTTCACCCCACAGTGTGGTGTCTGGAAATGGGATAATTGTGCGAACGTACAGGTGCGGCTCAGGTGGCTTGCATACTCAATAGGACTCGCGTTTTATAAATTATTGGCAATTTCAACATTAATAATGTACTCGCGTGTGAATTTTGTATTTTCAATTACAAAGGTATTTTTAGTAAAATTGCTGCGTATTTATGGTTCAACTATTTTCATAAGAATGGCACTTTGTTAAATAAATTGTGGTATTATTTTTAATATAGTATTTATATTTTCATTCCTGGCCTACTAAAATTAAAATATCAAAATAGTTTTTTATTACTTGAAATATTTGTTTTGGCAAACATAAATCGCCAAATAATTTCTCAGTTTTAATGATTGAGATACTTTTATTTACAATGGCTTTCTTAAGCTTAAGATGATATATCTTCATGACCATAAAGCGTTTATTTATAGAAAAAGATTTTATCTGACTTTATCGGAACCCGACAATAAAACTAAAATGCGAGGGTAAAAAGGATCCCATTCTAACAATGCACAAAAGACGAACCCATCTCTGCAGATTTGTCACACAAAAATGTTATCTATACTAGAAATACTCTCATGGCATTCAATTTTGTGTATTCTATGTGTCATATAAATAACAAAAGAATCGTCACAGCTAAACGACCGGAACAAATATAAGCGAAATGAAAAACATGAAAAATTAATTTCCGATGGTTTATTCAAATATTGTCTGAAGTCAACAAACCTTTCATTAAACCGTGGCGTATTTACACTTATACGTACATGTAAAATATATTTACATATTGGATATATGAATTTACATGTTATCGGTATACAAAATATTTACATTGATACATATACACGCTATGGGTATGATTACACATTATTGACAGCCCTATTTTCCATGTTAAAACACGACAAATCGACGCATTACAATGCGTTGGGCAGTTTGTACTTGCGTTTTCCTTAAATTACACTATTAGCACGCCGCTCGCTCGATGACATCGATTGTTAGTACTGTGGTATTATTTGATGTACGGCATGTTGGGCAGCACGTCTGGTCTCCGCCTGTGATGCGCTCCGTGATGCCTCAGATGTATCAAGGCTTCTCTCATTTTTTGTTCCCTCAACATTCGTATGTAATCCTCGTCGACAGAATGCCTGTTTTTCTCCCTCAATGTCCCCTTATCCATCCTCTCGCCGTCCTTGAACAAAACACACCACAACGACTTATCTTTGTTGTCCCACAGCAGAGACTTTGTGTACTCTTTTAATCGCCTACTGTTCTCCTCGACGCGCCGCATCGCGATCTCAATTTTAATCAAGTCCTTGTAATGATCCGACACGGGCGACGTCGCCGACATGTTATTGCTTTCGCTTTTAACGGCGCTTATATTAATTCTCGACAAGTAATAATTCTCATATTGTCCGGCCGCTGTCCTCGTCCGCAACAGCCACACCACACTGGCCACGAATGTGCACGATACGACAAAAGTCAATATGAGGAGAGTCAGTCGGAATACAGTACTGAGTGATGCACAACTCATATCACTATTTGTTTATGTTTGCGGACGCACTGTGTCGGTTCGTACTCGCACATAACGCGCCGGCGTAGCACGTTGACGCTACGGATCACTACGGGCGTCCGCTCGCTACGTTGAGCCGCTACGAACTGGCGTACAGCGGGCAGAGTCGACACTGAGCGCGTAGTCTCTGTTTATCTCAGTTGTAATTTGCAGTCCAAAGCTGTATCCAAGCTACGGATGCTTTCAAATCTCTTTGTGCGCGTTTTCTTTGCACTTTTGTGCAGTCATTGTGCTGAAATTTTTAAATTCGTAACTACGCCAAAGTCGTAATTGCATGCGGTACATAGCGCGTTTTCCTAGCGTTAAACTTTTATGAAAATAATTGATCTTTCAAACCAAACTATATGAAAATATAGCATTAAATATGTTTGAAAATTTACGCGAATGTGTTAATGCGAAAGTAGGTCGCAGCTGGCAGGGTTAATTTTGTAATTTGGCTAAAGGCGTCAACGATAAAGATCTCGTCGCCGCTGCAATTATTACGCTACCTTTGAGTCGAAAAACTATATTTAACAAAATTACTGAGTAAATATGCGTAATCATTCAATTGATCCTTTTGTATTGCGTAAAATAACATTAAAATAAATATTTTATCATCAATATTTTTATATTTTCAATAAAGTAACTAAATTTTCAAAAAGGTTAAATGCCTGATACTTCCGAAACAGCATAATATTTTAAAACTTGTCAACTTAAGCCTCAAAATACATTTTACAATGCCGAAAATATGACTCATTTTAAGTTAGCCACGGCAACGTAATTTCATTTCGTACGTTCGTTAAACTTGCGAGCGTTTCTCTTATGTTCCGTTAAAGTGATATTTTTGCATTTCTTTTTGATAATAAATGTGGGAACAGTTTGTTTACTTGACCGGTCTCCTTTGGCTTTTAATTCCGGGCCTTTAACATGCTATTATTCTTTTTAATTTTTAGATAGCCCTATCCATAATTCAAATATCTTAATAAATATTCCTGAATTTTAAAGAAATCTATACATACTTAAATTATGGACTTGTAAAGTTGCGCCTGTATGCATCTGGCTCTTTGTAAAAAACGCTGCGAATTCGCGCCCCGCGTGTGTAAATATTTGCATGTCCCGATGATGATGGTACTGCATGTCTGTGCCCTGTAACAGGATGTGTGGGGGCTGCACTTTTTATTTTTTATAGAAACCTGACATATCAATTGTGTACTGACCATAATAAAGTATTTCCAAAGTGTAATGTAAAAGAAAAATGTTTCTAATAACTAAATGAATTTTAAAAAATAAACCTTAATACCGTCTAAGCACTAATAAAGTAGTTTCTTTATTACAATAAAATTCGTAATATGTAAAATGAATTTAAAAAAATAAACCAAAATATCGTCTTAGAGCTAACCTTAATAAAGTTTTTTCTACAATACTCAAGGGCAAATATTCATTGATCACACATAAAATTGCTGCAAATAGAAATCAAACTAGCAGACTTGTTTTACAGCGGACTTTTTACAATTGACAATTTAATAAACAGCCCACAGCCTACACAGGTGTTGGTCATGACACAGATTAACCAAAATCCCCCAGAGTTGTTGGACGTCTAGATATCCAAATTACTACGCAGACTGGCCGAATTTCGAGCAGCCCATAGCATTTCTAATTGGTCTTAACTACTGCCACTTACAAGAGCGGCTTATCGCCTCGGCAAGGAATATGCGGAGAGGAATTTTAGACAATTGTACAGACTGCTTCTGATAACCTAAATAAAAATAGAATAAAATTTTGTTGTTGTTTTTACGTGCGCTTTTGGTGTTTCTAGTCTTTTTTAATAGAATATATAATATAACCTAATATATAAACTATTATTTCGTTGTCTATCCTCTTGCTAAAGCTATAAATGTCGTGGTTATTCTAATATTTCAATTTTATTGCACCTAGTGTTTGTGAGACCGAAAAGTCTCTCGTATTTCCTAATACCCACAACACAAGACTTGATCTTAGTGTGGGGTCAGGACTATGTATGTGACTGTTGATTGTTATTAATTGATTTTATTAATTCCACGTCTTAATTACATACATACATACATACATACATAAACTCACGCCTTTTTCCCAGAAGGGGTAGGCAGAGGTGCCAGGGCACCCACATTTCGCCTTGTATGTTCCGTCCCACGATGTGATAGGTGGCGAGCCTATCGCCATATTGGGCACAAATTCCTGACTCTGAAAGTGATATTGGACGTCTTAATTACTCAAACAATTATGATCAAACTTTGCATTTACCTTATCAGAAAGCATGAATGCAAAGTTGACAAATAAACAAATTAATATAAGACTGCATAAAATTCAGATATAAGCATTGGTCTCGAGGGATAGCAAGTTTGAAGTGCAGACGAAGCACTGTCTCTATTTATTATCTTTTCCTACCTAATCCACTGAACTGATTGTAATAAAATTCGACGCAGAAGTATCCTAGGACCTGAGAATGTGGTTAAAGAAATTTTTACCATTCAATTAAGCCCCTAAGGTGAAAAAGGGGATCATCAGATCGTCAGAAAGGGGGAATTAATTAGTGTGAGGAATATTCGTCAGGTTCATTTGAAAAGTGTTCATGAATATGACGTGGCTTGATATGATTGCAACAAGAAAAAGCTGGGTCGTACCACTAGTTGATTAAAAGTAATAAAAAGTCTCTGTGGCACATCACGTTATCATAAAAATATACAAAACTTGCGGCCCGGCCCGGCTCCGCCCGGGTATACACGTTTTGAAAATATTCTACTGCCTGTATTCATCAAAGATAATGCAAGATTCTAAATGCAAAATAATTTTACCAATCGGTAAAGTAGTTTGGGACTATGTAATGTAAATACACAATCATATCTTTCCTATTTATTACATGTGTATCGTTTTATACTAAAACAAATAGTAAAATTACTTTACTAATACTTGTAAAACCGCTTATATTGTTCAATAACGTGTACCAAGGCCAAGAAAGTGGTTTCTTAAAACAAAAAATATAATTTCTCTACTTTTATAAGCCACAAAAATGTTATTTTGAACGACTTGGCACCGTACAAAAAATACATGATACGTCAAAAAATAAACATCAAAGTCAAAGAATCGGCAATCAATGTCAGACATATTTACTAACGTGTGATGTAATTCGATTTTGTTAGAGCCCATTACCAGCACATATCGGTAACTAAAAAAATATTTGTTTATGGTGATTGATCGGCTAGATTTAGTTATTTTAAGTATTTTTCTTTTTTTTTAAGATGTATGTATATACCGACTGTATAAGTTATGCCGACGGTATATATATTTACAAGCGTAGGATCCTAAAGTTATCAAAACAAGTTCCGATTAATTTTTATTAAATTTTCTGAAAATCAAATGGCCTTATTTGTACACAGCTTTAAACCTATTTTATCTATCGATTTTTTTGTCTTCTTCGCTCAGAATAAATTCAAAAATTGTTCGATATATAATTAATGTTTATAAAAAGTATATGACTCAGACTGCAAGTGTTTTTATAGGTGAACAGCTACCATTTTTTTTTTTTTTTTTTTTTTTTGTTGACGCGGGGAAACCGGATTACCGCTAACGCCCCACCTTGGGGGAGGGTGGAGCGATTATGTTGGGTTCACCGATAGGCATACCAACCAAAACCCCGCGTTGCCCTCTTCAGCGCAATTAGAACGGCCCCGGGAACCCGAAGCAAGAGCGCTCCAGCTTCTACCGGGACCATCCCTGCACAATGCCGCTCAATTTGCGGCACGTAACATAAGTATGTTGGAGGCTAGGAAGCCTCCTCATTTCCCGGCAACAGGCAATTGCTTCCTCCTCCTCCTGCTGCCGAACATCTCGAGGTCGCATTGTACGTGAGTACAATGGGCGCAACAACAGCCCCCCACTGCGCGCCCGCGACCTTCACTTCCCCATTAGTCGCCTCCTACGACAGGCAGGGGATACCGTGGCGGGATTCTCGAAGCGCCCCCATACCACAGGGCGCGAGTCGCCGGTCATGCGTCACGTCGGCGTCTCCTACGTCTTCTTTGGCGGCGGGAAGGATCTGACCGCTCTCGATCCCTCTCGGCATTTTCCTTCTGCGAGATTACTTTCTCACAGAAGTTTGCCACCGCACGCCAAGACCTTGGACTGCCTACCATGGCCGAAACCACAGCCGGCAGAGAGAGATCGTTTCCAATAACTTCTGTGAGAGCGCTGCGTTCGCTATCCCAGGATGGACAAACCTCCAGCGTGTGCTGGGCCGTATCTTCTGGACCGTTGCCACAGTGGTGACAAACGGCCAATCTTTCGACGCCAACTATCCTACACAGGTACTCGGCAAAACTACCATGTCCTGTGAGAACCTGTGTGAGTCGGAACGTCGCCACGCCGTGGCGCCTGTCTAGCCATTGGTCAAAGACAGGGCGCACTGCTTCAACAGTCCTCAGACCCGCTGTTGGGTTGTCCAATCTAAGACGCCACTCCTCCACGGCGGCCCTGTGGAGGGAGGCACGCATTACCTCAACCTCTCTGGACACTGGTCTTTGTCCAAGTCTGAACGCCTCCTCGCGCCAGTAAAACGTAGCCGAAAGGGCTTTGGCGTCCAGATCCCAGGGCAGATATCCAGCTAACACACAAGCCGCCTCGAAGGAAACCGTGCGGTAGCCCCTGATGGCCCGCTGTGCCACTAATCTTTGGGGCTTACGTAGGAGAGTGACGCAACGGTCACTCAGGGACTCAGCCCATACCGGACTACCGTATAGAGCCATGGACCGCACGACTCCGGCATATAGCTTTCGGCAAGAGATGCCAGGACCCTCCAGGTTAGGCAGCAAGGTACTAAGTGCACCCGCTGCCCGGGACAGCTTTGTAGCTAATGCTTTGAAGTGGGCACGAAATGCCCACCGGCCATCAAGAATCAAGCCCAAGTATTTCATGGTGGAACCGATGGGAACCTGCACCCCATTCAAAACAATATAGGCACCAGCAGGTGGCCCTCTTCGAGGCCCATGAAAACAAAGAGCTTCAGTCTTTTCGAGTGCCACCCTTAAGCCAAGACGCTGTATGCGACTGACTATCTGGCCAGTGCCAGCCTCCGCTAAAGTCACAGCTTCCTGGAAAGTCCTGGCAGAAGCTGTTACTAAAGTGTCGTCAGCGTAGCAGGTTACGCTGACGCCCCAGAGATTGGTACCACGGAGCACCCTAGGGAACATGTTTAAAAAGCATACCATTTAGAAAGAAGGTAGGTAGGTCGTAGTCAACCTAGTCGGTAATAGAATGCCTCGAGCGATACGACTGCCTTTTGAACTGCTTTGTAATATTATATTTTATTGTCAATCAACTTCATAAAAATTGAGATAATCAATTCCATGTAATTTTGTCAGACAGCTAATTTTTGGAAATGTTAAGACTATACAAGCGTCTGAACACTTATGCCAAATTTCATAATTAAGTTTAATTAACTATAATAAAGGACGTAAATAAATAAATATTTACACGTACACAAAGTACGTTCTATATTTAAAAGCAACAAATTAAATATAAGACCAAAAATACGTTAAAACAAAATTTAACGCCTACCATATAACACATTAACCTTCTAAAATTGTCATCCAGAACATTATATAATTCACAAAACGGTCGACTAATCAAATAAACGGTTCCTAATAACATCATTTGGCACTCATGTCGAATAGATGTCGAATTTAGCTTCCTACCTCCCGGGACGTGTTTGCCGACCTACATTGCCGAAGTATATGCCTATTGTCGGTGTTTACACTAGAATGTTTGTGGAACAAGATTATACACTAACGCTGTACGCAAACACGCCGGTTAATGTGAAGCTACTTTACGAGTTACACAATGTGAAACGAGAATGTTTAATTCTTTTCTGAGGGTTTTTTTTGGTGTGAATATTTCTTTAACATAATCCTGACATCGCGAACTACGAGAGACTTTTCGGTCTCACAAACACCCAGACCCGGAACAAATACCTGTGGTTCTCACAAGCATTTGTTTCGTTGCGGGGATTGAACCCGCGGCCTCTTGTCATGGAGGCTGTCGAGACATAAAGGACTCTACTCATAATTATAGGCTTCCTAAAAGGATCTTAAAAATTATTTGGAAGCGGCCTTTATTCTCCATCTTACTTATATTCAACTCAAGAAGCTTTTAAAGGTTATAAGTAGTTAAAATCGCCTCCGTATACCGGGGGTGGCCGAAACTTAGGCTAGAGTCACCGGCATTGCATGCTTGCGGACATCGTAGCTTGGCTGAATCTCTATGCTTTTATACCGGCATAAAACCGTTGATGGCCTTTACAATAGGCAATAACTATACCAAGACGACCGATGCCCTGATCTTCTCCCGTGTGACCAATCAACCAAGCACCAACTACATATTACTCTGGTCGAAAGATGCGATGACATTATTTCAACATAATACCGCCCGTGTATACAGGTTGCGACCGAAAACGAAGCTAGGTGAAAATTTTGGTGATCTCAGACCACAATACAACTAAAAATGACGTCGCTTTTTTTGTGAAATGCAAACTACCACCTGGCTTTGTTTTAGTCGCAGTCTGGATGTATGTGGTATACGCATGCGTATTTAATATATTTGCATGTATTTAGTGTACGTAAATTCATAAAACAATATCTATATTCAACAGATAAACCTCGAATGGACGCTGATAGATATGACGCCAGTCTTTCTCGGTTCAGCAATAGACATCAATCCGTTTGCCTTAGAACGTGTACCAAAATACATCAGTCTGGCACATCTAAATTTAAATTTCGAACGCTGAAATGCATATCAGTCGAGATAACCGCTGTCAATATGTCTCATACGCTATGCGAGTGCGACTGAGTCCATTAAATATGCAATGCCTTAGGACCGAGCCCGCCGGACCCTATATATACGCGGAATTTTATTTTATTTTATTCCAACAACTGCATAGACTTCATTCAGGGTGGAATGCGTCTCGTAAAAAGTACTCGACGTAAAACGGCACTATTGATTCAAATATTAAAAGGCCCGGTTGTATAGAAATATTTGTACGATGTTTTTGAATGTTTAACCAAAAACTAAAGGGTTTTGTTTGCTTTTTCGTTCATGCAGCGGTTAATTGAAGTTTGGGTCTTTTATGTTTATTCTACAGTGCTATAATACGATGCTATGATTTCTATACTAAATACTACTGAACATGAGCAACCCGCAATATTGTACATCAGTGGGTCGTGTTACAGGATCAGTGACGCACAATAAGTTTTAAGCTGGTTGGCATGACTATGGTGAAAGACGAGTATCAAGTACATTGCCTTCAGTTATCTAAGGCATCCTATTCTACACATTCGAACTATCATTTACAAATAATGTGTTGCCTATAAAATATTCTGACATAGATAATCCCTGACCTTATGGTGGTATACTGATGATAGGTCTCTCATATGTAATAGGCCGACTGGGTAGGTACTACGGCTAGGTCTATTTCTCCCGCCAAACAGCAATGTAAAATTCATTATTATACAGGATATATCAAGACTGCTATCGAAAACGAAGCCGGGTGGTAGTTTAAGCGACTACAGACGCAATGCAACAGAAAAAGTTGCAAAAAAAGCAACAATTTTTTTTTTGTTATTTTCTTCCTATGACCATATTTGGGTGGTAAATACATTTTTTGCTAAAATAATAGTTATTTATAAATAATCTAAGGTATAAAAGTGTTTAAATTATTATTTTAGCAAAAACTATGGATTTACCAACCAAAAATGACGATATTTAAAAAATCATAAAAAATAACTGTCGCGTTTCTTTGCGAAATTTTTAGTTGCATTGTGTTTGTAGTCACTGAAACTACCACCCGGCTTCGTTTTCGGTAGCAGTCTTGAGATACCCGGTATTCTGGTTTGAAGAACATAACAAGAGCAGCTACTAAAAATATTGAGACTTAACAGTTTATGTTTCAAGCTGGCAAGCGCAGTGGCATGACAAGTACTACTTTGTGATTCAAGGTGTTGTTTGGTTTTGCTACTGTCCATGAGTGGTCATAATATCGCTTACCATTAAGTGATTGGATTCTCGTCTCACCTTACATAGCAATAAAAAAAGATACTTAGTTTGTATACTAATATAATTCTAAGCAAAAACATCCTTGATAATGCCACGTAGCAAAAGAAAATTGCAATAGAAATTAATTAATTAATTTGTGACCAACATTTGGGTCGTATCATCGCGCGGCCTACTTTATTGTGGGCAATACAAATAAGGATATACCCGCATCAGTGTAACTTACGCCAACCATTTGTCATATTACAAAGGTACACGGCTAAGGGTCTCCTTCCACTACAACGTCGCATATCAAAGGTGTATTACAAAGCAATGGAAAGAGAGGTTTTTACAAAAACGAAAGCTGAAGCCGCAAACTTATATAATATGATTAGAAGTCTTTAGCCTTTTCGCCATACACATAGATATTAGAGTACCAGATTATGTTTCATCAAGGATTTTTAATTCTATAATATCTCATTTATTCACATTTCATAGCTAAAACGAATTGTTATAAGATATTATATTTATGAAGTGGAAGCCGATAGGAATCGAGTTACATTAATATTTCATCGTTGTATTAGTACATATCGAGGAAAAAATATATTTGCTACTACTAAGCGATGCCTATTAGACTATTCCATCACTTATGACTTGCCGTAGTATATAACAAAAATGTTTTTGTCCGATACGTTCATAGCCCTGACAGGGTACGCTACTGTTGCGTTTCTGGCCACTACAACCACTGAAAAATAATATTTAGTTATTTTGACTTTGACTTGTCATTCTAATAAAAATATTACACAAGAAATGTATAATTTTGTTTACAATTATTAATATACAATAGCTACCTTTTAATATGCAGACGCCCTAAAAGTATAAGTACAAAGACGTCTCTATTCCTTGCTTTGACCTAAATAAATACGGTTGTCGCTTAATGGATTTTTCCTATAATTACATAAATAATTCATACCTATCCTCAACATACGTTGTGTCATCATTCTTGATTCGTGTGCGTGATGCACAAATATTGACTTCATTTAACGACCATTTTCCGGGAATCGTTTAGTATAAGGAAAATTTAATATTTGCGAGAAATACTGTAGAGTTCGTTTACTAACTAAGAAATTAATTCCACAACTCAAATTCAGGCTTATTGCATGTACGAGTATAATTCAACTTATTATTTTAATTTGAAACTCGTGTTTACCTTAAAAATAATCAGAACAATTTATAAAAATGTAATTATATAGTTAGCCCTAAGAATACTCTGATATTTTAGGCACCAGAGATGGACTAGCATTTTTTTTATTGCGAAGAATAATGAGACAATCCTTGTATCATCATTCACGTGATGGTAAGCGATACGACCGCTCATTGATAGTAACAAAATCAAACAACATCATAAATCACAAAGCAATGCTTGGCGTACCACTGGCCTCGTATCCTGAGATATGTTAAGTTTCACTTTGTCCAGTAGTTACTCTGGCGTCAATGTCCTTCAAACCGGAACAAATGCATTAACTCTGCTGTTTAGCGAGAGAAACAGATATTGCGGTGATATCTACCGACGCAGCCACTCACATATGAGAGACCTACAACAAGCGAACGCATTATTGATGTAATAAGTCATAAGTTCATAATGAATGCATTCAAAGACTATTAAATGGTAATTTTCCAGTAATTATGATTTAAATAGTCATTGAACACGTTTAAAGGCAACAATTAAAAGCAAATTAATAACACGAATCGATTAAAATGGCGCAAATTAGATGCAGATAGTGTGGCCGGTGAAAAACACCTATTTAATATAAATCCCGCATACATATTTAATTGTGGTTGTGATTACAGTGCAGATATTGTGGTATTGTTCGCTTTTTAATTACCGAAAGCCGACTGTGTGGTATGTGTTTAAAAATCACCGCTGAATGTTTCATTTCAACTTTTATAATTCACAGAGAGCTTATTTTGAAAAAATATGTTTAAAAGGAATTAATTTTTAAAAGGAATTAAGTTATGTTTTTGTTAATGAAGCGTTCTTTATTAATAAGTATTTGTTCTCAGATTAAATGGTACTTTACTATATTTTCTATTTACAATTATTTATATTGTTTATTGAACTTCAAAATATCAAAAAAACTGCCTCAATGGCGTAGTTGTTCTACGGTATGGTTACAAAGGTGACGTCTCGGGTTCTCGAATGTAGAGGCTGGCAAAGTGATTTAGGATTTTTCTATTAACTATCAGCCCGGAGTTAGGAATTTATGTCCGATATCATACATCTATCACATTTCATTATCACTCCTATAATATCGTAGTACGGAACTTACAAGGCGAAATGTGGGTGTTCTGCCTACCCTATCTGGGAGAAAGGCTACGTTTATGTATGTACAGTCAGCAACATAATTCGCTACACAGTTACGAGATTTGAAATTGTCTTATCATCCAAAATAATAATTTTTTTCAATATCGTATGGCACTTCTCGGCATATATGACTTTACTTGGTTATATTTTACGACTACAGAATAGTATGTACAAATTTTAATTCATAAAAAGGTTGTCAAAAATGTGAAGTGTTCAGCGACTTATGTTGCTGACTGTACATATGTACATATATTGTATACATATGGTTCAGTCAATCGACTAATTTTATGGTAAAAACCAACAATAAATAAGAGTGGATGTGTTTCAACAACGAAACTGTTACATTACATTGATTTTCTCTGTAACAATATTGGATCTTAATGCCAGCTTGATCAAGAAGATTTCAATACCAAATTATCATTATGCACACCAACCAGCATTTTTTTATTTATATCTTTATTATACATATATATAGTATATAAAACTAAGAGAAAATCAAAAACAATTGTAGCTATATTTAAAGTAAATACAAAAGGCGGCCTTATTGCACTAGGCAATCCCTTACAGGCAACCTTTGGATGGAGATAAGAGAACGGAGAGATAAAACCTCTCTTAATTTAAACAGCGCTAACGGTCGTTCTCTATATCCTATATATCTTTAACAAGAGGTTAAAATAGCTACCGTGACTCTCTCGGTACAATTCTACGCTTCATTAAACAAACAAAGACATATATTTATCTAATCTAGCTATCTACAAATATATGCACCATATCTATACGACTCTATATTTGTTAACTGAAACATAAATTGCATAGAAATATCTAATGAAATCTATTGTTGAAGATAGATAGATTATGGAGAATGGCTGTAAATGACACAAAACAAAGATATCAAAGATTTACTCACGTGTAAATTGCCAAATCAAAATCAACTCGCCGACTGAAAACCGCCAATGAAAATTGAATTAATAGCCGATGAATATGCAAAACTCGACATTGTTCCTCACACAGCAGTCCGTACGATTATTCCCACATTGTTTTCGATCCCTGATTATTATTGGATACTACAACATTTGGCTTGATTATTCTATTGTCATGGACGTGGCTGATAGTATTATTAGCATTGCTGGCTGCGAAGATATCTGCCAAATAAACGTACTAAGTAAATCGGACTTCATTTGCGCAAAATATTTTAATGAAATCAAATTAAGAGTGTATTTTTTTATATCAAATGCAATTTGAAGCGGTAGTTAAGAGGATTTTTGCAATGTCGTATCGTATGCAATAAATAATAAATAAATACATTACGCAAAAAATTATGGCCAATGGGGTTGTAAGATTGTCTCCTCGAGGCCACGTATTTGTTGACACAGAGTAGGATGAATTGATAACTGCTGTCAAGCGGTAAAAAAATATATCTAACATTTGTATACCACTTTACTAGTCCACAAAGGACATTTCATATCTATTAAAATCAAACTAAACTTTTATTTAATATCCACATTAAATTAAATATAATGAAAAACTATCATATTTTCGTTCCATGAACAGAGTTACTTTAAAAGAACCGACCAAAAATAATTTTAGTTTACATACCTAGTGAACCTGTTAGACAGGAACTTATTACCTGGTCATATATAATGTTTACCTAACTGCATAATCCACTCGAGCGTAAAAAAGCGTTTCCTATTAAACACATACGTAATTAGCACCTTTCATGTCAAACTAATGAAATTGTTATGCTATGAAATACGAGGCGTTAATTAGCTTAGCGTTTTCTAAGAAAATGTCACAACAAATAACAGAAAAGCGATATTCCACACGCGGCTCTACCGTGTGGAAGAAAATATATTCTTAGCAAAAGAAACGGTACAACTTAATAGAAAAGTAAAAGAGTTTCGTGTCAAGCGGACCTGGGTGAACGCAATTAATTTCCCTTTCGTTGATTATGGAAGCCGAAATTTGTTATTCATTTCCCGATTTACTCAAACGCAAAACACAATTTGCGGATCGTGGGATGAAATTGAAAAAGTTTTCAGTTATTTATTCGAAGCGTTTTGCCATGCCGCCGGGGCACGCTTTTAAAATTATATTTTTGAACGAGTTTACAACAATCCGAAAAGATTTCTCGGCGTAAATAATGTTCGCGTGCAAACAGTTCTTAAAGACACATTAATTGTTTCTTTTATCCTTCACTTGTTTATTTATCTTTTTCCTTACTTGCACAATAACCGTAATGTATCTTATACAAGGTATATCAGGACTACTACCGAAAACGAAGCCGGGTGGTGGATTTTAGTGGCTACAGACACAATGCAAATTAAATTAACAAACGCAAAATAACTCGATTTTTTTTCTGATGTTTTAAATATTTTCAAGATTGAGTGGTAAATCTATGCTTTTTCTAAAACTCTATTTTTTACTGCTTGCGTACCCTAGCGTCTTTAAAACTAGAAGGCTGTACATTACATTTTTACATACTGGTGGTAGGTCTTTTATATTTGAGAGGCCGCCTGGGTAGGTACCACCGCAATGTCTGTTTCTCCCGCCAAACAGCAGAGTAAATGCACTGTTGAGTTCCGGTTTGAAGGACATTGTAGCCAGAGTAGCTATTGAACTTATTGAGACTTAATATCTCATGTCTCAGAATGGCGTGCGCAATGGAATACCAAGCATTGCTTTGTAATTCAAGGTGTCGTTTGGCATTGCTACTGTTCATGAGCGGTCGTATCGACTACCATCAGACGAAAGGCGTGCTCGTCTCGCCATAAAAAAACCTTTTAAAGGAAAAAACCTATGTATTTACCACCCAAATATGACGATAGGAAAAAATATATCTGTATCTGTATCTGTATCAGCCCATATACGTCCCACTGCAGGGCACGGGCCTCCTCTACAATCGAGAGTCCGATTGAGAGTGGTTAGGCCGTATAGTCCACCACGCTGGCCTAGTGCGGGTAATACAACAAAAATCGCCCCTTTTTGCAAAAGCTTTAGTTTCATGTTAAGTCACTCAATCTAACATCATATTTATACAATTGACTCATTTATTTCGGCTTTCTCGAAATCGGACTATACGCAAAGAAGCTGGAGTAAGACACACAAGAGCAGATTACTATAGCGAGTCCTACGCAATTATATTGCGTGATCTCTTTCCGAGCAGATTTTAAAAGCCTACCAAAAACAAAGAGCTTTTATAATATACTGGGTGGAATCGCTTATCGTCACGAAAAAAATTGTGCATGGCAAGTACATGATTTAGAACACTTTGGCATACTTATTTTAATTTTTTTATGTTTTTGTTTATGTAGTGTAAAATTAATTAACCACTGCTAGTTACTAATTTAGAATAAGTTATTCATAAAACAACGTTGTTTAGAGAAAGATGACATAAATGAAAAAAATCTTCATAAATACACATTATTGTTACCCTACTTTATACAATATGAATTCGAGTAGAAACTTCTAAATCTAAGTAATAAAATCCTTTGATCGCGCCGCCCTCACCGCCGCGCCGCCGCAAGCGCAAGTACAAAGCGTGCCGCCGCGCCGCGCCGCCCGCTCCCGCGCCGCCGACACCTTCCAGGGATCTTGCCACTTCCTCAGTCGTGCGAAATTCGGTACCGAGTGACGTTGTACGAAATTATTTTGGTTATTGGTTAGTTTCTTGCGGTCAAAATGAGTGATTACACGAACAGTGAGTATGTGACAATAATGACATGCTATGTTCGATCCAATGAAAACTTGGGTCATGCAAGAAGGATGTATGCAGATCCAGAACATCTGCAGTCTTTGCGTAGGAATGGTATCATGAATGATGAATCCACGAGTTCCCAGCACAAGAACTATTTTAACGACTTATCCGAGGCTACTCGATCATGGTAAGTTCAGACTTCCTAATCATGCAAGAATCCGTGACCTTCGACAGCGAAGTCGTCTATTCTCGTCATTATTAAAACGTTTAAATAAAAACATATGCAGCTTTTTCTAAGATAGTAGGTACGTTATGAAAATAATAATGTAAATCTTAACAACTTACCAACAACTACATTTACTTAAATGATCCTAACACACTAAAATTCTAAATAAATCAAAATGTCATATGGTAATATTTAGAGTAATAATACCGATAAATAGGCGCAAAGTAAGTTCAAGGTCGCTGCGCGACAGTCAGCTGTTGTGTGGCGTGACTCATACACTCGCGCGCCTGAGTAGGTATTATGTCGTTGCACTTTTAAGTGTAGGGTGATTTAGATAATATGTGTTTTAGAGATATCTTGAACTGATGTTGTTTATGGGGTAGTTTGTAGTTTTTAATGATAAATCTCGTATATAACGTTAATTTCACAAACACAATACACTATTAAATTTTCCGGACGATAAGCGATTCCACCCAGTATATTCTAAAACTATTCAAACAGAGCAAATACTGCAGTTCATTAAAATAGCACGCGAATTAAAAATATTCACAATTCATTGAACTTTTAAAAGCACTTGATAATTTCAGCGGGCGAAGAAATAAATAGCCCCTACCCACTCGGATTAAAACTGTTTGATGCAAATTTCATTGCACAAAAGAATTTCAATTTTCTTATAATAAGAGGTGGAGCGTCGGCGACAGGTACAAACGGGTTTAGATAATTTTTAAAAGAAAAACTGAATTCATGAAACTTAAAATAATGGCTTTATATTTGCATTCAGATATTCAACGCTTTATTTATTTCTGTAGATTTTTCTCAGATCATTTTCAATATTGTTTTATTATCTTTTTCCAAGTGAATCTTTGCAGTCACTACTGCATTATTTTGACTCACCTACCTACACAAACACGTATCTGTGACGTATTATCAAGATGAGTAACATTTGGCCAGCCCACGTGGTTCCCTTCATAAATGATCAATATTTTAAAGTCAGACGTCCACATTTCCGCATCGTAAATATTGGATGCATCGCTTGAAACGGAATATTTTCACAATGCGTCCACAGTATCAGGAGCAATCGTATGTGCTTGAATTGCGCCTCAGAATGTCGGCATCGGCATTGACAACGGGTAAATTCGTGTGATCCATATAATGCCAATAAATGGACGTACTTGAATTCCTATACAAAGAATACTACGATCCGATTGATGCGATGCGTCCGATACGAACGCTTCGAAAATGTGGACACCTATCTTAAAGCGTACCGTGAAATAATAATTATGCAAAGCGTCATAATATGTTGACTACCAACTTACTATGCTTCCGTCATCATAATCATTTGACTATAATCGCCCACGCCTAGAAATAGACCGCTTGCAGTACGTAGCTATATTTTTGGGCTTAATATTAGCTGGTTTTAAGGTAATTACCGTTCCAAACAAAATCATTCCACTAATACACATGTGAAACATTAATGAAACATTTCATATCGGTTTTATCTTGTAATCCAATTAAAAGTGTTTTATATTCTTTTTAACTTTGTAAATGTAGGGGAGACCGGGTACAAAAGTAACATTTTGTACTTTTACTTTGGTTTCTTGTTAGGTGTGATTATTTTATAGAAATGAATATAAGCATTTAAACATTCCATTTATGGTCTTTACATATCATTGTCAGCCTCTTTTTTAATCCTTTAAGCAATTTCGACTCATTGTTATTACTACCATAATATGTTTATAAATTGTTTTGTAATTTGACCACAAAAATATGCTTCCATCTAATACTCTAACATTACGCACTCAATTCTTTAGCACGAAGCTAGAATAAAGAGAATCTAATTTGTACACAATGCTTTCATGAAACTGAAAGTAGTACGGGCCAAATGAGGTATCGCAAAGTTGGTAACATAATAAGTTCGATAGGGCTAACTTGACGTACTAACTTGAATTAACTCGTTGTAGGAAATAGCTAAAGTCTTCAAGTAAACACATCAAAGTAATGAAGTTTGTATAATGCATACCTGCGATGAAACCAAACTTGTAAGTTTGCTGCATACTTTGTACGCAGCGCCCATAATATCGAATATTAACATGTTCAGATGATCTTGTTAGGACGGAACAATATCGAAAAGATCTATAGAATAGTTTATTTTGAGATGTAGGACATGATGAGTAGATACCACGGGAAAATATGATGTAAAATTGTCAAACAAAAGTAGTCTAGCTTTGACTTGTAAAATACGTCTATTTTAGTTACACCATAGTTCAAAATCAAGATTATAAGAAATAACTTATTGTTGTAGATGAACGCTATGTGGGCAACACTGTGCTTATCATCAGGAACCACGCTGGCAATGTTCAGTGCAGAATTTTAAAAATGCTGACGCAATCGCCATCACCTTGGTCTGCATGTGAATGGTCTCGATCTGAAGAGGCGTCCCTCAAGGATACCCCCAATGGTCTGCTGAAAGCATCCAGTAATCAATTGCGAATGAAAACTACAGTCACTTTGTCGTACTCATAAAGAAATCCACCGTACTGTCCACCAACATCTATAATTACTCATATTAAAAAAAGTGCTTTTTCTTTCCTTTCATCTTTACTTTATTCCCGTTTAACTCCTACTATTTTAATGTGACGTTGAAATAATGGTTTTTGTTTCTAACCACTACCTACCCGGACAGTTTGACAGTCTCAGAGTTGAAGGCGAAAGTGGTCGACGAAATTCTTTCTTACTGAAATTTTGCTAGTTGTAGGTATACTTTCTGCGTCAAAAAAGAAAATATTTACAGTATCTATACATATTATACTCATACATAAACTCACACCTTTTTTTCCAGAAGAGACATCAGAGTTGGGAGTCCTGGGAAAGGACCAGGACAACCACGTTTCGTTTCTTGTACGTCTCGTCCCACAATGTCATCGTAGTGGGCGACCCTATCGCTATATCTGCTGATAATGGATAGAAAAATGCAATATCACATTGCCCGACCTGGGATTTGAACCCATGACCTCAGCTTTGCAATCACACTGTAGTCCAACTGCGCTAACTAGGCAGTATATTTTATATTTCTTGGACATTTCTCAATTGCCCTCATTGGTTGACGTAGTATAAATTAAAGTGCCATCCCAATTATTCATGTCATACATTTATTTCTAAATCACTAAAAAATGAAAATAAATATGTTGTCATAATAACTGCATTAGTTATTACGATGTCGCATTTATAAGGCCCTCCGTATAACATTAGCTTTCATTTGGTTTATGCCCTCCGTATAAACAGAAATATTACAAAAAGATTTTAATTTTGAAAGAAACAGATAGATAACACAAAGCATATCTCGCTGCCACATCTAAAAAACAAAATGTACACTCGCAATTTTATATGCGCAGTGATAAGAAAGCATGAAGCCCCATTTACGAGGGGAGAGTTTCTTGCCTCGAATATACTATAATGGTAAGGATATAGAAAGTTGCATCGTGTAAGCATTTGTCAGAACACGACAATCTATAGCGGTTATGTCATGCGATTGTGGTATACGATTCTCGCCGCGAAGCTCTCCATGTAATTGAGCTATTATATCACAAAAGGCCAGAATATAAACATCTTCATAAAACCCACAACGTAAGCAACAGGTAAGAAAATAAACATTGTTTTCTAATAAATATTACACAGATACTAAAGTTTCCTAAAACACCATAGAATATTCATTTGAAGATCCAAGCTTGCTACTTATTCCTGTGTTTTTACGATAACAACAACTTTCACTCAGACTTTATAAATAACTCGTAAGTTGTAGGGCGCGTTACACTCTACAAAATTAATTAATACTAATGATTGTACTTAGTGCACGCTGAAGAATAAGACTGGATGTTAAATCAGTAGTGCAACTCCTAGATTACGCTTTTTACAGTCAACTGACTTGTTTTTTGAAATTCAAACGTTATACCAACATGACTTAGTATTTTCCTGATCCCTAGCTAGCTAGTAAGTTGTATTAGTCTTTGATAATTTCAACTTTAAATTATTTTAGGGATCTTTTAATAGCAGATTAAATCTTTATTGAAAATATATAATATTTTAAAACATAAATTTTGCTCATGAGACCATGGCTTTTGTACAAAAAATCTAAACAACGAAATAAATACACAGCCAATATTTGTAATCACTTACATTTTTCTACCTAAATTAACATGTCGCATACATTTTCAAAAAAATATCCCAGCGAAACTAATTATGTCAAAACTAAAAACATTATTGCAAAAACATTCGCCATAACATAAAACTATACAGTTATTACTATAAACAGTGCTTTTGAAATTACCCACACTTCGAACACATTCGAAATAATTTCAAACAATACAACATTAATGACGTAGAAGCAACGTTAGTGTACTGCGAATTCATTTTACTGTGGCCGTGGAGTACTATTCTCCCTTCACGGATTATCCCTGGGGAACAGTTTAATTTCTTCTCACTGAATATAGCGGCATTATGTTAAACAGTTACTTGTACGTAAAGGGGATTGTTATAATAACGGTATAATATTTTCTTTGCGCTTTGTATACTTTGTGAAGGATTATTATTTCAAAGCAGACCTGCACGCTGTGTGCTCGTGTAATTGTTTATTAATCTTTATCTTTCATTCGCACTCTCGCAAGTTTTTATAAGCAGACGAATAGCTTCTTCTCAACTCGTCTTTATGAATAATGTTAAAGCATTTGTAAACAAGTAAAAAAAACATCTTTTATATCATTTTATTAAGTAGTCACGTTTTAATACTTCTCACAGCCTGTACTATTTCTATGCGTAGGGTTCCTTCTAACTAATTTTGTACTATACCGGCATACTATAAGCTTATGTATATCAATTGGATACAATTTGCAAAATTTAAAATAATAGCTTGTGTTAATAAAAACCAGTTCTTGCATTACCTGCGATATTCCTTATCCTCTTTTCTACCATTTACTTCTTCTATTTCCAAAGACAAAACACACGATTAGCAACCACAACGTAATCATAGCTTAAATATTCTTCAGTATTCAAGCAATCACCATTAAATAATTAATAATTAACACCCAACAGTCACATGCATAGTCCTGAACCAAATTGATATCGAGTCTTGTGTCGCAGGTATCAGGAACTACAAGAGACTTTTCGGTCTAACAAACACCGAGATCTGAAAAAATACCTGTATACCACACAAATATATCGGTGTGGGGATCGTGCCCGGGACCTTCATTCACAGGCGGCATCTAACCAACTACGCCACGGAGGCTGTTATTGGGTAATTTGTTAAAGAGAAAGAAGAGAGAGAAAAATATATGTTTTATAAGAGCACATTTTTACAACTTACACCTCAACACTATAAACCACTCCACAAATAACGTCTAGCTCGTATGACGCACGTGCCATCCATCAGTCTTCTCCACGTTGCCGTGAAGTGACTAACACAACACATAAAACCGCAAGCACAGGTACTAAGACGACCACAATTTACACAAACTGTTTAGCTGTAACGACAGAGTTTTAAGAAACAAAAAGGTATTTTGTTTTGGTACATTTCGCAAGTAAATTACATCTTTTATACTCTTATAATACAATGATAGACCCGCCCGCCTTCTATTACATTTTGGGATTAAAATTTAATAATTGAATGTTATGAAGAAAGTTAATTTTTTTTTTTGTTTCTCTAAATAATAATTTATTTACCGGAAGAAAATAATAAAGAAAATACTACTACAATAATATAATTATATTACAAGAGGCCACTTATAAGTAATAACATATTTGAAACTGCCCTGCTTTTGGATTGTATTGCAACGGCAGTGTATGACAATAATTTTTCAAGCAAGATGAGTCGAATGAAACGTTATATGAATGACTGTTATGGAACGTGTTGTGTAAAGAAGACGAAGGCTGAAAGTACTTAAGAAGAAAAGAGTTAGAAGATGATTAATTAAGATATTGAAGGACGAAAGGAAAGAATAGAAGAGAACGGTATGGAATACGTGTACGACGTAAACCGAAAAGGCGATATAAAATAATAAAATATTTATTAAAAAATACTAAGCCTATCTTTGTTTAATTTGTACCAGGATGGAAATATTCCCACAGAAATGAGTATAACACTAGTGGCATCTATATCTAACCTCTCAGAGTACAGGGGTGAACATATGCAATGTTGGTGACAGTCAGCAAGGGGTTTTCGGGGTAGTCGGTATGGCCTAGGTATGGCTAGGAATCCAGCTCGGCCACAACATACGAGTTGTGCCGGGCTGGAAGGAAAGTGACACTGACATACCTTTCAGTCTCCCACGGGGTATAGGGGGTATAAAGGGGAGCTTTATACCTATTCCTCTTGTAAAAATATATGTATATGTAAGCATGTATATTTCTTCCAGTATTTTTTTTATTCAACCCTCACACGTCCCATATCCCCTAGATAGTACATCAGTCATGCATATCAAAATCACGACGTGGTCCCACAACACCGATCCGAAACAAATATTGTCAGAAATATCGATATTATAATTGAATAGATAAGTACGACATTGAGCTCGTAAAATGTGAGTATTTTAAGTACCAATATCGAGTAGTAAAACTTAATTTACGACGCTCTCAGACATAAACAGTTAGTGATATTCGCAAAGGCGTTTATTATGTTTGTTTAGGTTTTATTTATTTATACTTCAACGAAACTGAACGCTAATATTCATTGATTCATGTGTTTGTATTGGATAGAAAAATATATTAAATATTAGAAAAAAATGGGTGTTGTATTGTTGAAAAAAATATTTACATAACTGTATTCATAAGCCTAGTTACAAAAAGTATAAACTCATTTGTCACCTGCAAATAAAATTGGCGATAGACGATTCCACAATTTATAAAAGAGATTCTCCACCCAAATCCTCATCCCCCCGAATATATTGTAATATAAAGTACCTTCCTACACCATCTCTCTTTTTCTATTCTAAAAACGAAGCACCACATACGTCACATCCAAGCTATTGTGAATATTCGTGTCTAGACGGCCTATTGGCTTTTTCTGAGGCGTAAATGTTTTCTCCTAAAAGTTACAGAATAAAATAATTCTTTTTTACCATTGTCAAAATATTACATCACATTATCATATAACTAAAAATTCACAACCGTAAAGAAATTGTTGAAAGCAATCAACCCGTTTTAAACAGACCGACTAGATAAATCACTCGGGGTACAATGAGCCCTGAAAGTGGCTGAACATTGACACCACGAAGCACGGGTCAGCTTTTAGCGGGAGCAAACATTACTTAGCCGTCATCCGGGTGTTGACTTCTGCACGGAGTAGGTTAGCGTCAACACTGAACAAACAAATGGACACATACACGTCTCTATGTATACCCAATTGTTTGGCTCAACCACGTCTTGATCATTCAGACCCATTACTCATTTTAGGGTTTGTGTTTATTATGTTTTATTCTATTATTTTAGGGTTTCTGTGTTTTTGTTTCAATATTTTGATGATTTGATGAAAGCCACGAATAAATTATAAGGGAAACATGATATAAAAGCTTATTGCTTGTTTGTATATTTTGGGGTGCATATTATAACCTCTTACAACTGTATACCTTTGAATTCTTAATCTTGTAACTGACGAAATACTAAATTAGTTCACAAAGTAAAACATGTACCTTTATAAGGGTTAGAACTTTTTTCTCGGGATGTGTTAAATAAATCGATTGGCGCTTCAACAAAAAAAAACTGACTAGATTTTCATATTACATACATAAACTCACGCCTTTTTCCAGGATGGTTAAACCGAGGTGTCAGGACACCCACATTTCGCTTTGTATGTTCTGTCTGACGATGTGATAGTGGGCGAGCCTATCGTCATATCAGACACAAATTTGTGACTCCAGGATGAAAATAAATTGAAAAAACCAATATCACGTAGCCCGACCGGGGATTCGAACCCGAGACCTCAGCTTCATAACCGTACCGTAGTACAACTACGCCACCGAGTAAATATCGGATGCTAGGATTAAACGTATTAAGCTTTGTAATACGATACCTCGCTCCTTCTATTGTCTACTTCGGGTAAATATTGAACGCATCGACTGCATTGAGTCCTTTGGAAAAGCAACTTCATTGTTCTGTTATTCACACATTAAATTGAATACACTACTACCTCGGTACCAAAAAATTAAATCTAAATTTTAATTCGTATACTTAATGATATAATCAATTATTTTGTAAATATAAAATAAGTACCGTGTGTTGACTTGTCATAAGAGCTATTTAATTGCCTACATGATCTATAAACCAATTTCATTTCATTTCGACTGTCTCGGTGGCTGAGTTGAACAAGGGTACGGTTACAAAGCTGAGAACTCGGGTTCGACGGGGTTCGAAGGGTCAGTTTAAGTGAAATTGGATTTTTCTATTCATTATCAGGCTGGAGTCGGTAATTTGCGCCTGATATGGTGATAGGCTCGCCTCCTATCATAGCCTGGGAAGGAACATACAAGGCGAAATGTGAGTATCCTGGTTGCACCTCTGCCTACTGCTTCTAGGAAAAGACATGAGTTTATGTACGTATGTATGTATGTATGTATGTATGTATGTATGTATGTAAATTCAATACATTGTTTTGTAGAGTCTTCAAAGTATATTATAACGTAACACATTGATGTAGGAAATAAAGTTTTACATTCTTTTATTGATATTCACTTTTAATAATACATAACACACTACAACCCAACATAGAAACTTCCAAAACAAAAAATATAGTTCCTAAATTGTATGTTAGTACGAGTATTAACTCACTACAGTAAATTTTCCCCTTTTCAAGCGTAAAACGGCTACAACTGTTCAAAGACCGGATTCAAACTTCAGTATACCGCGTGGCCGAACAAAAGATCAGTTATCTATTGGAAACTGCAGTGTTGTTCGCAGCCACATTCTTCTAATACAAAAGTACTCGTAACACGTACAGAGCCCTTCTCGTCATCCCTTCAGCGCCAAATTGAGTTACCCAAGTGAGTTAATAAAGGCCCCTGCGTGTTTCGAATCAAAATCGCAGTAATACCTACTTTGATATACTGTATCAACAATCGCTCCTCCATGAGTCCGATTGTGTAGGCTTAGGCCATAGGCAATGGGGCTTGACTCTATTTTTTTTTTTGTATTAATCAAAAGGTATCCATATCCACTATCTAACAAACAAATAATTTTGTAAATCTATTCATAATTAAACAAGTAAGAAATGTTTTAAATCTTGTAGTGAGAGGAAAACAAAGGATGCAAAACAAAACTAGTGACGTCACTGTAATGAGTACATTACAGTGTGCGGGTGTGAAAGAGACGATAAGTCCACACTACGCTCCAACTCTTTCTTTTAAAATACTAATGTTTGCCTCATGTTACAAGCTATTTTAATACTGTTTTGAAAGAAATATTTTATATTAATGTGGGAATAGTTCCGCTTCGGGTCAAATGAAACTAGGATCGTTTCGATAATCTTCAATATATTAAATCTTTTATAAAATACGTCTTCACGTCTTACGTCTTCAGTCCTTCACGTCTTCCATCGTCTTCCAGACTGTTCTCCTCTATTCCGTCCTTGCATACTTCAACATCTACATCATTCATCCTCTTACTCTTTCCATCTTAAATACTTTCATTAGTCATCTCTTTCACACAAACCACGTTCCATATCAATCATACGTCAACGTTCCATTCTACTCATCTTTCATCATAACATTCAAATCCTACATCTCGGCCATACTGACATCTGACTGCCCTCAGTCAGGTCCTATTTACAACATCTTTCATTAAAATCACAACAACTAAATTCAACATCATCAAATAATTTACAACAAATCCTACAAAACATCTTATCCTAATAAAAACAAATAACAAATTACACCTCTTACAATAAGTACAAATACAAAACAATTTTGATTTCTCTTTCTTTTCCTCTTGTAAATTGTCCAACTATCTTTAAATCTTCCAGGTAGGTGTTCAGTAAGATCATCGTATTGGTTCATCAATAATAGCCATCTTAGAAAGTCGTCCAAAGGCTTTGCTCGTGATACAACCTCTTTTCCCATCTTTTTTGCTTTCGAGTACCTGGTTCTTCTATTACTTCTTATTGGAAATAGCTGCAACTTACTAGACACATCTTCTGTGTCCATAGGATTGTCAGCTTCCATGCAGAAAACTTCCTTTTGCTGGTTCTGCAGTTCTTCGATCTCAACCTCAAACAGTATTTTTGCTGATGTTTCCTCGTAAACGTCTTCAATATTTTCGTCATTACTCGTCTTAATTGAATTTATTTCAACATCGTTGTTGCATTGTGTACAACTGACAAATACGTTGTCATGGAGATCGCAATACTAAATTTTGTGTATTTCAATTGACAATTTTAAATAAAAATCAGTAGTTTTAAAGGTTTATAATTTATAAGGTCGTGCTCATAAGAAGCAACTATCCATCATGCATCGAGAGCTAATACAAACATTGTGAAATTTAACACGCGTGCAGCATCGGCGCCACGATAATACTATGTAATAGACTTCACTACAACAGCGCCAAAGAGAATTTAAAAAAAAAAAAAACATTTTTTTTTATATTTTTTTTATTGCAATGAATGGCGAGACGAGCATGCCGTTCGCCTGATAGTAAGCGATGCGACCGCTCATGAACAGTAGCAAAACCAAACAACACCTTGAATTACAAAGCAATGCTTGGCACTCCACTGCGCTCGCCATCCTGAGACACAAGATGTTAAGCCTCAATATGTCCAGTAGTTACTCTGGCTACAATGTCCTTCAATCCGAAACACACCAGTGCATTTAAACTGCTGTTTGACGGGAGAAATAGACATTGCGGTGGTACCCACCCAGGCAGCCTCTCACATATGAGAGACCTACCACCAGTGTTAAAAGAAATTTAAAGAAACCACCACATTTATAGAAAGAACTGTACCAATTTTTATTTATTTTTATTTATTTATTTATTTAATACCCAAACGAATTTGTACAACAACAAAGGTTTCGGTCCCCTGGCACCCAAACTAGGCTTAGCCTGTATTTTGGGTGACAGTGTTCCTCCACAAGGTTCCTTATATAGTTTTAGTGTCACATTTTGGGATATAACAATATGTGTTAGTAAAAACTCTATTAGTAAATTAACATAATTCAAGATCTAAAACTTGCTATGGAATTCTTTTGTAATATAAGTATGTACGTGTGTGTGTGTGTATGTGTGTGAGTGTGTATGTGAGTGAGTGTGTGTGTGTGTGTGTGTGTGTGTGTGTGTACGTGTGTGTGGGGGCGGGGGGTATTTAAGAGTTCAAGTGGGGGAAAATATATTTTCTATAGTATCATATGTTTGTTCCATAAGCCATAGTTGCACTATTTTTTTGGTCTGGTATTTAGTCAGCTTGTGTATTGAAAGAATTTGATTAATTATATTGTATAGTTTAGAACTGAGGTAGTAGAACTGGTGTTTCATAAAGTTTGTATGGTGTTTAATACACGGAAAAATAATATTGACTCGGCGTTTTTCGGATATTGTTGGCGGTTCTCGGTGCTTTCTAAGTATACATTGAAGAATAAACAATTTTCTCACTGATAGCACATTACAGTTCTTATAAAGTTCCACTGTAGGGTACCTGTATGGCTTGCATAGCATGACTTTAAGGACGGCCCTTTGAGCTCTTTCTAGTCTGAGTAAATACGTTTTGAGTGCACCGCCCCATGCCGTGACACAATACACCAAAAGAGACTGGCATAGTGCATTGTATACTGACATAAGTGTTTCAAAATCAGCCGAAAAACGTAATTTTTTGAAAATATACATAAGTTTACGAAGCCTATTAACTAGATTACCTATGTGAGCATGCCAATTTAAGTGGTTATCAATCAGTACTCCTAAATATGTTATGTTCGACGTTAATGTTAATGAGGTACAGGAACAAGTGTGATGCTGGGTGTGCTGACATGTGTGAACTTTTATTGTAATCGGAATGTTTGGTTGAGACTGGTTACTAATACAAAACGGGATTACTTTCGTTTTTTCTATATTTAATGTTAGGAGGTTATTGGCTAGCCACACAGCCACATCGTCTATTGCCGCCTGAGCATAACACTGTGTTTCATTCCAGTCTTTGCCATGTATCAAGAGAGCTGTATCATCAGCATACGTGAACACCGAGCAATTTGGGAGGGACAGGGAACATAGGTCATTTATATAGAGAAGAAATAAGGTTGGTCCTAAGATACTCCCTTGTGGGACGCCATAATCGATTTTTGCTCTATTACTAATTATTTCACCTATTTTAATATGTTGGTATCTATTAGTAAGATAGCTTGTAAAAATGTCAAGTGCAATACCACGTATACCGATACGTTCCATTTTGGATAAAAGGGTCGGGACAGATACAGTGTCAAAGGCCTTAGATAAGTCTAAAAATATTCCAAGACATTTTTGCTTTTTATCCAAAAGCTTGGACACTGTTTCAGACAAGGCAACTACCGCATCTTCCGTAGCAACACCAGGGCGAAAACCGAACTGGTTTTTAGACAACAGATCATTTGTTCGAATATAGCTAAGTAAACGCTTGTTTAAGATCTTTTCCAAAATTTTAGATATAGATGGTAAAACTGATATTGGTCTGTAGTTGTTGACATTCTCCCTGTCGCCTGCTTTATAAATAGGATGGACAAGGGCTATTTTGAATGCATCGGGAAAGACGCCAGTAGAAATGGTGAGGTTGCAAATGTGGGTGATAAATGGGACTAACGTCTTTGATGCCAATTTCAGTATCTTGGTAGATATACCGTCAATCCCAACTGCAGAGTCCGATTTAAGATTTTGTATGATTTGCTCTACTTCAGAATTATCTGTTTGTAATATACAAATGGAATGACAAAGTGATGTTCTACTCAGGGTGGCCGGTAGAGCTGTGTTCCTTTGTAGAATTGTAGTAGCCAATTTGTTTCCTACATTTACAAAAAAGTCATTTACTAAGTTTGTCGATTTATATTGGCATGGATCGATTTTAAGAAGTTCTACAGATGGTGACGGCACATACTTAGTATGTGTTATAGACTTTATGAAATCCCAGGTGGCTTTAGGATCGTTCTTTCGTTTAAGGAATTCTGATTTCTCGTAATTAGTTTTAAGTTTGCGCAATAAAGAATTACAAAAATTACGATATCTAGTGTAAGTTATTTTTAAAATGAAATTATCTTTTTGTAATCTCAACTTCTGATGCATTAGATCTCTATTTCGTATACATCGCAACAAACCTGGGGTAATCCATGGTTTTATGTTTTGGTTTTTCCTAGAGACTTTTAAAAATCGTGTGTGTTTGGCTATTATGTTCCTAAGTAAGGACATGAGAAGATTTGTTGCTATATTGGCGTCATTTGCTAGAAGTATCGCTGTAAAATCTGTCTTTTCAATGTCTTTTTGAATACTTGTTATGTCAACTGTTTTAATCGTCCTTGGTAATTTGTGTTTTAGACTATTTAAGTTAAGGAGAACTATTACAGGTAGGTGATCAGTAATATGGGTGTCTAAAACAATAGTAGTTGCTGAAATATTGGTTCTAAGGAGCACATGGTCGAGACAGTTGTTAAGCCTAGTAGGATACGTATGTGCTGGTAGCAGTCCATGAGAGGCTGTGAAAGTAAGGTACTCGTGAGAAAGCTTGTCACTGTTATTTAATTTAATATCAATGTTGATATCACCAACTAGGGCAACGTGTTCAATTTTTGATATAGATTGAAGAGTAACATCGAGGCTATTTTTAAACTTGTCAATATGACTATGGGATGGGGATCTGTAAACGGCCAAGATAGCAACATTATCTTCGAGTTTACATAGTAAAGAACTTGCATCAAGTATTTTTGGTTCCGAAATTGAGCATTTTAATGAAGACTTTGTATAAATAACTATACCGTCGTTTTGATTATGGTTTTTCGTAGTAGAGTGCTCATTATAGCCATTTAGTTTAGGAATGACGGGTAATTTACGTAGCCAACACTCTGTTAATATAATAACGTCACATTCTGTCTTTAGATCGTCCAAAAATACTACCAGATTGTCAAAATTTTTATTAATACTCCGAATATTTAGATGTAGTACTGATAATTGACTTCCTGATTTATTCAAAAACCTAGAACTTTCCTGTAACGGGATTTTATAAGACTTAGATACTTGATAGGCATCCAAGACTGATCCCAAACTGTCTATAGCATTATTAGCCATTTTATTTTAATTGTTACAGAATAATTGGCGTTAGGTGGATACATTGAAACATTGAAACTGGTAATTTGTAGTGATATGAGATACCCTCTCCATAATAGATTATGTGATATGTGTGATTTTTTTATTTTTACATCGTATATTTTACGGGTTGTGAATGTGGTGATGAAGTGTGTGTTAAAAGTGTTTGATGGTTTGATAGGATTTGTTTGAGTAGGTGATGTATGATTGGGCATATGAATTGCTTTATGGTTAATATTTAAAACTAAGGTACGTAAGGTAAGGTAGTGAATTCCATAGTTACAATAAGTAATTGTTAGATGTATGTATACAGACATATTACAAAAAAGACTGCAACTTTGCGGGCGATAGAGAACAGTATTATACAATATATGGCCTAGTCATATAGTATTTTGGAGCCGTGTTAAACAGTTTTCTGAAGCTATATGAATTTGTTTCTCACCCTCAATCTTGCGCAAAAATATCTTATTATTAGTACACCAGCAGAACTTATAATCGTTTAACTTAGCAAATTCTCGGGCGTGGTAGTACAATTTCTTTGTAGAAGGCGGTAAGTACTCACTAACATATATCGGTCGATTTTCACATTTTAAGCCGAGTAGATCGGAGTTTAATTTTTCTGATTTTATGTGGTTTTTGTTATATGACCGCACCGAGGAGAGAAAACTGGTTTTTGATGGAACTGCCAGGAATTCAGCTATTATTGGCCTGTTTGTATTAGGCTTACCGGGGAGCCTGTAAATATCCCTAATACTATTTGGCTGTATGTCGCAATTTATTGTTGATGCAATTTGTACAATGATTTTTGACAGGTCCTCTATAGATTCTTTTTCGTTAAATGGGACATTCCTAACTTCTACGCTTGCTGAACGGGAACGAAGTTCCATGTCTTGGAGTTTTAATTCCAGGTTCTCAAGAGTTTTCTTGTAGAAGGTACGCTCTTTTTCCAGTTCATCTAATCGACGCGTCATATCTTCAAATTTAGTATTAAAAAACTCTATTGATTTTTCAATATCTGTGTTTGTTTTTTGTATTTGTTGAGCCTGTGCCTTCAGGTCCGCCATATCAGCCATGATTATTTTTAAAGTTTTTGAGTGGTCAGTCGAAATAGCCGTTTGTTCGTTTTTCCATGTTACTAGCATTTCTTTTAACTGTTCAATTTCATTTGAAAGCAGGATGGGTTCTTCCCGTCGGAGTCGTTTTGCTCTAGAGCCGGGATTTGGGCGTTCCGTGGCATTTTCACTTGCTTGAATGGAAGCCATATTTGGTTCTGAGTGAGCCTCGCCTATGTTTGGTGATTGTTGTGGAGATCGTTGAACGCGTGGCATTGTACCCGTGGATGTAGTGGTAAAAAAAAAAAAAAAAAAAAAAAAAAAAAAAAAAAAATATACAGTCGTATTGAACGCTCTCAGTGAGTAACTCCTTGTTTCGTCACGCGTCGAACAAGTGTTCGTAGCTCTGCTTCGAACGTCGGGGCAGCGGCGCAGACGGCGATGGTTCAAATCCTACTTCCGAGCTCCGAAAAAAAAATTGGATTTTTTCGATTTCAAATTTCAATATGAGTAACTTCAACAGTTTAGGCGACTCACAGAAACTAGTTGTCCCGCTCTAGACACGCCCGGTGGGTGGAGTCCTCAGGCATAAACTCGGCTTGTGAGACAAGGAATTGAAACTTCGTCGCTGCACCAATAACACTCAGCGGAATAAAAACACAAGCTTCAACTGCACTAGACTTCCGTCACACACGTCCGTCACCGACGATAGCCAGCGGAGGAATTGAAATCAAAATGTTCATTACCCTCCTAACCCGCTCTACAATTACTTTCTAAGCCACAATAACAAACAGTCCGACATCTACTACACTTTAAACACATGTTCAAATCGTACCCTAATCACATGAAGGGCACGCAATCGTAGTTTCACTAAACAGTGAAAGCGTCTGTTTTGTTTATCCATTGTTCCGCAAACAGTAGAAAACGGGATTGTAATTAAAATTAAATTAGCCATCCATCCAACGGCGCAACTGCTTCCAATTACAACACTACCTACAAGCAGTTTATTAAGCGAAGCCTTTCTGTAAACCTCGGTGCGAACTCCGCCTAATAACGTAGAGGAGTTCGCCAAATTAATTTCAAACCAGTGCATCTGCGAAAACTGATACTAAAGCCAATTATAGCCTGATAAATGTATCGAGCTTCTTAAACGCGCTCTGGTACCATTTGACAAACCTTCAACGCAGAGTTTACGAGGATCGTTAGTAAAATGTTGGATAATAAAATTTGTTTCCAGTCTAATTATAGAGCGTCTCGAAATTTGAATTAGGCAAACCTCCTTTAAAAAAATTTTTTTTTAGTCTTACCCGTATTTTATTAAAATGTATGTCCATGAAATATTAATTTTATGTGGGACAAAGACCGATATTCTATTTGGCAATCGACTGTATTCAAAATCAGAGTCGACGATCTAACAGCCGCTGCCAATAAACAAACCCAATCCAAAATTTGCCGTTTTAGATTGACAGCTCAATCGTTTTTCTGATACTATATTGCCAATAATCAATCTCAGTAGTGAATAAACTATGGCAACATGACAGGAGACCAATCGAAAAGTAGAAAACAATTGACAACAAAACAGATTGACTTCAATCTAATTTTTTCGATTGATTATTGGCATCGGCCGTAAGTCATTTCCTAATATGCAAGAGTAACATGCTGAAAATTAACTAATTTGATAATATCGAAAAGCATTATAATAATGTATTATAACTATTACATATTTATTTACTAGCACATCATCTAATCGTAACATCTAACATAGAAACCCAAAAATAATACTATAAAATTTCAATCAGCAGGCCATATATTATAGTTCATTAACTTAAAAATATGAAGCACGTTATGGGGTCAAGAATTATTAGAATTTATTAAGCCTTAACATTTTCATTAGTCTATGTTTCCAGCCGATGAAATCTATGTTAAATATTTCTGCGTCATCACGCCATAATATAAAACAAACAAACCACAAATTATGGCTTTCACAAGTATGGAAATCATTAATAACAACACAACTCTACAACTAATTACTTTTACAAACATTTGCTTTCTTAAGTTGACATACAGGTCGAATTTTTCATACGGGCGTGGATGGCCAAATCCGAAACTATAAGGAATAACGTAAATGCTGCATGTAATGATTTATGATACATCACTAGCCTATCTAGGAATCCAATCCGATGATGTTACAAAAACACATATTGTATTAATACATCATTAGATAATGTTGCTTATAAGGATTAAATTCTGGAAAGTAATTACATACGGCAAACTAAAGGAAAATGGTCATTTTAGGCAACCCTGTATACTTATATACTCAACATAGTTCGTTTTCTACACAAACAAGCATGACATTTATTATAGTTGAAATCTATAACCCAATATGATTTATTATACCCCAATGATCCAAGGCCGGTAAACTCATAAATGTGTGTAGGATTAAAATGTCGCAATATCTAATCTTATAATCCTACACCACCAGTTTATTGACAAAACTAATACATCGATATTTTGTAACATTTGGGAACAACTGAGTTACTGCCCTACCACAAAAATCATCGATAAAAATATTTACTGGACGTGGTTAAAGTTACAGACGGCAACAATATTGACGTCATGACTGTGTCAAACCCTTAAAGCACCATCCTTTTGGCGTCGAAAAGTCGGAAAGTTGTTCTTTTTTCTGGTCTCTCATATGTGAAAGGCCGTTTGGATATGTAGCACTATGATATCTATTTCTCCCACCAAGAGAAGTGTAAATGCACTGTAGCATGCCGGTTAGAATAACGTTGTAGCCAGAGCAACTACTAGATATATTGAGACTTGGTATCGTATGCCTCAGGTAAGCGAAAACAGTAGAATGCCAAACATTGCTTTGTAATATTTTTTTTGGTTTTGCAAATGTCTATAATCGTTGGTACGGCTTACCGAAATGCAAATAATTATGTAATTGGCAAGCTCGTCTCACCATTCTTTGCAATAAAAAAGCGCTGTTGTCAAAATATTAAGACCTGTTGTTCTTTCTTCTCATATTATTATATTAGACATGTTAATACTATTAGATAACGAATATAAATGCTTGTTGTTTATGTTATAAAAATATTTCTGAATAATGCTTTTAACATATATTACTTAATTTTATTTTTAGTTCCGATTTTCGCCACACACCAACAGAAAATAGATAACTTATACTTGAAGTTTTTCGGAACGCCCACGCCACCCCAAACACATAACTCCTAATACTTCGCGTATAATCTCATATAGCGCCTGTCACTGGGTATCGAGTACGTGAAGCGAACGCCGACGATTTAAAACGACTAGCGGCGCCGTATCAGCTCGGATATCCGCCGGGAGCGAAGTTCGGGGCAAAATTTCAACGGCCAAAGATAAGCAATCCAATACCCAAGTTTCATTTAAAAAAGATACACGGTTTGCGGCCCTGAACCTGTTTTGGCAAACATAGAAAGTCCGTCGATTGATTCCGCGAAGTTTGTAAACTTATTAAAATATTTTTGGCGGTATAAACCGCTTGAAAATTTTATTGCGGTCCGGTAAACAATAAACAAGAAGGAATAAGAATTTTAAGTAAACAGTAAACTTCAAAAACTCATCTCGCCCCATCATCCGACCGCGCTGTTTTCTAAAGATTTCGCGTCTCGAAACAGTTAATGAGTAAATTCAAGTGCTCTCAAATTAGTTTCTACAAGCACGTTTGAAATTAAAATCTGCACTAATATTAAATGAAAATTCACTTTTGCGAACCGCGTTGAAATTATATTGTGGCTGTAAAAGTTGGTGCACAGGAAACAAGTAGCACCTCAGGTATTCAATTTATGATTCGAACACACGAACACCGAAAATGACGAATAATTTACCAATAACGAGTAACTAATTTATTCTTAGCAATTTGCTTTATATTATTTTGTTCGACTCCAAATTTGGATTTCGTTTATTTTATTCAGATATATTATTTATTGTCGCTCGTAGTATAGATAAAGAAAAACACAGTGACGAAACTTTCACATGTAAGTTAAAAAATTGCCAAACCTGCAAGTATACGAGTTCTTGGTTAGAAAATGAAAGTTAAGTATAATCTAGTAATCCCTACTCTGAAAAGGTAATTTCTGAAACCGATAATAGTAACATTTTTAACTAAAAAATCACAGCAATATGGCTAGAATACATACATACATAAACTCACGCCTTTTGCCTAGAAGGGGTAAGTAGAGGTGCAATCAGAACACCCACATTTCGCCTTGTATGTTCCGTCTCACGATGTAATAGGGGTTGAGCATGTCGCCATATCGGGAACAAATTCCTGACATCTCGCTGATATAAATAGAATTTTTGTTTCTATCTTCCGAGTTTTCGTTGAATAATTATTTGCATATCACCTTACTTCAGTAGTCAGGTATCATGCCACAGCACATAAAAAGCTCTGGCTTAAAACCGCCACTCACAAAATCAATTGAACTGTCTAAATAAAACAAACAAACAACTCACTAACTTTACAGCACAAATGGACGACGAGAATACTCCGTGGTTGACATCACTGGCAGTGTGTATCTAAATTTTAAATTGTCTCGCGAATCGAACGTACCGAAAATAATTTTCAAGTAGTTTACTGGTGGTGGGTCTCTCATATGTGAGAGGCCACCTGGGTAGGTCCCACCGCAATGCCTATTTCTCCCGCCAAACTGCAGTGTAAATACACTGTTGTGTTTCGGATTAAAGGGCATTGTAGCCAGAGTAACTACTGGACATATTGAGAGTTTACATCTTATGTCTCAGGATAGCGGGCGCAATGGAATGCCAAGCATTACTACTTCCATATGCGGTGGTATCGCTTACCATCAGGCGAAATGCATGCTCGTCTCACCAATTATTGCAATAAAAAAATACAAAATATGGATTCTACGAGTGCAATAATTTAAGGTATTGTTTGGTGTTGCTACTATACATAAGCGGTCGTACCGCTCACCACCAGGCGAACGGTATCGCCTTTCATTGCGATAAAAAAAAATGTGTATTCCACGAGTGCAGTACCCTAAAAAAACGTGATCTATCCCCAAAACGTGCGCTGTGCCGCGTTCATTACGTCTTTTAAGGGATAAGCGTCATTGTGGCAGAAAAAGGCGACACGTGACTCGGCCGCTCTCGAGTAATTCCGATTTCTCAGAATGGAAAATTTCGTCGTATCTACAATGCATTTTATATCATATCCCGATCGTTGGATGTCGTAAAAAGTAGAATATGAGGCAGAACACCGCCTGTTTGGAACACTCGGCCGCAAGTTGTCCTTGTTCTATTTAAGCCGCGGTCTATTTTATATCAGTTTAGTTTTACTGTTTATAACAATAAAGTTTTATATTGAATGACGTTACGAAAGATGGAAGTCGAAGTATTTTATACCACCAGTTTTATAGTGATTCAACAAACACAAATTGAGAAGCATGTATTTTAAATTTTCTTCTTAAATCTTGAATATTAAATAGAATAAAGAATAGAATTAGTAAGCTAGACGACTGGTCATGGACAGTAGCAAAATCAAACAACACCATGAATAACAATGCAATGCTGATTGAAATTTTACTGGTGGTAGGTCTCTCATATGTGAGAGGCCATCTGGGTAGGTACCACCGCAATGTATATTTCTCCCGTGAAACAACACTGCTTAAATGCACTGTTGTGTTTCGGATTGAAGGACATTGTAGCCAGAGCAACTACTGGACATATTGAGACTTAACATCTTATGTCTCAGGATGGCGAGCGCAGTGGAATGTTGCTACTGTTCATGAGCGTTCGTATCGCTTACCATCAGGCGAACGGCTTGCTCGTCTCGTCATTCAATGCAATAAAAAAAAAATGCTTGGCATTCCACTGCACTCGCCATCGTGAGACATAAGATATGAAGTCTCAATATTTCCAGTAGTTATTCTAGCTACTATGTCTTTCAATAAAATATAACAGTGCATTTACACTGCTATTTGGCGGAAGTAATAGATATTGCGGTGGTACCTACCCAGATTAACTTTTACATATGAGAGACCTACCACCAATAAATCTTCAGTCTGCAGTATCACGGTTTTCTCATCAGTTGGTTTATCTATTAAATTTGTCTATAGTTACTAATTGCTATTAGCCATACCAGTCCTAAAAAAACAAATATGGCACAATTGGCTGTCCGAAGCACTTACGAAATGAATAGTAAATTTAAAAGCCATTTAAAAATGAAATTGTTTCAGCATTTGACATGGCTTTCGAGGGCTTAAAGCTTTTAAGCTGCCATCGCAAAAAACGCAAATTAAATCAACATAAAGTAGCTACACATCTTATAAATAATGCGGTCATTAAGTCTGCAGAGAAAGGTTACTTAAAATTTCAGACGCCAGGGGTGGAACAAAGGGGTCGGTGTAACCGCTGGTATTTCGGACCCGTGACTGAGTTTGTCGCTTTGGTTATTGTTAGTTTATATTTTTTTATTTTTTTATTTTATTAAGCTTCATATACAAATGTATACAAGGCGGACTTAATGCCTGTGGCATTTTCTCCCAGTCGACCTTTAGGTGATGCAGAGATGAGCAGAAGTAGGTGTATGAATACTTAATTAAGAGATAAGAGAAAAGAAAAAAAAAGAACATAATTATACAAGTAATTACAAATGTTATTACATATATTATTATACGATATACAATAAACTAAATACAAAGAAACATATAAACATATAAACTATATACAATACTATACATACATAATTATATATAAATTACTATTGAGAGGATTCTGCAACTTCTTTGAGCAGCATTTCACGGACCTTCATTTTAAATCTGAGACGGGTAGTTGACGTCCTGATTTCAAGAGGGAGCGCATTCCACAGAAGTATAGCTTGAATGTGAAAAGAAGAGTGAAGAAAATCAGAAATGTGTGAGGGACATGAGAGCAAGAGATTAGTAGCCGAACGAAGATTTCTTTCATGGTTGGTGCAAAGAAAACGAAAGTGAGATATTAAGTAAGAAGGTGGAGAGGGGGAAGTGAGAAGGGAAAAGAGTGTTGTAAGAGCACGCAAAGTACGTCGTTGGCGAATAGGTAGCCACTTAAGTTCAGAGCGATAGGATGATATATGGTCGTACTTACGGAGATTAAAGATGAATCGAATGCAGTTATTTAAAAGACGGTCGAGTTTGTTGAGCAGATCTGCATTCAGGTCAAAATAGCACACATCACCATAGTCGATTAATGGTAGGATTAAGGTTTGTACCAGCATTATTTTAGTATTGGACGGAAGGAAGTTCTTAAGACGATAAAGAGATCGAAGTATACCAGTGACTTTCTGGCAAACAGAGGTGACTTGGGCGCGCCAGTTTAAATTAGCGTCGATGAGAAGCCCAAGGTCCTTAACTGTTGTTGACCATCCTACAATAGCGTCGTCATATACAACCGGTGGAATAATAGTTGTATCCAACCTACTCATCAAACGCTGACTGCCCATAATAATGGCCTGACACTTACCAGGATTAACCTTAATACCAAAATTATGAGACCATCTACGAATAACGTCCAAGTCACTATTAATTTCTTTGACTGCCAAGGATACACAATCGATACTTGACTGAGAGTAAAGCTGTAAGTCATCGGCATAAAGATGGTACGCGCATCGAAGGTCTTTGGTAATGAGATTAATAAAAATAGAAAACAGTAAAGGAGAGAGAATACCGCCTTGAGGAACGCCAGAGTCAAGGTCGCACCATTTTGACGTAGTCTCGCCGATACGGATCGACTGTTGACGCCCTCGAAGATAAGAAGAGAACCAATCCAGTGCTACGGGAGAAATCATAAGGTGGGATAGGATGGACAGTAGGATGTCATGATTGACGACATTAAAGGCGTTTGAAAAATCAACCAGGACCATAACAGTGATCCGGGTGTCTTCCATACCAGCCCTAATGTCGCCAGTTACCTTAAGGAGTGCGGAAATGGTGCTATGGCCAGGTCGAAAGCCGGACTGTAACGGGCTCAGCAGGTTGTTAGAATACACAAACCTGGAAAGCTGCTTGTGCGCACATGCTTCAAGCACCTTGGATAGGAAAGGAAGAATGGATATAGGACGATAGTGGATATTGAGGGTAGGATTAGAGACTTTGGGAAGGGGGATAACATAGGCTTTTCGCCACAATGACGGAAAAGTTCCCATGCTTAAGGAAGCATTAATTATATGGGAAAGTGCTGGAAGGAGATGATCAAGTATCACGACAATCATGCGACGGGTGATATTGTCGTATCCGATAGCGTTTGACTTGATGGAGAGGATTATCTTTTTGATTTCGTCTCGAGCAACTGGAGAAAATTTAAAGGAATTTATATCAGGATGGGGTAGGTTGCCCAGAAAATCCAAAGTTTGACATTTGACTTGGTAATCCATCGGAGAAGAAATGGAGAAGTGGCAGTTGATTTCATCCAAGTCCAATGTTCCCGGGAAGTCCTGGCTTTTCTCCTTACCAATACCCAAAGTCCTAAGGAACTTCCAGGTATTAGCAGGAGAGGAAGATATGTTGTTAAAAATATGTCGGCGTTTAGCATTACGAACCATCTGGTTACACCGATTCCTTACAGCCTTAAAACGACACCAGCTAATATCAGTGCGGTCTTTTTTAAATTTGCGGAAAGCCCTGTCCCTTCGTCTCATCGCCATTCGAATGTTATCCGTCATCCAGGGTGCCGGAGGGCGCTTCAACTTGATTTTCCTGACAGGAGCGTGGACATCAAAGAGTGCATAAACTTTAGTGTTAAATATTTGGACCATTTCATCCACTGTACCAGCTGCAATCAGGTCGGCCCAATCAAGCTTAGCGGCATCCCTTGATAAATCAGAAACATCCATGCTACCAAAACAACGCATATGCAGAACCTTAGGACAGGATTTAGGAGGCTTAAGGACGTAGGAAAGGAAAATGAGGTCATGATGTGAGAAACCAGGTGCAGGAAACTGACCATGATAGGACACAAGGGAAGGGTTGGAGATGAGGATTAAGTCTAGCCAAGTGTCTTCTCCGTTGATGTTGTGATGAGTAGCTTGAAGTGGCAAGACACTGAGATTGGCAGACTCAACGACATCTAGAAGTTTACGGGAATTATGGGAAAATCGGGCGAGGAGGTTGGTGTTGAAATCTCCCATGATGATGTGGTGTGTATATTCAGACCCCAAGGATTCCAGAACTAATTCAAGACTGGAGAAGTAATTTAAGGAGGGAGGACAGTAAACTACACCAAGGATAGTTTTAGCTCCCTTGACCCAGACCTCAAGAAATATGTACTCTGCAGAGGCAGTAGGGGGAGAAGAAGAATCGGAAGAAGTGGCGATAATTTTATAGGGGAAATCGCTACGTAGGTAAATTGCCACTCCACCGCCTCTTCCAGCAATACGATCGTTTCGAATTAGCAGAAAACCGGGGAGAGGGTAAGTAGCAGAAGAAAGGTGAGGTTTGAGCCAACTCTCGGAAATCAGGACGGCATGAACGTTAGTGTTACTGAAAGTATCTAACAGATCGCTGTAGTGACTGGGAATACTTTGCGCATTAATATGGCATACATTCAAATGATGACGAGCTTGATTACTAAAAGCATGCTGCAAACAATCCCCAAGACTACCAGTAGTAGAGCAAAAACTGTCATCGCTGCATAAAGAAGATGACTCAGTAGCAGAATAATAAGATTCGTTATCTGAAAACATAATTACACATAAATATTAAAATATATAAAAAAAATATAATTAAAATAAAATGAATGAAAAAAAAAATTTACTTTTACTAACATACTCAACATCACCTGCCAGCTAACATTCATAAAAGTAAACACTATAATAAATCGAAAAATAACAAACTAAATTGTGTTAACAGAAATAAGAATCAAATTAGCAAGTGCTTAACAGTGCTTAACAGTTTCTGAACGTAACTAAAGTTGTTATCTGTGAACGATAACTGTCAAATTGATAAAAACAAACACAAAATAAAAAATAATAGTGGGTAGACCGGCGAATAAAACAAGTTCCTAACTAAAGTGAAACAAAACAACAAATTGAATATTAAAAACATTAAAAGTGTTACGTTCACATAAAAACTAAATAAATGCGACGTGAGGAAAGATGTTAAAACATCTGGTATCATGGCTTACGCTGTTTCGAGCTTGGCGCTGATGGTGCCGCCGCCCCAGCGACGCGACGATTAGCCGACGAAGAGGAATCGGCGGGTTTCGGATACTTCTTCACCAATGCATTTAATTCATCACTGGTTGTCAGCTTGCACCGAGATCCATCTGCGACCTTCACGATGACAGTGCCATCTTGCGTCCAACACCCTCGCATGCCGAAGTGCTGCCGCGCCTTGCTGAAGACCAGTTGCCGGGACCTTGTCAGGAACTCCCTTAATGAGCATGACGAACCTCTCAGCTTTGATTTGGATTTCCAGACTAAGGATCTATGGTCAACAGACTTGAACCTAACCAGGATTGGTCGATGGTGATCTTTAGTAGGAGACCCAATCCTGTGACACACTGCGATATCAGAGGAAGATAAGCATTCGAGATGCATGGCGTTACGGAATAAATCCGAAACAGCTGTGGAACAATCCTCGTCAGCAGCCTCCGCAACGCCCAGGACTAGGAGCGCCTTCCGCCGATGCCGGGTCTCAATCACATCTACCATCCGAGTGCACTCATTAATCTGCTCTCTTAGCAGGCGAAGCATGGACAGCATGATTTCGCGGAAAGTCCGAAATTCTTCCGCCACTCGAGCAACAGTGTCCTTGGACGCACCACCGGTTTGCAGTTGCGCTTCAAGGTCAGCCATCCTCCGCGTAAAAGATTCTTCCAGTTGGTGCTGTGTTTTGTGTATTTCAGCTAGTTGTGCCATTGTAGTATTATAGTGATTTCAACAAATAGAAAAAGTTGTGTTGTGCTGGCAGGTGATGTCTTCACAGTTAAGTCATGTACTGCTATGTTATTATGTACACTGCGTCTTAGACTTATACATAAAATGAATATTTACTTGAAATAATGTAAACTTCTAAAAATTATAATAAATTAAAAAATTGCCGCGTAAACACGTCTACTCATTACACCTACCGCCAAAAAAAAAAAAAAAAAAAAAAACTCTTAACTAAACTTATCTAAACTTTATACTCATAAGTTTGTACCGGCAATAAACATAATGCCGTCTGGACCTGTTGATGTTTGATGTATCAGCCCATATACGTCCCACTGCAGGGCACGGGCCTACTCTACAATCGAGAATACGATTGAGAGTGGTTAGGCCATATAGTCCACCACGCTGGCCTAGTGCGGGTTGGCGGACTTACATACAATAGAAATACTTATGAATCGCTATGGTATGCAGGTTTCCTCACGATGTTTTCCTTCACCGTTTTAGTGCGTGGTGATTGACTATCAATACACACATGACTCCGAAAAGTGAGAGGTGTGCCCTGGGATTCGAACCCGCGACCACCGTGAAAATTTGTTTGAACCGTGAAAAACTGGACCTGTTTGAAAAGGCAAATATTTTTCTATTTAAAACAATCGCGTGTGGACTTAGTTGAAAAAGATGTTTTTTTTTTTAAATACTAGCACGTAAAAATTTGTGCAATACACTGAGAGCGAAGCTGTAGTGCGTGGTCGCCTGTTGGTAAACGGACTAGACGCGACTGCCAACATGTTCACGGTGGTCGCGGGTTCGAATCCCAGGGCACACCTCTGACTTTTCGGAGTCATGTGTGTATTGATAGTCAATCACCACGCACTAAAACGGTGAAGGAAAACATCGTGAGGAAACCTGCATACCATAGGGATTCATAAGAATTTCTATGGTATGTAAGTCCGCCAACCCGCACTAGGCCAGCGTGGTGGACTATATGGCCTAACCACTCTCAATCGTATTCTCGATTGTAGAGTAGGCCCGTGCCCTGCAGTGGGACGTAAATGGGCTGATACAAAAAAAAAAAAACTGAGAGCAAAAGATAGTTATCTTTATCCGGACGGTACAATTAACCCAACCTCGGCCCTGGATATATATTAAACTGACCCATGAAACGGCAAACTAACGTTTTTTTTTTTTATTGCAGTTAATGGCGAGACGAACATGCCGTTCGCCTGATGGTAAGCGATGCGACCGCTCATGAACAGAAGCAAAACCAAACAACACCTTGATTCACAAAGCAATGCTTGGCATTCCACTGCGCTCGCCATCCTGAGACATAAGATGTTAAGTCTCAATATGTCCAGTAGTTACTCTGGCTACAATGTCCTTCAATCCGAAACACAACAGTGCATTTAAACTGCTGTTTGCTAACGTACTACAATAACGGGTTTTTTCCATCGCGTCGTCTAGGTCGGTCGCTATCCAAACGTCTATAACATCCCACTTTAACCATATTTAACTACCTCGGTGGCGCAGGAGTATTGCAATACGATTACAAAGCTGATGTCTCGAGTTGAATCCCGGGTCGGGCAAAATGATATTGAATTTTTCTATACATTATCAGCCCGGAATCAGAAATTTATGCCCGATAAGGCGACAGGCTCGCCCCTATCACACCGTGGGACGGAACACACGAAACTTGGGTGTCCTGGTAGTACCTCTGCCTACCAATTGTGGGAAAAAGGCGTGAATGAATGTATGTATGTCTCATTATGTTTGATAGTTTGAAGCTTCAATACCTTTCATTGATAAAAACAGTAGGTGAATAAATACACAGAAAAATAAAACCCTGCAGAGATCATGTGAAATACATTATTCATCTCGGATTAAAGTGTCACGAGCCCCGCAATGCATAATCATGTCATTTCAAAAAGAAAACTAGATTACACGCCTGATTTCTACCATTCCCGGCTATGTCTGCAAATTATGTAAATATTCAAGGAAAATTATACTAAATAAGGCACCCGCAATTCGACTCATAGATGTAATTGAAACTGGGGTGAGACAGCCTTTTAAATTTTCATACAATTGTTAATTTATCATGTTGAACGAAGTACAGAAATATCGCATTTAAAATTTATTTGCGAGACCCCTTATTCAAAGATTCCGTGTGTTTTGCCCCTGGGTTTTGGGACGATGCCATTTTATTTCAAAGGATTGCTAAAAAGTAATATTCAAAGAATGAATAAAATTTTAGTTTGAAAAAATTATGGTCATTCTTTGTTGATCGCTCAAATGAAGCTTTTTCAATATTTTTGATATATTATTTTGAGAAACCAGGCAACACGGACGACCTGTTTAAGATTGGAAGAAGTCGCTGGATGAAGGTCACTACCAACAGTTATATGTGGTGAAGTTCACCTGTGCAGATCTTTGGGGGATACCTATGTTCAGCAGTAGACTTCCTGTTGCCAAAAAGAGAAAGAGTGACCAGAAGACTACCAACGGATACTTTTTATTTGTTGATTCTGTGCACTTAATTATCAACTACCTTTAATTGAGACTCTACCCACTTCTCGCAAAATAACAAACTTGTGACGAACTCTAAAAAGTACAACTATCACAAACTCGGATTGACAAAACCTTCGTTCAAGAAAACACGGGAATGTCTGAGGAAATCTCGAAGTTGGCAACTGGGAGGCGACCATATGCTATATGCGGTGTGGATTGTCGCAAACACAAGCGATATCCTCTTCGCATTGTGAGTGGTGTAGCCAAACTAAAGTTTTACTTCGGTTACTAGATTGCTGGCTGTAAAGTTTACTCATATCGCATGTACGTGACCAAATAGAATAAATAAGGCTTTACCAGGCGCAAAGAAGACAGCTGTGTGAAGACAATTTGCACGAAAGTTGTTGAATTTTAAAATTAGTAGTTAAAAAAGTATGAGTAAATATTTTATATATTTCAAGTGGTATTTGTTACTAGTTCTTACCGTATTTTCGTTTAGTAATATTTTCGAAGTGTCTAGAAGCTTCCAAAAAATGGCGAGTACAAGTGATTTTCTAAAATCGATATTCTAATATCTAAATAAAGGTTATAATTTTTGCCAAGTGAAACGAGACAAAAATTTAACTAGAATTATGGCGCAGTCAGAAACTTTTGCGGTATAAATGCTGTGTGAATATTACGTACTTTACTCAAAAAACAAACGAAGCGTAAAATTTTGCACAAAGTTCGTTATTTTATAACAGAAGTGACTTTGGAGCATAATTTGCATTCATTAAGTAAAAGATCAAATGGACATTAGAATCAAGTATAATAATGCGTCATTGTTTAAGAAATATGGAAAAAAAAACACGATAAAATTACACCTTAAGCTTCAGGAATAGTAATTATGATTTGTATCAGAAATAAAGTTAGCGTATCAATTATAATATTAACACTTCGACCCCAAACTTCTAAGCTAGTAATATATTAGTTCACAAAACACTTATGTACCAATGGTTTAGAAAAATAATCTTAGAAATACGCAGATGACTTACCATTTTCAAACAACTATTAAACATATCGACGAACGTGATAATGTTTTTATTCGATACATTGATTATTATTGGCACTAAGCCGATGTAAAAATGTATATCAAAGGTAGAAATTTCGGTCCGCCCCGTGACCAGTTATCGAAACTTTGCGAAATTAAAAAATGTAAAAATTAAACCAAATCCGCGATAAAATCCGTAAATAATTTCAATCCATTTTATTTCAATGTAGAAATTTCATTTAAATATTTGTAACAACACCCAGATGGTGTGATGTATCGCTCGCAAACATAATTTCCAAACAATTTCATAAAGCTATATTCAAAATTTCGCATGAACTGAACAATACTAACGTCGTAATTCATATCTTAAAGTGGGTATTTAATTTAATGGACCGATACATTTAACTTGATTTATATTCCTATTTACGTGCAACAAGAATTATAATTTATAAAGGTAATTCAATTTTGTATATGTTATGCGCCAAGTGATTAATCGGGCATTATTCATAGTGCCCGGGCCATATGAATAATGCCCAGTAATAGCAAGCAATGTGAATATAACCAATCAATTTATCACATTGCCCGGGCATTATGAATAATGCCTAGTGCCTATTGGGCAGAGTGATGTAAAGCGAATCAAAATGAGCCGAAGTGGTAGAATTTAGAATAGGGTAGCACGCCCCCCCCCCCCCCCGTGGGGGGGGGTTGTTAGGAGTGGAGGGAGAGAGGGAGTGTCGCACCTCCCCTGGTACTACTCCCATGAAAAGGTAACGCACCATTCCTGAGAAATATTTATTATAGCAACCTAACCCTTAAAACACTTGTTGTCAATACAAATTAGCTTCTGCATCGTCTCCGGCGCTACAGGAAGTTCAGCCCTTTCGGGGGCTGCTCTCCTTCCGCGCCTCCGGCTTTTTATATACACTCTAGGGTCGGTAGCCAAAAGACTACGTAAAGTCAGGGTGTTCCGAGTCGGTTTTGGGGCACAGTCGACCTAACTGATCCATAAAGTGGGTACACTAATTTGCTTCTGAAGATAATGTTTCGGACATTAAAAAACAACTAAACATAAGCAGATCAATTTAACCTTTCTAATTTATGGGTCTATCGCAGATGCGATAATGCGGCAGCGCACCACGTAAAAAATGTGATAAATAGGTGAGTTTAGATTGTAATTTATCACTTGGTCCGATATGGCTCGGCAATATTCATACTGCCCGGGCATTATGAATACTACCCGTATTAATCACTTGGCCCATAACATACACATTGCGTACTAGGTACGAAGCTAATTTAATCGACAATTTAGTGACAGGTTTCATGGTTTGCGAAATATGAGAAATTAGGATTAATAAGAGTGCTAGTGATCAATATAAAAAAAAATCTTAGTATTATCTTAGTAATAGATAAACTTTACTAGAAATTTTTGAGATAGCTGAAAGATACTGGTGGTAGGTCTCTCATATGTGAGAGTTCATCTGGGTAGGTACCACCGCAATGTCTATTTCTCCCGTGGAATAGCAATGTCAATGCACTGTTGTGTTTCGGATTGAAGGACATTGTAGCCAGAGTAACTACTGGACATATTGAGGCTTAACATCTTATGTCTCAGGATGGCGAGCGCAGTGGAATTTTGCTACTGTAATGGGCGGTCGTATCGCTTACCATCAGGCGAACGGCTCGTCTCGCCATTCATTGAAAAAAAAGGTGCCCTATACTTATAAAGGAATACCCCTTACTCTACTCATCCTTTTCCGTCTTCTTTTGTCATAAGCTGGCAATATATCTAAGATCCAAGTATTGTGGATTTTCATGGGCGGCAGTAATCACTTACCTGGAAATCTGTTTGCTGGATCTATTGTATAAAGAAAAGACGTAACTAGATAAGATGGCGTAAAGATATACATCTTTTTTTATTTTACTAACCTTAAGATTATATCCTACCACCATGATAAAACACCTGCTACACCAGCCCACGCAAATGTTCCCCATTTTGAGCCCTGTCTGTATACATTAAATAATATTTAAATTCGATTTTCTTGTTTCACAGAGAAATAATTATACTGAATTGGGTGATATTTATCCCTTGCCGGTATTATTTATATTCCACTGCTTTGAAAGCTATATCTGCGTGCCAATTTATTATGAAAAAGTCTTTAGTTTAATATCATTCCCCTGGCCCAAACAAGGCTTACAGTTACACCGTAAGTGTCATGTCGATATTCAATATCTATATATTCAAATCCGGAATCCATAGGTATTTTCCTGAAAATTCTCAATTTGTATTCCTGATTTGTAAGCTGATTTGCTAAAGTATTCTTTCGAGAAAATATCGCGACATAATTATAATACTTTCTCTTAAAAAAATTAGCTTTATGACAGCCGTAAACTTAGCATTCATTTTTGAAGATGTTTTAATAACTAAAAATAGCTTATCTTAAAACATACAGCTTTATCATTGTCGCTTAATCAATACTTATACTTAGTCAATACACATAAATAATAAATACATAACACCCAACAGTCACATACATAGTCCCGACCCCACACTAAGATTAAGTCTTGTGCAATGGGTATCAAGAACACAAATACCCTGACATGAAACAAGTACCTGTGGGTCACACAAATATTTTTTTCAATGGAAATTTAACCCACAGCCTCACATTTCACTACAAACGTCTAACCAACTACGCAACGGTTGTCCTCTGGCTGGCTGTGAATATAGTAATATACATCATGTACACCAACAGATCACACTATTTCACCCACGCATTTTACTTGCAATACCCGGCTTGAATGAACCGTCTATGAAAGCGACCCGGACTGACGCGCTCAGGCATTTTTAACGGCCGCCCGATGCGTCAACGGTGTTTACTTTTCCTAAAAGCTTTGCTTCAGCGACGGAAAATTCTGCGTGTGGTTAAAGGGAATTTTGATGGTGAAGTCAGCTGGGATCAATGGGCGCATGTGAAAGGACAAATTTGCATTTCAGGTGCGTATGTATAGCAGATCAATTAAGCGAACTAAATGTAGTTGGAGTCGCTATAAGTGTTGATGCACTTCCAAGTTAAAATATAGGAAGATCGATCGACGTATCTAGTATCTAGAAAATTTTGACAACGTCCGTGGCACAGTTGGTTAGACGCGGGCTCTGAAACGAGAGGCGGCGGATTTGATCCCCGCTCCCAAACAATTAATATTTGATCCACAGCTATTTGTTTCGTATCTGAGTGTTTCTGAGGTCAAAAACTATATACGTGGCTGTTGGGTGTTGGGTGTTTTACAGGAAACCTACGTAAGGCTCACAATACACAACCCAGTAATACATAAAATTGTATCTGACGAAAATATACCTCAGAATAATATATTTGATTTAAAGTTAAAAAATAGACTGACGTCCTCTACGTTGCATTGTGGCTAATAATGATATTTTCCTTAAGGCTATACTTGATTATTAAAAATTGTATAACGATATAAAAGCCAAGGACAATATTCCATATCAGCCTGTTTCCAAGAAATATGCTCATAATAATCAATGAAGCCAGACATGTTTTTCTATTAAAGTAAAATACACGAAAGAAACGCCCATTATAATTTTATCCGGACCCATCAATTCTACATACAGGATATATCAAAATGGCTAACAAAAACGAAGCCGAGTAGTGGTGTTAGTGACTTCAGAAACAATGCAACTAAAAATATTGTGAAAAAAAAAGCGATTAATTTATTTTGTTACTAGCTGTCGGGCCCGGCTTCGCCCGGGTGCAGATAGTTTTTGAGTCCAATCCACATCAAGAACATATTATTTCGCGTGTCTACTAACTATATTTCCCGCGTGCCGTCGACTATATTTCCCTTCCGTAGGAGAGGACATCCCGTGCCAACAATTTGAATTTGAAAGAGTAGAAAATATGTATATTTGGTTTCCTGACTCATCCCACGGGAACACTACATTTTTCGGGATAAAAAGTAGCCTATGTGTTAATCCAGGGTGTCAGCTATCACTATACCAAATTTCATCAAAATCTGTTGAGCCGTTTTTTCATGAAAGAGTAACAAACATCCATACATACAAACTTTCACCTTTATAATATTAGTAAGGATTTTCTTCCTATCGTCGTATATTACATAGTTTTTCTAAAATCATAGTAAACATCCTTTTATTTCAAAAACGTTACGGTACGCAAGAGTTTAAAATATTATTAAAAACTATGGGTTTACCACCAGATGCGATTGTCGTGTATCTTTGTGAAATTTTTAGTTGCATTATGTTTGTAGTCACTAAAACTACCACCCGGCTTCGTTTTCTACAGCTGCCTTGATACACCCTGTATGTCTACTACTTGCCTCAGCGGATTGCAATAATATTGAAAATATTTTACACCGGTGTTGCTGTGTTAAAATAGTAATAATGATTGTAAGTGGTTTCGCATCGAGAGCAAGGCTTGACGTGTTCCATTAATACATTGGGTAAACATAATGTATTATTATATTCCATACAAGTGTGGAGCTTCGTTCAAATATTAAAAATATATTTTAACGTTACTTTTTCCAATATGTTACAGATATTGCTGTTATTTATTTTGTGTTTACTGGACTGGTTTGAACATGTATAAGATTTTTTATGAAGCTGTGAACCCGCATTAGGCCAGCATGGTGGGCTATATGGCCTAACCCCTCTCAATCGTACTCTCGATTATATAGGAGGCACGTGCCCTACAATGGGGTGTCATTGGGCTGATAGTTATGAATATCAAGACTACATATACATAGATAGTAAGTAGAATCAGAAACAAAAAGATTATCTCATACAGTACTTAAGAAACAAAGTAAAAAAATTGAAATAAACAATAAAATATTACAGCCATTACATACACAAATAAACTCACGCCTTTGGTTCAGATAGTAGGTAGGGTAGATAGAGGTGCCAGGACATCCTCATTTTGCCTTGTGTTCTGTCCCACGATGTGATGTATCAGGCACGAATTCCTGACTCTGGACTGATAATGAGTAGAAAAATCTTATATCACCTTACCTGACGCGGAATTCGAACCCGTGACCTCACGATTTTAAACGGATTGTAGAACAACTACTCCAGTAACGTATTTAAAACTACAAAAGAATAAAAATAAATAAATAAATAAATAAATAACACCCAACAGTCACATACATAGTCCTGACCCCACACTAAGATCGAGTCTTGTGTCGTGGGTATCAGGAACTACGAGAGACTTTTCGGTCTCACAAACACCCAGACCCGGAAGAAATATTTGTGGGCCGCACAAACATTTTTCTCGGTGCGGGGATCGAACCCGCGGCCTCTCGTTTCACAGGCGGCGTCTAACCAACTGCGCCACGGAGGCTGTCAAACTAGACTTTCTCCAAAACATTCCAACATTAAACAAAACTAAATGTATCAAACACAAATGCAGTCACCCCTATACACATTATGTATGGTTCGTCAACACCTCGAATCTCAAATTAAAGAACTTCCCTTTTGTACCGAGTTCCCTTTGTTAGAAGTAATCAAACAGTACGCATTTGGGCAACAATCCTCTGGGACCAGTCCTCAGTACAAAAATACATTGAAGCTAGTGAAACTGATTCGAAACAATTTTCATTAACACAATATGAATAACTGGATAGTTCAATACTGAATCGGAGTTCTTTGATATTGGTTATTGTTTTGCTGTATATGGATTGTTTTTTTTTTATTATTGGCATGGCAATGGCGAGATGAGCATTCTATTCACCTGATGGTAAGCTATATACTGCTCTTGAACAGTTGCAACATCAAACACTATAATTACAAAATAATGCTTGGCATTCTATTCCATGCTGTAAGTAAGATGGTACGTCTCAATATGTTCTATAGTTACTCTGGCTACAATGTCCGTCAAACGGGTGTCACAACCACTGTTGTGAAGACAGTTCTTCACACTGCTGTTTTCAGGAGAAATAGACGTAACGGAGAGAGACAAATATATATATAGACATATGAAAGACCCAGCAGTAGTAAACTTTAAAATAAAATTAATATAAATATCACCATCTGTATTTTTTAGTCAGTAGCCACTCATTTTAATTATGAAGGAAAGCATTGAGAGGCAATCCGTAAACCATAGAGATATTTAAAATAATTTCTATTTTATGAGGTGTTCATTCGCATTTCCATAACTATCTGTTGCAAGGCTTTGTTTATTAGTAAGTTTCTTGTGGCCGAAAATGATGATGATGTTAAGTCCGCCAATCCAAAATAACTCAGAGTAGTACACTACTGAATCGTATTTGCACTGTGAATGCCCATGCTTAACATTGGCTGTGGTGCTGATATATTATTTTGTGCCATAATGATAAGCCTAATCCTATATCTGGACTACTTTTGTATGTATTTGTTAATTTAAGTAAGGATTTTTATTTAGAGCATTTATCTATTCACAATAGGTCCTTTTATATGGCACGCTGAATACAATCATAGAATTCACTTGTCCATCTTCATCAAAGATCATTGCTCTATCGACTATCTACTCTGAAAGCATTACATTTATTATAATGAAACTCTTAAACAAAACATTAATTATACAATTCTAAATGGTTTTATATTTTTAAATATCTCTTATCCATTAAAACATTATTAAAACCCTCAGTGTATTTTAATGCTAATTGAAAACTGATGTGAACAACTTTGCTGTCAAGCAAAGACAGAATTTTTAAGCGTATTTTAAGCCACCAATTTTTTGATTCGCTATTGGCAAATGACAGCTTAGAACTCTGAGGTTACGAAATTTTAGTACGCCATCAAACGCACTCTTATTTGCAATCTCTATTATAGTTAATTAAATTCTCTTTCAACAGCTTGCTAATAAACAATAAATTTATGGAATATTAAACAATTAAAAAGCTGGCAGAATTCAAATTCAGATCCCAAAGTTTCATATAGTTTCTTTGTCAGTGCAGAAGATATTTGATCTGACTATAAAGAGGATACAATTCGCGATTTTAAGTCGATTTGCTGGTGGCGAGGTCCACCTTCCCTCTAATTCGACAGCCTCCGTGGCGCAGTTGGTTAGACGCCGCCTGTAAAACGAGAGGCCGCGGGTTCGATCCCCGCACCGAGAGAAATGTTTGTGCGGCCCACAAATATTTCTTCCGGGTCTGGGTGTTTGTGAGACCGAAAAGTCTCTCGTAGTTCCTGATACCCACGACACAAGACTCGATCTTAGTGTGGGGTCAGGACTATGTATGTGACTGTTGGGTGTTATTATTATTATTGTTATTATTATAATTATCCTCCATTTGGCCTGATCTTCGACATCCTGAATAGTAAGGCTATTGACCTTCATATGTTACTTGACGACATCTAGCCTGCGCTTATTTGGTCGAAGCTTGGTCGAAGTTCAAGTATATTGAGGCCCGGTCTAACTGACGTATTTCCGTGATTATCTGAGGACGTGACTATACCATCTCAAACTATATTCTTGGAGCATATTTTTCAGATCATTGAAACCAAGTCTGCCTGTCTGGATGTGGTCGTTAGAAATATTTCTTTTATTTAAATTTAAAATCGAGTCACTTCGTCCCAATAGTATCAAGAAAAACTCCAATACACGTGTACTTTTAAGTAATGTAGCTCCTGGAAATAACGACGTAGTTCTCAGAAAACTAGCAGATATCTATTAAGTTAACCCGGAACGTATACTGGCAGAAGTTACAAGTAATTTCTGGATAAACACCTGGATGGAAGTTTTCATCGTATTCTAACACATAGGAAGAGTTGTTTAGCACGCGTAAACTCGTAAGTGAGACGAGCACGAAACTTGGTGTTTACTTAAAACTGTTGAAACTTCTTGTTATGAAGTTAAGTGAAATAAAGTGAAGACGGATTTACTCACATGAAGTATACCGAGTTGAAAATACTTCGCAGTTTCTCAACGTACGAATACATAAGTGATGTGTTTGTAAATTAATTGTGAGATTTTTCATGTAATTTTTACCGTAGGTTTCTCTTTTGTTTGTAAAATATATGCAAGGCTTTTCCAACTTGAATGAATATGAATGATGTAGTTTTAGGAGCAGCCAAATTTAAACAGCTCTGCTGGTTTATTTGCGATGTTTTATTTTTGAGCCTCTTCAGAAATCCCGTACATTCTGATCAATACTGATGTAATTTTGCTTCACACGCCTTGAAATACGGGGAGAAAACTCCATGAGTAACAATAAAACGGAGATAAGTTTAACAAGTATGCCAAATTGATTTAATATTGGTCTAAGAACACACTAAGCATTAATACGCTCGTTTACACCCGAAGAAATTGCAACACATTCCAACAACTGATTTCAATACCGAAACGTCACAAAAGAAATTAAATTCAGCTTTGTGCGGCGTCGAACTTCAGCGTCGTGGCTCCCGCAAGCCGCAACGTTAAACATTCAATATAAAGGAGAATTGCAACCGCTGTGGTTGAAATACTTCTATACTAAAAGAAGCAGTTTATAACTATTGAAGGGGAATCGATGTGCCCGCTGCAGACACGCGACTATTCCTTCCCGGTGACAACAAACGGTCCTACCAGACAGTTATCTACAACTTTAGTTTTGTTATAAATCTATTAGCGACGAATAAACATCGATTTTATAAATTCTTGGAGACCGGTGCATTTGCGAGGCGAGAATTTATATCTCTTGTAAATGAGTTTGAAACTTCGATGTTCTTTGTGGTAAATAGTTTCAGTTTAGAACGAGACACTGTTGCAATATTTCTCTACAATTCTAGTTAGTATCAGTTTAGGAACTTGTTTTGTATAAAGTTTTATATTGTGTGAGAATGAGTGCCAAGCAATTTACTAGATAAGTGATGAATAGCAAACTTTGAAAATGAAATATGCAATTAGGGACGGATAAGTAAGTACCTCCTTTGAATTTAAAAGATAAAATCAATTTATGAATATTTTTCAAGAAACGTAAAATAAAAAACTTTTTGTTTTTGATTTTTTCAATTATTTCCGCCGCACCATACCAGCAACTGTCTAAAATCTACAATTCCAAATAAAACAAATTGAGTCGAAGTGTCGCGCAACACTCGTAAATCCAAAGATGTATGCACAGAAAAAAGACTTGTTATTAATTTTGGAGCGGTGCCATGTTGTTTTGAAAAATTATAGAGCTGGAGGAAGCGAGCTTGGTGCCTAGCCAACAGCGGCGTTACTGTTACATACTGTGACAGCTCCGCCGATAAAGACTGCTGACTTTGAAATACTTTAATTTATATCAGAAAATCTTATTTATTTATATAAGGAGATGGGCATGTTCTTTAAAGTTAAAGTCAATAAAATACAGCTGTAGTAATGGATCATAAGAATATATAATTGAACCCGCTGTAGATAAGTCAATGAATGTCATTGTGAAACAAATCTTCGAGATGGTTCTTTTTATAGGGAAGAATGGCGAGACCAGCATGACATCTGCCTAATGGTAAACGAGACGATCGATCATAAGCAGTAGCAAAACCAAGCAACACCGTGAATAAACAATGCTTGACGTTCCACTACACTCGCCACACTGAGACAGTTAAATTTAAGTTCTAATATGTCCAGCACAAGTACAGTACTTTGGCTACAATGTCCTTCAAGAACACCGCAGGGCATATACACCACTGTTTGACGCGTAAAACATATATTGTGTTGGTACAGTCAGCGACAGAAATCGCTAAACACTTCACATTTTTTTATAACCTTTTTATGAATTAAAATTTGTACGTACTACTCTGTAGTTGTAAAATATAACCAAATAAAGTCATCTATGCCGAAAAGTGCCATACGATATTGAAATTAATTATTATTTTGGATGATAAGACAATTCCATATCTCGTGACTGTGTAGCGACTTACGTTGCTGACTGTACCTATGCAGGCGGAATCTTACAATAAGAGAGATCTACCACCAGCAAACGAATATCTTTACCAGTAACTTTATTATTCTCGATATTTAAAAAGCACAAAAAAGTCGTATGAAAATATTCGTATTTTGGTAAATATCCATTTGGCTTTGATATTATAGATAAAATATTTTCCAATCCAAGTCGTCTGCGTAAACGTCAAAGTGTAAATTGTACCAGATCTCAGCAACAAACAAAGAAACCGATGAGGAAAAGTGTTGTTATATCTAACACTACCGATTGCGAAGCTATTATTGCTAAATTGCGTGGCAAATACAAGTATAAAATTACTTTGCAGCTGAGATTCCAAGAGAAAATACAATCATGAAAGCGTTTCGATACGAAAAATTCCGGTGCCTTAACGAAACTAAAAATATTCTCTAAATTTCTTGACAAAATGAAATTATTGCACTATAGAGGGTTATTTTGTTTTGACAGCGCAAAATTTAATATGAGGTAGTTAATTATGACATGAATAATTTTCCGTTATTCTTAGCCTCACAAAGAACATGGACATATGCGTCAGTCGTCAGTTGAATATTTTACCCCATGTGTTGATCAACATTATTCTCTTGGGTTCAACAAAAAAAAATTGTTCAGACTTTGAAATATCCCTGTATACTTGAAAAGAGTAAATGTATGAGTAAAGTCGGAATAAACTTAAAACTTTACACACTCATCGTCTAGTGACTCTTATCCAAATCCACTTATGGAGCAATTTATAGAAAATTATTCTTCCCTTTTTTCATTTCCCCATAGAAAGGAACCTTTTACGAAATATCCGGGTGAGTAAAAGCTATAAAAGTCAAATTACATTTCGAATCATGCATCACGAAAGTTTTGGGTTCGCGAGTTACAAATTGAATAAAATTAAGGTCAGTATTTTGCCTCCTCGCGAAATGTGAGGGCATGTCTAACTTCAAAGGAAACTATTGATACAAATGTAACGTTTTAGCTGGTCTCCCGAAAAGAGGTCAGTTGTACAAATAGAGGATAACAATGATATTGAAAGTTATGCCCGAAGCCATTGCTTTGGTTTTGATTTCGTATACTTAAGGCAATGCTTTAAATAGTTTCTAAAGTAGAATATTTAATTTTAAGGTTGTATTCTTGCAACATGTCGCTTTGGAAACTCCCAAAGAAAATTTACGGCAACTAGGCATTTTCATTGCTTGTGATGATTTTACTGACGCCAATTCTAAAAAAATGGGGAAGAATTGACGTACAAATATACAGTTTCAGAAGAAACAAAATCGTTTCATCTATACTTACTAATATATAAAGCTGCAGAGTTTTTTTGTTACCTTTATTATCAGGAACGACTCGTTTGAATCGCAAAATTAATTTTGTGGTGGATGGGTCATTTATCGCGGAATTCTTTAGGCGATATATCATCACGGCATGAGCTATAAGAGAAAAGCACTAATGAAAAATCTAGCAAATACGGGGAAATTTTATTCGTTTTTCGTTTTGTTTTTGGTCGATTTTCTAAATTGATAGCCGGAATTGAAAATTTTGGCCGCCATTTTAAAAAATGTATCTACTCCCGGGCGGTTTTTGGCCGTGTATAAGCTTAAACTCCTCGTTAAACCCGCAATAATGATGTAAAATATTCATACAAGCTGTTATCAATGCGCGCTCATTTCACTTCTCGTATTGAAAGGTGAAAGCTCTGTCACAAACGCCACTGATTGCACCCACCACAAACCTTCGACGGCCCAGCTTGATCGGCTTTTGTTTGTCGATGCGAGATAAAATGAGAATTTTAATGCTCGACATTTTTAAAATAGTTTAAAATAATTTGCTGATGTAATTTGGTATATATACATAATTTATAACGATTACATATTTTTATAACGATATAATGATTGAGTAACTTTTATGTTCTGACATTTAAACTCTTACATCTAATAAGTAACGTTTTTATTGAACTGTGTTTTAATAAGGCCATTCATTTTCTTATTTGTAATGATTATAACTCATTATTTATCATTTTTTTTTAAACAAATATATCGCAAATGCAAATTGTGAAACATAAAAATATACTTACAATACAAAATTCCCAAATAAAAACCTTTCTTCAATTTATCCAACAAATCTTTACTGTGAAACTTTAGCTAGGAAATCTCATACATGCGTTTGTGTACATTATCCTGAGGCTTGCAGTAAATCTGGCGGGTTCACCTGCGGCCGGAACGTGCACATTCAAAGCAGATTACACTTGAATTTCACTCCATTCTTTAAACATCCGTTTGAGTGCGGTGCATCCTTAATATTGACATATATTAGGTTTTTTAATATTAATACTATAGATATTACGTTTATTAGATCGTGGGAAGGAATAGACAAGGCGAAATGTAGATGTCCTGGTAGCTTTTCCTACCCCTGCTGGGAAAAAGGCGTGAGTTTATGAATACGAGTATATGAAATTAGCCTTTTTTGGAAAAATGTCGTATGATCGTAATGAAAAACCTTATTGAAGACATCTTCAGCAGTGGTCTTCCAATGTCTGTTTTGATGAGAACGAGAAAAGATAAGTTCTATGAAATGACCGTATCACTTACCATCAGGCGAGCGGCATGCTTGACTCGCCATTCATACCAATAAAAAAAGACAGAAGCTGATATTTCGATTTTAGCTTGATATAACACAGTAGGCTCAGAGCTAAACCGTCGCTTGGCAGACCATGTCATGAGAAAGTTATGACAAGCAATTGAAAAAATCTCCAGCCACAGTATTTCAACTGCTGAACATAATAAACCTTTTCCAATAAGAATCCTATCCCAAAATCATAATGTAATTGTAATAATCATACGTAACCCAAGCATAAGATTTTAATTTCATATCAGCCTTATTTAATCTATGAAATATGAAAACCGCATCATACATTCACAATGTGGTTCTACAGAAAATGAATTTCTTCTGGAAAAAATTAAATTATAATTTCATGAGGGCCTTTACGCTTTTAATCTCAGAGGGGATGCGGGAGACTTTGTCAGTATCTATGCAGCGACGCGATTTCAAATTAAATCTTAATACGCGGAAATAACGTATTGGATTCTTTTGAAATATTGTTCTGCTGTATCGCACCTGGTATTAATCAATGTGCCACAGAAGTGACAGGGCATGAAATGATCGCGTTTTCTAGTCTCTTTTTATTGCTACAGTTTCAATTGAACCTTTTGACCATAGCCAATAGTTAGATTGATCTTGTTATATTTTATGGTCAGGAATACCGACAGCTAGTCACGTTTAACCAGTTTATGGCATAGCAAACTAAAATATTCCAAACATCAAACGTTATCTGGAACCTTCTATGACACTAGTATGACCTTTTTTATGTTTATATTTAGTGTCACCAACAAAGCAACGAGAACTTTTATACATCCATATTCCATAATAAACGAACAAATGTATCAGCACATAAACGTCCCACTACAGGGCACGGACCTCCTCTATAATGGAGAGTACGATTGAGAGTGGTTAGGCCATATGGTCCACCGCGCTAGATGAATGCGTGCTGGCAAATATTACCTACCATAGAAATTCTTATAAATCGATATAGTATGCAGGTTCCCTCACGATGTTTTCCTTCACCGTTACAGTGCGTGGTAATCGACTATCAATACACAAACGACTCCGAAAAGTCAGAGGTATGCCCTAGGATTCGAACCCGCAACCATTGTAATTATGTCGGCAGCACGAATAACTGTAATACAAATTTATTTATTTATGTTTTAAATACGAAGGATAACGGCGGAGTTAATGCCTGAGGCATCCTCCCCCAGTCAACCTTTGGGTGGTACAGAAGATCAAAGTTGGCGCAGAAACTAAATAAACATAGGAAAATGAAAATTAAGGAGAATAGTAATTCATAGAGTTGGAACACTTCAGCACAATAAGCATATTTCCATGGTGCACTATAAACCATCCTATCACAGCTAGTTAGCTAATTCATTCCAACAATATAAGCTATAAAATAAAATAAAATCTCAACACTTTAAAATCCACCCGTCCATTCCACAACTATCCAATTCTTTACCATAATGTTGGCTACTTTTTCTTATTTCATAGCTTTGTGCACCGCGTCAGGAGTTTATGAAGTATTTTATATAATAGTTTGCCGTCAACACCCAACGCCTTTAGTTTATATCGATTTATTCGTCGGTTTTTATCGTCAAACATCGTGCTCGCCGTACCCGATGCTCACACAATCAAGATTCATTAAAAATATACACAGGACTTGGAAAATATTGGACGTTAAAACAGAAACAGTAGCTTTAAGTAAAAAGCAATTTAAGTGTTAAACATAAAGATTTATAGTTACTACTAATATTTTCATCCACTGTAGATTGAACGGAAGTTAAGAATTTAATTATAACTTATTAGTTTAGAACTCCCAGAAAGCTGTAATAGTACTATACAAAGAGGAATGTCTCATATGATAAAAGATTAGTAATGCTCAATTAGACCATGAAAGCTTGTGTTTCATAGTATTTATTAACATTTTTAATCGACTTCAAAAAAAGGAAATTATAATTATTGCTTTAAACGAAATGTGCTTACGAAGATTATCCAAATCTAAGACTCAGAGACATGTCATACTCGTCATTTTTATGCAAATACGAAAAGCTAGATCACCACTGACTAAAATCCCATAGTCTCAGTGTTACTTTTAGGCAAAAAAACATGAGATACAACTGTTCACATCACATTCTCTCCGACACTGGCCTTTAAATAGCATTTTTCGCAACGTAAGGGTTACCTCTGTTAAACCAAAATACAACGTATCCACAAGTTGAAGAACAATCATGATCTTTAGCAAGTTTCTCAACCGAACACACTCTATTTTGACAAAACTGCATCCTCACGGTTCCGTAATCACTTCCGCATGCAATTGCTCATCGACCCCCGCATTACAGCCATCTTACAACCCAAATATGAGCGAGACAAATTCATTTCATATAGCTCTGTCCCTGTCTACATCAGAACCTCGGAACAATGGTGGCAATAATTGCGGCGCACATTTTCCAGAGCACTGCATCCAAATCACTGTGAACAACTGCGAGCCGCTTAATTGTTATTGCAGCTGAATATATTACGCCTTTATATGTATAGTGCAGCAATCAAGGGTATTTGTTGCGGTTACGGTGGCCGCAGACAACTATTTGGTAAATCAAAAATGCACAAAAGAGTTTTGTGAGAAACTGTTTGATTGTAGCCTCCTTGAAATGGTAACCTTCGAAATTCAAAATTAATTTTGTATATTATATTTTCCTTCCCTTGAAACATTTATAACATTGCATTTTATACATATCGACTCTTAAAAGGTAATTGTTTTATAGATTTTATCAATCAATATTCTCTCTGAACATTTGCCATCAGCTGCTGTCCAGTAACTGCGATGCCATATAAACCATTAAAATTACTCTACATCATACATTTTTTTGTTTCATTGGTTTACTGCGCATTAAACATCGGAAAATGTATTCTTATACCAGGCAAAAGAATAAAAATATAGCATTTTCAGCAAATGTAATTCATAACTTTTGCATGAAAAATATTATAAATCCACGCGGATGCACACGCGAAAACAGATAGGAAAAACAATGAAAGGACACTGCACGGCTTTCGATTACATTATCCTGATGCACGCTACATCCCCATTTGATAATAAAGTTACGTTGAAAGCGGAAAAAGTATAGTAACATACTCTGTCTCTGTCAATGCGATAGGATTTAGCAGCAGCATTGCTGTGGCTGGTGAGAGAGAACATACTCTAAGATCAAGTCAAGAAGGAGGCTTCTGATTCGTAATTTTTAATGATAACATGCTACCATTATATGCACGGTGTAGTCTGAGTAGAAAGCATTGCTTCTTCCAATTTTGCTACCAAGTCATCTATGGGAACTTTTGCATTCCTGACAGAAGAATACCTGACATAGCAATTTCCAGCCGGTTATTTCAGGGTATTAGTAATTAAACATCTTCGGCCTTATTCAAAAACAGTTTTAAAACATTTTAGCTTTCGAATATTTTGTCTTCTTCGCTCAAACTGAATACAAAAGTCGTTCGTAAGGTACAAAATATTCAATAACAGAAAAAGATTTTTAAACTATGAATAAGGTTGCAAGTATCTTGGGGTAAATAGTGAGTAATACTTTCTAAGCAGCTGCAGTTTATGGAAATACGTGACGCTCTTCAACAGACGGTTTATCTGCTCGTCTCGATAATACCAATAACAAAAGCGCGAGAAGCATTTCGAAATCCAATAAATCACAGACAAACGAAAAACATAAATGCTACTGAAATGAACTGCCATCCGTCAATTTTAACCGAAAACTATCCTAAAACGGCAGGTAGATATGAAACTAAAGCGGACATATTCCATTTCCCGCTTCGAGTACGCATGAAAGCCGCCAACGATAGGTTACCAACCGTTAAACCACTACAGAGCCGGCAATACCGAACCGGAGTTAATTAGCGAAGGTTCAAACAACTTCACCTAAATATTTCGGTCGGAACCGAGGTCCATTCGCCTTCGGTGACGCGTCAATTTTTAATTAACTATGCACGAAAATCGTTTTAATTGCCACTATTGTTGGCTTTTCGTGGTATAATTCGGAATCGGTTGCATTGGTTTATTTTTATCGATACATTGAAAATCTAAATTTGGTATTTTAGTTCAATCAATATGTTCGAAACTCCAATAACTTGCACATTGTCAGTTTTTAGGAGTACTAATAAGTATGATAAGCTTTTGCCGTTCGATGACATCATGTCACTTCTAGAAACACAATATCAGGGTGACTCTAAACGAGACATTTGTGTGAGTTACTATGTTGATTTTCTCATAGTGTAGCACCATAGCTGAGCTGTGCATTATGATTTACAATATGCATTAATACGACTGGTGCCACCAGATCAACTTCGCAAATTGTTGTTTACGACAAGTCCATTCTAGACCATTTTATACCCTGCCACGGCTATGTAATTTAGCATATTTATTCATCATTCAGTCACTTTGGAAAGGGTTCTATCTACGTGGTTCACTTGTAGACGTTGATTCGTTCGCGGCTGATTATTGTCAAAGTTCTCAACTTGGAACTTTGTTCAGTTTACATTCCGCAAGGCGAATACTAAAATACTGTGGGCACGAACTTCGTAAATTAAGGAAAAAACTAATGGCAAGCCATTTTTAAAGTTCCAGTTGAAGTTCTATCATGGAACGTGGGTAATTAAAAACGATATGTTTCACTGGTTTGATTAGTTATTTGCGTTCGCGTTCCCCGATATTATCTCCGAACTATGTATGCATGAGTATCCATCGTATTAACAAGATAGAATATATTCATTTTTGTAAGTTTTTACAAGAGCCTTTTACAAACTAGATCGATGGTTTGATCAATACCACAGGCCATGTTTAGATGCAAACATTCAATAAGTCATAAGAAATGAAAAATCTGATCTTAAATGAAACAAATCTTGAAATGGATATTAACAGTAGTTAATGAGATAAAATTGTATTTCAGTAACGTAGTAAAATTAATCTAATATATATTTTTTCTATAAGTGTCGCCATTAAGGGGGTATTTGCCAATACTCACCACGCTTGGCAGGCCGGTTGGCGAGCGCAGTAGGGGACTGGCGTTAATGACGCTGTTGCCCGCCATTAACCGGGGAACGGAAATAGGATTTGTGGGTAAAGGATGTTATAGGAAAGGAGAGTATGGCCTGAGGGAGTGGATACTGCAGTCACGGACGGGAAGTTAAGGTGACTGCAGTAGCTCGGGGGCCGAGGTCGCGTACTCGTAGCACCTATACTAGGGCAGGCCATGACCACTAGATAGGAGCATCCCTGACCGTAAGCTCAAAGTCACTCAACGAGCTATGGAGAGGGCTATGCTCATTGCTCGGGGTTTCCCTACGAGATCGAATCAGAAATGAGGAGATCCGTAGGAGAACTAAAATAACCGACATAGCCCACCGGATTAGCAAGTTGAAGTGGCAATGGGCAGGGCACATAGCGCGGAGATCTGATGACCGATGGGGTCGGAAAGTACTCGAATGGAGGCCGCGTAGCGGAAAGCGCAGCGTAGGACGTCCACCAACAAGATGGTCTGACGACCTGGTAAAGGTCGCGGGACGTCGCTGGACACAGGCTGCCTCCAACAGGTCTCTGTGGAAATCATTGGGGGAGGCCTATGTTCAGCAGTGGACTTCCTTTGGCTGATGGATGGATGGATGGATGATATTTTTTCATTAATATGGACTAGAGTTTAATATAAAAATAACCTAAAAATATACGATTATTTTGATTCACTTTATAAGTTATCAAAACTGAAAACCATTTGATATGGACATTCAAAACAATACCTTATTTACAGTCACAGAATATAATATGCATTCCCATTAAATCAAAAGTTAAACAAATACTAGAAGTTCTAATGGCGTAGAAGCTACAAATAATATATCTATTGTTATCCGTAGAAACTTTTATCTGTTACATTATACAAGTAAGTTTTCGCAAGTTAATATCTGGGTAATCATCCGGCCGGCTGAAAGCTGCAGTTGCATCTTCGAGTTAAGTCGGCCAATGTATACTTCGCTATCTTAATATTACCCACTCAAACGGAAACTCTATATACAATGAATAGTGTTTTTAGAATTAAATTATTTTCTTTACTGATCATAGTTTAATGTAGAATATATTATGTTGAAATGGTACCTAGACCGTATGTTATTTTTTTGGCATGGCGAGACGATCATGCCTTTCGCCTGATGGTAAGCGATACGACCGCTCATGGACAAGAGGAAAGTCAACAGTCATGAATTACAAAGCCAAGCTTGGAATTTCACTGCGTTCGCTATCCTGAGACATAAGATTGTAAGTCTCATATGTCCAGGTAGTTACTCTGACTGCAATGTCCTTAAATTCGTATAATAATAACCTAACCCAGCAGTGCATTTACATTGCTATCTTTCGAAAAAAATAGTTATTCCTCTCATACCCACCGAGGCGGCCCAGGCCAGTAATTTGATTAATTTTTTTAACTTTCACAACTATAATTAAGAATCGAAGTCTATCGTCGATCAACATTCAGTACTTTTCATGACGGTGTTTATTTTTATTAGTTAATTCCTAATGATGATAAACAAGATTACTCGTAAATAATTGTAATATCTGTAAAAATAACCGTTACTCAGTAAAAAGATGTCCCGAAACTTTTCAAAGTATTGATTAATGGTTTTCATTATAAAGTAATTACATCCATAACAAACATTCCATATAAAACACGCCGCAAATAATCCAAGGATTTCTAAAGCGTCGCTTACTTCCCTGTTCCCATACGCTCGCACACGCGTATGCATTTCACCACGTAACAATTCCGAGCGTATACGAGAATTAAGGCTTTGTCACTGGACATCGTCGCCAACGCTCATCCAAATTGCTTTAACCCATTAGCTGAGCAACTCTAGTCCTTATGCTAAAGCCATAAATGTCAAAGGTAGACATTGAAAAATGGTCGCGCAAAGCTTTATTTCATTTACAATACGCAGAGTTGGTCTGCCGTCGCTTGTTCGTTTTTTCAGCTTTTACGATGGATTTGGATTTCATGCTGTTTGTATTATTTAATCGCAAAGTGTTCAGTCTGGCGAAACATTGTTCGGAATCTAAAAATGCGGACGAGACGAGCTTGTTAGCGTCGGCTAATGAGATGTTGCTATGTATGTTTACATGTATTATTTTTGTAAGAAGAGCGACACAAATCAATGGAATTCAGTATCAATTATTGAATTAATCTTGTTACTACAGAGCAATTGGAAAACAATAACATATCACAAAATACGGGCAACCGTCGCGCGTCTCCTCGCGTGGACACGCGGGCGGGCTCCGTGAGAACGCGACGGTCCCCGTCGCGGGTACCCGTCGCGTCGCGGAGACCGGATTTACGCAGTGTCGCTGGTTCAATTTTAAAGGTGTGCATGTACAGTCGTGTCGATGGAGAGCTTAATATATTATTACATAGCAAAACGACGACTAGCAAAAAAAACGACAGCCAGGAAGGCTGTTTATTGAATTTAGGTTGCTAGGCGGAGAATTTGTTGTAAAGTTCAGTAAATTAAGAGAAAATGAAAACTCATTGTACAAATATTTTAAATGTCTATGGCGAATTATCTTCGAAACTGGAACCATATTTGATGGTCAACAACTTAAGGGTAAAATCTGTATCAGTCATATCACCAACGGAAAGGCTGGCAATAACATTGCGCTAAGTAAAAAATATTTATTTTTGCTCAAGTATATTCATCACCATCATCATCTCAGCCACAGGAAGTCCACTGCTGAACATCGGCCTCCCCCAACGGTCTCCGCATCAACCTGTTGGAAGCAGCCTGCATCCAGCGACTTCCTGCAAATGTAGCCAGGTCATCCATCCACCTTGTAAGCGGGCGTCCGACATTTTGCTTGCCTGTACGTGGCCTCCACTCTAGAACCTTTCGCTATAAATCATCTATAGAATCCTTTGCGCTATGTCGGTGACCTTTATTCTCCTACGGATCTCCTGATTTCTAAGTCGATCTCGTAGGGAAATACCGAGCATAGCCCTCTCGATTGCTCGTTGAGTGACTTTGACCCTTCTAATGAAGTCCAAAGTGAGAGGCCACGTCTCGGTGCCCTATGCAATCACCGTCATGTTACCGCTGGCGGACACCGCGCGCTTTACCGCGCGTGCCCCCGCGACGGTTTCCGACGCACGGAGCCGGGCCCCGCCGCGCGGGTGCGGGACGCGGCTCCCCGTGCCGGACGCCCGCGCGGATCCCCGCGACGGAGCACTTTTGTATGAAACCGCGCACGCGCCCGCTTAACGCAATTTCGGCCCTTAAACCTGTCTATTAGGCCATAAATTTTTAAAGATCATTAGTTTAAGTTTGAGTAATTTCATATCTGAGGATTATGATAATTAACAACATTTACAGTCCAAACTATCCCACTATGAAACTCGCTTCCAGTTGAGGTAAGACAGGCACGAACATTATTGTCAGTTAAATAAATGATCTTCAGCTGTCATTATACTCACAGATAGTAAGAACATACCTATGAAGTCAGAATATATGTATATCACACATTAATGTATGCAGATATGAAGTAACTGGTTTAAAACTTAATTTAGAAAGACTAACTTCAAGCCACTGAGAGATTCCGCAGTTATAGTAATTATACATGAACAATATCACAACTACTTCCAATAGGATTAGACAAAATAAGAATCTATTACATTCATGAGATCATCGAATTTCTTTATTATTTTACATTCTCAACAATCAATCAGTAGTCACAGCTTTAGAGAGCTTTTTGTTCTCCAAAGACTATAGATTAAAATCCATAATATGCTAAGATTTTCTGATGGAAAATTGCTCGGCCAAGCATGTACACGCATATGTAGATAATTATTTGAAAGTTTCCAAGGATGAAATCGGAAAGAAAATAATTTCATTTAAAAACATATCACAAAAGGCTACTTGAAGTATAATTCTAAAAAGCTACCACGCTTGTGACCAGTCTGTGTTTTTACATTCATAGCAATGCTTTCAACTAGCTATGTATTTTTTTTTACATAAAATTGATTGAAAGTAAAGTTTATTAGCAAGACGCAACAAAAGTAACAGCATTTTCTAGTAAGTCAACACACAATCACAGCGACAAAGAACTAACATAAATAATATACCAATATATTCCCTTATTTTATATCTTTGCAAATAATGACAAACATTATAGTCCTTTTATTATCGAGTTAGGCCGGCCTGCGACCCTCTGCGCTCCTGTGATGTCCTCCAGCTAGGGTTTTATTGAATTAGGATAATTTACTGTTTGTTTGATGTCCCAAAGCTTTTTTGTAATTCTCAGGTAGAATTTTAAATAAATCAACACGGGGATGGTTTGTTGATGTTCGGAAAGTAGAACAAGGGTTAATTTTCATTACATTTTACAAACACAATTGGAAGCGAAATTATTGAATGTGTTTTATAATTAAAATCATGGTTTATTTATGGATGTGTGGATTTAAAAATCATATTTAATTTTAACTTTCTTGACTGCCTCGGTGGCGCATTGTACAATCACACACGAGTCTCAGTCGCATTGTACAATGACAAAGTCATGTCAGATTTTTCTATTCATTATCAGACGGGATTCAGGAACATGTGCCGGAAATGGTGATAGACTTGCCCCATATCTCAACATGGGGCGTGATTTTTTTTTCTCGTGAAAAACGATTTACCACTGACGCTGTCTGGAGGAAAGGCGCAGCGGTGATATAAGTTTCACTGGTCTTTCACACGGGAAAGATATTACCAGCCAGGTAACCGTTGAGTCGCGTCCCAACCTAAATTTCAACACCGGTATACCAACCAAAAACCTCATGGTGGTCCTCTTCAGCGCATTAGAGCGGCTCCGGACTCCTAAGCCATAAGTCGCGCTATGACGCACCTCACATATTTTCTTCTTGTAGTCTCTATTAATGGACTTTATGCAGCCCCCTGGTACCTATTGCCCCTATTATAGACGCATCTAACGACAGACTGAGGATATAGTAGTAGAATTCTAATATTAGCCCTCAATACACAGGGCAAATGGGACGTGAGTGGGATTGATGTCAATGTCCTGGTAATCACCTCGTCCAACCCCTTTTGAAGAAGAAGCGTAAGTTATGTACGTATGGTTTTTTTCTTGAATTCGCACGATTAAATGACTGCATTGCATCTAATGGGAGTTCAATGCAATACGCAGAGTACGTGACTACCAACGCAACGTAACCATATCTAAACAGTCGGCAATAGTGCCGGTCGGGTTGAAACCAAATAAAAAATACTCCTTTCCTCTTCCCATCCGTTGCCTTCCCGGATTCCTCCCGATTTGATGAGACGGCTAAACATTAAAGATGCAAGTTTTGTGGATGCTCATGGTCGGCAGTGATCGCTTACCATCTGGTGACCTGTTTGCTAGTTTGCCGGACCAATACAATTAACAAAAATCTGACCACAGGCTGAACCCAAAACGAAACACACATTTCTCACAATGAGAGGTTTTTGACGATTGCGTACGATGGCCACTATCTTGACGCAAACGAAGATACTTTCATCAGCTAAAGTGGATTATAAGCTGGTGTAAAAGTAGGACAGTAATATATAAAAAAATATCCTAACATATAGCAGTACCTACTTTCGCTGCGGACACAGGTCTCGTCAGAGGAACAGCCTTTACCGACCTATAAAAAAAAGATATTCTCTTGTGTGTAATAAATATACTTGGTGTATCGGCATTAAATATTTATCCACCGTCAGAGCCGGTTTTATTCATACAACTCCTCAAATTATTCAATTTCCATACCCTCATAAAAGGGATCTTTTACGAATGAAACAGCAGTCGTTCGTGGAAAAAAAAATAAACAAGTAAGCTACCAATTTCTTATCAGTCCGGGTCGTGGCCACATTTGACACACATTCATCTTTCCTATGACCAGTGGGTAAGGGTCACGGGAGGGTTCGATGTTATCGTCTAATAAATTGGGACTATTAGACAGAGCTATCTCGTATCGGAATCTCGCATGATTGGATATAATAATGCGTGTGTGATCGAAAAATACACACTGGATATTTTTGTATTAACCCAGCGGGGTGTTCGTGGTGAGAAATATTTTGCGTTTCTTTTTGGAGCAAATATTGGCGAAATCTGGAACGTTTGGTTCAAATCTAGATTGTCTGATCGAAAATTCATCGAATTTACAGAAAACATATAGTTTGGTCGTATTTTTAGATTCTTGTTTGTATTATTATCGTACTACCGTACGATTAACAACTAGGCCACCGAGGCAGTCGTGAATTTAATAGTCATTAGTTTTTTTAACAACAAATAATTCCCGATACTCTATTAGAAACCAATTCTATTCGGACATATGCGGAACAAACGACAACGTGTAAAATTATATCAGAGCACAGATTTGTGGAATAATTCTATTTCTGAACCGAGAGCTAACAATTTACACTGTCCGCTTTGGCTTAGCAAACTTCAATCCAACCGCTTCAAAGTGGTGCCTCCACACGTGTTGCGATCGTCAAGTGGAAGAATGGTTTAAATAAAATAATAATAATAATTCAAATCCATTCAAATCTATTACATGACACAAACAATGCATTCCACTTGACGATCGCAACAACAATCCCAAGACGACGTCTGCGGATGCATCTGTTGACATGGTAGGTGCGCTACGTTATATTCATGAAGCAACCATCTGAAGGATTTAGGCTGGAAACATACTACTGAAACTACAAACACGCCAGGCAACGTAGCATCGCGTGTTCTTAGTTTGGTTCTGGTCATAGAAAATATAACCATTCGATTGGATTCAAAACGCGTCGCGTCGGGTGTGGTCGCATGTTTTGAATAGTATGATTCCAGCCTTATTGTGAAATATAAGTATGATTATGTACGGGGATAGATAAGTTTTGGCTGCCTGTAGTTATAATTATGTTTATAAATAGTAAGAAATGGTGACACCCCAATTCATCCCATTGGAGTAACTGCGATATCAGGCTATCAAAATTCAAAATATTTGCTGTGGCCTTTTGTGAAAATTATGTTAGCATACATATATCAAATAGGATCTATTCCTATTTGATATATGTTTAAACTATTTTCATTGCATATTTATCATATTATTTCTTATTATACAGGGTATATCAAGACTGCTACCGAAAACGAAGCCGGGTAGCCTTAGTGACTTCAGACACAATGCAACTAAATTATGTGCAAAAAATTGTGATGTTTTTTTTTCTATCGTCGAATTAGTGTGATAAATACATAGTTTTTTCTTTAATAATAGTGTATACTCTTTTATTTTTAAGGACGCTATGGTATACTAGGCTTTAAATTATTATTTTAGCAATAACTATGAATTTACCACTCAAACTCGACGATATTAAAAAAATATGTCTCGTTTTTTAGCGAAATTTTTAGTTGCATTGTGTTTGTAGTCACTAAAACTACCACCGGCTTTGTTTTCGTTGGCAGTCTTGATATACGCGATATTTACGAGTATATGGTTAACAGAGCCGAACAATCAAGCAAGTCAATGAAACCGAAACCACAGCCCTAAAAATTCCATGTAGAATTTTTCAAAACACAATATTCCTGCTCCTAAAAACGCGGTTATTGATAAACATTTTCCCAGCAGACTCGACATTTTATTTATTTCCGCATATTGATTGAGAAATAAATTCTAGATACGACAACGGACCATATGGAGTTTTTTGTAAATTACCCATTCAATAAAATTTATCGACCCGACCCGGCCAGCGGAGTTCGGGACGTGGTAAGTTATAGAAGAGTCATCGGGTGAGTTTTTCCTATTGGAAAGATGCTAATATCGCACGAATGGGTTGTCGGGAACACAAGTCGGGTGTAGCGAATGTAAGGGTTTGAAACAATTGATTTCCTCACACTGTTTTTGCGTATAAACTTTATTATTTGAGTTGTTAATGACAACTCAACTATGAGGTACTGTTTTGTTAGAATAACATTATTAGTATTGAAAATGTTTAATTATCATGACCACTATAAGGATGATCTTAATTAAGCAGTTCAAAAGTACACCAGGTTTAAACTTTATCACCGGCATCATATGGTTCTCGATTTATTTTTCAGATATTTGTAAACATCTACCTTACAAAATATCTGAAAACCTGAAAACATCTACTATCTAAATGACTCTATTCGCCCGCCAAGTGCTATATGCAATCTAGTGAAAGTAAAGCCAAAAAATTCGGAAGCTGTTTGAGAACTCCATTTATCAACTTCTACAACTTACAGGTACATACGTATGAAGACAACAACATTATTCACATCCTTACAACCATTATAAAACAAACATTTCCCAACATAAAACAATCCACAATGTATAAAAAACCAAGTGCCTATATAACTCAAAACATTTTTCATTTCACCGCGACCGTAAATACATAATAAAACATTATTTGCATATTTCTTTCACGCCGAAGAAAATATCGTATTCAACGAGCTTCTACTTTTTAATCCGTCTTTTATTAGTGCCGAGACATGATCGCCGTACATCACGTCCGCACAAAGTAGGTCACGGCGGAATGGTGTCTCTCATTAATAATAGATGGCGCTTATAACAACACGTCGTCGCTAACGTGGGAAACTACCTGCGTTTTAAAAAGTGTACCGTGATACATTTCTCATACAGCACACGTGTTTTAAGAAGTAATAAAGTATTACTGTGATTAATAATATAGATAATATGGAGGGACCGAAATTATTAGCCTTTAACACCATCAGTATGACTGTCAAAAAACCAATGTGAATGTAGCATTTCTTTTGTTGCTTAAAACAAGGAGGGCATGAATCCTTACTTTTCCCTTATGCCCTTTTTTTTTTGTTTCAGGTAAATGTTAGCAACACATGTAAGATACTCACACACATAAGTACCTATATTATGGACCACTTTTCGATAATTCGAAAGCAAATTTCTTGCGTCTAATACTCGTCATCAGGTAACACGCTTGCTCATTTATCCAACCTTCACTTATAAAACGACACATTGCAAACGTCAAAAGCAATCACCAGCATAAATCGAAGCAACAACGATTGAAATTCCCTACGTAAATGTTGCGGAGCACGCACGTTGTTGAAAAAGATATTCCCTCTGAAAGCCGTCTGAGTACAGACTAGTACACACTAAACATGCAAATGGCAGAGAGCGAAATCCGCCGATATCGCTACACGTCTTCAAACGCCGCATGTTGAGCAAGTATTTGTGTCTGGGCCCTTATAGGGATTTATAAAAGTGGGGTGCTTCCATCGAATCTGAGGATAATGATCACAATCCGACCTAAAATCCCCGCCGATCCTCACAGTATGTATTCGCACTGGCAAAAGAGGTTCGTTCAACAAGGAAGGGTCCACAGAACTTTGTTTGCTTCATATTACTAGTGACAGCGGGAATCGCACCTTTACGTCATGAGTAAATTCTGTTTATTTCATATTTTATGTCTAAAATTAAGGCATTGCCTTTGAAATTATACTTAACACTTACGAATGATCTTTCATCATAATCTCAGCTACAGAAAGACCACTGCTGAACATAACCTCTCCCGAGGATCTCCACATCGATGTATTGGAGGCGGCCTGCATCCAGCGACTTCCAGTAAACTTAGCCACGCCGTCCATCCACCTTGTAGGCGGGCGTCCGACATTTCGTTCCAAATGCTCCTTTTTCCCAATGAATATATACGTAAACATTTCGCAACAAAACTCACAATGACGTCATTTTGGTATCGATGCCTCATAATAAAGCGAATTCGGATGTTATCTTTTTATCATCAATGATCTCTACCAGACAAACTCGCTTAAGCCAAACCAAAATTGTATCAAAATAGTTCCATCACATGTTCACCAACTACACATACAAAAAAGGCATTATTTCACGGTCTAAAATACCGTAATTAACCCCACATAAACTAATTTCCCACACACAGTAGTGGTTCAAGGACAAACAGTAATTCGCACGTCGCCTCTCCCTTAAATCTAATATACAAACTTGCACAACGCTTTCTATATTTCTAACCGCCGCGCCGCCGCATTAAATATTAAACGTGTTGTACTGAAATATAATTAAACTTAGCAACTACTTGACTGGTCAACGAAAGGGTTATAATTTTAACTGTGGAAAATTATTTAATAAACGTACAAATTGAAACCACTCTGTTACTTTTAAACGTTAATTAAAGTTTATAAATCATTTAAGCCGAAATAGGATTAATTACCAGTCATACTTTTCGGATAAATTAATTGAAATATTTGAGCTAAATAAACCAAAAAGGACTGATTTTCAGAAACAAAGCGGTTTTGCGGGCTTACTTTTTAAACCTGTACTAAATGGCACCATATTGTGTAGGTACAATAACGAATACGCCTTATAAATACATTCATAAAATTACGCTTTTTCCCATAATGGGTACACATAGGTGCAACCAGAACACCCACATTTCGCCTTGTGTGGTCTGTTCTACGATGTAAAAGGGGGCGAGCCTATCGCCGTATCTCAATAGATTACCAAATCGGCTAATAATGAATGGAAAAATCCAATATCACTTTGTCCGACCTGGGATTCGAATCCGAGACCTGGGCGTTTTAATTGTATCGTAGTACAACTTCCTACGAGGCAGTCAATGCGACTATGTGTGTCCCATTCAGTTATTATATTAATGCACATGTATTATAACTACTAATACGTAATTTAATGACAGCCTCCGTGGTTAGACGCCGCCTGTGAAACGAGAGGCCGCGGGTTCGATCCCCGCACCGAGAGAAATGTTTGTGCGGCCCACAAATATTTCTTCCGGGTCTGGGTGTTTGTGAGACCGAAAAGTCTCCCGTAGTTCCTGATACCCACGACACAAGACTCGATCTTAGTGTGGGGTCAGGACTATGTATGTGACTGTTGGGTGTTATTTATTTTTTATTTATTTGAGGGGAACTCATAGTTCATACAAAGGAATAGTTCAAAGGAACGACAGATAATTGCTCAGTACTTATAAAGAGACATACATTGGGATACCCTTAATTTTCCAACTGTCTGCAAACTACAAGCTTTTGTTACAGGCTTAAATTATGTGCATTTTATTTCATGATAATTCCATATAATTTAAACAAATGACGCATCAAAAACATAGGACTTTCGAACAATAATCACACTTATTTCATGCACTAACGCCCGAATATTTTGGTATATATACTACTACTATTTACTAGTGGTATATCCACAATGTCTATGTCTTCCACCAAATAGCAATATAAATGCACTGTTGTATTCTGGTTTAAAGGACATTATAGCCAGAGTAACAACTGGACATAATGAGACGTAACATCTCATATCTCAGGATGATGAGCTCAGTGGAGTACCAAGCATTGCTTTGGAATTCATGGTGTTGCTATGATTTTCTACTGTCCATGAGCGGTCGTATCGCTTACTATTAGACAAATGGCATGCTCGGCTCTCCATTCGTAGCAATAAAGAAGAAATTCAATTACATTTTAGTATAAAGTGATGTTTACTGTTTACAGCGCGTAATTGTAATTATTTGCGATAATTGTTTTGCCAACTGTGGGCGAATTGTAAAGGGCATCCTGTTGTTTATTAATATTCCGTTTATTTTAACCTAACCTTGTTTTATATTAATTGTGAATTCTATAAGTAGCAGAAAGGGTACGCTATACGAGTATAATTTATTTTCGGAGCGTATTATTCGTATGGTTAATCATTATTAATTTTAGATCTAGTACGTTGATACGGATATGAAATCGAATGTTGTATTACGCTTAATAATTAAAAATTAAAAACACGGTTTTAAATAAATATTATTTTTTATGTGCATCAATGAATACATCTTTTCATTGAAAAAAATTACATAGCCTTTAATGATTACTTAGAAATCTATAAAAAGTACTTGTCTTTTTTTTTTTTGTATTTATCAAAATGTATACATATCCAAAATCTAGCAAAAAAATAAATTTATAAATCCATTCACGACGAATACTTAGAAACGTTTTAAATCTTGTAGTGGGAGTAAAATAAAAGGGATGCAAAACAAAACTAGTGACGTCACTAGTCTTAATATGCATTACGCGTGAATGAAAGAGACGGTAAGATGCCATTACGCTCCGACTCTTTCATTTCAAATAATGATATTTGTCGTATATTACAAGCTATTTTTAATACTACTTTGACATAATTGTTTTATTTTGATGATATTTGTGTTTGAACGCGAAATAATACAAAAATTGATCATAGTCATAAATACCCATTTTTTAGGATTATATGAGTCAACTTGATTACAAATTGTCTAGCTTTTACTCATATCTTCATTAGTTTACATTACAGTTCACATCTTCTCGTGGCCTGAATCGCCGCGCCTGATCACTTTCAAATGGCTTTACCGGAGAAAATGTGCCGCTTTCCGTGGAAATTATCCCACCCAGACCCAAGAAATAATGTGCCCCTGCTAGTTAGCATCCGTTCAACCTTTAGAATTCAAATGGTAATTTTTTAGTAGAAAAAAGTATACGTGTTGGCATAGAGAATATGTTAGTTTTAGTAATTTAGTATTTAAATATTTTCTTTACAATAATAAAGAATGTCTCAAAGACCACATTGAGTGGCCATTATAAAAAAGTATTTGAGCTCCTTTGGTAATTTAAAATTGATTAGAATTCTTATTAACGATAAAATTATTCAAATTTTATATATTTTTTGAAATTCTTATAAATATTAAAAGTTATCTTTCGCTATATGAAAAAATGGCACACTATTGTATGATTAGTATTGGTAGCATTACCGTAAAGAATATTTGTTTCTTGTCATATTTACAACTAGCAGCCCAGCCCGGATCCACCCAGGCTTATGATTATTAAATATTTTTTGCTTGTATTTAGGTTTATTTTGAATTGTCATGTTGCTTATTTATTGTATTTTTGCTATTTTTAAAATTACTGTCTAATCAATAAGTAACTCCGACTGATCGTCCGCACTTCTCTTGGGCCTCCCATTGAAAATCAGCGTTGTAGTATTGCATATGCAGTACTGCAGCAGAAAGCTGAATGAGAGGTTCCATTGCTGGCACAATATTTATAATTTTATAATACTTATCTGTTCACTGTTGTGATGACACTGATACGTAACAAATACAAATACGTATAGTCCCACAAACTTATCTGACCCGGTGAGAGCGTCGCTGTAATCGAATTTGGTGTTGCCATGACAAAATAGATATTGCAATATAGTGGGTAATGTAAGATTTTTCAATCCGATCAATAGTGTCGAGAAAGTGACCACTTTCAACTGCATGACATTTTTCTTTCACAAGATTTCCAACAAATCGCTCCCCAAAACCCTTAAACAAGTGTATCTGTATCCTCCTCTACAATCAAGAGTACGATTGAAGGTGGTTAGGCCATATCACAGGCCTTATAGTCCACCACGCTGGCCCAATGCGGGTTGGTGGACTTACATACCATAGAAATTCTAATAAATCGATATGGTATGCAGGTTTTCTCACTATATTTTCCTTCACCGTTATAGTGCGTATTTATTGATTATCAATACACGCATGACTCCGAAAAGTCAGAAGTGTGCCCTGAGATTTGAACCCGCGACCACCGTGAACATGTCGGCAGCCGCGTCTGGTCCATTTACCAACAGGCCACCACGCACGTAACAATAAATATTAGTTTATGATATGTACTTGCAACTACGCGTTGATACAATTTTTCGATGGGTATTATTGGTGTCTGAAGACGCTTTTCTTCCTACGTAAAATTTAATACCTGAAGCCTAACGTTCCTAGCGTCACTTTTTAACATTTTCAGCATTTTTCACTAGTTTTAAATAATGCAGGAAAAATAAATACATTGAGTAAACAACCAATGGCGGATATGTCAGCGACTGGCAGGTAGATTGACAATTCCAAATGACGTCTTTGTTTCCACTTTTGGCCACCGGGCCAGAAAAGTTTGTGGCTCTATACATTGTTTTCACGTCAAAATCTATAACCAAATAAATTTTCCTCCAAGAATGTCTTTGTCCAAGAGAACGCTTCGAATATTCAGCAAATAATTTCGCGCGTTTTTTAAGTGACTTTATTTACGTATAAAGCAGAGTACACACTGGTTGATCAAATATCTAAACTGTTTTGACTTGCTGAAATATTTGTGCGTCATTGATACCAGAAGTTACGAGAGAATTTTTGCTTTTAACATTTAGTATCACGCAAATGTTGTCTTTATACAGCCGGTTTCTTAATCAGTATTAGATTAAAATATCTTATATTATTTTACAGTTCTCTTGTTACTACAATAAGATTACTTCACATCGATTTTTCACGAGACATTTGTTATTAGTACCTTGTATAAGAAATGCAACTTTCAAATTTCTTCCTACCCTCCTACCCAACAAAGAGAAAAAGGAAACCTTTTGTTTTCGTCAAATCTCTTATGATTACCATTCCGAACAAATGCACCCCTCGCCTTTAAGCAAATACACCAGACGCATTCATCTTACAAAAATTGCCAGTCGAGAGAGTTTCAAAATAAAAAGAAAAAGGAAGATTTTTCAAGTTGGCAAAAATCTCTTGTATCTTTTCTTCTTTTTAGCCGTAACACACTGAACCCCTGCTACTAACTTTTTACTAGTTGGCAGGACCACCATGCTTTGGTGTGGTCCTTGGGACATTCTAGACTCCTTTATTTGTGCTGAAGTTGGCGATGATGATTTTAACCTTTAGACTTCCGGCATACCGCCTTTACCGACCCTAAGGAAAACAGGGACCCAAGACAATTTATCTCATGTTAAAAAAAACCCGTCGTCTGCAAGGTATTTGACTCGCTTTTTGTCTTGATGTCTAGACTGGTACGTACTATTAATTAGCCTTTTTCTGCCATCAAGCACCAATGTGTAATACTGTTGTGTTGCGGTTTAGACATTGTAGGGAGCGATTGCTGAGCACTTAGAGACTTGAAACCTAATGTGCCAACGTGAGGAGCGCAGTGCCATACAGAGCATACTAATTATTCGCTCCGGGAGATTGTTGCCCATGTTTACGGGTAAGTTTGATGATTAGTATCAGGCAAACAGCTTACTCGCCCCAACATTCCCGATAGCAAAAATAAATCTAATAACTCTAATTACTAATAAAAGTACATCATAATCATCTCAGCCTCAGGAAGTCCACTGATGAACATAGGCCTCTCCCAAGGACCTCCACATTTACCAATAAAACTACGCATAAAGAATATTTTTATTTAGTGTAAACTCGCCTCAATGTAGCAAAATTGTCAAAAGTTTAGCCAAGCTCGTCTAGGGACTCGGGGAGGCTCAAATAACATGTTTTCATTTCTCGTGATAATTCAACAAATATTTTGTGAAGCAATTAATTTTCAGCTAAACTTGTCACGCAATTAAACAGAATGTACAATGTTGTTTTGATTAATTTTATTTGTGCAAATATAGCAAGTTTTGCTTGGATACTCGCGGGGCTCAATGACCAAAGGGCGGTTAGAGGTTAAGTTAATTTTAACTTTTATGTCAGATAATATTGCCCGGTTTTAAGGTACATAATGGACCTTATCATCTAAGGGCTATAAATAGATTGAACGGATACCACTAGATATCGCTATATAAAATCTCTAAACAAACAGCTATTTAATTTTTGCTTTAAACTGTCTATTTAACTTAGGGTTTCTTTGATTTCCGATGCGATCTGATACCACGTTTGTCGTGTCTTGTCCACCTTTCGCTTGCCTATATGTCCAAGATATCGTCAGCGAACGCAAGAACTGCTGTTGATACACTGCTTACTCGTTAATATTAACAAATATACATACATACATACATAAACTCACGCCTATATCCCAGAAGGGGTAGGCAGAGGTGCCAGGGCACCCACATTTCGCCTTGTATGTTCCGTCCCACAATGTGATAGGTGGCGAGCCTATCGCCATATCGGGCACAAATTTCTGACTCTGAGCTGATAATGAATAGAAAAATCCAATATCACTTTGCCCAACCCGGGATTCGAACCCGAGACCTCAGCTTTGTATCCGTACCGTAGTGCAACTACGCCACCGAGGCAGTCTATATATATAGTCTATAACAAATATACCTTATACTTTAACCGGATGTTCATTTAAAATTCCTATAAAAAAAGTTCCAAGACACCAAGTCAAGTAAAGAAAAGTTCTATCAACCCTTCCATTCAACAAAAAAGTTTACAATATTCAACAAAAACTCCATACAATATTAAAAAGATAAACCGACCTTTGCAAACAGCGAAGCTTTTTTGCCAAGTGCCCTTTTTTACAGGGACAGATGCCAGAAGACAATGTGCTAAATTAAGCACGAGGAACGGCAAAATTGTCAAGCCCATTAATTACATGCTAACGAAGTTTATTTCGTTCCCACTGCATTAATGAGACTCATGCACTGAATAAATTACAGCGACGTAAAAATTCACACCCTGAAATTTCCTTGCTGGTACTACTCCTGTACAACAACTAGTATATAAAGCATTATGTGATCGCTGTCTTTTGTCTTTATCTCCCTCTTACATAGAGACGAGACATAATTTCCGGCTATGTTGCAGAGTCTTCGTTTATAATATTACAACTTTTTAACTTTTTAGTCGACATTGCTGGACTAATATGCCTGGTAGACCTAATAATAACAATAATTTATTAATAACTTAATGTAAGATTACAATTCCTGTTTTTCTTTTGTTTTCAAATTACGATTACTGCGTTTATATGTATATACTTAATTATCTTTGAAATTATGCATTACAAAAAATAATCGTCTCTATACCGGGTATATCAAGACTGCTACCGAAAACGAAGCCGGGTGGTTGTTTAAGCGACTTCAGATACAATGCAATAGAAAATTTTGCAAAAAAAGCGTCATTTTTTTTATAATTTTTTTCCTATGGCCATATTTGAGTGGTAAATACATTTTTGTCCTAAAATAATAGTGTATACCCTTTTATTTATAAATATTCTAAGGTATAAAATAGTTAAAAATATTATTTTAGCAAAAACTATGGATTTACCACCCAAAAATGACGATATTTAAAAAATCATTAAAAATTAATGTCGCGTTTCTTTGCGAAATTTTTAGTTGCATTGTGTTTATAGTCACTAAAACTACCACCCGGCTTCGTTTTCGGTAGCAGTCTTGATATACCCGGTATATGTAGCAACATGTATTGCCGAACTAGGTTGAAAACATAACTTAATGTACCTTTGAAATTCTTGAGCCGGACTCTCAGGTATGCAAGCTTCATCACAAAGTTTTACTTTACCCATAATGTAAGCGATGATAAACCAACAAAAGAATAACAATATTCAAAATACATTAATCTTCATTGCTTATGCTTAAGCTAAAACCAATAATTCTAATTTACAATACGATTACATTGAATATAAAAAATTGAATGAAATGACGGACATTATCGGATAACGTTTTTTATTGGCCAAAGCGAAGATCGCGAGCAGTAGGCTAATAAAATAAATGGATATAATATAAATGGACGGAATGAAATAGTATTTTACTGTCAAAGCTTACTCCACTGGCTTCATGCTGAGCGTCATCAATCAAAGCAACTTATCGCGTCGTCTGCCCCGCCGCCCACATACCTAAAACTAAAACGTGTCGAACATCCATTTTCCATTTGTGACTATAATTGGTGTATTTTTTATAATTGATTGAGTTGGTGAAACTTAGGTGAAAGTTTTGAACCTTGGTGTACGATCTCCTTACTGTCTGTGTAGATATTACTTATGAAAATTAGTATGAATTTAAAGTACGTATATTAAGTCGGTATGGTATCTCAATTATATGTGAGAGCCTGGGTAGGTACCACCACAATGTCTATTTATTCCGCCAAACAGCAATGTAAATACACTGTTGTGTTCCGGTTTAAAGGATACTGTAGGCCGCATCTACTGGACACTTTTTTAATATTGAATCTTAACACCTTATGTCTTAGGATGGCGAGCCCAGTGTTTTTTTTTTTTTTTTATTGCAATGAATGATGAGACGTTCGCCTGATGGTAAGCGATACGACCGCTCATAAACAGTAGCAACATTCCACTGCGCTCGCCATCCTGAGACATAAGATGTTAAGTCTCAATATGTCCAGTAGTTACTCTGGCTACAATGTCCTTCAATCCGAAACACAACAGTGCACTTACGCAGTGTTGTTTCACGGGAGAAATAGACATTGCGGTGGTACCTACCCAGATGGCCTCTCACATATGAAAGACCTACCACCAGTAAACCACCAGTAAAGTGTGATGCTAAATAATGCTTTGTAATACACGGTGTTGTTTGGTTTTCCTAATGTCCATCACGAAAATGGTATGTTCGGATCGCCATTTTGCACAATTTATCACAAATGCCAGTAATAAAAATGACTTGAATATTCGTGAATGTAAATATAATATATGATTAATATAGTTATTGAAAGATAACTAAGGATTAAATTCAAAGGAAATTTATTTTAATATCTATACTTTAACTTAATATTATGATTAGACCGCGGTTAGATCATAAAAGACCATAAAAGACACAATATTATTACATTCGTTATTTTCTTTTTCCATTAAAGAGATTAGAAAAGGCTTTAGTCTATTATATTTGCCTAAAAGAGAACAATAGATCTTGTTATCTAAAACAAAGAGCAGATTTTGAGTAAATCTTATCTTTTATGTAATAGTTTATCTCATTTAATATCCGAGCCGTATTCGATCTGTTTTTTGCTCTAAAACGTTCAGACATACTATAATATACGAACCGTGGATCTTATCAAGTGGGGTGCAATGGAACTTTATGCGGGTTGGCCTATCGAGAAAAAATATTCGAGGGTAGATAGTGAAAATCAATGGAAAACTCATTAATTCTCATTCTATCATCGGGCCCACAAAATTTACTTCAAATATTTATAGTAACCAATAAATCTTAACTTCAGTTAATATATGATGTAAATGTAGCATTGTATCAAAATAACAATCTGTTCTGTATCAGCCCATATACACCCCACTGCAGTGCACGGGCCTCCTCTACAATCGAGGTTACGATTGAGGGTGGTTAGGCCATATAGTCTACCCCGCTGGCCTAGAGCGCATCCGCGAACTTTACATACCACAGAAATTGTTATTAGCCACTATGGTATGCAGGTTTCCGCACGATGTAAAATAACAATAGCTCTCTTAAACATATGTATATTTTGGCACAAGCATATTAAGCTTAATTATTTACTCCATGGTCATTTTTTAAAATGTTGTAAACCTATAGTTATTGCATATAATTATTTATTATTATTAAGTATTTTTTTCATTCAGACTTTCATCTCCATTATATACTCATCACAATTAGCCAAAAGCGGTTCACTGTGAAAATAACCTTCAATAAAATTCCAATCCTTACTATTCATGTCTTTAATTCATCCAGACACTACAAAAACGCTCGCTTCATTTAGCCTGAGGGTATTTTCCACTTCTCTTACTAAAGTTCTTAAAAAATTCTGCGCAATTTCAAACACGAACTTATTAATTCAAACATTATCTTCAAACTTCGCCACTATCACTTTACTAATTTTATTTGAATGTCAGCGTAATGCCCTCAGCATTCCATTTGTGTTTAAAAGTAATAAAGTGGAAACTTTACTTTGGAATTTAATATCTTTGCTCAAATCGTAATTCATAAATTGAACATAAGTTACTCACTGTGGTTTTCAAATAACTAGTTGTGAATTATTTTTTGTTGGAAGAAATGCGGCACCATCTTCACGTTAGTTACACTAAACAAATTATCTTGTTCTTTAAATATAAATAAAGTTACAGGAAATGTGCTTTTTCTTGCCTTATTTTTTTTTAACCAAAAATGTAACAAAAATTAGGATTAGTCCACTATCTTGATCATCATAAGTAACAAATAGAGTTACATTCACATTCACACTCCGCAGCGATATAGAAAACTAGGCCAAAATAATAAACAAGTATTGTCACGAATATCGAGACCGAAAACTTCACACACTGTATTCAAAAAGTCAATTCATCTTTCCAGTACTATCGGAGGACATCTCGAACGTAGTCGAACACTACGTCCGAACAAACAATGCAAACTTTTCCAATTTTCTGTTGCATCTCAAGAGTAGTATTTTACATTGTGCCGCATCAGTCTTGCATCCCTTGAAGAGTCGCAATTTGGTGCACTCACAAACAGAACAGTAACAGTGACCCTTCCGGAAAGAAACCTACTGGTTATAATAATATGCATGAAGAAATAATTGTCTGTTCTTGACTATGCTTCGGGAAAATGACCCCTCTACGTTCTTTGTTTAAAATATCTTTATCTTATGTTGTGTTTATTTTATATCTTTCATTCGTTAAATAATTAATTCTGTTAAAATAGAGATTAAACCGTAATTACAACGTCTAAAAGTTGTGAAGTCTGTCCAATCTTTAACTTTAGGTCTAGAAAAGTTATCTTGACAATTAATTAGTGTTCAAAATATATTAATAAAGTTTATACTTTAGTTGTAAATTCTATGAAATTTCTCCTTCCATTATTGCTTAATTATGTATCATATTTTCAGGATGTATTGCAGTATTCATTACATAATTATGTAAGATACAACAGTTAATGGCAACGTAGTCAGAAAATTATTTCTCGCTATTCGACGTAATTATTCTGACATAACTTCTTCACATTTCATTTAAAGTAGGTACTCAAGTTACAGTTGGATGGTGTGACACGGTTCTGAAAATATCTTACTTCTATTTAACAATTTATTGTAACCTTCACCCTTGTACGGACAGATGGATCTCTAGAATCTAATATGAGGACTATTTAATTAAAATTGTAAAAATAAAATATACCAACGACTCAATATCTGCTCACTCATTTCTATAAGTAAATTTTATATCACATAATTGTTTGGCAGGTACATTTTTCTTGTAATACAAATTAGAAATAAGAGTATGCATAGTTTTCTATTATTATTGATAGCTTGACTTTTGATATACGCAATCAGGGACAATTTCACAGTTGAATAAAAAGCAAGGGACATGGGAAAAGTTCCTCGATTAATTCATGCAGAGCTTTCAGGACAACTTCATAATAATTATTACCAACTTCGATCAAATATACACATGAGCGCTTAGAAATTGGCACCAAAAAAAGTGCTTTAAGCACTCTTTTGCCTTCAGTCAGGCATCGACCGCTGCTTCTAAAACGTCGTAGAACTTTAGACAATATTATGTGAAAAGCTATTTTAAGCTCCAGGAATAAGGTGGAATTTGTGTTAATATATTTAGAATATGTGATCTTTTTGTTTACTTTTTTTGTTTCAATGCATCGGTGCCACTTTTTATCAGAACATTTACAGGGAACTGTGTATCTAGTATATATTTGATTGAAGATTAACAACATTTTCTTCCTAAACAAAATCGTATTCACATGAAAAATGACTAGTTAAGGATATTCCAATAAACAAATTGATCGATATGCAAATTGAAACTAGCACCGACATATATTTATGATTGAATAATTGGAACACAATAACTGAATGTATGGTGTGTGAATGGCGCTTGAACAATAGTATTATATTCCCTATTTACGATAGAGGTAACATGCCTACTCAAATATTGTATTACTCTACTGAATAGAATTCATAATATCCTTTTATTAAGTCGCTTAATGATGGGTTTGATGTTTATCGACGGAAATATAAATTTCCATATATTGTGCTATCATTATTTTCAGCCAGAAGTGCACTGCTCAATGTCCGTCCTCAAATATTTACACAGTGTTTTGCTAAATCTGTCTGAATCTACTGACTTTCCGCAATATTTAGTAGATTGCCTGTGTGGGTAGACTTTTGACACTATGCTTGACGGTAAAGGGCCTTTACGTAAGAACTTTTTGGCTCCATCCGCTATCAGCACTCCATGCTATAACATTTGTTTTACTTTACATTAAGTATCCCCTTCATAAGGATATTTATTCACCAACTTCTTAAACCTAACCATAAAACAAAAAGTACTACTTCATAAACTTTATTTTATTTTAATTATTTTATTTATTTAATGACACACCAATAGATAATAGACGTAACATGCATAATAAGACTTGTACAATTTAAAGACTATTCAGTCTACTCACTAAATACAGGTATGAAACAACATTCGTATGATAATAACATTCATAAAATTATATGAAAGAAGAATCTAATATAACCAACATAAACATACAATGACTGCTTTATTTTCTTTAGCATGTTACTTCTATGTATATTCTTTCGAAAACTAAACTGGTGTTCGGAAGATATTCAAATCATGTAAACATCAAATGTTTAGCAAATACAAAATAAAGTCGCTTTTACCTTTCCAAGAGTCTGGAAGTCGTTTATGCCACGCTATCAACTCCCAATCCAATTTCAGCGACATTCGAAAACGTCCCAGTTGAGGGACCTGGCATATTTTCAGGTCTCTATGACCAGATCTAGACTTTTCTTGAACTGTATACTTGGGTTTTATGACACACGTAAACCCGTAACGTTTACAATTACGTTTCCGACAGTAAACGTTTACGACTGCGACATAATGGTGACCTTAAAGCAGCCGTCATGGTTTGCGTTTAACCCTTCTTACGTTTCACTTAACCCTCTCTTACCTCCAAATTACACATTTTTCGTGGATTCGGATACGTTTATGAATAAAAGTATATATAAATATGTTGCTAAAAGAAGTGTAGTTTAAAGACAAAATGACGTCTATGCTATTTACAAAATTAACCGTAATACAAACAACATTAACGATCTGTTTTTTGGTGTGTACACTAATATGTCGACACTAGCGTTGTAAGAAGGTATTTTTCTATGCAAATCTTTTAACAGATACTTTTAATGACATTTAATGAATGAGTACCATATCAATATTTACTTTCTATATCAAAAAAATCTTTAGCGTATTACTACGAAATCCTGACACAATATTATCATTTAAAAAGGGTAAATGGTATATTGCGTGTAGTTTACCTTGTGCCATAGAGGGTTAAACCTTTTAAAGAAATAAATATTAATACTTGGGTATTTTATACCGTTTATACGTTACCGGACCGGGTTAATGTTTTTCAAGAAAGCCTTTGTGCATTGGATAGCCTCTTCGGTGGGATTACTGAAATGAATACTTGGAAAATTACGACCAATTTGTTTTGTAGGACAAATCCTTTAAAAGTAAGTAGTAGACAGAATTCTTAACATCTATCCTTTAGTTGGTTTCGGTTTCATAAGCTTAAATTCTTTGCGATTGTAAATTCTGAAAAATAAAAGTTTAAAATCAGCAGTGTAATCCGATTACTGATTGAAAAATAGATGTACCTAAACAACCTTAGGTAATACTTTCTTAAATATTCTCGTCAGTTAGAGATTAGTAGAAATAATTTTATTGTGTTGAAACTAGTTTATCATAATCACAGCAACACACCTAAGTAAATGCACTGCACTACTGATTTCTCAATTAAAAGAGATAATTATTGTGATTATTAGAACTCTTGCATTAACTGCCTTCGTGGCGCAGTTGGTAAGGAGACGGCTGTGAAACTAGAGGCTGCGAGTTCAATCCGTACCGAAACAAATGTTTGTGAGGCCCACAAAATTTATATCGGGTTTGGCTGTCTGTAAGATCAAAAAATATCTCGTAGTTTCTGATACACACGACACAATACTCGACTAGTGGGGTCACAACTCTGTATGCGACTGTAAGGTGTTTTCGTTTATTTATTTAGCTTGCCATTTGTCACAATATATGTACATTATTCTCCTTTTTTTGAAATGAATGGCGATACGAACATGCCGTTTACTTGAAGGTAAGCGATACGACCGCTTTTATAGACACAGTGGCATAAACAATAACACCATGAATTGACCACAAAGCATTGCTTTGATATTTCACTACGCTCACCATCCTGAGACATAAGATGTGAAGTCTCAATATTTCCAGTAGTTACTGTGACTACAATGTCCTTCAAACAGTGCATTTACCCTGTTATTTGGCGGGAGAAAATTGCTAGTAAATAAAATATTGTATTTAATACAAAGAGAACCTTAAAAATACAATCGAATCTGTTATGTCTAGAAACAACATTGCACAATAACACTTTCTTGATAGTCGTAAACTGTAAACAAGTCTTTTGTTCGTTTCAATTGAGCTGCAAATCAATTAACACGTTTTTCTTTTGCTCTCTTCCTCTTTCATTAATTACAACTGCCAATCTGCAATTGAAATATATTTATCTGGTATACAATACTAGAATAATAGAAGTATTTTGTATCAGTAAACGTACAAACTCGCGTTTGTTATGTGAAATCCGCTGATCCACACTATGGCAATCGAATTGTAGAATAAATTTATTCCCTCGTGGATGATTATAGTCTTTTTATTGCATAGGTCCAGTAAACAAGCAAACGACCGGTGACCACCTAATGGTAAATGATCACTGCCACGCATGAACACTTAGATCATGGGTTTGTTGCCGACCAATCGGACGGAGAGTGGGATAGAAACAGGAAAGGGATATTTGAGTGAGATACTCACCGAACGAAACGAAACAGCAAAAGTGTCGTTTCACGTCGATCTCCTGTGAGACAGTGGTACTGTCCCGGACGAGCCTGCCCATTCATGCTAAGTCAGACTGACAACAATGTGACTCTGCTACTTTTTAAAGTGGTCTGATACTGGGTAATAAAGTACAACAACATACAAGTGACAGAATGATTATATTTATCTTGGATTTCACTAGAAATGAGCTAACTCGATCAAGATGATATTACCACTGTGTCACTGATAGTCGACATTTGCCGATGTTTTTGCGGTCGTGGTTCGTGTGGTTAATTACATTGTTTGAGGTCCAAAACTCCTTTCCTCCTCACATTTTTCCCTTTTTTCTCTCATTTTAAGGCACCGTTTACCTATTTCTTTTAAAAATAAATATCAATGAATATTTTAAAGACTTTTTACAATCTTACACCACTATAAAATAGTTTTAATTTCATATTCCCTCGTAGACTTTAGTTAAGTTAGTAAAAATATAAAATATCTCCATACTTCGGGTGGATTTTCCTAGTACGCAAAAACAAGCTGAAAAGGGTCTGTCTGGAACAATCTAGGCGCCGTAAAATAAACTGGTGTTACCAGGCAGAGATTATTTTGTTTTGACAGACCGAGACACTCAACGTTTTATCTACCGGCGGCTGTTTATGTTTTTACAACATTTTTAATTTAAGCAAAGAATAGACAAAGGATAACTCCGTACAGCCTTGTGCGACTAAAATATTTCTCTTTTCATTTAAAAACTGAAACTGGAATAAAACTGATTTTAAATTAAGTATGAACATAATTTTAGTTAGTCTATGTTTTGAAAATTTCATTTTATACATTTTACAGCGTCAGTGACAACAAAAATAATTTGATTTATCTTTTTGTAGAGTAAACTGTATTAACTCATAATCGCATACTGATAAGCACTGGACGACGTCATAAACCATAGTTCGATTGAAAGGGCTTAAGTTAACCACGGCGCCTAATATTGCATGTTGACCAACTTTACACACCAAAATTTTTTTTGGAAATATCTCTATAGTACTTATGTTTCGTTACGCTATTTTCTTCTAAGTCAAAGGGATTTGTAGTTGACTACACAAACACACGTCTCTAAAAAGCAGGGAAGTAAAATTACAGGTATAAAGAAACCAATTTCCATTTCTTTTTTCAACTGCACAGCCTCTTGCAGTGTAACCGCTGCATTTACAAACAAGAAGTTTATAGTTAAGAAAACTCTTTGGTGCGGTTTTTGCGTAATAGAATGTTAATTGCGTCCATTGAGACGATTTCAAAACAATGGCCACGTCGCCGGTACAAAAGCCCGCGTGATTGCAACTCTCATTTGCATGTTTCATTGACCGACAATTTAATTTTCACAAGCCCTCTCCCGGGCCGTTAATTTTCGTTCATTTGTTCCTACATTTTCATAAAATGTTATTATGTTCATTTCAATTCATAATTGTCACCTAATGATTGTTTCGAATTGTGAATGCTGTGTGTTGTTTTCTGTTCAGTAGTAAATAGTGATTATCTTTTTATGTTTTGTAATAAAATAAAGACGGTTTTATAAGCATGTATGAAAAGATAGATCTGTATCAGCCCATATATGTACGTCCCACTGCATGGCACGGGTCTCCTCTACAATCGAGAGGTAAGGTTAGGCCATATAGTCCAACACGCTGGCCTAGTGCGGACTCATAGATGCGGACTTACGAAAGAGATACATAACAGTTGATGAAACAAACGAGGTATGTATGGACCGTAGCATATAAAAAGAAATGCTATCTAACTGGACTGATATTGTAAAAAATATGCAAATATAAAAGCTGCAAAGTCCAGTTTTTTTTTTATTGCAGTGAATGGCGAGACAAGCATGCATTTCGCCTGATGGTAAGCGATGCGACCGCTCATGAACAGTAGCAAAACCAAACAACACCTTGAATTACAAAGCAATGCTTGGCATTGCACTACGCTCGCCACCCTGAGTCACAAGCTTAACATCAGGCGAATGGCATGCTTGTCTGGCGAGACGCATTTATAATAATAAAAAAAAAACAGTAGGAAAACAAATGACATGTGATGTCATACAGGGTGATATTAACACATATTACTTAAATTAATGAAGTGCGTGTTGGCCTGTTGGTAAACGGACTAGACGCGGCTGCCAACATGTTCATGGTGGTCGCGGGTTCGAATCCCAGGGGCACACCTCTGACTTTTCGGAGTCATGTGTGTTTTGATAGTCAATCACCACGCACTAAAATGGTGAAGGAAAACATCGTGAGGAAACCTGCATACCATAGCGATTCATAAGAATTTCTATGGTATGTAAGTCCGCCAACCCGCACTAGGCCAGCGTGGTGGACTATATGGCCTAACCACTCTCAATCGTATTCTCGATTATAGAGTAGGCCCGTGCCCTGCAGTGGGACGTATATGGGCTGATACAGTACAGTACTTAAATTAACCCACATGTTTCAATATGAGAAGATTTTTTGTCATAAATCGTGATTTTCGTTTTCACGATTTTTGGACTTCCTACATAAATAAGAGTATTTTTACCGCTTAGATGAACTTCAGTTCGGTTAAGGAACTTATCTGAACCAAAACTCAGTATCTATAGGGGTTGATAAAATGCCTTGAAACCTAAAATCGTGTTTTTTGACAAAACTATCAGGCAGTTTTTATTCAAGTTAGGCACAATAGTACCCAGGGGGATTAAGGAACATGGCTTTTAAATTAAATACCATATGTCAATATCACTCTGTATAATTGGCCTTTAATCGATAATAATCTGGTACAGCCTATAGCAGTATATACCTACTCAAATTAAAATATCGCTGATTTATATTATTAACAAATAAACGTAAACTGACATTCTCATGTCGCATATTTGCTCAGTTATCTATATAAAAATAGTTATAGTTACGTATGACATGTGTTCATACTTGAAGTGTGTTACTTGTAAATAAGAGTGTGAAACAATTTCCATCCATGTGTATTATGCATATATGTATGTGTCACCATAAGAGACGAACCTACCACAACGTTATGTGCGGAACGTTGCATCTTATGGCTGCTCTCCAAATTCGCCAATATATGTACATATGCATGTGCCAACGTTTGTTACCAATACGCATGTCCATCATACAGAAGTGGGTTTTGTAGCCAACTTGGATTAGTGTTAGCTAAATACGAATGTGTTTAAGTTTATAAACACAGTTTAACATGGTGTTGATCACGCCTCGCCACTCGATTGACACATAAATATTGACCAATTGAAGAGCAGCAATTATTCCTAAACACGAACCCGTTCCGAATGATCAGAGATGAATTTTAATTGAGTAGTGTTAGTCTTAGTAACATGAATATTCTAACCACTAATAGGATGCTTAATGATTGATTTGTCATTAAATATGATTTTCCTTTGTATTTGAAACTACTTCGCTACAACTGTTACATCACGAAGGCATTTTACCAACTGAAAATAAATAGTTATGTAACAATGAACACAAAAACAATAACAGATCCGAAATATTCCATTCGATTTTAACTTTTAAAAGGACTTGCAAAATTGAATACATAAATCCCGTGAGTAATATCATATCGCTCTTAAATGCAATTCACAATTAACCGCCTTTCAGAATTAACACATTTCACAATTGGCGAATTAATTGTAGGCGCGCTGTAGGTAGCAGTAATACCGGACTTTAAACTCATTATGCAGAAAATATTCGCGGCAATGAATCGTGTCCGGCTATGCGGATAAACGTAATAAATATTGTTTATTTTGATTGAATAGAGTAATGAGAAAGGAGATAAAATAATGTTATTGAGATAAATGACTTTTCTCAGGTCATAAACACACATCATTTTACATAATAATGCTAATGGAGTGCCTTGCAAGGCAAACACTTATCCCGAAAATCAGCATTCTATTAACCGATAATAATACTTATTTGGTCTCCAAATCATTCGACACACAATTAAAATTTTTATAGTACGAATGACATATGTATTAGACCCAGACTAACCGCCTAAACTTTTGCATCATAAGCATTAGGGCTGTTTATTTACATGTGAAAAATCCTGTTGGATCACTTTTTAGTTTGCGGATTGGTATACAGGGATTGATTGGTTGATGGATTTTTACTGGCTAAAAATTCGGCACAAATAAAGGAGTCCCCTTTACCTCGTTGCTAACATAGTAGTACGCAAAGTGAAAAATATAATTCATCAGCCGTCTATCTCGTGTCCTTGGGGCATGGCTTACAGCGCTACAAATAAGCCCCCATAATATTAAGCGCTATAACAACTTACATTATGGAACAACATAACACTACATTAAGTAATATTATACTAGTCTGACATGTGCCAACATTACATTATATTATACCAGCATGTAGCTGAATAGATGTACCACCAGCACGGTTTACCTATCGGCTTTTTCCCTCTCCGCAGCCTCTTTTTTTTGCCATAAATCTCTAGTTTCACCTACTCAATACAAACCTATCATACTTTAATATTTTTTTACTGCAATGAATGACACGAGCATGGCGTTCGCCTGACGGTAAGCGATACGATCGCTCATGAAGAATGGCAAAAACAATCAACACCCTGAATTATAAAGCAATGCTTGACATTCCACTGTGCTCGCCATCCTGAGTCATAAGATGTTAAGTCTCAATAAGTCCAGTGGTTACTTTGACTACAATGTCCTCCAATCCCGAACACAACAACGCTTTTACACTGTTATTTGGCGGAAGAAATAGACATTGCGGTGGTACCTACTCAGGCGCCCTCTCACATAAAAGAGACCTACTACCAGTAAACTTTCTTTTATATTGTCTACAAATACCAAGTCTAATAACCACTCTCTGTCTACCAATATCAAGTTGGGATGAAGTTTCAAAGCAATATTATTGTAAAATGTTTTATATGAATATAAGACTTTACTGGGCTTAAAATTTTTAACCTCCCACACAAACATCATAGATCTATTAATTTCAGAATAATAACAGTAGTAACAACGAATATCCGACGGTCTGGTCAAACAAAAAGAGGCAGCATATTGGGGTGAATGCGAACGTACGGAAGAGTAACTCAATTCTCAAATTCCGTCTACACGCCGGACATGTCTGGATAACTTCCACCGGCCATTGATCCAGCCTATAGTCGTGTCTTTTAAAATTACATTACATTCAATATTCATTTTACTGGTTTTATTAACTGTTTATATTAAAATGCTTTGTCATCATTATAACTTTCGTACATTTCTGAAACCCAATTCGGTCTGCAATGCTGAAATATTTTCTCCACCGATCTAGTTGTAACTAAATTGCAAACGCTCAATTGATCCATGATTTTATTTTCAAAAATAATCGTTAAAACAAAAAAAAATTGTCACCTTTTCACGCGTCGCCAATATAAAATATTCATAATAATTTTGGACCAAAAGTCAAAACGCTCAAATCAAACATACAAACTGCCAATATTGAATTGACACGCCCCCAGGATATTTTAAGCGTGGTATGGAGTTTGATTTCCGAGTAATGCCGCCGAAATTAAAACGCCTCCGGATTAACCGTTTAGCAATAATTTGCTGGTTCACACATTTCTGCGAATTTTGGCCGAAACAAAATTTCATATGTTAATGGAATTTGGCCAAAAACAATCATGTACTGAAATGTTATTATAAACAATGATTCCAGGAAGCAACGCTCGTAGATTGATTCCTATGTTAGCTAGGCTATCAAAATAGATTAACAATTATGATTGTTTATCTTGATAAGGTTCGGTTTTGCTTGACGAAACGGTGTAAAAATAAAAGACGTCTTCTCTTTATGAATTTGTATTTTGCACTAACTTTATTAAATTAATAAATGACGATTTATACTGAACATACCGCCCCCCAAAAACAATAGTTTTTAATTAGTACTTAATGCATAGGATTAATCATTAAATCAGTGGACTGTAATAATATAAGGTTAATTTTACAAACGCAAACAAAGTATTCATTTGGATATTGTAGCTATTGATTACATGCACAGAGAGTTGAGAAAATCCAATCAACAACACAATCAAAGTAATAACCATCTAACACTCATCTTATCACTGGATTTCAGATTCTTTCGGAAGCGGAATTATCTTCGATAAGGGTCTTTTTAGTTCTTGGTTTCCCTTACACTGGACTGTCACCACTCTAACCAAGTTATCAGAACCAGGATGAACATGCTTAATTCTTCCCATCAACCATTTCGTTGGAGCTAAATCTTCGTCCTTAATAATTACAAGATCACCAACAGCTGGTGATGGAACTGTGACCTGCCATTTGTATCTCTGTTGTAAGGTATTCAGGTATTCAGTCCGCCATCGATGCCAAAAATCCTGTGTCATTCTTTGAATATATTGCCATCTGGTTAAAAGCCCAATATTTTTGGTTCTAAGTTGATAATAGCAATCTGGAACGCCTATGAGAGGTTCACCTACCAAAAAATGTCCAGGAGTCAAAGGTGTGTCTGAAGTATCATCCATCTTACAGAGTGGGCGGGAGTTGAGACATGCTTCTATCTGTATGAGTAATGTTGCCATTTCTTCGTATGTAAGTTTAGTATCCCTAGTAACTCTTATCAAATGCCTTTTTACTGATCGAACACCTGATTCCCACAAGCCTCCATAACTTGGCATCCTTGGGGGGATGAAATGCCAAGTTGTGCCATCATTGGCTAAAATCTCTGCTGTTTCCGTCGCTACATTATTCATACCCCTTTGGAACATATCCTTCAATTCTTTAGCAGCGCCCACAAAGTTTGTAGCATTATCACTATATAAATTTGAACAGTGACCTCTGCGTCCAACGAACCTCCGAAAGGCAGCAATGAATGCTTGAGAAGTCAAATCTGTAACCGCTTCTAAGTGAATGGCCCGTGTAGCCATACAAACAAATAAACAAATATATCCCTTCGTAGCATGATGACCGCGTCCCTTTGTGGTTCTCATTAATACAGGGCCAGCGTAATCGACTCCACTATTCATAAATGCTCTATTCTGATTGACTCTAACTGCTGGCAGTTGACCCATCAGTTGATATTTTGCCTTAGCTTTACTAACAACACAGATTTTGCACTGGTGAATACATTTTCTTACCATAGATTTTAAACCAATTACCCAGTACTTAGTTCGCACGTAAGCCATCATCAACTGAATGCCACCATGAAGGGTTTTATAGTGGGCATCTTGTATTATTAATTTCGTAATATGTAGATTTCCAGGTATAATAATAGGATGTTTTGTTATCTCTGGAATTGAAGCATTTTGAAGACGACCTCCGACACGTATCAATCCTTTGTCATCCAAAAAAGGCAATAATGTGATGAGGCAACTTCTTCTTTTAACCTTTCCATCCATTTTTAAATCTTCTATTTCTTCTCCATAAACAACATTTTGATAATATCGCCTATTACACAGATTTTGTGTTTCCTCCAACTTATTATCAAACTTCGGAGATCAGGTTGTAGCACTGGTCCAATCAACATTGTATCGTTTAATGAGTGTCCGTTTGAACCCTTTGCACTTGCATCAAAAACAACTCTGACCCGGCTAGTGTCCTTGTCTTCACGTACTACAGCATGGTGGGGTAAGTATATTGCATCTTTATTACCGTCACTTGACTCTGTTCTTTTCATATGACCCATTTCTTTATACTCTTGTATTACTTTAGCATATTCTATTTTAAAATTTGGATTTTTCTGAAATTTCCTTTCCAAGTGTTTGAATCTCACTTCAGCTTGATATTTAGTGTCACCGCACATTTTTACTGTTTCTTCAATACTCTTTCTTAAAGGTAAGTGTACTATATATTTTCCTGATTCATGTCTCTTGGTTGTTCTTTTGTATAATTCTTCACACAAAGCTTCTTCTTCTTTTAGTATTTTCTTCTTTTTATATAAATCTGTCTCTATTTCCCAGAACCTTTTTAACATATCATTATCATCTGCAACCATTCTTTTAATATGAAATGTGATGATTTTACAGTGGTTGTTTAAAGTTTTGTCTTCCCATTGACCTGAAAGAATCCAACCCAAAATTGTTTTCTGAGCGACTATGCAATCAGATATTCGAACTAAACCCTCTTCGATAATCTTACAAAACACATCAATACCGAGCAATAAGTCAACACTGCTAGGTTGGTAATAGGCAGGGTCAGCTAGCTCTAAACTCTTAAGCTGTAACCAGTTCAAAGAAATATGCTGAGATGGTAAGTTTGTAGATATTTTTTTGAGAACGTAAGCCTTAACTTGAATGGATTCTGATTTATTAAAACGCGATGAACATATCAGGTCAACTGCATATTTAACAGGTATTTGAGTTCCTTCTCCAACTCCAGTGACAAAACCGCTGATTTGGCTTTTTCTTAGATTTAATAAGTCAGCCGCTCTTGCGGACACGAATGAAGCCTCTGATCCTTGGTCAATTAAAGCGCGTAGTGTATGAATCTCTCCGTTACTTGCCCTAACTTCAACTTGTGCTGTGGCTAATAAAACTTTATAACCATAAATTGGAATTGGATGATTCTTTGAGAAGTGTGCAGTAGTAAATTTCTGTTCTGGTTGTGTGAGTGCAACCTTCTCCTGACTTAATTGTCTCACTTCATGTAAGAGAGAATGATGTCTTCTTTTGCAGACTCGGCATGTCGTCTTTTGTTTACACGTGAATACATTATGATTCGGGACAAGGCAATTATAGCATAAACGATTCTCTTTAGCAAGTTGTCGTCTTTCTTGCACAGGATGTTGAGCAAATTCTTTACAATGAAATATACAGGGAGCGCAAAAAAATGGCGCACTTGCTCAGTTGGGTACAAGGGCATAATATTAATATCGTAATAAAAAAATAATATTTGGAAAATACCTATCCGTTTTGAAGTTATGACCGTTTAAAGTTTTCAGTTTAATCACCACTTTTTCGCATAAAACCAGTTGGAATGGATGAAGAACAAGATTTAAACACATACGTATTTTTTCGTTTCGTCGTTAATTGAACGGTTAACGAAATATACCACGAAAACCATTTTTAACAGCATCAAAACTTTCTTAGACATCGCTTTAACCGTTGTTTACACATGGGTAAGGTCATGAACTCTTAGCTGTATAATTTATCCTTCTCTAACTTCAAAAAAGGATATTTTTTGTTTCATTTCAAATAAATCAATCAGTTAAACAGGGACGTACTCAGATTTAAGCGTCAATAAATTAACAACATAATAACTTTAGGTGCAGTTGCATCGTGTATGCATTGACTATTATTTTGTTTGTCATTATTTTCTTTGGTGTCACAAATCCAAACTGAAAGACACCAAGAAATCACATTGGTCATCGCTTAAATCATGTAAGATTGCGAATTTAATTATAATTAGAAAAGTTTCCGTAATACCTACATAACATTTAAATTATCTCAATTATTAATATTCATTGAAAAAATAATCTGATGACACTGATTAATAAAAAATAATATTTTTAAAATGATGGCCCAATTCGGCCCTGTTAGTCAAAGGAAGCCGCCGGTCATAGTGTACTTCGTCGGATCCAACGCGGCTCGATTATTCTTCCTTTGAGGTTGCCGCCGCCCTTTGTGAGCGCGAGCCGAAAGGCGGCAATGTCTTTGTAGGTAACTTTTAGCATTTTGCAAAAGAAGACCGACATCTTGAGGTGTGTTCACACTACACACTTGATATAACTTAATTTGATTAAGTACCTATACCGATATAAAAGTTACGTTAAAAAAAAAGATCTTATTGGACTGATAGAATGGTCTTTACTTGCTCAAGAGCTTATAATATTATTTAAATATGTCATCAACCGATCCAGTCAGTTACAAATTGCCTATTTAATTTTGCTTATTATTGTATTTAACATTAATGTGTTTTGAAAATAATGTTACTTTAAAGTGATAAAATTTCTTCTAAATTCTAATACCTAGAGAAATGTCGTCTACCATTACAGCATAGAATTTGCATATGAGACTTCTGTGAGATAAAATTAATGAAATCAATAAACACTAACCAGTAATTTACTGCACTGGAGAACCCGTGCCCTGCAGTGGCACGTATATGAGCTGATACAGTACTAATACTAATTGTTCACATAAATTATTATGAACTCAAATAGGAAAGCTTTGTGTCTAATGTGAACATACCTTTATCTTTCAAAAATTAAAATAATAATTTATTTTTTATTAGTTGGATTCGGATTGCGATCGCGTGTGCATGTACTAGTCGTGTGCATATTATTGTAAATTCGTTTTCAGTTATTTTGAGTAAATTTTATTAATTTCACTATGCTTTGAACATTACCCAATTTGATAGCTTTTGATGTAACTTGTGTTATGTGAAATGTAAAAGAAGTGATTTGTGCTACCAAACTGTGACAGTGTTTTCGTGCGGGTTTTGGCGGATCCTGCGCTTCCATCCTTGCCTATCAAGGTCATTACGGTTTACATTACAAGGTCAGTTAACTATTTTAGTGGTCATTAATGACAACTAACCAGCCCATATGAGTCACCGACGGCCTCCGTGGCACAGTTGGTAAGAACTGCCTGTGAAATGAGAGACCGCGGGTTCGGTTTCTGCCCCAAGACAAATAATTTCCATGAACCATAATTATTTTTCTAATCCCCGCGACACAAGATTTGTATCTTAGTGTGGGGTTAGTACCCATGTATGTGACTGTTGACAGTATTAATTTAATATACTTTTTATGTACCCTGAGCGTTATGTACACAATCGCACGACTTATAAGTAAATAATGAGCTCTGCTTATTTATTGTTGAGTGTCTACCGTTCAGTTGTAAGGTTCAATCACTTTAGCGTAATGTGTTAAGGGTTAGTATATGTAAGGTTAGTTTTTTTTTCTCGGCATCTTTCTTAATATTCGCTAGCGCCATGCAAATCCGTATTAATTAAGATGCCTTCACCATATACTATAATGTATATTGGCAGGTGCGCCGTTTTCTTGTCCACCCTGTATAATGATCACCTTTGCAAAAGCTACATGAAGGTTGCGAACTAAAATTTGCATGTCCCGATTGAATTGTTTTACTATCATCATCCGTGGTTGACATATGAAATGAATTTTTGAGTTGAGGCCTGTCTTTCGAAAATGTAGCAAGTGGAGCCGCCAGCTCAAGCGTTCGGAACTTAGACTCAAGAAATTGTTTCAACTCCTTCCATGTAGACAACTCATCCCTTTTCTCCTTATACGCGTGTTCTTCCCAATCCTTTAGTGACTCTGTGTCCAACTTCTGTGACACCAGAAATATGATAACAGGATCCCAAGAGTCAGTTTTTATGCCCAAATTATTCAAAGTATTAATACATTCAGCAGTTGTATCAAGTACTGATTTAATTTGTCCCGATGATTGATTGGATATTTTCTTTTGACCAAACAATCTTTTGAGGAGGGAAGTCACAATCATTTTCTTATTCCCGAAACGTCTTTTAAGGAGCTCCCATGCCTGTTCATAGCTATTTTCTGTTATTTGGATATGACGTAACAATATTTCAGCTTCACCAGATATACTTGTCTTTAAATAGTATAATTTCTGAACATTGTTTAAAGATGTGTTATGAACCAATGACACGAATAAATCTTGGTAGGTAGGCCAGTCTTCATACTTCCCTCCAAATATCGGCAACTGAATACGAGGAAGTTGTGGAAAAGTTGATTGACTACACTGTGAAACGCTGGACATGTTAACATCTTCACTATTTTGAGATTCTAGTTTTGCTAAGAGGTCAGTCAGATCGCCTTGCAAGCAAAGATAAAGATCTTCAATTTTGTAAAATTCCTCCTTCAAAAAGTATGGCAACTGTCCCTTTTGTTCGCGTGGCGTGCACTTACTGAGGGCATTATGTGCTTGCTTAAAAGTATCCCAATAGCTCTCAATTGATTTGCATCTTACTTTGATATATCCCTCAGTCAGTCTAGATTTGGGACATTTTTTCATATTTACCTGCGCTTTCTGCAGCATTGCGGCCATATCTTCCAATGTACTTAAATGTGCACTTTGTTCCGCAGTAGGTGGTGTCATTTTTAACAAAAAAACAAATCGAATTTGATCACTAATAACTTAAATTTCAATGTAAATGTTCGATTTGTTAAAACACTGCAACTTTTTATTTAAATGTTTATGATCGTTATCTAAGGAATGTGGTTTCTTTTGTATTCACTCGCTGAGTCCGCCGGCCCGCTTCATCGATTGATCCGGCTCGTTTTAGACCATATGTTTATCTTGATAAGGTTCGGTTTTGCTTGACGAAACGGTGTAAAAATAAAAGACGTCTTCTCTTTATGAATTTGTATTTTGCACTAACTTTATTAAATTAATAAATGACGATTTATACTGAACAATGATATCATAATAAAATATACGAGAACTACCATTCTTTAATAATTTAGTATCCTTAACAGTGAACCAGCTTTCGGACTTATTTATTAGTGTGTAATTTTTTTGATTCCGATTTTTATTAAAACGAATGGGCAAATAAAATATTGTACGAAAAGCATAATTATATCTTAACATATACGCACACCTTTATCACAATACAGTTTGAAGTTTCTTAGGAGAGGTACTCCTATGTTTATGTCACATCTGAATCTCTACTCTAGATTAACACAAAAGCTACAAGTTCATCCCGAAATGTAGTATTCCCGTTGGATGAGCAAAAAATTCAACTATGTTTGCTACTCTTTCAAACTGTAAGGGGTAGAATGGGATAGTGTGTCACGCGAAATAATATTGGCTGGACTCAAAAAGAATGTGCACCAGGCAAGCCCGGACCGCTAGTTGGCATAATAATTGTAATAAAATATTCAATTTAATTAAAATCAATATTTATTTCTCAAAGACAACTCTACAATTCTTGTACTGGCAATGCCCTGGTCATAAAAAAATATATTTTTAATACTGAACTTGACAAGACTTCTGGTTATTCTTCCTTGTGTTAAAAGCAAATGTAATTGTCAAGATAATCATTTCTGCTTATAAATGAACACATTAATACCCATCAAAACGTCGGAGAACGGGAAAAGCTACTCACTACAAATGACGGATATGAAACAGTTGTTTTTCTCCACAATACGCAACTATTACGAAATTGAACGTAGGGCGGCATTTCCTGTGAATGTTAATGGTATCAAAAGCATTGTAGAACGGATAATGATGCGTGCATAAATATTATTTCGAATACAATTCGTTGATGACCATGCACTTCTACATGTAGATAATCGCAAAAGCGTAACTGGTTGTTACAGATAAGAGTCATTGACAGCATAATTATTATGTAGTCATCCTTTCCATCCATTATCCACTCGTTCCTTTCCTTTCCTAGCCATCACTTCCGTATTCCTCCTCCTGCTTCATTAAAAGTATGCATCAAATTTCATAGTTTATCAAAGCAACTCAATTATCTTAAAGATATTCAACTCTCATATCATATGTTCATCCATATTCTTTTTTTTATTACAAGAAAATGTATTTACGAATTAGCATATCGACAAAACCCAATTACGAAAATGATACAAGTTATTCGGTTTCGGGTTCGAATCCCGGCTCGGGAAAAGTAATATTGGATTTTTCTATTGATTTTCAGGCCGTAGTCAGGAATTTGTGCCCGATATAGCGATGTGCTCGCCCCCTATCACTTCGTGGGATGGAACATAAAAGGCTGGTTACACATCTGCCTACGCGTTCTGGAATTTAGGCGTGAGTTTATATAAATAATTATGATAACAATGTATTCTTTTGTATATAAACATGAAAGTACACAATTCAATAAATTCATTTAAATCACTTTGCTTGTCCAAAATTAAAAGAAAAACAGCTCACTTAAATTAATGGATGCTCCCTTAGCATACAGCAACACTGTGTAAACAGTTCCGCAAAAAAATAATAGTCTACGCCAACAAAGTTCAAGACATGGCGGAATGTTACAAAGTTAATATTTACACAGAATTTACTACACACACCTGAAGAAGCAAAGTAGCTTTAGTGAATAATAACATCTTTTAACCGGCTTCAAAAAAAGGAGGTCTTCTATTCGTCCGATATTTTTTTGTATGTTCAGTTATTTTGTTTTAAAATCTTTCATAATTACATATACACAATACACATGCATACATACATAAGCTCATGCCTTTTTCCCAGAAGGGATATGCAGAGGTGCTTCCAGTACGTCTACGTTCCACCCTAAGTGTTCCGTCACGCAATGTGATAGAGGGGCGCTCCTATTATAATATAATATAAAAATATCGGTCCCATTTTCCTGACTCCGAGCCGATAATGTATAGAAAAATCCAATATCACTTACCCGACCCGGGATTCGAACCCGAAACCTCAACGTTGTAATCGACCGTAGTGAAGCTGCGCCATCAAGGCAATCTTATGCAGTACCCAATACCCATCAGTGACTCACGCAAATATAGATCTGGTTTCAAAGAGTATAACTTAAGTGTGTTTGTACTGGTAGATACTATGTTTGAATTTACTGCACTCACCATTGAATGCAAACAATGACGTGCCTGATTAAAAAACTGAGGCATATTTTTAGTTCGTCCGTGACCACGAAAACTATAAAATAATCGAAACGTCTGGAATTTAAAAAATGTAACGCTTAAACCAAATCTAATATATCAATATATTCGCATAAATCTAAGAAACCGTTATGAGAAATATATTGTTTAAAGGATCAAGCCGGTTAAGCGAATGAAAACTGCACTGGCGTATGATTAATGTTTCTCACCTTGTTTTTCATCTAAAATAGCCTAGTAGTCTCTCGTCTGTGAGAGGCTACCTGGGTGGGTACCACCGCAATGTCTATTTCTCCCGTCAAACAGCAGTTTAAATGCACTGTTGTGTTTCGCATTGAAGGACCTTGTAGCCAGAGTAACTACTGGACATATTTAGACTTAACATCTTATGTCTCACGATGGCGAGCGCAGTGGAGTGACAAGCATTGCTTTTTAATTCAAGGTCTTGTTTGGTTTTACTACTGTTCATGAGCGATCGCATCGCTTACCATCAGGCAAACGGCATGATCGTCTCGCCATTCACAGCAATAAAAAAAACTAAAATAGCCATACACTTAATTTCACACCCCTAAACCCTATAGTAAAGGAATAATAGGGGTAAGAACCCTGAAAGTATGTTTTTGTTATCAGTACCTATTGAAGATATTTTCATGAAATTGGAACTTATACATGACTATCGATAAACTACTTATAATGTTATTATTTATTAGAAAATAACAAAATAAGTAATAATTGTTAAACTATACTCTCGCACTGTGTTTGTATATGTTCAGTCACAGGAAGGTCACTGCTGAACATAGGCCTGGCCAAGGATCCCCAAATTGGCCTATTGAAAGCGGCCTACATTCAGAAACTTCCTGACAAAACACACACAACAACTAGTAAATGAATATCGGGTTTATGTAATTATCTATTCACAATACACCCTACTAAGCCCATGCCTTCTGTATACATAGTACTTTACAATTGAAATCAAAGTAAACTTACATCTCTAGGACAAACTCATCAACAGCAAAATCGTTTGGAATACCAACAACAAGCAAAATATATAATTTAAATGTTGCGTAAATGTAACACATCCCATCCGCACAAATTGTGTACGAGTTTGTCATTGTGAGTTTTACCCGGATAACTCATTTTTATCCGACTCTTTACCGGGGGAAAGTTAAAGGAAGTAACAAGCGTCCCAGTGAAACGTAAATTCGCCCCGGGCGAGATACTATCGAGTTTGTTTCTAGTTTGTTTAACATTTTGTTGTTTGTCGTCGAAGCAACACCTAAACTCAGGAACACCTCTGTTCTCTACTCTGTTTTGTAATCGCATTCGAATACAATGCATAAAATATGTTTTTGATACGATACATTCTCCGTTCATTCCATGTCCAGAATTTTTACAATTTGCATAAAAAATCCGAGAACGCGTTAAGTGATATAGATTGTAAAACTTTTCCAAGTTTTAATGATATTTTGTAAATTGAGAGTCAAAAATGTTCAATGTATTTTTATTTGAGACACAGTTATTTTATTCATCATATACTTATATTAGGATTGTGTTAATTACAGTGATTTATTTACCTTTTTATTTACTCATTCCTGCGTTGGATCAAATAAAGAACTAAATAATAAATGCACCCAATAGTCACATAGTTCTGACCCCACACGTTATCGACATAAGATCGAGTCTTGTGTCGTGATATCAGGAACTACGAGAGGTCTCACAAACATCCATATCTTAATACTAAATGCGTATGTAGGTAATCAAATGCGTTAAGAGATCTCTACGAATCAACCACTGAGGCCTCTACCATATACTGCGTTCAGAAACCGCAACGGCAACCAACCTGAGTCCATATAATAACTTGTATTTCAAATATAATTACCTACAATTAAAATAAAATTACCTAAATTATAGGTCACAACAATAGCAAGAAACATACCCCACCACTAACTTAACTAGTAATATACTTCACCATATCTAATGACTGGATCAATTCCAGGAAATATGCAATTAGAATTTCATGTAAGGTTACTTTAACTCTAATCATACCCGACAATAACGCTATAAAATATACAAAACACAACGTTATTTATTCAACAGAATTAAAACATCAATAACAAAAGGCATCCGAAAATTCCCCGCGACCTGGCTTCGTTAAGTAACACTAAATAGTATAATAGGCTACGCTCAAGTGCGGCCACCGCCGTTGTCGAATCATTTACATTCCGCCCAATACATTTACATACACTTTTGCCAGTGCTCTCATAGGAATACAAACCTCGTAAAATGCAGATACAACACTATAGTTACTGCATAATTGAACCATTCAGTTCTGTGTTAACAACACTACACCTCAACATAGATATTTTGTTCTACTGTTTCAATGCAAACACGGTTGTTGAATTTTGTTGAACGAATATATTATTATACTGTTTGTAAAACCTTACTAATATTTATGTTAATTTATCCGTTTTGTTTTTCCTTCACTGGCTTCCACCTTGGTGGCGTAGTTGTACTACAATAAGATAACAAAGCCAACTTCTCGGGTACAATCTTCGGGACGGGTAAAATTATGTTAGATTTTTCTATTCATTATCAGCCCGTAATAGAAATGTGTGTCCAATATGGCGATTCGCTCGCCACCTATCACATCGCGGGACGGAACACATAAGGCGCAGCGTGGTTATCCTGGTTACACCACTGTCTACCCCTTCTGGAAACGGCGTGATGTTTTTGTATGGTCTCATTTTGAAGGGCTGGCAGTGAAGTATTGTAGATATGCATCCATCATGGATGACGGTAATCTTACCATGACGGTAACCATACCATTAAGTAAGCCTCCTAAGGTTCTGCATCTACACATTGTTCGAACACCAAAAATAATATTGTTAATAGATACTGATATTTATAAGTACCTTACATTAGAATACATTAGGGGCTTTGGTTTGTTTGTTTTACGACGGATGACATGAGGCGGCAAATTAATTTGAATGCGCGGCAGTTGAATGCGCTCGCCACCCTAAGACATAAGATGGTTAGTCGCAAAAGATCCAGTAGTTACTTTGTGCATTTATACCGCTGTTTGGCGGGAGCAATAGACATAATTGTGCCAAACCATCCAAAAGGTACCAAAAGAAACTTAAATATTAAATTGAAAGAACAATTAAAAAGAAATAAACTCGAAACGATTATTGACCAAAATACAGTTCTAAATTCTTGAAAGTTAATACCAACGTATAGGTTTATTCTTTCATTATTCAGGCATATTTTAAAACACTTTTAATTACGATTCCATTCGGGATATGTGGAAATAATATTGTAATGTCACGAGCTGTGGCCGCTCGCTCATCTGTTGATAAAGGTATGTAACAGTTTACCGCTGAACAGCGTACGTGAATTTGGTCATCATATTCAAAAGCCGATCGTAATCCTTTACCGAATAAATCCGCCGCTAACGTGAAAATACCCTATTGAATTTAATCCAGCAATCGTATTAACTGCAAATGCTCTGATAATTTCCAACTGGCATGAGGATTGTGACGATTAATCGATGTGAATTTAAAAATCCGAATAATCAATTGCTTTGCTAACGGTTTGATTTTGGACTACTCGCCTTATTGTGATTGTTTCGTGTGAGAATTTGTAAGGCAACGATACTTACTAGTTCTCATCCCAGTCACACAAAGTTAAGTTTTCTTATTGGTTTCTTAGATTAATGTATATTTAAATTTACGCGAATGTACACAACATTCGCGAAAATTTAAATAAAACTAGTACTTACAGACTTTATCGCTGGTGGTCACGGTGCGGACCATGAAATCTACACAACACGAAATCTAGACGAATAGAATATAAGGTAATAGTAATAGAAACGTCAGGAAGTTAAAAAAATTGAAATTCAAACGAAATCCGCGATAAAATCCGTAATTTTATAGCAGATTTTGTTTTATTTCAATACGTTTTCCTTTATAATTGACTTATTGTATTGATATATTGAACAACCTTAACTATAAGATTGGTTCTCAAAACTTCCCTGAGCACAATGTAGGTTTTGCGTTTATAACCGGAATCAGCGATTTGTGTTCGATATATCATTTAAGTTGACAATGCCGCACACATTGCCTTAATTAGCATGTTATTTAACTACCTCATACATACTCTTAATGAGTATTTAAAAGCCAGACAACGGAAAAAAAACGAATAAAATACCTTTTATTAAAAACTATAGCTTTACAATACCTTTCATTCACTCGAAACTCCTGAATTAATTTACAATACATTCTGCAACGTTCTCATAACAAAAAACAACGGAGCTGTAATTAAGACCGAGTTTGCAATTCACGCAAAATAAACATTTACCAATGAAACATTGCTTGGTATTGTTCATCAAATAAACAAGTAATGTTCTGATGATGTTCTCGCGTGGCTAGGAATAGAGTTCAACAAAAACAAATCGAAAATCTTATGTAGGATTCTTTTTAATCGACTTAAAAAAATGGGGATGATTTATTTACCTTTTGATGCTGATTGTCAATGTGACTGTAATGCATCTGACATGATGGTATGCACAGTAAAATAAAACTATTATTTACGGATTTTATCGCGAATATGGTTTAGTTTTTACATTTTTAACTTCCAGATGTTTCGATGATTTTACAGCTTCACCTTCACGAGGCGGACATAAAATACTTAAATAATAGTTTTATTTCAATGTGTAACATTCGCATAAACGGAACCACAACAGAACCCATTAGGTATGTACAGTGTTATCTAAATAAAATGTCAGTATCGAGAGATAGAATCTCCTAGTAGTATGGCTTATACAACGGCTATACAAGGGGATTTAGTATCGTAAACCTAGGATAAATTCATGGCGGTGATGGTTACCTAAAGTAAAAGTCTACTATTAGACGTAGGCTGTTGAGTACAAATACACGGAGATCGTCTACAGTCTTTTCGCGTCCGAATACTTCGTTGTAACCAGATTTTCTCTCTTGATTTTGTATTAGTTTTTATTAGTTCCTAATTTCGCCACACGCTCATAGAACATAGATGACTTCATATCACTTTCATTTTACCTTAAAGGTTCTTTAACAAACAAATTTAAAACTCAATTACAATAATAGTGAAGATTAAAAACACTCTGGAAGTTGTGTGAATAATTTCCATTATACAACAGCATGTGGGAAGTTCGGCAGCATGGATAGGTATCGCATGCACCGAACTGTACCGAACTTATTCCAACTCAATATCCTAGTGTAACTCGTCGCTGAGTTATGACACAAGAAAGCTTTTATCTCAAACCATGCATATCGAAATTTCGTCTCCTCCGTGGCTGTGAGTATATCGGATAAAACTGAGTATTTTATCTAGAATTGGAATTGGATAAATAAGTACAAATAAATTAATTTTGAGAAGCGGTAGAACAACGCTGTTTTTTTTTTCAACTACTCTAGTGCATCTATCTTTAATTAAACCAAATTAAAGTAATACAAGTTGCTTTCGTTGCTAAAAGAGGAGATCTTGTATACATCGCCATGCACCACCAACAAACTGGTATTACCCTCGCCACAACACGACGCGATGGTACCTTTGAAAGTGTTAAGAAAACTAGAACCCTTCCTGGGAGTATAGTCGGGTACAGAAGTATTGCAAATAAAAAATGCTTCAATGTGATTCTCATAACACCGGCATCTATACAATTGTCTAAACAACTCGTGGACATATCTTGCAACAAGTTATACGAAATATTTTAGTAAAGATATAAAATACTAGATGGCGCTAAATTCTTGGAGAGTAAGATTATTGATTCAACTTAAAAATATTTTCATAATATTACATTTAAGAAATGCGTGATAATATTTTATAAAATTACAGGAATACAATATAAATTTCTCAGAAGTTTATCTAACAAAATGTATTTACGTTACTGCATACAATAGCAGATGTCAGCACTTTGCACTACTCGCATTTTATAAATTTTAACATACGATAAGAAGCTTTGTTAGCGTTTTCGTATTACACAAACAGATGGCGGTACTGAAAATTATGTATTATTTGTTTCTTAATAACTAAAATGTTACTTATTTATTTAACTCCAATCACTGTTATTTATCTATTTGTAAAATTACCTCACATGCTAAGGTAAGATTCTAAATACTTTTTCTCAGTGTAAAATGTACTCCGAGCATTAGCTGCCCATAGCTTATATTATAGTACGATTAAGTTTGTTGCATGATTAATATTTTTGAAAACACAAATTCAAGTTTCTGCGCTTTATATAACACGGCCAAATGAATGATTCAATTAGCACCCAATATTTTTTTCTATAATTTGTTATAAAATTGAGAATCTTTTTTCCTTCAAGCAACATTAACAAGGTCACATTTAAGCCGATCTACGCGGAAAGTATATAAGAATAATCGCTCCTTTTTCCCATTAAAATAATTGGTCCGGTAAACCCGAACAACACCATAGCAACGTTTATAATCGCTATCGATTGCTGCTCAGTGCTCATTTATAAGAAATTCCCTCCAGCCTTCAAGTTCTCGCCAATGTAAGAATAATTGAGATTCTGGCGGCTTTTGGAATTTTAATAAGAAGTTTAAAAATAGCATGATTTATTATGCTTCGAAAAATAGTAACAAGAACTAGTATTTACGCCATTATTTTTTATCATGGCACTGAGTAAAAAAAACTTGAGGTATTTGGTGTACCTGATGTATTCTTGCGAAATGTGAAAATAAAATCAATATTGACTTTCTGAATTGGTGTACTTAATAATCGCTGTGATATTATTATCTACATGTTGATATGGCTACCAGCTTTCCCAAAGTAAAAAATGTGACCTGTCCTGGGATCAGCTCCTATTTATCTCAGTATAAGGTACTGCCAACCCAAATCAAATGTTTTGGCTCGATGTAAGTAATATTAAACGAATAGGTTTTATTAAGAACCAATGGTCCGGCCCGGCCTCCGCCCGGGTGCAGATACACTAAATATTCTATTGCCTATTTTCATCGGAGATAATGGAGGATTCTAATGGTGAAAGAATTTTTCAAATCGGTCCAATTGTTGCAAAGCCTATTCAAAGCAAACAATCAAATCTCTTTATAATTTTAGTACTTATAGAAAAAAATTGCATAGAGCAGACAATTCAAAACCGCTATTGTAGTTAGATAATGTAGCTAAACATACTCCCCCTTGATTTTCAAAAACTGCTAATATGAGCAGACTCAAAAACGTTATTAAAAAAAATCGCATCGACTATTTAACAGCTCTTTAACTTTAAAATGGCAGAGACCCTTGTATATGCAAATTTTAAGCAGAAAAATGAAAACTCAATTAACGTTTAATCTTTGTTAAACATGGTTTAACTTATTTACATTTATGTGCTTAATTAACGGTTTCTTGTGAAAAGGGGGGATTGTCATTGCTACATGATCGATTTCACTAGTATAAAGCTGAATAAAACATTACCAACCTTGACCTCCGCATACAACTCGCATGGTTTGTGCCGCAATTCCTTTTATGTGTAAAGTATATCGCTGCACTCATTCCCACAAACAAACAAACGGACAGTCGAGGCCGTGTTGAAATGGAAAACATTAAGTAACATAATGGACCCCATAACAACTAATTACTGTTGCTACACAATGCTTAGACTCGCTTTTTGTGCTATTATTTTAGGCATTAAAAATTTGTGCGTTGATAAATGAATTGTGCGAATAGCTACTATATTATGCTCGCAGATTCACCCGTTGGCTCAAAATAGTTCGAAAGTAGTGTTTTTTATAGGAATAAGGTGTTTGTCCAAGGTTCCACAAGAGCCTGTTTCTGTCCTTCGGGTATTAAGTTTCAACTTATTCATGTCGGTTGGCCGCATATTTAGGCTCGACTATTTTTTTTCGTATTGCGTTGTTTCGTATCCCTCGGGAAGACTACTTTCTTCGAGGCGGAAAATAACCTGTGGTCTTTTCTATACATTTGAAGTGTGTGCAAAATGTTACGAAAACTTTATTAGGTAGATGAAGTGTGACAAAGTAATAAACAAACTCGCTTTCGGATTTATAATATTAACAAGTTTTAACTAAAGGTATGTTTAACAGTACTTACTATGTATAAATTATGTACATATCGACGCAAGAAAGCGATTTTGTTGTATCTCGAAACAAGCAATTTTACACCAGAATCAAAAAAATATATTTAAAAAATGAATAACCACTAAACTAGTATAGAAAACTTAGCAATACCATTTCTTTAATAATAACATTTTAAAATAAAACCTTACATTTTCACGAGGAAATTCAATGCGGTATTTTTTTATGAATTAAATAATATTATACAAAATGTATATACGCATTTTTGAGATACGACAAAATCACTTTCCTGCGTCGATATAATAACATTAGATCTAATTTAAGGACATTTGTAGCGTGTAAATCGTGAGGTTTGATCTTGGGTTTGATTCTAATATAAGACAATTCAATTACGTAGTATGAATTTTCGGTTTGTAGAGTTTGTGAATGTTAATGTCATTTATGTTCACGATGGTTGCGATTCGAATCCCAGGGCACGCCTCTGACTTTTTGAAAGTCATGTATGTATTTCCACGCATTAAAACTGTGGAGAAAAACATCGTGAGAAAACCTACATATCGGCCAGACCATTCTCAATTATACTCTCGATTGTAGAAGAGATTTATATTGCCCTGTTGTAGCACGTATTTTGATTGATACAAAGTAATGAGATGATAGAGTGTGAAGAAAAAAGTAGCTTAGCGGTTAAATATAAGAAGCAAAACTAATTAGATACCCAGAAAAGTTTTAGGAATACTGATAACGATGTTCTCTTATTTCAACTTTTTCTAACGTAATACATGCCTCAACGAACTGTGATGACAAATCGTAGACGTAAGATAAAAATAGCATCTGTTATTATTAAGTTAGCTATAGTTTGCTAACCGTGAATGTGAAGTCAACTAACCCTAACTAGACTAACGTAATCTTATCGTAACTAAGCTATCGTGATGGACTATGATGATCACTACATTGTAAACTGGTTTTAAAAAGAGCAACACTAGAGTTTCTTGCCTGTTCTTCTCTAGTGAAAACCGCTTTCCGAACCGGGTGGTAGATAAAAAAATGACTGAATCTAAATGATGTTGAACATTTTAATGGATTCAATAAATTATTTTCATTTTCATTTTCATTTTCATATGGCCGAAGTTATTACAATCGAACCCTCGACTGTAGAGGAGTCTCGTGCAATGGGCGATTATGGTGATAAAGCTAGCTTATAAAAGTTGATACAAATCTGGCAGCTTGACATGCTGAAATTATTCATGAAAAAAAGTAAGCACCAATTAAAAAAATCTTAATAAAAAATATAATCTGTACTGAATGTTCTGGCCGTCATTTTCAGTTCGCTCGCCTGGTACGGACCCGGCTCATGGACACGGCCTATTCATTCCGTTCATTCGTCCTCGAAAACCTAGCTTTATACATGTACCAACTTAATTTTACACATCAATTTCTCAAAACACGCCCTTATTATCAACGTAATAGAAGCTAATAAAAATCTTTACAATAAATATGATTGCAAATGTATCTTTGTACATGGATTTGGTACTTTTGTCAGAAGTACCTCAGGATTCAGGACACGTCTTACGATCTCTGTGCGAGTTGAATAGACTCGTAAAATACTCAAAGATAAACTTTGATGGAAATCAAATCAGGAGTTACAAGTAGGTGCATTTTGTCCTTCGGTATGGAGCTCAACTTTTGTTTCTTTCAAGGTGAATCCTGTAAAGAGTTACCTTAACAGTTCGCTTCTATTTTGAAGGCAATTGCTCTCTCCCAATACCTCGCTTTATAATGAGTTCCGACATTTCTTTTGGGGTTCTGTGGGCAGCGACTGTCTGTGGCTTAGGCATTACGAAAGTCCATGAGTGGTGGTAGCCGCCTAAAATTGAGGTGACCATTCGTTCGTCTGCATGTGGTCTGTTATAGTAAAGGGCATTGAACTCGTGAAATATCGGCACTGTAACATATCATAAAGCTCTAACCGCAGGATTCAACATTCATTCATGCTGGGTGAAAGGCGTGATTTATATGTATCTATGTAACAATATAAATGTGTCTGACTTTTTAAACAAAATTCATCCGGCTATATATTAAATTAAGTGAATGTGATCAACAAATGCATTTAGGGGTAAGACGCTTCCATATAACAAAACAGAAGGCAGAAGGAAAATAAATACCAAACAAACCATTAAAATATTACTTACTAGCGGCCCGGTCCAGCTTCGCCCGGGCACAAATAGATTTCTGTACAATAATATGTACGTGTTATACATATAAACCTTCCTCTTGAATCACTCTATCTATTAAAAAAACTGCATCAAAATCCGTTACGTAGTTTTAAAGATTTAAGCATACAAAGGGACATAGGGACAGACAAAGCGACTTTGTTTTATACTATGTAGTGATAGTGATGGTTTAGAACTCTCTCTCATATGTGAAAGGCTGCCTAGGTAGGTACCACCGCAATGTTAAACAACAGTGTATATACACTATAGTATTCCGGAAGTATCTACTGGACATAATGAGTCTCAAGATGGCGAGCGCAGTGGAATCCCAAGCATTGGGAATAATTCATGGTGTTGCTTGGTCTTGCTACTGTCCATGAGCGAACTATCGTTTACCATGAGATGAATGTCTTACTCGTCTCACCATTCATGGCAATAAAAATAACTATTGTACAAATAACTCACTCTTAATTGGATATTTAAAACCTTTATAACATTAAATACACCCTTAATAATTGTCTGGAGCATAAAAAGGTCTTCGCTTTGTACACTTTACTCTCATTAAACAAATGTATATTTGAAAGTCACTAGTTTAATCTCTAGAATATGCTTTTAATTATTCATATTTTTCTTTGCAGATTCTTTAACTCGCAGCTCTGTTGTGTAGGATGCTGCAGGAGATTCCTTTGTTCGGTGAAAGACTTTCAGAATACAAAAAGGTTTATTTAAAGTAAAAGGTGTCGTTGCAACTTGTATAAGCAAAGACTGACGAAACAAAACTTGAAAGGGGACTATATTTTTATAACGTAACGACTTGTTTATTGTTTAATATATAAAATTGTACTAAAGTAAATGGCTGTGAAACGTGAGGCCGCTGTTTCGATTCCCGCTTCGAGACAATTGTTTGTGTGATCAAGGAGTATTTGTTTAGGGTCTGGGTATTTGTAAGACCGAAAAGTCACTTGTAGTTCCTGATACCTACAATACATGATTCAATCTTGGTGTGGGGTCAGGGCTATGTATGTGACCGTTGGGTGTATTTGTTTATTTACCAACGGTCCGATCCGACTTCACCCGGGCGCTGATAAGACTTTAAAAACATAGGAACTATTTCACGTGATAACTGTTTAAATAAATTCTTGTAATGTTCTTTATAATATACTAAAAATATATGTAGGTATTCAACGTTACTACCGTTCTCTAAAATTCCCATGCAATTCCTTTGAGTTAGTATGAGTATCGAGTATATTTCAAGTCTGTTCAATTCCTATATACTATATTTTCTTGTAATGTTCTTTATAAAATACTAAAAATATATGTAGGACGTAGGTATTCAACGTTACTACCGTTCTCTAAAATTCCCATCCAATTCCTTTGAGTTAGTATGAGTATCGAGTATATTTCAAGTCTGTTCAATTCCTATACACTATATTTTGTCAAAATAAACAGTAGCCTATTTGTTAATCCGAGTAGTCAGTTACCTCCAAATCAAATTTCATCAAAATTGGTCAAATGTATTTCGGGACTAGTCATCTCCGCTCAAGAGGAACAAAGGTCATTTTCATCAATTCATATACGTTCTATAACAGGGTGCGTGTTTCTATAATGATTAGATGGATTTAGGAGTTAGTTCTTCACTACACTGGCATACCGACCCTCGGTATGCTTTTTTAACAATTATCGTGCGGATTAGTTTCTATGTCTCTAGAGTGGACTCAAAATATCTGGACTTGGACCAAGCCGAGCTGAGCCGCTAGTATATATAATTAAGGAAATCATAAAAAACATTACCGTCAGTCGACAACAATAAAAAAATCGTTTCGCACAACTCGTCTGAACCATAATAATGATATAACTGTACAATAATTGGCAAATCGATAGAATGGCGGACATCAATATATCTAACGGCTGTTTATAATTATTTTATTGCATTTAACTACGTCATATCGACGTTTAAGTGTAGGTAAACTGTTTTGCAACCTAAATGTGCTTTGGTCCCCATAATGGTCTAGATTCGAACAATAATCGGAATCCAAAAAACCAACTGCCAGACCTTACACACACACCCTCACACTGACACAGTAAACTCAATCTGGGCAGAAATTGTCGCAGAAACCAAATAGTTTTTTAAGTCCACTTTTAATTCAATAATTGTAAAATAAGGATATCTTAGTAGTAACAGTCAGTGAGCGAATGACTAATACCTCAGTCCGCTCCCTGACGACGTAAACTGTTAAGTAATCAAAACGTCGCAAGAGAAAGTTAAAATATGTTAATATGAAAAAATAATATTATTTGTGATTTGGTTCCTTTTAGAATCATAGAAGATGGTCATATAGTTAGGTTTGTATCTGTATCTGTATCAGCCCATATAAGTCCCACTGCAGGGCACGGGCCTCCTCTACAATCGGGAGTACGATTGAGAGTGGTTAGGCCATATAGTCCACCACCCTGGCCTAATGCGGGTTGGCGAACTTACATACCATAGAATTTTTTTTATATAAATCGCTATGGTATCCAGGTTTCCTCACGATGTTTTCCTTCACCGTTTTAGTGCGTGGTGATTGACTATCAATACACACATAACTCCGAAAAGTTATATATAGTTAGGTTTACTGGGTATTAATGAATATATATTACCGCTGCCTATAATTACCATCAGGAAGGAAGTTTTCACTGGTAGGTCTCTCATCTGTGGGAGGCTGCCTGGGTAGCTATCACCGCAATGTATATTTCTCCGTGTTCCGGTTTGCAGGATATTGTAGCAAGAATAACTGCTGGAAATATTGAGACTGCACATCTTATGCCTCATGATGGCGAGCGCAGTGAAATGCCAAGAATTGCTTTGTGGTTCATAGTTTTGCTACTGTTCATGAGAGGTCGTGTCGCTTTCCATCAGGTGAATGGCATTCGAGCCATTCAATACTAAAAGAAACGTCGTTGGATGCAGGCCGCTTCCAACAGATTTATGTGGAGATCCTTAGAAGAGGTAGCAGCAGTTCAGCAGTGGATTTTCTGTGGTTGAAGAGATAAATGTCTTCAACGATAATTAGTGTAGATACGTAGTGGGCTTTGGCGGAAGGAAAGAAAATGGGAAAGACGAGTGGACTATCCCAACTGAAACCACTTTGATAAACCAATCCTGATTTCTAGTAAGGGTGTGAAAATATGTGTAACGTTCAGTTACGAGCAAGCAGATCAAGCAAGTAATATATAAGAGCACAGAATTTAAAATACCGTCAGATCAGTGTAAGCACTTTAACGTTCATATAAAACATATATAATTTTATTATCCTCATCTATGCAAACATGGTATTGCCAGAAGTCATTACGCATTCTATAAAACGTAATAACTATAAGGTAAAGGAAACCACTCGAGGACATACAAACAATTAAATTTTGCAGACGATTACTTCTAACGCGTTTAAAAGGTGAACATAAATGCATTTATTTAATTACACATATATTCCAATTTGGTATTTTATTTAAAAATATCCCTATATTACTGGTGGTAGGTCTCTCCTATGTGGGAGGCCGCCTGGGGGGGTACCACCGTATTTTCTATTTCTCCCGTCTACCACCAGTGTAGAAGCACTGTTGTGTATCGGATTGAAGGATATTGTAGCCAGGGTAACTACTGGACATATTGAGACTTAACATCTTATGTGTCAGGATGGCAAGGACAGTGGAATGCCAAGCATTGCTTTGTGAGACGAGGTGTTGTTTGGTTCTGCTACTGTTTATGAGCTGTCTCGCTTACCATCCGGCGAGCGGCATGCTGGTCTCGCTATTCATTGGAATAAAAAAAAAATATAAATACAATCCAAGCTAAATAAAAATCTTTACATTTTTGTACCTGCTGATAAGCAAGGTGTCGTCACCATCGAAAGAGTAGTAGAACATGCCCTTAGGCCTTAATATTCCGAACTTCTCTTTAACTGCACCGTGGGATAACGATTTTCGAGTCTATACTTGTTTAGAAATCTTTTGAATTTTACGAAGCATAATTAGGTTGACTTTGGTTTAACCCTGATGTATTAATGACATTTTATTTTTATTTATTTTATTCGCCATATTCGCCCTAATCGTAAAAGTAATAGATTGATTGTCTTTTGAATTCGCTTTTCCGTCTCCAAAATTACAACCGTGGCATGATTACATTCCACCAAACTTTTTAGGGGAGATACTTCCACAATAATAATACATTATACCTTTCCATCGTACGTTTTAAGTATATAAATTCTACACACTAAACATACAAAGCCGGATAAAATTCTGTATTTCATAAAAATATTACCCCCTTCTAGAATCGAACCCGCTACCTCCGGCACATAAAGTAAACCTCGTAAACTTTCCCACATTAATATTGTACAAATATCTTTATAACTCACAGCCTAGCCCATCCGTAACTCTTTGCAGACATTAATTAAAATAATTAATTTTGCTCAAGACAACTAGCGCTCTAATGAGACAACTTTGGTTCCTTTATGTGGGAAGTAGACATTTCTTGTGGCCCACATACAAACCTGCCTCCGAACAGACGACCTCCGAATATATGAGAATTGCTCACATTGCTATGTAAAACCGTTTAATATTGCTTATAAGGATTCCGTCGCGTTATTGTCAATTTCGTTAATAGTGCGCATTGCGGAGTGCTCAGGCATTTTAGAAGAATAGTACTTTATAAAAAAAATTGTTCGACGGAGTTAGTTACAAATATAATGTATATCCCATACATAGAAATTATATTCACCCTTAAAATTGTAAAACATACATAATATATACTTCTCGATGTTTTATTTATCGCCACAGTTATGAGAAAAACATCATCATCACATTACGTACAAATAAAATCAATTAAATTTTTCACGCATAATTTAAATTAACCGACAACATATCAAAATAACAAATCGTAGACTCACGAGAAACAGATTGTTCAATAAAGACAACACCCTCAATAAAAATGGTTAAACTATTATAATTAAACACACACTCAGTAATATAAACGTAATAGTACAATTAGCGGTGTTTTTCTCACGACCATCTGCCACAATACTGTTGCAAGTATTCAGCAATTTAGATGAGCGCACGCGTTGACGCGTTACCGGACCGGTCGGTAATTATCAAATTGCAGCTGATGCTGTACGCACACGTTGTATGCAGCTTGGGTACTTTAAATTCTGTTATTTAAAATAAGAAGAATGAAATTATGAGCACTTGTTATTGGAATATTATGGGAAACTGGATGGATGGTCCTAAGAAGTTTAATCACATTATGATTTTTGGTGGGATAGTTATGAAAATTTTAAATTGGAATAATTGGAGGAGTTTGTGGCTATTCTGCTTTTTTGTGTTAACAGGGTAAATATTATATGGCTTATCATTATTATCATCTTGAGGTACAGGGAGACCACTGATATTTAACGACTTCCCCCAATTTTCACAGTACCTAATCGTTTTGATTCGACCCACCTTGGACATCATTCTGCAACCTATATTCGGGTCCAACTTAAGGCTTAACATTCGGTGTTGCATAATTGTAGGTTCTTCAGAACTCTAAATGTCATTTACAGAGATCTTCTGGGCTTAGCCAATTACATTTCGAATGACATAGGTATTGGTGGAATAAGAGCTGCTGGCCGAGAGCCAACATTTTTCAGGCATTCACGAAATTGCTAATACGATAAAAATATTGGCGAAATTAGTGCTATCAATGGCCAGCACTGCTAATCTATCAAATAATACAATATATTTTCTCGAAATTGATTTCAACATTAACCTTTTTACTATGGTACATAAGCATAAACAACGAACCTTATCTTGCAAAGTAAATACTTAACATCTCTAAAATTATTAACAATAATTGCGACTATTTATTTCTCGCGAAAATGGGAAATGTATTTTGTGAACGAAAACTATAAACTTTTTTAATATGGGGCGAGAGTTTCGGTCCTTGGAACACATAACGTACCCGCTTGTTGTTACATCTCGGACGTTAATTGCATGTCTTGTAAACCTTGTCTTGTCTTGTACCTATACGACAGATGCTCCTAAATTAAAAAGAAGACATGCGTTAAATTAATTTTAGACGCGAGTATAAAGTAATTAAAATTCAATTCGGGTTGAGTGAAATAATTTGTAACCCCGCGGGGTGTCTCGAATTTGGCTGTAACTTCAGCTTTAATAAGTTTGTTTACAAGTTTTTGGCTACTAGTATTTCTCACGAAATTGCTATGTTGACCTTCATTTTATTTCATTTTCATTTCATAACGTCTAAACTGTCTGTTGACACTAACACAAGTCTTAAATAATTCTTTGTGTTATTCAACTCCTCTTTTATCACACTAATTACTTCAAAGCAAACAATGTATAACAACCTTTTCAAATACCTACTTCAGAAGACAACTTAAGTAATCCCAAATAGAAAGACCTAAAGATGAAATGAAATAATAAAAAGTAATATTGAAGTTGAAGTTTCTATTGCTGCAACCTTCAAAGATTCGCAAAAGTCGAGTACTGACACAAGTGTGTCTGCTCATAATAAATATTTATAATAAAGTCGAGACGCAAAACGAAATCTTAACAGCTTGGTCCAGATAAATTGCTCTTAAAAACTAGCAAGGTATGTGGCCTAAAATATCTCATATTTTAAAGTAAGAGCTTTTTGGATTTTTTAAATCTCAGTAATCCATCAAAAAGCAAAATGTAGATAAAACTATTGTTATTAAGTTAGTAAGGTACATTTATTGGATAAACTAAAATAATGTATATCTGTGTTCACTTGTTGCGCCATTATTAATCTTTCACATGTTCCCCTGGTATTCTCGCTATCCATTTACTTCAGTGATATTTTAGACAAATGTTTTATATATTAACACTTTTTTCCCCAATGTATTTTGTCTGATAATTTAGTGAGATAAAATGTATTACATCACAATCCCTTCTAAAAAAATTAACAATGATATACTTAGCTATTATTTAATTCTGGGCTATAAACATTCCAAAATAAACTATTAAATGTAGTCAAATGCAGATCCTCAGTACAACGGGTCAAAGAAACAAAAGACAATTGATCTAATATTGCTTTCACAAATTGAATTGAACAAACTCCATCAAGATGCTAAAGTAAAGAAATTCACATCTTAGATCCATCGCATTTTGTTACCAGTCGAAACCTATAACAAGTACTTTGATGACTCTGAGGACCCTAAAAAAATATATTACTTTTATTTCTCAAAACTCATATACTTTTGAAATGAGAACCCAAATAAGGCGAGCAAGCTGGTGTCCGCAGGTGCCGTATTAAAAATAAGGACCTACCAACTGCGAGTAATTTGATACAAGTCATACCGACTTTATAAGGCAACCGGTCCGAAGGATGTTTTTTAGCAAACACTAACTCATGAGTTTCGGTACACATTGCCTTTTATGACATCTGTCGTTGTATTAATGTGTTTTTTATTTGAAGTTTAATGCGATATGCCGGCAATTTTATTAAGGTATGCTGTTCGAATTAGGGATCTTAAATTATATTATATCAGAAAGATTATTACTTTTTTGCAAAGTAAAACTAAATAATCTTGCAACATTCAGTTTGTGTCATTGTTGTTCATAATAGCAATATTCTTTCAAAATACATACAATAATCTATAATCATAATTCTCAGAGTGTCTTCGAGAGCAATTTAATATCGAAGCTCGGAACAAAATCGTTTATTATTCATATATCGAAAATTATTGAATTGTTAAACGTGATACCTTAACCCGATAATAATAAAACACATTTAAAAAAGCACTTTAAAACAATAAATTGTTTTATACCACTCATTCAATGTTAAGACTCGATTATTCCAAATTCAATTTATACGAGTAGCTAATGTTATTTCGCCATTTTAAACCTAGGCGAAATCCTTCATAATCCCTTGATTTAATAGTTCGAATTTCAAAATAATTGGTCTGGACATACGAGTACAAAGGCTATCCGATGCAGGGGATCATTTCATTTGCCCCGGGCGCAAAAAATACTTGTAGGACGTGTCTATGTGGATTTTTTCGCTCTTTGTTAACGCCTGTCTGGCTTGCCTATAGTAATCCCGAGAGCACAGACAGATAATAATGTTACGCACAGATTCTACTTCGTCCCTTTTTGCAACAAAAAATAGTAGAATCTGATTTTTTATCAAATAGAAAATGCGAGATTTTCTCTTGGTTTACCGTCCCTGACTTTAAGGTGGTAAATTGCCACACCAATTTTATACTAGACAGAAAATGTATAGAAATCAAATGTTAATATAACAATTATAACCATTCGTGTTTCAAAAGATTTTCTGAAACGATTAAACAAATATAATATTTTAGTATCGAGTCAATGGATGTCGTTGGATAGAGCTATTGACAAAGTACTCTGGGAATCCTTACATGATAGCTCTCCTAGCTGATAATAAGAATTATACGATAACAAACATAATATACATTTAGTCCGGAACCCACACTAAGATCGATTCTTGTGTCATGAGCAGAAATTACGAGAAACTTATCGATCTCACATACATAGACCCGAATCAAATACCTGTGGATCACACTCACATTTTCCTATATATGTGTAGTATCTATGCTCACATTTGTTTCACTGCATGGATCGAACCCGCGGCCTCCCGTTCCTCAGGCGGCGTCCAACAAACTACACCATGGAGGCTGTCAATAATATCAATAATGACATTATAAACGAATACATATAAACGAATTCAAAGTATCTAAAATTCAGAAGCTCTATATTTTTGAAGTTATACTCGTAATATTATATCAAGCATTTATCTCTGATTCAGTGTTAATACTGTTAAAGAATACTAACTATAAATTGAAGCTGGCCGTTTCTTAGAATGTTCTCTCTTATTTTATACTTAGAATATTGTAGTGACAGATTGTTGGTTTTGTTTGCTATGTGTTGTTCGATATCTTTCACTAATAAAGTAACATGATGTGATTTTATATTTTCAATTAAAATAACCATTGTGCTGTTGCTCTGCTACAAATACGATCCCTGGCACTTCCTCATTAAAAAAGAGCGTTCGCACATGATATCCTTTGTTTGCCACAATTACATGCACAAGAAACTCCAACGAGCATATCCTTTGATCACTTTGCACTAATTTTAGTAAACGTGTCAAAATCTGACGACCGTTTGCATAATTTCACATTGCAATGAATATCTTGATTGGTATTGTTCAAAACCAATCCTTTCTTCATTTTTTATTACTTTAGACTGTATATCTAAAATGATGTGGTTTGGTGTCTCAATATAACAGCAATTTTTTTTTGTAAGCAACACGCTATGGATGCTAACAAACCTTTATTACTCATACCGTAGTTAGTTTACAAAAGAGTAGTAGAGTATATACTAGGTGGACCCTATCTCTTTAGTTTAATGAATTTATTATTTATAATTGATGTTATCCACGTTATATTTAATACATTTAACATCCACTGTAATACCAGCTTACTCCACAATCCCAATTGCTAACTTATTTGTAAATTGTAATTGAATTAAAATGTTATTGAAGCATTTCTTAGTTAGTACAAATTCTATAGCCCGCGAGCAAACGGTCACAAACGGCGTCTGTCTGCGCCCTCAACCTTTCACCCCTTCGTCCTTCGTCTAGTGTTGGCAAAGTATTAAATAGATTTAAAATATAATAAACAGTGTTCATTAATCTGATACGTTCTTTCTATTAACACTTTTATATCAAGTAAAATAAATGTTTATTGATAAATTAGATTTATTGACTAAGTTTTTATTGCGATGAATGGTGAGAAGAGTGTGTCATTCACCTAATGCTTAGCGATACGATCGCTCATGAATAGTAGCAAAACCAGACATCATGAATTACAAAGCAATGCTTGGCTCTATTGTGTTATGTGTATATTAGCGGCTAGCGCCCGTTTGTTTTGGACTGACATTCATGTAGTCTGATGTTGAATGCTCTTTTGTGTCTGAAACAAGGCTTAAAATTCTGAATAAGATCGATTGAAACACATTAATTTCCTTTTTTTAATTTTATCTTTTCAATCTTTAATTCTTGTGTTGTTGTAATAGTTGAAATGTTCGTTACATTTCAACTATTTCGTAGTTACATCACCGCTGGGCTGACATTGTTTTTACGTCGTCTATGACTTTTTTAGCAACTATTATTATAAGTATCTGCTTAGCCATATAAAAATGCTGCATATATTTTTATTACATTTACGAAATGTTGGTATATATTAAATTTCGCAATAACTTTTTCATTTCGTATTTCATTGCGCATTGCATCGTTTTTATTGACTTTCTAGCTTGTACTTCTGCGCCTACTGCAGCGATATTTACATAAAGTTATTTTGAGCGAAATAAAGCCAGGCTTCAAACAAAACCCGTAAATATACCTCAGTGCGGACAATTTATTGGAACGGTGAAAACATAAGCAAAGTCGAAACAACAAATAAGGGATTCGGTCCATTCCGAATTCCAAACTTGAAAACTAGGGAACTTGTAGACATGATTTTTTGCCAATACATATGTTAAACAGATTTCTGACATCCTTTGATCTCATCCTAGGATTTTAGGTTGTATATTACAAAATGGGTGAATATAGTCTGCCTACAAAGTGTTCGCGAACATTCGTACTCAAATAGGTTTTATTTCGTCAATATTGTTTGAAGACTGTGCTTCTAAAATTTAACTGGTGAAATCAAAAAAGTTATTTATTTAGTCATTACACAGATTCTCGATAAAATGAACTGTATCCATTGCAAAGAACAAATAGATGTTGCTAGATCGTTGAAACTTTAAAATTCAAAATTTTGTTCCCTTTAAGATTAAGTTACATCCACAATTGGATGTTTACACTTGTTTCCAAGAACACTTCCCCAAGATTCAAACAAAGCCTTCAATTGGTTCGGCCCCGCCAATGGCCGTTACCGCAACAAAGGTAGAGGTCAATTTGTTGAAGCCTAGTTCATGAACCCAGCAACAAAAGTTTCTGCCATAAATTACCAACTAAACTAAACAATCTTATCAGAAAACTTAACGGTCGCTGAACTTAGTTATAACATAAATTACCTATAATGGATTCTTAGATTTACGTCAATGTAACACATTGTAATAAAACTATTTTACGAATGTTACTGCAAAATTTAATTTTTCTTTTTTTTTTAACTTTCCGACGTTTTGTGGTCACGGGGCGGACCAATTGGCCACGAAAGCTGTTACGTAATCGAAACGTTGAGAAGTTAAAAAAAACTAAATTCTTGCTAAAATTCTTAAAAAATTGTTGGTTTTTCAATAAATGACATCACTCAACAATAGTCGCCACATGGCTAATTGGTATCATGACAGTGTCATTGGGCCGTGAACTGCAAAGTGCTAAGTTCATTTCCGAGTCGGACACTTTGGTTTGGTTACGACAGTTTCGAAGACTTTCCACAAATTACTTGCACAAATACGTATTCGAATATTTAGCGAAGTTATGGAGGTGCCAGTTTTGAAAGCTTATTATTTTACTAAAATGGGTTAAAAATTAATGTATTGAAATTTACTAGTACCTATGGAATTAAAGAATTTACAAGTCAGATTTGCCCCACAAGTCATGACCATTAGTCCTCGGCCTACTGATTTAAAATCAGAGCTTTAACTGAAGAATTAAAAATCGATTAAGGAACCTTGCATAATTATAACGTTTTCCTTGGTTCTCTAGACTTTTTCCAGGGTTTTGCCCGCACCTATACATATAAATATTTAAATATATAAAAACAACAACTGGTGGTAGGTCTCCTACATATTAGAAGCCGCCTGTGTGGATACCACCTCAATGTCTATCTGTATCTCTAGAGAGTTACTCTACAGGTCATAATGAGACTTAACATCTTATGTCTCAGGGTGGCGAACACAGCAAATGCCAAGCACTGCTTTGTAATTAATAGTGTTGTTTGGTTTTGTTACTCCATCATAATATATACTTCACTGATACATAAAAAAACGTCTCGCACATTATCAAGCAAATGATGATTAGTCTAATTATTTATTGTAATGAAGAAAAACTTATTCAAACTATCAGTAAACAACACATGAAATTAGCTAGGGTAGTAGAGATTGCCGCAGCACATGTTACTGGTGGCAGGTATAACAATGATGGCGACTACAGTTCACAATGGCTGGAAACCCATTACTGAGAACCACGTATGCCACACGTATGTCGCGTTTCAGATTTGTCCTTTGCCAATTCCGTTTTGACCAGGCCAACATTATTGCGCCGTTGATTACTCTATTTAGATTTCACACCGATATCAGATGCATTGTTGCCACTTTCTTATGCCAATATAAAGAATATGCGTGAAAACTCTTAATAAATTCCTAGATTTCATATTTCAAAACAATATAATCCATCAAAAGACATCCATCATCAGAACACGCCCCCATCAAAAGACAAACAAACTTCCGAGTAAATAAAATTATACTGTAAGCAATTCTGAATAGTCAAGAAATAAAACCATGATAGAGTTTTTCAAGAAACAGCAGTAAACTTTATGACCGGTGCTCGTGACCTATTTGACAGCGGAATTACCCTTAGGAAACCAGGTTAGAGACGTCGACCGCAATAATTAACATCGGCAAAAACGTTTTCCCGCGCAAAAGAAGTTCAAGATGGCCACCGTCACCTGTGTAATGTCTGTGCGTAATTTGAAAGGTGCGCTGGGATCGTTGCTTCGATCAATAGGCCAAGGTCAAGACTTTGCGTATTGTTTTGCATTTCAAAAATATACTGAAAGTTTTATTTCTGGACACTCTTAAACATTTAGCAGTAGTCTCTTGCGATTTTCAGTAAAAGTTAACTGTTATAGTAATAGTAAATAGGTACTATGAACCCGGAAAATTATAGAGGTTCTGCAGATGCAGGGCTATGTACACACAATACGAATAAATTGGCTCTGCTTTACCAGTGCTACTATCAATTTTTAAAATACTAATTTTATTTTACTTATTGCTTCTTTCTGACACATAGCCATCGAGACGATATTTTGTAGAAACGGCACGGCGTTTCATAGTCAACTCTATAACTATACGCCCCTTTTAGCGTCGCTTTCCTTTTCGGTTGTCAAAAGCTGAAAACGTATCCATTATATCCAGAATTTCGATGATGTTGTTAATGTACAAGAGTAAATAGGTAATTTTCGGAAAAAAAATAGAACATAATTTGTATAATACTAATACATTCAGTAATAAATCTTGATCACAATTCTTTCAGCAGTAATGATAATTCCATGTTCATTTAAACGTCGCGTGTAAGTATTCCATTAGAAAATGGTGCAATTCTGTTTCATAATTTGTTCTCGGGCATTATTCGTGTATTAGTAGCGTAGACATTTTGTTAGCTTTCAAATACCTTTGCACGTGTACTTAGTAGCGATGTTACAAGACCACCCACATGACTATTGTGACCAGTAATTACAAAAATGACATAATGAAACGGACATCTTCGGCGTTGCGATGAAAAAGACCGGAAATCTACCGGGTGATTCTAATAGTAACTAATTTCCACCGCCCACGATCGTCTTCAACCAAAGTACCGTCAAGAATGAAAAGGAACGCTGGGGCGAGTAGGCACTAAATTGGTAAATTGGATATCTCATATGAAATAACCACCACACGTTTTTTCTGAAATAAGATTAAAACACAATTTTGCAAGAATGTAAAATAAAGTATTACTTTAAAACATCGCTTTGGTTTTGGCTATTTCACGGAAATTCGCTAATTAACGTCAATGCCGTGTCAATATCAATAAGGCACGTTTATTTGGCATTGGTCTAGACATCACGAGTTCCTAGATATGTCTGTTACAATACAACAGTTCAAACCAACAGTTAATGAAACTGGCACGAATTGTCATGATTTTCGAATAATATTGTATTTCACAACTTTGTGAAAATTGAAATATCTATCTTTCATAATAGTGCTCTCTACATTTTAATCCGGCGTCAATATAAGTACAGTATAAAAATGATATTTTTAATGCACACCAAAGTCTAAATTAGAGGGCAATATTAAAATTAGTTTTGAATAGTTCCACTACTAGTCGTTCATAGACTTTTGACTTTTCTTGTAGATCAACAATATTTATGCATTAACTCTACATGATACGATATGGGATCTAGACCAATTAGTCCAGTAGTTACTCTGGCTACAATGACCTTCAAACCGGAAAAAAACAGTGCGTTTACACTGCTGTTGGCCGGGAGAAATATATAATTATATAATTGCGGTGGTACCTAACCAGGCTTCCTCTCACATATGAAAAATCTAAAACCAGTAAAAATACTATAATTTTTATGCGTCACGCTTACCTTCAGGTATTAAAATCAGTTTGTCGTGCAGTCAAAAAATAAAAAATGGAGCAAATTCCTGCCATTTTCAAAGCGATGTTCTAATCTTCAATTATGACTACCAATCGCCGTCCAACCTCGTTTGAAAACTTGTTCAGCTTTAGACAGAATTTCATAGAGAAAAGTTTTACCTTTGCGACAAAGGTGTTTTCACAGTTTGCCCATTACCTCGAATCCGGAGGGGACCTCTCAAAATTTTGCTGTTAAGATTTTGGAATACAAAATGGCTAATGTAATTTGATAACATTTTGATTATGATGTTTGTGAGCTATTTTTTTAATGTTTATAAAATTAGAGGGGTCTTATCTAATAATGTACTTCTAAAAAAATGTTTTGATTTGGTACTAGGCAAAAATAGTTATTAACTTTATCTTGATGTTTAGTTAGTCGTAAAGTAGCGTACATAGAGCGTGTAGAGATAAGGGCAAACCCATTTCTATCTCGTATCCAAAATCATTGGTCAGTTTTATTTTTTCATCATTATTATTACTTTTCAAAAACGAATGCTATGGGACTGGTGTGCATAAGCATAAGTCTTAATTATGACATTTGAAAATATAAAACAGGTTAATCCACCATCCTTATTTCTTCTTATAAATGAACAAAACAAATAATCCTACAAAATTAACCTTATACACACCCTACAATATTTTTATTGACGTTTTATTCAGTGAAGATGATTGCTCATCTTACAAACGCGTTGTCTCGATATAATAACACCCACCGCCGCATCATACGATAATGACTAATGACATTATTACATGTAATGATTGACCCTAAGGCATGCTAATTAGCAGCAAATTTTGATACATGTGAGCTCATTATTTGTCTACAACATGTCGCAATGAGGTTGAACCACAAACAAATTTGTACTGAGATTAAGGCATAGGGAATGTATTAACTACATGACATATTCAGACTTAACATTGTAAGTGTCAGAATGCCGAGCGCAGTGGAATGCCAAGCATGGCTTTGTACTTCATTTAGTCGTTTAGTTTTTCTACTGTCTATGAACGCATGCTCGTCTCACCAAACATTGCAATAAAAAAACTCACCATTACCTATAAAAAAATAGCTATTAGGGGTTTACTCCTTATCGTTTGAATTCTGGGTCATTCTGGCAATCAGTAATAGTACGTTTTCCAGCAGTGCAGCAGTGTGTACTATATTTGATATGTGTGATTGGTGAACATTTTTATATCTAATGAATCCAATAGGTTGCATAGGAAATTTTTGAGTACCATATTGTGTTCACCAATTGGACGGCAGTTGGAAGCTCTATCACTACTTTCGTCCAAGAAAGATAAAACGGGATCTTGATCCTAAAGAAAGTATTAAATACATCCAATATAATTTATATGGGGTTGTATTCTCAAGGTCTGGTAGTTCAGTCTTAATGGATAGTAAAAACGGAGTATGACATAAGTTTTACACCCGTTTCGCATCCGGAGTGCTCCTTCGCTATAATTTTTAAGAGTGACAATAACTTTAGCTGAAATCTTGCTCGTAAACTTACGTAGGATCACATCTAAAGATGTGTGCTTGTTTGATGTAACTATGAGTTGCTGGCATGGTATTTAATAAACATCCATAATTTGAAAATAAATTATCAAAGATACCCTACCAATTTTTTGTTACAATTAACATATTCATGGACTATTTCAGTGTCCGCGTTCTTCACCGACCTCCTTCACATATTGCTTTCCAAAGATTCACAGAAACATAAAGAGTTATTAAATAAATAGGTTAATGTAGGAAAAATAAAACACGAAAACTCACCAATAGGTGAACAATAGGGATGATGACAGTAACAACGAATTAATGAAATTATGGTTTAATATAATAATATATAATAAAAGAATTCCCAAAATAAACATTTGCTTTAGTTTTTAATTAAGATTAAATATATTTTTGCAAAAATAAAAGTAAAAAATCTAAGGATCCGCCATATTAGATGAAACGCCAATCAGAAGCGAGTGACGTGTCACTTTCGTAAATATTACTTTGTCATAACGCGAACTTGTTGGCTAGTTTTGGTCATTTCTATGTTATTCAGTATATTTATCTAATATTTCGTAAAGCAATCAGTTTTGTGCTACCTACGAAAAAGGAACATTACTCATGGAATAAGGATTCATCACGGCAAATAGCTCAAAATTTGAAACTATGCGACATTCCATATCACTGTTTAATTGGAACATGAATAACGTTTTTCAGTATTGATATACACAGCGATTGGCATGATAATAATACCGAAAGGAAATAAATGAATCGTAGCTTAGAAATTTATCACTATTGTTATTTATAATAATGTTAAATTTTGATATGTTGTTTTCTGGACACGTCAAACATTATGAACATTGTAAATAAAGTTATTATTTCCGTCAAAATAGTGTTCACGGAAATTAATCATCGAATTTGAAGATAAAGATCCTGGATCTTGCCTTTCCATTTTTAGCTATATATTTCTAACTTTTTTATCCACTGAAACATTAATAAACAAATTGCTCGGAGTTTGTATCGATGTATTATTAAATTGCGGAACTACACATCATCGATCCACATTAGAACTCGGCATTACTATTAAAAATAATAAAATGTATATATCACAATATACACGTAAACATTGCACGAGCAAGCATTTACAAAAGCATGACGTCACACACGGACGCCATTACTATTACGGCGTTTTTGAGCGAAGGTTAAAATGTGAAATTTGAAACGTAATTTTTCGCGCAAATCTTTACTTTTTTTCAAAAATAAAATTCATTTTAAGTAACGTTAATGTATACGAACATTCTGAAGTAGTTGGTGATGCGGAAAGACCGACGTGCCATGCGGTGCGGGGCGGTTGCGGGGATTGGCTGAGGGCCCGAAATGTATGAGCGGTGAAACAATTGGAGGTTGATGCTAGCAGTAGTAAAGCGGAGTTGGCAATATTATAAGTGGACTGTATTTGTGATGTCCCCTTCAGAAGGGGCTGGTTCGCGGTGCGGATGCGGTTGGATCGGGAACAAGTAGAGGAATGCACGCCTACCTTACATCTGCATCCTCGGCGAGGTGGCGCGCAGTCCCGGCGTGATGGCGTCGACGCAGCACTACGTGACACGACACACACAAACAGAGGCTTGTCCCGTGCAAATAGTTATGCCGGCATCAACTATGCGGTCCTCAGTCCTTAATTAATTGGTGTTAATATTTAAGCGGCGTGCGATTAATTAGTTATTTGCGGATTAGCGGTGGCGCCATATGCACACATGCAGGGTAGCGGCGGCGGGAACACTTACTTAACGCGAATGCGTGTGCGGCGCGTGCGGCGATGCGGAGCGGAGTTGCGGAACTGATCGTGAGGGGTGCGCTAGCGCTTCCCCGTGGTCCTCGCGTGACGTCACGCGCGAGGAATACAAATATGCGGTAAAGCGTGCGTTAGAGGGAGAAGGAAAAGAGCGGGAATGTTGGATAGTAAGGATTCTACAATACTGCCAACTGCGCGTGAAATACATATAAAATGGCGGTTTGAGACATCGTCGAATAGACAATGACCTTGTATCGAAATGTATAAATATGGCGTAACCATTCCCCCCGGCCTTAAAGGGTACCTTTAATAAAAATAAACTAAATAGCGCTGTAATAAAGAATAACCCTAAACCTATTCTTAAATTTAAGCGGAAGCGAAAAATGCGAAATACTATATACCCACGGGGCTCTCGGCATCGGCTACGAATCTAATATCCGCAGCCACTAGTTGTCCTAGTCCTACGAGCTACCGTGAGAGGCGTAAAATTATTGATTTGGCAAAGGGCACAGTCGGACGACGGGTCGCACAAAGTTCCCCTTATTCGTCTTGACTGTGACGACGCGTGTTGTTCCATCCTTCGAAGGGTGGACTGCTTCCACCACACCGAGAGGCCATGAAAGAGGCGGGACATTATCGACAATTATAACCACTACCGTCCCTAATTGAATGGGAGTGGAAGGCGTGGTCCACTTAGCTCGAGCTTGCAATTGATGCAAATACTCAATCCTCCAGCGTTGCCAAAAGGATTGGACCATTTTATCCAAAAGCGAATGTCTTTCACGTAGACTATAGGAGTCTACATGAGATGCGGGGAGCGAAAATAGCGGAGCGGTATGTAAAAAATGAGCGGGTGTGAGCGCCGCAGGCTCTGCGGGATCACTACTAAGCGAAGTAAGCGGACGCGAATTTATAAGTGCCTCGACCTGCGTGAGTACAGTTAATAATTCTTCATAGGAAAGCAGCTGCTGTCCTATGACCTTGAATTCAGATTCAAGGTGCGGGCGATAATGGTCGAGGAATTTATAAAGATCGCGCAGATACGATCTACAACCGACAAAATTCGTAGCGTTGTCCGTGTACAAACACTGAACAGGGCCACGGCGCGAAAGGAAACGTTTTAGTGCGGCGAGAAAACTGACTATACTTAAGTCGGAAGCTATTTCAACGTGCAAGCAACGCGTAGTTAAGCAAGTAAATATACAGAGCCAGGCCTTACGACTCTTGACGCCTCTGCCACGCACGGGTGTGTATTTTATAGGACCTGCGTAATCACAACCCGTATGCGAAAAGGGTTTGTCTACCTGGTTGACGCGGTAAGCGGGTAAATCAGCCATCATCGGAAATAATGGACGCGGTTTGGCCTGAAAACAAGTGTTACATTTGAATATGCGGTGACGAATAACTCGCCGTGCGGCAATTATCCAAAAGCGACGTCTAATTATAGACATTAAAGTCTCAGGACCAGCGTGTAAATATTTTCTATGATAATAGTCGACTATCAAATCAACTATGTGATCGCGGCGCGGGAGTACACGCGGATGTTTCTGCGAATAGTCGACGACCGCATTTGACAAACGGCCACCGACGCGTATTATATTATCTTTGTCCAAGAATGGACTTAGCCTTTGCAAAGCGGGAGAACAATTCTGTTTGTTTGACAGTTTAATTATGTCATCGGCGAAATAAACACGTTGAAGAGCGAATATGATTTTATTTTCGGCGTAATCTAAATCAGAGGCAGTTACGGAAAATCGACGCGGTAACAATTTCGAAAAGCGGTATACATAAACCATTATGCGTAATAATCTAGACCAAGAAGAAGTACGAAGCGCGAGCGAGTAAATTAACGAATCGACAGCGGGTGTGGTTACAGCATGTACCAACGGTTTTGATTCAGGCATATCTTCGATATCATTTCCATCAAACGATGCGATAGGCCACTCTGCTGGATCCTTACAAGCCCATGACGGTCCCGAAAACCATAAGGGATGGTCAATAAGTGCTGCGGGCGATAGGCCACGAGATAGGCAATCAGCAGGGTTTTCGCTTCCTGCTATGTGATGGAAACAGCTGGCAGGAACGTTGTCGATCACCTTGGTAACTCGATTAGCGACAAACGTCTGCCAACGGTGCGGAGAAGAATTGATCCAACACAGTGTCACTTTCGAATCGGTAAATGCGAATACGTTCGAAATTTTATAACGCGGTTCAAATATGTCGATAACCTTCTTCATGAGTGCGGATAGAAGAACTGCTGCACACAACTCCAACCTAGCGATGGAAACGGTTTTAAGCGGCGAGACTTTAGACTTAGAACAGACAAGTACGACGTTTCTATTGCAGTCTACTACAGTTTGCATGTATATTACGGCACCGTAAGCGCGTTCGCTAGCGTCAGCAAAACCCAACAGGTTAACGGCGCAACCTTGAACGACACCCAAATGTCGCGGTATGCGTACACCATTCAAGGAGGGCAGTTCTTTGCAGAACTGCGCCCAGAGCGTTACGATGCGTTTTGGAGGAGCGTCATCCCAGTCGCATTTTGCCAACCAAAGTTCTCTGATGAGAAGTTTGGCGTACAAAATGACGGGAGCCACTAGACCCAAATTGTCCCACAAACGGGCTACTGCGGAAAGAATGCTGCGCTTGGTGCACCCTGGCTCAGGCGCAGCAACCTTAAACGTGAAAACATCGTCGGAACTATCCCAATGCGTGCCTAAAATTTTATGCGGTATGGCGCTCTTATCAATTTCAAGACAAGAGGAAGCGCGATGCGAAGCGGGTATGTCACGTAGGACTGCGGCGGAATTACTAGACCACTTGACAAGGTCAAATTGACCGGACTTAAATAATCCTATAAGCTGGATGCAGGCATCTGCAGCAGCAGACTCGTCATCCTGAAACGAATCACCGGCCATTATGCTGAAACATACATCATCCATGTAAGTTGAGCTGGATGCAATTGCGGCTGCTACGGGAAATTTGTGTCCTTCGTCTGTTATCAACTGTCTGACGACGCGGACGGCGTGGAAAACACTTGACTTCATTCCAAAACAAACGCGATTAAATTCATAAATTGACAAAGGGTCAGTGACCTTGAAGCGAAAAAGAATACGCTGGAATTTACGATCGTTTTCGTTCATAAGAATCTGTAAAAACATCTGGCGGCAATCAGCGGAAACTGCAATTTTGAAAAGGCGAAAATTAAGAAGTATGGAATTTAAATCACCTTGAAGATTGGGTCCTGAATGCAAAACTTCGTTCAAGGATAGCCCAGAACTAGTCTTGCAACTGGCATCCAATACCATGCGTACCTTGGTAGTTGACTTGTCTTCACGTTGCACGCAATGGTGCGGTACGAAATAAGATGCGGCGAAATCGACATTATCAACAGGTCCTATTTCAGTAACGTAGCCTTTGGCAACATATTCGCGAATTATATCGTCGTAAGCGGAGCGCAACATAGGCGAAGACTGCAACTTGCGTTCCAAGCAAAGAAAACGTCTGTGAGCGGTGTTAAACGAATTACCTAATTTATATACGTCATCCTTAAACGGTAAGGCGACTTTGTACCTACCACTAGTATCGCGCGTAGTGGTGGCTTGGAAATGATTCTCACATTCAAGGTCATCTTGACTGTGGGCGGGCGGAGCGGAGACTTCTTCGAGTTCCCAAAATCTTTTAAGAAGAAGGTCCAAGGAAGTCTGGTCGACGATAGTACAACAAGTCGACGTCGACTTTAAATTCGATTTTCTGGGTATCAAAACTGGAGCGGAACCCATTAGTACGTAACCAAAAATTGTATTAATTGCGGGCGGTAAGCCATTCATACTGTTAACAGTACCCGGCAATAACAAATGAGGGAAAATATTCGCGCCTAGAAGCACATGTACCTCTGACGGTGTGGCGAAAGAAGCGTCTGCGAGCGGCAGCGTATTTAAATAATGCGCGAATAAAGATTTATCAACGGGAACCGAAGGTAGACTATCCGTGATGCGGTCGACAACAAGTGCCGATACGTTGAACCAAATATTATTATTAAAACGCGAGAATACTTTAAATTGCGCGGAACCTCTAATACCTTTTTCTATACCACCGAAACCACGTACAATAGTTTGTGTTTGTTTATTGTAATTCAAACCTAACAATGCACAACATTCCGATGTAATAAAATTACTTTGCGAACCAGAATCAAGTAAACATTTAATAATATGGGGCCGATCTTGAGAATCATACACGACTACTTGAGCCGTCGACAACAATATGGTGGACTGCGTAGATCGCTCGTTAACGTGATTAATAGCGGTTGCGTTCGATACTGGTGCAGCAATGTGCAGCGATGCAACGTCACGAGCCGCGTCGGCGGGCATCGATGACGCATCGAGAGGTGGGGCGCGCGCGATAGGCGTAGTGCGCGCCGCGGAGGCGAGAGTAGCGGCAGCTAATTCGACTCCCGGTGCGGGCAAAGTTACATGTTGTGTACGTGTTTGCAAAACTGTTTTGTTGAAGTGTAACAACGTATGATGTTTTGAATTACAATTTCGACATCTGGAATTCGATTTACAATCTCGTAATTTATGAGATAAACTAAGGCAGTTTATACACGCGTTGTAATCTTTAGCGCATTTAAAACGTGCGGAAGGCGTAGTAAATTGGATAAATTTAGGACATTTAAACAAATGAGCGTGAACAAAATTATCACAAAGACATTTACGACTAGGTGATGAGACCAGCGTGTAGGCCTGCGGGTTAGGTACGTGATTACGGGGTTTATTCCTAATAAAATTATTACTTCGCGGAGTATTGATAGCGGCGGAACTTGTTTGCGTGTGAGTGTATATTTTAAATTGACCGCGAATAAAATCGTTTAAGTCAAGGAATGTAGGTATTTCTATATCGCGGTATCTTTCCTCAAAGGCGTGTACAGTCTCAGAGTCAAGTCTACGTAAGGCGAGGTGCAAAAGTATGAAATCTGCCAAGTCATGCAGTTGCAAGTTTTTTAAAGCGCTTGCCGCGGTAATAAACTGTTCTAAAAAGTCTTGGAACTTAGACGCTGAGGGGGAACCAATACTTTGGAAGTTAATCATTTGGTCTAAATAAGTGGACGCGAGTGTACGAGTGTCTTGGTACCTGTCAATGAGACACTGCAATATTATATTATAATTTTCTGCACACGGCGTAATACCCGAGAACACGTGTTTAGCCTTTTGTGAAAGTTTACCAATTAAGTAATATAACTTATCATCATCTGTTAACATTGAATTATCGTGTACAATGGATTTAAAACTTGCGTAAAATAAAGGCCAGTTACGAATATCACCGTCAAATGACATTATTTCTAGCGGCGGCAACGATGGTTTTTTATGTTTTAAAGCGCTGCGACTCGGAGACGTGTCCACTCCCGAATGGGTGGATTCAACACGCGATAGAACGCGTTTTATGCGGCAGTATAGATCTTCAAACGAAATTAAACATTGAAAGTCGGGTTTACAAGTGGGATCAGACTTTAGCAAAGCGCGGTTATAATCATCTAATGTTTCTCTAAACTGTGCGGACAATCTGTCTATCGATCCTACCGAACTGAGAAATGTTTCCATGCATTCCTCACTAGTAAAAGCCTTTTGAGAGTTATCGAAAACATTTTGTAAGATAGAAAAATACGTGTTCCGTTTACTTTCCAATAAAGCAAGCTCAAGGTCGTGCGCGGGTGACTCAGCGCCCTTTGTCCTTGAGCGCGACATTTTTAAGTAATAATAAGTTATTAAAACTGAGGAATAGACGCGGGAATACTATTCGATACGAAATATGGCACGTCGTATACAAATTAAACTATACTATAGTCACGACAATAAATCCGGTTCGAAGTGGCCAACAATATGGTGATGCGGAAAGACCGACGTGCCATGCGGTGCGGGGCGGTTGCGGGGATTGGCTGAGGGCCCGAAATGTATGAGCGGTGAAACAATTGGAGGTTGATGCTAGCAGTAGTAAAGCGGAGTTGGCAATATTATAAGTGGACTGTATTTGTGATGTCCCCTTCAGAAGGGGCTGGTTCGCGGTGCGGATGCGGTTGGATCGGGAACAAGTAGAGGAATGCACGCCTACCTTACATCTGCATCCTCGGCGAGGTGGCGCGCAGTCCCGGCGTGATGGCGTCGACGCAGCACTACGTGACACGACACACACAAACAGAGGCTTGTCCCGTGCAAATAGTTATGCCGGCATCAACTATGCGGTCCTCAGTCCTTAATTAATTGGTGTTAATATTTAAGCGGCGTGCGATTAATTAGTTATTTGCGGATTAGCGGTGGCGCCATATGCACACATGCAGGGTAGCGGCGGCGGGAACACTTACTTAACGCGAATGCGTGTGCGGCGCGTGCGGCGATGCGGAGCGGAGTTGCGGAACTGATCGTGAGGGGTGCGCTAGCGCTTCCCCGTGGTCCTCGCGTGACGTCACGCGCGAGGAATACAAATATGCGGTAAAGCGTGCGTTAGAGGGAGAAGGAAAAGAGCGGGAATGTTGGATAGTAAGGATTCTACAATACTGCCAACTGCGCGTGAAATACATATAAAATGGCGGTTTGAGACATCGTCGAATAGACAATGACCTTGTATCGAAATGTATAAATATGGCGTAACCAGTAGTTTTGCAAAATCAGTCATCATGCCTATTGGCGGTCTTATCGCTATTAGCGATCTTTCTGCATGAATAAAATTACATTCGACTGGCATATTATGGCAATTTTTATCGCAGTAATTTTTAGCAGTATTATGCTATTCTGAATGTACTATAGTACCTGAAAGATATTAGTATCCTGGCCCAGTCAAAATAAAAAATTAAACATTACGGAACAAATGTGAAGGCAGAATCTACTATCGAAGTCAAATACATACAAACAAACCTCTTTAAGTTAGGTATTTTTTTCATCTTAATGCAAGTTATTATGTGATAATATTTTATTTCCATCTCTGCTATAAGTACTTGTTATGTTTCGTCAATATACTAAACAAAACAACTGAGTTAGTATTAATGTCACTTTAACATGCTACAACGGGGATAAGATGCCCGAGGCTATACAGTTCTATTTTCAATTTGCGCCTATATCAGAAATTTCCGGAGCTAATAAAGCTAATTTCACATGAAACACCTATGATAATCATACTAAACGTGGTAAATGAATAGGCAAGTTAATCAACACGAGTCTTCCAAGGGGTTATGTTCTCGGTCGCCTTGACAACCAACACAAAAACAAGGGCTACAGCAGGAAACACATTACCTGCTACATAAATCTGCTTGACGTGTACAAATTACGGCAAGGAAACTTTAAAGATACTCTTCTTAGTTAGTTTCTAAGTTTTTTTAGACAATATCCAATCGGAGAAATATAATTTAATGATATTCTGCTTCTTTCGGTACAATTCATGGAGAATGATAAGTGTAGTGATCAGAGGAAAATATACAAACGCTGGTAATTTCAGCAATAATAATATTCTTGATAATATGATTCAATATAAATCTACTTAAGCTGGGTTTTGTTTTTGGATAGGTATTTGATTTAAATGTCTTCAATAACATTCACAATTCAAATCTGTGCAAACCTCGTTATGATTTATTCCTCTGTTTTTCAACATTATTGCTTTTATAGATATTTTTTATGACAGAGGTTCGGCAAACGAGCACACCTGAAAATCACCTAAGTGTTCACTGCCGCCTTTGTAAATTCACATATCACAAGGCACAACGTTTGCAAAATGGATGTGTTGCCGGCCCATCGAATTGGGAGAAGAGCGGGAAGGAAAAATAATTTGAAGAGGAAAGGGGTATTAGGCATCCGGAAATCTCACTCATCCAAGGAAACGCGACATGAAAGCTGTCGCTCCGAGTCGATTTTCTGTGAGACAGACCACCCTGGACGAGCATGCCTATTCATGCTGAGTCATGACTGACAACAAGATGGTTTTACCACTGCCTGCTTTTCTAAATTGTATTTCATATTCCTATGAAATACAATTACTCGTAGATGCTTATCATTAGTTACCAAAGGCAGAAAATTTATTAAAATATGGCACCAGGGCTCTGTAGAAAAGTAAAAACTCAAAACTAAAAGTCACCGTATGATTCCCCATGCATATTCCAGAACTACGTTTTTATCGATTCACTATCTATAAATAATAATCGGTTGCTTTCCACCCCTGTACACACCACCTGCTAAATTATTGACAGGATCATATGGCACCCTTCCTAAATACATTTCACAAATATTTGTGCAGGCCAGACATAAATTTGCTGTAATTCAACAATTTCACTAAAACGATACGTGCTTTTATAAATTCATCAGAGGTGGAACTAAATATTCCAGCTCTAGTGGAGCTTTGTTGTCATCTCATGAATATTTTATTGATTTGGTTAGTTAGGGAACTGATAATGTAAAATACACCATTACAATTGAAATCTAACGTTTTCACCTGTCGCGTTTTCAGAAATCCTTTTGTGAATGTAAATGCATTATTAATAGCCATTTAGACTTTTTCCTTACAATAGATACTCTTCGTCAAATCTACACGAAGTAATATTTTAATTGGTATTAATGCCTGTGAATATGTCAGTAAGATTATAATGTTGCCTTAACACGAACCAAAATAATAATATCTACATATTTAAACATCTGATTTTAACAAGTTAAAGTGCCGTTAATGCATAATGCTCATAAAATAAATAATCAAACGACTTTGTGACGATCTTACTCCTTTATGGCTCAGGTATCAAAACATTTTACATTCAAGAAGGTCAGGAGGGCCAACTATTAATGTCCTCCCATTATAGTAACGTCGCCATCTGTGTTATATACACTCATAAAGACAGTACGTGCGATATGAGATAGGAAATGGCCCGACTAGATCGTTACAACAAAATTGTTTTATGGTTGTGGCCGATGTCAGGTTATATAAATTGACTGTAAAACATTTGTTCAATCATAATACTAAAGGATCAGGACTGGTTCTTTAGTGTTCACACTCTTAATGAAAATAAAATGTGACATTATATAAGCAATGTGTTGTTTAGAATACTAAAGACGTGTCGTGGCAGATTGTTGTTCTTGGCACTAGTCGAGGCTATGGTAAATATAATAACAGTGGACAGACTATTTTAAAGGTAGTCTGAATTTTCATCTGCTGTTACCAATGAATAAACAACAGCACTGAGTAATAAACACATTCTATATTTATCAGTTTCTTTGAGACCCAAATTAAGAGACAGCAATTATATTATAAACATAATTCTCCATTGATTCAGCCTATAAGATACAACCTTTTTAAGTGAGTAAAGAGAATTCTCGTAAAATATTTTTATACTTCATAAATAGTAACATTAACTCTACACAAAGAATACAACATCCAATTTGTGGTTCACCGTAATCCATTTCTCTAATTGGAAGACCACCAACCTCTGCTAATGCGCACGTATTATAGAACAACAGGCCAAAATCACCTGATCCCATAGGATTTCTGTCTCTAATTACGCACCAGCAAGACCACCCAGGTAGGGAAATAATCCGCTCACGGTCATTACGCGGGACTAATGCTCTAATAAGGATATTACGCTCATTCAAAAGTATAAGATGTTGAATAATTCATTGCCGTGAATCAATGTCATTTAATTATATCTTAGAAGAGATATAAAGATTATAAATATGGGAATGACTGTGAATTTTGTCGTTAAAACGAGAATTTTTCACAGGCATTAGAGAGGCAAATTGTAATTACTAATTAAGACTAAGCTGCTGGTTATCGCTGGATGGATACCATTTAAAAGAGGTCGAAATAAAAAATTCTTGGTGGAATTCTTGTGACTAAGGATGATGATCAATTAGGCAAGCTTGGCTGGTAAGCTACGATGGTTAGGCACCAGGACAAGACATTTATGTTTGAATACATTATCATATCGAAATAGGTTCTTAAGATAACCTTAATTTATAGTCGGCATCGGGCCAAACCAATACTCGTATTTCCTACCGATCCTATTATTTTCTGATCATTTTATATTCACCATTTTTCAAATTCACGTAATTGTTCCATCAGACTGCAGAAGCTAATGCTATTCAAAGTTGCACAAAGAACTCAAACTTTTGATATTGCGTGGCATTCAACTGCGTTCGCCATGCTGAGACATAAGTCTCAATATGTCCAGTAGTTGCTCTGGCTATAATATCCTTCAAACCGGAACACAACAGTATAATATTTACACTCTGTTAGTGGGAGAAATAGACATTCCGGTGATACCTATCCATGCGGCCGCTGACATATGTATACACCTACCACCAGTAAATCTTTATACGTAATAAAGGGAAATAAAACAAACTGGTCCAATTAAATATTTCATTGTCAAATGCTCCATGATCCATTGTGGCATAAATACTGTGGTATTTAATTAGAGTGATTTGTTGCGTCCCATCTGCACTCGCTAATTCGCCTGTAAATGTCATACTATCATATATTCCGATACGCTTATAGAATAATTATAATGCTCGATTTCCCTTTTCTATGTTAAATTCGTACACACATTTAAGATGCTTTCGTTTTTATGTCCGTGTCTTAAATGCGAATCTGTGGATAGACCAATTTTGAAAGTAATAAAATATACCTTCCTAAATAAAATATACTATGGTACGCCACAGAGCCCGGTCTGTTGCTTTATGCAGATATATAGGTACATAGAAATAGGTTCCCCAAGGTACGCCTTGGAAAACATATGTCCAACAATAAATATAAATTAATTTATTTAACTTTCCTTGCCTAAATTGTACCAAATTAAAAAACTCGTCTACCGTTTACGCAGTAAAATCCAATCTATTTATAAAAACTTGACGATTTTTCTTCTCACACAAAAGCCTTCACATATCATAGAACAATACTCTCATTACATACATATTCAATAACATATGTCTGAAAACCGAATAGTTGGATAAATCCGTACAGATAATAATATTATTGCTTGTTAGCCGTCGGTTATCCGGAGCCAATAAAAGTCAACACATAAGTCACTGCTCAAAAATAGTTGTAACCACCCCTCACCAGAGGCTATCCACCCTCGATAATGCGTTACAATAATGACGGGGTAGTTTCCTCCCCTACACGTTTATGGGCTTTAAATGAAATTATATCAAGGAAATATGTTTTTCACTAACTAAGTTGTTCGTTCCTTTGGTCGCTTCCTGTTTCAGAAAATAGCTTTATGGGGAAACTTTGTGGGGATTATGCTTAACTAAAATATTTTGAGAGGGTCGTATTTTATGTGACTTTTAATTAGTTAATATTATATGATTAAATAATAGTGATGTGTTGGAAATATATAGGTATAAAAATTAAATTTTTCAACTTATTTAACAGTAACTATTTGTGAAAGATACTATTTATCCATCCTCAACCCTAGAACTCAGATAAAAATTAAATCCCAAATCTCATACCTTACCAACCTTATTTTTTTTTTTACTTACCCAATGGCCCATTCTCAATCGTATTCTCAGTTGTAGCGAAGGCCCGTGCCCGACGTATTAACTTTTATATTTCTGTATAGTAACAAAAATATTATTAAAAACTATCTATAGAGCTTCAGCAATATACACTTAATACGATTGCTCGGCAAAGCTATTGGAAGCTTGGAAGCTCACGCTTGAAGTTTGCTACAAAGACGGATATGGCTCTTTGCCGCGATCGAAACATAGGATATCTTCACTCGCTGAAAAGATCTTTTCCAGTAAAACATTTTCTCTTATAACCTTTACTTTCTGTTGATATTTTCAGATATATTGAAATTGATGTTTATGAGGTAAAGTTGTATCTGTATCAGCCCATATACGTCCCACTGCAGGGCACGGGCCTACTCTACAATCGAGAATACGATTGAGAGTGGTTAGGCCATATAGTCCACCACGCTGGCCTAGTGCGGGTTGGCGGACTTACATACCATAGAAATTGCTATGAATCCCTATGGTATATGCAGGTTTCCTCACGATGTTTTCCTTCACCGTTTTAGTGCGTGGTGATTGACTATCAATACACACATGATTCCGAAAAGTCAGAAGTGTAAAGTTGTATGACGTTATTATAATATGTAAATGTGATGTACCGAGAACTGGAATGCGCCTAAGACATTTACTGTCAAATGTCTAGATGCCCCCGAATTTACTGCATAAAACATCCTTTAGACTGGAATAAAATAGTGCTAAATAGTGCTCAGCAGCAGAACTAGAAAAAGCAGAAGTATCTAACTAAACAGCCTCACGTATACGAAGATTTAGTTTTTGAAAGATGATCCGTTTTCTTTAATTCCAAAGGCAAGGATAAATGATATCAACTACCAATGAACATCATGACTTACATCGTAAGTTGTCAGGCTGACAATATAACCGAAAAGGAAAAGAAAAAAGGATAAGACGAAAAAAAGGGTATTGCCCACCGATAATATCACTCACTGAACGAAACACGACAGCAAAGTCCTCGCTTCATGCATCAGATTTTTGTGAAATGGTAGAAGTCACATGAAGCCACTATATTTAAAAAGGCGTCTAACAAAACAACACTATGACTCTAGTAGAGTAGAAGGATTAAATCGAAACACCGAAGACTACTGGACATGTTGAGACATTTTATGTCTCGGGGTGTCGAGCACAAGGGAATGTTAAGCATAATAACTACTGGATATATGGTAGACTTAACATTATATGTCTCAGGATGGCGAGCAAAGTTGAATTCCAAGCATTGCTTGGTAATTCAAGGTTTTCTCCCGTGAAACAACACTGCTTAAATGCACTGTTGTGTTTCGGATTGAAGGACATTGTAGCCAGAGCAACTACTGGACATATTGAGACTTAACATCTTATGTCTCAGGATGGCGAGCGCAGTGGAATGTTGCTACTGTTCATGAGCGGTCGTATCGCTTACCATCAGGCGAACGGCATGCTCGTCCCGTCATTCAAAGCAATAAAAAAAAGATAGAGTCGCTCTACCAATTTAATCCCTTTCCTGATTTACCGTCTCATACTACAAAAAACCATAACAGAAACATATATTATCGTGAATCCCATAAGTAAAAATTGCATTTTAAAATAAATTATAACATTATGATTTACTTCAATTGCGTATTTATTATAATCACCGTCTCGTGTTTACGGTTCGAATATCAAAGCAAACCACAATTACGACGCACTATCTGTAATTCTGTACCTTACATGTTATTATCTTATCACCTCTGCCTTATAAATACACTTGACATAACTTCGCGATATGACTCGACAACATTTCAATAAAAATATGCACATTTCTAAATATAGTTGCTAGGAGCTTTATATCTTCATCAAATTTTCGTACCACCAAGGTCGACTAATGTAACTAGCATCTCTTTTACGTCCATTCTTATATATACCGTGTATCAGTATTGACCAGTAAAGTCAGAAAATCAGCGCTGCATTGTTGCTTTTGCAATACTGCACCTGAATGGGAGGCTCGTTGTAAGCGCAACAATTGTTTGGATTCCATTAGGATACTTTATTGTACTTTGTGATGTTTTACTTTTATTTTACCTTGTTTCCTACTTATGTTTATTTACGCCTTTAATAAATGTATTTCTTCTTTGTCCTCTCCTTCTTATTCAGTATCAGTATCAACCCTTATAAGTCCCACGGGCACGAGCCTTCTCTACAATCGAGATTACGATTGAGAGTGGTTAGGCCATGTTGTAAAATATAAATAAATGTCCTCTCAATCATACTTGATTCAACTTCCGTCAGAGGCCGGCAACATAGTGCTTTTCTAAGTATTGCGTGTATTTGAGAGTACCTGGTTGTAAATTCGCTTTGAATGAGCAGCTTGTAAGTTTGAAGCTTCTTTCGTCACCTTCAGCCATGAGATGTCAACTTGCCTTCCCTAAAAGTAATATAATACTGGGCACAAGATTAAATAACGATGACTGTCATAAATTATATCTGTTTTAAACAAATTAAATATGAATCCATTATACAAACCATAGGGACTGAATACTTCAAACAAAAAAGTAATATCTTATGTTTATAATACATAAAACACGTATCTTAGCAAAACCATACTAAATTATAAAAAGGTCGAAGTAACTACCTGATAGAGGTCACAGAAGAGGACGCGGCACAAAATCGATGCAAAAACACATGATTGTTCTGAGAACAAATGTGTATTAGTAACATAATGTCGCAGTGTGTGTTGAAATACAAACATAACTTCACGGTTGTAGGTTAAAGAACAGTCAGACACAAATAAATGTGCAAATATATATGTCTAATAATATTATTTTAGTTACATCAGAAAAAATATTTATGTCATGGGTATCACAAATATCGAAGGATAATATAAATAAATCAATGGAGTGATTGACAACATCCGTGGCGCCGTTTTGCTGTACAGCGGTAAATGCAAGGGAGTGGGTTTGATCCCCGTACTAAGATTAATATTTGTGGGAACCATGAGCATTTGTTTCAGCTCGGAGTATTCGTGAAACCAGAAAATCTCTCATAGTCTCTGATACCCATGACGTAACGCTGTTGGTTAAGTTTCACCTAGGTGCAAATATGTATTGGCTCCACTCCACCAGAATATCTTATTGTCGTTTAAACTTCTGTATTTCCGAACTCAACCGACGCGACGGTCCCATTTCCTTCCCTTTTCGTACCACCCGTTCCTTTATATTCGATCCACTCCTACCCCTGTCAGACTCATCCTCCTCCTTTCTTTTCTGTTACATCCAGTCAAATAATTTTCCACTGCTTGCTATCATCCCATCCGGACCCGTCCTAACCGTCCTTCTTAATTCCATTCCTTCGCTCAATACCTAAATTTTGCATTGATGATAGATAAAAATGTATTTTCCGGTAGACCTTTAATGAAAACCGTCCTCTCCTCAGCAAAATAAATATATCTTCTTATAATCTAAGTAAAAGTTTCTAGTGCCGTACCAACATCTTGTATCTTTGATAAAAAAATATTATCTAGTGGAGGGTAGTTATAATAGTTATCTTGTGCCATCTTGCTGAACTAATCATTCAGTTTCTCGTGAACGCTTGCAAAGGCAAGACGCGTGCTCCGTTCCGCTAGAGATTTTGAACAAATTAGATTCTTTGTGGACATTAAAGTGCAAGTGAAGTGATGTTGAGTGCTACAAAGATGATTTTTTTTCGTCGACGTCGTCCAGCCAGCTACAGCAGGGAGATTCCGGTGAGTGATAGAAATGTAATTATTATCATCTATTGTTTTTAATTTTATCCACTGTGTTACTCCCTTTTACAAATAGCAAATTATACAAAGAGGCCTAACTGATATTTCAACAAAGAAAATTTAATTTTAATATAAGAAATTACTTTCATTTTAAATATCATAAATCAGAATATCATCATGAAATAATCCAACGAATATCATGTCGATAAATGTACATCAAATTTTGACAAGGTTATTTATAATAACGCAAGAAAAATGTATATTCGAGGTATTATGTTTTGACTTCACTACGCACCAAAAACATGTTATTTTCTGTACAAACTTTGTATTTTGAACTCAACTAAGTACGTCTATAACTGCCATCCCTATCTCATCCCAGTACATCCCACCCTATCCAAAATATACAAGGAAACTTAGTTTTTAATTACTTGTCAACACCTTGTAGTTATGGAAATATCACAGCAGATTAAACTAAATATCACGCTGACGTTCCATTCTCAACATTGACGCTGAGCAACATATTTAAAGCCTCGTCTTTATTAATTAAAAAATATCACATAAGATCATATAAAACAACAATAACACAAATATTTTGACTCACTGTGAAAAGATTTAGAATGATATAAAAGACCCAATAAATAAGATTAAAAGAGGCATCTAATACCTCAACCGGCCGCACACGGGTTTAACCCTTTAAATAACAGTACAGATAAATCAACGTCACGGCAGAATAGGACACGTTCCTTTGCCATAGATAAACCGAATGAATGGGTCCCTTTAGCTGTGCCTATTTCGGCAACCACTACTCGAGCTGCTCTTGATTTCGATTATTGTGATTTATTCAGAGTGGTCGAGAGTTCATAAATCAGATTGAATTAGGGATAAATATGGAATAGATATGTATGCAACATTTGTTTGACATTCTAAAATTTAATCTTAACTTTAGTAAGGTTTACAAATGTAATATTATTTTAAAGTATAGATAGATAAAAATGTTTATTTTGGTTACGACACACAAAACAATCTTAAAAAATAACATCAAACTAGGTTATAATTAAGAATACCTAGGAAGGATATTGTAGCCGCAGTCAGGCTAAGAAACATAGATTTAAAAAGTATGTTTTCATTTTTATTATCTCATTCTAATATAAAGAAACTTGTATTACATTAAGTGGAATCTAAGACCAAAACAAAATACTTTTATACATAATTTCCAGTTCTAAATTAATTTGTATTTCTTATAAATCCTATTACAAATTAAGAACAATTAGTGTTCCGAGAAAATCGTCGGAGCCCGTCGTGGTGGGTGTGAGTGGCATAAAATCTTTATGTACTTGTCAATTTAATAAATTCTTATCAAAAGCAAAACTATAAATAGTGGAACCTTGTTGTACCCAATTAGATCTATAATTAAGATTGACCGTCTCGGCTGAGGTAAAACCGCTGTCAACGGAAAAGCTATGGAATTGTTATGTATTATACAAAAAGGCTTATGTTAGCGACAGAATCATAAGAACCCATATGGATGACTAAGGGGGTGCCGCGTCGGGGACCGGCGCCACTTGACACCAGGAGCGCCGCGGAGGAACCGTGCGGGGTCCGCTACGCCGAGCCAGCCGCACGCCGAACCACTACAAACAGTCCACACCGTTCTCCCAGAGTGTTAACACGTTACATATATAATATTTTTGTAATCACTATTACTATCGCCAATAAAGTCAAGAAAAAGTCTTGCATTTATATTCATCCCTTACAAATTGGTCCTTCGAGCCGGATTGAATACGTCGCATACCACCAGCAACGTTAATGGTTATTACGCGAAATAGCGCGCGTAAGGAACGCGAAAATAACTGCAAAGACGAAGCATCGACCAGCCAGCAGAACTCACCACAGAAGCCAACTTCGCAAGCAAAAATGAACGAAACCGGAAGCGTAAAGGCCGAACAACAGCCACTTCAGGTACGCGGAACAACTAGTGCTAAAAGTTGTATATCCAAGAAAACATCTTCATCTACGCGATCTCAAATAACCATGCTGAGATTACGTGCCGCAGAAGAAAAGGCAAGAATACAAATGGAGCTGGTTGACAAAAAATTGGCAATAGAAATAGCTGATTTTCAAGAACAAACTAGTGAACATCAATATGAAAAGACGCATAGTGAAGTGGAGAGGTGGTTAGATAGCAGCCAACCGGAACTGGAGCATTTGCAGCCCGCCCACGACAAAGGTCGCCAAGAGGGCAAGCTGTGCGAATCAGGGACTTTAAACCCTGATACTTGTGATCCAGTTCAGGAATCAGATGCCGCACTTAAGGAACTTACCGCCAACCCTGCTAACGTTACGTCTACAAAAAGGCGACAAAATTGCGACCGACATGAGCTGTGTCATCCAGGTACTTCAGATGGAACAGTTCAGATGCTAGCTAGCGCACTTAAGGACCTTGCCGCCACGTCAGTAAACACTACGTCAAACGCAAAATTATTGAGCCGCATAAGCACGCCGCGAGACCTACCAATATTCTCCGGTGACCCGATGGAGTGGCTGCAATTCAAGTATGCGTACGAAGAATCGACGGAAGTGTGCAACTTTACTACAAAAGAAAATCTCTGGAGAATACGCAAATGTCTTCGTGGACCCGCCAAAGACGCCGTAGCAGCTCTATTAATTAGTGCCACCGATCCGGACAAAATAATGGCAACTTTGGAGCTACGATTTGGAAATGCCGATGTCATTATCTCAAAAATAATACAAGACATTAAGAAGTTATATCCAATGAGTCAAGATTATCACAAGGATATCGTAACATTTTCCATAAAAATACAGAACTTCATATTTGCTGTAAAAGCTGTGAAACGCGATGAGTATCTACAAGGAATAAATATTGTGTCAATAATACTGACAAAATTACCTGCAGTCCTCATAGCAAAGTGGTCAGACTACAGTTTTCCTTTGATCACCGAGGGGAAGAAATCGCGCATGGAAATTTTAGCAGATTTTCTAAATGAAGAAGCAGTGAAAATATCGACAACGGCAAATATTAACATGATAAGTGCCCGGAGTGACTACTACAAAAACAACAACTATAACCGTGCGAACAACTCGGTACTAGTAACTACGGAAGCCACTCACTCAAAGTGTTCATACTGCCACTTATCAGAACATAAATTAACTGACTGCAAACGTTTCAAAAGATCACGACGCATCGAGCGCTGGCGCTACGTTAAGAGTCATAACATTTGCTACAAGTGCCTGCTATCGCGCCACGATCGAGATACATGCCCAGCTACCGCGTGCGATATAGATAACTGTGGAAGACCGCACCATCGCTTGTTACATTCACCCATGTGGAAAAACTCTCGGCCACAAAACAGCGTGAATATCACAGACGTGACCGAAGATGCAACAGTGACAAATATCAATTTGACGCACTGCAAAGTACTTTTGAAAACTGTATCCATCAACATTCACGGTCCTAAGGGTGTGGTGAACACAACGGCGCTTTTAGACGACGGTTCAACAGTTTCATTGATAAGTCACGAGCTTGCGCAACAAATAGGACTCCGTGGACAAAAACAAACAATCCGCGTGAGTGGTGCTTGGAACAATAACACCTTAGATTGCGTCAGCGAAATAGTAGACTTCGGAGTATCAAACAAAGAAGGAACTGTTTTCGACATCCGAGCACGCAGTATCAAAAATCTAAACCTACCAAAACAGGATGTAACGTCAATTGACTTATCGAGTTACGAGTGTTCCATACCGAATATAACAAAGCTTATTAATGTGAACACATGCAAACCTCAACTATTAATTGGGCAAGATAATTATCATCTGCTGATGCCACTGCAAATAGTAAAAGGAAAAACCGATGGATTGTATATCACACGCACCAAACTAGGCCCTTGTGTACATGGTTGTATACGCGAATCTTTACTGCGCGAACACGCCTCGACCTCCGAATCAGCAACTTACTCCGCTTTGTTTCTTAACGATAACCCAAAGATGGAATGCTGTGACAATAATCAGTTATTGAGAAGTTTGGAGGAACAGATACGCCTATCATTCAACATTGATTCCATGGGCGTTAGCATCAAACCTAGACATAATGCCGAGGATCATCAAGCTATATTACGTCTTGAAAATACAGCCGTACTCAAGAAATTGTTCGCCCTTCATCGCCCCATCTATTAAAAATAAAAACGTTCAACAGTATGAGTCATCTCTACCCGCCGCCGTGCTCGCCATTCATAAACAACATTATGGAACAACATGGAATTTCATTCCTCCGGTTAGCCCCCACTGGGGTGGAGCTTGGGAGCGACTTATCCGATCAGTCAAGCAGTGCCTGAAAGTTGTGCTGAAAGAAAGAGCGCCGCGAGAAGAGACACTCATCACTCTGTTGGCTGAAGTAGAGCAAATGGTCAATAATCGCCCATTAACACACGTAACAGTAGAGCCTAATTCGAACGAAACATTAACACCGAACCATTTTTTATTAGGCTCTTCATCGAATTCTCCAACAATAGGGTCATTTAACATGGCTGACTTGTGTTTGAGAAAACAACGGCGAATATCTCAGATGCTGGCCGACATGTTCTGGAGGCGTTGGATTAAGGAAGTTTTGCCTACTATGCTTCCCAGAAAAAGATGGCAACAAGAATCAAACCCACTGCGCATCGGAGATTTGGTGATAGTTGCTGATCCTGATGCACCCAGGAATACATGGCCTAAAGGCGTCATTCAGCGAGTAATGGCTGGAAAAGATGGACGTGTAAGATTAGTTGAAGTAAAAACGGCTTCGAACGTGCTACAACGATCGGCAACCCGCGTCGCTAAAATACCCACTGGTATGGAGTGCTAAATATAGCACTGGGGTGGAGAGTGTTAGCGACAGAATCATAAGAACCCATATGGATGACTAAGGGGGTGCCGCGTCGGGGACCGGCGCCACTTGACACCAGGAGCGCCGCGGAGGAACCGTGCGGGGTCCGCTACGCCGAGCCAGCCGCACGCCGAACCACTACAAACAGTCCACACCGTTCTCCCAGAGTGTTAACACGTTACATATATAATTTTTTGTAATCACTATTACTATCGCCAATAAAGTCAAGAAAAAGTCTTGCATTTATATTCAACCCTTACAGCTTACTTGATTATTAGTTGAAATTATGATTATCAATATCAAGAATATCAAACACAGGAATCAACTTAATCGCGATTATAGTAAGCGTAATGCAAACGGAACAATTTATAAAATTTCTATGGTATGTAAGTACGCCAACCCGCACTAGGCCAGCTTGGTGGACTATATGGCCTAACCACTCTCAATCGTACTCTTGATTGTAGAGTAGGCCCGTGCCCTGCAGTGGGACGTATATGGGCTGGTACAGAAACGGAATAGTAAAATTGTTATTTCACATCGGCTGTCTATGACACAATGGACCCCAGTCAAACCAACCTATTTGTACAGTAGCTTAGCCGACCAGCAAGGCTATACCCACACTATATGCCATTTTGAGAATAATGTCTCAATTTATATTGTTAAATTATCGATCTGCATGCTCCCATCGGCATAATATTGATGGTCACCGTGCCGTAGCTAAGACACCGGCTGTAAAACGAGAGGCCAAGGGATCAATCCCCACACCATGTCAAACGTTTGTATGCCTCAAGTATTTATTTTAGGTCTGGTGTTTGTGAGACCAAATAGTCTCTCGTAGTGTTTTATACTCACGAATCAAGACTAGACAAGATAGTGTTTGGTGAGAACTATTTATGTGACTGTTGGATGTACTTATTTATTCATCCTATACAAAAACAGTAGATCCTTCAAAAACAGATATCCTTATGAAGTGTTATAATCTAGTAAACACAGATAATAACATTATTTCCTTCAATCGTAATAATATATTGATAAAAAGTGGTTCGATATGATACGAATTCTGTACGAAAAACATTTGGTTGCGTCTTTCCGCCTGTCACTCAAATTGATAGATTGATATGAAATGTGAAAAGCAGTAATAATTTCATCGACGTTTATCGAATTCTTCTTGGTTTTATCGACTGAGGCCTTTATATAAAATTGCAGGGAACTTGGAATGTCGTGGTATTTATAATCGTTAAATAGTATTGAAATATATAGTAGATCTGACTACGCGAAATTTAGTTATATTAATTAATACTTGACCACACTCTCCCATTGGATGGAGAATTATTGCGTCTTGTCCAAGTCATACATCATTTTACAAAGATTCATGAATATTTAACACAGGTACAAAATACAAAACATGATACAATTCTACAAACAATCACAATTTACAAAAGAAAAGTCAAAGCAATCATTCTCAATTCATAAACGCCAAAACTGCTAAGCAGACGCGACGCCGTAAATGGTACAATTAATTCAACAAAACATTTTATCCCGCGTTACTACCCAAAAGAACTTAATGACTGCAAAATAAGTGTAAATGTCGTAATTTGAATTTTAAAATACAAAAGTGCTTTACTTTTGCCGTAACTGTACATCGCGTAATTGAGGTGATAGCCGTGCTGACGGCGACTCGACGCCGACAATCACAGATAATGTCACAATGCCAACTGCCTACAACGCTATACGACGTATGTTACCACTAAACTCTGAAAAAGAGAAATTTTTGGAGTGACACATCACAGATAAGAGATCGCATTTATTTTCGAGTGGGCGGAGCTATCATAGCTGAATTTACCAACAAACATCGAGAGTTCGAATGAGAGAGCTGGAAGTGGTACAGCCACGCCACGCCAGCCACGGTTGACTTCGTCTTTATTGTCTTCAAATGTTGATTGATGACACTTCAGAAACCTAACGCGCAGGTGTCTCTAGTTTTCAAGCAATAAGGGCGTAATATTTATTAATAGTCCTAAATACTGGATAGTGACAGACCCCTTTGTCTGCTTTGTCCCTCATACCAGACTGTGTACTAACGATTATAATTGAAGGGGCAATCAACTTGATTAAGGGCTGCATAATTGGTGAATGCATAATAACATGGTCTGACTAGTAACTTCAACAACATGTACTAATAGTAGCTGTAACATCGTTCAGGATGCTGTCAGTCTTTTAAAATGTAAATGTCGTATATTATGAACATGTTTAAAAGCTTGTATCTTTTCTCTCTTTTGTCCTTTAAAAGGTTGCTATTCCGAAAAATCACTGTATTATATTGCAATATCCAATGTAGATTTTCTTAAATATTAGACCGATGTTAAAAGAAGAGTGGTACCTAAATATAGGTCCAGAGCTAGTTTTCTTTTTGAAATAACCTTTGTTAGCCTTTACGACTTTTAGCATCACTTCGAAAATGAACCACACATTCTGACCCAGACAATGCTCACATTAACGAAATTGGTTAGTTTTGCGGCAACACGTAGAGGTTAGAACGCGGCAATTTTGGTGTATGGCTGTTTGAGCACTTTTATACTCCTGTTTGCTTATACCTATTAGGGTTATGATGTGATATTGCGTCACGTTTACATGTAATAACTGGAGTTTTTTTTTCATATAATCTAATATGTAAATTAATACGCCCTATTACTGTTGTAGGCTGACGATGATATTAATATTATTCGATGTTAATTTAACGACATTTATTTTACATTTCTAATGGTTGTAATTTCTGCATGTCCACACTATTAAGAGTAAGGTCATGAATTCGATTTCCAAATCACAAATTCATTTTGCGTGAAGTTATCAGTTTCATATATTATGTCACTTGAGTTTCCGGTGACCGGATTTGCATCTTGTTGGATAAGTGATAGTCTCTGCCCTATCTCTACCATAAATAGGTAAAGAAAAAAACTTTGTAGCACTAAAGATATATGGTATGTACTTAACATTTTGGACATTTCTCCGTATTTTTGGAAATGTGTATAGTCGTGGCAAACATACGTATGGTTAAGCCTTGCTGTTCATAAATAATGACAACTGACAAACACTTAAGTACACTGAAATCATAGGTATAACTCTGGTCTTTGAGGAATCAGAAATTTTCAAGCCAAAAATGAAAGGTAGAGAATCATCTCTACATTCCCAAAGACATCAGCTTTCACTGCCTCGCGCTATCTAATAGATATAATGGTACCGTTACTAAAACCAAACATAGCTTCAGGGAAGTCTGCAGCATGAATCTACAACTTAAACATAGATCACTATCATCAAATTAATCATTAATTTTCTGTTTCAACAAACCCAGCGGTTTGTGGTATTTCTCCGAATGAGAGGCAGAAGGTAAGTAATCTGGACAAATTATTCAAGGACATCCCTCAAGGCATTCCAAATTAAGGCCTGACTCATAAACTTTGTTAATGTCTCGGCTCGAAGTGGGCTTTTTGTTGTGGCTCTAATGACGCGTACACTGACCATAAATATCTTGGCGTAGATGTTTGGACACACAAATGAAATGCAAATCGCAAATTACTTTTATTATCCGGTTAATGTCCTATTGTTTCAATGTTCTATTTACACATGCTTAGATACTCTTCATATTCCTTGTTCTATACAAAGGTGAGGTCAGCGCAAATGCATTTCTATGAAGAGATATGACTTTCGATTTCATGGCTCTCTGAACTGATGTTTGACCCCTGTAGGAAGTTATCCAATGGAACGAATCAATCCTAAATGAATGACGGACCGATTGGAAAATCGGATCCAAGACTCCACGGTCCATAACCCAAGTTAGTTGCCACTTAGCAAATAAGACAGCCATAAACACCTATTCAAACGTCAAGTCATAATAGCAGGGGCACTCAACCGAATATTTCCACTTCAGCTGTTAATCCGTTTACTTGTGAGATAATTACGTAAATGCGGACATAATACCCATCCAGTACAAAGTACACAACGCAACGTCGGCATGGCACATGCTGCGGTTTCAAAATAAAACCACCCATTGAGTTACCTTGCTCAGATGCACTGAGCCACATTGAGCAGATGTCCGAGCGCTCCGAGCATGATGCGAGCGTTGCCGAGCGCGATCTTTACTCAACGCTGTCGGCCGACAAATCGCGGCACAACACGGCCCGTCAGTCCGGAGGCGACCGCGGGCGGGGCGGCACGTGCGGTGCGCGCCTCGCGATTTTGCATTGTTTTTATGTACACCATTGTTTTAATTCAATCCGTCTACAATCGATACGACATTGAAGTGAAACTACATGGCCTATATGCTGCGTGCGATACTTTTTTATGTGTTTAAAATAAACGACACTTGTGTTTTATCTACATCTAGGTAGATAGTGCGAGACGGTGGCTTATTGACAAGTGAAACACTTTATCGTTCCATTCATCCGTAGGACGACACTGTTTGCATATTTTGTTATTGGACTGTTTAGGTGTTGGTGATCTTTGTTGTAAAGAGAAGCATGCGAATCGATATCCGAGTGAATGCCCAGCTTCGAGCATCCGAGAGCTCTTGCCGTGCGGTTGATTATACGCTTGCATATTGATTGGTCCTGTACCGGGATCACTGGCGATTGTCATCCAATTACATACGGTGAGTGATATACTAAATCCGCAGCCTGGACAAATATTGGACGCTACCCATATTGCAGATGGACACAGTAAATATTCAATACGAGAAGCAACAGATCACTTTAATTGACACACTGAAATATAATGTTGTTACTACGGTGTGTGAATACACAGTGGTTAAATAAACAGTAAGGCAACTACGCGGAGCTACAAAAGAGATTCACAAATGTAATGAATCACTTATCACAGCGAAACAATATTTGGTTTCGTGCACACAAGAACTGAGATATTTTAGGATCTACCGTGGCTAAATCCATTCAAGATCAGATGAGATAACAAATAAAAAACACAGTTGTCAGTTACGCAATAACAATAAAAAAAATGTCCACTAATCACATTTTATTCAATTTAAAATCGCAAATTCAACGCCCAATTTTGTAAATATTATATATCCCCATTGGATTCCACTTTAAACATAGTTACAACACCAACCAATCAAACTTAACTTCAAAACAATTAAAACTTTGAATCTTACTTTAAAGCTAATTAGAATAGGGTTTTAAGTATTATCTTGCATGACGGAATCCGGATAATTTTTGTTTGGCAAAGTAATCTTTTTGCATAAAATTCATTAACTTGGATCACGCAAACCACTTACCAAACACCATATTAATATTCAGCTTAGAGATTTTTCATAAATCATTCATTTCATGCATGAATCTACCACTAAAACTTATTATATCGAATGTATATAATCTAATAAGAGGCCACAGTAGCTACACAGAATCTGCTCATCTCTTTACATATTGCAAAGGCAGACGTTTCAAATATAATATGTACAAATAAATATAAAAAGTTCGCGAGATAAAAGCCAGACGATCCAATACATTTTGCTGTCATTACCCTTTTAACTGGAAGAGGAGACTACCTGCCGGCCTCGTATCCGATCTTCGGTTACATCTTTAACAATGGAAACAAGAATTCCTTGCAGGCAATACAACATACGTACACCTACGAAGGTTGTTGCAGCCTAATTGATTTCGACATTAGCATTTCTTCTGTATGAAACTGGCTTACCCAATCATACAATAACTTTCACGAGATAAGCATATCGGTATTAATTGACATGTGTAAAGGACGAAAGCCGATATGATAATTCTATAAAAGCCTCCCTAACGGGATTTTCAAATTAATATCCATTGATAAGGGGAGACAGTACATTAATTGCATGTCTGCGTTCATAAATATTGATAAGATGTCTGTTTTGACTTTGATATCAATTCATCACATTCCAAAAGTAATCACTTCAAGAGCGAGGCTACAATTTCTTTGAATGACTACAAATCAAAAAATCAATTCACTTTTAGTCATCTAGTAAGGAATTTTGTATGAACTAATAACTAAGAGATTTAAAATGTACGCTGTAGTAATTTTGTCAAATATTCAGAACTAAAGCAGATGCCGAAGACCCCTGTGTTTCATATTCGAACAGTAGTCAACTGTATAGAACTGGTAGCAGATATTTAAATAAGTCAGCAAACCAATGGATACGAACACAATTTTACAATAGCAATACATCAGCTGTTCCCCTCCACTGAGAGTTCAATCTATAGTATTCAAGATCTCCGGGAGAGCAATAGCGGGCACACCTGACCGCTCTGAGGGAAGATAACCAGTTTCGTCACCTGGCCACTGCACGCACACATTGCCAAAACGCAGCTTGCTTGAGCTGTTTTATAATTGTGTAAGAATTCCTTGCACGTGAGAAATTCTCTTTAAAACCCGAACACTTGACAATGGCAATAAATCAAAGTATGAAGTATTCTGTACTGTTCCGTCGTGGCAATAACGACTGAAGGTATATTTTTATATGGTCCAACAAGAAAATTAAGTTATGAACCTGTATGCGTCGTTATACCTGTGCGATTGAAATTGATTACCCACTCGAAGTCAGGCAATGCGAATTAAACATAAAATTAAAATAAATATTTGACTTTCGTTTAATATGAAAAGAAAGCGTTATTCACCCTGCATCGATAATGCTGAGTAGAAATTATCGCTCTTACTTGACACTCGATTAATTTCATCGCTCGGAAATTGCTTTGCCGGCTCTTCAATGATGCCTCTATTGTCTTTTTACGACCGAACGCTTGACATGCACTTTCTATGCCAATACAAAGGAATATAAAGTGCGTGATGATTCAATGTCCTCATCTAATCTTACGAAAGTATTGAATGACTCGTAATTTTAACTCTCGAGTGGCAATAATTCAATAAATATTAAATAACGAAAGCAGACACTAAATATTACCTACTCATCTCGTGAAAGCGTGCAGTTCGCCTCGAATGTGTTACTTGTTTCCCCTCCAGGCTTTATTTGTGCTCATATCGGGTAATTAAAATAGTCAGTTCTCAAATGAATTGATCGATATGTCTGGACAAAATCCGCGTGTTACATAAATAAGTATTATCCGTTTCGTCGCAACTCATTAACATAGATTGCAATCGGAATTTATCAATTAGGAATTGATTAAAAATAAAAAGCAATTTATATGTTACCTCTGACTTGAATCCTTTCACGTAAGGGATACCCGAACGACCGGTTACAACAAAGGGATTTCATGATTTGATTGCTTTTATTAGGCCTGCGGAGAACAATCTGAAACAGGTGGATGAATTTTGTAAAGAATCGAACTTCAACATGAAATATGTGTTCCTATAATCCAACCGAAGTTCAGTCACCAATTCAAATTGGATGTTGGATAGTCAAAGTCTCGTCTGACAAGAAGTTATGCAATGACGTAACTTTCAATTGAATCTCCCGCAGGTCTCATGTGTACCTGAGTCCACATTACATTACTGTAAATGGATGAGCTGTGTATAATGGACATATTTTATATGTTAACACTATTGCAAACAAGTTAATGTTGTTTAATGAGCGTAAAATTTATTGCGTGACAGACTTACTCCTATTAACATAACGCTTGAGTATTTTAAATTTAGTTTTATTTTATTTTAGGGCGATAATGTACTATATGAAAAGATTGCATAAAACGGCGGCGTCTTGCAGTATGACCTAAATTGCCAAGATTTAATGCACGAAACTAAATATACTATCATCAAACAAAAACTTTTAGATATCAACTTTTAGCTTTCAACACGTAAAATCAACAAAAGGAAATATTTATTCACTTACGTATTTTGAATGCATCCTGATTCATTCCCTGGGCATTTGTTGTAGTGGAAGACAGAAATTCCAAAACATGTCGTGACTCAACTTTGTTTTTTTACCGCAAAGGGATGACTACACAAACAAGCATTTCTTTCAAATTCTAGACTCATTAAACTCCTAGTAACAATTTACATATTACATCATATAACAGCTATTACTTAATATATGTTAATCCACACTTTAAATTTTTGATAAAACCAATGTATAATATAATATTTGAAACAAACATCGATGCAATAACATTCAAAATATAAATGCTCATTCAACATATTTAAAGCCCATTGTTTTCGACTACAAAGGCGCGACAAGGCATAATGTCTTAGTAGGAAAATAAACCAGGTAGCAACTAGTAGCATTAAACGAAAAAAAGATAAACCATAAATTGCACCTGTGTAAATTGGATATGAAAGTTTTGAAATTAATATTACAGTTTATAATAGCCATGGAGCTGTGAAGATAGTTATAAATGTTCACCTGAATGCAAGTATAACATTTCCAACGCGTTCCGTCCCGCCGGCTCTTGTACCGCTAATTTGCAAAACATTTTTATAGAAGTGGGAACTACGCTCCACATTTTTTAATTAGTTTGTAATTTCTGTACTAATAAAGAGGAATTTTAATATGGCATTGAACCAAAGGTTGCATTAAAATTAAATCGCAGATGTCTTAGCTTGGTTAGCTAATCATTGTTGTAACGGTTACCCAAAATAGAGGAGCATCTAAGAAAAAATACGTCTATATGTTTATGACTTTCATTAGATATAACAGTCTCTGTTTGGTTAACGGATGTCCTAGTCTCGTATCCATGCATTAAGGAAGTCAACGACACATTTAAACAACCGTTTTGACGATTCAAATACTGTGAAGTATTAGACATTTTCGGATCTTATTACGTGTACTTTTCTTTGTGTTTACTACACGGAATTTGATTTCAAGTACAGTTACAAAATCTTTTTAGCCTTGTTTTAAAATGCAAATATAAAGATGTAATCCGACAATTTTCTTACTTAAACTTCATCTAAACTTCAAACAAGGCCGTGAATCGTTGAATTAATGCGATTATGAAATGGATACAATTTAAATTATTCATCGAAACTTCTCTTAATATCTCTGAATAAATTGGACGGATTTCGATCCGCATTCGGCGTTTGTCACCAAAGATTATTATCTTCAATTCTCGACTTTACATTACCATTAATAAGGAATCAGTCTCGCGTCGGCACGCATGCGAGTGCGTCGTGTCCTATTGCGCAGTAATTAACAGTTATTAGTAGTTTGTTTATTCGTTATCACGCGGTCTCGGCGTGCGCGCGGCCGCCTACCTGGCTGCACGAACCTTTTTTAATTGAGAAATATTGCAATGCGATACAAGTATGACGGATAATACAAATGTTTTAGATCACTGTTATGCACCTCTAGATAGTAATGATTCGGACAGAATGGACGCATGTAGTGAGAATGAAGATGAATTGATGACAAACTCCAAAAGAGTACGAGAAAGCAGCAGTGATGCAGAAGAAGGTTGGTCAACAGTCACGGGTAAGAAAACACGACGAGGGAGTAACAATTCAGCGAAAGACGAAAAATTCGAAGTTTATATATCATCCCAGGATAGACTTCCAAAACAATTCGCTATGGCTCGTATCTTGAAGGAGTATAAAATAACAAAAATATCTCTAATTAAATACTTGAGCCCTTTCAAAGTTCGACTCCAGTTTGAAAACGAAACAGCATCAAAGAATCTATTTGAATGTGAGGATCTTTTAAAAAAAGGATGGAAATTGCAAAAGGCCATGGAACTTTCGGTCTGTTATGGTATTATTAGAGATGTAGATTTGGATCTGACGGACGAAGTTATCATGCAGAATATTACGTGCCCCCCTCCAGCCAAACTCCTCTCACTTAAAAGGTTGAATCGCCGCAACAGAGACGAAGCAGGCTGGTCTCCTTGCGAAACCATCCGTTTATGCTTTGATGGTGACTGTTTACCTGCACATGTTTGCGTATATGACATTAACATAAAAGTTATTCCCTATGTCCACCAAGTATCGCAGTGCTCACTGTGTTGGAAATTAGGCCATACAAGAAAAATATGCCCGGGTAAAACAATTATCTGTCCTAAGTGTGGTGGACGACATGAAAATTGCGAAACAACATCCTATTCCTGTGTCAATTGCGGTAAAAATCACATCTCTATGAGCAAGTTGTGTCCAATGTACCAAAAAGAGAGAAGGCTCAGAGAAATTATGGCTGAATTGAGATGTACTTATAGAAAGGCTTTAGAATGTTATGTTCCTCCCGAAAATTCGCCTCAAGCTCCTTTGGCTTCTGACTTCAATTCCAGTTTTCCACCCCTTCGACATGGTTCTACGTGGTCCAAACCTCCACCTACGCCTAATACTTCTCAACATGTGAAATATGCCAATGCTGTACAAAAAGGAAATATACATAGTACTTCCAAAGCACCAGGCAAACCACGTCAGACTGGTAAACCCAGCGCAGTACCGTCAAAGAAGAAAACTCGCTCAGCTCAAGAGGACTGGATGTTCTGGGAATCTGATTCTACTCATGAAGAAAATAATTTGCCAAGAAATGAAGATGGTCAAATAAAGAGTCATCCTCCTGTCAGCGAACTTTTGACTCGCATTAAAGAAGTCATGTTTCTTCAGGAACTTAGTATTTCCAACAAAATGAACTCGATTATTCAATTGTGCTTAGAGTGGTTTATGTTAGTTTTACAGAGTTATACTTCGAGGTGGCCATTTGCAAAGGTCTTGTTTAATTTTATAACACATTCACTGTGATGGATAACAAAAGTATAAAGCTAAACATTTGCCAATGGAATGCGCAAAGTGTTAGACCAAAGTTAGTTAGTTTTTCAGAGACTTTACGACAAGAAAAGATCCATATTGCTGCACTCAGTGAAACTTGGCTTCAACCAGAAAGTCAGTTTAAAGTAGCATGTTACAATGTATATCGCAACGACCGTGACGACTCATTTGGTGGAGTTGCTATAGTAGTGCATAAATCCATTAAATCCCAGCAAAGACGCATTCATGTTGTCAATCAAGGTATTGAAGTGGTGTGTGTCCAATTATTCAACAGCCATCCCATCGACACTATAGTTGCAGTATACTGTCCGTCAAGAATTTTAACTTCACAACACGATTGGGACAATTTTTTTTCAATGTGGTCATCTAAAACTTTAATTTTAGGTGATTTTAATGCTCACCACGTAAGCTGGTCTTATAAATCTGACCGGCGAGGTAACTTAGTTTATAATTCGCTTTTAGATGCTAACCTTATTTCCTTGAATGATGGATCACATACAAGAGTGCGTTTAGTGGATAACACAATTCAAAAATCATCCCCTGATATTTCTATCGCTACTTCAGATATCGCGTTAAATTTTGAATGGTATGTTTTAAATGAAAATTTAGGTAGTGATCATTTATGGATTAAAATTTCGATATTATGTCCCCACAATATTCCCCCGATTATGAAAAGAAATTTTAGTAAAGCGGACTGGCCCTCTTATACGTTTTATTTAGAAAATAAATTTCAAAATCTATGTTTACCCAATGACCTTCAAAGAGCTTATAATCTATTTCTACTTATCCTTAATGATGCAGCTAACAAATACATTCCCTTTTTTAAATTTAACCAAAATCCTTCTTCTAAATTCTCACCCAAACCTTATTGGAACTCTAACCTTTCCCATGCCGTAGCCAGCCGAAGGTTGGCTTTGGCCACTTTTAGGCGTAATCCTACTCCACATAACTTGGATATTTTAAAACAAAAGACCCACACAGCTCAACGGCTGATCCGTCAGGCTAAAAGTGAGAGTTGGCAACATTTTTGCTCTTCAGTCGACGAGTCAACAACGACCACACATTTGTGGTGTAAAATGAAGTGGTTAAAAGGATACCGTTCTGCTAGGCGATACGTGGACACCATAAGTGCCGAACAATTGTTAAGATCATTAACACCAGATTTTGTATCGCCTTCTGCCCCCATTATTTACCACAATAATCCAACCTTAGAGTGTGAAATCTCCATTCAGGAGCTAGAAAAATGTATTAAAAACAAGGATACATCTCCTGGATGTGATGATGTATCATACTCTATGATTAAGAACTTACCTGATGTAGGCAAACATATCCTGTTATCGTTATATAATAAATTCTTCATCTATAATTTTGTCCCTTCACAATGGCGCGATATATGTATCTTGCCTATACCTAAGCCTGACCGCGACCCAAGTGATCCTTCTTCCCTTCGTCCAATATCCCTTATGTCATGTGTGTGCAAGATATTTCATTACATTTTATTCAAGAGATTGGAATGGTACCTTGAAAAAAATGATACGTTCTCCCCCAACATGGTAGGATTTCGTAAGGGAAGGTCTTGTCTAGATAGCCTAAGTTGTCTTGTATCTACAATTCAAACTAGTTATTCATGGGGCGGGTATACGGTAGGCTGCTTTTTAGACATTGAAAATGCCTATAATAACGTAGATAATGTTATTTTAATTACTACTTTAGATAAACTTAATGTTGGAATACGTATTTGTAAATATCTCTGGAACTTTCTTCACAAAAGAGTGCTAAAAATTAAGTCTGGTAATAATTTTATAAGTAGAATTTCAGGACGGGGCTTAGCTCAGGGTGATCCGTTATCACCGTTATTATTTAATGTTGTCACCATAGATATATGCAGCCGTTTGCAAAATAATGTGTTCATTTCGCAATATGCTGACGATTTTGCGATTTATGTGCAATGTTCACGTATTCGTGAAGGACAATTTAAAATTCAGGCTGCGCTAGATTTAATTTCCAAAATGTTATCGAACATGGGTTTGGACATTTCCCCTTCAAAGAGTAAAATCTGCGTATTTAGCAGGGGTTTTCGTCGGCAAAGTGTCGATATCCGTTTAAATAGTACATCTTTGCAATTAACGGACAATGTCAAATATCTAGGTTTATGGCTTGACAGGGGTCTACGTTGGAAGAAACACGTTGACGAGCTATGTACAAGAATTGTTAAGTTTGTTAACATATTCAAAATGTTAGTTGGTTGTAACTGGGGCGTACACCCCATTAATTTAAGACGACTGTATGTTTCACTCGTTCGTAGTCGCATAGACTTTGGGAGTTTCCTGTTTGACAGCGCTGCTAATTCTCATCTGGCGAAACTTGACAGGCTACAAAATACATTCTTACGACTGGTAGGTGGCTTCATCAAAACCACACCCATCCATGTTATGGAATCCGAATTATGTTTACCTCCCTTATTTGTACGTCGACGTTACCTAGCTGGGAAATTTTATTTCAAATCGAAGGCTTATAATTTTCCTATCCTTCGTATTGTGGAGGAACTATATCGCTCACGAACAAATTTCTACTGGCAACGTAAGAAACTACCGCTACTGGTAAACATACATGAATTAATGGGAGAGGAACCAGTTCATATTATTCGCAAGCTTGACATGTTCTCTATGGACACTTGGGTCAGCAATATGGATCTATCTTGTATAATTAAACCGTCGTTAGTTAATATCGATAAGCCAAAGCATAGTTATAACATACAACATCTAAGAAATATTTGTTGTAAAGCGATTAATGAACAGTACTGTAATTTTTATTCCATTTATACTGACGGGTCTAAGCATGCAAATTGTTCTGGTGCTGCATTCTTAGATATACAAGCAGGAACTTCTTTTAAACTTAAAATTTGCTCAAAAATATCTATCATGCATTTAGAGTTAATCGCTCTCGCGGAGGCCATAGCGTATGTCGAATCCTTGGACTATGAACGGTACGTCATATATTCGGACTCAAAAAGCGCATTACTCCATTTACTCAAATGCACCACATCTTTTAGAGGACTTTCTATCGCTTATTCTACTATAGAATCCATTTTTAGAATCCTGGCTAAAAACAAAACAATTATACTTCAGTGGCTACCATCACATATTGGACTAAAGGGAAATGAGGCAGTGGATCGTCTGGCGAACGAAGCCGGGTCTGATGGAGAATTTTTTAAGTGTTTACCATCAAATACTGAGCAATTACCAGTAGTAAGACAAATGTGCTATGATTTTTGGTCAGAATACTTTGACAAAAGATCTTTGGTGAAAGGCATTTGGTATAAGGTAATCCAACCCTCTCTTCCTCGTTCACTTTGGTTCAATGTGAGCGGGCTAAACAGGCAAGACGTTGTAATGGCTTTGAGACTCCGATCTGGTCATGTCCCACTAAACAATTTTGGATTTATGATGAGGAATTGTATTTCACCAAATTGTACTGTATGTGACGTAGTGGAAGACGTACACCATATACTCTACGAATGCACACGCATCGAGGCCCAGAGACGTCAAGCCTATGGTAGCATTAGTCATAACTTAGGTTTTTACCATACCATCTTGGCTTCTCCAAATTCTGATGAAGCTAAAATGTTATACAAATTAATTAGAAAATGTTTAAAACTGCGCTTAAGTTAATTTATATGATTGAATTGTCTACTTGCAATTTTTTTTACTGTTTTTGTTTTGGGTCTATACCATTTTTTCTATATCGCTTTTATTACTTTAATGTATTGTTTTCTTGTATCTATAATTATTATTATTGTATGTAATTATGGGGGTGACATTTTCAATATTGAAAAAACCCCCCAAAATAAATAGAAAAAAAAAAAAAAAATTAATAAGGAAATTACCAACTGCGGTTTACAGATGTTTCCTCACATTTCTAAGAAGTGATAAATCATGAACGTTCAATACATAGAGGTGTCAATAACCCAAGATGTAAAGAATATGAACAGATTGAAGCAGATTTGAAACGAGCGGGTACAATTGGGCGGTGTTCCCACGCAGCCGCGCTAACGACCCACGCTTGTACAGTTCACATTAGAGCATTGGTGTTAAACGACACATTATCTCAAGCCGTGAAATTATTCACCAACAATGACCTGACAATCGTAAATTAAACGAAATCACATTTCGGTGTGCGTCTGAACTCATTTCAAAGCAGTTGCGTCAGAACTGATAAACTATAGATTATGATATATGTTTTGATTTACATATCAGAACAATCTTAGATTCTTACATATATTTTAAAAACGATATATTAGAAATTAACTGGCATGTAGACTAAGACTCTGAATGATTAATATGTAACTAATCTGTGAAACCCGCAACTTGCCTGATACCATTATAAAATTCAATTCAATGTTAATAAACATAATATGAAGTCCGATTTGAAGAGCAACGTATTTATATTATGGGCGCTTTCACACTTAAACTTCATTTGGGACCCTTCGCATCAATAAAGAACAATTGATCTTATAACTGACGTCAATAAAAATCATGAGACAAAATTAAAATTGATTAGTTGTTAACGAATCGTAACATATATTATGGAAATGAATGAAACATAATCAATTTAACTGTAGAATAAATACGTAATTGTTATAGAAATTGATATGTATAATTTTTGTATAATTGGGAATTGTGTTATTTCATGTCCTTGTTTTAAGACAAAAGATTATTTAAATGTATTTCACGGTCTCTGTTCCATGACAAAACTCTCTGTCTCAGGTTTCTAGAACTTCAATGCAACTTGGATTACATTCATTTTTACTGTTGGTAGGTCTCTCTTATGTGAGAGGCCGCCTGGGTAAGTACCGCGGCAATGATGTATTTCTGCCGCAAAATAGCAGTGTAAGTGCACTTTTGTGTTCCGGTTTGAAGCACATTGTAGCCATAGTAACTACTGGACATGATGAGACTTAACATCTTCTGTCTCAGTATGGCAAGCGCAGTGGAATGCCCAGTACTGCTTTTCAATTCATCTTGTTCTTTGGTTTTGCTACAGTTAATGACTTTCGGGCGAATAGTACGCTCGTCTCACCATTCATAAAGAAATATAAATTTTAGTCTTCCTAACTTCGTACTCGAACTGCAGTATATTATAGCGTTCCTGCTGCTCACTTGGTTTTCCCAAGATTATAAACAATATATTACGGTCGTATACGAACTTGCTATAAATCTAAATACGTATTATTATAGATTAAGAAAATTCACTTATTTTATCCTTATCTTAAAGTTACAGTAAAAAGTGTGTTTAAAACTTTAAATTACTCATAAATTAGCTAAGTATTAAATTGCGCTGGTACTGTCAATTTACAGAAAACGTGCTAATGCCAAATCCACAAGAGTCTAGTAACGTTGGTCTAGAAGGCGATAAATCGTAATTAATCCTAAACTCTCAATTTAATTATGTCATTTCTGTACTTACTAGTGTCTGCAGTAAATTCCGTGACATAATGGCCGGCGACAATAGCCGTTCGTTTTGAGCGGCGGACGTGAACTAGAAGTGGCGAAAGGTCCTTTACGAGAGCTCTTGGCTTTTGTCCTCCAAATATTTGAATGGCACCTCACCTTCCTGAGAAACACTATACTCTTGCTGCCTGTAAGTTTTTTGCTTTACCACTTTTATTCAAAGCTTTCGAAGCACTATAAGATTTTATGTTTTTGTTTCTATACTCCAAGAATTTTACTGCCCGTACATCCAAAATATACAGGTTATATCAAGATTGGTAAGCCGGGTGGTAGTTTTAGTGACTATGAACACAATGCAACTGATGAACGCAAAGAAACGCGATATTTATTTGTGATGTTTTTAAATATCATCGTATTTGGGTGGTTATTCCATAGGTTTTGATAAAATAGTTATCTAGCTGCCTATTCGTTACTAGTCTTGATATACCCTTTATGTTGCAGTAAAAATTTATGTCGCACATGTACCAGACTTTATTATCAGCGTCTGCATTCCTACTTAATCTTCTCCACTTAGACCAGTCTTCAGTATTCTCGTTGGCGGATCATTAGCTCTCATATCATCGTTAAACACACTTACCAGCACTGTCTGGGCAATTTAAAGCCATTTTATGTTGATACTACCATTTATAACCAACTGAGGTAAAACTCAAAGCAAGAAATGAAGCTTATCAATATTTATTAACTACGCGACGGAAATATAAACGAAAGCATTCACCTACTGATACAATTTCAAACATACACTCACGCCCTAAACTCACGCCTTGTTCCCAGCAGGGGTAGATAGAGGTGCAACCAGGAAACCCATGTTTCGCCTTGTGTGATTCGTTCTACGCTGTGATAGGGGCCGAGCCTATTATTTCTTACGAGCACAAATTCCTGACTCCGAGCTGATAGTGAGTATAAAAATCCAATATCACTTCGCCCGGGATTCGAACACGAGACTTCAGCGTTGTAATCGTACAGTACAACTGCGCCACTAGGCAAAGGTAAAGGTACAAAATCCGTACAACATATTTTCGCAAAAATATCTTTTTAAATTCACGGGAAAGGATACACGGTACAGCTGTACCAAACAGTTTCCACGCCACAAAGGACGTATTCCCTCAATACTCGACCTCGAAGCGAGCGTTTGTAGGTCATACAAATATTTGTCTCCAAGTGACAATACGGCAACACCTATCGCAGCTACAAATACGTTTCCAGTTGTAATTTATTCTATAATGAGTCACAATCTCATCAAAGATTCAAAACAAGTTTGCGAATTGACGTTTATATCCTACATTTTTATAATAAATCCTTTTGATGTAGTTGCTACGTCGTCGAATATGTACATTTGCTAAGCTTTGTACTTAACTCGTGTTTTAGTTTATGTATTCAGAGAGAGACTAAACTTTAAATATAGATATAAAATTACGTTGAGCCTAAATTATTGTATGCCAATATGGCGGGTTATAGCTGTACAAAACAAAACTATGTAATACCATCTTGACCTATGTGCAATAAAATATTTAGAATTATGACAACTCGATTATTGAAATTAAAATCTAAAATAAATTGAAAATAAAAAGACGATTGTCACTGTACCTATCGAAAACATGCCTACAGACATGGACCTAAATAAATATGTACAACAAAACTTTTATATTCATGTCCGTATTTTCATATTAAATATTATTATTGTTCGTGCCACAAAGGCGTTGCGTAATCCTTTGTACATTGTGTCAAAGCCCCAGGGCGATATAAAAACTTGCATGCGGCACCTTGTGATTTGATTATGTAAAAACAATACTTTCTCTTTGACAATGTGTAACGATGTAATCATCGGAATTAGCGGTTTGCGGTCTCCTCTTACTACCATTGACAACTATCAAAGCGAATACGCTACTTTTAATTGCATATTTAGTTTTTTATGAAGTAATTTTATACATTGCTGTTCCGACTAAATACAACTGAAAGTTCCGTGTCACACTGAGTAAGAAATCGAATGTGAAACCAGAGATACAGATTTTATTATTCATAAATTTATTATTAATTTTCCCATTATGAATAATAATATTTTTTTATTATTCATAATGGGATCAATACATTTTTCATTCGTGCCTATTAATAGATGAAGTATATATCTTTGTTACTATGTAAATACATTTTCATATCTTATATACTAACCACTGAGTTATAATTTGTGAATAACATGACTGGTTGTACATTGTTAAATGAATGCATAGACTTATTTGATACCTCGTCCATGCATGAATCCGTATTTTTCTGATATGGACACATAACATTGGTTCCCCTTTTTCCCTTCGAAATTCCCTTTGCATTGAATATGAAGTTAGGAATACGTATCATTAACTATTCGAAAATTATATTCATTTTCATGAAAGTATAGACTATAAATATAAGCTGATCAAATATTATAATTGGAGTAGTTGCCACGGCATAATAAATTATTGTCAATTACTTTGGCTCCTTTCCATGTTGTCCGTATTTATGCTCACATTTCATAATATATTGTTCTTTGTTAAACGCAATCGATGAACAGCAAAAGGTCACGACCAATCAATCAATTTATTTGCTATGTTAATGTCATATCTCAATCTACGTATATTTCACAACAATCTGGTACGTCGATTATTATTGATCAAAAGTTATTGGAAAATAGTACTTTCGTATCCAATAGAGAATTCATACAAAATTATCGAACATGATTCAAATTTGATATTTTAGCAAACCGTGTACCACGCATGCTCTCCAAGATAAGATATAATTTATCTATTGGACTGGTGAACTGCAAACATAGTATCAATCTTTCAAAGTAAAGGCTAGCAAAATAATATTGACGTAACGAGAAATTGCTTTATTGGAACGAAAAAGTAAAACACCTCTAACCCATTCATCATTGTCTATTATTTGCTCAGTCACCGACTTCTCATAACGATGGATACACCAAAGACGACCTTGACTCTATCAAAATACGATTCAATTTACAATAATTATATATGTTATGGCAATTTTTCCGGCTTACAAAATAATAAAGGTTTAAAAGTATGATCCGTTGCCAATGAATCAAATATTGATTAAGAAATATAAAACACTAGGCTTTTCCATTTTAAAATGTTTAATCACGTTTTGATTGACAGTTTCTAATAGTTGCCTTATTGAGAAGGATTTTTAATTTATTGCCTCATGACTCGATTCGTAATAGGAAACGCTGGTCATAAAATAGAGACAATGACTCTTGAGCGTTAGAAAAATTATAATATTATTCTTATATTTTGCGTGATGTAGTATCGATATTCATTTAAATCGCAGCAGCTCAGTTTAGACCTTAAATCATTTTTCATACGCAATTTGCTACTATTAAGGAGATGGAATATTCGGTAATACCATCGCTACTATTGCTTTTAACAAAAGAAATATCATTACACATATTCCTTCGAGGATAAACCGTGATAACATATTTTTATGATACATTTTCCAAGTAACACTGCACGCTTTGCTATCGTTTAACAGAGGTTTTCTCTGTATTCTAGACATCATCAAAAACAAATACGAACAGCCATATGGTTGTTACACATAACATGACTGAGTACTGAAGCTAATGAACACGACGCCATAGATTAAAATGAATAACAAACTTTATAACACCAATATTTGTTGGGCCACAAAGTTGGACGCAAATCGCGTGGGCGCGGGTTAAATCTGAGATTAAGGTTAGGGTGAACGTACAGAACCGTCTAGGTTAAGTTTTAATGTTCACCATTTTGTTGAGTAAGCGTTTACAAATGACCCAAATGGTCAGGTGCAATGTTCGTTAGTAATCGTAAAAGTTTATTGTTATTCAGTCGGTACGACCGGCCCGGCGGTCACGTTTGTGTCGATGTGGATTACGCGATCCGATTTTATTAATCTTTGTCCATTCATGAGCAACGAATAAAATTAATGACGGCTGACCTTAAATAAAAAATAGTAATCATTTTTTTACACGCGCCAAACTTGTTTTGTGCTTGCGTGATCAAACGGTCTCGACGATATTGCGAATTCAAACAAGTTGTTATTAATGCTTGTACCTTCACATATAATACAGAAATAGGAAAATATTATCAGTATGGTACATGTACGATATTCTTCTACGCTGACGTAGAGCGCGCTGCAGGTCGTTGACCGCCTGCCCGCATTGATCAACATCTTTGAAGTGATCCTTGATTACCCACGTATCAAACAGGATTTTTTTTTAAACTTTACTCAAACCATATTTATAAATAGTAAGATGTTTAAAATATTCAAGGAATTAGTTAAGCGGCTACCTATCTTCATTATTGAACGAGTTACGGGGAAATAAGTGGCGTTCCGTTGAGAGGCTGGCGTACGCCACAAGTAGATCTTGCACCTGTCAGCTGATAAGGTCCGATTAGAAAAATGGGTCAGCTCCACCGACCTCACTTTTGTCCACATTAACAAAGACATAAAGATACGAAAACACTTTACCCATTTTCTTTAAAAATGTACGCTGTAATCTATTCTGTATCTTTGTAAAGTGCCGTGAAAGCCAATGAGAAAGTAAGCCATATGTTCTCGAATGCGATTGTCCCTTATCCCATTTCGTATGGCGGTCGAAACTCCTACAAAATAATTGCTGCGGCCATTAACATTCCGGCTTGTACCGCTAACGTTACTTTCTCGAGTGGGTGGGACAACGTATTATACAATGTCACAAATTTGTGTTTGTAGGACTTTAATCCTTCAGAAATAGTACCACCGAATATCGTTAGGCACGCAAATAAACTACATCAAAGGATACACTTTAATGCCAAAGAGTAAGAAAAAAAAACAAATACCAAAACAACTTGTCCGTAAATAATAAAAACTGACAACTCTATGCCGCCGTATGGTACACCAAAGTTCCTAATTAGTGTCCCTTAATGACCTCGGATGCTCTTCAACTTTCCCTACTAAAGCGTTTCTCATATCACATAATGCGAGTATTAGGGACGCTTCAACAATGGGTTCTGTGCGGAAAACTACTCCATTCTCCACTCACGTGTCAACAGCTCACATCCAGCGGTTATTGATCTGAAATTATAAAAGCTTTTCCCGTGCATTGTATTAAACGGTCACACTGGGATGTAGCAGGCTAAACGTGCCCAAGTGGCAATTCGTTGTCTATACGAGTACAGTTAATAGCTAACTCGGCCGTTTGTGATCGCAAGTATTTTTGAGCTAATATTCCTTCATTTCATAATCGAGATCATTTGCCTCTCCCTTTGTAATATCAACATTAGCTAATGGACGGTAATATCTTTCAATCCGTATTTATTGATCTATTTTTATCGAACAGCCTAAAACTTACCAAAATAGCTTTCATGTAATAAGTGTAATGAAATTGTTTTTCATGCTCGAAGTATGTTGATATGATAGGATTGTATTTGAGGCAACCCTGAATATATTCTCTAAACAATGTTTATCTGTTGTTAACATTACAAATTTCATAAGGATTAGAGTTTTGCGTAATGGAAACAGAAATACACGGAGATGGAGATGTGACATTGAGCTTTTCTAAATCGGATGCGAGGGTAGTTATTTATAATTTCACGCCCACTACACGCCGCTATGCCATACGTCGTCATGATGGAGGAATTTTCTATTTGGGATCTTTATGAGCGGCAAGTATTCGGGAATTTTAACAATTTGTCGTTGCCGTTTTCCTGATTTAATGTACGTATTTATTGGTATACCTTTTGTCATCCGAGTTGTTGATTGTACCGTTAATGCCTAAGTATAATGTGTATTTAAATAACAATTTGTATGGTATTTATACTAATATTAATAATAAATCTCAAGTTTCCAAAATATTGGTGTTGCTCTCATACGATACCGTCTTTCCCACGGTTTCGAGAACATTTCGTAATCACAAAATACGATTGTAATCATAGTGTGATGTAGCCTTGACGATCATCGGAAAATCACATATTCAACGAATAACCATTACTGAGTTATAGTGAATGTACAGTTTATAATGTGAAGTAACCTTCGTAAGCTATTTAACAATAATCCTTACTAATATTATAAAGGTGAAAGTTTGTTTGTATGTATGTATGGATGTTTGTTACTCTTTCATGAAAAAACGGCTCAACAGATTTTGATGAAATTTGGTATAGTGATAGCTGACACCCTGGATTAACACATAGGCTACTTTTTATCCCGAAAAATGTAGTGTTCCCGTGGGATGAGTCAGGAAACCAAATATACATATTTTCTACTCTTTCAAATTCAAATTGTTGGCACGGGATGTCCTCTCCTACGGAAGGGAAATATAGTCGACGGCACGCGGGAAATATAGTTAGTAGACACGCGAAATAATATGTTCTTGATGTGGATTGGACTCAAAAACTATCTGCACCCGGGCGAAGCCGGGCCCGACCGCTAGTAATGTCATAAATATGAAAAAAAATCAAGATGTAAAAACTAGTAAACACCGATTTATATGATTGTGATGAAAATTGCATTACGAACTAAACGTACTACCAATCAAGTATAAAACCTACACACAACATAAATCACAGCATAAATTTAAAGAGAACATACTCCTCCGCAAAAACCTACTAACCGCGGCCTCAGACCAGACATCCTTATTCCGATACATTCCCGTATTACCTAAGCGGTTCATCAAATCGCAATTTCACACCAACTCTCAGATAATAAGGAAATGTTAGTGCACATGCTATGTTTTACCGTAGCATCGTGTAATGGCGTGAGATTGCGACGCGTTCTTTCCATTCCATCGCTAACGTAATCATTTTGTATAGAAAAGGCCCTGCTGGAGCTGTCTGTCTGTACGTAAAAGCAGGAAATTGAAGATCTTATTTGCTTGTCGCCGATAATTTTCTTGGTGGTATTATATATTGATATTTAAGTAAAAAAAAATTAAGTTGCATAATTTATTCGAATTTTGTGTAAATATGCTGACGTATACATACATATACCGCATTAGGCCAGCGTGGTGGACTATATGGCCTAACCACTCTCAATCGTACTTTCGATTGTAGAGGAGGCCCGTGCCCTGTAGTGGGACGTATATGGGCTGATACAGATACATACATATATCATGCATACATTATCAATTGCCACACAGTTTATAAAACCTTACATAATTATGACGAAATCAGAGAGCATAGGACACCGTCATGCAACCTAAAATTTTTGAAACTTCTGAATACCTAATTGGACTTTTACTTCCGTATTTTTTATTCATTCATTTTTGACCTGACCAGCTACCTATGTTACATCAAAAGCAAAAAAATACCTTAAAATTATATCCACACGAGACAGTTTAATTTTACTACTGTCCGAACAAAGCCGGGGTGTTTCACTAGTAATGAACAGAATGAGCATAGCTTTGTTGGCACGCGCGAACATCTGTCATTACAACTCGACAGGTGGGATGTAGTGTTGTTAGAAATATTTCAGTTTCATTATGCTCTAGTTGCAGGACGCTCGCAATCTATTGTGAAAGGCCGAATGTAAATGCGAATTGTAGTTCAGAAAGCGTTTATGTGATGCATATTTTCGTTAATTCATTAAAATATTCTTCATTGTGACTGTTCATACTAAATATAATATTATTTTCAGCTGCAAAATATGATAGCAGGGATAGGCCCACTAAAAATATTCTAGAACAACGTTTTTGCGAATCTCTATCGCATTTAAATATAAACATTCAACGAAATATACGGCACAACAGTGTAAATACACTGTTATGTTCGGGTATGAAGGACATTGTAGCTACAGTAACTACTGGACATTGAGATTTAACATCTTAAATACGGCGCAGGATGGTAAGCGTATTGGAATACCGAGCATTGCTTTGTGATCCATGGTGTTGTTTGGTTTTTCTTCGACCGCTTTTCGTATCGCTTACCATCAGGCGAATGGCATGATCGTGTCACCATTCATTGCAATAAAAGAAACAACTACTCCCAAGAAATACAAAATGCAGTTTTGGAAAAAGTCAAAAAACTAAATACTGAAACAAAGGGTTTCGTGTAAGCTTTAAATGTGTTAATGCTTAATCGAGTAACGTGCTCACAACTCGTAGTTTACCATTGCTCTATATCTACTCGTTTGCTTCAAAACTTGTTTATCACACAAGGCAGGTCTTGTCCATAATTTCAACTGTCAATTGGGCTGTTCCACTAAAATACACAATATTTTTAACAGATATTCAAATGCTATCAGAATATTAATGCATTAGTGCTTCAACTAATTATTTATTTTTATAAACCGTTCCCATCATATTCAGGATATAAATCACAGCGCGTTTACACAATCCTATCACATCTCATAAGCGTTCTTGAATTAACAATAAAACTAATGTATTACATGCATGTGGGAACTCCAAGTCATTATATTTAATTCTGGTGTAAAATGATGGATCTATAGGTGTTGTCGGAATAGGGTATTAACTGTCAAGAGACGATTGTACCTCAGAAGTTGACACACCAAACCCATCGAGGTATTATACTAGAGCGCTGAGCGGACATCGGAAATAAAATCTCTGCGCATTGTGCTGGTACGGGAGAGCGAAGATGATGTTATAAAAAAATACAGTGTAGGCGTGACAGAAACAGAAATTGAAACAGCGGTTACTGTTCATTTGGTTACAAATATTTTGTTTGCAGTGTCTCCTCGCATATAATTTCTCAATGTTTAAACCAGACTGAATGTACATACATTGAAGGTTGTAGGGACATAAGACACTTTTGTATGCTGTGCGTGTATGCGTCTCTATAATGCATTAGTATGATTTTAACCTTCAATAAAGATCTTTATTTTAGAATTTAATATTGTACTTCTGCATGCACTTAAAAATACCAAAGCCACATATCAATGTAACGACTCTCACGTTAAACTTGAGCTATTTTTGGACTCAATGACTTCCTCGCGCAACTCGTAAAAAGTCTATTTTCTATACTTAGAGTTAAAACGTGACGCCCATACGACACTACGAACAAGGGTGTAATAAATAGATTTACTGGTTCAAATGGTAGGTACTTCAAACGTTAGATTCTTTGTCGAAATAAAAAAAAGGTTAATTCAACCGGAGTGTTTATAAATATCTCAAAATCTACTTATCGTGTTTTAATATGGTTTACTCTTATCAATAAAGCAATCGCTAACAAAGTTTTAATGCCTAAAACTACTATGTTTGTTGTACAAAAACATATTATGGTTTTTAAATCAAACTGAGCTAAACTTTAAACCAGGTGGATCAGCAATAGGTAAATGTATTTTCAAATGGGATTAGCATCATCGAAAATAGCGAGTTGTTTTGCTATCGGTCCCGAAATAACATCTCCCGAATAGGTAATTGTTTTTATTTCCCCACAGGCCGTTCCGGGAATATTGGTGCTCATTCAGCTCGGATACTGTCATTGCATCGATCGCTTTTATAATTAGAACTGCACATTCAGGACAATAAATTTATGCCGTTGCATACGTTGGTGTTTTCGTACTATTTGTGTTATTTAAATGCTGCTGAAATGCGTCTGGAAATAGTAGAAGAGAATATGTAACATAATATTATACGATGTGTAAATCATTTTAAAAGTCTTTGAATAGATCCAAAACTCATCCAGACTTATCAATTTGATTGAACCATTTCCCACGCTAGAACAAATGTTACGAAACAAAAGAAATTCAAATGACATTGGATGAGTCATTTTGGTGAAAGTCATTACCATAATATCAAAGTAGGCGTCATAATCCAAGTTACTATATAAAGAATTTCGATAATCTAGTTTCAAAATTTCAATGTTTTTGTTTGACTTTGATCGGCTCTCGACTCTCGACTTTCATAAGTTTATTGACACGAGTTCTCAGAAGTCATTTATTGACGACCCGCCATTTCTTTTGCCAACTGAATTTAAATTACCCACTGTCAGCCAAGGCAATTTAACGAGTTGATATTCAACTAAGTCACGTACTTGCGGTGTTATTAAAAAGAACGAAAATCATTGTTAATTATAATTTTGTGTAGCATTTCTTTCAGGTCTTGATAGAGATATGCTATTCCCATAACTTGCTGATATTGCTTACGACACCGAATGTTTTTATTGATAAATTAATGTTTGTAAACATATGTATGCTACTACTACAAGATAACTTCTAGTACGGAGTGATTTCAAAAAGTATTAAATGTGGTAAAAGTATTGTAAACTGTAATTACAGCGTCATAGCCTTGTGCCATACATGAACCAATAAAGCATGTCGGCAAGCCCATATATTGTAATATATAATTGCCTAATTATCAATAATTATACCACAATAGAAAACGTATTTCACAAAGGGTCGAACGCATGTAGGGTAAAAGCCGGATAGTTGCCTCGGACGGATACATGCCTCAGTTTCAAATGCTCTATGTTAGACGTATTGACAGTGTTTCTTTTTGATCATAATTAAAAGCCGCCCCCGCACAGGCCTCGGTGCCGCATAAGCAGTTGAAGTAGGCGCACTTATTTTGTCCGTGTATGAAAAAATCTTCCGCGGTGATACTTTGACAAGCGCCAGAATTATATTGGTAAGTAATCTCCGTTAAATATTTTTATAACTGATTGCGATTTCAGTCAAAAATATATTTCTTTGAATGCATTAGAGTTTAAATTGCACTGTTTATTAGGTTTTATTGTTAAATATGTTTTATTTATTTCGTAAATAAAAAGGGCAAGTATCCGTATCAAATCGGATAGTTGCCCTACTGTCTTTTGCGGATTGTTGCCCTGCGGTAACTATCTGTGACTATACGTTTTTAACAAGCAAAGACAGATTTTTTTCTTAGTTATTTTTTTCATTTGCTTTTACTATTTTTCTAGGTGATTTTTATTTGGTTTTACTAAAGTTTATGTTAAATAAAATAAATACTCAACAGCAAAATGCCTCGCAAGTATAAACGAAAGCCAGGCGTGGTGTCATGCCGCGCCACATCAACTGGACAGAAGATAGTTTAACACTTGCGTTCGAAGATATACTTAAATAAAAAACAAAAAAGTATCAACGAAATATCCGTTTATATACCCGGATTTATGGCATATTCTCATATACATTGTAGCCAGAGCAACTACTGGACATATTGAGACTCAACATCTTATGTCTCAGGATGACGAGCGCAGTGGAATGCCAAGTATTGCTTTGTAATTCAAGGTGTTTGGTTTTGCTACTGTTCATGAGCGGTCGAATCGCGTACCAAAGTTGATTACCATATTTTTATATTTAAGATAAATATTTATATTAAATTAAGTGTTGATTAGGTAATAATTTAATTTCTCTTAGTACTTAGTACATAATACAAGATGTTAGTAAGTTATAAGGACTGAATACTTACTTAATAGAGGCTAATGCCAAAGTTAATTCTAATTTTGATTATTGTTCTATTTTCAAAATAAATAATAACATATCATTTTTATTTTGGAGACTTATTTACTATTTTGGAGTCTATTATTGTTATAATTTTATAATTATAATTTAACTTTAATTAACACTTAATAAAAGATTGTATTTAATAATAAAAACTGATTATTTAAATGAATATAAGTTCATTTTTATTTGAAAACAAAACAGACGGGCATCTATCCTCACATTGGGCAAGTATCCCCCCCAACCATTTTTAACGTTAGGCTAGTATCCGCTATAGTAGGCAACTATCCTCTTTTTTAGAGGTCATTTTAAACTAGATTTACTTAAAATTTATAATATTTATAATTTTTTTATAGATAGGGTATGTTAGAAGATTAATGAACTATGTTTGAGAATACACTTTGAATAAAAAATGTATTGGTACACATTTTTTAAAGGAGCTTTTTAAAAAGTGTGGCAACTATCCGGCTTTTACCCTATCCGTTCTTTCGCGATTCGCAAAACTGCAGCGTTTATGTAAACATAATTTATTTTTGGAAGGAAATGAAACGCACTGTATTACCATAACAAAACAGAGTAACAATGTTCGCCGGAACGACGCTCCAATTATCGCGTACGGTGAATAAATCCACATGGACCTGCTTTGACTCGACGAGAACAATACCGTGAATTTTACCAATTGTGAGTTGTACTCACGTTTTAAACAAATCATACTTTGTATTGTGCTTTTGATGTAGAGACATGACAATAAACTACGGCAAGCCGCATGATGGTAAAGAGTCACTCAAAACACATTAACATAATTAAAATAGATATCATATAGAGTTCTCGAAATCAAGAAAAATAAAATAATTTGTCGACATCATCAATCTATTTCAATCGAGAGTTCGATAAAGAAGGCCTTAGTCGGCTAGGTCTAGTGGAAGTAGGTGGACTTTGAATTATTTAGAAATTTTGGTTTTGGTTAGGTTTTCCTTCAGCACTGAAATGAACGGAACCGTACGACCAATACCTAAAGCTGTAAAACGGAATTCTGTTTTAAAAAAAATCTCCAAATTATATAACCGATAAACATCGAACGCAAATAAATATCAATTTGATACGAAAAAAGCAAAACGTTGAAAACATTGGCACGGGATATAAAAATTGTTTGACCTAAAATTCTACCTCAGCATCGCAATTTCGATCGCATACAGCACTGAATTGAATGAAAATTGAAATGTGAATACGATGGCTTCGAATAAAAAACCAGGTCACCCTCTTTCTAAATGTGCTTGGATTTAAGTAAATACCTATTTTATTCGAATGGCGTGTAGTTAAGCCGCGTTTACGCTCCGATGTTGTGTAAATAACGTACAACAAATTACTTACGTAACTGGCGTAATCGTTTTTTTCGCGATTTTTGTGTATTTTGTTTAATTAACACAATTTGTAGTTACATAACTGGATTATTTTTAATGGTATATTGTTAAATGCGAAAATTGTTTATAATTAAAGACACAAAAGAAACAATAGAATGATTGTACAATTTGTATTTTAGTTTGTTTAAATGCAGATTTATATATGTCTTACGTATTTCATCGCACAGAGAAACACAGATGTAATATTTATTATACAAAACAACATGCAGTTGTAATATTCCACAACTGTGAAATCCTACAGAACACTATGACATATGAATCATAAAGCGTCGTAAACAAACTGTATAAGTACAAAAATACAAAAAACAAACACACATCGCAAAATACGAATCATAGCACGAACGACGCAACCTATATAAGTCCACAAGCACAATATTTTAAATCTAATTTAACATTCGCTAAAAAGTTTGATAGGTCGGTATAATGTGGCAGGGAGCGCGGTAGATGGTATCGAGTGGCTTCCTGTCCACGGTACAATACCCTACGGAAGTGCCGGCGCGTGCGCCCATGCAATCTACCGTCGTCGCGTCGCGTCGAGCCCCTTACTATAATGGTCCGTGAATTTTTATTGACATATAAAAAACCAAATCACGCCGCAAATGGTACAGGGTATAAAACATATATACTTTAGAACATTTAAGAAATGTAGACGAAGTTTGTTGCATATTTTTTTATTTGAATTTGTTTAAGTAAATATGAATATTGATTGATACGAGTAGATATTTTCTTTTGGTTTAGTCATTTAAACACAACAAGGAACGCAAAAGTAAAGTTAAAAGCAAAAGTATTCAAACACTACTTTAATTTATATGCCCTTTAGTCAATAACAGAATAAGACCTTAAAACGCAATGCATCTGTAAAAAAATACACAATACTGAAAGTAGATCAAACATGTATGAATCAATAATGAGGATACGTAAACAATGCCAGTGTTTCCTTCACAGAACACAATTCCTTTGTCGGTAGCCGTGTCAATGTTCCACTGGCTGCCTCCCATTCACCGTTCCATTGTTAAACCACCATTGAAGGATATAATTGGTAGGTCATTTACAGTACAATACCGTACATTACGGGTCTTGCCGTAAAAATCCTTTGTTTCAACTCTTTTTAAATTGCAAATGATGTCATAATTTAGAGGGAAACGGCTAATTAAAAGCGGGGATGCACTTGCTATCTGCATAACTAGTTCCCTTGTGCATTTGCTTCCTGGGTGTTCTTCCAATTACCCAGGATCATAAGGCTACGATATTATGGGGAGAATATTACTAACTTAATGTCGTTCTCGTCTAATAGACATTCTGGAAAAGCGATGCAATATTTTAGTCGAATAACATTGGTTAGCTTATTATTTTCTTGTTATGTATGAGTGTTTTTTTTTTATTGCAATGATTGACTAGACGAGCAAGCCGTTGGCCTGATGTTAAGCGATACGACCGCTCATAAACAGTAGCAACATTCCACTGCGCTCGCCATCCTGAGACATAAGATGTTAAGTCTCAATATGTCCAGTAGTTACTCTGGCTACCATGGCCTTCAATCCGAAACACAACAGTGCATTTACGCAGTGTTGTTCCACGGGAGAAATAGACATTGCGGTGGTACCTACCCAGATGGCCTCCCACATATGAGAGACCTACCACCAGTAAAATTATTATTATTTTAAAACCTGTTATTTTAAAATATCCCTTTTATAATTGCTAGTAAAGTATACCATGAAGGATTAGTACCTTGGTTACATCTATGTATGTGTTATGATGGGGAAAATAGTATTAATATCTGTCGTTGGAGGGAACAAACGTGATTGCAAAAAAAAATAGCATTTTAATGGTTTTCATACCCACATATTAGTATTTCTATAACCCTTTCAAGGTTATAAAGTGCTCCGAGGTTCCACAAAGCATTCCTGTGCAATACCTGTATACATTTCTAAACCCTGCAACTCCCTAACCTCATAAAAGGTAGTATTGATTTCATATTGCGCCATTACTCGTATCCGCGTACATATCCCATTGTCTCGAATGGTGTTACGCGAGAGGCTTCCTGTCTATCCTTTTCGCTCCTACCTCCGTCCTCTTCAACGGAATATATTAAGAGAACGGGACATCACAAGTGTGAAAATTTATATGAGAAACTTTTTCATACAACATTCACATGTGTTTGAAATTACCAAAAATCACAGCGTGAAAGAAAAGGACACATGTGATAGGAGGGCATTGATTAAGTATACAAGTAATTTAGTCAGTACTTGGAGGTTAAGAAGATAGTAGGTAAGATCGTATATCACACAGTAAAATTTTACTTTATAAATTATATTTATAAGGTGCAAAGTACAAGAAGCTTACATGTTGTATACTTTTTGGGCCCAAGGTGTCGAAATAATTTCTATGTTTTAAAAGCAATAACAATGCGGGTCTTCTCATAAACAATAATTTCGAAGGGTGTTAACAATGACAGAATACGTTGTTCCGACAAGGCAACACATGGTATTGTATAAAAATAGATTCGTCGAGCGAGATGTGTCTGGGATGAAACAATGTCATCACAAAGGTTCATTGTAGATCGTCAAAACACTGTAAGTTCCAAGGATTGATATACACCTTTTATTTAGCTAATATAAACAACAATTATATACTAAATTGATATACAAATATACTAAAAGAATATATCTAAAACAGTGAGAAAAACTTTATTACATTCGAAAAGCTGCTACAATTGTCGCGTCTTTTGATTTTAATCAAAGATGTTTTTTGATTATTTGCAAATTAAATAATTCAAGCCAAGGCATGGCAAAAATCGAAGCAGAGCGTATTTATTAAATTAATCTCATTTCGACTTATAAAATCCAGCTTGTTAAAGCATAAAGCTTCCTGTAATCAAATAATTTGCATGCAGTCTGTGGCTTCGAAAATTTCTGACCAATTTGTGAACACAGTGCATAATTTACTACGATACAATGTTTTGTAATTTCTTATTTTGCTACACGCCATTACCAAATTGAGTATGATATTATTTAATATTAATCATTTATTAAACAACACTCTAAAATGAACTTTCTGTTGTAGATGGAAGACGTGCTCAACACAGTACAATATTATACAAATTGTTCTTTAATATTTCCTACTCATATCTTTACATTCCATACTATTTGTAATTGCATAGTTTTTACTTTTAGATCATATATTACCTGTTTTACACTACTTACTATTAATGATCCCAATCTCCAAAAATCCTAGCAACATCCGTCATTTCCGTCTACAACAAAATGCAATTTAAGTCGTTGGTTATACCGTCTGGCTCCGTCGTGAGTCTCGCTGATTGATCTCGTTAGACGGCAGGATACGCGTCAGATTCAATTCTTCAAAGGGTTATGGGTTTTACTGAATTTATCGCGACGTCCCTTGTAGCTGATTTGAATACGCTCCGCTTGTTACGGCTACGACTGTCGGTGTTTCAGCATGTGTCTGAAGCATTTCAACAGACCAATGGCAAAGCTTTGGATTTATCTGGTTGAATGCAACTGCTTTTCGTGCGAATGTGTACGGAATTATGTTATGAACGTCAAATTCAACACTTTATAAACTACACTTTATGTTCTTTAAATATTATAGATTTTAAATAGTTGTACGCTACTTACGTTTCGTTCCATTCCGTTTGAATATATTCAATTAACAAATTCAAAGTACAATTAAGAGCGCCTGTACAATTATTTTGTATAAAGTTTAAATAAAAAAATAAATAAGCTCATAAAATAATTAAGCAACAGCAATTATGCCCGCATGTGTGCTTGTGTTGATTCAGAGATGAGATTGACGCGAGTTAAAGAGAGCGTGTGGGAAACAAAACAAGGGTTTCCTTGTTACATATAAAATAGAATATTTATAATGCTCGCCCATTGGTTGACATCGGGTCTCATATGGTGGCTATAATTTATCCAATTTTTCGTCGATAGCAAATAGTTAGGTAGCTAATCAGTAGTAATCAGTTGAATAACCGAGGTGAAAATACTACTTAAATATTTCATCATATTCTATTTATATGCAGACAATGTATACAAATATTAATATTAAAGTCTACATTTACAAAATATTAATCAAAAATCTTAATTGAAGTGAAATTTCGTAATGAACACCTCGTAGAAATTGCGTTGTTTAATTTCACCTCTTACACGCGTTAATCACACCAAGGACTAAATGAACGGCTTAAGTCTAGACTTACAATTATAATACCAGTAAACCTTTGTCTACAAGTTGGAAACTGGAATATTAATTATAATTTATAACGTTAAACGTCGGGACGTGTAAATCTTGGAACCGAATTTCTGAAAACAATTTATGATTTATAAGCGTTGAACGTGTACATATAAACTCTTTTTTGTTTTACTTTTACATACTTAGATGGGATCAACACAAGTATTTTTTTGCTAGTTGCAAAAAATGTCGTAGATTTACAAACGTCTTCTTGTGTGGTGCTAATCCTTCTGAGAATTGTAGATACAAAATATATGATTGTACTTTTGGAATTGAGAAACCGAAATAAAATTTATCTTTTTTTTTATTCCACGAATGGCGAGACGTACATGCCGTTCGCCTGATGGTAAGCAATATGACTGCTCATGAATAGTAACAAAACCAAACAACACTTTGAATTACAAAGCAATGCTTGCCATTCCACTGCGCGCGTTATCCTGAGACGTAAGATGTTAAGTGTCAATATGTCCACTTACTCTGGCTACAATGTTCTTCAACCCGAAACACAACATTGCATTACACTGCTGTTTGATGGGATAAATAGTCATTGCGTCGGTACCTACTCGAACTGCCTCTCACACATGAGAGACCTAAAACCTACCTAAAAAGTATCTGTTCATAAAAATAACCCAAAATCATATTTCAAATTCAAATTAATATTTTTAGTGTTTTAGTAACCTCGCGTTACATTTTTATATTTAATTCATTACTTAATTATGAATCATTAACCACAGATTTAAGTAAATGTAAAAAATATGATATAATTTAGAAGTAAAAAAAGTCAAGGCAATAAAATAATTAGCATTGTATTGTTTATATAACAATTTTAATGACTTCTTTGTTTAATAACTTGACTAATAAGATACCAACAAACAAAACTGTAAAATAAGTAATAAAATAAAACTCTTTGGTAATTATGATTAAATTATCGACGATGTTTACAAACATTACATCAATATGGGCTATCTCTATTGACAAATAATATTTACTCAGTAATGAAGTAAGCGGTGAATCGAGATAAAATGGTTCTCAGAAAAAATATTATCACATTGTAAATGCGGTTATATTACAATACAATAGTAAATAGAAAACGGTGGATTCATTCGATTGCATTAATGTCAATAGTCAGTTTGCAGAATGAAATATTATTTGAGACAAAAAAGAGGAAATATGTATTTAAATTATGATTATTTATTTGCATCCACGAAATTATTCACAAATATTTTTAGCGATTGCATTATCGTCCATATTCAACTTATTGCCATGCGTTTAAAATAAGATTAATTGACTTCTAGAACTAATCGTTTTCCAAAGAAATATTTCTTCGTAATTGAACAGCATAACATCATTAGTTAAAGCATTCTGTGCATCTTATTATTACTTTATATTATATTACGACTATTATAATATCACACATTAATTTGGACGATATTAATTTCAACTCTTAAAGCCAAGAAGGACGGATTATTCCTAATAAAAGTTGGAACAGCTTAAACGCAACGATGTGCAGAGGCTGAGCAGCGTTTATCTAATTTAGTTCGGGCAGCCAGATGAACAAAGTCCTCAGTTTTAATAGATTATAAGCGCATGCACTATATACATGTACATGAGTCGCAAGATATATTTGTGATTTGCTTCTACATTTAGAACTGACGTACCATCCCGCTCATGAACATTGAGTTCACAACAAAAGATAATCCGACATAACATGAGAGTACGGGATATTTTAATAATATTACGCAATTGAGTGCATCCGTTTTTTGCCGGATTATCATTCAGTTCACAGATTGCTTCGTTAGTGCTTTTCCTGTGTTCATACGTAATAAGACCTTAATTTTATAAATCGGATTATTAAAGCAGAAATTTCGCTCTTTAATTAATTTCATTCTCTATTCAAATAGAGTCGAACGTCTGTTTATTTTTATTGATTTTTGTATAAACTTTATAAAGCAGCCAGCGCTCGGAATTAAAACTCCTGAACAAGCACCATGAATGCAAATAAGTACTTGGAAAGTTTCTGAGTATTTTCTTGTTTATTTTGGGTTAATAAATTTCCGCGTACCATATAAACTTCTTTTCCCAAAATATTTTGAGAAATAAATGAGCACCTTAAATACTACTAAATTCTTAAAGTTGTTACTGAAATAACAAAATTTATTTTTATTATGTCCACGGTATAAGATTTTGACCATCATCATTGTTATAATAAAGGTAACTACTGAAATGTCAAATAAAGATTATTAGTCTGTGGTAAAATCAGTAATAAAAAAGGTTGTGTAACTGTCATGTCGTTTTAATATAACGCTCCATAAAATACTAAAATACAACATGGTGTCAGGTGTGGATTTTATTAGTAAAGTATAATAAGACTAGTGTAAAAGTATAAGAAATTAATTATGGCGAAAAGTGATAAAATAGGACAACAATCAGTGATGGCACACAACATTCAACAGCCACCACCTATGTCGGAAATTGGCAATATGTCCGACAATTGGCGAGACTGGAAACAGTCATTTGACTGGTATATTACGGCTTCGGCGAGAGAAAATTCTTCTGGGCGTGAGAAGTGTGCTTTATTTCTGCACACCATCGGCAAATGCGGAAGGGAAATATACGAAGAATTGGATTTTGATACAGAGGAAGTGAACGACTATGAAATATTGTGCAAAAAATTTGCTGACCGATGCGATCCGCAGAAAAATATTAATTTTGAGCGCCATTTGTTTTTTGAGTGTTACCAAACAGAAGAAGGATTTGATAAATACTTAGCCATACTAAAAGTAAAAAGTAAGTCTTGTAATTTCGGAGATTTAAGAGAAAGTCTCATATTAACTCAAATGATTCGAGGAATAAAGGACATCCAATTACGTGAAAGACTTCTTCGGAAGCCTGATTTACGCCTACAAGAGGCGGCATCATGGTGTCGGGCGGCTGAAGTCGCCGGCGAGCAAGCGATGGCGGTAAAACGCGAGGAGGCGCCCGCGCGTGATTTAGAACAGTTAGCCGCAAGTGGAACCCGAGCGCGCAGCCGCGCCATGCTGGCGCCTGCGCAGTTTTCGCGAGGGCGCATGCAGCGTCCTCAACGTTGTATAAACTGTAACTATGTGCATGAAAAAAATCGTTGTCCTGCTTTTAACATAGATTGTTTTAAATGTAAAAAGCGCGGACATTTCGCAAAGTGTTGTAGGCAGAATAATTATATTAGAGAAATTAATCAGCCAACTGAAAACGTCACTGTATCTGAAGAATTAATCATTAATGGAGTGGAAGTGAATTCTATAGATAATAAAGGTTGGTATGAATGCATATTAGTAAATGGTATTTCAATGCATTTCAAGTTGGACTGTGGTGCAGATGTCTGTGTGATGTCTTTAAATTCCTATATACAAGCAGGATTTTGTAAAAAGTCATTAAAACATAACCAAACCATACTTAAAGAAGTTAGTAAGGCAGTATTACCCGTAGTTGGTTATTTTGATGCAGAATTAACATACAATAATATACACACAATCCAAAAGATTTATATACTAGATATAAATTGTAATAATTTGTTATCTAGAGAGGCCTGTGTTAGTCTTAAACTAATAATGCGATTGAATGAGGTGTGTTTTGGTACAAATAATTATTTCTCAAAGTATCAATCTGTTTTTGAAGGAATTGGGCAGTTACCAGGTGAACACAGATTAATTTTAGATGAAACAATACCTCCAGTAGTAAGAAATTCACGAAATATTCCAATAAAACTTAAACCTAGACTGCGGGAGGAATTGGATCGCCTATCAAAACTAAATATTATAAAACCAATTGATGAGCCCACTGATTGGGTGTCAAATATTGTACTGGTTGAAAAGCCGGATGGTAAATTGCGCCTATGCCTAGATCCCCAACACCTAAACAGTGCCATAAAACGTAGTCACTTTCAACTTCCAACATTAAATGATGTGACTGCTAACCTATCTGCGGCTAAATACTTTTCAGTATTAGATGCCAGTAAAGGATTTTACATGATATCGCTAGATGAGCGCAGTTCCAAATTATGTACGTTCGCCACACCATTCGGCCGATACAGATTTTTAAGATTGCCTTTTGGTATAACTAGTGCCTCTGAAGTGTTTCATAATACCATGTATAAATTGTTTGCTATGCAGGGGGTGGAGGTGTATATTGATGATATTTTGGTACATGGCAGCACGATAGAAGAGCATGACTCAAGACTCAAAATAGTACTGCAACGTGCCCTGGACAATGGAGTGAAATTCAACCGGAAAAAATGTATATTTGCTGCTAGAGAGGTAAAGTTTCTTGGACATATTTTTGATGAAAATGGTGTTCGGCCTGACCTTGAGAAAATACAAGCAATAAAAAATATTCCTGCCCCAACATCAAAAAAGGAATTGGAGAGATTTTTGGGCATGTCTAATTATCTATCCAGATTTATTCCTCTTTATGCAGAGCTGTCTGAACCATTAAGGAATTTGTTAAAAAAGAATGTAATATTTGAATGGTTCCAAGCCCATGAGGAAGCATTTAATAATATAAAGACACACATTCAAAATGCACCAACTCTAAAGTATTATAATCCCAATCTTCCAGTGACGGTGTCTGTCGACGCGAGTGCGCGTGGCCTCGGAGCATGCTTGCTGCAGGCCGGCAGACCCGTCGCCTTCGCTGCGCGAACGCTATCATCACCAGAAACGCGCTGGGCTCAAATTGAAAAGGAAATGTTAGCAATAGTATATGGATGTACTAAATTTCATCAATATATCTATGGGCACACTCAAGTAATTGTAGAAACTGACCATAAACCTTTGGAAGCCATTTTTAAAAAACCGTTAAATGATATACCTATACGCTTACAACGTTTGCTATTAAAACTTCAAAGATATACACTAATTATAAATTATGTACCAGGAAGACTAATGTATGTTGCTGACACCTTGTCGAGGGCAGTGGTTGAAGAAATTGAGGATTGTGATAGTAAAAGCATTGATGAAACTGTTCAAACACAGGTAAAGTTTTTAATGTCAATCATAAATTTTAGTGACGACAAATTAGAAGCAATAAGAGATGCCACATCTAAAGACTTGGGTTTATGCTCAGTATTAAATTATTACAACACTGGTTGGCCGCATACCAAGAGTATTGTAGAGGGATATGCCAAGGCATACTGGCCGGTGAGAGATGAGATCCACTGCATTAATGGCGTAATGTTTCGAAATGACAAAGTTATTATACCAGAATGCTTGAGGAAAGAGATGCTAACACGAATTCACGAAGGACATCTAGGAATAGAGAAATGCAAAAGAAGAGCTAGGGATGTATTGTGGTGGCCAGGAATGACCAGTGAAATAGAACGCACTGTGCGGGGGTGTGAAGCGTGTGCAGAGCGGCGCGCAGAGCAGCCTAGAGAGCCGCTCGTGCCGAGGGCATTGCCAGAGGCACCATGGGAAATGCTAGCGGCTGATATTTTTCAGATAAAAGATAAATATTACTTACTTGTTGTTGACTATTTTTCAAAGTATGTGGAAGTGACATCGCTTTCGAATCTCAAGAGCCTAACTGTTATTGACAGATTAAAATCCATATTTGCTCGCCATGGAATTCCCAAAAAATTAATAACCGATAATGGATTACAATTTGTGTCGCAAGAATTTAAACAATTCACTGAAAAGTGGGAATTTAAACATGTCACAAGCTCACCGTATTATCCTCGTTCGAATGGTTTGGCGGAGCGTAACGTACAGACTGTAAAAAATATATTGATTAAAGCCGTTCAAGATGGAACCGATCCTTATCTGGCGCTATTAAATTTTCGTAACACGCCAATTACTGGCGAAGAATGGTCACCTGCTCAACTCTTAATGTCTAGAAGATTAAATACTAGATTACCTATTTGTGAGAAATTGCTACAGCCTAAAACGTATGATAAAGTCAAATTTAAAAATATACGCCATTCAAAAAATATAGACATGAAAAAATATTATGACCGTGGGACCAAACATTTAAAACCTCTAAGTAATGGTGAGCAGGTGCGCATTCGGGATCCAACTCAAGGGGGAACTCGATGGTGTCGTGCCAAGGTTGAAAAAACTGCAGATGAACCACGTTCATACTGGGTTCAAACTCCTGACGGTCGTCGCTATCGGCGAAACCGCCAACAAATTATGAAAACAATTGATACACGCACAGAATTAAATAATAATCGACAGTTAAACAAAATGAAAATAAATTACTATGATGATCTGGACGACGGTAATGGAACAGAGGCGCAATCTACTACAAACAATATTCGAGATAACACGGAACAAGATAATTCTGTGATAGGTGCCAACCGTTACACTCGTTCAGGTAGACGAGTTCGTACGCCAGATCGCTGGCAGTGGTGAATGTAATAGAGTAATGCAAACAAATCTATAGAAAGTATGTTTATTATATATAAATAAACACATTCATCACTATCTAGATATTCTTTTGTAGCTATATTAACTTTTAAAACTTATCACTTTAGGAATAGAAGTATTTTTAGTTATGCATATTAAAATAGTTGTTTAAGTATTAATGTAAATGTTTTCTAATAATTTTACATACTTGTTATAAGGAAGGAGATGTTATAATAAAGGTAACTACTGAAATGTCAAATAAAGATTATTAGTCTGTGGTAAAATCAGTAATAAAAAAGGTTGTGTAACTGTCATGTCGTTTTAATATAACGCTCCATAAAATACTAAAATACAACAATCATCCACCCATCAGCCAAAGGAAGTCCACTGCTGAACATAGGCCTCCCCCAATGATTTCCACAGAGACCTGTTGGAGGCAGCCTGCATCCAAATTTGATTTTGACCAAAGAGATGTAATTATTGTCTAAAGATCAAAAGGTTAGTAGGCCAGTCTGATGACTTATTGATCAATCTGTCATCCTTTGTTCTTGGCCGTCCTATCAATGCATTAATGCTTGATCATTGATAAACAAAAAGGTTTTTTTATATCAATGTGCTTGATGGTAAATTGGTTAATAATTTTAAGGCCTAACCCTCCTCAGTTGCGCGATTCGAATCGTACGATTTTAATAGTTGAGAAAGTAAGAATGTATATGGGCGAACACAATGCAATACAAATATAATTATATTTATTAACACTACTATTTACGCAAATAAGTAAAAAGCGTTCATCCGGTCTAGTAGCTAACTCGATGTTAATTGTACTACTCTACTAATTGACACTTTTTTATGTGTAGCTCAATTGTAAAATAAATATTTGAATTATATAAGCCCGCGATTATACTCACGGTAATAATAACAATTAAATGAACACAAATACGATGTCCTATCGAATAAGCCAGAATATTTTCTCGAAGCCCCAAAATCCGATTACCTTTGCTATCCACGTGTTCTCTTTTTAAAAATCATAAAATTTAAAATAGGTCAGCAAAAGTAGGTCACACTCGAAATTAATGTTTACATTTTAATTCAATATTTATATCAATCAATAGCGTTCGGAAATAATTTCTGATGATACGTTCGCGTCGAAACATTTAAAAATCAATTTAATCCGGAACCGTAAACACGAATGTAATAATAAAATTACACGTATACTCCGTACACAAACCAATCTCGAGTCGGGAATATTTTATGATCATACGAACTGACAGTTAGTTAAAGAATGTATATTTTTCTTAGTAATACTCTTGTATCGTGTATTACTAAACCAAAACAACCAGATTAAGGGATTACTTGCGCCTCGTGAGGTGGATTTATGACTTCAAAACTTAATTAGAAATAAGAATGTTGAACTTATGTTGTTTTATGTTTATCGCGTCATTTGTCTAGTAGAGGTATACATAGATTGTGAACCGTGAGGCTTTGAATTCGGTTCCCAGACCAGACTCTCCCATTAGTGTATTTTTTGTGCGTTAGATTTCTTATATAAGTAAGATAGACTAAATGAGACATACATAGATGGGCCATAAGTTGTCACTAATATTCTATCTATATCCATAAGCAATGGTTTCCCGTTGCTGTCCTCCTCGGGTTGAAGGGATAAGCATATTTAATTATAAAAAAACTTTAGCGTACACTATAAAAGTGATAGAGTCACACTGTTATCAGTCATGACTTGGTATGAATGAGCAGGCTCGTCCGGGGCGGTGCCACTTTCTCACAGGAGATCGACATAAAGCGAGAGCTTTGTTGTCGCGTTTCGTTCGGTGAGTGATACTGCTGGATGCCAGAAAGTGGGAAGAGACCACTTCCCAGACTTCTTCCTTCCGCTTCCCTCCCAATTTGATGCACCGGATCCATGATCCAAGCGCTATGAATGTTCATGGACGGTGGTAACCACTTACCTGACTCGTTTTCCGAACATCTGCAATAACAAAAAAAACACCAGTGGTACACATGGAGATGGTAGAGAACATACAATGATGGTAGAGCATAAGTACAAATGGCGTTTGTTGTTCTTTTATATAAGTTAACAAATATAAAAAGGTTCCTGTAACTGGTTATTTCGAACACGGTTTTAGTGAGAAGAAAGAGTTCTTTAATGTGTCTGCATTTTCCAGGCTTGAGATACTGCAGTTGTTCCGAGTTATTTTATTTTAATTAGTTCTCTAGAGTTGTTATTTTTAATAATTATTAAATATTCACTCGCTTCAAATGGTAGGGAATATAAATACAAAAAGCCATAAAGTTCTGCATTCTGTACCTAGATGACCTTGTATTTTTGCTGAAGATTTTGTTTGCCTCGATAATAAGAAATCAAAAATAAAAAAAGAAATAATTTCGCGAATATGTCGACGCAAGACAGACGAACAGTCGTAAAATCTTGAGATAAATGTTCCTGCAATTCGCATAAATATGCCGACCCCACGTGTGAGATGTAGGCAGGTATAAGAAATGCATAAAGACTTTGTTTTATTGCATATTTAAAGATCTATTTCGATGAGGAGAATAGGAGGATAGCTCTAATGGGTCTCTGGGAATCCACAATTTAAAGCATTGTAGTTGCTTTATTTATACTTATACATATCAAGATACATAGTGATTAAATATAACAAATTGAATTAAAATAGTACCATGGGTGATATCGCATTGACCGCTTTTTTTTTCTTAGCTACCTTTGGATGAACAGTAATTTCAGATTGAGAAATTGGGTGACGTGCAAAAAGACTACATTAACATTTTAATATATTTATTTCAGTTTTCTTGATTATTTTATATGTACGAGAACGATATAATATCGCTTTTATCTTTACACCTGATTCGCTGAGCCATAAATATAATTTTCTACTGAAGCGTTAACTAACGTAATCACTTGCGTCTTAAATGACATGTGGCCCACATGTTGAATTAGAATATGCATAATGTGCTTTATCTCGAAAAGAATTAAGTCCATTTTTATTTATCTTGACGTTTTTATCGTTTCAGATCGCAATTAATCCTGCAATCCAGAACAAGTATGTATGAATAATAATTTCTTTGTATTTTTTAACACGTGTAGAATTTATTATTTTGTTTGATTTTTGATTATAATTATAAAAACATACTATGATATTATTATTACTCTCAATCGTACTCTCGATTGTAGAGGAGGCCCGTGCCCTGCAGTGGGACGTATATGGGCTGATACAGACAGACAGACAGACTATGATATTAATGTATATTGAGTCAGTGTAAGTTACGAAAATATGTGTATATATCTAGGTTAAAAAAATATGTATATTACTGTAACTATATAAAAATACTATACTTACAACTGGTTTCAAGACGATACCATGATTTTGCACTGCAAAGTCTGGTATAAATGTAAAACTTGTATGTATTATGTAATATGGATATAATGAGTAATAATAATAATAATACATCATAACCACATAAACATACGTTTCTTAATTAACAAAATAAAAATACCGAAAATTGTCCAAGCCATCCTTTACTAAAAATCTTCCTGAAATAAAGAAACTGCTCAACCGTATCACACTGCATATTCCAGCCCTTTGTAAATATGCTAATTCATGAGTAATAGGCTATTTGACTGTATAAAAAATATTGACTTATTTGTTTCCATCCGTGTACATAATTTAATTTTAAAACATATTTCATTATCATACATTAAAAATATTGTATATTTTGGCTAAAAAACACAATTATAATTTAATTTATTTTGAGTTCGCGCCACGTGATCGTAAACGATTTTAATTGGCTATGACGTCATGCGTTTGTATGAACTACTCACATACAGGAAATGAATGGGATTGATAACGGCATAGATGTAAATCAAATATTAAAAATACCTTTAAATCGAGTTATTTGACATAAATACCCGTGAATTAATAATATTATCATGTCCAATGTAATAAAATGTGAAGAAAGAAATATAATTCTATTTTTTTTTGACAAAAACTCATTGAGATATACAACTGGAGGGGATCTAGACCAAATAATTTGGAACATTTGCAAGGGTACATGTACCCTTACGCTGACAGTCGGCTATGACAGTTGTCATTTATGCTATTTATTCTAATTGCTTTAAAAATACCGTACTCCCAACTGAAGACATGTAAAAACCATTCCAGTTCACGTGAAAAAAAATATAGAATTTAATTCCATACGTAAATTAACGATAATTTGAATAAAGTAGCAAAAATATTAATAAATTAGATTATGTACCAAAGCCGCTTTGACAAATGTCATATTTTAACAAAATTATAGAATAAGATTAATGTTACGGACAATTAGGTAAATATTGAAAATTTCCTTTATTTATTTTATTTAATATATTTATTATCAGATACATTAGATATTGTAAATATATTTTTTCACTATCCATATTTTTGACACAAAAGTATTTTTTAGTAGGATAACTCAATACGCTATTTGACTATTTTCTGAAAACCATACCACATTATGAAGTGGAGTCTATAGACTTTACAAATAAAGGTTATTTTTAATTACTATATCTATATCATTTAAAAATAAATTTACAAAATACACTGAATAATTACATTGTCAAAACACTCTGTCTGGCAATGTGGCGTTCAGTTCGTAAACATCCATTCCAGAGATTCGTTCGCATGTCACCTATTCTCTAATCAACCATAGATCAATCAATCAATCAATAGTCCGAATGAGGTTTTGTCAAAAAAATTAGATTTTTTTTTCTTTCTTCACATTTTATTACATTGAACATGATAATATTATTTATTCACGGGTATTTATGTCAAATAACTCGTTTTAAAGGTATTTTTAATATTTGATTTACATCTATGCCGTTATCAATCCCATTCATTTCCTGTACGTGAGTAGTTCATACTAATGCATGACGTCATAGCCAATCAAAATCGTTTACGATCACGTGGCGCGAACTCAAAATAAATTAAATTATTATTGTGGTTTTTAAACAAAATATACAATATTTTTAATGTATGATAATGAAATATGTTTAAAATTAAATTATTTACACGGATGGAATCAAATAAGTCAATATTTTTATACAGTCAAATAGCCTATTATACGTTTTGTTGTTTTTAAAATCTATATAATAATATAGCTTTATAAGTTATTAAAAATGTATGATTATATTGAGCTTTTATATTTCGTTTTACTTTATTCTGAAACATTAGGTAACAAATGTAACAAATATATGAAGTGTCGTATCTGCAGCAATGCCGACTTGATCTATAATATAATCCGCTTTAGTTGTAATACCTCAATGCAAAAACTCATTCGGACGATTGACTGATTGATTGATCTATGGATGATTTAAGAATGAGTGATATATGCGAACGAATCTGTGGAACGGATGTTTACGAACTAAACGCCACATTGTCAGACAGAGCGTTTTGACAGTGTAATTTTTCAGTGTATTTTGTAAATTAATTTTCAAATGATATAGATATAGTAATTAAAAATAACCTTCATTTGTAAGGTCTAAAGACCCCGCTTCATAATGTGGTATGGTTTTCAGAAATTAGTCAAATAGCCTATTACTGTTTTATGACAGTAAACAGAAGGCGTCCCGTAGAACGTGAAAATTGACCTAAATTCTGTATCAGGGAAGCGTGCCGAGTTCATGAGCAAATGCACATCACAGAGGGGGATTGTTTTAATTGTTTATTTGAAACACGCTGACATTCCGCTTATGAAATCCAACCTTTTTGAGTGCTGGTCCAACCAGTCCTGTTTATGTACAGGTGCGTTTTCAAATGCTTTGGCTCATTGTAGCCTTTTCAGTAGATGCCTTTTCAAACGCAGAGGCATTCTATACATCATATACCTATAAATTCTTAAAACTTTATACGTATTTATACTTCACAGAAATATTATATTTGTCGGCACAGACACAACTGCTAAATTGAAAACTTATTAGTATCTATACCAATGGCCGTCAATTCATACATTGTAATTTATTTTATTTACTACCCCATATGTTACCTTGTCAAAACAACATAATCATTATTCTTAGAGGTTATTGTTTACGAAAATGTCCTACTTTATTACTTTTAAATACGCATGTAAATGACTGCTTTTAATTAACATTCATTTCGTAAAATCTTACAGTTACATGTAAAATTAATTTCTTCTGTAATTAATTAAACAGGATGAATTCGTATATTTTTGATACAGTATACAAAAATAGAATTTCATTTCATATAATTTCAAATACTTATATGTATGTTCCATACCAACTGCGAAGCTTCTATATGAATAGTGATGAACTCTCTAATGACATCTCTGTATACGGATTACGAACTTTAGAAAATGTTACAAGTATATGTCGAAACATTTCAAAGGTTAAAACATGCGCTTATTAGTATAATGCATTTGATATTTACAAAATCTTTAATTAAGTAGTGGTAATATACGTCCTTAATACTAAAGAAGAAACATAATAAAAGAATCCATTTGTCTATTCAGTTCAGCGACCTAATTTTACATTCACAAAACCGAATTCCGAACAAACGAATTTTTACAATGCTTTAAGAATATTCCACGTCAAGGGAGACGGCGAGACTTAAAAGCCCTATTTGAACAATGCGCTTTAAAATTCCGATTTAATTAAAATGACGTCGACTGCGCCTCATCCCAGGACAAAGACAAAGTAAAAAAGTAGTTAACCTAATTTGGTACTAGATTGTAGTCATACATAGTCCTGTTACGACGGGACTCGTGTGAACGTGTAGGCGGTAAATTCACATGACTGGTGACCACCATCGAAGATCTCCACCACTTCAAATGGCGGCAAATATTCCAAAACTACCCCACATCCGCTTGAACCGTGGGGGAGGTCTAAACAAAGTGGACGCTCTCTAAAAGCACGGATTAGAGCACGTGTGTGGGGTGTGGGAATATTTACCCCCATCGATGCAAGGTGCTACTGTGCTCCTGCAAATATGAGTACGTGAATTTTGTACCATTTAATTAAATCTCCGGCGTTGAGAGTTCATTAATTTGTCAATTTACTTGGAAAGTATATTAATTTAATTTTATACATCTCACTCCACTGCTTGTCAATTAAAAATATGAAATTATAGGGAGTTTATTAATCAATTTACTCTTAATGTATACATGAATGTAAAATCAATTTACTTATCAAATAAAAATGCGTCAAGTTTTTAAAATTCGAGCTAAAATCGGGCAGACGTCGTCAACAAGCGTGCGCTAATGCGAACCGAGGGAATGTAGTTTTTTACAGCACTATAACGTTTTTCGAACCCAACTTCACCTGTGTTTACTATTTCGCCATCTGTTGTATTACACATGTGGCAGATTTGCAGGAGGAAACAAGTATATTAAACTTCCGCCGATGAATTTTTTTAAGTGTGCTCTCGAACAAAAAATATTTCCTGTCGATGCATTTGTATAATGAGCATTTATTGCAAAGCCCGCAAGGTGTTAAGCCACATTGTATGGGCTGTGACTGCAGAAGACAGATTTCGGACATTAAATTATTTTAACAAAGCAAATAGGGTTTTATTATTTGTCATTTTATGTAAGGTCCTATCACAAAATCAAATCTGCTATTTTTTAATGTGATATATGATGTATTCACCTTTTTTTTTTTTTCTTCAAGAGGAAAAGCTATTAAGCTGCCCTTTCAGTACCCCGGGGGAGGCCGAAAGGGGTATGTCAGTGTCTCTGGCCTTCCAGCCCGGTACACACGCGGATATTGTGTCCGAACTGGGTCCCTAGCAATACCTACGCCAGCATACTGACTAAAAACCTCTTGATAACCCTCATACGCATTGTGGGCAGCACCGGACATCCCAGGGCGAAGGGCGCCCCGATTTACGTCCGCGAACCGCCCCGCGCAAAACCATTGCTGGGCCTTATGTTATCATTATGAAGGCCCAGATTACCGTCATTTACACCCCCTTTTCGGACGCCCGTAAAGCTGTTATGGGCGTCCATGACGGAGACGAGGCTCCATCACACGACTCGGAGTCCGTTATACGCGAGGGCGCACGGCCCCCGCCGTGTGCCCAGTGACTCCGATGACCCCTTTAGGTCGTCTCTTACGACGGGCAGAGGATACCGTGGAGGGATTCTTGTACCCCCAAACCACAGGGTAAAGGATAAAGGCGTCGGTTCAGCCGGTTATTACCCGGCGCCTTCTTCTTTGCAGGCGGCGAGCGGGATCGTTCCGCTCACGATCCCGATCTGCGCTCTCCTTCTGCGAAATTACAATTTCACAGAAGGAGAGCATTGCCTGCCACGACCTCCGACTCTCGACCATGGAGGGAATCACGACCGAGAGCGAGAGGTCTACTCCGACGGCTGCACGGAGTATCATACGTTCATCACCCCAGGCTGGACACTCCGAAAGAGTGTGCTGGGCTGTGTCCTCCGCGCAGTTGTCACAGTGATGACACACGGCTGTCGCTTCCTTTCTCGCCACCCGCCACAGATATCTGCCGAAGCACCCATGCCCCGATAGGACCTGTGTCAGGCGGAACGTCATCATGCCGTGGCGCCTGTTCAGCCACTGGTCTAGAACAGGACGCACTGCTGCAATGGTCCACTCACCAGCACTAGGATTGTCCAGCCTGGAGCGCCACTCCTCCACGGCGGCCACGCGCAGGGAGGCCCTTTTAGCCTCAACCTCTCTGAGGGCTGGTAGTTCCCCTCGGCGAGACGCTTCCTCCCGCCAGTAATAGACCGACGAAAGGGCTTTGGCGTCTATGTCCCAGGGAAGAAGACCAGCCAAAACGCAGGCCGCCTCATGGGAGATCGTGCGATATCCTCTGATCATCCGCTGTGCTACAACTCGTTGCGGTTGACGCAAGAGGGCAGCACAGCATCTTCTCAGTGATTCAGCCCAAACGGGACTACCGTATAAGGCCATCGATCGCACGATTCCCGCTTGATGTATTCACCTTGAGCTTACCTTAACGTCTCATCATATTTTGTCTCATGCCGCCATTTATAGGTTAGAAAATATTCTAAAAATACCGCTTTAATTTTGGTGTAGTTGGGAATTTCTAATTTTTCAATCACATCTGTGAAATTTCGATTAAAGAGGGAAGGCTATAAAATCAAACTTGTGTTTATTAAATATATTTAATGAAAACATCCACTGCCTAGACACAAAAGCCGCTCTAAAATAAAAGAGCTCAAAAGACATGCCTCTGTTGTAAAACAAGTATCTGTTTATTACTTACTTTAATATTGCATTATTGTTCTTTCAAGTGTACTGTGAATTATTATCATCTTTTAACTTAATGAAATCTCTTTGTGTTGGTCAGCAAAAAAACACAATAATACCCAGTAGGTACTTAACGCTCGGCGTAAGCATTTTCTGTAAAATTAATGTATTGAAATATATGATAGTCCTAGATGGCTCCATTTTTCTTGTTAATTCATCTTTATTAGTTGTCATTAGGTTATTTCTCCTTTATCTATGTGTACTTTGATGTATTTTGACGTGATATAAATTTTACTATTGTAATAGTCACTCAAATGAAAATTTCGTTTCCAAATGCGGTGTAATAATCTAGATAATGAATTTACAATCCTTTCATAACACACATGGTCGATAAAAACTTATACAGAAACGCTCTGCTGCAAATTATTTGCAAAGTTTAAAACCACCTTAGTAACCTTCTCTTGCCCCTTACCCTTCGCAGATCCTCATCAAAGGCTTTATGCTAAAACCGCATGTTAAACTCCTGAACATACTTGTCAAATACACATATGAATAGCAAAAACATAAATAAACAGATACATAATACAGCATAAAGGCATAAGTAATTTATGAATATAGCATTTAAATAACAATCAAAAGTAAGTTTCTTACATTTTTTTATTAATAAAAAATAAATTAAAAAAAATGTTATTTACACCTGAAATTTAAATCTCATGAAACGGCACAACTGCATGATCGATAACGCAACATCTTTTTCAAAGCTTGCCACCACGTTTTATTATTGTGACTGCACGACATTGTATTTTGCAGAGGTGTTCAATCTACGTAAAAATAATGAATTGATTTCACTTTTATGGTCTGTTTCAAGTATTCTTAATGAACGATAGTTACGTATGTCGATTCTGGTAAGATTCGTTCACCAATTATATTGTTCTGATATATTTCAGTGGAAAAGTTTATAAGGATCTGAATATTGTTGCCAGTAAATATACTTCTCACTTCTCAGAACTTTCGCCTTTCATGAGGGACTTAATCCATCATACACTTGTCTAGACTGGCCCAGGGGTAGGGTATATTTTATTTTACAAAAATAACAGTCTTTCTGTTCCTAAAAGCAACAGAATACTTGTACAGCTTACAAACTTTCACACATGACATATCGTTTATAAATAACGATCAATACAGCCTTGTCAAATTTAATTTTATCGCCGAAATATGTATGAGATGAACGCGACAATCGTCCGTGTTCAATGCAACATGAATAATGCAGCTGAATAAAGAATGCTTAGTGGTAAAATGTGACATTTAAGTAAATCATGAACGGAACTGCATAGTACCGTTTATTGTTTGAATACCATTATTTATGACTCAAATGTAACTGCATTTTTATTTAAAAAAAAACGGTGTCCACTACGAATCTTATTTAAAAAAGTAGCCTTCGGCTTGACTCGAGTGGAATTTTATCAGGATTAAAAATAGTCTATGTACCTACTAAACCACGATATGGCTTAACCACTCTCAATTGTACTTTCAATTGTAATTCGTAGAGGAAGTCGTGACCTGCAGTGGGACGAATATGGGTTGTTTACAGACAGTAACTAAATCAGGATATAAGCTATCTGCATGTCGAATTTTGATGAATTTCATTTACCAATCACAGCTTCTTGAGCTAAAAAACATATACAGTAACTCATAAACTTTCAAACCCAAAATATTCCTATAGTAGAAAAAGGCTATAAATCGATAAAACCCCGTCAAAACACACAGGTATAACATAGCCATTTCTTTCTCTAACATCTAAATTTAAATTCACAGTCTAGCCGTCCAACTATAAGCATAATACACTGCAGTAGTCTATATATTATGTACTTGAGACAGTCTCCCCTAACTTTGAGAGGACTGAGGTGTTACTTTAGCAAAGAGAAATTCTTCCGGGCAGACAGAAAGTTATATTCAATGGAACTTGTGCAGTTGGTACAATGTACCACGGCACATTACTAACTTCTGGCGTCATAATTATGACGTTTTGTATTTATGTAATGTTGTAAATAAGTAAATCTGGGGCGTAGTTACACTAATTAAAAGTACGTCACAAGGCTTGTAATGAAAAACAGCGCTGATTCTAACAAAAACGTTGGCTGAGCTAAAGCCTATTCCGGCACGTTTTTCATACAGTATTTTTTTTTATTTTTATAGGATTCATATTATTTGTGCCGTGTGCCTTACATTTTGAATACATATGTTTACTTATGTCAGGGGAAAATATTGTACACTTTTTTTCACCAATTCTCTTGAAATTTCGCTAAAATAAGAACCGTTTTTGCATCGTAAATAATTTATTTATATCCCACGTGATGACATCATAGGAATATTACCACCGACTATTGTATGACATCACGAAAACCACAACTATAAATACACGCAATAACAAAGTTTATGCTTCGTGCGTATATAATCCGTAAGCTTTATTTTCTCTGTAATACATTGATGATAATTTACTCCAATCGGCCAATAGCCCAAGGAAATTCTTTGCAGGACATGCATATGAAATGCATGACACTCGGAATCTTCGTATTATTTTATTATACTAGGATGATACAGTGATTACAATCGATATGATTGCAATTAGAATGCAATCAGATCCAAAAGACGCAATTATGCTTGATCTAACCGTATATTCGTAGGCCGCACCAAAAATGCTACAACTTACGAAAGTAATTATAAAATATTTTCTACCAGCATACACAGTAATTGCTGGACTATTTTGGACGAATATTTTTACCCCACCATCTTGATAAGGTCTCTGGCACTTTTTATTCAGGAATAATAAGATTCATGAGGCTTTCAAACATATGGACCAGACGCGGCTGCGAATACAGGGTATATCAAGACTGCTACCGAAAACGAAGCCGGGTGGTAGTTTAAGCGACTTCAGACACGATGCAACAGAAAAAGTTGCAAAAAAAGCGACAATTTTTTTTTGTATTTTTTTTTCCTATGACCATATTTCGGTGGTAAATACATTTTTTCCTAAAATAATAGTGTATACCCTTTTATTTATAAATAATCTAAGGTATAAAACAGTTTAAATTATTATTTTAGCAAAAAACTATGGATTTACCACCCAAAAATGACGATATTTAAAAAATCATAAAAAATAATTGTCGCGTTTCTTTGCGAAATTTTTAGTTGCATTGTGTTTGTAGTCACTAAAACTACCACTCGGCTTCGTTTTCGGTAGCAGTCTTGAGATACCCAGTATATTCACTATCGTCACGGTTTCAAATCCCAGGGCACAACTCTGATTTTTCAGAGTCTTGTTTGTATTGATATTCAATCACCACGCACTACAATGGTCAAGGATATCATCGTGAGAACACCTGCGTATCATAGCGATTCGTAAGGATTTTTATGGTAGGTATTTAAAGTCCGGCATCCCGCACTAGGCCAGCGTGGTGAACTATATGGCGTAACCACTCTCAATAGTACTCTCGATTGTAGAAGAAGCTCATGGCCTGCAGTGGGGCGTACATAGATTGACACAGTATGAGATCTTATTAACAGCAATATTTAGCATAAATGCCAACCCCGAGTATACCATATTGTATCTACACTTAGGCTATGGTATATTAAATTTCTTATCTAGCTCAACCTCAGGTTGTAAGTCAACTGCAAAGATTGCTATAAACAAGTCTTAACGAAAGCCAGCATTCTTTAGACCGATACTTGAGGTATGATAAACCGAAAATTATTTGTTGCTTGCAAATTACAAGTGAAACTTCTTAAAATTGCCAATTTGTTTATATTTCCTAAAGAAATATTATACACAATAACACGTAATAGGGAATGTTAGCGAATCTATTTTAAATGTTTTTTTTTCTAGTCTTGTTTAAAAATAATTATATATACTTTAATTATCAAAGATTAGGATTAAATTGCCGCCTTAGAAATGCTAAGGCGATATTATTTAAAACCTTACATATATGATTTAATCTCATTAGATTTTATTCAAAGAAAAGATATAACATTATCTAAGTAATTGTGTTCACAGCCCCACAATAGATCATGATTAACCTAAGGGTCAGAAAATAAATGTTGAAAAGACTGACATTATCTAAGATTAGCCGAGGAAGGTAAACTTTAATTAAGTTTAGAAAATCTCCTCACACGCGATGTAGGTATTACGCCGGTTTAGGAACGTTACGCGCATAATATATTAAGCCAAGATGAATTATGAGCGCTCTAATCTGTCCGAAATTTTATCTCCGCTCATTGCATATAGTCAATGGATGGGATCAGATGGGCGAGAAAGTAGGTCGGATATTAGGGGACAGAAATGAGCTCGACACGGCCAAGTGGGTCGCACACTCGCAGCTGCAATACTGGGGTTGCCAGACTTATGGGCCGTCATCCGTTACCCAGATGAATTATTGATATGACACCACGCAAACATGAATCTTATACGCGGTACGTACACTTGACGAGAGTGCAATGTTTTGTTATTTCGCCTGAACAACTTTTATGACGAAATAACTCCACAATGCTTACTTCACACAACAGATGGTGTTTTGAAAAGATTGTTTTGGTATTTCTGTACACAAATGTCTCAGATTTTCTTCTTGGAACAGGTGGAAAACATAATTGAAACGTCAAGTTTTGGGACAAAACAACGAAATTTTAAGATTGTATAGGATACAATTCTCTTTGTTGTTTGTGAGGCGCACAACAAATTATTCTGATATGTTATCTATTAATGTGCTTATGTTCATAGATAGACGTTGGTTTACCACACGTGTCCTATAATAAAATACTTACGTTAACAATAAAATTAAACAGTCCTGATAACATTTATCATGATAGTATTCTACGTCAATAACTCCCACATTAATGGAATAATATTACTTTTGATGTAATTCATATTCGATTATCCACCTCTTCCTTGATCGTTACAGGACTTTATATAATTCTATGTGAATTTGCTGTCTCATATTAGGTACAAAACCTTTTATACGGTAGGTATATCTACATATATATTATTATTTCATTGAATGGCGATTATGCCGTTCGCCTGATGACAAACAAAAACCAAACAACATTGTATTACAATGCAATGCTTGGCATTCCACTGCGCTCGCTATCTTGAGACATAAGATGTTGTCTCAATATGTCCAGTAGTTATTCTTGCTACAAGAAGATTATAGAACACTAACCATCCGTAGCATATTATAAACTCGATACGCAGACGTTGTGATAAAGCGGACTATATCTTACGAGACATTGCAGCCATTGCCAAATGTCACCAGCCGGGACCGACAACCCAACGTGCTCTTCCAACTTCGAGGAGATTTATTAGAAACTTTTAATATTTACAATTTTAATTGAGCCACGTAATTTAGACACCTTAGCATTAAAACAATTCCTTGTACTAAGATACGATTTATAAAAATTCTATGTTATGTAATTCCGTCAACCCGCATTAGGCCAGCGTGGTGGACTATATGGCCTAACCACTTTCAATCGTACTGTCGATTGTAGAGGAGGCACGTGCCCTGTAGTGGGACGTATATGGGCTGATACTGATACAAATACTAAGATAGATCACCTCCTCTGTTCTTCTCGGTTCCTTACCCTCCACTTACCAGTTCATTGTAACATGACCTCGGTTCTATGTAATGTTGTAATAAGATGGCTTTATAGTTTTATGGCCAACCGTATAGCCACCACCCGTTTTTAATCAACGAAACAGTGGCACAATTTCACATCTAAAGTATCTTTTGAATTGTTTGCACAGAACTCGCAGTCTCTCGTTTTTGCCCTACATTGTTCTAAATGGTTTTTCTGTTTAATTATAAAATTAAATGTAATTTATTGAACTGTACCCCAAGCAGGAACATTTTGAAGTATCGTATAGTAATAGTATCGTGACAACGATTACTATACTATTACTATTCCATGTCGGTAGCATGAATCGATTAACCATACTCTCGTGAACTCGATACTATTACGTTACGATAGTGACAGATAACCTAGGGTAATGAACGAATGTTATTGAATGATTCGTGCGGAATTGTCGTTCACTACGTGGGTAAATTAATTTATTATTATTATAAAATAACAAAAAAATATAAAACATGCATTAATGTCGCGTTGAAAGGTTATTGGAAATAAATTAATAAGCAAATACATATTTCTTGCTTTTATTCCGCAATATACAAAAATGACTCCAATTAATTATGCGTTTAGATTTCCGAACGTAGCTTTTTTTAATTTTATTAGTTGTCAAACAATTAATGCAAATTAAAAACTCTCATATTATTTAAGTTATAGATAAAGATATGTAGGTACATATGTTTTATAAAATCCCTCTACATTTTTAAGGAGGAGAGCTTTATGAAAGTATTCTCTATATTTTTGCTCGTTAAGTTCCTCGGCAATTATTTTCACATATTATATGCTCACACTTCTCTGCCCTAAGAGCTTGCTCGACTAAACATTGACTTATAAGCTCATAAATATCACATAAAATGATTAAGTAGGTACGCAAAACGAAAATCAAAGTTCCATGTAAATATTTTATTTATAAGTTTTTTTACAGTTTTAGGTTAGGTATGTTTTTAACTACAATAAATTCCAGACTTTCTATATATCCTCATACTTGTTCGCAAGATTCCCAAGTTCGTTGCTCCGATTCCAAACAGTCCATAGTCTAAGAAATAACCTTCATATTTGAGTTAGGTATCACAATAATTATAACTTCATATCGCAGCATTGAATTTCATATAACTAGCGAAATACGGAGTAGATAATTACACACAATAACACTAAGGCATCGGGAAACACTAAACATGACCGTAATTAACACATTTTTCCTTAATTCGATGTGTAGAAATACAAAAATATACTCTCGATAATGTTCTCACGGTAAAAATGTCGGTGACAAAACAATCGTATTTCTCGATAGTAAATCGGCGATACTATACGTCAAAAATTATTCCTGCTACCACTTTTCATACATTTGAATAGTAAAACTATCGTTATTACCATACTATAGTATCGTAAACGTTTCCTGCTGCCATAATTTAGTTCCAAATACGCTCACAATGGCGCTGTTCAAATTCCCATACAAAATTTTACTATTACGATTACTATACTATACAGCCAAATGTTCCTGCTTGGGGCACTGCTCTTCAGACGTCTCGTATTACAACGCGTTATCGAAGGCAATAAATTAAGTGAATGCCGTTTATGAATTGCTCCAATTTCTTATCTCCAGTTCTTTTTTTATGAATCCAAACGATTTCTGTGAACTTTTAAATAGGATATAAAAAATCAATCCCGTTCTTTTTTATGAATCTAAGTATTTTCGGTGGACATAAAAAAAAGTTTTAAAAAAATAAGGAAATATCGTTAATTAAATTTCATCATTAAATATAGAGACATAATTAGTTGCCAAAACTCATTTATAATTTTCTCAGTTTCTGCATGGTACTTAATGTAAGCTGCTAAGTTCTGGTTTAGTAGTATAGGCAGGCAAGGCGTCGGGGACTGCGGAAATTCTTCATAGATTCCACGTGCTTCGCATAGTAACATAGCCAACTGGTATTTCTACATGGATATGAAATATCTTTGGATCCACATTAATGCATATTAAATATCCTATATTAATTGAAAATAAATTATAATTTAAATAATAATGGAATCCGTTTGTACAATCTAATACCGTTGTCATGATTTTGTATATTTATCCTTTCATTAGGTGAAAATAGCGGGCATTGCTCAGACCTCCGACCACAATATAGATTATATTGTTACCCGGATTACTCTGGATTCCTGCGAAATTACATTCAACCACCAAAACAGCAAACGGACTGTGAAATTCAAAGATAATAGAATGAATAAATTGTAAAATATATAGTATTGTATAAAAAAACACTATTTTTATAAAATTATATTACATCGTCAGATTGGTATGGTGAGATACAACTTGTGGTTCTTTGATTTGATTCTTATATATTTTATTTAGAGAACATAACTTTGCCAAGCCCGGTGTTTTAACTATATAACGATGAATATATTTAAGAAATAAGCCCAAATGTAGCCCACAGAAAAGGAAAATGTTATTTGCGTCAGTGGATTGATATTTGTTACTAATTTATGAGCTAGAAAAAAGGCAGAAAATAGTAAACCCACACTTTTTTTTCTATCAATAATCCCAACCGCTGCTTCCAATTGGAAACGCGTATGTAGTTTCACGGTTAGCGAATGTACCGTATCATACATTAAAATGACGCAAACAAACGTCATATCCGAAAATACGGAGCGTAAAACCGAAAATAGTATTATCTATTTAAATCGGATGGCAAACATACAGGACGCGTTCCCACGACACCCACGCTGACAAATAACCACTATTTGGATGAGCAAATACATGCGACTTAACACTAAATACACGGTAATGCTTCTACTCCTCCGCTTTGTACTAATATCCGTAAATACCTTTTAAGAAATTGCACTCCTAAAATTACAACTGTGATTATAGCACCTGTTTGTATGTTAAAAATGGATAATAATTTAATTTAATTCAGGACAACATTTGGACGTTGATAAAATTATTACTACGTTCTAAAATATTGTTATTTTTGTACCTCCCTGAATATGGTGTTGAGTAATTTATGATCATGTCCAGTGACAGAAAGACTACTGCTTAACAAAGGCCTGTTTCAAAGGCTTCCATATTGACCTCTTAGATTTCCGTCCAATGACTACTTGTTACTAATATTTTTACTTTTTTGGTGAACTTCTTCGCTTCGTTTGCTGTAACGTAGCCTCTACTCGAAAACTTAGCACACTGAATCGATTATTCGTTTCCTGCTATCAAATATGTGAAAAATTCGCGTCGAAAGAATAACTAAACGGGGGAACGCGACCGAATGGCAAATCTATTCCTGGGGAAACTTTTTATTTCCATTCCACGCTCGTTCCCACAGGAATTATCGTAAAATATGCTCGATCGATTTCACAGGCATTCGTAACTGCATGTATGAAATTGTATACATACATATGTACATAAACTTGCACTTTTTTCCGGAAGGGGTAGGCAGAAGTGCTACCAGGACACCCATGTTTCTCCTTATATTCCGCGTTGTGTTCAGTCCCACGATGTGACAGGGGTCGAGCCTCTCGCCAGTACGTAAATTCCTGACTCCGGGCGTAGATAGTGAATAGAATTTTTTTAACTCGGTTTGCCCGACCCGGGATTCAAATCCGAGATCTCAACGTGGTAATCGTAGCGTATTCCAACTGCGCCACCGAGGCAGTCATATGAAAATATAACAAATATAACACGTATACTATTCATAACAGCGGAAATTGATACAATATCTGAGGTCAGACGACAAGGTCTAGTTGTTGAACGCTACAATTCATCGCCTGACCTTTCTGATAACATTTGTGATATGGCGAACCTAAATAAGATGCAACGCATATTCTGAATATATAAACACTAGGAACATAACAATAAATAATTTATGAGCCGGCAACACATCGATGGTCGAAGTTTTATTTTTCTTCATGGGCGGCAGAGATTACTTGACAACATCAGATGACCTGTTTGTCCATTTGCCAGACATTAACATAACTAACCAACTAAAACTATTAAAAAATCGAAACTAAGGATTGAACCCAGAATCTGGCTTTAAACAACGGAATTATGTTAAGAGTATACAGCTACGGTAAATTATCATTAGAGAAATATGTAAAGAATTGATGCTAATAGTAGTACAGGCAATGAAGCAACGGGTTACTCTTGTCCGCAATGCATAATTTGCCAGGAGTTTTTTCTTTTCATGAAGAGGTGGCATATGACCCCACTAAGTTAAAAACCCAAAATACTTACAAAAATGGCGTCCGCTAGAGCCGCCATTTTGGAAAACGCGTTTGAAGCCATATCTCCGGAACCGTCCACTTTAGGCCCATCATGCTAAGAACCTTTCTTGTAGACAATTAAATTTCCCATCTTTTGTGTTCAATAATTTTTTTTGTACCATTAACCGTTCGCGATTTACAATGTTATTAATTTTCATTTTATACCTTTTTTACAATAAATTTTACATGGATTTTTACCAAAATTTACTATTTCCTCATTGCTTTGTTCCCTTATGCCATCAGTATTTAATTAATTACGTGATAATCATGGAGAAATCATTGGATTTCATAATTACGCTATGCATCCTTCGTTTCCATTGACCTTGATTCGGTAGTAAACCATTCAACGCGCGATAACTTCTAAAATATTGATTTTAGAGAAAAAAAGTATGGGTAAAAAGTTGTTAAGAATTTATTGATTTAAAAGTTTAGTCATTAACAATTTTTTGTTTAAACAATTATTAACAGAGATATGGGCAATATGGGCAAAAAGGCAAGAAACGAATATTAATAACCTTGTAAATCGCGAACGGTAAATGGTACAAAAAAAAATATTGAACAAAAAAGATTAGAAATTTAATTATCTACAAAAAAGGTCCTTAGCATGATGGGCCTAAAGTGGACGGTTCCGGAGATATGGCTTCAAATGCGTTTTCCAAAATGGCGGCTCTAGCGGACGCCATTTTTGTAAGTATTTTGGGTTTTTAACTTAGTGGGGTCATATGCCACCTCTTCATGAAAAGAAAAAACTCCTGGCAAATTATGCAGGAAAAAATGCTTCGTTGACTGTACTATAGTATGATATGCAAAATATTATACCACAATTTCATATAACAGTTTTAAAAAGCGCTGGTCCACACAAATTGCTTTTTAATGTGGAAAGGCAACATGCATTCTATATAGCCGTAATAAAAACGAATTTGCATGTGAAATATTAATTTCATTGTACTGCAATTTGAGTTGCAAATGGTACAGCCATGCACCGAAAACATTTTTAGGTTTACTGTTATTCCTCTGGTAATATTACTGTTCCTAATTTCGTTTTCATGCTTTACCTGGTTGATTTCTTCTAGCGATAAGCCGGCTTGTTGTTTCATGTAGTTTATATTGTTTATTCCTATAAAAACCTTTCAATAAACACTTAATATAATATTTATTATTTACCATCCCTTAATATAAGAACTTACTATTAAAACGCCAATCTGCTACTATTTATGCAAAACAAATACAATATCAATAATATACTTTAAAACCTTCTTCTTAAAACTATATTACTTCTTACGAACGACTTTTGAATTCAATTTGAGCGAAAAAGACAAAACATTTGATAAACTGTCTTTGAATAAGACTAAATGACTACTTCGCATACACTATATTCACATAAATAATAATGAGTATTTGTATCCACTATCACAGGACAGCTATGCTGCAAATAACAGGGAAGGTCGCGAGTAAATTGTAGCCATTTCTCTCCGAGGCAAGAGTCACGTATAGCAGTTAGTTGAACGCATCCGGACACCAATACACTCTAAATTTTACGGGGTTAACAGCTCAAGTTAATTACTCCCATGCTCACGATGTCCAATCATACCAGAATATTAAGAAGAAGTTAATCGAAGATCGATTTCATATCGCATTATGACCGAAAAGATGACCTTTAAAAATTCTTGGTATCACTATGGGATTTTCCAAATAAACATGCTAACAAAAAAAATGTTCTACATTGTTGATGCCTTATTATTAAATCTTGATTCAGTACTTAAATTGCTTTTCTAAATAATTCACGTAAAATGCAGCAGACATTATAAATACTATGCGGTTTTATGCTTGGTTTAAGAGTATTAAACGGCTCGGTAATCCTTCACACCACACACGAGCAAATAGAATCAAGTTTTAATACATTCAGACCGAGTATTACGAAGCAATTAATACCGAATTTCCAAATGTTAGCTTAACTCCGAAATCTGCGCGTAATTGTCGGGTTTATGGTTTGAACAACTGTTGTACGGTTAAGTTCTCAGAACGTATATGTTCGACAAAAATATAATCCGTTCGCTTTAAAACCGATAGCGAACTTCGAACTCACACCGGTTTTGTCCATATCATAACCAGAATGTTTGAAAAAATTCGGTCAAGACACAGAATTTTAATATTTTCTTCATTAAAGATGCGCAGTTTATTTCTTCCGATGACCTTGTTATTGAATTAATGTTAAATCTTGGAAATGACGTTATCAGCTCCATGGGTATTAAATAAACTGTGATAACTTTTACATACATATATAAATACACGCCTTTTTCCCAAAAGAGGTAGGCAAAGGTGCTACTAAGATACCCACGTTTCGCCTTGTGTGTAAATAATGTAGAATCGAATCTCGAATGGAAAGCTATCACAATTAGCTATTTTCTAAACTGGTTAAAAGCATCAATATAAATGTTGCACCAGTCAATGGTTAAAAGCAACTAAGAGCAAGTAACTGATGGTAAAAGCAGTGCAATCGAAATCATCTTACTTAGGCATGAATATATTTAAGTCTACAGTAGTATGCTAACTATGGATAAACCTGATTAAAGGTCTACAGCTCAAGTCGCTATTTCGCACAAATATGTAATAAATCGAGCCAGTAACTAATGGTCTCAAAACCTTTATTACTACTACAGAATGCTGTCTTCGACAGCTTGACGGACAAAACCAATTATTATGGAATATAAATCCAGCAGTAAAGGCGTCAGACTTCAGGCGTTAAGATTTTACTGATTGTAGGTATCTGATATGTGTGAGGTCGGCTGGATAGATACCACCGCAATGTCTACTTCTCCCGCCAAACAGCAGTGTAAATCCACTGTTGTGGTTCGAAATGAAGGATATTGTAGTCAAAGAAAATACCAGACATATTGAGACTTCGTATGTCTCAGGATGGCGAGTGCAGAGGAATACCAATGATTTGTAAATCAAGGTGTTTGGTTTTGCTACTAATCATGAGCGTTAGTATCGTTTACCATCCGGCGCACGGCATGCTCGTCTCGCCATTAATTACAAAAAAACTTCTAGTATTGAGCAGGTCGTTGTACATCGAAGCTATGTCTAATCACACGTAACACCGAATAATTACCGGGAAATTGACGTACCTTGACTTCAAACCCAGCTGTTTGTTTGTCGAAGGCCTTCGTGCGTCACGGTTTGTTCACTTCGAGGTCGATTTTTTAGACTTTGTGACAAGTTGCTTATTAAAATAATAATGATGTCGACAATGTCGGAACAATTCAATTAGTCGACGCCAGTGGCGTAACTACACCATCGGGGGCCCGTGGCAAAATCATCGGATGGGGCCCCCCCTTTTTGTATGGAGAGGAAAACTGTTAATCTTATTTTCCGATACCCCGGAGAAGACCGAAAGGAATATACCGGGTATCTCAAGACTGCTACCGAAAACGAAGCCGGGTGGTAGTTTAAGTGACTACAAACACAATGCAATTAAAAATTTCGCAAAGAATCGCGACAAATATTTTTTATGATTTTTTAAATATCGTCATTTTTGGGTGGTAAATCCATAGTTTTTGCTAAAATAATAATTTTAACTCTTTTATACCTTAGAGTATTTGTAAATAAAAGGGTATACACTATTATTTTAGGAAAAAAATGTATTTACCACCCAAATATGGCAATAAGAAAAAAATTACAAAAAAAAATGTTGTCGCTTTTTTTTGCAACTTTTTCTGTTGCATTGTGTCTGAACTCACTTAAACTACCACCCGGCTTCGTTTTCGGTAGCAGTCTTGATATACCCTGTATGTGTCACTGGCCTGCCAGTAAATTGAGGCCAAAGCGTGTCCGTAACAAAAACTCTACGCTAGCATACCGAATAAAACCCTAACCTCCGCATTTCGATCGGTACTACACATCTACTAGTCGAGTGGGTCGGAATGTGTCCCTACAGTGGTTCTTAAGATGTTCGCCCGGAGATAACCCCCGTACTCACGCGTCTTTTCTATTAAAACAACCTAGGCCCGGTTTCATGGAATATCGCCCATATCCATCCAATCCCCAAGAAGGGTGACCGGTCAGATCCTTCGAATTGCAGGCCAATTGCTGTCACATGCTGACTCTCCAAGTTCTTCGAGCGAGTTATAAATATGTAGCTCTTGACGTATCTTGAGGATCACCAACTGAGGGTCGTTCGGATGGTGATCTTCTCGTTTATCTCACCCACCATCAGGTGGAGGCATTGGATAGTGGGGGTGAGGCGATTTCGGTAGGCCTTGAAATTGTCATCTAGTGTGGCATGGCGTCGTTTTGGGGAAGCTACTTACCTGAGAAACTCTGAAAGTAAATCGCTAGCTTTCTGGATGATCGCAGCATAAAAGTCATATTGGACGCTTTTGCATCGAAACCATGACCATTAATTTTGGTGTTCCATAAGGTTCGGTGCTTTCGCCGACCCTATTTATCCTCCATATTAATGACATGTTGTCTATCACCAGCTGGCATTGCTATGCAGATGCTAGTGCAAGTTAGGCAAGATACATCTGACTACAGAATCTCTATCAGGGATCCGTTAAGGAAAGATGGTCTCAAATTTTATCAGAAATTGAGATCTCTCTAGGCCTGGCCTCTAAATGGGGTAAATTGAACATAGCACAATTTAACCCCACAAAGATATAAGTATGCTCGTTTACAAGCAAGAAGACCCCTTTTGTCAAGGAGACACTCTCTAAGCATCCGAGAGTATTCATTGACCTGAATTATTGATAAAATCGTACTCGCGATTGTAGAGTAGGCCCGTGCCCTGCAGTGGGACGTATATGGGCTGATACAGATACAGATACAGATTGATAAAATTGCAGTTTAGGTGTCATTTGGAAGGCAAGGGCAAATTGGCCAGCAAAAAGTTAATTTTATAATTCTTAACAGAGCCAAGCGATGCTTTTCGCCGGATCATCGGTTATTACTCTATAAATGCGACGATCCGGAACGAAGTGGAGTTCTGCTCTCACCCCTGCGTAGAAGCCCCAAAATACCAGCTCGACCCACTTGACTCATTACAGCGCTGAGCTCTTCGAATCATCGATAATCCCAATCTCACGGAGAATGTGGAGCCGTTGGGATTGCAGTGAGACTTTGGGTCTCTCTGTATAATGTATCAATTGTTCCACGGAAAGTGTTCTGAGGAAGACGGTGCCACTATCGCTATTCTCCCATCACACTTCCCGTTACCGCAGTAGAATTCATTATTTCTACCTGGAAACTATCCCTTCCCGGAAGTACGTTTCCAGTGTTCTTTTCTACCACGCACGTGCAAGTTCTGGAATGAACTCCCTGCTTCAGTATTCCCTGATCACTATAAGCTATCCTTCTTTAACCTAGGCTTTAAGAAAGTGCTCTCCTTACGGTAGGAAGCGACTTCATTTTGTTGGATCCCTGGATCTGCAAAAGTATATGAGCGGCGGTGACCGCTGATCGTGAGGCAGGCTGTATGCTCGTTACCTGCAGGCCATAAAAAGAACTCTACAACGAGACCAATTAGTCGTCGTAATATCTTTACTACGTCTACTACTCAGAAGCATGATATTGAAGTTTCGTTCTTTTTTAAACTAAATCCGCACTATAGTCTGTACATAAGAAAAAAAGTTAGTAAAATTCGTGTAAATCTAAAAAACTATTTATTATTATTTTTATGTATCAAAAATAAACCCTGGTATCTTTAATGGAAACTAAGAAAATATTTTTTGATTATCAATTTTGTTGGTAATAAATTGGCTAGGTTCTTCTCTGTTTACGGCCTCTCGAGTCTCGGGCCTGAGTGGCCAGGCCGCCGGGGGCCCCTAAGGTCGGGGGCCCGTGGCATTTTGCCCACTATGCCACCCTATTGTTACGCCACTGGTCGACGCTTTACTCGATAGCGTAAAGTTTTAACGAGTGTCAATTTTGAAACAGGAGTAGTTACTTTGTAAAAAACGCTTTGGTATAAAGTAAGTTTTAAATCACATACCGTCTAGTTATATATTCGACTGAAATCGGTACTAAATTAAAATTTTAGGCCTTTAACTAAATAGCTTGTGTATTAAATAAACGATTTTAATTTGTATTGCAGATACAAAGTTACATAGTACATACATAAATACACGCCTTTTTCCCAGAAGGGGTAGTCAGAGATGCAACCAGGACTCCCACGTTTCGCCATGTATTTTCCGTCCCATGATGTGGTAGGGAGCGAGCCTATCGTTATATCGGGCTCAAACTCCCGACTCAGAGCTAATAAAAAATAGAAAAATCCTATATCACTTTGCCCGACCCGGGATTCGAACCCAATACCACTTTGCAATCATATTGTACTTAAAACTGCATTACCAAAGCAGATACCAACTTACAATAAAAAAGAATCCTGGACTGATAGTAAAAACAAAACACTTGTACCGTGTACGATTACCTACTAATACTGCAGTAAAGTCAATCGCAATAACTACTCGTAGATGTGGAACAAGAAGAAAAGCATTCGGAGGTAAGTATGATCGGTACAATTTCTCGAGCCATTGACCGCAAATCGCCAACCTGCTCGATAGCCCGGGGTCATTTGCAAACGAGATTACTTACGCGCCGCACCGAGCGTCGTGAAGAACGATGCTCCCGATAAACATTTTTATATGTACTTTTATACTCCTTATTCTTTTTAACATGCCAACATTATATTTGCTAGTTAACACTTTTTCTTTTCTTTGAGACGTCATTTCGTCGGGCAAATAAGGTGCTCATACATTAAAACTGGTACTGTCATTTAAGAACGTATATCGTAATAAATAAAATAAATTAGACTATACCAGTGGAGCAAGTTGTAAGTCAAACTTGTACACTTTCACATTCGCAATTTTGTTTATGCAAATGAAATATTTAACATTTAAAGTAAAAGTATATTTTTTTACCTTAATTTTAAACTAAATCTTCCTTTTTATTAGTTACATAAAGTGGTAAAAGTAGAGTGAAAAAGCTTTCTCGCTAGAAAATTTATAAGCGTTATGACAAGTTCTCCGCTGCGATGTTATAAAACTAAAAGTAATGCTAACTTGTTATTTCATTACATCCAACATTGTATTACGAGAAATCTATTTTTGCACGTTCCGAGGATTCTTCTTTATTGCATCTTACATTTTAAACTTGAGTAATATGTACTGCGTAGTTTATTAAATTTTAATTTATGATAATAAAATATGGAATAGTATTTCCTATTATAAAATTTATTTGAGTTGACTACCTACCTGTTTAATAATTTTAGATTTAACTTAAGTAGTGTATAATTATATTAATCCGTATTAAATTAATATTTATCGACTATCCAGAAGGACTACCATATATGATCCGGTAATACGTTAAAAGTATTCTTTGAATAATTATGAGGTAACAAACTTACAAAAAAAACATATAATCGAAGAGAACCTTCTCCTTTTTTTGAAGTCGGTTAAAATTAATAACGTTTTACTAACAGTTGAGTGACTCGAACATTTTGAAAAGTCGCATAAACTTACGACATCGTTTCACATTATAAAATCATAAGAAAGTGTCAATAATTGAATCATCTCTAAAATAAAGAATAACTTTGTCATCCAATTATGCAACAACGGAAACAGCAACAGTTAACAGTAAATTAGAAAAAAATATTGGTTCTTTTGTCATTGTCGAAAAGGAAATATATTATAGAGAGTAACCCCTATCAGAATTGATAACAATAAATGAATAATAAAAAATCGCTTCAAAAACACAACATCACATACCTAGTCCTGAGTCCTGACCTCACATAAGGTCAATTAAATATTGTGTCGTAGGTATTAGCAACTTAGAGAGACTTTTCGGTCTCACAAACACCCAAATCCGAGACATAATATTTGTGGGTCTTACAAACATTAGTGTGGGTGTGGGGCTCGAACCTGCGATCTCTCATTTCACAGCCATTTAACCAACCACGCTACGGAGTCTGTCAAACAAAGTAACACAAAACTCCGTAACAGAGTACTAGGGCAGCATGTATAGTGCGAATGTAACACTAAACTGTGTGTATTGATTGCAGTCATTCGAGCCGAAGCCTGTCGACCTCAACACTTGAAATGTATCCCACACGTACATTTTAAATCAGTGTATGTGCAAGCCAACGGTATCGGTTGTGTTTCCGTCCGGCTTGCGAGGCGTTATCGAGATCACCCACTTGTCAGAACTAGATATTTAGGTCCTAGACTTAATGAGGTTGTACCTATTCGTGTGGGCTGCCGCGTACATTATTAACATAATTACTTAGTCGGAAACTGTAGACTTGCCGAAATGTCTTTGTTTAGTAACACTTTGCTGAGGATTGTCTTTGTCTACTGTTTGCCTAAAAGGGGTCGATGCATAATTAGATGGTTGTTTATTGGAATATTGGGATTGTTTTAGTTAGAAACTAGTTTGGGGCGTAGCTATGTTTATTGGAAATAAGTGTAGAATCATCTGGTGCCTCATTTAACATGCAAAGCCAGCGATACTGCTTGTTGCTACTTAGCAATAGCAGTCATTGATCGCTTTATAATTACGTAGGCTATTTTTAATTTTTTAGATTCGTTTAGTTAGTTTGAATAAAATTCATGCGCATTCTAAAGGATTCAATTTTATACCTACCTTAAACATTAGCCTTATTCATAATTCGTTTATGAACCCATTGTAGGTAGTTGTCGAATAAGGGCCAGCGCAGACAGGGACGGCGTGGCACAAGATTTAATTTTTTACCAAGCGATATTCATACTTATCCGGAGGAAATACAAAATACATTCCAATGTATTAAATTTATGCCGTGGCATCAAAAGATATTTCTCGATGCCGTAACATCAGTTTAAAGCAATGGAATTCCAGTAACCACAACCGGATAAGTTTGAATATCCTTTGGTAAATAATTAAATCCCGTGCCGTGCGGTCTCTTCTACGCTCGCCTTATGGCCGACTTTGACCAGACACTTCTTCTAAAATCGTACTTTATTACACATAAAAAATAATATTAATACACATAGATATCTTGTAATTTTATTAGCTTCTCAATGATCGCTTTCCCTACGGATACAACACCTGTACCATTGTAACACTACACGTCAACAGCCTACAAGAACGAGTTTCTTGCGAGTGTGATTGTTTTTATAACAGCGGACAAACAAGTATTAGATAAGATCGAGTTCGAGACGGTGTTAAGGCCCCACTGGTCATTGTGAAGCGCCTATTGGCCTACTGAACTAAATGTTTCTACTGTCAATGGCTTATATTTCATGAAGACACGCTTAGAAACTGGGTAAATGGTACGAGATTGTTGTTTGTAAATAAAAGGATGTCAGAAAATCTGATTTATTATTTTTGTTGTGTGAAAAGTTTGCTTATTTGAAGTTAATGGAAATAAAGAAAAACAGTTTTATTAATCACAAGCTATGAAAACGAAAAGTGTAAAAAAAGGAAAATATAAAAATAAGTTTACAAGTCGCGTCGTGGATGTTACAAATAGGATCACTCAACAAAAAAAGTTGCTATAGAATATGTTACCGTCCCTATATTAACATTATAGTCTTGTAATAAAACGGACAAAACCTGTATACATTATAACTAGTAATCTATATTTAGTAGCTGAACGTAATTAATAATTACCCATGTCAAGTTAACCTGACAAAAAATAAAGGTACTTCGAATAAATCTTCCTGAGCCCTTTAATTACTTTAAAGTCTCGTATCATCACTGTCAATCCTGCCTGTAAACAGACCTCGACATTTTCCTCTTCATGTTACCATCACTGCAAAATCATTTGAATTGTAAAAAGACTAGCAATAGCAGCCCATTACGTGCATGTTTACATTACTCTTTGAAATTAATTGAGTCATAAAAATATAAATATTTAAAAGTCCCGGCGCATTTAAACCGTAGAGCGAATATACACAGCGACATGCTAATCAACGCTTCATAGCTGGGAAGCTACTTTTTAATCCGGTTCTTTAAACACGAACCGTCCGGAGCGCAAATGGAAAGCAAATTGAAATTGTAGTTGACTTACCTAGTGGCCAGTGTGCCAGGTTCGGCCTCAATGTCATCGCTAACGGTAACTAGCCATCCTTTACAGCAAAACATGGATTTGTGTCAATATGATTTATTGCACCTGTAACAATAAACTATGCCGAGAATGATATACCGTTTTAGAAGCGTTATTAGCTTTTATGTAGGTGGTATTGTTGTACACATAAACATTAAAATTAGCTGTCTGTATGTATCAGCCCATATACTTCCCACTCCAGTTCACGGGTCTCCTCTACAATAGAGAGTACGATTGAGAGTGCTTAGTGCCTATAGTCCACCACACTGGCCTAGTGCGGGTTGGCGGACTTTACATAATATAGAAATTCTTACAAATTGCTATGGTATGCAGGTTTCTTCATGATGTTTTCCTTCACCGTTTGCAACTAGCAATTTATTTTAAATATTAAACACGAAATATTTTTTCTGGAAACCAAACCAACCCCACCCATACCAACGACTGAAACTCCTGTAAGCCAGGATCAATAGTAGCACGCATTTTACTGATTGCGAGCATTGTAGCTCAACGAATCTCTGGAAATGTCTGAAAAATAAAGTTTGTAAATATCGTCCAAATTCTGCTAATTACTCAACACTCTTTGTGAAGATTATCAGTTCTTTACAACCGATAATCATACATTACTGACTTTATAGTAAAATATAGGCATTGTATGGTGACTTATTGAGTCATGGGTATTAATACGAGAATCTTTAGTATCACACACTCAGAGTCAAACAGATGACTAGGCGCTAATATAAATATTTGTTCTCGAGAGGTGATCGAACACACAGCCTTTCATTTCTAAATTTTCTAATAACTTATTGCATCATTGTAAGATTTCAAAATACAATACTTTTAGCTCATTTAAAAGTGTATCAGTTTTGGCAGCCCTAAAAATGATATAAGTCCTCAACGTAATTTATATTCGTGTCTGGAATAGTTGGCAACCCTACGTAACGATGACATTGCCGCCGTCCTAACCTTACTGGTTATTGACTGAGGGTTTCTCACAAAGAGTCGTTCAACTTGTTCTAAAAATATTACATCGGTCGCTGGATTGATAAAGGTATTGTTAAATCATAAAATAGTTTATTTATCGCCTATTGCCAGCAAATAATCAGTGCTATTGTTATCTGCCTTTATTTTGCTCACACCACTTCTACGCGTTTATTTAAAAAATAATCGTTTTCTCTATATTTCGTTTGTATTTGGTTTGTACATTCATATATGAACTCACGCCTTTTTCCCAGAAGGGATAGGCAGAGGTGCTGGTAAAACTAGTACACCCTCGTTTTGTCTTGTTTGGTTTGTAGAAATGCTCTATATGGTTGATTCGATAAAGTCATTAGCATAATAAAGACTAACTATTTATTAATATAAGTTGCTCATGACTGTCCTAATTCCAAAGACACAATTGGTTCATATGGTAGTTTACAGTCTAATATTGGCCTCCAATTGCTACCATTGATCCCGAATGCTCCTATTACTGGCATATTACAACAGACGGAATACGGTCCTTCTTTAATGACGGGTCGATAGGACATTTTGAGCCAGAATATTTTTTTGATTAGGTCACCTTAATTCTTTAGGTGCGATATATTATCCTTAATTATATTTTTGTATATCTATCTTTTCCTTATATTCAGATATAGAGTAATAAATCCCTTGTGGCCCATAAAGTCATCATCATTACATATCACGGCACCGATAAAGGTTCTAATTGTTTACATAATTACATGTTATTACAAAATGACTGGGATTTGCCTACTCAACAACATTAAATTGTCATTTACACGTACCTAAAGCTAAAAGCCGGCGTTAAGTGATTCACGAATATCCATACAAACACGTTGATACCTGTATAATCCTTCCATTAACATTATAAATAAACTGGCTGGTGCCTGCAGCGCCATCTGCGAAAAGAACATTGGTAAAATCATTGTTAATGCAATTCTTAAGCGTCTATAAATTTCATTTATACAAATATTAATAATTAATTTTCTAAGTAATTTTGGTGCCTAGCTCACGGCGAACCTAAGCCTGAATTACGAAAACACATTTTTCGTAAAACTCTATTGATATTTGCTTTAATTTTATTGGAGAGGCGTCATGTCGTTTCAATGTTGCCATTTTTAAAATATATGCTTGACTGGCTTTCTTGCATTATATTTCTCAGATATAAATATAAAAAAATAGTGCAGAGAAGTGAGAACAGCAAAATAATCACTAATTAATTAATTAAGGAATAACAATTTGCTTCTGTCGCCCCAAAGCGCTATTGTGCAAATAATAATGTATAGTTGTCCCGTCTTTCCTTTTTATTTCATTGCACATTATATTACTATTAGATTAATAATTACTCGATGTTTAAATTGCGTGTAAAATATATTTTTTTACTTTTATGTGTGGGTCATAACTTTGCCTCACGGCAATATAAATGGAACAAAATACCATTAACTACCCACAGAGTTTGACAAGATATAGAAAATCTGTAAAACTTTAAAGTGGAATATATTTTTTCCTAGGCTTGCTACAATATTAAATCTTAAGAAATTAAGTTAAGGAATCCGAAATCTATATTTTAAAATATTTTTCATCTCAATACACACAAAAAAAAATACAACAAAAAAATGTATGGAGGATTATCATTGTTCTTTATATATTTTATATCACTTATTTTAAGTATAACTATAAAATATGGGACAACTTTAACAATTTGTAAGGACGGTTAGAGGTTACTGAAGTTACCGATAGTAAAGAATATAACAGAAGGCCGTGGAAAAATAAAGAACCTAATATATCGTAGTCCATAATTTATAACATGATGGATGGACCGGTTTACCCTCGAATATGTTGATAATACATACTAGCATTTAATGTACTAATTGACTAGTTTTTTATACATTGAGTTAAATTTAATTTAATTGCATTACTAGCAAGCTTTTATCCGCGATTTTACTTGCAGTGAATTCCAGTGGCTGAAAAGAGAGAGGCACAAAACATATTCAAAACTTAATTTAAAAATAATGACATATTTTGTTGTTGCGTTCGATACGATATGCAACCATATTATCGCATTTATAATATCAGCATGATGCACTGCAAGTATTCCATATCTTGGAATTCTATATCAATTTCACCACAACGCATAGAAATTCCATTCATGACATTGCTGGCTGCTACTCTAAGACATTCCTCAGCTCGCAAGTGTCGTCGGCTTTCACTAAACGCCTGATAAATAAGGTTTACAATTTCCTGCAGCCAATTCATGCTGGCCACAAATGAGCGGTTGCCATTTGAACGTGTTCGAAGCTTTTGATTAATGCTGCAACTCTGTTATTGGCCTCAGAATCCCCCATTTGACCGACTTTCCTTGCAAATAAATTGCTAAGTGAGGTATAAAGTTCTTATAAACGTGTTGCCACGTTAAGTTTCTCTGCATCTTTACCTTTGAGCCAATGAGGAAAATGTAACAACAAATCGGTTTTATAAACTTCTAGATACGTTATTGCTGCAAAAATATGGTAATACTAGCAACGAAACAAAAAAATATGTTCTTGTGCATGTTATTTGTACATCTATAAACTTTTTACAAAGCACGTCAATTTGTATTTGAGACTCATCGTATTTTGTAAGTCGTTTTTATAAAATATATATTCACATAATGACACTTGTTATTAATGATCACATCATTACTATTCAATCAATGGATCAGAAGTTAATTTATCAATATTCAAAGGACTAAAAACTAATCAAACATGAATTCAAACACTGATTTAGGTCATGTCCTGAATACACACGTAACTATGACACGTAATCAAGTATTAGAATCAATTAATTATCAACTGATTAAATGTATTATACAGTTTTATGAAATAACATTTATAATTTATTTATAAATGTTTACATTATTACAGAGCTATCTATTTAATACAACAACGACATTATTCAAGACTCATTATTAAAAAATACATAACAAAACGTTTTTGGTGCCTCGTCTCAAATCAATCGCCTCACACAAAGCACAAACTATTACGTTATTTATTTGGTAAGCTCATTAACCACTGACATCTTTCAAAATCCCACTTCCCATATTCAAATCCTAAACGTAATTCAGTATTATTTTCCATTTCATTGTAAGATATTACGGAGACCATTGAGCTGAGTTTAATGGCATGTTGGCTTTCCCACGCAGATGTTTACTATTACATTGCTTCCAGAAACAGAATAAAGATCGTTTGATCGCCGGATCAAGGACTGGGCTTACCAACTTAACGAGTAGTGAATCAGTCTTGAGTCTTGACCTAAATTCAGCCTTTGATGTTCCAAGAGAATTTAATAAAATAATTACGATACTTGATAGGGATTTTAGCACAAGCAATGGAAACTTAATACAGCCTTCGTTATAAAAATACGAGTTTAATATAAAAATGAATTATTGCTTCGAAATAATATTTGACCCTTGAACGTGACTCGAATCAAAACTTCAGTATAAAATCGATCTAATATTTTTCGCCTTGCTGTTCAAACTATAATTCACTCGCGGTGTTATTACCTACTACTATTTTATGAGCCTGAGTAACCATGATTTTGATTGTAAAACTTACATAAAGAGAATTTACCAAACTGCAACCGCAAACTTACTCAACTCTTCTAACCGATACGACAATTAAAACCACATCCATAACCATCGTCTGAACCAAATGAAATTCATGCGACAGCGCGCTGTACCTACACGTCTGTCCCACGCTTGTTATTCCAATAAAGTCTTGAAGATTAGCATACAATAATTCATACGGCAACTTCAATAAACGAAGCAAAACGCTGACTTCCCGTCCCCGAGACCTTATATAGATTATATAATCCGTTATTTCACAATATTACTGAGCGTCTACCCACGTTTCTTGCCGGGACTTGACTTAATAAATATCAGAACTGAATCGATACATATCTTCGAAACAACTCGAACAATAGACGGATTTAACTAACAAATTCATAGCAAAATCAACTGCAGGGAGACTATTATAGACATGGAAGTAACTATTTCCGTAACTGGTTATGTTTAAACCTAGAATTTGAGAAAACGGTGGTTTTAGTCCTAAAAAAATCTTCGGCTAAATCTTCGTCCTGAATTAAACCGCTAATGGAAAAAGAATGGCTGGTTTGAGGAAATAATATGCTGGTCATATTTATTTAATACTTAAGGAGTACCTATATTGCATAGTACTGGGCATAATGAACGGGATAAGAGGGGAGATGAGAGCAGGGGACAGTAATTCCACTAAAGGGGAATAGATTGGAGTGGACAGGATAATTAATTGCACCCAGGCAAAACTGAGCTGAAACGTTAGTTTGTAAAAAACCATGAAGCGTGCCTTACATTGTTCCGAATTCCAAAGAGTCTATTAAATAAAGCATATACAGCACTCAAGAAAATAAATAGACAGCACTAAATAAAAGGAAGTTTATTATTACGACCTTCATTATGGAATATAAACCAAACAAAGATTACATTGAAAAGTCTAAATATAGAGCATCGCACGTGTGCCCAACAAATGGATTATCTAAAGGTCAGCGCGGTCTAGTTTTGCTCGCATTTAGTATAACCAGGCCGACGGAAAGATGAGCCAAGGAGAATGAGATATACATAAACTCTCTCTACAGTTTCTTTCAAGATTTTCAGCATTATTTTGCATTATTTCACACGGCATTTACGCGTGCAGCTGTGAAAGACTAGGTAGAGATTTTAATATTTTCGTCGCATGATGATGAGATAAGTGAACATCAAACTGTTTATCATGATCGTTTTTAGTTTTTAGAAGTCAATTATTGAAAATAGACCTGTTCTACTTATTGTCACCGCACCATAACAAGGATTTAGCACAAAACATAATTTTTGTTTACAGAGTTCAGCTCAGGGTGCGAAATGAATTTAAGGTCTCACAATCCATGCATTCACACTCCAATGTAACCCAAAAAGCAGTGTTTTGTTAATAACTGTCACCCAGTACGTTCCGGCCGTGAAGTTTATTGATTTCTTCGCGAAACTGTGTACTTCTTGTCGGCTTCCAAACTCGATTATCTGTCCGCCAAAAGGCTCTAGTTTAATCGGCTTAGGAATTCGGCAATGTGTTATATAACTTATATATAGGAAAAGACTGGGCAGATTTCCTCCTTTATAAAAAGAATACTAGTGGTAATTCTCACAGAGGCCGCCTGGATGGGTTATGTATGTTTCTCCCGCCCAACAGCAGTGTAAATGCGCTGCTGGGTTCCAGTTTGGAGGACATCATAGCCAGAAAAACTACTAGAGATATTGAGACTTAATATTTTATGCCTCAGGATGGCGAGCGCAGTAGAATGTCACGTATTGCTTCGTAATTCATGTTGTTTCGTTTTGTTACTGCACTTGGCATGCTCATATTACTATTTAGTTATATAAATAAGTTACATGCAATATAATATTTTTAATCACGAACTAAGAATGTTTTTGTCGATGGGAGATTTGAATCTCTTATCTTTCGATCCACAGCCAGGATTCACACATACTGCACCGCAGAAGTTGTTCATGATTGCAGTAATGTATCGCCAGCAATAACTAAAGACATTATCGTTTACCGACAAGCCGATTACTAGAAATACAACCAGTAATTGTTTCTGCATTCTTGTCCAGAACAATTTAAACGTAATTTTAATCTACCTATAATTAATGTTGCGGTTTGCATCAGTGAAAACATTAAAAAATATAATATTTACTGACTTAAATTCTGTTTATTAAACAACTTTAAGTTAAGTATTACAAAACAAATTGGAAAGATGATTACCTAAGTTTAAATAAATTGTCTATACCCGAACTTTAAAAACGTTATCTATTACATTTTTTTCTAACAGTTAAAGTCTGCTTATGCAAAGTAAGAAGAAAGTTACATATCCAGATATTTTTTATTTATAAGAATCTCCAACGAATATAAGACATTACATTTATATTTAAGTCCATATTACCTCCTGCGTGGGTCTTCAATAACAGCAGAGTACAGCTTGCATAATAATTTAACTCGAGAAATATAAATACTAAATATTCCCACGTCACTCCCATGTCACATTAATTACATGACCCTGACTCTCCTTTATTTGCCAACAAAAAATCTCTTCCATTACAATGTAAGAAATGTTGGCGCGAGTCACGCAACATACGAGTACCTACAATACAGCCGGTGCCGGCGAGTGACGTCGCCCAGTTATTTCGCTATCTAATCGTTTAACTGTACTATACCCGACACACTAAATTTCACCCGTTGTTTAACACTAGTTCCTATTCTGGTAACATGTTATATAACTTCATGGTAGTCATAGCACTTATGTATTGAGATGGACGTTAAGAGTTAGGAAAACTTAAAACCTAGCCGATCTCCTACCAAGGTTTTGCGCAAGCGTTGTTTCGGGCGGATGAATTTGGACAGGTTACGCAGGGATGCTGGGAGTTTGGGTTGGGATGATCTCACGTCAGCGTCTACAGTGGACGAAAAAGTCCGCATTTTTACCACCACTGTGCTTTCTCTCTACGAGACTCATGCACCCCTCAGGCTGGTTAAGGTCAAACGTCCCCCAGCTCCTTGGATGTCTGAAGGTGTTCGGATGGCGATGAGGCGTAGGGACCGAGCCTTTCGGAAGTTTAAGAAGAATCGTACGGAAGATAATTGGTGTTTATTTAAGTCTGCAAGAAATCGGTGTAACCAGATGATACGTAATGCTAAACGCCGACATATCCTGGATAACATTTCCTCGTCTACCCCTGCCAATATTTGGAAGTTTCTAGGAACCTTAGGTCAATACCTAAGGTTCCTAGAAACTTCCAAAAATCTTTCCCCTTGCCAATGCAAGGGGAAAGATTTTGAGTTTCCTGGTACGATTGGTTTGGATGACATTAATCTCCACTTCAGTAATGTTACATCCCTTGACCAACAAACCAAAAGTCGTACCCTGTATTTTCTCAACAGCCTTCCCCGTCATAATATAGACCCTTTTTACTTTTCTCCAGTAACGTCGGACGAGGTCAAAAAGATTATCCTTTCCATTAAATCCAATGCCATTGGCTGTGATGGGGTTAGCCGTCGCATGGTTATCCCTATTCTTGACATGCTTCTCCCACTCATTACGCATATTATCAATGCTTCCCTTGATACTGGCATATTTCCGTCTTCATGGCGGAAAGCTTATGTTTTACCCCTTCCCAAAATCCCTAATCCAACTCTTGTGAACCATTTCCGTCCTATATCTATCCTACCCTTCTTATCCAAGGTGCTTGAAGCTTGTGCGCTCAAGCAACTATCCAGGTTTGTATATAGTAACAAACTGTTAGATCCCTTACAGTCTGGATTCAGACCTGGACACAGCACTATATCCGCGCTCCTCAAAGTGACTGGCGATATTAGGCAGGGCATGGAGAACTGCGAGGTCACCGTGTTGGCTTTGGTAGACTTCTCAAATGCCTTCAATACCGTCAGTCACGAAATCCTTCTGTCCATCCTTTCCCACTTTATGATCTCGTCTGAGGCTCTGGAATGGTTCTCTTCCTATCTTCAGGGGCGTCAGCAGTCAGTTCGCCTTGATGACTCATCATCTAATTGGCGTGACCTTATTTCTGGCGTTCCTCAAGGCGGTATACTCTCTCCATTGTTATTCTCTATCTTTATAAACCTAATTACCCAAGATCTTCAATGTGCGTATCATCTGTATGCCGATGACTTGCAGATTTACTCCCAAGCGAGAATAGATTGCGTGGCTACAGCGATTGACAAAGTTAACAGGGATTTGGCTCATATTAAAAATTGGTCAGATCGTTTTGGTCTGACTGTCAATCCCACTAAATGTCAGGCCATTATTATCGGCAGCCCAAGAATGATCTATAGATTAGACACTGCACATATACCGCATGTTACTTATAACGGGACTGTCATCGCTTGGAGCCCGGTGGTCAAAGATCTTGGCATTTATATTGATTCCTCCTTGAACTGGCAAACTCAGGTTGCCTCAGTTTGTCAAAAGGTGACAGGTATACTTCGAGCCCTCTATCGCCTGAAGAATTTCCTTCCCATTAAGACTAAAACAATGCTTGTTCAGACCTTAATACTTCCTATAATTGACTATGGTGACGTGTGCTATTTTGACCTGGATGCAGTACACCTCAACAAACTCGACCGACTTCTCAATAACTGCATTCGATTTATTTTCAATCTTCGTAAATATGACCACGTTTCTTCTTTCCGTTCCCAACTAAAATGGTTACCAATTCGCCAGCGTCGTTCTATGCATGTACTCACAAAACTTTTTTCTATTCTTACATCCCCTACTTCTCCCTCTTATTTAACGTCTCAATTTCAATACTTAGGCAGTAACCATAATAAGAATCTTCGTTCAAACAACAATCTCCTACTTCATTGTCCTATTCATAGCACAGACTTTATCCATTCTTCCTTCTCTATACAATCTATTCTTCTTTGGAACGCACTCCCCCTCGATATTAGGGCGTCCGGTACCCGTTTGGCATTCAAGATGAAGGTTCGCCAACACTTACTCAATAAATTGGCAGAGTCACTTTAAACATACTTTTCCTGTTTAGACTTTATATATGTATTATATATGTATTTGTATATCTATGTATTTTGCATGTATATTTATATCTATATATTTATTTATTATTATATATATATTATTCTATCGTTCATCTTCATAATGCTAATTACTTGAATTTATGCGCCTACTATTTCACTCTCTGCACCATCCAAAGGTCGACTGGTAGAGAATGCCTCGGGCATTAAGTCCGCCTGTATACAACTATGTATATAAAGCATAAATAAATAAAATAAATAAAACTGTAGCGAATACGTGAAATTATGACGCGGCACAAAAGTTTGTAATCGTCAAATATTAGTAGAGTAGTTTCGGGTAATATGGCACACCATAAGCCTTTTTGGAAATTAAACACGGAATTTATGAGATCAAACTGTCTTTATTAGTTCATTCAGTCTTAGAACTTAATAGTAACGGACATTTAAACATTTATAATTATTAGCTTAAAAAAATAACGTTTAATAAACCTATTTCGTAATCATGAATAATCGCCAAAATTTAAACATGTAGGGCAATATGGCCTAGTAGCATATAGCCACAAATGGAGTGAAAGTAATATATTTTGCGCTATTTGTCACGTTAAAAATTCGTTCACGAATTCTTTTTTAGCAGCTAAACGCCATAAAGTTGTTCGGGGTATATTATACAGTACTTTTAGTGAGCCCATTTTATTTCTCACATCCTCTATTGCCTTTTTCATCGAGATTTTGCACCAAATTTGGCGTTTTTTTTTGACACCGGTGTTCGTGGGGCCATTGCCTTAAACGAAAAATATACTAACATTTAGAAAGATTTTAAAAAATACATTAAAAGATAAATATACCGACATGTATAACATTTGCGGCCAATATGGCCTGGTAGGCCACATTAGCGATCTATCTAGTGGGCCATATTGGCCGCAGGCACGTTTTGACAAATAAAATTCTACCCTCAAAAGTAATTAAATAATATGCCTCTAAACTGTCATCATATTTATAGATTAATAGTTCAACTACAAAACTGAGCACTGGGAGTGTAAAAATAGTGGTCATTCAAGAAACTTAAATGTGTAAAACTTACCAAAATATTACATAAAATTACGTAATTTTCGATTGTTGCACGCGTTGGACACAAGCGAACTCGCCGCAACGCAGGGATCGGCTGAGGACGTGAGAGGAAGGGTCTCGCTAATATGGCGAATAGATAAACCGCTAGTGTTGGATTGTTGCGGAGAAATCATACTGTGCCATATTGGCTGACTAGGCCATAATACCCGAACTTACTCTATAGTTTAGTTGGTTGTTGAACCACAAACTGGCTTTACATTCAATTCTACAATAAATTGGGATTACATACTTTAGAGTTTGTTGTTGTTTATTTGTAGCAACCCAAGTAAAACTGATAATAAATTTCTATTCCAAAGTTGGGATCTTAGTCCAACAAAACTAGCTTTTTGCTTTCAGTTGCATGAATTTATATTAGAGTAATAGCCTCATTAGCTTTAAAATCGAGCGACTTTAGTTTTTCACGTGTTTTAACATTATATATAACTATTACCATTGCCAAATTCCCAAAGCCGTATCAAAAATAATTGGTATTAAATTACGGTTAATTACAATAGATCAGTATGCATTGTCTGATATATTACGTTCTATTGTACAAATACACACATAATATGCCTATTATTTCATATCACTTAATATTAATTATAATTACACAGAGATTAAGTACTAATTAGGGGCGCATGAAATATTCATATACAATTACGGAGTTGCTAAGTATGAACATTTAATTATCCGCGAATCTTTAGAATTCATTACACAAATACATGAAGCAATTACTTCGAAACACTCTGATACCATAATTGCATTAACTTGATAGCAATTTCTTCAATGTCCGAAGGCACCCTTTGTGTATTTATTTTTTGTTACCAAGGCTACAATCAGTGCTACTTTCCCATGACTATAATTTATGAAAAACATTACAGGTAATATTTTAACAATAACTACGAAATAATCTTCTTTCATATGTTTTATCTTTCTTACTGAATCGTTTTCCATATGATTATTAAAATTTTCTTATTTTCTTAACCGACTTTATAAAAAAATCGCGATTTTTTCAACTCGACCGTATGTTTTTTTTTGAATATGAAAATCTTGTCTTAATTTTGACTTGAAACGTTATAATTTATATTGACTTGTGGGGATAGTGTTAAATTCTAACAACGACATACATATTTACACCACCCTGTATACCACACTTAATAAGAAGTAATTAATAACCTTTTTAATAATACCAACAAAATAAAAAAGCGTAACTTTTGCAAAGTCAGAAAACGTCCTCACAACGTCATTCATTTCAAACGTGAACGAAGAAACGGAAATTGCCATCCGCCACTATCCACAAGATTCACTACTCACCCTAAGAAAAACCTCCTCTTTTATTACCTACGCAGAACTGAGTTCTTGTCTAGTGTAGTGCTCATTACAACGCGGAAATGGTTCGCCACAAGAAACACTTTCAAGAAAAAAACGTAATTTGTTACAAACAACAGAAGTTGAAACGTTAATTTTAATTTCCAAGCTAAGGTGGTTCGAGGATTTATTTGAATATTTAATATAGTTTTATCTGTGGTTATGAAATAATATAGATCCGTTCACTGTTTCTGTTATCCAAAATAAATATTATCAGAAGAGATTCCTTGAGGTTCGTTCTTAAAAACATTTGAAGGATCAAGATAGAAAATTCCCAAAACTCGATGTTAGGCGGACGTAAAATTATTTATCAGTAAAACCATTGCAACAAAAACAGGTAGAAGATTCAAGACAATTTTATTAAATCTTGCTTATAGTGTATATTATTTTTGTTACAGGTACTACTTGAAATATATAAAACACCAAAACGCGACTCGGAATCACTTCATTGATTAGTTCCATACGTAAGTACTAAGTATCCATGTAAAATATAACGTACTGATACAAATACCCGAGTCATCGAACATGACTCCATATAAGTACTCTTTAAAAATAGAATTCATACATTTAACCATTAGTCTTTTTTACCAGAGTTCTTAATGTAACAAACCAAATACTTCAAAACTGTTAGAACAAAATGAGTCTTGGCACATTAGTATAGATATCATTTTTAATTATTTATGAAACAAAATAAAACACGATTCTGAAATGAAGTATAATTTACTCTTAATATTGGGTACTTATTTTCAAGCTATGATCAAGTTTAGGCATCTATTCTTTGTGGTTAGTCTCCTCAGACTAAGTGAATGAATAACAAAAAATATTAAATAACAAAAAACACGGAGTGAATAACAAAAACCACGATAGAGATTTAGGTCACACATTATGAAACAATAAATGACCGCCAAGCTTGATCGTAGGAAATTAATAGGCAATCTGCATTTTGCGCAAAAATGTTGTACTTATTCATTGTTAGCCAAACACTAATGTATATGTATAAAATTGCTATCTTTTATGATAAATTTGATATCTCTCATTTATGTATTTAACTCTATTTTAACTAAATTTATCAGCTTCTTCAGAAACAATGATAATCTCGGGATAGCTACATTGTCTAACAACAAAGACATTGGAACACAAGTTAAACATAACCAAACGAAATTTCTCTACGGAACACATCGGATAATGACTGCATGCGTTCTGCAATATTCTGTCTGCAGACAAATATTTGCGCTCGTTGCATATGGGTCCCGTGCCACTCGTTTCGCAGGCCACAGCAACAATGTTCCCGGTATTGTGAACCTTCAATTACGAACCTTTAGAATTAAAGTGACGCAATCCAAAAAAAAAATATTTAGGCTTTTAATCACTATCAACTACATTTCAATCTACTATTGGCTCAAAATGACTATCTACATCGACCCGTTATTAAAGAAGGACCTATTGACGCGTGAGAGACAGAAATATGTATACTTCGGTCTTCTTGATGTATCTTTCAAGAGTACATTTCTAATGTTGACAGCCTCCGTAGCGCAGGTGGTTAGACGCCGCCTGTGAAACGAGAGGCCGCGGGTTCGATTCCCGCATCGAGAGAAATGTTTGTGCAGCCCACAAATATTTCTCTCGGGTCTGGGTGTTTTTGAGACCGGAAAGTCTCTCGTAGTTCCTGATACCCACAACATAAGACTCAATCTTAGTGTGGGGTCAGGACTATGTATGTGGCTGTTTGGTGTTATTTATTTATTAAATTTTTAACCGACTTCAAAAAAAAGGAGGATGTTCTCAATTCGACTGTATGTTGCTTTTTTTTATGTTTGTTACCTCGTTTCTCTGTACTGTGTGAACCGATTTCGATCATTCTTTCTTTTACTTACAAACCTTTAATGAACGTTACTTCCTTTCTTTCTCCTTCTTTTATATCCATCCAATGGTTGTCTGGTAGTGATCGCTTTTCTATACTAATATTATAAAGCTGCAGAGTTTGTTTGTTTGTTTGAACGCGCTAATCTCTGGAACTACTGGTCCGATTTGAATGATTCTTTCAGTGTTGGGTAGTCCATTTATCGAGGAAGGCTATAGGTTATATATCATCACACTATGACCTATAGGAGGAAAGCAGTAGTGATATTTCTAGCAAATACGAGGAGATTTTGTTCGTTTTTCGTGGTCCGATTGGTCGATATTCTAAACTGATAGTCAGAATTAAACATTTTGACCGCCATTTTAAAACCTGTATGCACCCGGGCGGAGCCGGGCCCGACCGCTAGTTAGTGATAAGACCGCCTTTTGTACTTTCAATTGATGTTATTTCTTTATATTGTTCTATTTGTATGTGTACAAAAAAGATGAAATAAATAAAAACCTTTACAAAAAAATAAGACCTTTTAGTTAGGTCTCTATAATTCTAAAGGTGCGATATGTTTATAAACGTTTAACCTTCCCAATTCACACAAAATATCGCGTCTATTACTCATAAAAAGGTAAAACCGTACCGTTTACCGCGCAGAATAAATTTAACATTGACATACATTTAAATATTTTATTTTGGTACGCGGAAAGCATACGGTTTATGTACAATGAACCTAACAGTAATGTGTGCATAGAAGGAATTGCACTTTAAAACACGTCTTAATACATAATTTTTGATCAGCTGAAAAACACATCATATGTAGTAGATAGTAGATAGTAGTAGCCATTTAATTTTTTTTCCAAGCTAAAATTGTTTTCTTTGATTTATCTTACTGGTATAAATATTACTGTTACAAAATATTTTATTATTGAAGTTGTTTTTTCATATTAGTAATTAATATTCAACTAAACTAATTTTTATAACAAATATTTGAATGACAGTGTTCTAACAAAAAAATATTAAAAAAAAGTACAATATCAGAGATGATTTACGACTTTGGACTCCAATAGATGTTACAAAGCGGGATGCGGTAAATCTCAGACTTGGTTATCAACCGTTACCTGTCTATCAACACTGCACCGCGCAAATCATGTAACGGGCTGAACATGTGTTCGTGTGTCAATTCTTTACCAAGCGTATCGGTTTGATCAAAAATTCACTTTCAAACGGCGTGAAATGGGATATCACGCTATAAAAACATTATGCTCGTTCGACGAAGCCATGGCCCACTAGATTGTTTGGGTGTCCGTTGCACAATCACGTAATGGACGAAATTGGATGAAATATGGACTTAGTAAATTGTATTTTAGATCATTATACACGCCTTTTAGATATATTGCAACATGTGCATAAACCATTGAAGGTTAGTCAATCCAATAGTTCAATTTGTTTCCTTAACAATATATTCCTTAACAAATTTTCTTGCATTAGTGCTGTTTTACCAAATTATTACAGAATGCTCATAGATTTAATGAACATAGACAGCAAATAGTGGGTCCTAAATTTGTTTTCCAGTTCAACTAATCTTTCCTCTTTTTCGCTGCAAGACCCTGGTTTCCATAGGTAGTGACAGCCCATATACGTCCCACTGCAGGGCACGGGCCTACTCTACAATCGAGAATACGATTGAGAGTGGTTAGGCCATATAGTCCACCACGCTGGCCTAGTGCGGGTTGGCGGACTTACATACCATAGAAATTCTTATGAATCGCTATGGTATGCAGGTTTCCTCACGATGTTTTCCTTCACCGTTTTAGTGCATGGTGATTGATTATCAATACACACATGACTCCGAAAAGTCAGAGGTGTGCCCTGGGATTCGAACCCGCGACCACCCTGAACATATGGGCAGCCGCGTCTAGTCCGTTTACCAACAGGCCACCACGCACTTCTTTCATTCTGGTGCCTGGTTTCCATAGCACTAGCTATTTCTTGAAACTTGGATCTTAAGCCGTCGAACAATCATCAAATTATAATCTTAGTCTTTATATGCATAAATCATGCTGCAGCGACTTGGGAATAAAGGCATTTAGCAGATAATCATAACATTGCAGTACCAACAATCCGTCAAGATTTATCTTTGAAAACTCATGAAAGTGATTCTATTATCTATGAAACAATTGTTTTAACATTCTATTGTTAAAGCGCACGCTAGATAGGCGCCAATCATGTTAGTAATTTCCTTTTATGCCCTATGATCACAGACAAAGTTGTACAATCTACGGCCGTAGATCAAAAATAACTATTCAACAACAGATACATATCAGTTCTGAAGCATGTTTACGAGAAAGTGATTGTAAGTGACAACAGAATTAAAGAACTATCTCGACCTTAACGATAGTCTCCTTGCCTCAAATTTCATCAATAAATGTATCCGTAGCTGGTGTCTCCATTTTTATTACATGAGCTTGATGATAAGTACAGTACTAGTCTATCAATGGTTCTCAACCGGTGATCCCTTGACGCATTTCAATTAGTCTGCGGAGCCATCGTGAAGCCAATCTTAAAACCATTTTTGCATATCTCATTTTAGGATACATAGAAAACACGTTTATTTACTTACATTTCATACAGCAAAACAAGTCTACCAACTCGGCGGTCAATGACTAGGCAGAAATTTTGGCAAATGTTCCCTTATGAGTAAAAGGTTAAGAACCACTGGCCTAGATAGAGTATCCTCTGACGACTATGGTCAAACAAATTAGGCCGGCTTTGTTGGTACCAGACCTACACAGATGGGTCCAAAACGCGATATCCTTCGATCACCATGACAAGTTATTCATCATCTTTCATATTTTGGTCACTTGAGCAGATACTTATATCCTACGACTAGTCTATACTGGCAAAGGTTAGACTGTTGCCCCGATACTTTACTCCAATATAGAAGAAAATCTCGACATTTATAGCATTATTCATACACATTTTCAAACATAAATACGTCAAGGTTATCTTCATAAATATTCAAACATATCGAAACTGAAATTTAAATACGATTTTATACAAATCACTGACATTTAAAAACATGCATTAAATATGAGATAGGAAGTGTGAATGACCTAACCGTCTAATGTGAGACCTAGACTTTGTTCGTCTGCAGGCCAGTGCGTGACGCGCGTCGCATATGTATTACTTAGCTGGACCTGTTGCATCGAATACCAGGCTGAATAGCGGAACAATCAATATAACTGGTCCGCGCGTTCTATTAACTCCTATACCTATAAGAGTTTACAAAGCATCGACCATTTCCTGGACTCAAGTCGTATAATTTTATAAATAATTATATAAATGCCTCATTGGCGTAGATTTACAACGGTATGATTAATAAGCTAAGGTCTCGGGTTCGAATCCCGAGTTGGGCAAATTCATACTGAATTTTACGTTCATTATCAGCTCGGAATCAGCAATTTGTGTCCGTTATGGCATTAGGCTAGCCCCTATCATATCTTGGGAGGGAAAATGCAAGAATTGTGAGTGTTCTGGTTGCACCTCTGCCAACCCCTTCTGGGAAAAAGACGTGAGTTTACGAATAAATGTATATAATTATTATCCTTGAAGCAACAAAGTTAAGCGATGCGTATCTTTGTTGTGGCAGGAAAAATGTATGATGCATTAACCTCAGCAATATTTTAATTCCGACATTGGTTTGCTACTAAAATCAGCATATCTTAACGTGAAATCATATATAACCTGGCAGTTAAACTTTATCTAAGCTGTTATAGAATCATCTACATGCATTTCATGTACATATGTTTTGCGTAAAAACGTGATTTTTAAACGCCAAGCGTGCTTAGGTGTGGCTAACTGCAGACAGAGAAAGTAAAGGGCCGACATTAATGCCACTTGATGCTTTCTCCCGCTCTGTTGACCCTCTATAGCTTGTGAACATCATACATAGTTTCCACTCTATTCGTCTTAATGCATGGGATAATGAATGATATACTTCGCTTAATCAAGATTATAACTATATAAATGGTTCTATTCAACCATAAGCAGGTTGGCGGAATGAGGTTATGATTTTTATATAATTAGGATTTTAATTTGGTTTTCATTGACGTACTATCTTTCTATTATAGAAGAGCAAGTGCCAAAGATTTTTATTTGTTATGAATATTCCCTAGTCCTTCTATCGTCACACTAACAGTTGTTAGGTGATGTAGTAAAGTCGGTCGATAAAAACAAAAGTTGCAATACTAGTTTTTCGAGATAGACAGGTCGAAGGCACGCCAATGTTCGAGTCCCACTTGCGATTTAGTTGACCTCGAAATTTTTTAAGCTTTCAATTCATTTAAAAACAAAATACCAAATATTAATACTAAATTCCAAACGTAAATCTGTTCATATTTCACATTTTTAGTTATAAATTAATTCCAAATCTGAGAATTGAATTTTCAAAATAAAGCGGAAAAGGCGAAGAGAAAGTATGAATAAATATTATTGCTACTAGCTGATACTATGTACATAAATTGCGACAAAAATTATGACTGCATTTACAACGATAAAACCAAAGCCTGATTAAACTTTCATCTGATTTTCACAATCCGCAAGTGTATACCTAATTAGCAAAATTAAATGGCTCTTTCGTAGGAGTAACTCGTTTTATATGGTATTTATAATTATGTTTGGTAACATCGAGCTGAAAAATAACTTAAATAAGACGGCCACATCAGGTCGTTGGCCTCGTGTCGAAATCATCAAAAATCCAAACGAGTGCCCTACCTGCACGTCGTGTCATATTTACAAATCGTAAAAATAAAGCTATGGCATACAGCCTTTGAGTTACGGTTCATGTAGAAAGTAGGAATAATAAAACTAACGTAGTAACACGGTCTAACAAGAATAAAACTTGTCTGCGGCCTATGATTATTAAAGGGCATGAGCCATGGCGACATCTCGTCTCGACTTGCACGCTCTCCCATCACTTTCGTCTACATTACCGTTATTTACTATGGCGAAGTCGGAAAACTATCGCTCAACAAATAAAAGTATATCATGTGTGATAAATTGAAATGTTTCCCATCTTTTATTGTCCATTATTGTAATTTGTTTCCAACTTTTCGATACATCGTTTTTTATGTAAGTTTAAAATCAAAGGACATGTAATATAAAATGATTGACATTCAAAATGAAAATAAATAACTAGTATTCATTTACATTATAACAATAAATTAATCAAAGCTCCTAAAGATTACAATTAACCAGGTGTGGTACATTTTAATAGTAAAGCGATTACAACATCACACAAGTAACGTAGGTACACACAAACAAGAGCTAGACTTCAAAGGGCCTGGCGCTGTTATTGTACTAAGACGGCTGTATCCTGTGTAAATGATTACACAGAGTTCTAAATAGTGGGGAATGCTTGATGAATAATATATTTCTGTTGTTTATTTCAGGTGTAATCAAGTTCTCGTGATGATGCGGTTAGACGACAGTGTCAGATAGCCGCCGCGGAGCATCGCAGCATGGGTGCGAACATGGGCAAGAACTCGAGCCTGCTCGACGCGCTTCCCACCGCTCAGGGCACGCTCCACGTGGTAATGCTGGGCCTCGACTCCGCCGGCAAGACCACCGCGCTCTACCGGCTCAAGTTCGACCAGTACCTCAATACCGTCCCTACTATCGGCTTCAACTGCGAAAAAGTTAAAGGCACCATCGGCAAGTCCAAAGGTGTCAACTTCCTCGTCTGGGATGTCGGGGGGCAGGAGAAACTGCGACCGTTGTGGAAATCCTACACGAGATGCACGGATGGAATAATATTCGTACTGGACTCCGTCGACGTGGAAAGGATGGAGGAAGCCAAGATGGAGTTGATACGAACAGCGAAATCGCCAGACAACGCTGGCGTGCCGATACTTGTATTGGCAAATAAACAAGATTTACCGGGGGCGAAAGAGCCACGCGAGTTGGAAAAACTATTAGGTCTGCACGAGCTGGTGTCGTCGCCGCACGGATCGCGGGACGCGCACGCGTGGCACGTGCAGCCCGCCTGCGCCATCACGGGTGAGGGACTACACGAAGGCCTCGAAGCACTCTACGAGATGATACTCAAGAGAAGAAAACTGGCCAAACTACAAAAAAAACGTGTCAGATAAATTGACAGTTGAAAAATAAACACTGGTAATATAACGACTGTACGATAATGACAGTGTGGTTAATGCAAGTTTAGTATTTATAAATGCTCATTGAACGGATGAATTCATGACGTCCGAGGTTAAAACACCAAATATTTTTTTTAATATAGATGTAAAACGTCTTATGAATTATTCCATCATAATGTTGCTCAAGTTATATTGAACATTTTGAAGGAAACGAATATAATTATTTTAACTACTAGTCATTTTCTTTTGAAAATAGCTAGGTGGCTAATAAAGGTACTAATTGAGTTAACTTCGGAACAGCGAGAATAATAAATTTTTAACACGCTTTTGTAATAATATACGATGATGAAGATTTGCTTAAATTAGAAGGTTGAATATGTATCACATTATTTTCTGTTGTTTTGCTGCATGGTCTGTCCTGCGTACTTCCTTGCTCGTTTATTGTTAAAATGTGGCTCACAAACAATATTATGTGGGACCATTAGTGTTACATGTAGGTAACGTAAACTAACGAACAAGATGAGCATTTTAATGTTTAATAATGAAGATAGAGCAAAGAAGACGTACGTTGCTTTAATAGTTTAATTAAAGAAATGAGAAGCATTATTTCTTAGAATCACTGTAAACACTAAGTTGTCGCACGGAATAAAGTCGCGCGATTATATGTTTAACATAATAACATATTCATTCGGTGTTAAAATGCTGTATCAATGATTTCGTTGTAATTAAATTAGTCCATTAGTAAAGTAATGTATAAGAATTTACATTTTTATGAGTGATAAAAATGATACGATTGATATATCGCTGGAAATATCAAACAGATACATTTCTTTCTTAACGTAAATATTTAGAAGCTTTAAATTTTTCTACAATAGTATTGATTCTGATGTTTCAATTAGTTCGTTGGCAGTTTATTAGATCTCATAATAATGTAGAATCTTATCGTTCCATGATTTGTGATGTGTGTGCGTAAACTATATTATGTGAGAGGCTTACACAGTATCAAGTTTTATCAGCTTCGTCTTTATGTACATTATGTAAATATAACTGTAGACAATAGCAAACATAGCGTTACACAAACAAACTAAATCAACATTTCTTGAGTTTATCAAAACTGCAATAAATTGTCTATAGTGTAATAATGAACTTATGAATGACTTTCATGAATTTGTATTCCGTGATAACCTGACCAAAATAATATAATGCACAGCTATGCTATTAATTAATACGCGAAATGAATTAACATAATAAATAGCGAATTTGAATGAATAAGTAAAAAAGGCCACAACGTAATAAAAAAACAAATTCATGGTATACATTTTTGGTCAGGTTGTAATGAATGGTATTCCTATATATTTTTTATGGAAATATGCGTCCAAATCTGAAATATTTATTTTTGCATCATATACCGCAATCATTGGTTTTTTAACATAATTATGAAAAAAATCTATGTCGTATTTCATTCTAAAACCAAAAAGTATATTTTATCATTGCATCGCATGCGCATAATAGCTTTTGAAAACAAACGTTGCTAGTTAATGAAATCTGAATACACTATAGCCAGTATTTACATGTCTGTCTTGTAAAAAGATTTATACAAAGTTTTAAGTAAAGCTTTAAACTTATGCGTAAAGAATGTACTAATGCTTCATGACTATGATAGTTTTATATTAAGTATTTATTTATTTACTCATAATGGTAATTAAGATAGTTGATTGTAAGCACTGTGTAATGAATTAATGTAAAGCTTTTACCAGTTTGTGTTACTCATCTTGTAAATATGTAAATTCCTTGTAGTTATTCGTCATAGTGTGAAACCAAACTTTTGTGTAGATCATGTACACTTTGTTATTAGATTTTTTTATTATATCAATAGAATTACGCATATATTATTATTGTATTGTGTTTTATGCAAATACATAGACGTTTTTCATATTGAACCCCGTAAATAAAGTCTGTTTTCAATATTTCAAATAGTTTAATTTTTAAATAACAAGTAATAAAAAGATCAAATGCTTTTTCCCTCTTTCGAAATACTTAAGCTGTGTAAATATTTGGCTGGGTCTTCGTTTTCTGTCCAATCTGTAAATAAAGATAAATATTCCCTTTCTGCTTCAGTTAAGCTATATTGTCTGTTAGTAACAACCTTGGGCTTCGTCGATCGTCTCTTGAATTTATTTTGCTCCTTAAGTCTATTTCCTACAGAAATAGCAGCCAATTGGTTATTGCCAGGCGGTGGTTCACAAGCGCGACGTAAATCTCTTTCCAACCTGCCAAAATACCTTAATTCCCTAGCAGCGGTTTTAGCTTGCCTAAATTTCTGTCGCTCTCTTTCTATACATTTCAATATAGCCGTTTTAATTTTCCCACTACTAATGGCGTCTAACCGCTTGTTATAATCCATGTAACAATTCTCTAAAGCCTTCGCTGCTGTTACAATATCCAGGTTGATTGGCTTCTCGGAAAATACTTTTTCATAGCAAAATTCTAAGTGTAATTTGAGTTGAAGTACCTCTGGACAACCCACACTATTATAAAATGAACTGTAAACCAACTTTAAAAATGAATTTTCCAAGTGGGTACATTTCTCCTCGTTAAAAAGTAATAGACTTTCGAAGCTCTTGATAGTATGATTGATACTGACGCTGTCTTGTGCAATCATCTCCTTTAACATTTTAATACCATCCTTTAAACTTCTTGCGTGGGGAACTACTTGTTCTACTTGTGTAAAATGATGCAGCTGCTGTTTCTCTATTCCATTAAATATATTCATCAAATCATTCGGTTCACTAAAATATAACACGGGTTTTACAAGACCCGTAGAACACTCCCTTTTCATCTTCTCAAAAATTACAGTAAACGTGTCGTCGTCACTAGAGCTCCCAAAATCGAAACCTCTAGCTTCTATTTCAACAGAGCGCGCAAAATCCCTATTTTTGGCGCGCCATGAAGGTGGAGATAAATAATATAAAAACCTTCCGTATTTTTGCTGTAATCCATACATATAATCTAGTCCAACTAGCCGTGACTGTGTGGTAAACATTTCTCCAGCTAAGTATTGCAATTCTGATATTTTCAAGTCTAGTTTGGCAGACAACTCGTTCCATTGAGTTAAACAATTCATTGACTTCTGGTAATCATCAGAAATGAAATTATCAAATAGTTTTGCTTGCTCCGCACATCTTTTGGTAGAGTCGTTGTATGTCTTCATTTCTTTCTTTTGATTAACTTCAATATTCAATAAGTTATCCCGCCTGTACCCTAGTTCCTGTCTTATTCTTAGATGCTCGTTCAACAAAGATTTAAAAGACTTGTAAGCAGGTGCATAATTGAATGATGGACGCGTATCAAAATAGCGGAAAAAGTCCTTGTCCAAATCTGTTACTGCTTGGACATCATTAGAGGGACTAGCAACATGTAATCGGTCTTGTAAATCAGTACTTATAATTTTATATTTTTCGTCAATTTTGATTGCTAACCTTTGTCGGTGCCTTTCCTTTTCTTGACCTTTGAAAAACAACTTGGTGGGCAAGAGGAAATCAGCTCTTTTAAAAATATCAACACTTAGTGGTTTATTTCCCGCTAAAGAATATTTCTTTAATGTTGATTCTGAAGGCTTACTGTATATTTTTTCTGTTTGTTTAGTAGTCTTCTTTTTGGCCAAGACAACTTTTCTTTTAGAATAAACCCTTGGTTTTCGTATATCAACAACAAAGGACTCGTCATCGCCGCTCATAACTGGATACAAAAAACTTTTATTTCGAAAAACGTGGTCTTTTTTTCCCTAACAACAGCTTTGGTACTAAAAACCACCTAGATTTTGATAATTTATTATTTTATAATGTTGAACATACCCGAAATGAAGACTATATAACAGATATATTCTAATGTTACTATGAAATCTATTATAACTCAATTCTATATTTTTTTGGGTTTTAAAGATATCAAACGACACTTAAGATTCATAATTTCTGCTATGAAATTCAATTATTATTATTACAATTAAATATTTACATATACCAAATTGAAACTTTATTTTAAATCTTCAAAGTTTCTTTACATACATATTGAAAATGAGAATGAAAAAATATTTATTATACACAAATCAACGCTTATACAATAAGAGATCGTACAGCAACATTAGGTTTGCACATTAGTTCCTTGTTTATATCTAAACATTTCTACCGCGGTCCCCCACTACGCATGCCTGGATCGGGGGCACCAAACATACGAAAAAACAGCCTCATGTTGGAGTACGCAGCACTTGAACTTAAACATTTAATACATGTAAACATTTTATAATGACCTTTGAAATTTTGATACTAACAGTGCTAGAGTATATAATTCAGAAATTTTGGTAATAATGGTAATTTCATTGACATAAATATATGGACAGGATGGAAAGCGCGTAGTGTAAGTGATGCGCGTGCTCCAGTACAACTCTACTGGAGCATTACTCGCAACGATTTTGAAAATGCTAGCTTATAGTGTGATAGAAAGTTAAGTAAAAAATATTTTTTTACTTTATAGTGGTTTTTGTTTTAAAGTCGGTTTATTTATTTATATTTTTTTTTCATATATACCTTCTTGGCTTATCGCATCCAGCTATGTTACATACTTTTTTAAATATGGTCTTTTTTTCATGATATGTCTAAAAAAAACAACAAGTACCAAATATTAAAAATTTATTAAAATAAAAGTGGCAATAATTGGATTACAAATAAACTAAATTATTATAAATAAATGTGCCTCAAAAAGGATAATATATGCAGCTCCATTCAATGCATTGTAGATTTACGAGTAGGCTTTTCAAACACTGGTTTGGCATATGTATAATATTCAGACAAGTACGGTCCGGGATTCATTCCTTCACACCATTCAGTAAACAACAGTAATCCCAGCTGTTCCTCTTCGGATATTTTATACTTTTTGGGCTTTATACGTTCCCCAACAACTTGAGTCTTTTTTCTTTCAGCTTTTTCCAGTGCTAATCTCGTCTTTTTATCCATGAATTTTTTTAGTACGGGGCGGGTATATTTTTTGGGTTCCAAAAAAGCTCTATTCATAGCGTTAGTCATTTCTTTAAATTCTTTAATCTCTCTCTGAGCCAAAAATGCTTTCCGCATCATTTTCAAATCTTCAGCGAAAAAGTCATTTCGTGCTTGCTTTACTATTTTGAAATCTAAAGAATCAAGTCGCAAATTGTAATCCTCATACATGAGTTCCAAAACCTTCATAGGCTCTTGTAAGCTTTGATGACCTTCTTCACATGTCCCAAGTACTTCTTCATAGACATATTCAATGCAAATTTTAAGTTTTAACGTTGATGGACTAGCAACGGTATCAAAGAACGTTTGGTTAATAATTCTGAAAAACTTTTCCATCAAACCAGCTTCATTTTTATTTTCTCTTTCTATTTCAAAATTAACACTGTCAATATAATACTGGAAGTAATCGAATTCCTGCTTGGTAGCTTGTTTTAACTGCCTGATACGATCTTGTAGCAGTTTGAAAGGAGCCCCAATTTTTGAAAGTTGAGTTAAATATTCTCTACTTTGCAACTCCATAGTTCGAAACAAATACATTATTTCTTCAGGAGTTTTAAAGTACATGCTTGCCGGGAAGGGATTTTTGAATTCGGTCTTTGCAAATTCGATAATTTTGTCTATATCGAGACTTTCTACTAAATCGTTGTCAGTCTTAAATGCTCCCGACTCAAATTGGATTGATTGTACCCTCCCTTGTAAAGTTTCATCAAATTTTTGTCGCCACGAGAGAGGTGCAACGAATATTAGAAACCTTCTATAAATTTTTAAAACCCCTCTTATTGCATCAAGTTTGAATAATAGATTAGTTACAATTGTTAAACTCGATACATATGCTAAGAACTCAATTTTTTTTGCGACAAGATCTGCGTAAACTTTTTCAGCTTTCGATACTTTGGCACAAGCTTTTTTATAGTCTTCAGTTAAAAACTTTTGAAAATTTTTGATATGCAACTTAAGTTGTTCCGCTATCACATCATGCTCAACAATTTCGTCTGCAAGACCTTGTTCTATCTTTAGGATCAAGTCTTGCCGATAGCCAATTTGTTGCCGAATCATGGCATAAGATCTAATGTTGTTCAGATAAACTTTAATGTCATCGAAGTTTCGAATAGGTCTGCCCTCAATTGTCTCATAAAATGCTGGGTGAACGTCAACGATTGCTCTGATGTTACTAGGTAATTCTTCTATATAGAGTCGCCTAGACATATCTCTACTTGTTGCAAGTCTCATATTACCTTTTAAATACAGACATTTGCCTAATCTGTTTCGGGTTCTTAGTTTCTCCATCCGGTCACTGTATTTAATGTAGGACAGGAGTTTCTCTGATTTCGGCATACGAAAGGGTCGTGAAGGTTTATGTAATTTTTCGCCTTCTTTAACAGAATACTTCCGTTCAGTAAAGTAAAATTGTGTAATTTTCAGATAACGTCGTCTAAATATGATGTCCAAAATTTTTAAAGGCGTAATAGGCTTACGTTTTTTCTCTAAGCAAGGCATGTTGAGATTTCTAATAACTCTAATCTATATAATATGTTTAAAAATCATAAATTAAAACACTTCGAAAGAAAAACGTAATACATATTATCGAAACAGAATACTTCAATATATATTGTCAAATATCATACCATTAATCATCTGCATTCTTGATCTGCATAAAGAATTTAATGTTACAAAGAAGGTCTATTCAGTTTTCTTGTTCATTAATGGCTCATAGCTGGACTTTAGTCGTCTATGTAGTTTATCGATGTCTTTTAAAAGTTTTGATGCTTCTTTAGCTCGTTTAATTTCTTTTATTCCAGAATCGTAAGTTTCAGATTCAATCTGTTTTATATCATTCAAATCGAACCGTGAAATATCTAACATTAAATTATCATATTCTCTCTCCAACGCTAATGCCATATCCAAAGAACTTAGATTAGCATCATTTGGCGCAATTAGACGTTCGTAAGTAAACTCAACATAATTAAAAATTTGCAAAGCCATTTCTGAAGACATCAAATACTTTATTTTATCTTCTAATATCTTATAGAATAATTCTTTTACTTCAACTTCTTTCATTTCATTCTGTTTTATTAAATACTCCATAGTTTTTATCTGTGAAAGAAGAAATCCACAAAATATATTTAGTGATACAATAAATATTATAATAATAACATGATATATATTTGTTTGCTCACCTTTTCTTGTGTATTATTCAATTCATCACGTAACATTTCTTTAAGAAGATCCACTGTCTTCAAAAATTTATTTTTTTCAGAATTCAATTCCTCTGTGACCAATAGGTAATTTAAATTTTGTTTCTCCAACGTATTAAATACGACAACTAACTGCTCTGGTTTTTCAAAATAAAGTTTAGGGCTAGGAAGATCACCAAGTCGTTTTGCTACGTCATCAATATCTATTTTACGAAAAATATTTGCGTCCATGACGAAAATATCGGCGTGTTTTATATCTATCTTTATGTTGTTCTTTTCTTGCCACAATATTGGCGATGCCTTATTAAGAAAATCTTGAAACGACAGCAATATTGATAATGTTTCTCCGATATATTGCAGTTTTGACTTAAGTGATGCCATCTCGTAATTAGCTTGTTTATGTTCTTCAGTTTCATTCATTAAATCTCTTGCTAAAACATCAGATTTTCTCATAATTGCGATAGTTTTATTATTATCATCAGCTAAAAACTTATCAAAACCATTCTGATACTCGTCAAAGTGTTTTGATGCAGTATTATATATATTTGTTTCTGACTCTATTTCTCTGTCGATTCTTAAAATTTCATCTACGAGAAAACCGTGTAGAGTCCTCTTGAGAGCGATGTTCTTGATGTTATGTTTATAGAGATGTACAGAGGTGTTAGGCCTAATTGGCCGGCCTTCGACCAAGGAGTAAAAGGTGGAATCTATATCCATAATAGTTTTTATTTGACTATCTTTCAATGCCTCTATCGGTGGTAATTTAATCCCTGCGACAGTTTTTCTTGTTTGTCTTTTCGAATTCCTCTTTTTACTCCTAGCTTTTTCCATTTTTCGTAACAAAACTCTTCTCAGTGTGTAATCGTCACTACAAACAAAACAAGAATTTTAATACAGATCAATATTGCTATAGCAACCTATGTATTGTTTAGCAACAACATTACCTACATATTTAATGTAAACATTGTTTGCATTAACTGTTTACTAAACATAGTCTAAACTTTTAAAGTAACACGGCGATTGTTTTGGATTAAGCATAAACCTAGTTTGGTAGAATTAACTGACCATCATTGTTTTTGAGCCATTGTGAACGCGAAGGCTCTAGTTTGAATTAATGATCAAGAATTTAACTTTCTCATGAAATTGTTAAAGAACTACTACTACGACAAACTCGGTTCTATTTCATTTCTTATTAGAATAAAATTTAATGTACCATGTTAGCTAGTTGTCTATCACATATGAGAGGTCGCCTGAATAGGTACCACCAAAATGGCTATTTCTCCCGCCAAACACCAGTGAAAATTAATTATAATTTCACCATTAGCGGTCATATAGCTTAAAGTCATGCTAATATGCCATTCAATGCAATAACAAAAATATGTGTTGGCTTATGCAAGCCACTAGGCATATTTAGCATTTCCAAATTGAACTTGTATATGATTTACCAATGACAAGCGATAAAATGTAAAAGTTACGGAGCTAAAACCCCTTAACACATAAAATTTTAAAATAAAATAATGTAAAACAAAGTCACATAATATTCATATTTATCTTTACAAAAAATGACTAGATGACAGAACGTTTATATAACTCAGCTATGATTGACATAATATTCGGTTGGTGTAAAAATATCTTAATCGCTGGAAGAACTGCCTTGCTGTTCTTCTCTATCCTCGTCTTCGCCTTTTTCCTTCTTCATCTCCCACGGCATCACTGGCAGTGGGTCAACGAAAGAATCATCAACCTTTAGTTTGTACAATAGTTTTGGCGTAAAATGGGTAGGGAGGGGCCATACGCGTTCTGAAAGAAATAGATATATACATTTTTATACAATCGTAAATAATAAATATTATAATAGAAACGTAATACAGGTCTAATATTTTTTATACAGGGTATATCAAGACTGCTACCGAAAACGAAGCCGGGTGGTAGTTTAAGCGACTTCAGACACAATGCAACAGAAAAAGTTGAAAAAAAAAGCGACAATTTTTTTTGTTATTTTTTTTCCTATGACCATATTTGGGTGGTAAATAATTATTTTTAGAGATGGAACGGATATCCGGTAACTATCCGGTATCCGGCCTATCCGGCCTATTTTCACTATCCGGCCGGATACCGGATAGTAGCGTACTATCCGGCCGGATACCGGATAATAAAATAAATAAATACACATGGTATATAATATCACTAGTTGTTGAATTCGTTACGTTCTAAACTCGTCTATATCACGCTTTTCCGTCGGAATACAAATTTTTCGTTATGCCTATATCCTTTCTCATTGTCTAATCTATCTATGTATCAAATTTCATCAAAATCGGTTCAGTAGTTTAGGCGTGATCACACTCGAACGCCCCCGAGTCGTGCCGATCACGCCGAACGCGTCCGAATATTTCCGATCGTGATCGCGCGTGCATATTCAAATCAAATTGTAACGCTATAAGCGGCCGAATATCCGGTAGCCGGATATCCGGCGCTCCGGCCTCGTAGCTAGCCGAATATCCGGTATCCGGTATCCGGCCAAATCACTATCCGTTTCATCCCTAATTATTTTCGTAAAATAATAGTGTACATCCTTTTATTTATAAATAATCTAAGGTATAAAAGTGTTTTAATTATTATTTTAGCAAAAACTATGGATTTACCACCCAAAAATGACGATATTTAAAAATCATAAAAAATAATTGTCGCGTTTCTTTGCGAAATTTTTAGTTGCATTGTGTTTGTAGTCACTAAAACTACCACCCGGCTTCGTTTTCGATAGCAGTCTTGAGATACCCGGTATACACACGCCCAAATGGTTTGACTACATTGCTTTTCCTTCTTTTTTTTTTGGAGAATACAAATCTCTTACTAAGTCTACATTGACTGTTAACATCTTAATGTTACATTTTAGATTAATACAAATCTAGAACACGAAAAAATATGGCTATTTTTACCACCTGTTTTAAGACAGTTGACATAAATTTATCAATAAAAATTACTTACCAAAATAAAATATATAATCGTCGACCCGCCTGTGCATATAGGCAGTCTGCCGAAGATCCAAAATGTACTGTGACTGGATTAAGTAATCTAGCAAAGCTACTTCAGGCAATGCCTCTATTTTGGGATCCACTGCACTCAATCCCTCGAATGAAAGCTAGACAGAAAACATGAAGAGAATAAGATATTAGGTATCGGTTTTAAAGTCCAGAGTGGAGAAGATATGATATTATAACCATATACATACGGACATCGATATTTTTTTATTACAAAAAGGGCGAGATGAGCATGCCCTTCACCTAATGGTAAACGACCGCTCGTGAACAGTGGCAAAACCAAACAACACCTTGAATTACAAAGCAATGCTTGGCATTCCTCTGCCGTCCCCATCCTGAGACATAAAGGAGAAAGAATCTAATTTTATTTTGTTTTCTGTGCCATCATCCTTTAGTCTATCTCCCGTTACTGGTTTATCGTCCAGTTCTGGTACACCTGTATGAATATTAAATCTACTCTGTCATCCCATTATTACCGTTCTAGGTTGGGTGTGGACCGTAAGATCCTGGCTTTTATATCTAGGTCAAACGATCTACTTTCGATCGAAACGATATTTTTTTTAATTTAAAGAACATATTTTTTCTGGAACTGGATATTTCTCGAAAATATTTGACCGAAATCGATTTTTTTTTTACCGAGTGTTATAGAGAGCAGTTTGTATCAGTATACCTGTATCTATATTACAAAGAGAAGCATTTGTTTTACCAACCGAATCCTCAAGTCTCGCAAGATCACACAGCTTATTGATTTTGTCGATACAAATCTTTAGTTGTTCTATGTGTTCTGCTAGTGGGCCGAAAATATCCAACCTGCCGACCAAAGACGGAGGACGCGCTGTTACCGCACGCCATCCATCGAACAACAACTGCAACAAATGAAAATATTTGTCTTGTCGCTTTCACAATATCTCTTGCGTCTTGTAGGAACTTTAACCCATACCAATGTGACGTAACTAATATACCTTTGCAAGGCTGATTTCAACTAATGTAGATATTCTTATTTCTTTAAAACACTTCATAAATGTATGTTGCTAATGTGACTACTCAGCCTCACATATCATTTAATTATCTGTCAACTATCAGTAAACAAATATTTATGCCTACCGTTTGAATGGAATGATAAACCATCAAAAGTTTTAGTCGCTTGAACATCTTTCTGTCAGGAATAGGTGCAGGTGGGTCGGGGATACGGCCTTCCTCCTCAGCTTCCTCCGCAGCCCTCATCGCTGCTTCTTCATCTAATTTTCGCATTTCCTGAATCCAATCTAACTCACGTTGGAACAAGAATCTCAACTGCCTATGAACTGTGTCTTCAGAACCCTGTTCAGTTGTACCAATACAAGTTATAAAAAGCAATCGTAATAATGGGTGCGCAAGGTGGATTTATTTAATTGTATAACTGGGTAGGACATGTAAGCATCCAAACCAATGGGTCAGGCTGACTACAAGCGCGATTCCCGCGAAAGGCCGGAGAAAACCCAGAAGACCGAAAATGCGGTGGAAAGATGAGTTGGATACATTCAAGCTGATTAACTAAAGGGAGGCCTTTGCCCAGCATTGGGACACATAATAGGCTATCAAAAAATAAGTTAAGAACTTGTAAGTGTTTATTGAAGACGGCAGAACATCATGATAAAAACCTATAACAATTAATTTCAAAAGTACTATGAAAAATACCTCTATAATGTGCACGAAATAGCTGTCGTACACAAGGAGAAATCCGTAGACATTTATTTCACAGTAACCAGAGTTCACATCGTGCACTGTCTTTTGAAACTGTTGGATTATATCTTCTTTAGATAGCAAGTGTTCGCCAATGTATATCATACGAATTGCATAGGCTTTCTGAAAATGTATTCAGTTCTCATCAATTTAATAAAGAGAGAAAGGACCCCAAACATTTTCACAATTAAATTTAACGGTAAAATAAGTAGCGGTCAAGTACTACCAGCTTTACATTTTCTCATAAGTAGGAACAACTATACTTAATTTGTTTTAAAAATCGTTACCCTATTGAGAACTAGTACTAATAAGATTAAGAAGCTACTTTTGATATTAAAGTATTGTTGTAAACACTATCATCTTCATAATAACACCATCATAATAGTCACTAAGCTCTACTGGTCGATTTGAATATATAACTAATGTGGTACTTGCCAGTCCCACTCTTTCAAAATTCTCCTCAACAACATCGAAAATAGTTTTGGTGTCTAGATCAGGTAATAAAGCCATTTCTTTAGAATTCAATCACCCTGTCGTATACTCACACGTGAATTTCACATCACATACAAAATAATACTGTCAGTACGTCGCTATAGAAACAGCATCGTTCATTGACGTCTTTGGAAAAGTCCCTAGTTTCAATAACCTATATAAGTTAGAATTTATCAAAAACATTTTTGTGAGTTGAAAATTAAACCTTTGCGATAAAAAATATTCGTAAAATAATACCTAATTTTATTTCATTATATAACTTTCTCTCCCTTAATAATACTTACGATTTAAAAATTCCATGGTATATAAAGTCCGCGGACCCGCACTAGGCCAGGCTACGCCATAACCTCTGTCTACCTCACTCTCGAGCCATGCGGTGGGACGTATATGGGCTGATTACAGTGTCGCAACGCGTTGTAATGGGAGATAATGTACTGATACAGGTATTAACAATCGCCTAATTATGAGACACTGTTAAAATTTTAGCAGTAAATATTTAGTGGTTGAGGATAATGATGGTAAGGCCACTCTATGGGTAGTTTTATTTACTTTATTAAGACTGCATAAAAATGAAAGATTGTGACCTATTTTAAACTTTTATTTTCCATTATTGCACTAGTTTGCGATCGCAGAATATTCATCAACCTACACAAGTTTGTACATGGCAATAAATAAATAAATAAAACAACAGTGCATCGATATGCAGGTCCATGCTTATGATATAGTAGGTGTACCATTTAAATAAGATATATCCAAAATCTTTGTAACCGCAAAAAAAGTACACAGCCGGCTAAAACTATTGTTTAAGCCATTGAAATATAGGCTTTATTACCTAAAGTTTAGATTTGCAATACAGCAATTATAGATTCACGCTGTTTCGATACTACATAATAATTTGATGACATCGCTTCGAATCGAATTGTACATAGAGCAACTTAAATCAACGAAGAAACGTAAATGACATTCATCATGCTTGGGATCAGCTGAAATGGAATTCTACGTATCAAATGCTCTCCATTGCGCAAGTACAAATTGTAAGTTATTTAAATGGCACTACAATACATACATTATACATAATATTACAATTCGACTAAAGGACTTGTAAACCCAGGTTTCACAAAACCTACTTTCGTGTAATACCATGAAACTCATGATTTAAGAGGACTAAAATTAAAAATATCACAATTCCTCGTGTATAAACAGATTTATCTAAATAATCTAGTTCCTAGATTCTAGGAAGTAAGTTAATAATGCCTACTGGAACCGAATTTGTTCCATCTTCTATTTGGGTTGAAACTGCGTGGTTTCGGCTTGAATCTCATTTTCTCTTCGTATTCGGCGGCTTTGTCGGCTGTATACGATCGGACCATTTGTTCCAGCTCTTTCGGAATTTCCTGAAAATAAAATGCATGTAAGTACACATGCCTAAGCTTACGTACATATGCCTCTAACTATAAAAAAGGAACGGCAATATTGCTATTAAAATTATCACAATCAATTTTAATGTCATGTTGATCACGTAGTATGTAAGGCAAATAAAATGCTTGGTTTCATATTACGTTTGGCAAAGCCGTTCCGAAAAACAACAACTGTCATATTGCTATATAATGCCATAATCACTGGAGTATTGTTCCAGCACATGGTCTCCTTTTTACACGCTTTATATTAGCTTCACTTGTATGTTTGTATGTTTGTATATTTGTATGTTTGTATATTTGTATATTTGTATGTTTGTTTGTAACCGACTTCTTTGGGCGCGATTTTGACCCACTTTAAACGGCCAGATTTCGTTCAAATTTTGCACACCTGTCAAAGACCGATGACAATACAATAATTCGATTAAAATATATAATTATCCTGATTAGATTCGCCAGGATTAATTATTCTTATAATTGATGACCATTGCTACATTCATCGCTAGATGGCGTTAACATTGTATTCTTCCAAGAAGCTTATACCCAAATGGAGATTGCATTCCGTATAAAACACTAAAGCACAAAAATTTGACCTTGAATGCAATCGCTGTTGCCTGCTATCCTTTTCTTTAGAGTGACAATGAATGAAGTTCACGTGAAGTTCATTCATTGTTACGCTAAAGAAAAGGATAGCAGGCATCAGCGACGTCATTCAAGGTAAAATTTTTGTGCTTCACTTTTATATACGGAATGCAATCTCCATTTGGGTATAAGCTTCTTGTATTCTTCAAGTGTCAAATGTTACTACTGACCAACAGATGGCGTTATTGATTGGAAATACAGCCGTAGATGGATGTTTTTAGTCAAAACAATTATATAATAGTTAAAAAAAACTAAAATACACGCTTTAATAAGATATACAACTAAAAAAGTAAAAATAATTGATACTGAATTTAAGATAAGAAAATGGAGTAAAATACATGACGAAGCATATGATTCTCCAGTGTTATTTGAGACTGCAGCAACAGCGTCCTCTATTGACGAGAGGTCGGCATTGTTGTTATTTGTTAGGTCCATCGTCTACTTTAATTAATTTCTCGTCACTTGAAATAATAAATTAAACACAAGTAACTTTTGAAAACACTTGTATTGTAAACACTTATTTTAAACACTTGTTTTAAACACTGATTTTAAACATTGGTTTTAGACAATAATTTTAAACACTTACTGGTTTTCTCAGAGCTTTTCCATTAGAAGGCGAACTGCAGAATGATCAGCTCAACAAAAGCCTTCTACAAGAAAATTCTGTAATCGCGCTGATTGGTCGAACAATCGAGCGCTCCGATTGGTTCAATATAAACAAAGTAAACTAAACACTTTAGAATAGCTATTCTAATGCAACATCTTATAATAAAATCTTAAATTACGCGTATGAGAGTTTACATAATTATTTATGAATATTGATAATCATTTTATAGTCAAGACATTGTTTTACATCGAAAGGATGTCGCTCCCACATAATTGAGATGCGCGACATCTATACGGTTGTAATGTGAAACTGAAGTAAAAGGAAATAACAATCAAGTATTAAAAGTTTAGGCCTTAAATAATCAATAGAAAATGTAATATGGTTAAAATTCATGTTTATCATTTTATTACGGTGATAAATCATTTTATAATCAAAAAGGAATAAAAAGGAAGTAGCTACATCATGGTTACAATAAGCGCCATCTGTAAACCTACATTTTAGAACTTGAATTACTTTAAATAAGAGTTAACATTACAAACATAGAGCTTTAGCGCTTGTAGATGATGTATAAATTTGTATAGTAAATAATTATGCTTAAAATAATTAATAAAATCAATATTTATTATTTTGCGGCGACACGGCCATTCTGATCGGCGGTGCGCGCTCTGCACCAGCCGGCCTTTCGTCACCCAGTAGTTTTGCATAAACATATAGACATAGAAGTAGTTTCCAGGATTAGGAAACTTAATAAGAATGTTAACAAACCAGTGCCACACATAATGTTAGTATGTTTATATACAGGTGATCACACATATGCAAGTACATAGTTTTGTTTCTTTCTCACGTGACGGAAATGCTCTGTGATAGACACAAAGTCTTTGATTTGACGGGAAGTTAGGATGGGATCAGGAACACCGCTCTGTGGTAGACACAAAGTCTTGGATTTGATGGAAAATAAGGTGAAGAGTTTAGGACCATTGCTCCGTGACAGGCACGAAGGCTTTGTTTCGATAGGACATAGGAGCCAGGTTCTGAGCGGTCCTGAACGCCGTGGTCCCAGCGGGATAACATGAGAGATATTGAGTCTCCACGACTTCATTTCATTGGTGTGATGTCATGTCTTGCTTTTTTTTTTTTCGTGTGTTATATTTGCCTCCACGGCTTAGGTGTTAGTGGCACTTGGTGTAACAGGAGTTATTTGATTTCGCTCATATAATTTTGTAAATTTTCACTATTTGAATCTTTAAAAATTGATCATTATAATGCAAAGCTACAGGATGTTACCTAGGCATCGGGCGTTAGGCGAGACGTCAGACGACGGCTGTTCGCTGTCCGGTGACGGGTGCTCGCTGTCCGATGACGGATGCTCGCTGTCCAGTGGCAGCTGTTCGCTGTCCGGTGTCGGATGCTCGCTGTCCGGTGTCGGGTGCTCGCTGTCCGGTGTCGGATGCTCGCTGTCTGATAATAGGTCGTCCGGCGACACGGATGCTTGCTCACCAGGTTGTGGCGCTCGTCGTAGTTGGTCATGGGCCACTTTTCGTGGCCGTCCTCTTCCTAGTACCGGTTTAATGAAGTAGCGGTCGTTTTCCAGCACTTTGTGAATCTCGTAGGGCGCACTAAATTTCAAGTCCAATGAAGTTTGGTTACGAGGATTGTTCTTCATTAAGACGAAGTCGCCTCTTTCGAATTTGTGTATCTTGGCTTTCTTCGAATCAAATCGTTTCTTCTCTCTAATTGCTGCTTCGGTCATTCTACGTTTTACGTGTTGTTCCAATACCTCAAAATCAATCGTCATGTTATCAGGTTGCACTAGGTTTAACAATTCCGGTGGAACGCAGTGTTGTCGTTTTGTTAATAATGTCAAAGGTGCAACGCCAGTCGTTGAGTGCGTGGTACAGTTGAGTGAAAGTTGTAAACTATCGAGTGCCGTATGCCAGTCAACGGTTTCGTAATTTTTGATCATGGTTAATGCGTTTTTTAGAGTCCCCATTATTCGTTCTACTTGCCCATTCGCTCTACTAACACCAGGAGCTATTGAATGAATTTCTATACCGTATCTTTCACAGTATTCCTTAAACACTCCAAGGAATTCGCGTCCACCGTCTACAATAACAATTTTCGGAGTTCCAAATAAATGAACAGCATTTTTAAGAGCTCCAAGGGTGCTGTGCTGACTTTTATCGTTTGCGTGATGCAACAGAACGAATTTGGTATAAGCATCGACGGTCACTATCACATACTCTCTGTCGGTTGGTGTTCCGAGTTTCCCAGTCATATCCATGTGGATCATTTCAAATGGATTCGTAGGCTTCGCTATTGGGTGCAATTGTGCTTGAATAGCACCTGATGAGTTCTTGGAAGTCTTACAAACAATACAATTGTCTACAAATTGTCGAACCACAGTGTTCATTCTTTCAAACCAGTATGTCTCTTTTATCTTCGCTAAAGTTTTATCCCAGCCAGGATGTTTGAGACTCGCATGGAAGGTATTTATCAAACTCCATTGAAACGTTTTTGGTACAACAACGAGTTTCTGGGTTCCTAATAGCTCATCCTTGCGTACGTGTTTCAGCAAGTCGTCTTCAACAAGAAATCCTTCAACCGAATCTCCTCTGTGAATGGATTCAATCTTGGCTCGTAATGAACCATCGCGGCGTTGTTCTATTTTTAACCATTGTAAATCTCTGGTCATAATATTAACTCTACATGTTTCTATATTACGGCTAAAGAAATCCGCGTGTTGCATGCGATTACCTTTTCTATATTCTATATCGAAATCAAAATTTTGTAAAAAGGCCCACCATCTATAAACACGTGGCAGAAGTTCTTGTTTATTTTTCGAAGCTTTAAGAGCATTGCAATCTGTTATAACTTTAAAACGCCTACCATACAGGAAATGGCGGAAATGTTTAATTGACCTAACTACGGCAAGGGTTTCCAACTCGTAAGAGTGGTACCTACTCTCGGCTTCAGTTGTACGCATACTAAAGTAAGAGACTACGTGTGGTCTGTCATTAACAACTTGAACAAGTATACCACCTAAGCCCAGGCTACTCGCGTCTGTGAATAATTCTATCGCAAACTTTTCACTAAATATCATCAGAACGGGGGAAGAAGTTAGGTATTGTATAATCTTATTTCGCGCTTCCTCATGCCTGTAAGTCCATTGCCATTTACTGTTAGTTTTAGTCAATTCGTAAAGAGGGATCATAATATGTGCAAAATTTGGTATGAACCTACGGAAATAACTAGCGAGTCCATTAAATTGCCTAACCTGCTTTACGCTGCTCGGGATTGGAGACTTAACAAGAGCGTCTATTTTCTTTGGGCTAGGCCTTACATTACCATCTTCTATTATATTGCCCAAATACTCAACGGACTTCTTAAAGAATAAACATTTGTCAATGTTAATGGAGAAACCAGCCTTTTCTAAAGCTATTAAGATCCTTTCAATAAAAATTAACCCATCTGTGAAGTTCCTACTTTTACTAATCACGTCATCAACATACACCTGTGCAACGCTATCGTTTGGTTCGCTGTCGTTGGTACAAGCGCTTCCCGGATTTAATAAAGAACCTAAGGCTCGATTGATACATCTTTGATAAACCGCTGGCGCATTACATAAACCGAACGGCACAGTCAAATATTCGAAAAGTCCGTCCGGCGTTACGAACGCTGTTTTTTCAATCGAGCAGTCAGAAATTGGTATCTGGTGGAAACCAGAAGCCATATCAAGAGTACTAAAGAATTTTCCACCAGCCAAATTATTAATTTGGTCCCCTATGAGAGGCAAGGGGTAGTGATCGCGGATAGTGTTTGAATTCAGCTCCCTATAGTCTACACATAAACGGTCGGTGCCGTTTTTCTTTTTCACTAGTATAATGGGACTCGAAAAAGGCGATCGACTTTCGCGAACTATATTATTATCCAATAATTCTTGCACAATATTGCGTACGGTTTCCCTTTCCACGGGACTAAGTCTATAGGGTCTACGTTCGACATATTTATTTTCATTTTTGAGTCTTATTTGCAATTCACCGGTATTCACGCGAGATTTAGCGTAACCGCGAATAAATAAATGGGAGTACTTATTTAACAGTGTCATCAATTGCTTAATTTGAATTACATCATCAAGATCATGATCTATATTGTCAAACAATGGGTTATGAGCTTCTAAAGACATTATTCGTGGACGATACATAAGTTTTGCACCGGTCTCATCGACCAAGACGCTTAGACCAGTCTTTTTTAATAAGTTAATACCAATAAGGATATCGGTTGAGAGTTCGTTGTCTGAAATTATAACAAATTGTAGTTCCACGTGGATACCATCAATCATGCAAACACAATCAATAGAACCAAGAGAAATTACGGGAAGAGATCCTATGCCTCGCAAATAAGTAACGTTGGTATATCTACGACCGGGGAGTTTTTTGGCAATGGTCTCCCTAATGACGCAGCATTCAGCTCCACTATCGAAAGTGGCGCTGAATTGAAAGTTACCTATTTGAATATACATACAAGTTATAGTAGAGTTTGCGATGTTATTCACTTGTTTAGATGCTTGGTTATTAGGAGGAGCGTTAGGTGCTATATTTTTTAGACGTTTATAGCATATTTGAAATGTATGACCAGGCTTGGAACAGAAACTACACACAGAGTCAGTTGGCAAGTTTGCATGAAATTTATCACTTGTATTAGGATCTCTATTAAAGTTTTCACGAAGTTTATTACGACAGATGTCAATACTATGACCAGTCTTTCTGCAATAAGTGCAGAAAGGAATCTGCTTATGTTCTAAACGAGCTCTTTTGTTTGGTGGCTGAGTACTATTGTAAGCTGTTGAAGGACTTACCCGTTTAGGACGAATAGAAGATGCTACTGATATAAGCTCTGGAACTGACGTAGCTCTTGCATTCGTTAATTCAATGCGGAGGCGTTGATCACTAATGCTTCCGATAACGGCTTCTACTGCGTCTGCGTTGTCCAGTTTATCTTTTGTTACTCGCTTCCATAGCATCCATGCTTTTGACAAAAATTCAGACAGATCCTTAGATGAATCATAAATGTGTTCGCGAAACATGAGCACATCTCTTGAGTAACGATGTTCAGGTTCAAATGTTGTTAGAATGATTTGTCGTAATTGGTCCCACGTGGACGTAGTCACAAGCCATTCGTCTGCCCAGATCTTTGCTCTCCCCTTCAGAAGACTAGACACCTTCATCCTCACATCGTAATCACTTAGCTGATAAAGTGTCACTGCAGTTGATATGTGGTCACACCATTCACGTACACCCACGTTACCATCAGGGTCGTATGACGGAAGAAAAATATCTGTTATCTTAGTTCTTTCCTGAGACTGGGTCGCAATACGTCGACTCATCGATTGCATCATTTTAATCATCTCCATGAAGAATTCCTTGGGCATAGCTTCCGGAGCAGAGCAGGCTTCATGTTGTCGTCGCTCTGGATGTCCGATTTCGGCTGGATGGGATCGCGTGTGCGATCCCACTTCTGATGACGAAGCATATGATTCTCCAGTGTTATTTGAGACTGCAGCAACAGCGTCCTCTATTGACGAGAGGTCGGCATTGTTGTTATTTGTTAGGTCCATCGTCTACTTTAATTAATTTCTCGTCACTTGAAATAATAAATTAAACACAAGTAACTTTTGAAAACACTTGTATTGTAAACACTTATTTTAAACACTTGTTTTAAACACTGATTTTAAACATTGGTTTTAGACAATAATTTTAAACACTTACTGGTTTTCTCAGAGCTTTTCCATTAGAAGGCGAACTGCAGAATGATCAGCTCAACAAAAGCCTTCTACAAGAAAATTCTGTAATCGCGCTGATTGGTCGAACAATCGAGCGCTCCGATTGGTTCAATATAAACAAAGTAAACTAAACACTTTAGAATAGCTATTCTAATGCAACATCTTATAATAAAATCTTAAATTACGCGTATGAGAGTTTACATAATTATTTATGAATATTGATAATCATTTTATAGTCAAGACATTGTTTTACATCGAAAGGATGTCGCTCCCACATAATTGAGATGCGCGACATCTATACGGTTGTAATGTGAAACTGAAGTAAAAGGAAATAACAATCAAGTATTAAAAGTTTAGGCCTTAAATAATCAATAGAAAATGTAATATGGTTAAAATTCATGTTTATCATTTTATTACGGTGATAAATCATTTTATAATCAAAAAGGAATAAAAAGGAAGTAGCTACATCATGGTTACAATAAGCGCCATCTGTAAACCTACATTTTAGAACTTGAATTACTTTAAATAAGAGTTAACATTACAAACATAGAGCTTTAGCGCTTGTAGATGATGTATAAATTTGTATAGTAAATAATTATGCTTAAAATAATTAATAAAATCAATATTTATTATTTTGCGGCGACATACATATATTTTATTGTTACAAAGCGTGGGGTGCAGGAGGATAAGTAATTGTTGTAAACACCCCACGCTTTGTAACAATAAAATATATGTATTTTACTCCATTTTCTTATCTTAAATTCAGTATCAATTATTTTTACTTTTTTAGTTGTATATCTTATTAAAGCGTGTATTTTAGTTTTTTTTAACTATTATTATAATATTCATATTAACAGAATTGAAGCGGTCCAAGCGCGATGTGTAAGATGCATCTCGATTAAAACTGGTGTTCTCAAAAGTATTAAGGACTATGCTGAGAGATTGCAGCATTTTAATATTATGAGTTTAAAAGAAAGACGTACATTAACCGATCTCCTACTACTTTACAAAATAATAAACGATTCTTTGGATTCACAATTAATTAATTATTTTTGTTTTAAAATGAATAATCGTGTTATGCGTCAACATCGGCTTTTTGATATTCCCTTTGTAGTTTTAAACACATCGTATAATAACCCTACAATACGTATGTCTAGGCTTTATAACGAAATATCAATCGCCATTAATGAAATTGATATCTTCTTAATGAAATTTGGTGCATTTAAACGAGTTTTATATCAGCATTTGTTTTCTTTTAGTAATTTATAATCGTATCGTATTAGCCCATATACGTCCCACTGCAGGGCACGGGCCTCCTCTACAATCGACAGTACGATTGAGAGTGGTTAGGCCATATAGTCCACCACGCTGGCCTAGTGCGGGTTGGCGGCGGTAGTAATTTAATGTGTTGAATTAATTTTTATTTGGTATTTATTAATTTTAAGTTGTAGTCTCTAGTTAATATGTATGTTTTGTGTCTTTTCTACTGTTCTATTCGTCTAATCAATACTTTATAATGTTATGCATCCCAAAAAAATACGTTATGCTGTGCAATGTGTCATTTTTTAATTACTCTTGGTCTAAGTTATTGTATGCGTAATGTAGTTGGTATGCTTATTAAATAAAATAAAATAAAAAATTAAGTGTCGATTTTTCGCGCACAACAGTAGACTAAGGACGCAAACCAATATTTATCCACACTTAAATTATCCCAATAGTATTCAATATAATTGACATACAAGAAAAGGCCCATATGATTTTGAATTGAAGGTATTGTATGTTCATATTTAAGCTATCTTATTTATATGCATAAGTATTTACCTGTTTCGCTTCTTTCAACACCTCAATAAGCCCTTTCGCTTGTCGCGCGTTTTCTTCCGTGAGGATCGTGTGGGAGGTACCTTTGTTCTGATGACGACCAGTTCGACCAATCCTATGGATGTAATCCTCCGATGTGTTGGGATAGTCGTAATTTATAACGTGTGTCACACCATCCACGTCTAAAAATATGTGAAACAACATGTTATTTTGTTGTATAATTCGTAACATTAATTTAATTATATATAATTCTGACGAAAATCATTGATTGTTCATTGTCTTTTATTTTTGTATAATGTTGTTCTTTGTTTGTGTACAATAAAGTATAAATATTAATAAATAACAATTAGACATTAAAACTCTAGTCATAGTTGCCTAACAAATAGTGCTGTACACAAGAATCACTTACCAAGGCCTCTAGCGGCAACATCAGTGGCAACTAGAATATTTGTCCTGCCCGTCTTGAATTTGTTTATAATAACATCTCTCTGTGTTTGTGTTTTGTCACCATGAATACCCATGGCTGGCCAAGCATTCCTTCTCAACATTTGAGTCAAATAATCCACTGATTTCTTTGTATTTGTAAAGACTAAAGTTTTACCAAAACCATCACCAGAGATTTCATGCATGATTTCTTTGAATCTGGAAGATAATTGATTATCATAAATACTAGAAATTAGTTATAACTTGAATTTGAATAACCATTATATACAAAATCAATATTACAATAAAAGTCAAATTTAATTCTTTTAATAATATTAGCAATTTACTTACTTTGCAGTTTTATTGATTTGATCACAAATGTGGATATGTTGCGTTATGTTATGGTTTGCTGATAATTCAGTAGAACCAACATTAACTTGTACAAATTCACCCAAATAATCCTTAGCTAAATGTCTCACTTCTTTGGGCCATGTTGCTGAAAACATTAAAATCTGCCTCTCAAGTGGAACACCTTCTAATGCCTGACGTATTTGAGGTTCAAAACCCATGTCCAACATTCTGTCCGCTTCATCCAATACTACATAAGTGCATCGGCTTAAATTTGTTGTCTTACTCACAAGGAAATCATTTAACCTGCCAGGAGTGGCAATAACTATGTCAACTCCTGCTTGCAGCATATCTGCTTGTCTTGCTCTATTTGCTCCACCATATATACAAGCACATCTAATATTTAATAAGTCCTCGAAGTCATTAGCTACCGCCTCAATTTGCCGTGCCAGTTCTCTAGTTGGAGCTAATACGAGGGCGATAGGACCTAGGCCTCTCCTTGCTTTTTTCTCTTTAATGTGTACTACAGCTGGAAGTAGATAGGCCAGAGTCTTGCCTGTGCCAGTCTGAGCTATTCCAACAAAATTTTGGCCACTTAATGCTATGGGCCAGCTTTGAGACTGTATCACTGTGGGTGTAGTAAACCCCTGGTTCTTTAGAAAGCTTTTGATATAATCTGGAAATTCACTTTTATCAATATCTGTGTAGGGAGATGGTATATCCTCACCAATTACAGTAACTTTATTTTCTGTCCTATATTCTTTTATTTGCTGTGCTGTTTTTACTGAATAAAACCTGTGACTGTAAATTGGTGCTAATCTTGAATGTCGCACAATGTGTTCATGTCTTTGTGTCGAATAAGAAATTTTGGCAGACCTTAGAAACTTTATGAGTGCAGCATCTGTTGACAACTGCTTACATTGATATGAAAATCTGAAAATTTACAAGTGTGTATTTTTGAGTAACTTGAATAAAATAAAAATAGTTCCTAAATCAGACATCTTATTTTAAATTATGGTGCACTATTTATTATTTCTAACGACACATCCGTTAAATCATTCCCCTTTTCATGCCCATCTGTTTTGTCTATATATTCATATTATATTAGATTAATGTTTCACTATAGGTACAGTGTACTGTATAAGCCCTTAAACGTCCCACTGCACGACATAGGCCTCCTCTACAATCTAGAGTATGATTAAGAGTGGTAAAGTTTTGCGTAAATTGTTACTAATACATAATTAGGTAAATAATCCCATAATTCTATGCACTGAAGTATTATACATTCTACATATATAGGTTAGGTTTTTGAATACTTACTTTGTGAAGTCGTTCCGTCTCAAAAATTTTGTTAATATATTCAAAGCCATTGTAGTACAATATATCAAACCTTTATTTGATTAGCAAATTACAAAATATTGAGTATTATTGCGTTAACGACTCGTGTAGAATGTAGATTTGTGAGGTTAACAAATGAACTCACTAACTTCTTTAACTTTACAAGTTTTACTTCTGTAGCGAACGTTAGATAACTGGTATAATAAACAAGAAATAAGTTTAAAATTTAAATGTGTTTAATTCAAATTTCAATAATATATATAATTGAATCACAGCACAGACCAATTAGAAACAGACGGATAACTGGCCTATATAATCTTTAGCCATAGCCGCTCATTCTTTCGATCACGAATGTCAGTTGACAGATTATCAAGATTATTCTTTTTTAATATAAATAAGGAATACAGGCAAAGGCAGTTGTATTCAGTCTTGCGCGTGGCTGCATAGGATATTCTTTTTCGTTTTTATTATTTTGTTAAGTCTCTATGAATCACATTAAAGTGATCCAAAGAAACTTGACAAAATAATAAAGTGTAACTTTTTAGATGAAAAATATATAGATTGTGAATAAAACACTTAAAAATATTTATTAAATGATTTATTTTTAATGGTTTTTTTTTGTACTTAAATAATACATATTTTTGCTGAAATTTATGTAACATAGTATTTTCGTTACTCTAGAAATGTGAATACTCTGTACAACGAATAATTAAAGAAAAAATATTTTTACATGTTATCCTAGATTTCACTTACCAGTTATTTTTTTATTTTATTTTATCTTACAATTTTAAGAAAGCTTACAGACTAATTACCTACAGACATAAATATTTAAATCTTAAGTGTGTTACGAATTTGCCAATAACAAGCTTTCAAATAATAGATACTAAGATACTGTAGTGTCTACATAATGTGCACCGATTTATAAATGCTAGCTAATATAAGTTATTTTAATTTAAGGAATGAACTACTTTTTCTATGAGACAGATAGAGATATTAATTAAATTATTGACAAAGAAAAGAAAACAAAACCAAAAGTAACAATCAAACACTACAATGTATAATGTTTTAATATACATTTTGAGTTACACAAGGTGTACTTTTTGACCTTTCATTATTAAGTTTCAAAAAGCATATTGCTCATTTTGTGTTTTACTACCCATGTACTAGTGCAAAACAAATCAAAATCAAAATGGCATGACACCTCATTAAATTTACTGGCACTACGTAACAAAAAAGCATTGCGTCTATAATTGGTAGTTGCAAATGGTACGGACAATAATGACCGTTGTCTCAGCGTAGCTGAATGAGCATGGATAAATATCCCACTCAAAAGTTGTTTACAGTCAATGCTACCATTAGCAATGTTCACCAAATAACATATGTCATGAATTTCGCGTCGCAAGTTTAATGGTAAGAAATGATACTTTTTACAGCGATGAATATAATCATTAGAGAGACCTGTCTAGCCCTGAAGTCCAAATAGCGCAAAAAATTCTTTTGTATGGCCTCGATACAGGATTTATAAATCTCATACCGAGGGTTCCACACCTGCGATGCATACTCTAAGTGACTGCGTACGAAAGAACAATACAGTATTTTAATACATTTAAGTGAATTGAATTCTGATGAAACTCTAATTAAAAATCCTAGTGCTTTTGATGCTTTATTAACAATTCTATCTATATGTTTGTCAAATATGAGTTTATGGTCGTGAATAATGCCCAAATGACATATTTCATTAACTCGATTAATTTCGATGTTATCAATCGTGTAAGAAAAATTACGTATATTATTTTTTCGGGAAAAGCTAGTTTGGTAACATTTAGATACATTTAAATTCATAAATTTAAATTAAATTATCAGTATTAGCTGTTAAACAACATCACTGCTCCTTCAAATAGGTACTTATGCCTAATTTTATGAACAATCTCAAATTCTCAAATACTGATCCAACTGTAAATGCCAAGACTTCCATCTCTAGTTAACTTGTCTTGGCATTCACAACCATTTATGTAACTAATTGCCTTCATTACTAACCACCAACAGCATAGGCCCGCAAGTGAGTTTTCGTGCCTTCTCAATGAGCCTGCTTTAGTATATTCCCAATAGCACATATTTTCTTTTGATGATTTGACTGTCCATAAATTCCATTTTCGAATAATTTATTTAAAATTATAGCTATATTTGTCTAATCATCATACCAATTGAAACTATTATTATGAAATTTGATTAATCATGTAACTAATAAAGATTTGGAGGTTCAATTGGAGGTGTGGCAGTTAGCATCATTGTATCTGTAATTATACTAATTTGTCTGATTTTCTATTCAATAGGGTCTGAATTAAAATCTCATTATATTAGTTTGTTATGATTTTAAACACTTCCACACCCTCATAAACCATTTTAACCTATACTCCATTGGTTTAGGTACTTAACTAAATGTAAACAAACCATAAAAAAGGTTATTTAACATTGCCATTTCTAATTTCTAAATTAATTGAAGACAAAATAAATGTTTACGTAAGTGTAAAACTACATTGCATGTCCACATTTATTATAACAATATTAACTATGAACGTGTGAGCTTGGAAACAATTAAATTATGTAAGATCATAATTAAATTATCTAAATTTACATAATGCAATCTGTTAATAAACAAGTGAAGCTAATATAAAGCGTGTAAAAACAACCAGGCATCCAAAACATTTTCATAAAAGTTACAAGATATAATATGCTACAAAATCTAGAAGTACGACTTTACTGTAATGGGACCATTTAAATGAAACATAATGCTACTTATATACGATAAACTAAGCATCATCATATGTTATCTTTGGCAGCCAATTATTATTAATTGTGTTAATGTGCTTACTATTTTCGTGAAATGGTGAAGTGTTTGGAAGTGTTCATCATTGTTCTTTACTCTGTTTTAGTTATTATTTGTTATAAGCTGCTATTAATTGTTGTTAATACTTGTTACTTGGTTAGCCAAGAAAATATTCGTAAATTGGACATTGCAATAAAATGTTGAACAACCATGTGTCACATGTTCTGGTTTGTTTACATTTAGTTAAGTACCTAAACCGATGGAGTATAGTAATAGTTGTTTTTTATAGCGGGTACTGACTTTTCTCTTGTTTTTATTGCTTCTGGCCAAAATGTGTGTTGCTCAGGATTTTCTGATACTGCATTGTTAGTAGTTTTTATGAAAAAAAGGCGACTATTGCAGTAATCTTTTTTGTCGTCGAGCTGACTGAGTTTTCATTGGTATATATTGCTGGAATGAAAAATATTAATAATTACAAAAAAATATAGTTTGAGTTTGACTTGCTAATGGGGTAGTTGATTCTATTTCATTCTATTAAAAAGTTGCAAAATGCACAATCATAAACATAAGAAGTCAACAATTTGTTTCAATTCCTACAATTTTTATATCTGCTTTATATGACACAATACAAAAGCTTAAATCTTCATCAAGTTCATGAACACAAACCAAGTCTTTTGCCCTGCATTAAATTAACATTAACTATCAAATAAATTGGACTGATTGTATTTTTTAATACTTACAATAATTTGTTGTATAAAGGAGAGCAGCAGATATAGTTCTGCTGAAAACATTGACACAGCTTTTGAACTGAAAATAAATTAGAGAAATTAATTGACAATGTTGACTTTACAGATACAATTAGAACTAAAACACACACTTTAAAATGTTCTTGCTTTGATTTTAAAATGGTTACTATTTACTGTAATATTTTACAAAATAATTTTCAGACAACTGATGATTAAAAGGACATTTAATTAGTTAATTTCCTTTGATTCCATTTTTATTTTAAAACATAAATTATGACTATTAGGCCTAACCACTCTCAATTGTACTGTTGATTGTAGAGTAGGCTCGTGCCCTGCAGTGGGACGTATATGGGCTGATACATACACATACAAATTATGACTTTGATGAATAATCAATGGTCAAATACCTTAATCTTCTTTATTGTTTCAAGTTTGACATATTGGTCATATAATTTATGTAAATCATTTTGGTATGCAGGCAATCACATTAAAATTATGAAAACATAAGCTTATAGAGTACTTTGTTTGAGTTACTAACCTGGATTTTGATTTCGCAAAATATGATGATTTGTTGTCTCTAATTCCAATTTTTTAAAAGCTTATCGGAAGTATGTGCTTTGGTGGCATATTAATGCCGTAATGCTGTCTTGATATAGCTTTTATTTCTGGTACAGATGTAGCTCCTTGAGAAAAGTAAAATCATATTTTCTGCTGCCACTTTATAAATCCTCTCAACATGAATAATCACATTTTTACCACCTTCGCAAATCCTTGAATACAATCATTGTATTTAACAAAGATTGATGATGATAAAATCCCAGTAACACAATTTACACAATAAACAACAAAGGTAAACAACTTGACAACTTGTAAATTGTAATGGCGGCCATATTATAAATGTATGATGGCGGCCAAAGAAAAAAGAATAGATGTGAGAATAGACCACTAGATGGCGGCGCAGACGCCGGTTACCTACAAGAGCGAAAGGCAACCGAGGGGAATGCAGGGCTTGCGGGAGGGGTGCAAGCTGAATGCAACTGTCAACTTTGTTTTGCAATCAAATTGCGCCACAGATTATACCATGGAAAAATGTTCAATACGGAGTTGTACAGGCATGAATCACAGGGATTAATCAAAACTTTCAATAAATCTGCGGCAGTCTACATCAAAGGTCTACATAACAATAGGGTTAAACTACAAACATAGACTACAAAATATACTTAAAACTTCAACCTGTTAGTCGATTTCAACTATTGATATGTATACAAAAAACTTAAAATAAATGTGTAACGGGAGTTTACCGCCGCTCACTAAGAGATGGCGCCACCGTAGAATTAGATCGCGGTATGGTTTCGTTACAAAGGTTGATAATTAAAATAAAAATGCAAATACCAAAAAAAAAACTAAATATACTAATTCACTTTTTTGTTAAATTCCACGCGGACGAAGTCGCGGGCACAGCTAGTATACAATATTTTGTAAATGTGATATTTATTCGTTGGTGGGAGAAGTGGTGGGAGGCGCCCGACGTGACAGCCCAGTGGTGGCATATATAAACCAAAGATCAAATAATGTCTAATAACAAAATAGCATAGGAAAATAACTATACGGTTCGTCGTCTGCAGTAGTGACATCGCTACCTACTTTCTAATTGGTCTGTGCTAACTGCTACCTACCCTTCAAGTGGACACGTGCCTTTCGATATCGAAAAGCTAGTTTAAATAACTATCGAACTAGATTATTTCCCATTTTACTTGCTGGTGGTAAAATGGAATCTGTCAAGTATAACGCCTTGCTGCTTGGGCAGGTACTACCACAATCTTTATTTCTCCTGCCAACTGCAAACTGTTGTGACCATAGATGTAGTATAGAACATAGATCGGCAATGTGTCATCTTGAGCGCGACCAAAACTGATTTAAGATTGTGTGCGTGAAGTTTACATGTGTGCTTGACATATAGTGGTGTACCATGCACTTTCGATACTATCATATCGATATCGATATAACTGTTGGCCTGAAGTTGTGAAATAAAATGTATATGTATATGCGACATTTTATTATATATTAACAGAAACTTATTGATGTGTTTATTTCAATACAGATTGATAAACACACTAATAAATAAAGATAAATTGTCATATTATTTGAAAACATTTTGTTTGAGATGTTTTGTATGGGTCTTTATGTTCACCTGAACAAAATTATTTTTTCATTGTGATGTATACATAGTACATACACCTAATTAAACTGAGAACAAAAAAAAAACACTTTTATAAAATAAAACTATAATTTACAAAGTATTAGCGTTTTCGGTTTATTTTTTCATTTTTAATTTCCTGTCGCGAAGTTTCGATTACTTTACAGCTTTCGTAGTCACAGGGTGGACTCAGTCTGCAACAAAATCCGTGATTATTAGTTTTTTTCAATGAGTAACATTCGCGTAAGTCAAAGAAACACATTTTTACTATATGTGTACTAGAGTTAAAAAAATATGCTTATTTAAGTCAATTAATTGACTTGTAACACATTGGGAAGTGTTGGACGCCTGCTAGGCCGCGTTGGAGGTGTACGGAGGAGCTTATAGGAAGTCGTTGGATGCAGGCAGCTTACAACAAACTGATGTAGACATTCTTGTGGAAGGTCTATGTTCATTAGTCGCATTCCTGTGGCTGAAGAAAGAGACAGTTTAATAAATTATGAAGCTTTTTTCGATCACGTCACCTAAATTAATGTTTTCCCTATGAGAATTATAAATTTTAAACCTATATCTAATGTTATGATAAATGAATAATGTTGCTTCAAGGTTTGGACGATGATGCTGTGCATAGAAGTATCGCATATTTTATAATAATATCTAATATGTTCTTGTTTTACTATTATAAATTGACAGCCTCTTGGCAGAGATTGAAACAGGTTCTTAATTCATAAATCACACACATGAAGTGTTATAATAATTATTCCACAATTATAAATAAATGAGTAAAAGTAAAGTAATAAGTAATATTGTAGAATGAATACTATAATAATGGCCGGGATAACGCCAGGTAGAAGAAGAAGAAGAATGATGCACACTATCACAACCATAGATGTAGTATAGAACATAGATCGGCAATGTGTCATTTTCAGCGCGACCAAAACTGATTTACGATTGTGTGCGTGAAGTTTACATGTGTGCTTGACATAGATTTAGTATAAAACATAGATCGGCAATGTGAAAGAGATAGAATAATTTAACTCATATGTTAAAGCGAGATGCATGATGCGACCATACGTTTACACAGAAGTAGCCTGCAGTGACCCAGAGTCAAAATATGTCAAAATAAACGAGCAACAAAATTCGCTTATTTTCATAATTTATTTAATTTTACAGTACTTGGTTATATTTATTAAACGTAGTTTATTATAGTGCATTGTACAGTGACAAAGTGTGGTTCATACAGGCGTAAAAATCCGAAATAATTAAAGTTTTCACAGGTACCGGCCACTTTTGTACAATACTTTTTTTCGACGATATTATAGAATTAAATGGAAATCCGTGTATACATATCGGTAGAAAAGAATATAGTATTTCATTAAATAAATACGCTGAAAGGATCCATTGCGTATAAAAAATAATATCAAATACGTGAATTTACAATAATTTCAACCAAAAGTTGCTAGGGATTGACTGACAGGTTCGATCAATAAAACGTTGTCGATGAAATAGTCGATGACAACACATATTTCCCTACATTTTTATGGAGCTATAGTATGTTGTGATATTGTGCATTCTTCTTCTTCTCCTACCTGGCGTTATCCCGGCCATTATTATAGTATTCATTCTGCAATATTATTTATTACTTTACTTTTTCTCATTTTTTTATATTTGTGGAATAATTATTATAACACGTCAAGTGTGTGATTTATGAATTAAGAACCTGTTTCAATCGCTGCCAAGAGGCTGTCAATTTATAATAGTAAAACAAGAACATATTAGATATTCTTATAAAATATGCGATACTTCTATGCACAGTATCATCGTCCAAACCTTGAAGCAACATTATTCATTTATCATAATATTAGGTATAGGTTTAAAATTTATAATTCTCATAGGAAAAACATTAGTTTAGGTGACGAGATCGAGAAAACCTTTATGGCGACTAATGAACATAGGCCTTCCACAAGAATGTCTACATCAGTTTATTGTAAGCTGCCTGCATCCAACGACTTCCTACAAGCTCCGGCCTAGCAGGCGTCCAACACTTCCCAATATGTTACAAGTCAATTAATTGACTTAAATAAGCATATTTTTTTAACTCTGGTATAAATATACTTACGCGAATGTTAATCATTGAAAAAAACTAATAATCATGGATTTTGTTGCAGACTGAGTCCACCCTGTGATTACGAAAGCTGTAAATTAATCGAAACATCGCGACGGGAAATTAAAAATTAAAATAATAAACCTAAAACTTTGTAAATTTTAGTTTTATTTTATAAAAGAGTTTTTGTTCTCATTTTAATTAGGTGTATGTACTGTGTACACACATGTTACATCACAATGAAAAAAATAATTTTGTTCAGGTAAACATAAAGACCCATACAAAACATCTCAAACCAAATGTTTTCAAATAATATGACAATTTGTCTTTATTTATTTGTGTGTTTATCAATCTGTATTGAAATAAACACATCAATAAGTTTCTGTTAATATATAATAAACTGTCGCATATATCCATAACATTTTATTTCACAACTACAGGCCGACAGCTATATCGATATCGATATGATAGTATCGAAAGTGCATGGTACACCACTATATGTCAAGCACACATGTAAACTTCACGCACACAATCGTAAATCAGTTTTGGTCGCGCTCAAAATGACACATTGCCGATCTATGTTTTATACTACATCTATGGTGCTTGACATATAGTGGTGTACCATGCACTTTCGATAGTATCATATCGATATCGATATAGCTGTCGGCCTGTAGTTGTGAAATAAAATGTTATGGATATATGCGCCATTTTATTATATATTAACAGAAACTTATTGATGTGTTTATTTCAATACAGATTGATAAACACACTAATAAATAAAGATAAATTGTCATAGTATTTGGAAAACATTTTGTTTGAGATATTTTGTATGAGTCTTTGGTACAGACATCTAATTAAACTGAGAACAAAAAACACTTTTATAAAATAAAACTATAATTTACAAAGTTTTAGCGTTTTCGGTTTATTTTTTTAATTTCCCGTCGCGAAGTTTCGATTACTTTACAGCTTTCGTAGTCGTAGGGTGGACTCAGTCTGCAATAAAATCCATGATTATTAGTTTTTTTCAATGAGTAAAATTCGCGTAAGTATATTTATACTAGAGTTAAAAAAATATGCTTATTTAAGTAAATTAATAGAGTAAGTACTGAACATATCGACAAATCTTATAATTCAGTACAGATGAATGTATCCCAGAATGGAAAGTGCGATGGAATTCCAAGCATAGATTTGTAAGTATGAGTCATGCGAGTTTGGTTTAATCATAGATTTAGTATAAAACATAGATCGGCAATGTGAAAGAGATAGAATAATTTAACTCATATGTTAAAGCGAGATGCATGATGCGACCATACGTTTACACAGAAGTAGCCTGCAGTGACCCAGAGTCAAAATATGTCAAACTAAGCGAGCAACAAAATTCGCTTATTTTCATAATTTATTTAATTTTACAGTACTTGGTTATATTTATTAACCGTAGATTATTATAGTGCATTGTGCAGTGCCAAAGTGTGGTTCATACAGGCGTAAAAATCCGAAATAATTAAAGTTTTCACAGGTACCGGCCACTTTTGTACAATACTTTTTTGTGACGATATTATAGAATTAAATGGAAATCCGTGTATACATATCGGTAGAAAAGAATATAGTATTTTATTATATAAATACGCTGAAAGCATCTATTGCGTATAGAAAATAATATCAAATACGTGAATTTACAATAATTTCAACCAAAAGTTGCTAGGGATTGACTGACAGGTTCGATCAATAAAAGGTTGTCGATAAAATAGTCGATGACAACACATGTTTCCCTACATTTTTATGGAGCTATAGTATGTTGTGATAATGTGCATTCTTCTTCTTCTTCTACCTGGCGTTATCCCGGTCATATTTCCCCGACCATTATTATAGTATTCATTCTACAATATTACTTATTACTTTACTGTTTCTCATTTTTTTATATTTGTGGAATAATTATTGTAACACTTCATGTGTGTGATTTATGAATTAAGAACCTGTTTCAATCTCTGCCAAGAGGCTGTCAATTTATAATAGTAAAATGAGAATATATTCGATATTATTATAAAATATGCGATACTTCTATGCACAATATCATCATCCAAACCTTGAAGCAACATTATTCATTTATCATAACATTAGGTATAGGTTTAAAATTTATAATTCTCATAGGAAAAACATTAGTTTAGGTGACGAGATCGACAAAACCTTTATAGTTTATTAAACTGTCTCTTTAGCCACAGGAATGCGACTAATGAACATAGGCCTTCCACAAGAATGTCTACATCAGTTTGTTGTAAGCTGCCTGCATCCAACGACTTCCTACAAGCTCCTCCGTACACCTCCAACGCGGCCTAGCAGGCGTCCAACACTTCCCAATGTGTTACAAGTCAATTAATTGACTTAAATAAGCATATATTTTTAACTCTGGTATAGATATACTTACGCGAATGTTAATCATTGAAAAAAACTAATAATCATGGATTTTGTTGCAGACTGAGTCCACCCTGTGACTACGAAAGCAGTAAAGTAATCGAAACTTCGCGACGGGAAATTAAAAATTAAAATAATAAACCTGAAACTTTGTAAATTATAGTTTTATTTTATAAAAGAGTTTTTTGTTCTCAGTTTAATTCGGTGTATGTACTATGTATACATCACAATGAAAAAAATAATTTTGTTTAGGTAAACATAAAGACCCATACAAAACATCTCAAACAAAATGTTTTCAAATAATATGACAATTTGTCTTTATTTATTTGTGTGTTTATCAGTCTGTATTGAAATAAATACATCAATAAGTTTCTGTTAATATATAATAAAATATCGCATATATCCATAACATTTTATTTCACAACTACAGGCCGACAGCTATATCGATATCGATATGATAGTATCGAAAGTGCATGGTACACCACTATATGTCAAGCACACATGTAAACTTCACGCACACAATCGTAAATCAGTTTTGGTCGCGCTCAAAATGACACATTGCCGATCTATGTTCTATACTACATCTATGGGTTTAATAATGTCCACGACCCTTTATATAGCTTACAATCAGGCGAATGGCATGCTCGTCCTCTCTATTCTATAAAAAAATTAAACCACAACCACACAATCCATTGAAAACGAAGGTATGACTTGTAAAATAAAACAATACATATTTATCATTAAACTTTAATGATAATAATCCTATTACAAGTTGTGAAATTGGGAATTGGAATGACAATTCTTTTATTTATGTAGTTTGTACATCAATATTAATGAAGTATTCGAATGAATGTGAATCTTAAATTTAACTTACAGCGAGAGCAAGTCCTCTGAGAGATACACTAGCTAATGATGCTATTTTCAGTAGAATCACAGTAAAAAAAAATATCACAGCATAAACGAAATGTTAAATAATACACATTTGTAAGATGCTCAAGTTGCTAGTGCACATTCAATAAATAATTATATAATAGTTAAAAAAAACTAAAATACACGCTTTAATAAGATATACAACTAAAAAAGTAAAAATAATTGATACTGAATTTAAGATAAGAAAATGGAGTAAAATACATATATTTTATTGTTACAAAGCGTGGGGTGTTTACAACAATTACTTATCCTCCTGCACCCCACGCTTTGTAACAATAAAATATATGTATTTTACTCCATTTTCTTATCTTAAATTCAGTATCAATTATTTTTACTTTTTTAGTTGTATATCTTATTAAAGCGTGTATTTTAGTTTTTTTTAACTATTATATAATTGTTTTGACTAAAAACATCCATCTACGGCTGTATTTCCAATCAATAACGCCATCTGTTGGTCAGTAGTAACATTTGACACTTGAAGAATACAAGAAGCTTATACCCAAATGGAGATTGCATTCCGTATATAAAAGTGAAGCACAAAAATTTTACCTTGAATGACGTCGCTGATGCCTGCTATCCTTTTCTTTAGCGTAACAATGAATGAACTTCACGTGAACTTCATTCATTGTCACTCTAAAGAAAAGGATAGCAGGCAACAGCGATTGCATTCAAGGTCAAATTTTTGTGCTTCAGTGTTTTATACGGAATGCAATCTCCATTTGGGTATAAGCTTCTTGGAAGAATACAATGTTAACGCCATCTAGCGATGAATGTAGCAATGGTCATCAATTATAAGAATAATTAATCCTGGCGAATCTAATCAGGATAATTATATATTTTAATCGAATTATTGTATTGTCATCGGTCTTTGACAGGTGTGCAAAATTTTAACGAAATCTGGCCGTTTAAAGTGGGTCAAAATCGCGCCCAAAGAAGTCGGTTACAAACAAACATACAAATATACAAACATACAAACATACAAGTGAAGCTAATATAAAGCGTGTAAAAATTAGACTAAGATAACTGCAACATTCATTCAGCTAGTTTCTACACTTAAACATTAGTTCACACAAGTACTCATGAGGATTGCCTCCATATTTGCTATATGCGTAATTAATTATATTAATAGTCATTGAATCGTCGATGACCTGCTCCTCCCCCGTGTCCACCAGCTTTACCGAAATTGCCTCCCCGCTTGAATGAGCCGCCGCCACGGCCGCCGCCGAATCTGCTCCTGTTCCAGCCGCCACCACCGCCTCCACAACGGTCGGCCATGGATTGCAATTGAGGGCTTACAATCTGTTAAAAATAATTCTCTTTAGAAACTTGTAAATTTAAAATTGTATATTAAACCTTTCACAACATTTAGTTTTAAATGTCACAGCATCTGAGGATGGGATCCAGACATGTAAAGTGTAGACACCGAAGGCATGTAGCTGTATTTATGTACCTCATACTTGCATTCATGTTACGCTATTGATAAACGTACCCATGCCAAAGGTATGAGGAACTTGAAAAGAGTTTATGATTAAATGTAAACTTACTTGATTGGCTTCTTGAAGTACTGAGACAAGGTCTTTCGCTTGGCGGGAATTTGATGGTGTGAAGAAGGCATATGATGTGCCTTTTGATTTTGATCTTCCTGTCCTTCCTATTCGGTGAATATAGTCTTCAGAGGAATTTGGGTAATCAAAGTTTATAACATATTTGATACCATCAACATCTGAAACATTTTAATATATATAAGAATCATACACATGCATCATACTTAAATAACAAAAAAATCTAAAAGAAATTCTTAAAGTCACCACCATATTTTTGTTAGTATGACTGAAAAAAATATGTTAATGTAACTCATAGCTGTATTACTTACATGAATGAGTTACAAAGAGAAATGTACCAAATAAGTCAATATTTGCCTCTCACTCAGAACCCTGGAGTCTTATTAAGGGCGTTGATGTTTATAACAATTCAGTTTTCAATAACTATATGCTTAGCCCCTTCCAAAACTCCATTGTGGCCGAAACAGAAAACCCTTGACCTCTTGCCGATCAGTTCAACCTGTGGTCAAGTTTTTCAACGATGCACCTTTTCAATGTATCTCTTATGTCTCAGTTATCAAAATTAATCTCAAGTGCATCACCAGGTTTTCCACTCTCAAGTGTATCCGCTAGTACGGACAAACTATCAAGTTTTCCGGCCTCGGGTCCAATCATAGTGAAAGACACATTTGAGGCACCATAATAATGACGAGTTATTGCATTCTCAAGATAATACCACTGCATCAGACTAATGTCTCATCTATAAATCCAGTGCAGTAACATGCCATTTAATTTGAGGCAGTAATCGGATAGAACACAATAACTTTCCGCCAGTGCCTCTGAAAGTACAAAACAAAGTTCAGTTATTAAAATATTTATGCAATCAAATAAGCATTAAATATTTACAAGTACATACTCTCAATTTTAAGTCATTGGTACTAAGTAATTTCTAAAAAAGTGGTATTTACCTAGTCCTCTTGCTGCAACATCAGTTGCAACTAATATACTGGCACGGCCTTCTTTGAATTGGTATAAAACTTCATCTCGCTCCTGTTGTGTTTTGTCACCGTGCATGCAAACTGCTGGCCACCCATATCGCCTAATGTTCCTGGTAATATTTTCTGCTTTCCTTTTTGTTTCAACAAAGATGATGGTTTTTGCACCAGGTTCCTGGCTTTGTCCAATTTCTTGTAGCAGTACATTTAACCTAAAAAAAGTCAATACTTTAACTCCAGAAAAACTTAATATTTATAATATATATGATTAATTACATCAGATCTTCTTAGAGGAGTTATTTGGGTTTTAATCAATATTTTCATACTATATTATAATTCATCATTTTAAAAGACTGGTAAATAAAGATTGTTTAAAAATGTACTCACTTATTTTCTTTCTCATGTTCCTGGCAGACATCAATAATCTGTAAGATATTGTGGTTTGCCGATAGTTGCAATGATCCTATATTAATTTGCACATAATCTCCCAAATAATCTTCTGCAAGTTTTTTAACCTCTTTAGGCCATGTGGCTGACCACATGAGTGTCTGTCTGTCTGGACGAATTTGTTCAATGATTTTTCTGATCTGAGGTTCAAAACCCATGTCCAACATGCGGTCAGCTTCGTCAAGAACAAGATATGTGCATCTTTGAAGATTTGTTGTACCCTTCTCCAAAAAGTCAATGAGTCTACCAGGTGTGGCAATAACTATTTCCACACCCCTCTCTAAGTCACGGGCTTGCTCTCGTTTAGGTGCCCCACCAAACACACAAGTGTTACGTACATATGATGTATTCCCAAAATCAGAAGCAACTTGTTGGATCTGTTGAGCGAGTTCTCTGGTTGGTGCGAGAACTAAAGCAATGGGGCCATCTCCACGTCTGATGGGCGGCTGGTTGTTAATGTGTACTATTGCAGGCAAAATGTAGGCCAATGTCTTTCCAGAACCAGTCTGGGCAACACCAACTAAGTTCTTTCCAGACATAGCAATAGGCCAGCCTTGAGCTTGAATAGGAGTGGGGTCCTTATATCCTTGGCCTTTGATAGCTTGGCATACATATTCGGGGAAATTGGCTTCCTCGAAATGCTGTATCGGATTCGGAACCTCCACACCGCTGACAGTGACTTCATGTTGGCTTCTATAGGATTCTACTTCGTAGGGAGATCTCTCCAAAACTGTCGGGTGCGGATTATAGAAATCTTTGTTGAAAGGCTGTAGAGACATCGACTCCCAGTTAGGTCGGCGCATGTTCTGACCTCCAGTGAAATCTTTTTTGCCACCGAACCCGCCTGAGCCGCCGAATCGGCCGCCGCCGCCACCACCGCCGCCGCTGCCACCACCACCAAACTTCGAGCCACCATTTCCAAATTTAGATGTACCGTTGCTGAATTTAGTACTTCCTCCAAACTTGGAACCGCCGTTGCCACGGCTATTATTCCAATTACTTGACCTACGATGAGAGAACATAGTTAATTATTGATCCAATGCACCAACAACCAACGCCTATGCCTCCAATAGTCGGAGACGAATAGGGCGAGCCGCGAGGCATGGATCGATATCGCCACGCAGGCGCAATTTAACCCGTGTCCCATGGAACCGACGCACACAAAATGGCTTCTATAGATGACTACTATTCACAAGTATAGTTAATCTTAACACTTTATAGAAAAACTGGCAAATTATACTTTTTAGCTTATTCTTATGCAGAATTCGATTTCTAAACCGCTGTTTGGGCTATTACTTTGATATTAAACAACTTATAACCAATCCACGGCCAAGGTGACAATATGTTACTAAAATCTTATGTGACGTAAATTACACAAAATATGGATCCCAATAAATCTAATTATGTATAAAAAAGATACTTACATTATAGTTGGTAAATTTTAAAAGAAGATGTTAATGATAAAGGAGGATTTTTCTTTCTCAAGCAGGGTCCACCTAAAACACAATATTGTTTTATGTTGAGTAAAATCGAATATTTGGGTTTAAAACACAACAATTAAGCACTATTTTATCTAATACAGTATTTAAAAAAGAAATATCTACTTCAAATTAAATGCAAAATGCAAAACTACAGTCTGTTAAAATGTGGAATGACTAATCCGCAACGACAAACACAACCAACCTCGACCACTGCTTTTTGATGAAAGAAAGAGCGAATGAGAGTAGTAGAATTTAAGCGCGGAATGAATGAACGAAACTCTTCACAACGAGGAAGAGACAAAGACACCAAATCATCGCGAGCATAGGTGCGAAAGAGAGAGCTAGTGATGTATAGCAACTGTGATAGCAACATTTAGAGATAGGTGTTTCAAGATTAAAAAAAGGTAGTTACGTAGTTACTTTCTAATTGGTCTGTGGTAGTTACGAATAAAATAGGTACACACAAGAAGCTTATACCCAAATGGAGATTGCATTCCATATATAAAAGTGAAGCACAAAAATTTGACCTTAAATGACGTCGCTGTTATCTTCTATCCTTTTCTATCGAGTGACAATGAATGAACATAATGTCATTTTCATTCATTGTCACTCTAAAGAAAAGGATAGAAGATAACAGCGACGTCATTCAAGGTCAAATTTTTGTGCTTCAGTGTTTTATACGGAATGCAATCTCCATTTGGGTATAAGCTTCTTGGGTACACATCTAAAAATGTTTACATATTTAAAAAAAATACTTAAAAGAAGGGGCATACATAACGTGACCATTTATTTTTTGTGCCAGAGCGGGACATCAGTGGAATTGAATAATAATAATAATAATAAAAAGGCCAGAACGACACAAAACGCACGCATAAGATCTCCCAGCTCGTCGAGCTCCGCGTCGTGGGCGTCGGCTTCGGACGTGTTCGAGGTGACGCCGGACAACGACGCGTTGAGCCAACGCGACGAGCTGCAGTCGTCCCCGCCGCCACCAAGACCTGCGCGGCGAAGAGGACGACCCCCTCCAGCGGTGGGCTTGGGACCTGTGAGACCGAGTGTCCCACCTACGGTCCCCGCTACCGGTGGAGTAGTGCGCCGCATTAGATGGACTCGTGAAATCAATGAGAATGTCATGCGGGCCTACTTAGGGGCAACAAAGGGAGGAACTAACCTCACTGCGTATCGTACTAAAATGCTGTCTCTGTTTCAGGCTTTAGAACCAACGGTTGACGTCACCATTCCGCATGACGATAACCTTGTCAAAGCCGAAAAAGACAAAATGTCTAAATATTTAGATTTGGCACACGAGGTTACCGACATGTGGGATGTCGACTCAACAATTATTGTCCCGATTGTCGTTTCTGCTCATGGGTTGATACCAAAGAGCCTCGACCAACATCTACAGAGGCTCTCAATCGGCTTTTGGGTCAGGAGTCAGATACAGAAGGCAGTATTGCTTGACACGGCACGTATAGTGAGGAGGTTCCTCACTTTGGGGTCCTAACCACCGGTGGCTTGGGTCTCGAGCCTCGCCATTGTTGGATGAATTTTTATATTTTTATATGTATTTTGTTTTTATACTATATATATAAAAATGTAAAAAAAAAAGATTTAAAATAAAGAGAAGTATAAAAAACTCTTTCGATAGGTGCGTTTACTCAATGATTGTGGAAAAGTTTATTAAGTCAAGATGTTATTACGAAAGTTGGTTTATTACGACGGTTGTCAGTAGTACTCATAGTTCGGTAACGCATTTCGAGCGATAAATACATTTTATATTATTGTTCGGTCTGTTTGCAAGAGCGGGACGATGTCGGCTTTGTTGGGGACACCGGGACAGACTTCCTGAAAGCGGGACGTATGCAAGACGTATGGTCACGTTAGGCATACATGCATGGACTCCAGCCTATCGAACAATAACGACAAGCGTTATTTCAATGGAAAGTTCTTTTCAAATTTTACAACTATTTCTTTGGCAAGAACAACTCAAATCGCTGTATTTAAAAAAAAATGCTACATAAAGACTGTGCGAAAATTACGCGAAAGAGCCTCAGCATAGTGAGCAAGAACAACAAGTGATGTGTCACTGGAAAGGTCTTCTGATATTCTAAAACTTCTTCTACGGCAGCAAGTATCAAATCTGTGCGTGGCAAAAAATAATGTTGCGTAAAGGTAACGCAAGGATGAAAATATGTATATCGAGTCATAGCCTGTTGACCAATAACGACGAGCGAGCCTTTAAGTAGGTATATTTTTTTAAATACAGCGAATTAAGTTTTGTTGCCATAGAATAAGTTGTAGCACCCGAAAAGACTTTTCCATTGACATATCGCTCGTCGTTATTGGCCGGTAGGCTGGGATGCCCGTTCTCCTTTGAATCGATTAATGAAAATAAATTTCTATCTCTCAACCACTAGTCCTCACTTTTTATCACACCCTTCCCGCGCCGTGATAGGCGTCGTACCAGTCGTCAGAAACAAATTGTGGCTCATTAAAAACTTAGAAATATTGCAAATTATAATTTTTAACTCTTCCGACTCAAAAGGTTGCAGGCCCCTGATTTAGGTGATTTGGGCATGAGTTGATGATGCAATGATCACACAGGCAAAAGAAAAATATCTACTTAATTAAATCTCTACGAGGCAAAATGACACGTCAACGTAGGTGGAAAATCGAATTCAAAAACTTATTAATGAATTAGCTCAAAAAGCTGCCCTAATCCCACTAGCCAGCAATGGGATACCGGATAAGTACTTATAGCTATTGATAACAATCATTACCTTTATGTAAAGACTATCAATACATTTCTCCCAAAATAAATATAATGCCCCACGTCAAACGAGAAACAATAAGTTATTTTCCTGTACTATAAAAATCTGTGGGCCTGACCATTGTGAGACATTAACGGTGCACTAATGTATCTCAAAAATAAAAATCACTACACTTGACTTGTATGATAATTTAGGGTTAGAAATTAGGTCTATATTAATTAATAATACCTGTTAAGTTTATACAATTACAATTTATATAATTCCACTTTAGCGTACACGCCTTTTCTACGTTTTGCCACCCCACCAGGGTCGCAGGTTTGCGGTAACTCTGTACTCTAGGATTCCTTACAATATTGACCTTCCTAGTTACTAGGTCGTTTTGAGATGGCTAACATGCATGCATTATGCTGAATTTTGAAATGTGTTAATGTGAATTTTTTTTTTGTTTTTTTTTTCCAATGACCATATTTTAGTGGTAAATACATTTTTTCCTAAAATAATAGTGTATACCCTTTTATTTATAAATAATCTAAGGTATTAAAGTGTTTAAATTATAATTTTAGCAAAAACTATGGATTTACCACCCAAAAATGACGATATTTAAAAAATCATAAAAAAATCATTGTCGCGCTTCTTTGCGAAATTTTTAGTTGCGTTGTGTTTGTAGTCACTAAAACTACCACCCGGCTTCGTTTTCGGTAGCAGTCTTGAGATACCCGGTATAAGACTATTTGGACTCATTTAAAAATGGTAGAGCTAGAGCCGCGATGATGTCAGTCATTACTTAGAATGACTATGCAAGCTCGTTCGAGGCAGTACTACTGTCCAATTGACGTGAAACTTTGATATCGTGTTTCGTTTAGTGGTTGAGATTGCCGGATGCACAAAACCCCTTATCTTTTCCAAACCTTTTTCCTTCCCAGTCTACCCTCAATTTAACGGTCAGTAGTGCGATTCACGTATTATAACAAGTTCAGCTGCAGTGCAGTTGCGGTTAAGTTTCGATCAAAACAGCCCTTTTCGTATTCTCGTAATTTTGACAACCGCTGTCAAATACGCTCGCGTCAAGTTCACGTCACGCAAACGTTTTAGCGTATTCTACTGCTGCGCGCAAGCTGCGCGTATATGTCAATTTCAAACAAATTTGATAAGTCTGACGTACAGTTGACGCGCAGCTCACGCGCAGTTCACGCGTAGCTAAACACTTACAAGAATACCATTTTGTACCAAAGCGTAAACTTAATCGTAACCGCACCGCAACTTGATCGGCGCGTCAAAAAGTTACGTGAATCGCACTACAGGCAGCACATCCACGATCCATGCGTTATGTATGTTCATGGGTAGCATTGATCACTTAACATCAGATGGTCTGTTAGCTAGTTTGCCAGACCCATGCGATAAGAAACATGTGTGTATTAAAAGTAAATTGATGAGAAAATCCTTCATACTATAGGGATTCAAGAATATGATATGCGTAGTCCGCTTACCCATACCAGGCCAGTATGGTGGATGTACATTTTCGTTTGTTCCGTGTCCTAAGTGAGACGTACATTGGCTAGATTATTTTTATTGTGTAATATCTAAGTAAATTGAATTTATTTATTTATTTATTTATATATGGTTTATTGTACACCAAAATGAAAGACGTATACAAAATACTTAAAAACTAAAGGCATGGTTACAATACGCGGCCTTATCGCTAGCTGCGATCTCTTCCAGGCAACCTTTGGATGGACTGGATTTTTGTGAAATTGAAATATAGGGTAGTGCAAATAGTGAGAGAATAACAATAATAATAATAATAATTGATGTACATGCTATATTATATTAATTTACATAATATAAATACATACAAACATACATACATACATATTAATATATATTGAGCTAACTATAATGATGATGTAAGTAAAGACGATCAGAAATATATATATAACAGGATAATACGTTACTGCAGTGAGAGATAGTGTATCTTAACAAGTCTCTTAAAACTTGGTAATGTCTTAGCTTGTCTGACAGACAATGGTAATTCGTTCCACAAGCGAGCAGCATGAACTGTAAAGGATTTGCTTAGAAATTATGTGCTGTGCTTGGGAATCTCTAGGATCAAATTCTCTGTTGATCTAAGAGTTTGTGCATGAGTTTGACCGAGGAATTTAAAACGGTTTTTAAGATAGTGGGGGCTAGAGGGATTGTACAAAATACTGTATAAAAGGGAAATAATTCGAGTATTACGGCGAAAACGTATTGATAGCCACTTGAGTTTGATACGATATTCGGAAACATAGTCATATTTGCGAAGACCAAAAATGAATCTAATGCAGAAATTCTGAAGCCTCTCAAGTTTTTCCATTTGGGCTTCGGTGAGGTCGAGGTAGCTAGCATCAGCATAATCAAGGAGGGGAAAAAGAAGAGATTGAACCAGTGCGATTTTCGTGGAAATCGGTAGAAAATTCCGCAATCTCCGCAAGGACCCCGCTGCAACAATTTGCGACTTGCTTGTTGCAATTGGGGACCCCAGGATAGGTTTTTGTCGATGATTACACACAAATTCTTTACAGTATCACTAAATGGAATAGTGCAACCATCAAACAGAATTTAAGGAATTTAGAACTATCAAACTACTTTGTCAGTGCATTATTACATGAAGTGGTGGATACATTGAGGTATTAAACTGACATGGCACTGGCGGCAAAAATCTGTGCGTATATAACCAGGACTTAATGGAGCGAAAGGAAAAGGAAGAACCTATGAGGAAAAAAGGACCTAATAGAGCAATTGTTAATGAGTGACAGGAAAAGAAATGGAAATATGAATACGTGTGCCGTTTCTATTTTGTTACACATGTTGGTCTTAGATCCTACCACGGACCAATAAAAGATCCTAGACCTGTTAAGTAAACGATATTTTGTATGAGATTTCACATAAGGTATCATGTCTCTGATGCTCCGTTTTGTATTCGAGCCGCATTTTATATAAAATAATATGATTAATGGTTTGTTCAGACAAAAATTGTTTACTTAATTATGGCAACTATTTAATCTCATTCATTCCTTACGGTTGTAAATTCAATCTGCATCATGGATGTAATATAAAAACAGGATTGCGCACGAAGAAAATGGTGTCATCCTGAAATAAGACATGTGCATGTAGCATAAGGTTTAATTTACTATGGCAAATGACATGGAGGAAGGCCGAAACCAAATGAGACAGTATGAGAGGTTTCTATCCCTTCTTATTTGCTAGCGTGACCATAATAAAACCCGCCTTAGAACTTTTTTGATCGACAATTCAAAGTTCAGATGAATTATTGAATAACTTTTAATCTGCTTGAATATTAAAAGCACTTCCTTTTTCGTTAAAATTTTATTATTAAAGTAATGTTTAATTTATACACATTAATTTGCATCTACTACATACTATGTTTTAAGTGAAAATAAACACGTTAAAAGTTTTTCTAATACAATTGATCATGAATTAAGTATAATTAAAAAATATTTATTTCTTGCGATAGTTTTTATTTACTGAGTGATGTAAAATTTCGGCACGGACGTATTACACTAACTGCTATATTTTCACGCCTAAGCCACTGAACCAATTTTGATAGAATTTGATACAGAGATAAATTAGACCTTGGGTAAGGGCAAAAGGTTCCCGCTTGTTATGTAGACAACGCTTGAAGGGGTTGAACAAGGGGATACGCAGTACGCATGGAAAAATCTAAACTGTTGAAGTTACAGATGTCAAACTTTTTTACTTATTTTGTAACAAAAATAACTGCACACTTCGTTTTCTTAAAGTTAAACCATAAAGGGGTTATAATAAGGGTTGAAAGGTAGTGAAAATAATGGCGTGAATAATATTAGAAAAATAGCATTATGGGATTTCATTTCATTTCTTTATTGATCCGGTGGTCTAAAAATTGATATCTGAACGGGTGGTTCACACATTTACACGAAAAATTGAAATTTAGAGTCAGAATTGATAATTATCGCCGCAATTTTGAACTTTATTGTTAATGATTCGATTAAAATAGGGATATTCGTTAGGGATGAGATAGACGGTACGTTGATTTTAGTTATTACAAGAGTTGGTATGAATAATAACATGTATCTGGTACGAAGTAGGCCAGGGAAGCTCCTATCTAGTGGTCATTGCGGAGTATGCAATCTCGGCCCCCTGAGCTACTGCTATTACTACCAACTTTCCCCTTCGTGGCTGTAGTATCCATCTCTACATTCCATACTTTCCTATCCAATAACATCTTCTAGCCGCAAACTTTCCCCGGTTGAAGACGGACAGCAGCGTCAACAACGCGAGTACCCTCCTGCGCTCTCGAATCCGTCTGCCAAGCGTGGTGAGTATTGGCATAAAAAATAAAAATGCCTAATAGTTGCTAAAACCAGGATCAGGACTCCAGTCCCCGGCAGCCCCGCTATTCCTGGTTATGGTAGCGGCTACGGTAATGGCGGGACAGATGGTGGTAAGAATCTCTGTGTTGACCCCGGCTACCACACCCTGACGAATGGCACTGATAATACACAACATACGCACTTTGTGAAAAGACGAGAAGATTGTTAACTGTATTTTGCTGTTAATAAAGGCTTATTATTATTATTTTCATTTTTCATTTCACCTATAAAAAGTATACGTATAAAACTATGATTTTGAACTTTTTTGCTAGGTCTTAATGGTGGACCATATTTTGGTGGTCAAATATTTTTTAAACGGTTAGACAATATCACGTTTGTTACCTCAAAAACAAAATGCTTCATTCGACGTATTACAACTGAAATATTTACCATATTAGCCAATTTGATTAAAATTCCTGTATTTCCCAAAACATATGGTTACCCTATAGGAACGGGACACAACCCTACCGTCCTACACCTCTCGCTCGGCTCGTTTTTCCGATGACAGTGCGCAGTCCTGTTTATATACTACGTCCATGATCTACATTCAGCAATGTAGCTTCATTCCATGGACGTAGTATATAAACAGGACTGCGCACTGTCATCGGAAAAACGAGCCGAGCGAGAGGTGTAGGACGGTAGGGTTGTGTCCCGTTCCTATAGGGTGACCATATGTTTTGGGAAATACAGGAATTTTAATCAAATTGGCTAATATGGTAAATATTTCAGTTGTAATACGTCGAATGAAGCATTTTGTTTTTGAGGTAACAAACGTGATATTGTCTAACCGTTTAAAAAATATTTGACCACCAAAATATGGTCCACCATTAGGACCTAGCAAAAAAGTTCAAAATCATAGTTTTATACGTATACTTTTTATAGGTGAAATGAAAAATGAAAATAATAATAATAAGCCTTTATTAACAGCAAAATACAGTTAACAATCTTCTCGTCTGTTCACAAAGTGCATATGTTGTGTATTATCAGTGCCATTCGTCAGGGTGTGGTAGCCGGGGTCAACACAGAGATTCTTACCACCATCTGTCCCGCCATTACCGTGGCCGCTACCATAACCAGGAATAGTGGGGCTGCCGGGGACTGGAGTCCTGATCCTGGTTTTAGCAACTATTAGGCTTTTTTATTTTTTATGCCAATACTCACCACGCTTGGCAGACGGATTCGAGAGCGCAGGAGGGTACTCGCGTTGTTGATGCTGCTGTCCGTCTTCAACCGGGGAAAGTTTGCGGCTAAAAGATGTTATTGGATAGGAAAGTATGGAATGTAGAGATGGATACTACAGCCACGAAGGGGAAAGTTGGTAGTAATAGCAGTAGCTCAGGGGGCCGAGATCGCATACCCCGCAATGACCACTAGATAGGAGCTTCCCTGGCCTACTTCGTACCAGATACATGTTATTATTCATACCAACTCTTGTAATAACTAAAATCAACGTACCGTCTATCTCATCCCTAACGAATATCCCTATTTTAATCGAACCATTAACAATAAAGTTCAAAATTGCGGCGATAATTATCAATTCTGACTCTAAATTTCAATTTTTCGTGTAAATGTGTGAACCACCCGTTCAGATATCAATTTTTAGACCACCGGATCAATAAAGAAATGAAATGAAATCCCATAATGCTATTTTTCTAATATTATTCACGCCATTATTTTCACTACCTTTCAACCCTTATTATAACCCCTTTATGGTTTAACTTTAAGAAAACGAAGTGTGCAGTTATTTTTGTTACAAAATAAGTAAAAAAGTTTGACATCTGTAACTTCAACAGTATAGATTTTTCCATGCGTACTGCGTATCCCCTTGTTCAACCCCTTCAAGCGTTGTCTACATAACAAGCGGGAACCTTTTGCCCTTACCCAAGGTCTAATTTATCTCTGTATCAAATTCTATCAAAATTGGTTCAGTGGATTAGGCGTGAAAATATAGCAGTTAGTGTAATACGTCCGTGCCGAAATTTTACATCACTCAGTAAATAAAAACTATCGCAAGAAATAAATATTTTTTAATTATACTTAATTCATGATCAATTGTATTAGAAAAACTTTTAACGTGTTTATTTTCACTTAAAACATAGTATGTAGTAGATGCAAATTAATGTGTATAAATTAAACATTACTTTAATAATAAAATTTTAACGAAAAAAGAACTGCTTTTAATATTCAAGCAGATTAAAAGTTATTCAATAATTCATCTGAACTTTGAATTGTCGATCAAAAAAGTTCTAAGGCGGGTTTTATTATGGTCACGCTAGCAAATAAAAAGGGATAGAAACCTCTCATACTGTCTCATTTGGTTTCGGCCTTCCTCCATGTCATTTACCATAGTAAATTAAACCTTATGCTACATGCACATGTCTTATTTCAGGATGACACCATTTTCTTCGTGCGCAATCCTGTTTTTATATTACATCCATGCTTCATTCCTCAAACATCATCATTCATTCTTCATTCACTCGTTCATCACGAAGTTTGTGTGCGGTGGTTTTTGTTTCGTTTAATTAATTAATTATTACAAATAGAGTTAATTCAGTAATTAACAGAAATAATTCATAATAACGATAATGGCTATGCAACCTCACAGTAAAAAGAGAGTGTGTTATTATTATGACAGTAAGTAAATTGTTGTTAGAGGGAATTTGGAACCCGCCACCTCTATTTTATCGTGGACATTTTTGCATGCTTAAAATATTTCATTAGTCTAAACATATCTCATTAGTAACCATTAAGCCTATGTGATTCTTTAACCCTGGTTAATGTCATTATAAAAACTTTTAACTAAATGGCGCTCATATTCATCTTGGTAATTTTACGGACATGTGTTTCAAGTCATTTTACGGCGTCTGTACAGCGTTCTTCGTTCCTATTGGCTACAGGGTTTTTGTTCGAATCTTGCTAAGTCTGGTACAGACTCTTATGTGTCAAGCTGTATAATGAATTGAGTAACATATTGATATAAAGTTTAAATTGATTCAAATATCGTTTTGAAGGTGATATCGGCAACTACTACTATGGACAGGGCCATCCTATGAAGCCGCATCGTATACGTATGACACACAATTTATTATTAAACTATGGATTATACAGGAAAATGGAAATTTATGTAAGTAAAATGTTGATTACAAACTTCACTTTATTTTGGTTATAAATGATTTGTAAAAAATAAAGATTCTGTTTGACAAAATGTTATTTTTTAACAATTGCTTTCATTAGGAAATCTTATGCTGATACTGGGGTTACAAAACTTGTATATGAAATATTTGTATGAATTTCATGTATGATTAAAAAAACAAAACAACATTGCAACTTTAACATTGTTATTTTGCCGAATATAAATAGAGACAAACAAAATTTTTTGTACATACTATGGTAAAATACATACAAAACCAAGGATATATTATGTTTAGAAGAAGTAATAGCACTTATATTTATCTAATATCATCACAACTATCATGATTTAATTGAATAACATTATAATTAGTACATTTAAATAATCAGATGAAATAAAATTATGTTTCAAAAGTTATTTATTAATTTAAATGATACCTGTATCATTTCTTTTTTTGCTATAATTGTTAGTCCTAGAAAAACTATCACTTAGGAAATGTGCAATAGTTAATTTAGTTTTCTTTGGTGGGTTTATTTATTGATCAACAATTTTTTTCCAAGAAGACACTTGAGTCAAATTTTTTGCATATTGCCAAAATAGTTAATAGTTGTTAGTGTTATATTTTTATTTGTAATGCAAAAGATAAATTAATTTTGGATATTGGAGTAGATATAGAAACTGAATATAGAAAATAACCTTTTTATGTGTTGGCATGCAAGAAAATATTTCAAACAATGGCATTCATTTTATATTAAAACAAAACATGCTCTCACGTCAAATTGTACCAATATACTACTTTAAATTGTATATTACTCGTAAATATTATAATATGATTAACTTTTCAGAGACCACATAAAGCAACGGCTGATGAAATGACAAAGTTCCATTCAGATGACTACATAAGGTTCCTAAGGTCTATAAGACCAGATAACATGTCTGAATACAACAAACAGATGCAAAGATGTAAGTTTTAATATCTTGGTTTACATATGTACACACTATACATGCACAAATAGGCCATCAGATGTAATCTGTGTTGATATTACTATTTATGTGTTAAAACCAAAGATGTTAGCTTCGTCACCTACAATTTGATTAAGTACTAGGGGTGGTCTGGCTCCGCCCGGGTGCAGATACTTTTTAAACCCAGTCCACATAAGCAAGGTTTATGTATATTTAAACTCAATGCCATCCTCTGTCCTGCTTTTCCTGTCCCATCCTGTTATATCCCGCCCAGTCTACTCCATCCAAACCAATCCCATACCATCTCTTTGAGTATAAAAAAGTAATTAAAATATCGGAACTCTGTCCTCATCCCACAGGAACACAACATTTCACGGGATTAAAGGTATCTTAAGTGTTAATCCAGGGTGTCAGCTACCTCCATACCAAATTTCATTGAAATCCATTAAGCCGTTTCTGAGTTCATTATTTTGGCATCTGTTACGTTAATACATTCCCCCCATATCAGTTTGTCTCATTTATCTTCCTGACAGTACAGATATTTATTGGTTACAAACATATTATATGTATAGATAGATGTATAGATATTGATTTTACAACAAAATAAAATTATTTTGAGCCTTATTGCCATTATTGCCTGTTACCAATCCTGATATGTAAATTGAAACAAATTATTTCGAGGTATTACTATATTCAATGGCTGTATTAAATAACAATAATGAATAGATGTAGTTGACTGTAGCATAAGCCTTCTCTTTTAAACTCAGTATATACTTTTATTAATTTGGATATGAAGAGAATAGAAATTATTATGTATGTTGCAGTTAACGTAGGAGAAGACTGTCCAGTATTTGATGGTCTTTATGAGTTCTGCCAGTTGTCTGCTGGGGGTTCAGTAGCAGCTGCTGTTAAGTTAAATAAACAGGTAAGGAAGACTTTTATCTATATTTATGCTACTTTCATGGCTATATATTATATATATCTAAAAATCATATGGAATGATTTCAAAGGAAAATAACCTCGCAAATGACCTAGAAATTAAATTGAGGAAGTAAAATTTATGCACACCGACATTGTTTGACATTAAAATGCCTACAAGGCATTCAACAAAAAAATAAATGTTTATTCTTCATTGCAACTACAATTCAATTGATTGCTCTATGGCCATGGGCGTAGCCACGGTGGGGCAGAGTGGGGCGCTTGCCCCACCCTGGATTTGATCTGTAAGGTACTTAACCAACTCTAAAAAAATAAATGATCTAGGTAAAGTACTAGGCAGGTGAGCAATAAGAAAGTATTTAGGATAATTCCAATTATAAACACAGATACAGAGTGTAATAGAAGAATACCGTGGGTACAGTTTGCTAATTACATATGATTTAAGACTTCTGCCCCACCCTGATCCCACGGCTGGCTACGATCATGTCTATGGCTCTATGTTCTAAGATACGACCATACTATATTGACAGTCTCGGTGGTTAGACGCCGGCTATGAAACGTGAGGCGGCGGGTTCAATCCCCGCACCTAGACAAATATTTAAATGATCCACAAGTATTTCTTTCTGATCTAGGTGTTTGTGAAACCGAAGTCTCTCATAGTTCCTGACACCCACGACACAAGACTCGATCTTAGTGTGGAGTCAGGAGAATGTTTGTGTTTTTTGGGTTTATTTTTGGGTTATTATTTACATATTATTTTTTCAAAACCTTGTTAATCAACTCTTATTAAACCTTTTTAGGCATCAGAGATCTGCATCAATTGGGGAGGTGGTCTTCACCATGCCAAAAAATCGGAAGCCTCAGGGTTCTGTTATGTTAACGACATTGTCCTGGGCATACTGGAGTTACTGAAATATCATCAGAGAGTGTTGTACATTGATATTGACGTACATCATGGCGATGGTGTAGAGGAAGCGTTCTACACAACCGACAGGGTCATGACCGTGTCATTCCACAAATATGGCGAATATTTCCCAGGCACAGGTACATTTCCGTTTTTATTGTGTTAATTATATATTTTCAGAATAGTTTTTGTCAAGTCGTGTTTGCATGGATTATAAAATATTAGATAAAATACTCATTACATCAGTCAGTACAGCCACTAATTCGTAATAAATTAGGGATAGCAATTAAGTCAACATAGAAATCGCAGATTGGCTTAAATTTAAATTTATTATATATTATATATCAGACAAAACCTGTGATTACATAGTCCCCATAAGAATTTTATACATAAATGATGATGATTTATCCAGGTGACTTACGCGACATTGGCGCGGGTAAAGGCAAATACTATGCGGTGAATATCCCGCTACGTGACGGCATGGACGACGAGTCGTATGAGTCTATCTTCGTGCCCATCATCTCCAAAGTCATGGAGACATTCCAGCCCAGCGCAGTCGTGTTGCAGTGCGGCGCCGATTCACTAACAGGTAACATCTATTTTTAACCGACTTCAAAAAAAGGAGGAGGTTCTCAATTCGACTGTATGTTGCTTTTTTTTATGTTTGTTACCTCGTTTCTCTGTACTCTGTGAACCGATTTCGACCATTCTTTCTTTAATTGAAAGCTGGTGCTTGTCATTTGGTCCTCCTGATAACTCCTTAAAATTAAGTAGGATTCAAGTGGTTCTTTTTGCATTGCGTTCATTATAAAGGTTAACCCTTTAAGCGCCGACACCGTAATATTACGAGCTCTGAAATCTGTGCCCGAATCGCCACACACGTATAATTACGTAATTTTATTTAAAAAGTTCTCATAGCGCACAAACTCCATATAAAATGTGTCAATTTTGAGATGTAGGGTATAATCTTTATTGTTATGGACATTTTTCAATGTTCTGAATGATAAATACTGGGAATTTTGAGGATTAAATATATTGTGATCACTGTCTCCTTACCTGTATCGCCAATAACGTAATTTTACGAGTACTAGGGATGGGGCGAATTCAACAAATACACAATAGGTTGTCTAAGAATAAACAAGGCACTATAGAAATTAATGTCAATATTTTCAATGAAAGTGGGTACTTTCATTGCTAAATAACCATACTGTTATAAACCTGCCAGACGCAATTTTTTTTAATCAGAGACCAAGTGATCCACGAAATGAATACTTCGCATCTTTAATAGCCTTTGAGCTGGAAACTGTACGCCCGGAAATCCGTTCAGAAGTTTACATGAAAATATTAAATTTAAAACGACATGCTCGTGGAAAATCGTCACCAATTGAAGAACGAACTACGTGCCCATCTCCCGAGTACTGATTTTGTAACCACACGATTTTGTAATCGATTGAAGACTGGACAATGTTAGATTATTAATTAAGTAGGTAAATAAAACATTGATTTTATTTCCGGCTTTTAATTTTGTTAATAAATAAAGAATTTATGCATCGATATTAAGTATTCCCAACATTGTTCCAACTTATACCTAAAGTGACGTGGCGCTGGAGGTAAGTCAAAAGTAGCAAAATCTTGGCGGTTAAAGGGTTAAGTTTCAGTGAGAGAGGGTAAAAGGGGTGGGGATGAGAGAAGGGGGTGATAAAATTAAAATACACGTAAATTCTAATATCTTCCGCAGCTTTTAACCGATTTTAGTGATTTCTTTTTCATTGGAAAAAACGTATTGACAGATTGATCCCAGGAATACAACATGAAGATCTGATAAATATCTTCGGACCTGGAGAGGGAAACTCTTTAAAATTAAATAGGATTCCTATGGTTCTTTTTGTATTAGGTTCATTATAAAAGTTAAGTTACAGTGAGAGAGGGAAAAAGGGGTAGAGGCAAAGGGAGGGGGGGGGGAGAGAAAAAATAATAAACATGTGAAATTCCTCCAATATTTTCGGCAGCTTTTAGCCAATTTTAGCGATTTCATTATCATCGGAAAGAACATATTCCTTGTGGGGACCAAATCTTCTTCATTTAAATTCCTATCAACACTAAAAAGATAAAAATAACTAAAATTTTTAATAAAAATAAAATAAAACCGACTTCAAAACAAAAAACCACAAAAAACTAAAAAATAATTAAAAAATAAATACCACTACAAGTAGTACATACAAGTACCATACATGTAGGACCTATGCCATAAATTAATTTAAATATCTATATGTTTGGTACTGGGCGACCCGCCTTCAATATGTTACGCATATATTTTGATTTGTTGGCTATTCAAGTCATTAAGGTAATTAATCAACAAGTACAATGAAATAAATATATTTTATTGGTTTGCAGTGGTATTTATTTTTTTATTATTTTTTAGTTTTTTGTGGTTTTTTGTTTTTGTACAATTTTTTTGTCATGTACTTATTAGAAGAAATAGAATACTCTAAGCAACAAGTTTATTCCGTATCATCTCTATAGTTCCAGCTACTTTCTTTGCCAACTCTACTGCATTACTTACAGCTGGATGTTCAACGCTGCGCTTATCATATCGGAATAAAGAACAAAATTAATATTATTCAAATACAACTATTATTTACGGTTTTTATCACGGATTTGGTTTAATTTTTTACTTACTGACGTTTCGATTACTCAATTAAGAGCGTTTATACCCTGCACGCGCTTTTTGGCTTAAAAACAGGACTTTTCAAATGAGTTAATAGCCACCAATAAACAATTTAAAGGAAAAATAATTATTACTAATTTTAGAAAAGGTTGTCATCTAGGGATTTTGGTGGAAAACATTATAGATTGATGGATAATTTGTAAGTACTATAAGGATTACTGAACACAAGTTTCGTTATTTAGGCTTTAAATGGCAATTTAAAAGCTTAAGATATCCGAAACCACTAAATATAAGATGAAAATAAAAATATTATCAGACTAATAAGACCCTTATGGAGGGATTTTGCTGAGAAAAATAATCTTTTTGTGTTTAGTTCCTGATCAATAAAAATTTAAACAATGCGAAATTATTGAGAAACTCTCGTCAAGAACATATTTTTTTTCACCAACTTATCGTACATAATTTTTATAGCAATTGCATATTATAATAGAAGAACATCTTATCAATAAATTATCATTTTTGTTTTTCAACAAAATTAGTTTTCATGTTTTCTACGAATATTTCAAAAACCACTATAAAACACGCTGTCCGACGTGGCTCAAATCAGACCGCCGCAAGGCCTTCTAGAGGGAGGACGTATCGCTCGTCGCTCCGGCTTAGCTGCAGTCGATTTTTGCCGTACGTAGTAAAAATAGCCACGCGCGCACTGCGATTACCACATCTTAGTACTTTGGTAGTAAAATATTTAATTATTTTTATTACCTACAATGATTTTGTAGTGAGTATAAATTATGTTTCAGGTAATATAATGGGATGTAATTCCGAGCCTAAATTATGTTATGTATTGTAATATAAAATTAAATATATTTCGTAATTGTAAGGGGTTGTAAGGCCCCTAACACTATTTATGTGTTCGAACACGAAATGATTAATAAAACGCCCGTAGTGTCTACTGATTGAACACTGATTTGAATGCAACTTAACAATGTAATAATAACGAAAATATGATTAGTATCTAAATTTGTATTATTCTTTGCTTGCACAGTAATATTTGTCTACTTATAATGCAAATAAAATATTTTTATGATATTATATTACAGTTACATTTCAATTGAATATTTGAAGCGTACGGATCAAAGTTGCTTGAGCTGATTGTATAGCGAGCCGACGCGGCAGCTCTACGCACACAGCTTTGGTCGCTTATGTGTGCGTGAAATTAACGAAGAAATACCTATAGTTGACTTTGCGCGCAGGATGTATACGCTCTTAATATAAATTATTGTTCTTGTATCAGGTGATCGGCTGGGTTGTTTCAATTTGACGGTTCGAGGCCACGGAAGATGTGTGGAGCTTGTTAAGCGATTCGGCCTACCATTCCTTCTAGTTGGTGGTGGAGGGTAAGTTATGCTATTTTATGTAATTCGATCTTTAAGAATAAACCAATGCATCATATTTTTTGTAAACTAAATACTTGTTATTCTAATAAATTATTGATTTTGCTATTATCATGTTTGAGGTCTTACTTAATTTTACGAAATATTACTATAATTTATATATTTTTAAGTTGAAATGTTTATAATTACGCATCATTAATACTAAAATCTCATTGATAAGTGATTTGCTGGTTACTTAGAAGTTTGTTTTTCCTTTGTGTCAATTTGGTCCTTGAGAAATTGTATTTCCTGGTTTTTTACCAGTCTTTTAAATGCCAAAGCATTAAAACTTCAAGTTTGATAATTTAAAATTATCTATAATGCATAGTTACAATGCATGAAATACCCAAAATATATGAATTAAAGATAATGTTAAGAATGTTTTTCGGTATATTTTTGCAGATATACTATTCGCAATGTGTCACGTTGCTGGACATATGAAACATCAGTAGCTCTTGGTGTTGAAATTGCCAATGAGTTGCCATACAATGACTACTTTGAATATTTCGGACCCGACTTCAAGTTACACATATCACCAAGTAACATGTCCAATCAAAACACGCCAGAATATTTGGAGAAGATAAAGAACAGGCTATTTGAAAATTTACGTATGCTTCCGCATGCGCCGGGTGTACAAGTATGTTTCTTAGTAAATTCTCATAGGATAGGATTCTCACAGGTTGTCGAGTGATATTGTAAATTATTTTAATATTTTCGTAGGTTCAAGCAATACCAGAGGACGCCGTCAATGACGAGTCTGAGGATGAAGACAAAATAGATAAAGATGAAAGGCTACCACAAAGTGAAAAAGTGAGCTTATTTTTTATTTTCTATCAAAAATCTGTATCCGAATGTTTTATCATTTTGGAAGCAGCCATTAAGTCTTTTTGCCGCAATTTTGTTACGTATTTTGGTTATGTAAATGATGTTTCAAAATACGGCGTAATGTGAATGATAGTGAGCGTAACATGTGTGGTGGTACAGGACAAGCGCATCACTGGCGACGGCGAGCTGTCGGACTCGGAGGACGAGGGCGAGGCGCGGCGCGACAACCGAGCCTACCGCGCGCCGCACGCGCCGCACGCGCACGCGCGCAAGCGGCCGCGCCTCGACAAGGACGCCGCACTCGCCGCGCTCGCCAAGGACGACGCCAAAAGTAAACGCACTTACTTTTATGATAACGTTAAATAACAGAGTACTCCCCTGCTTGCCCACGTCCCATTCATGGGATAGCAGTAATGTTACTTTTTGGTTCATAGTCTTGTAACTTCCGCTAGTACATCCGCTTTCGGAAGTAGTCCTTTTAGTGTAATACAATAAACTTCTGCATGTGACGGTATCCCTTAAATACTATAATTATTAAGGAAATTAAATGCCAAGATGTGCTAGTTTTGTAGAGATAAAGTAATTTTTAACCGACTTCAAAAAAGAGGAGGTTCTCAATTCGACAGTCTGTTGCTTTTTACTCATCTCGACCATTTTAGTTCTTACTCTGCCTTTATTATGTTTTAACAAATTCTAATTAATGTTATATGTTACAGTGGACGACACAAAAGACGACGTCAAAAACATAAGCAATGTGGAGGAACCAAAGAAGGACTTGCCGACGAATCCCTGATGCGTGCGCTAGCGGACGTCCCTGTACAGTCGCGTTGATCGAAATATGTGATCGTAGCAGTTTCGTGACAGAGTGACACTCACTTATCTATAGTAAGATTGTGTGTTGTAACGGCAGGCTCGATGATATTATTTTGTTGTATCTCTTGATATTGTAGCTATACAAGATAACTGAGTCTGCGTCTGCGACATGATGCGTCCGTCAATGAGTCCCAGGTGATTACGAGGAGTAATAGCCATACGCGCTTACCGAACGATTCGGAATCAATTTTCAGTCCATCTATAAAACAGATAAGCTGATGCCGCTGTAGGCACGCTTAAAATATTAGTTTCTTGAATATTTCATTCTAACATTTAAGTTCATCCACATTAGTAATCATGTGTAAATAAATTTTATTCATTGTGAAAAATAAATTTTGAGATTTAATTCACTGTAACCTAATTTAAACAATTGCTGTTTTGGCCATAAGATCTCATTTTATAGTTTAAATACTTTCACACTGTATAGTAATTGTACTTTTATGTTTACATATCATCACTAGAATTTCTCTCTCATTAGTTATTTGTTAATTTGGATAAGTTTTCACTAAGAAATTGGTAACCTAAACATACATGCACATGCATGTTTAAAATTATAATCGTGAAAGAAGAAAAATATGAAATACTAAGAATTATGGTCAATGAAGCTATGTCACTAAATACAGCCCTACACATTACAAACACATTGTCATAATATAATATCAATTAAAATACTGTTGCAGAACTTTATGATCTTATTTTTTTATTTAAATGACGTTATGTACTTTACGTTTACACTGCAATTGTTTTAATTTCAATTTAAGTAATAATTAGAAAACTGATACTTCTTACAATACGATAGAAATATTAATCGTGTGCCTATTATTGAATTAATTTGATTAAAAGGGCGACCTGTACATAAAAATCACAATAGTTTCGACAAATGAAATGCATTTTCTTTTGTTTTTCGATATAGTGTTTTAAGTAAATTGTAGGTTTTAAAAGATCTAGATGACTAAGAATTTTCATTTGTGTGTGGATATTATGTACGTCAGATTTAGACTGATAATTTCGTCAATTTTTAATAATTGACCCATCGTAATTAGTATTTTTCTAGCTCTACTTTTAATGAAAGTAGAGGGTAATCGTTAACTCATTTTTACACGTTAAGTGTTGTAGTTTTGAAGACAATAGTATAAATTTTTCATGATGCTGTATACGGTATACCAGTGTTGACCTATTTCAATGCTTGCTTTGTATATATTGAAATATAGTATTTACATATGTGTGAACTTAAACGATTCTCGACACGATACCGTGACATTTGCATTTGTGAGTGTGAAATCAAAAATAGTCCTTCCTGGCCCTTTAGTTTTACATCAATGTTAATCTATATTTAACACGTTGAACGCGGCCCACCGGTGGGCCGCGTGGCTTGTTTTAATCAAATTAAATATGCAAATTTAGTAATTTTTTATTGTTTTGTGTTGATATTAACTTTATCGAAAAATGATGGAATTGATGATTTCCACTTGGCCCGAACGGGTTTGCTTGAATCGCCCACCGGTGGGCCGCGTGGCGTTCAACGTGTTAACAGTTGTCCAGATTACTGCTGTAGTTAAATATTTATTATACTACGTTTTAAAACTTATTAACAAACAGGCACGTCTTAACAATGCAAGTCTCAAGTCGAACCGTGTCGCCTGCATATTTGTTTTTATCATGGAGTAGGTTTCAATATGGTTTATACCGTTTGACTTCTATCTATGCGCTTTTATCTTCATTACTTGATTTAAAAGTGTATTTAAGTAGTGTAGGATTTATTAGCCATTTGTCTCCGAAACGATCTAATTGGAATTACAATCTGTTTAGAAAATACCATGAAATACGACCGATACGTCTCGTCGTAGACTGATTCATGCATATTATTATATAGTTATAATTAGTTACATGTTTCTTGTTTCATTATGATGCAACATTCAATTGTTATATATATTTATATATTGTGTATGAATAATGCAAACTATCTACTGTTTTATTTAATTGAAATATATGTACGGTTTATAAATTATAATTTGGATATACCTATGCGTATTAAGATACTTTATTTGCGTCAAAATACGTATTCAATAATTATAACCAATACAGTTTAGTATGCAAGTGTTTAGTTTAATCTTTTTCATAAAAGTTATCTAGGGAGTTATGTGTCTCATGAAGTTTTGCAAAGAGCTCCTAACTATAAATTCTGTAATTCAATTTATTACACTCCTGATTAAATGTTCACCCTAAATGTGTAGTAATAAGAAAATGCTTTATGGTTCTTCTTCACTTCGGATCAATTTAATATTTGACAAAGTTACCATTGTTAGCAACTGCTATATCGACAGTAGGCATCCATACAATGGCATATTATATTATTTACAAGTAGTGCTCTCTTTCCTTTTCATTAAATTATTTACAAATGTACCATATTTTTGGTGTAACATTGAATATGGCAATAGTCTTGGTTGAACGTTCGTTCAAAGCTTTTGTCATCATTTGTTCACGAATGTGAAGAGACACCATTAGCTGTTACTATTTGTGACTATAGATTTTATAGTGTATGTAAAATAGAATAAGACTGTACATATTTTTTTATTGTTCAATATACAAAAATGTGTCTACATCCAAATGTCTATTGATATTCCATTATCCTAGGGAATCTAACAAATAATTCATTATTCACCATATACCACATTCAGCGTATAAAGGAAAACTCTCATCAAAATGATGACTGGTTCTTGTGCTAGTGAATACATCATTTTTTTTTGTTTTTAATATTTGGATGATATATGATAAAAACTAATTGGATTTATGGGGGAACTATATTAACAAAATAGATTCCAAAACAGATTGTTAGATATTTTTTCTGTGTGTGTCCTGATGTAAATTTCGTACTTAGTAGCTACTTTTTATCCCAAGGTATGAGCAAGGAATTAAAACATGTTTGTCACTGTTTAAAACTAAATTGGAAAGGGTAGAACTGGAATATATGCCTGAGTCATGGCATAGAATGACGGGACAGGACAGGATGAGCAGTTTAGAGGACGGCAGTCGCATTAAGTTTAAATGTACCTAAATAAAACTAAGCTGCTGATAAGGTCTAAAAATTTTCTGCACCCGGATGAAGCCGGGCCGGCGCGCTAGTTAATGATAAATTGGACCGCTGGTGTTAGGGGTCTGTTTCCCAGTAAATACACGTCAGTGAATTTTATACCGGGTATCTCAAGATTGCTACCGAAAACGAAGCCGGATGGTAGTTTTAGTGACTACCAACACAATGCAACTAAAAATGTCGCAAAGAAACGCGACAATTATTTTTTATGATTTGTTAAATATCGAATTTTTGGGTGGTAAATCCATAGTTTTTGCTAAAATAATAATTTAAACTCTTTTATTCCTTTGAGTATTTATAAATTGAAGGGTATACACTATAATTTTAAGAAATAAATATATTTACCACCCAATTTTTTTTGCAACTTTTTCTGTTGCATTGTTTCTGAAGTCGCTTAAACTACCACCCGGCTTCGTTTTCGGTAGCAGTCTTGATATACCCTGTATATACCTAACTATTGCCTACCTTTGAAAATATTTCCCTTACAACTCGCATAGTACTAAAAGTCAGAATAAATTAAACAATCAAATTGCTGTATATAGTATGTAATTTTAAACAAATTATCACAACGCTCTAGAAATAAATTGCACCATAAAATAAAACGTACCTTAAAATCAGTCTGGTACCAAAAGGCTAGGTAAAAAGAATACATTGGAATGAATATATAAAATACTATAAAATAACTTAGCAATATACATCTACATTAATCGGTAAAGACAGCCTTAATGTATTCAAGAGAAATGAATGCAATCGATTTACAAATATTAATTCTAATGAACACTTAAATGTATAGGGTGAATTCTAAATTTCGGAATTCTCATAAAATTGAATCTTAACTCCACTGCGTGTTCTAGTCTAAAATTATTCATCTCGCGTTTTGAACCACGTTTAAATCACACTTGACTTAGTGAAACGGTCCACTTATATTATTACATTACCTATATATAAAGGAATGCGTAAACTGGAAGATATTTGTCATTGACACAATATTAAAAATCTTCAATAAAATGCTGAAAATTTGTGCGTATGTGTAGGCCTCTTATACATGACTAGGCAAGACCAATTTATAAGCATTTGTTAGGATACTCCACCTATAATAAATAAATAAAATATCTATCGCAATCACCTAGTATAAAAAAATATTCAACCGGCATATATTCATTAATATCGAGTAAGGTAAAATCTAGTAAAACTGGATTTCATATGGCGAGTTATCTGAATTATCGATAATCGTTCTAGCGTGTAGAAGTCTAGCTACAATTTATTGTTTTAAATATAATATAAAAAATTGCGACTCGTGGCAGCGACACGGGCGGGACACGATATTTTGTTCAGCGACAAGAATTTCTTGACTTCGCAATTTTTTTTTCTGTAATAAACCCATACAAAAAGCGTAATGTGAGAAAACGTGTAAATATATGCGGCTAAAAATATAGTGACTATATAAACCGATAATACTAAGTCGATCACAGTAAATAGAAAATGATTATTACATCAAAACTTACATTGTTAGAGTAATTGGAATTATTATGACCGTGTCTCATCATTAAATTTTAAAAATAAATCGTTTCATATAATGACAACTCAAATGGCGATCAATTCATGTATATAATACTAGAATCCTAATCAGTTACTATGTTACGTTCTAAAATGTTAAAAATCTAACTGGCACAAATGTGAGCATCTGACAATAAAAAACCGTTTTAGTGTAACGTCTGGACATTCAACCCTGCTCATCTTATCACGTTCCGTCTCATGAGCCGTCCCTTTGTTAATCTTCCGTGCCTTCTGTGAAAAGAAATAATATATTTTTATTTACTGGCGAATTATAGTGTTTACCTAACTTGGTATAGTGTGTTGATGGACAATTTAAGCTAAAAATATAACAATAATACTATAAATAAGGAATGTTAAATTTACTCACCAGGTGTTAGGGGATGATCTCGTAACATGGAGCCTGAAATGGATAATAAATATCCAGCATTATTATAAGAATAAAATTTGTTGAACATTGTAGTAACATTAATAAAACAATTCATAATTAATAAAGGATTAATTGATGACTTAAAAAAATAGTAGCACAACAATAACCCTTTGATGATAGGAAAATTATCATAAATTAGATATTTTTTACAGGCAAAAACGTTTTGTGAGCACAAACTTATTGCAGGCAATGGCAATACTGGCTAAATAATAAAAGCGTCACGTTTAAGAATCATAACATCTACACAAAACTTAGGTTCGAAATTAATGCAGTTAAAAGGATGCAATTTTTTTTTCCTTAATTGGCCACACGTTTGAGGATAATTATGTATTTTATTTGTGCATTTTAATGAAACCTTAAACAGTTTTAAGTTACTTTTTGGCGAGAAATTATGAATTAAGAAAGAATGACTATGATTAATAAACTTCATAAAAAAAGTCTACTGGTGGTAGGTCTCTCATATGTGAGAGGCCATCTGGGTAGGTACCACCGCAATGTCTATTTCTCCCGTGAAACAACACTGCTTAAATGCGCTGTTGTGTTTCGGATTGAAGGACATTGTAGCCAGAGCAACTACTGGACATATTGAGACTTAACATCTTATGTCTCAGGATGGCGAGCGCAGTGGAATGTTGCTACTGTTTATGAGCCGTCGTATCGCTTACCATCAGGCGAACGGCATGCTCGTCTCGCCATTCAATGCAATAAAAAAAAAAAAAGTCCCTGTAAAAATGTCGCGGATGAGGTTTATGTTATGACCACGTTCCCAACTTGTCTCAAACGTTCCCAAAAAAAGTCAGCAATAGTATAAACATTTGATTTTCTTACAATAAACAATTTTTTTTAAAAACACTAAATATATCAAGACTGCTACTGAAAACGAAGCTGGGTGGTAGTTTTAATGACTACAAACACAATGCAACTAAAAATTTCGCTAAGAAACGCGACAATTATTTTTAATGTTTTTTTTAAATATCTTCATTTTGTTGGGTGGTACATTCATAGTTTTTTTTTTAATAATATTTTTTAGTACAAAGTAATGAAAAAACTCCATGCAACGTGCACTAAATTACTATACTTACGTACGAAATAGGAACAGTGCGTAAAACGCATAGGTCTACCAATGTATATTATCACATAGTTGCACATTATGGAATGTTAGTCACAATTCACAATTTATGTGAATCTATATATACACTATGACTACTCACGTATGGTAATAAGACTATTGAATATATATTTTCGGTTATAGTAGTATTTTAACTTGGTCATCTAATATAATATTTACATATACATATGTGAAAGTTTATTTAAAGTCTCCCCTGTCGGGCGACCGTAAGACGGTCGCGCGCCCGGAAAATCCGGGAAAATAAAAAGTACGTCACCTGTCACATTTTTCCGGAAGCCGTAAGGTGGCGTCCAGGGTATACAAAGTTTATATTCTTGATAATTACACAGATTTTTATTATTTTGATGTTATTGGGTTCCATAGTGAAAAAATTAATAAAACGTCATTGAAGTCGACAATACCCGCGAAGTTTGAAATTGTTGTTTATTTCTGAAATAAAATTATTAAACCTGGTGGATTGTTCGTGATAAGAACAAAATATCATGGAAAAATAAGTAATCTATCATATTTCAGTGTTATACATGATGTGTGGTGTGTTTTTAAGTTAAAATGTACGTGTCACCGGGCGGCCATTTTGTGTTAAAATTTGAACCGATATATTATGATGGATATTCCCACATACGTGTATCTAGAATTTGATATATTTGATAACTATCTGTGCCTGCGACTTCGTCCGCTTGGAATTTAACAAAAAAGTTAATTAGTTTATTTCGTTGTTTTTTTTTTGTTTTTACATTTTTATTTTTTGTTTGTGAATTTTTATTTTTTGTTTTAGCATTTTTATTTTAATTATCATTAATTTTCAGTTTTTTTAATTAGGTTTATTGAAAAATTGCGCATGCGCGTGAGCTGCTTTCTGGACAGCACTTGGGCATTGCAACATTACTTTATTTTTCTAAAATAAAAGGATTTTTCTAAAATAAATGTAGCCTAAGTTACTCCTTATTATATTAGCTACCTGACAGTAACAGTCTCGTCAAAATCGGTTCAGCCATTTCAGGGATTAGCGGGAATAAACAGACAGACAGACAGACAAAAAAATCTAAGATCATTTTCGTTATAGGTATCGTGTATACCGCGTGATATTGACATATTGTAAATAACTTCGTCCACATGTTCGTAACCACCCCAGGAAACATTGTACCAAGTTAGATAAAAATCCACCTGATAGTTTTGTCAAAAATCACGATTTTGTATTTCGTAATTTTCGATCACTCTGTACATGCACGAGTAGTTTTGCCGCTCAGCTGACAAAGGACTTTGACCCTGCAAACATAAAACTTGGCTAAATAGAGATCCCTCAATATGTTCTACACGACAATAATTATTATTAATGTAGTCTAGAACATGAACGTTACTTTATAAGTAAGTAATAATGATTAACTGGTGTATTTTTTAGTAAGTATTTACTCAAATAGATACACTAATTACTAGACACTCTCAAATTCCAATATACACATTAAAAGGTTTCTTGAATATTGGAAATACATACACGGCATTTTAATTGCACAATACATAAACTTTAATTGTAATCATAATCATAGGCCACCAAAAAAATAATAATTCGGTCATGTGACAATCGGTCCAAATAAGTATACGTGAATAAAACTATGCATCAAGAATAAAATTTCTTTCAGCATTATTTTTACAGTTTGCATTCAATTTTAAGTATTGTTTGAATCCAACACGCAATATTTCAATTTAACATTTCTAAAACAATTTTACGTAAACGCGCCATGTTCCTTCTGTACTTTGCATTTATTATAATCACTTGTTGCCAGATCATACATCTTGTTATTATTATGTCATAATATGCAACTGTCCCTTTTTCGCCCTTGGATTGTGTATAATTATAAGAAAGTGACAGCATACGAAACATTTTTGAAGTAGTGTTGTGAAATTATTCGAGGACACTTAATCGATATTTTTTTATCTCAATATTATTGAATATTATAATTATGGATCTAAATCAAGCTTAACTATAGTGTGAGTTGATTGGAAACTTAACACTATGTCAGAAATATCATGGTAATTCGTTTTTGTTGCTTACGGTTGATTTTAATAATTTGGAACATCTTCAATAATTAAAACCCAACGTAAGGAAAAAATAATCAGAGATCAGAGAGAATCCGTGACGTAAAAGGGTGGTAGAAAGTTCACCTAACGTCAAGTAATATTGCCATTGACGAAATTATTGTAAATAAGAATTTAAGTAATTTCAGCAAATAAGCAAGCAGGATCATCTTATGGTAAATGGTCACTGCGCCCATGAACTGCTTCGACTCATGTATCATGAATGTGTTATCGGACCATGACATTGCGAAAGGAGCGGGAAGGAAAAAGCCGGCAATCTTACTTACCGATCGAAACGTGACAGCGAAGCTGTCGCTTTAAATCATTCGCCTGTGAGACAGCGGTACCTCCCCGCACGAGTCTGTCCATTCATGCTGAGTATCGGGGTGCTTTTCGCTCCGGGATATCCGGTGCCATCCACAATGTGTGTGACGGTAATTGAGGGGTTTTTAGCATACGGATATTCTGGAGTAGATATTGTTAGGGACCCATCTCGGCCACAATATCCGCTTTTATACCGGCTGGAAGCCCAGAGACACTGATATACCCCTTTCGGCCCCCCTAAGGTATCGAAAGGGGAGCTTAAAGCTTTTTCTCTTGAACAAAAAAAAGTGCACAAAGTTATCTGACTAATCCCGAAAAATTACAATAACTTGACACTATTTAATGTTTCGAAAGTTTACTTTGTGAAATCGTAATTTTATACAATCACAATACACCTATGTATTCGCAGCTGTAGATTGTTTTATTAATTAACTACTTAGGGTAAAATTGCTTAGAAAAGTAGTTGACACATTCGACTAAACTACAAATAATCGATATCGATTTCGAGATATTTTAATCACGGGCCACGGCCCTTATTTTAAATAACCAATCACATAAAGATTTTTACGCCAATCAGAGTATCTCATTTTAAATACAATTATCCAATCCAGTTACGTAATTACTGCATCAACCAATCCATCCAATCAATCCATAGGGATCTTCAATTTTTTAGCAAATCCTAATGTATGGTGGCTCGAGCGGTGCGGGCGGCGCGGCGGTAAGCTCAGTGTTCGTTGTACTGCGGTACAATTGGTAATGTAAACAAAGATGCGCGCGCGCAGAACTCGCCATTTTGATAGTTTTTAAATTCTGTTTGTTATTATTAAAGTATTTAATGTTAAGTAAGTGAATAGTTATGAGTTTTAAGTGATAAAGACACATATTGGAACTAAGTACGTTATCATTAGGTATTAGTTTTAGTGTTTTAAGTGTTCTTTTTATTATTAAAGTTTTAGTATTAGTCTTTATAAGTACATTTTAGCTTTTGTAGGTTGAAGTTTTTTAGTATTATTTTGTTTTCTTTATTATTAATTTACTTTGCGCGTATTCTTAATACAATGACGAATACTTCTAGTACTGTGGAATACACAAATATTATAGTGTTATTGTATGGCGAGTGTAATCAAAACGCCGCGCCGCAGAACATATTGTAAGAGATTTGGTGTAACTGTACAAAGATTAAGGGACAGTGGTCAGTACTCAGTTGTTGTTGGAACGGATTTTGAATTACTTCTGTGACAACCCAAACATGAGCATAAGGCAGGCTGTACGGCAATTCTGTGTGAGTTATTGTGCTGTGCACGGGATATTAAAAACAATTTCATTTGTTCTGTGATTACTATGAATAATTTGTGACATGGGAAGATACTAGATAGTTCTCGCGATCGCAGCGTCGCGCTGCATGTACTAGCAAGTCGGGTGTTTTCATAAACGCGGGAATATTGCGATGTTGCCGCTCCGCTCCGTGCGGACGCTGTAAATCAGGTAAGTGTAATTATAGGATGTTCAAATTAAATGCCATTATTTTGACCTATAATTTGTTTGAAAAATCAACTTTTTTGTTTCTCCTTCGACGACAACTCCTATGCGTGCAAATAATATAACTTACTACGCGATGCACATGGTTTAATTTATTGTAGGGGGTGTCAATATCACGCTGTATAACGATATAGTTGGTCATTTTTTTTTTCAATTTTATTTATATGTATAGATTTCAGTGCATTTAGCTTTCTTGTTTTAACCAATTGGGTATTAGGATTAGCACTAACACACACATTTATATGTTACCGGAAATGTATGAAGTCTAGGAATTGTATGACAGCCTCCGTGGCGCAGTTGGTTAGACGCCGCCTGTGAAACGAGAGGCCACGGGTTCGATCCCCGCACCGAGAGAAATGTTTGTGAGGCCCACAAATATTTCTTTCGGGTCTGGGTGTTTGTGGGACCGAAAAGTCTCTCACGTAGTTCCTGATATCCACGAAACAAGACTCGATCTTAGTGTGGGGTCAGGACTATGTATGTGACTGTTGGGGTGTTATTTATTTTATTTTATTATTTATTTGTATACAGCTCCTAGGAAATGTATACAATTCCGAAGCTATTTAGGAAATGTATAAGAATAATGGTTTCTGTAATAAAACACGTTGTTCAAATGAGAGTAATATTTTTTATCACAAGTAACAATCATAACGTTAAATTCTATAATACTTAACCTAACTTATTTTTGTTTCTCGCTGGGAAAATCCCTTTACGGATCATCCCACTCCCGATGGGGCGAGGGTGTGTCGGACTTACCGACGCCTTCCGAGCCCAGTGAAAAGTTGTGCCGCCCGTGGATGTAGACGGGCGGCCGCTACCACAATACGCGCCGACATAACGACTAAAAACCCCGCGTCAGGCACCGGGTGCACTTCAGAGACGACCCTGGGATACCGTGCAACAGACGCGCCAGGACTGCCTCTCCATCCACTGCCGCATCTAGCGACGCAACTTTGGACGCGTGTTGTGTCACGTCTCGGGGGCCGCCAAGGTAGGGACGGCGGCCCCATGTGGCCTCTGTGGCGCCTGGTTAGTTGGCGTCCCGGCGGCTCCTACGTCTCCTGTGGCGACGCCCGCTCGGCGCTCTCCTTCTGCGACATGACGTGTTCGCAGAAGGAAAGCATTGTTCGCCACAACCTCTGGCTGCTGACCGTGGCGACGACCACGGCCGGCAGCGAGAGGTCTCTTCCGACGATACCTAACCGAACCTTTTTTTTTTTGATGAGAGGAAAGCTCCTTTAGCCTTCCTTCCCATACTCGGGGGTGGACCGGAAAGGGCATGTCGGTGTCTCCGGCCTTCCACCCTGGGACGCGGGGACAGTAGTCCGCACTGCACAGATGTTGTGTCCAGGCTGGGTCCCTACCGAGATCTAAGATCTTTTGCCGGCATACCGACTAAAACCTCTCGGTGGCCGTCACGCGCTTAATGGATGACAGGCGATGTGGACAGGCGAATGGCGCCCATTTAACTCGCCGTGCCACCCGGCGCACTGCCAAATATGGCTCCTCCCAGCTTGGAGCGGCGCAGATGCCCCCACTTTCCCTACTTCGGACGCCCATGGTGAGATGAGCGTCCGCGACAGATACGAGGCCACACGTTCTGCCACCCATCTCAGAGCCACTCCTGACATGAGCGCACAGCCCCCGCTGTGTGCTTAGCGACCCCTTTTTTTTTTTTTTTTTTTTTTTTTTTTTTTTTTTTTTTTTTCTCGCGGGGAAAATCCCTTTACGGACCATCCCACCCCCGAAGGGGCGGGGGTGTGTCGGACTCACCGGTGCGCCTTCCGGCCCAGCGAGACGTGGAGCTGGGTCGGGTCCCTATCGTATACTGCGCACCGAAATACCGACTAAAAACCCCGCGTTGGCCACCATCGGTGCACTTTGGAGACGGCCCCGGGATACTGCTGAACAGACGCGCCAGGACCGCCTCCTTGTGCACTGCCGCTTAGAGCGACGCGGCTTCAATCGCCTTTGGCGTTACGTCTCGGGGGCCGCCAGGATAGGGAAGGCGGCCCCATGTGGCCTCTGCGGCGCCGGGTTAGTTGGCGTCCCGGCGCCTAGTTCGTCGTCTGCGGTGACGACGAGCGGGATCGTTCTGCTCCCGATCCCGCTCGGCGCTCTCCTTCTGCAACATGACGCGTTCGCAGAAGGAGAGCATTGCTCGCCACGACCTCTGGCTGCCGACCATGGCGGCGACCACGGCCGGCAGCGAGAGGTCTCCACCCAAAACCGCTGTGAGAGCGCTGCGCTCCTCGTCCCAGGCTGGGCATTCCTCCAGTGTGTGCTGGGCCGTGTCCTCGCGGCAGTTGCCACAGTGGTGGCACACGGCGGACTCCTCAGCTCCGGCTACTCGACACAAGTACGCACCGAAGCAACCGTGCCCGGTGAGCACCTGCGTCAGCCGGAATGTCGGCGCACCGTGGCGCCTCTCCAGCCACTGTTGGAGGACAGGTCGCACTGCCGCGACGGTCCTCGTACCAGCACTTGGGCTCTCCAGCCTGGAACGCCACTCCTCCACGGCGGTCCTGCGGAGGGAGACCAGCATGGCCTCGACCTCTCGGGACACCAGTCTCTGCCCGCGCTGGGACGCCTCCTCTCGTCCAAAGAAAACTGACGAGAGGGTCTTAGCGTCCAGCTCCCAGGGCAGAGTTCCCGCTAGAACGCAGGCCGCCTCGTGCGAGACCGTGCGGTAACCCCTGACGATTCGCTGCGCCACCATGCGCTGCGGACGGTGCAGCAGGCGGACGCAACGAGGGTTCAGGGACTCGGCCCAAACGGGACTCCCGTAGAGGGCCATGGACCGCACGACTCCAGCATACAAGTTTCGGCAAGGGATGCCAGGACCATCGGTGTTGGGCAGCAGGCGCCCCAGTGCGCCCGCCGCCTTCACCAGTTTCGGCGACAACTTCTCAAAATGCGCGCGGAAATCCCATCGGCTGTCGAGGATGAGGCCAAGATACTTCATGCTCGAGCCGACGGGAACCCGCACGCCATCCACTGTGAGGTGGGCCTCTGGTGGGGGCCCACATCGAGGTCCGTGGAAACACACGGCCTCGGTCTTATTCAGGGCCACCGTGAGGCCCAGTCGCCGAATCCTGCCAACCACCAGTCCCGTACCAAACGAGGCTAGCAGGGCGGCTCTCCTGAAAGTCCTGGCCGTCGCTGTCACCAGTGTGTCGTCTGCGTAGCAGACGACAGCGACGCCCCGAAGGTTGGTACCACGGAGCACCCAATCGTACCCGATGTTCCACAGGAGCGGACCCAGAACCGATCCCTGTGGAACACCGCACGTCACCGCTCTTCGGTGCCACCCGTTGGCGCCCGGATACACCACGCACCTGTCAGAGAGGTACGCGTGCACCATGCGCCGGAGATAGGGCGGCACCTCGTGGTACCGCAGTGCTTCAACGATGCAAGCCCAGGGCATGGTGTTGAAAGCGTTGGCGATGTCGAGAGACACCGCCACCACGACTTTGCCCCGGGACACCGCTTCTTCCGCCTGTGCCTTGACCCGCAAAATCGCGTGGATCGTGGACCGGCCCTGTCTGAACCCGAACTGGCAGTCCGCCAATGCTTAGCGACCCCAAACCTAACCTAACCTAACCTACACGCATTGACCTTTTACGCCGTACTAGCGCGAGCGCACCGAGCGCCAGATCAGATGATGCAATACCCTCTGCTCGCTCCGCTATCCCCGCTTACCCTTTGATATCTTAAATATCTCACATTTCCGATTTCTATTTAGGACATGTATAGATTTCCTAGGAAATGTGTCTAAGGCTATTTATTTTACATATTTCTGGGTGATTTTAGGAATTACATAGATTTCCTAGGTATTGCATACAATGACGGATTACATACATTTCCGTTAACATATATATGTATGTATGTATAATCCCCATAATGGTAAGAATCCCCGGGTTGGCCCCGCCTACGACCCCGACGACGACTGGCCCTGGTAACACACAACATACGTACTATGAGGACAGACGAGAAGATTGTCGAACTGGAAGAAGAATTGAGCAGGTTACACTGGGACATTCTGGGGTTATCGGAAGTTCGAAGTATCGGAGAGGATACGATAACCCTGAAGTCTGGTAACCTGCTCCTCTACCGAGAGGACAACCAACAGTCCCGAGAAGGTGTCGGATCTCTCGTCCACAGGTCTCTCATCAACAACATCGTATCCATCGAAAGTGTGTCGAGCAGGGTAGTGTACCTTGTACTCAGAATATCAAAAGGGTATTCGTTGAAGGTCATACAGGTATACGAGCCGAACTCGACACACCCAGATGAAGAAGTATAGGAAATGTATGAGGACATAAGTCAGGCCATACATACTTCCAAAACCTACTTCAATGTTGTTATGGGAAACTTCAACGCAAAGTTGGGCAAGAGAAGCGATGCAGAGTTGAAAATGGCGCAATTTGGATATGGGTAACGGAACCCCAGGGGTCAGAGGCTGGCTAACTCTCTGGAAAAAGAGGGACTCTTTGCGATGAACTTATTTTTCCAGAAGCCGCCTCACAGGAAATGGACCTGGCTGAGTCCTGACGGTTCTACGAGAAATGAGATAGATTTCATCTTGACGACGAATACACGGATGTTCAGAGATGTCTCTGTGATCTACAGGGTGAAAACCGGTAATAATCACCGAATGGTTAGGGGCACATTGAATATCAACGTCCAATTAGAAAGTCGTCGCTTGATGAAGTCTACGTTCCGACCTTTTTTTTTATAATGGCCTGGCATAGTGGTGGCATTGCACCTGATGGTAAGTGTCAATGCCGCCCAGGCAGAGTATACATTGGCATCGGACGGCAGTCCCATGCCAATGGAAACAATTATGCCGGCCTGATAAGGTGCCTCTTCACACCACACCTTCACACACACCTACTCGCGCCCATATCCAAAACCCCGAGAGCTTTCAACTCGAGTTGACAAATCGCTTTGATTGTCTAAAAGAAAACCTTGCAATGGACGAGTTAAACAGCGGTTTCGTAGAAGCAGTCCATATAGTGGGATCTAAGTATTTTAGACCTCGCCGTAGAGATAGACCACAAAAACTCTCGATCCACACTCTTGACCTCAAGGCCGAACCTCGATCTTTGACGCTGCAGTCCTCTGATCACGCCGAAGTATATCGGCGGCTCAATAGAGGGATCTAGAAGTCCTTGCGACACAATATCCGTGCTCACAATACTGTGAACATTAATTGAGTGGAACGGAAGCCCCAGTGTTTGCAAGAGACTTGTCTATTGGGCAAAGCCAGTTGTCTAGGCTGAAAACGGTCGATGGCCACATACTATCGACAAGGGCAAAGGTATTAAGAGAGATCGAGAGGTTCTACGGACAGCTTTACACCTCGGTTGCCGAACCTACTGTTAGCTCGGCCGAAGACCCGAGAGCCGAATTGATCCGACACTTTAGCGATGATATCCCGAACATTAGCCTGTGTTAGATTGAGATAGCCCTCAAGCAACTTAAAAACAAAAACGCCGGGTGAGGACGGATTCACTTCAGAGCTTCTAAAAGTGGGGGAAACGCCGATACTGAAAGTCCTTCAGAGGCTCTTCAATTCGTTCTCCTCGAAGGCTCAACGCCAGAATCACGCTCCTGCTCCATGCCTCTGGCGTTCAGCCCTCTGTTCTGCAAAAAGGGTGATAACACTTTTCTGAAGAACTACAGTCCCATTTCGCTCCTGAGCCATGTCTATAAGTTGTTTTCGAGGGTCATCACAAATCATCTCGAACGCAGGTTTGATGATATATGCAAAAACCCGAGGCATATAACTTGCCGCTTTGTTTAGCATTTGTGGACTATGAGAAAGCCTTCGATACGATCGAGACCTGGGCTGTGCTACAGTCTCTTCAGCGGTGCCACATAGACTATCAGTACATCGAAGTGTTGAGGTGTATATACGCCACTATGTCGGCCGGAGTACAAGATCAAAGCACGAAGGCGATTCTACTACATAGAGGCGTAAGACAGGGGATGTCACATTTCCGAAACACTGCCGTTCACTGCCGCACTACAAAACGCCTTCAAGCTCTTGCAGTGGAAAAGATTTGGCATCAATATCGACGGCGAGTATATAACTCACCTTCGATTTGCCGACGATATTGTAGTCTTGGCAGAATCGCTGGAAGACCTTAGCACTATGCTCGAAGACCTTAATCGAATCTCCCAACAGGTGGATCTTAAAATGAACATGGACAAAACGAAGATCTTGTCGAATATCCATGTTGTGCCCACCCCCATTGGAGTTGGGGCTCAACTCTCGAAGTTGTAGACGAATATGTCCATTTAGGACAAGTGGTCCGGTTAGGCAGGTCCAACTTCGGGTGAGAGGTCAATCGTCGAATCCAACTCGGCAATACGGCACCGAGACGTGGCCTCTCACTGTGGGCCTCATTAAAAGACTCAAAGTCACTCGACGAGCCATGGAGAGGGCTAGGCTCGGTGTTACCCTCCGAGATCGAAATAAGGAGATCCATAGGAGAACAAAGGTTACCGACATAGCCCACAAGATTGGCAAGTTGAAGTGGCAGTGGGCCGGGCATATAGCTCGTAGAACCAATGGCCGTGTTAGCCGAAAGGGTCTTGAGTGGAGGCCACGTACAGCCAAGTGAAATGTCGGACGCCCGCCTACAAGGTAGACGGACGATCTAGCTAAGGTTGCAGGAAGTCGCTGGATGCAGGCCGCTTCCATCAGGTCATTGTGGAGATCCTTGAGGGAGGCCTATGTTCACCAGAAAACGAAGATCGGGTTGTTTACCCTCTGTGCCCCAAAGCGGGCTCGAGCCGTATCCGATTTTCGGCCGAATATCCGGCCACTGTCGCAAGAGTAAGTTGCGGCGCCTATGTGTGGTGTGCAAGGTACGGACGCACACATTATGGCCCGCCTGCAGCGTTCCTCTGTGCATGATTAGGCGGGGCTTATTCCATATTTTTTTCTATTCTACTGTATATTAAACGTTATTATTAATTTTATTTTAAAATTAATATATATTTCATTACTCGAACGAAGCCATATCCATATTAGTCTAGACAACGAATTCGATTTTTTCAAAGAAATTTTGCCTTATTCGATGATTGATTCGAAAATATATTTGATGTGAAATATGACTTTGTTTTTTTTCCTTATTTCTTATATACTGTTTACTAATAAAAGCATTTTAAAGCAAAACTATATGTATTTAATAAATAAATATATATTCAAGAAACAACGAACGAAAAAAATCACTTTTTTCGAGTTTACCGCCCATAAAAAATATATATTATATTCAAATGACTAATGATTAATATAATACAGAAGTTAGTAAATCTTATTGTTATACCGAAAACTATTCAACATTAGGTATCCTTCATACAAAAATGTCGAGAAATATGGCTTTAAGTAATCGCAGGTCGACTCGGTGACGCGCAAAAAACGCCTGCGACAATTAAGAAAATTTGCGATTTCCGCCATTTTGAAAAGTGGACAGTCAAGGACATTCGCGATTTCCCATTTTTTTCGCCATTTTGAATGACCGACAGGACAGTGGTTAACTTACATTTAATACATCAGGTTGTGGTACATTATGCCTAAAAGCCCAAACATATGAAACAAATAGAATATTACAAGAAATATAACTGCATTTCTATTGATATGATTTAGGGATCTATGCTTGACCACAGACAATCATTGCATTTAAATGCGTTCGTTTCTCCTGTAACGTTGTATACATACATTAAAAAAATTACGACCACGCATCGACACGAAGCTATAAAAGACGACTGTTTCCTAAATTCTGCATTTATAGTTCCGGAGAACATAATACATATCACAATAAAGTGCACACATAAAGCAGCGTACAAGCAATTACCTATACAGCCAGACGGCACATTGACATTAGAGCTCAGTACAGAATAGCGTCTGAAAGTTGGTTACTGGTTAGTGCGGCGCCAGGGGTGATGCCCACGATGCTGCCGCCGACGCACGCCTCCACGCCTTCTGTTGACCACCACCATAAGATTAAATCACAACCAGTACACGTCACATCACACAAATGCTATTGTTTTACAATACAAAATACATATAATAGTCTTAATTGATATAAATGCAGGAGATTTTACTGAATAGTAGTGCAATGTCACATGTACTCAATTTTTGTACTATTTAATCTTATGCCGTCACCTTATTTAAAATTCAAGTCATCTTAAAGATATTGAAAAATTTCCAACACAAATAATGAAATGGATTTTTTTGGACAGTGGTTAGTAACAAAGAAATGCAACGATGTTCCTTGCAGTACACTCACTTGCAAAAGTTAATATGAGAAACTTAGTGTAACAGATGAACGATTTGCATGCATCCATGTATGGTGTAAAATTAATATAAACCCAGCATCTTTGAGTAACACATTTTTTTTAATGTTTCTGAAGATAAATAAATAAATGTATTATGTAATACAAATTTTATTTTAGTTAATTAAAGTTTTTCAAGCTATGTTTTATTTCGACGAAATTAAAATACCAGCAGGTAAATATAATTAATAGATAACACAAAATATGTATAATATATTACATAGTATTATAATAAAACAACCATAGAATATTAATAAAAATTTTATGGCGTAGGTAGAAGTACTGACTGTAACTATCTTTAAAAATTATACACATACGTAGATACATAAACTCACGCCTTTTTCCCAGGAGGGGCAGGCAGAGGTGTCAGGACACCGATTTTCGATAAAATAATTAGAATGTATAAAATGTTTTCAACTAAAATAAAATTTATAATCTGATGTACTTATTTGGTTTGGAAGAGACCCATGCGAGAATGATGATGAAAAACCGAGTGATGTGATTCTTGCTTGAAAGGGTGATATGATGGGTATGTGGCAGTTAGTGGTAAGTAATATGAACGTGTGAAGCGTGTTAGCATTAGCATGTGAGTGAGTTCTCACCGGTGGTGCAGGCGGCGGCGCTGTCCGCGTTGACGCCGGCCACGGACCAGGGCCGCGCCTTGCCCGGCGTGCGCGCGCACCCGTTGCCTACGCACCGCACACGTCACACACGTCACACTCGCGTACACACGGGACTACACACTAGTCACTACAACCACTGCGTAGCCAAATCACAACGCAGCTTGCAAACCAATTACTATTACTATGAACCAATATAATCTTACAGAAAATTATAACTTTTACTATACAAAATTAGTTATTCCTCATTCTCAAAACACGTATTTTTTAAATGTGTTTTATTTTTCTGGCTTTTAAACGGTGTTAATTAATAATTTGATTTATATAAACCAGTGTAATAATAAAAATTCAGTTACGTAATTTAGATTAATTTGCAAACTGCTGTATTTACTGTTCTCTTAGTAATTACCACGAGATTTAGGCTGTCTTTTAAGAACGAGTTTTAATCCCTAAGTACTTTTTCGATGTGTTCTCATTCAGCAGCACATTTTGTAAAGCATTTGCCGATTGTTAGCTCATATTCAGCACAAAAGCTGTGTTTGTGCATTGGCCAAACGCAGTGTTAAGGACGATCACTTGACACAGGACACGTTAAAGCAGATATATTTTGAATATAATGTGAAAATTACTTACCCATAGTGTTGACGTTGTCGGAAGACCTTGAAGGCGGTGGCGTAGTCGGCGGCTTGGCTCCTACGTTATCGGAAGACTTGCATCGCGATACTTCTATAAATTAAGGACATTGGGTAAAATACTAAGTAAACATTGCTGTCCTATATTCATAATAAAATCAAATTAATTTCCCACTTACCGCATTCTAGTAATACGGGTGTGCTTTCGCCAGATGTCACGCTATACCTGAGAAACATAATATGGAAAAATATTATTTTGATGCAATACTGTCCTCATGTTTTGTGTACATATGAATAGGTTTACTGTATGTTTTTAAAAGTATTGATTCAGAATTATTATTTGAATACATAAAAGTAGACAGAAGCTACATTGATGATGATGATCCGTTCTTTATTCACTGCGCGATGCGCAAACAGTGCCCACATGCAGTCGCGGATGTAGGATTAACAGCGCCTTGGACGAGATTTCTAGAGCGCTATATAAGTACTATCTAAATCCAAACGAAAGACAGTAAATCATAGATAATATATTATAGGTTACAGTTATTCCCGACGATCGGCGCCCTTTTGCGCCGGCTCTCTTGGGCCGTCGCCCAATCACGCCCTACACTAACACCGGCGCTGCCCACATGTGAAGGCCGTGAAATCGTGTAAAAGTAATGTTTACGTATTTTCTGTGGTATTAATATCCATATATTTAAATGTAAATATAAAGTGCGACTAACATGGTATCGTCGCGCTGCAGCGTGGGCGAGTGCGGCGAGTGTTGGTGTCGGTGGTCGGGCGACGCGAGCGAGGACAGCGAGTGCAGCGAGCGCGACGTGAGCGGCGTGCGCGCCGACAGCGACGCGTCCTCGCTGCCGGGCGGCGTGCGGCACGTGCGCCAGAACTCCTCCAGCCCCTCGTCCACGTCCGACTGCTCCGTGATTGGCCGAGACGGAGCGCGCGTCTTCGTGCGCCGAGGCCGACCTGCACGCACACACCACACATCACGCATTACATCACTACAACTACTCAACCTACTCTGAGTAATAATTTCATTCTATAATGGCAAAAATAACGTATAGTCTAGGGACGTAGAGATGACCCAACGGATCGCTGATAGCTAATCAGCCATTGTGGTTCATGAAGTTTGTAAACCACTGTCCTCTATATTTTAAACAATACAATCATGCCGATGCCTACCATGAGATTGAATTTTTCACATTTTCACACGATCTGTAAAACATACATACATAAACTCGCGTCTTCTTCCCAGAAGGTGTAGGCAGAGGTGCCAGGACATCCACATTTGGCGTTATATGTTCCGTCCGACGATGTGATTGGTGAGATAACTGTAAAACCTGAGTAATCATTTCCGCTGACCTTTAACGAGATGTCGGAGCGTGTGCGCGGGCAGGTCGGCGAGCGCGTCGCTGGCCTCGGCGTGCAGCGGCGGGAGGGACAGCATCTCGTTGCTGCTGCACTGCTGCTCCGCCACAGACTTGGGACGCACGCGCCGCCCGCCGCGCTCGCGACGACGACAACCCAGCGGCGTCGCCTGGAATATATCGATGACTTTATTACGTGTGTATTTTTTTTTTAAATTACCTATTTAAATGATGTTTTGACTTTCGGATTAAGGTGATTCAGTGCATCTCCCAATTCCGATAATCACGAATTTATTAATCACAAACTTCCTTTAAAGTGACTGGATCAACTGAAGACTGTATGGGTATTGCGGTTACGTGAATGTTGTTGGAGAACAATATACTGAAATATTTAGAAGAATTTTGTGATTATCGGAATTCCCCGTGACTGGATCCGCATCAACAGCAATCCGCATCAACGCAGTACTGAATAGATTAAATAATAAATAACACCCAACAGTCACATACATAGTCCTGACCCCACACCAAGATCGAGTCCTGTGTCGTGGGTATCAGAAACTACGAGAGACTTCTCGATCTCACAAACACTCAGACTCGTAAGAAATATTTGTGGGCCGCACAAACATTTCTCTCGGTGCGGGGATCGAACCTGCGGCCTCTCGCTTCACAGGCGGCGTCCAACCAACTGCGCCACGGAGGCTGTCAAGATTATTCTAATAGAGTATTAAAAATCTTACCAAATTCAAATAATCCAGTTTCTGAGAGGCATGCAAAAACAGATAGGTATGTTTCAAAATACACTGTCATCTAGAGACCGATTAAGATTTTTTTTCGATAAGGGGCCATTCAAGTATTACGTAAGCAGATTTCTTATAATTATATACCCCCCTACCCCCCTTGTCAGCAAAAGTAAGCAAAGCTCTTACCCCCTCCCCCATGCTTACGTAAACAATTTTGAATCAATATATTTTTAATTTTTAATGATTCATGAGCAGAAGTAATAATTCTAAAAATAAGGAAATATATTTAGGATAGAGATTAGATTTTGCTGACACGGTATTAAACATACGAGTAGAGTAATTACAAAAATATTATAATATTAGCGGCCCGGCCTGGCTTCGCCCGGGTACAGATATAGATTCCCGACCATATTTTAATTAAACTCAATTTGACTGCGCGCCTCTATTCTGCTTATCCCATCCCGTGCTATAATATTACGTAGTTCTTCTGTCCCAATTTGTCCACCTTATATTCTATTCCATCCCATCTATCCAGATTAAAATCATTATTTTGCTACGGAGATATTATGAAACTGTTACTACCCCGATGACATTCATTAAAACCAAAATATGTAAGGGCAACATACACATTGGATTATATCTACATACTTATTTTGCAAATAATACACAAACAAATCATTGTGGTTTAGTTCAAATAATATGAATAAAAAATTCAAGATGGCCGTCAAGTATCCATTCAATTTCTACTATGAATTCTATAGTATATAGATTATTTTTAGTTTTTACTTTGTAATAAGGAGCTAAAAGATAAATTTTCAAAAAATATCTTCAATAGTTATTATTTTCCATTTCCAGTTTAACCCGTATTTCAACCCCTTTAGGCAAATACAGGGTATATCAAGACTGCTTCGGAAAACGAAGCCGAGTGGTAGTTTTAGTGACTACAGACACAATACAACAAAAAAATGTTTTTGGTAATTTTTTTCTATAGTCGTATTTGGGTGGTAAATACATTTTTTTTTTCAAAAAAATAGTGTAACCATTTTATTTTTAAACAAGCTATGTATGCAAGGATTTTAATTATTATTTTAGTATAAACTATGGATATATCACCCAAATTAAAACATATTTAAAAAATCACAAAAAACAATTTTCTCATTTCTTTGCAAAAATGTTAGTTGCATTGTGTTTGTAGTCACCAAAACTACCACCCGGCTTCATTTTCGGTAGCAGTTTTCATATACCTGTATATAACCTATATCTTATATGTATCTTCTAACTTTCTTTTCATAACATCCCTGTGTTTCTTCTGGGCAACTGCGTTTTGAATCTTCCTGTTTAAAGATTGTTTTGATGACGTAATCATCATCTAGACCCCCCTACCCCCCATGTCATCCAAAATAAGCAAAGCAAAGACCCCCCGCCCCCCCTATGGTGCTTACGTAATACTTGAACGGCCCCTAAAGAATACAGGAAGAATTGTACATCATTCTTGACCTTTTAAAAATTAATAGCAACGGTAAAAAAAACTGCAATATTGTCAAAAGCCTCTCAATCAGTTTTACGATAGGACACTCACCCCAGAATGTGAAATAGGTGTGAGTAGATCAGGAATGTCGCCATCTACACTGGGCATTGGATCGTTGTCGGCGTTGTCGAGATTTTCGCAAGCCATCAGAGCTAGGTTTTCAACTGCTTGACTGAAAAGATATAGACAAATTACACAAATTATTTCTATAACATATAGTTTTAGATATTTGTATGTATGTAGTTACTTGAGTAAATCCTGAAGTGTGGCGTTGCAGGGCGCCATGGCGTCTCTCACGGCTTGCAACGTGACAAGCTCCCCACTTGATGTGGCGCCACCCATAGCCGCGAAAACTTCACTGCACCTCTGTAATAATTAATAATTACTTGTTTACATTCAACTGTAGACAAAATGAGTTATTATTTAAACTTATTGTCCTGTGATGACTTTTGAGTGAAGAGCATTGTTAGTTTTTCGGTTTGGTTATTAATTTAGTCGGGAAATTTATTTAGTGTGAGTTTTTTTATTTTCTCAAACTATACTTCTACCATGCCGGGGGACGGCACTAAGTTCGGCGAAATGCTGGTGGCAATTACTGTCTACCTCTTCGCGACTGTTAATGTGGTGTTTTGTATACTGTATACTAGTTAACAAGTGCTGTGCACCTGCAGGTACTGGTGCAGCAGGTGGTGCGCGGCGGCGGCGGCTCGCTCCAGCACGGCGGGCAGCGGCGGCGGAGGCAACGCGCCCGCCGCCTGCGCCGCCAGCGCCGCCGCCGCCTCGCCGCCCGCCCACGCGCGCTCCAGCGCCAGCGCACGCACGCCCGCGCCCGCGCCGCCCGCCCCGCCCCCCGCGCCGCACGCACTACCCGCACCACCCGCGCCGCCCCCCGCGCCGCCCGCCAGCCGCTCGTGCAGCTCGCGCCACAGCGCCGCCACGCGCTCGCTGGCGCCGCGCCCGCCCGCCGCCGCGTCGCACCCGGGGAACTCCACGCGACGCACGCTCACCGAACGACGCAGCGCCGTCGCGATATCCGTCAACCCTGCACACAACACACCATTTATTGAGGTACATTATAGAACAAGTTGCAAAAACCAAATATTATTCTTATTGATCCCTAAACCACAACACGACTTGAAGCTGTACGTCGGGGCAGAATTAGTGATTAAGTAAACTTGGATGAATGAAAATGGTGACCGTACCCAAGAGATGAGGGTCAACATTGAAGGCACATCCAACCTTTTTTTAGAATGAACAGAGCTTTGTGTGATAGACATCTGAGTTTTGAGTTAAACCTACGCATAGTTTGCTGTTTCATTTTTTCAGTGCTGGTATACAGCGTAGAAACATGGAATCTCACATAAAATATAACAAAGACTCTGGAGAGTTTTGAGGTGTATCTTCGCCGTATCTTCGGACTCTCATGGCGTGGCCGAACCACCAACGTTGCAGTGCACCTCATTATTCAGATCAGCAGATTCAAAAGCTAAAACTGCCCTAAGGTTTTCCAACCTCCAATGTGAGAGGAAGTCGAAGAAGATAAAACAAGGAAACTATCTACAATTATTAACATCAATATACAAATAATATAAGTAAATACAACTATATTTACCCTGCAGACTGAACGCGTTCCGGTCGATGTAGAGCGTGTGCAGCGTGCAGTTGCACTGCAGCGCCTTGGCGAGCAGGCGCGCGCCCGCGTCGCCGGCCAGGTTGCCGCCCACGTCCAGCACGCGCAGCCGCCGCGCGCCGCCCAGCGCGTTCAGCAGACCGTACAGGTCGCCCTGCACGCACAAGGACACACACGTTAGTAATCACACGCTTCTTAACGTGCAGCCTTTGATCAAATATACAGTAGAATCTAGAGTATAAGTAACGGTCTAAGAAACAACAAGAGAAATAAGAACACAAATGAGTGTGTGCTTTCATTTTACTAATGATCCAAACAATAATAAATCTTAAGTTAAAGGCATAAGGTTTATTTTTACGAGAAAGTTGATTATAATTTAAGATTGTTTTGCTACATCTCGTATTTCGAAATTCAAATGTTTAAGTATAAACAACCTCGGCCACTTTTGGCGTGTGATTTTGTTCCCGACCCTGTATCTAGTATTTATTTGATCGAAGCATGCAGCGTTCAAGTAGAAACTAAGCGACGGCATTGTGCAGTATAACTATACGTCTTCCATTCGTTTATTTTATTTTTGACACATCGAGTACTGAATCAAATAGTGATGGCCTGATGCGTTATCGAATCAATTTTTTATAACAAACGATTTTATTTTTGAACAAGTTTTAATCGATTTAATACATATTTTATTTTTTGCTCCATGCATTGTTTTATAAAACTTCAGGGATATTTAAGTTACTTGATTTAATAATTATATTAAAATAAACCATTTACTCATGTTAAGTTAATATTCTTATCACTTCCGTCGGCAATAGTAATGTTGTTAAAAACAAATTGTGAAACGGCAACACTGGGCAGACAGGTGACGCGCGCCGCCATTTTGTGGTCACTCACAACGAGACGCCCGCGCCCGTGCTAGTGTTTTCCGTTCGCTGAATTTTAATTCACATTTTTCATACGTCGAGTTGAGTATTTATATTCCTCCGTATTGTTTTACCCGTGAATTCCTACATTTGGTTGAATTGAGAACATCGTACCTGCCTTCATCACTTTCAAAATGCCTAAAGGAAAGGTGCTTAAAGGACAAACAAGGGAGTTTGTGTTGCGACTTCATGAGTACTTTGAAAGGGAAAGCCGTAATGGTGGACCTCTTATACCAGTGACTCAAATCAGAGACCGTGTTTCAGCAGCATTAGGTATTACTGCTCCAACAGTTTCAAAAATAATTAAAGAAGGCTACGGCAGTAGTGGCATGGAACAAAACAAGCCATCTACACCTAAGAAAAAACGTCAGCCCTTTAAAGTGACAGCAATTGACAGTTTTGATGGTGATGCTATTCGTCGTCATATATACGATTATTACCAAAGAAAAGAGATTCCTACTTTACATAACCTAGTACAATCTCTGAAAACTAGTGGCTTGTTCCGTGGTCAAAAGTCTTCTTTGGCGAAGGTATTGAATAGGATTGGATTCCAATACAAAAAATGTGACAAAAGAAAAATATTGATGGAACGCAATGATGTTGCTTTGTATCGATGCGAATTTTTAAGACAAGCTAAAAAAATAGAAGACTGGTCGAATGTTGTTTTCACCGATGAAACTTGGCTCAATGCGAATCACACGGTATCAAAAACTTGGACTGACAACACTGCTAGCTCCTCGACCGCAGTGCCAATGGGAAAAGGTGAAAGAATTATAATTTGTCATGCAGGAAACGCAAAAGGATTTGTGCAAGATGCTATGTTAGCTTTTAAATCAAAGAAAACAGGGGATTACCACGAAGAAATGAATTCCGAAGTATATGAAAAATGGTTTCGGGAAATGTTATTGTCACTCGAACAGCCATCAACAATATTTATAGATAATGCGTCCTATCACTCTCGGCAAATTAACAAAATGCCAACGCAAGCCAGTAAAAAAAATGAAATAATAAACTGGCTCCGTAACAATGGCGAGGAGGTGGACGAGTCCCTATTAAAAGTAGAGTTACTTAAAATATTAAAAATGAGGAAGCAGCCTAAACGATACGTTATAGATGAAATGGCTGCAGAACATGGGCACACCGTCCTTAGAATTCCTCCATATCATTGCCAGTATAATGCCATAGAGCTAATATGGGCGCAAGTGAAAGGATATGCTGCGAGAATAAATACAACTCCTCCTTTCACCGCAAACAAAATGCTGGAGTTGCTTAAAAATGCGTGTGAAAATGTGACGCCTCATAACTGGGCGAGTGTCGTAGATAAGACGAAGAAAGAAATAATGTCTGATTGGGATCGCGATGTCGCATTTGACAACTTACCCATGCACTCATTAATAATTAGTGTTACTGGGGATACGAGTGACGACGACGCCGATTCCGACGAAACAGACGATTGTTTATAAATAAAAATATTAACAAATTACCTTTTAGTTGTTTTAATTATTTAATCCTTAAAGTACTATGAATTCCAACATGGTTTAACTGTTTATTACAAGTAGGTACTAAACATTTATTTTCGTTGTAATCATTGTAATTATTTTAAATTAAACTCTTATTAAAAGTCACTTCAATACGTATACCTTTATTCATATTAATTAATTTGCAGCAAATACATTCGATCCTAATATTGGGTACTATATTACGTTTAACTGTTTTCATTAGCATTTTAATGTAATTTTATTTCAAATGATTCCGATTGATTGATTCTATTCAAAATCGTTTTTGTTATCTGTGGTCATTCGTTACGAATGGCACAACTCTAAGTGGGCGTTACCCGTCAAGAAAGTATCTACTTTTATTTCAAAATATTGTTCTACTGTAATGTCGTACTTTATAGGCGTGAACTGTCAAAAATAAAATAAACGAATGGAAGACGTATAGTAAGATTGTACCTATTTATTTCGACCAGCTAGATAGTTTAGGTCGCCGATACTAAATATTAAAAGTACATGATCGCCACGAATTAAAAAAATGGAGAACTCCTGATCTGGCACTTTTTTGTGACGCGTATAGTACAAATAATACACTTATAATCAAAAATATTTTTACCACTTGAATGAGGGAAAAAATTAATATCTATTTAAAAAAATACGTACCTTAAGTTTACAATCACTGAGATCCAAAGACGTTAACGTCGTGTCTGGTTCTTGCAATACATGGACTAGAGCCTGAAATAAACGCCAACTTTATAAAATGCTCACCTCCAATTTTCATATACAATGTAATACGAGTTACTCACTTGTATCAAAGGTGGGGCGTAAGATCTTTTCCCCGATAGCCTACTTAACGATAGATGTGTTATCGAATGGTTCTTTCCTATTGCTCTTACGATGCCGGACAGTTCCAATTCCATACCTAAAAAAATAACAAATCAACACATTAATTTCCAATAAATGATATAGTGTAGAACCATATAAATAAATTACAAATGATTGAATTGAAATGCGCTAATATAAATAAGCCAATCACCAATCAAGCGCGTTTTTTACGTGCAAATATCCTCGTCTGCTATTGGTTATTTCGCACGGGACACTATGGCGATCGCTGCTTGTCGTCACTTTGAATTTGGAAACATACTACGGAAACGTCACGGGATCCGACACTACGCGACGCGACACGGTTTGAATCAAATCATATCCTAGTATTTTCTATGACCAGAACCACACAGCGAACACGCAATGCTACGTTGCGTGGCGTTGCATAGTTGTACTGTATTTCTTCTCTATACGTAAGATGTATATTTTATCGGCTTTTACGATTATTTCAAATTGATAATGTAACCTCCTCTCCTTAGGGGAGGCCTATGTTCAGCAGTGGACTTTCTGTGGCTGAGATAATGATGAGTTGGTACATGAATAACATATTAAATGCTATAGATATAAGTAGAGACGTACTGGTTTCGGAGAGGTCGAGCGACTGCAGACAGCGCACGCCGTGTATGCAGGACTCGAGCACGTGCGCCGCCTGCGACGACGCCAGCACGCCCGCCAGGCTCAGCTGCACGCCCGTCGCGCTCTCGTTGCACGCCAGGCCTAGCAGCAGGCTCCTGTGGGGGACATGTTGTTTTATTATAAGGCATGTCAGATTCGATGCCTTGAGTTAATAGGGTACGTGGTGAAAAAAAATATATATTAATTTGTAATGGCAGATCAATTCCAAAAATAAATCAATTGGGCCAATAATTTATTGACACGTCTAATGCCCTTATTTGTCATATTTTGGTGGGTTATTTTCTGATAGAATTTAAGATGGCTAAGTTATCAAATCAGACTAATACGGTTTATTCATTTCGGCATTCAAAAAAAATAATTTATACATTTAAAATTAAAATCATGTATTAAATTAAAATGAATGAAAATTAAAATTGATATATATTCGTATAAATATTATTATTTATGTTATATATATATATATATTCTCTTCTCATTTATTTCGTTACAAATTAATAAGCACCTGCTTCCGTCTCTCTGCACTACCTTAAGGTTGGCTGGTAGAAAATGCCCTTAGGCATTAAGTCCGCCTGTACTATTAATGTGTACAAAGTGTTAAAATAAATAAATAAATAAATAAAATGCTCTACCTAAACTGAACGTATAAACCACGAACAAATTTTAATATTCTAAGATTCTATTGGCAAAGCATTAATGAATACAATGGTTATGCGTACTTGAGTGCGTCGGGCGGCATCTTGCAGTAGGAGAAGTCGAGGTGCTGCAGCGCGAGACAGGCGGTGAAGAACTGTCGGAAGGAGGGCGGCGGGTCGCGCGCGCGCCGCGCCGAGCTCCACGCGTTGCGCGCCACGCACAGCCGCGCCAGCCGCGCCGCGCACCCGCGCAGCAGCGCGCCCCACATCTGCACAACACAATTTTTTATTTTTTTTGTTGCAATGAATGGCGAGACGAGCAAGCCGTTCGCCTGATGGTAAGCGATACGACCGCTCATAAATAGTAGCAAAGTTCCAATGTGCTCGCCATCCTGAGACATAACATGTTAAGTCTCAATATGTCCAGTAATTACTCTGACTACAATGTCCTTCAATCCGAAACACAACAGTGCATTTACACTGCTGTTTCACGGGAGAAATATACATTGCGGTGGTACCTACCCAGATGGCCTCTCACATATGAGAGACCTACCACCAGTAAAATTGACATTTATTCACTTTATTTCTTTATTTCTGGGTGTTTAGATTCCAAAGTCTCTTGTAGTGTCTGATACTCACGACACACTAAATTGATCTTAATGTGGGATCAGAACTATAAATGTGACTGTTGGGTGTAGCTTATTATTTATTTATGACATTTGAGGTTTATTGAGCCATACTTACATTTTCTAACGTCGTTTCAGTGTTCGTCAAATTTAAATGTGTCAAAACATTGGGTTGTGCGAGAAAGTTGTACAGATTCTGAAACAAAATATCAATTTTATTAATTTCAATGTTGCGAGAAATCGCTAAATGCTTATTTCAATAGATCACAGTAAAGATCCTTGGAGAAGCTTGTATTTAATTAATTTCCTGTGGCCGAAAATAATAAAGATGAACTCCACTGACAAGTTATTACAATGGCAAAATTTATTTTTAGACTATATTTTTTAAGTCACGCATTTTTGACATATTTATTTGGTTTCATGTACTGTTGAGTGTTATTTATTTATATACGTCCACTTTAATGGAGTAGAAAACATATCTCAAGAACATCGACATATTATAACGTTCTCTATTACAATATATCACCCTCAATCGACCCTCGCTTAATAGCAGAGAAGAACTGTGCCATAAATATCATATGGTCAGCAAAATAAACTTGAACAGCATTCTAGAACCTAGAAATACTTACATGTACGTCGTCCTTGAGGTTATTGTGCGAGAGGTCAAGATGCGACAGAGTGAGCAGATGGCAGGGATTGTCGTTGAGCATGGTGGCGAGATGCACCACAGTCTTGCCCGTGAGACCGCACTGCGACAGCGCCACGTGTCGCAGCCCGTCCGGATTGTTCGCCAATCCGCTCAGAATACTGATCGCGCCTGCACACAATACCATCACTCATCACATATCCATAATCAACAATACACCCGTCATATATTTGTGTACATACAACGCTGTCTATTGATCGGCAGATTGACAACAATAGCGATGACTCACAAGGGCGATGCGGTTTTGGTGCTGGTTTTTTGCAGTGTCTCACTTGTGGTCACACATTGGAGTAGAAAGGTCTACAGTACAATAGATTTTTATAGGTTCCACAAACGGGCTCGTGGCTCACCTAATGGTAAGCGATCGACGCTGTCAATAAACAATATGCAAGAATTATAATCATGTGCGTTGTTAAATTATTCAAATGGAAATCGGGTCGCTTCTAGCTCTGAGATATTGATAAAAGCTTTTGATGTGTATTACAGCCTAGAATCTGAAGAGATAGGATTCTTAGCGTTAGATTTATTGGGGATCTATCGCAGCCGCATTATCCGTGAGCGTGTTAGTGACGCAGTGGCTATGTGGTTAACTGGTGGTCTCTCATATATGAGAGGACGCCTGGGTAGGTATCACCGTAATATCTATTTCTCCCGTCAAACAGTAGTGGAAATGCACTGATGTGTTTCAGATTAAAGGACACTGTAGCTAGAATAACTACTAAAATCCTAAAATCTTATGTCTCAGGATGGCGAGCGCAGTGAAATTGTTTGGTTTTACTTTTGTTTATGAGTTATCGTGCAGCTTACCATCAGGCGAATTGCATGATGGCCTCGTCATTATACTGTTTCCATTCGTTTATTTTATTTTTGACACATCGAGTACTGAATCAAATAGTGATGGCCTGATGCGTTATCGAATCAATTTTTTATAACAAACGATTTTATTTTTGAACAAGTTTTAATCGATTTAATACATATTTTATTTTTTGCTCCATGCATTGTTTTATAAAACTTCAGGGATATTTAAGTTACTTGATTTAATAATTATATTAAAATAAACCATTTACTCATGTTAAGTTAATATTCTTATCACTTCCGTCGGCAATAGTAATGTTGTTAAAAACAAATTGTGAAACGGCAACACTGGGCAGACAGGTGACGCGCGCCGCCATTTTGTGGTCACTCACAACGAGACGCCCGCGCCCGTGCTAGTGTTTTCCGTTCGCTGAATTTTAATTCACATTTTTCATACGTCGAGTTGAGTATTTATATTCCTCCGTATTGTTTTACCCGTGAATTCCTACATTTGGTTGAATTGAGAACATCGTACCTGCCTTCATCACTTTCAAAATGCCTAAAGGAAAGGTGCTTAAAGGACAAACAAGGGAGTTTGTGTTGCGACTTCATGAGTACTTTGAAAGGGAAAGCCGTAATGGTGGACCTCTTATACCAGTGACTCAAATCAGAGACCGTGTTTCAGCAGCATTAGGTATTACTGCTCCAACAGTTTCAAAAATAATTAAAGAAGGCTACGGCAGTAGTGGCATGGAACAAAACAAGCCATCTACACCTAAGAAAAAACGTCAGCCCTTTAAAGTGACAGCAATTGACAGTTTTGATGGTGATGCTATTCGTCGTCATATATACGATTATTACCAAAGAAAAGAGATTCCTACTTTACATAACCTAGTACAATCTCTGAAAACTAGTGGCTTGTTCCGTGGTCAAAAGTCTTCTTTGGCGAAGGTATTGAATAGGATTGGATTCCAATACAAAAAATATGACAAAAGAAAAATATTGATGGAACGCAATGATGTTGCTTTGTATCGATGCGAATTTTTAAGACAAGCTAAAAAAATAGAAGACTGGTCGAATGTTGTTTTCACCGATGAAACTTGGCTCAATGCGAATCACACGGTATCAAAAACTTGGACTGACAACACTGCTAGCTCCTCGACCGCAGTGCCAATGGGAAAAGGTGAAAGAATTATAATTTGTCATGCAGGAACCGCAAAAGGATTTGTGCAAGATGCTATGTTAGCTTTTAAATCAAAGAAAACAGGGGATTACCACGAAGAAATGAATTCCGAAGTATATGAAAAATGGTTTCGGGAAATGTTATTGTCACTCGAACAGCCATCAACAATATTTATAGATAATGCGTCCTATCACTCTCGGCAAATTAACAAAATGCCAACGCAAGCCAGTAAAAAAAATGAAATAATAAACTGGCTCCGTAACAATGGCGAGGAGGTGGACGAGTCCCTATTAAAAGTAGAGTTACTTAAAATATTAAAAATGAGGAAGCAGCCTAAACGATACGTTATAGATGAAATGGCTGCAGAACATGGGCACACCGTCCTTAGAATTCCTCCATATCATTGCCAGTATAATGCCATAGAGCTAATATGGGCGCAAGTGAAAGGATATGCTGCGAGAATAAATACAACTCCTCCTTTCACCGCAAACAAAATGCTGGAGTTGCTTAAAAATGCGTGTGAAAATGTGACGCCTCATAACTGGGCGAGTGTCGTAGATAAGACGAAGAAAGAAATAATGTCTGATTGGGATCGCGATGTCGCATTTGACAACTTACCCATGCACTCATTAATAATTAGTGTTACTGGGGATACGAGTGACGACGACGCCGATTCCGACGAAACAGACGATTGTTTATAAATAAAAATATTAACAAATTACCTTTTAGTTGTTTTAATTATTTAATCCTTAAAGTACTATGAATTCCAACATGGTTTAACTGTTTATTACAAGTAGGTACTAAACATTTATTTACGTTGTAATCATTGTAATTATTTTAAATTAAACTCTTATTAAAAGTCACTTCAATACGTATACCTTTATTCATATTAATTAATTTGCAGCAAATACATTCGATCCTAATATTGGGTACTATATTACGTTTAACTGTTTTCATTAGCATTTTAATGTAATTTTATTTGAAATGATTCCGATTGATTGATTCTATTCAAAATCGTTTTTGTTATCTGTGGTCATTCGTTACGAATGGCACAACTCTAAGTGGGCGTTACCCGTCAAGAAAGTATCTACTTTTATTTCAAAATATTGTTCTACTGTAATGTCGTACTTTATAGGCGTGAACTGTCAAAAATAAAATAAACGAATGGAAACAGTATAATTGCAATAAAAAGTTATGTGCATCATGCAGGTCTTGTATGAAAATACGTAGCATTACCTTTATCCTCAATATGGTTCTGCGAGAAGTCGATAGTGTGCAGTGCCGGCGGGTGCCTGGCCCGCAGCAGCGCGTGTCCGAGGCGCGCGGCGTGGTCGTGCCGCAGCTGCGCGGCGCGCCAGCTCACGCGCTGCGGCGCCGGGCACGCGCGCGCCACGCCGCGGCACACGCTCTCCCACGTCTCGTGCGACGCGCGCACGCCGTCGCCGCATATACCCGCGAACCATGTGTTGTGCTGCACCGCCATCACCAGCGGGATCAGGTCTCTGCCACGACATCCACAACCCTCATACGCATTTTTACTTCGATCATATATATATTTATTTTAAGGGTAGAGTAGAGATTATTTCTTGAATTTCTGGCGAAAAGATCCGTTTAGAAACACAACGCACAAAGAACCACAAACATTTATATCTTGTTAAAAGTATGTGCAAGTGACCTCATTACCCACATTTCTGATCTTGAACAACACACGTGCTTAGAATTGAAATTACCCAAATTAACTCGCCCGATAAACAATGCCACAGCTTCCTTATACGACTGGACCGGTATTAAATTTACCAATTTACATACCTTTGATCCAAGTGATCGAAATCTTTCAAATGCAGCATCCTGATGTCGTGTGCTAAGTATATCGTATCAATATCCCATGCAACTTCAGCCCTAAAACAGATAATGTGTAATTTTAGACATTTATTAAAAAATAAATTAACAATTACAAAATAGCCACATACAGAGTCTAATTAATAAAATAGATTTATGTCATATTATGTATATCATATCCGAGTCCATGATATTGTATATTAAAATATTTGCTTTGTGCAGGGATATAACCATCAACCCAACGGTTCACTACCGACCATGCCGTGGTTCATTGAAGCTCGCAAAATCTGTTGGCTTACGACCTGCTCTATATTCTAGAATATATTTTTAAGGATTACAAAAGAACATTTGTAACTTTCGAACTATTGACGTTAATGGAACTGAATGAAATCGGGTGTCGACGAGTCGGCTAGCAGTCACATACGTGTATTAATTCTATAATTTTCTCGAGAAGTATCCTTATAAACAAACTACCAATGAGCAAAAACTGATAACTTGGATAGCGGTTTTTCTATGAGAAAATCCATCGTAGCATTATATTAGACCTGCTTTAAAGTGCGTACGATGATTAAATATTTGCGTGTATCTGGTTATTCAAGGTAATTTTAATTACGTCACGTGTTATCGATATTTACCTAAACGGTGTTTGACATAAATCGCACATAGCGGCGTATTGGTTCGAAAAGTCCCCGCACGCCATATGTTTCCTCGTTCCACTAACATGTTGCAAGGGAAATGGCAAATTGACCTGTAATACAAAAAACACGTGATCCAGTTGGAGCAATTAGCCTAAACTTAGTTAACCAACCAATCAAGTAAATTAAGTTTATTGACGGTTCAATTGCATGAACAAGCGTCACAAATTGGTGTAATGACGTTGAGTAACCAATATTTATACTGACCTTAGGGATAATATCCACCATGGCGACGTTGGGAAATAAGTCATCGAAGGCGGCTGTTAATGCGTTAATAGCATTTATTACACCTTCAGATGTCCCTTCCTCGCCTAACGAGACAAAAATAATGTTAGTTTTTTTTTGCATGTATTGATATTTTCAATAATATAAAATTTCCCGACCTGCCAAATGTATTTTCCATCTATATTTAGGCAAGGCATGAACAGACTACGCACAAATGAATAGCATGACAAACGACTCAAGTTTGCATAAAAAGCTTTTGAATTGTCGATTGTTGACCTTTATCGTGTAGTATAGATTTTTTTTCGTAACTTTTAAATGCTTCTTTGAACACAGAATGTTTACTGCTGAATATAGATCCCGTCCCATAAAGATTTCCGAACTAATCAGTTGGAAGATCTGTCTGTATGCATTCAAGAACCTCCTATTCTTATTCACGCTGCGTTTATAGGTATTTAACTTGTAAGTTATTCGATTGCAAAAACCGTAATACAATACCATGAGAAATTATTAACATTACCTATGAGTATAGACACCGGCTTATGTTCATGAATGAGTGTTATTGACAAGTGATTAGCTTTTTTGCTCTCCAACGCTTCTATTTCCATCAAGTGAAATCCATTGTCAACCTGTTTAATGAATTCAAGGTCTTATTAATTAATCGCAACCGACCTACAATACAAGCAATATTAATAAAAAATTGGATAGTCAATGATAACAGATGGTAACTCGCATGGCAACAAACTGTTACATACATATATTAACATATAAATTACTTCCTTAATTTTTTTATTAATAAATACATAACATCCTTGGTGATAAATAATATTCTGAAATGTTGTTCGTATCCTGGTAGTTTTGCGGTCATAAATAGACAGCATTATATAGGTAATAAGTATATACGTAAAATAACTGCGTTTAAATAAGGTGGTTACAATTGGTTTAGATCAATTCCTGGATTTCTCCATGGAGTCACCAAGCATATTACTGTAATTTACGTTATTTGGTTGAAATCAAATGCCTTATGCATTTACATTTTTTTGTGGTTAACAGAACTAGAAATAATCAAAATCTATCACTCAAATAGCAACACATTCCATCGGCTCAGAAAGAAAGAGATGGCGAATTTATTAATAAAATAAACAAAAAACTAATCTGACTGTATTTTTATAGACGCGTGTCTATATTTGTATGAAGCTGGAGGGATGAAAATCTGTTTTACCAAATATAATCTCTTTAATATTTTCATTTTAATTTGGTGGAATTAGATCAATTAGTTAATTATACAAGGCGTCCTAATTAGTTCGTTAAGAATAAGGGCATATCAGCCACAGTGGAGAAATAAATAATTATAGTTGGGAAAAAATTCAAATCTATCCCAAATACATTCCTGGGAAACACATACAACTTCACTGCTGTGAAAACAAAAGTAGGTAGGTAAAATAATATAGTCGCAGAGTCACTATTGTTCTGTATGATGGGTTATTAAGCAGCTTTAATTATTAAGGCCATTCTAGTTAAATAAACAATTGGTCTTGACAGCCTAAATAAAAATAAAGACCGATAAACAAACTGCAATTAAAGGGGTATACATTTTTCTGATTGTATAAGTACTTATTGACTCTGTAATAACTCTCAAAACACTCACCCTTGTTGGTATCTTTGCTGTAGTAATAAAGACTCTATATGATGTCACAACCTGAAACAAATTTTACACATTACAATTGCTATGTTCCCAAACATCAAGTTTCTGTACTTACAAGTTACACATTATAACCATTATCATTATTTATTGCATATTTTACTTAAAAACTGACAATGTTTCATTATGCTCAACTATCTACATTTTCATTGTTTTTTATCGATACCATAGATACCTAATTAATAATTGAATTCTTATGCTTTTCCCATCTAAATTATTATCTCATTTTCTTCTTCTAGAAATATGTTGGTGTTTGAAAATGAAATGACATCCAGCACATTGTTTTTAAAAATATCAATATGTTTAATACTATTCAACCTTCTCAATCAATTTCCGATTGTAGAAGAGGTTTACGCCCTGCAGTGGGATATACGAGGGCGCGTGTTTCAGTTCGCGTAATTGAGGGGGAATAGTAGGCTTATTCGGGTAGTCACTTGTTCAGTGTTTGATAATTAATAGAAATTTAGGGTTTTTCGAAATCAGGTCATTGGTTTTAGCAACATCGTCGGCTAGGCAATCAATCCAGACGAACGTTTGAAAAATGGAAACAATCGTATCCAGATTCATCAGTCATTCAGAAACAAAGAAAATCTTATCTAATCTTACCAAACAAAGAAAATCAAAATTAAATCATATTGGAAGAGGTGTCATCAGTTTAAGGGGAATCATGCCTTTACAAAACTAAGGTTTGCAAGAGGTATAGAATTTTTAAGCGAGGCAGGGTTCGAATATAATTCATGACTAGGTCGGCCTTTTGAATCGACCACTCAGCTTGAAGAAAAGAATGCTTGTAGAATAAATTAAAAAATAGAAATGTTGGGATTTAGAAAAAGAATGGCTAAAGAAAATGTTGCTTATGGAAATGTTTGAAGTAAGTATCTGATATAAAAGCAAATCCAAATTCTTCACGACCGTCTTCGAATGAGTAAGGTCAGTGCAAGGCGGGCGACGAGAACCCTCACGCGCCGTAAAAACAATAGTGTAGCGAATATTTCCGTGGTGATTTCTGCAGTGAAAACAAGGATGGATAATTGGAGCCAAATTGTTATAAAACTTAGATTTATTATTGTGAATCTGAGTCGAAACTAGACTCGATGCACATAAAGAATAAGGGTACAGCACCTCTCATGAAGTTTAAGGCCGAAAAATTCATGGCAACTGTGTTTTTGGTGTCAGGAGGCATTCTTTTGAACTACTACAAGCACAAATTGAAGTGGAATCCTATGCTTCGTTTCGAAGCGGTTACGAGACTTAATAAAAGAATAATGAAGTGGAAAATTGACCTTAGGCGTCCGGGTCCTGCACGACAATTCACCGAACGAAAGAGTCATGTTGAGCTGGCTGGCCAGCATATGATATTTCGATATTTTTAAAACAGTTCTTATAGTCCAGAACTGACAATTACCACACAACCTTCAAAGAAACCATTTTTCGACTGCGGAAGGAGTTAAGGACGATTTTCATATTGTTGAAGGCAAATATAAATGATTTTTTTATGAGGATATAAGTAAGATTATTGATACAACAAAAAAATCTGTATGACTTGCTGAAGAATACAGTTAATATAGAAAATAATATTGAGCTCTAATTACCCCCTCCCCCCTTCAATAAGATCTTATCTTTTAGTTTTAGTAAGACTTACAATGCCATTAATTTATTTAACTACATAATTGTTATGTACTCTATCACAAAATAAGTAGATGTTGCATTACAGATGAATGACTGTAAAACCAACAATCATGATATTTTATGTGCAACTATTACTGACAAGGAAAAGTTTCTATTTACCCATTGGATAAATTATTGAAACCACATACAATGTGAATGATTATAAATGAAAATCTGCCAACATAATATTATGAATCACAAAATATTGCATAACCTGATTAGGTACTATGTTTTGTCATATATAAGTGTGATTGAGGCTCATTTGATGCTATCAGATTTGGTATCCTTTGTATACTATTTCATGACACATAAATAAGGTAACAGAGCCACAATCTAATGTTGGCAATAATACATACCAGCTAATACTGAATGCATAAAAAATATTTGTGTAATAAACATTACTCCATAATGTTTTTTATAAAAACATAGCTTCATAGTAGAGAAAAAAAATTGAAACCAGAATTACTATGGGATACATTATACAACACACTGTAAGCCGAAGGAAATCATAACTTTATTGAAAAATGTCCCTATTCCCACTTTGTGATTTAAACTGATAAGCTCTCTTAGAAACATAACAGTTAAGATAAAATAATCTCTCCAGAAGTGCCATCACAGATTTCTTATCATGCATTTTAGAGTGTTATGATTATATTAGTATTATTTGTATTAAAAAAATAAATATGTTGATACAAAGATCTTAAATTATCTCATCTTTAAGGCAATCACTGTCTTGACAATTTTTACATAAGTCTAGCAGCTAATTATGAAATGTGATTAAGTATATAGAACATTCATTTTGTTGAGTAATTATTTTTTAATTATACTAGAAAAACTACTAGGCACTACCACATATACAGGACATATATCTTTACCCATTAATGTTGGAACATAAACGAGTGATCCAAATTATAACTGATAATAAGCATTAGCAACCTTGGAGTTCAAACAGATAAATGAAATTTACACAATAAATTATCTATTTCTATCAATGATATTATGTGAAAGTATTTTTTGTAAAAGTATATACATTAGGATTATTTAAAATTAAACTAATTGAATCTCAAAAGAATCATTCTTATCTTAACATTAATCAGATGAAATTTATTTATTCCATATAACAACTCCGTAACACTTGCTGTTGTACTCATTTACAATTTAGATAAAGAACAAATGTTGAATGTGTGTAGGAGAAGAATTTATTAAGATGGCAATGGTATAAACCAAATGTATTATAATGATGAACAGTTTAAGTATATTCTTGTTCACAATTGACCAGAATGAATGAATGTGTATACATCCACAGGGAACACACACATACATCTAGCCCACAATGAAACTGTGACACACCTCACATGAGTCACAACTATTTTCACTTATCTTATCCTTATAGCGTCTATTATAAATAATTAGAAATAAGCAATACTGACATAGTTTATTTTTATTATTTTTAATCAATAATAATGAAATACAATATCCATATTCATCTGTACAATTTTGAATTAAATATGGTTTAATGATTACTAAAACATAAGAATATCTTATTTACCTAGATAAAATTAATATTATAAAGTTTTGACATCATGAATATATATATCAAAATATATATACATATACATAATATATCAAAATGCAAGATACAAGATAAAAACTAATTATCAATTTTTTAACATTAACGAAGCATTTGGTTAAATGTTTAATATATGTTATCAATTTCAATTTAAATTTTCACTCACCAAAACTTTGTTGTCAACCTTGTCCCCTCTTGACTCCATACGAATGAGAGATTTGTAAAGAATCCTGACATTCTTTCCCAAAACATTGCTTATACTGTCTGCAATGGAAAAATAGAAACAAATATAATTAGACATTGCATCTACACATGTTAATAGACCATATTTTTGTAGTATACTACACTGCTATCTTCTATAATGTGATTTATTTCTTTTCTTTTATTTATTAATTTAATAAGAACTCAGACTTACCGCTTAACTCTGTAGATATTTGGGATTTTGTTGACATTTTCGCAATTTTCTTTAGTGTCATTACTCCGACAAAACATAAATATCTTTAACGCACATCCATACTCATCCAATTACATTAATAAAACAAACATGGTAAACTAACACAAGGTTAACACGAGAACTGTTATATTTTCGTAAAACATTTAAATAATTACTATGGATTATTGACGTAGGGATCACCATAACACCATTTGACCATTTCCAACACAATTTAGAAGACAGTGCACACAACAAAAGATTCGCCTCCCTCACGCATACATTCATGTGCACCACAGACTAGGAGTAAAGGAGTAAAATGTGCACAGGCCACATACTTTCTAGCACAGACTATTAAACAAGACAGACCGCTAATTTCATACAAATAATTTTACACGTTAAGAAAACTCACACAACCAAAGCACTCACATGTAATTTATATCTATATCGTGTTTATATTTCATTCATGTCTTAATCGGTCGTTTCTTTTTATCCTGTGCACATTTTCTTTACGCATGGTTTTGTTTTTTTCGCACACAGGTTATATCTATAAAAATACATGGATACTAGTGCTGGAAATCGATACTTTTCCGCAGTACCGATCTTTAAATAATTAGGGATGTCCCAAATGCCTGGTTTACATCGCTCCTTCAAATTTACCGGTTTTCGATACCGGTTTATATAGATGCACTCATGCATCAAATCTAATTAGGTATTTAAAAAATTAAATCATTTTCAGGAAAAGTAAATTTTATTTTATAATTTATTATAATTTAAAAAAATATACATTACACATTTCGTCCATCTTACATTTAGTTTTAACCATGCATGGATCTCATAATTTTTTTAATGTTTCCATGATTATTTACAATTCAGTGTAATTGCGTACAATGTGTAAGCATTATCACTAGCATATATCTACTATTTTTATAAATAGAAAACGAATAATTATATAATTCAATACATCATTGATGACTTTAGTTGTGATGTAAACAGTTAAGACATGTTCTATTTGGTTCAGTTTAAATATAATGAAACAGTACTCATGAATAGAATACACATTTTTAACATATTCCGACAAGTGAGGCATTCTATGCTTAATAATATATGTATTTGGTTATATCATATAAAGACACACTTAAAAGTTAAATATAATAATATCAGATGCATGCTAAAGACAAATAGACAATAAATAAATGACTGTAACAGGATACTGCAAATCAATAATATTAAAATAATTGTCATACAATTTAAAGCAAAAATGTTCTTTAGTTGACAAACATCGAGTAGGTAAATTTCAGGGTGTAGGAGAATGTTTACCAACATAGGTTTACTTTGATTTTCACCCTGAAAGGAGACTTGAGGGGCCACATTCAAATTTCATCTCAACAATTTTAATTTTAAAACAATGTTTCAATCAAGTAACAAAAATTATGTTATTAAAATAATGATAGTAACTATTATACAATACAATAAAGCTAAGGATTGAATTTGACTACATACAATTGGGGCCACTGTGACCTGAGGATGATGATTACTATAATTGTCATTAAGTATGGGCTACGCCTCATTACTGACCTATGAAAATTCAAAAAATTCTTTAACAACAGAGGTTTTGCTTTCCTTTGATTGGGAGAGTCAAGTCAGATTGATAATATTTATTACACATATATTCCAGAATTAAATATGTTCAGAATCAAAGGACATAGCATGTGTCAACTTATTACCGTTCCGGCCAAAACCAATTAAACTATCAAGCAAATCATTTATAAACAAAGTTAATGTGAAAGTAGTAGTGTCACATTTTAATCCTTGAATAATCATGGTCTTGGAGTTGTAGAATGTCAGCCGTCCTTATAAACTTGTATAGTGATGTAGCCACTTGCCGGCTAAAAACTTGGGCTGCAAGTATGACCTGGAATGTACATACATTCTAATTATTATTATGTAAGAATAAACAATATCAAATCTTATATTTCTCATCCCTCTAGTTGATATTCAGGAATTGAAAACAAAAACAAAGATTATATTTTATCAAAAATAGTGCTTTTAGTTTTCACCACTTAGCTGAACTTTGGTTCGATTGGGAAACTTATCTGAGTGGTAGAGTCTCGTACATGTAGGGGTTGTTCAAATTATTTTTCAAATTTGGCAAAATGTTACCCTGGTATGGTTAGGAACACATGATATAAATTAAATATCACTCCGTTTCGACATGTTGAACAACTATTGATAACTTTAAAACAGACTTTCCTTAGAAATAATTTACATTAATTATGACATTACCTTCATTTTGTAATAAGATGTTGGATTTATGTGTTTCTCAAGAAGTTTAGTGCTTCAAGCTCCAACAACGCCATTCTTTTTATATATGTTTTCAATACATTCCCACGTTGCCCTTCAATAGCCAGCGAGAAGAATATTTTTCTGAAAAATGATTACCATATCATTTTAATAAATGAGGTACATTATTAATTTGATACATGTAATTGCTTGAATACAATTTTGAAACAGATATCATTAGTGCAATATTTAATATGTTCAGTTAGGAATTGGATATTAATGACTGAGCAGCAATTAGCAACATTAGCAGAGCCTTTATCACTAATTGTAGCTCTACTATGAAACAAGATCAAAAAACTTCCAAAATTATATCTTAATAATATTCTTTAAAACATAAGTTTTAACTTTAGTCTATAGTTGGTTCATCTACTCTATCACACAAGGCAACTGCTTTAAAAATATAAGATTCTGTGAAGCTAGTGGTCTATTCTTTGCTGTGAAGCTATTACCGCGCGTTTATCTAAACTTATCTAAACGCGTTTCTTAAAAATCGTATATAAGTTTATGCACAGAATTGCACCAAGGTTAATTCTAAGTTTTTCGTATTTATATCTTTCGAAAGAAATCATTTATTACAAAAACGAATATCGTCGCGTTTAATAAACGCAATCTTTTGTAAATAAGTAATTAAACTCCTTACCAGTGTCCACTTTTCCTACCTTGCTTAGTTTCTGAAGGTAACAGAAAAATATGTATGTTTCAGTCCTGTATGAATGCTGCACCCAAGTATAATACACATATTTACCATTAGTATCACACTATTATCACAAAAATATAAAGTATTTTACACAAATTAGTTAAACTCTTACTCGTTCGAGCCGGTTAGCACTAAGGTTTCCAAAGGCTATTTTATCTTTTACGTAAACAGTAGCAACGAAATTAACAAATAAAGGAAAAATCTGCCTTCAAAACAAACTGTTGCACCAAAATCTACGGTGGGAATAATAATGATTATAATAATATTTTAATCGCCATATTATGGTTTAATCACGGAACAATACAAAATGGCAGCTATACGCTATGACGCAACAACAGTTTGACAAGTAGCAATTTCAAATTTACTACGACACACACACAAATATATGTAAACGGAGAAACTACCATGCCATCCATTTAAAAAAGTGGGATAGCATATCATCCTTAACGTGTAACTTTTTTTGTACTGAGTTGAACGGGCCTGCTTTCTAGTTGGTCTGTGCCACAGACCAAAGATTCTCAGAACAATAACTAAAGCATAGAAGGAGTCTGAAACACTCATATACAGTAATACCCCGACTTACGCTACCTCGACTTACGCGAATTCGGAGTTACGCGATTTAATTTTCTCGTCTATTTTAACGTTTTTTGTTTGAAGCATAGACTCCAATGAAGAGCGCATTTTTGTTACAAAACATGGAATAAAATCATTACTAACATGCTACGAGGAGATATTACGGGAGAAGAAAAAATCATTGACTCGTCAGACGACTTTGTTAGATTTTATGAAACCTTCTACATCAAAATAACTTCAGATTGTGTTTATACATTTTATTAATATAGTTTGTCATATTATCTAGAATTAAATTAAAATTTATTTCCTAAATTATTGTTTTATATTTCCTAAATTATAGTCTCCGGTCCCAATTAAACATACTTTGTATGACTTTATAGGTATATGCAAAATTGTACCCCGACTTACGCGAATTCGACTTACGCGGATAGCGCTCGGTCCCACCTATCGCGTAAGTCCGGGGTATTACTGTACTTACCTGTTTTTTCCAATGGGCCAACATCATGGGAGAAAATGTGACAAATATTTTTTTTTTTTTTGTTCTTTTATGAGACAAATAATATGTGTTAATTCTTGCTGTCAAAATTAGAGTGTAATTATTAACTAACGTAATAACTTTATATAGAAGGTCCCTTAAGCACTAAATAAATTAATCGACTTGGTATTACATGCATCTCACAACTTTTTGCGGTAGAAAACCTGAGCTGCGAGACTTGGAATTTTTTTACAGGATGTTTTTGATGGGATTTCATTTACTCATTTCAATACTTAAAAATTGAGGGGCAACACTATCTATTGTGCTATAAATGGCGAGGCTGTACGGGCCTGAACCCTTTGCTTGCCTATAAAAAGGTAGAATAAAAAAGAAAAATGTCAATATTGTTGACTTTTAGCTTGTTTTGCTTGGCGATTGGTGGTATTTGCAGGCGAATAAAGCTCTAGATTTACCTCTTAGTCTGTGCTCCAAATTAAAACCATTGTGTTTAAAGTGGCATGATTCAGCTATGAATAAAAATTACGAAAGGTGTTCTCATTGCACTCGCCGTAAATGGTTGGCGACAGGTTGTCTCCGCAAGTGGTTAAAACCTAATGCATTAGAATGTAAACATTTGCAACGAAGTATTGATAATAAAAGAGATTTCAGCAATTCTGATATTGTAAATGGTGTGTTCTTGCCGGATCACAAGCCCGTTTTGAACACAAATAAGTTTGTAAAATTTTGGAAAAACAAATTATTTCTTACGGGTAGTGTTAGATCTCTGCAGAGATATTTTGGAAACAAAAATAATGCTGGTGAATATGCGTGCAGCCTTAACAAGGCTAATGATCCTTGTTCATCAGCAGACAAAAGAATAGGACCTATTGTTGGGTGTGAAAATAAAATGGACGAAATAAAAATATCTACAAGATGTCAGCATTCAAGAGAGGGGCATTTAGTACTCCGTGGTCACCATCAACATGCATCTCTTGAAACTTGTGCAATATACTGTCAGTTATCAAAGTGAGTGTGTTAAATATTCATGCTAATTTATGATCTGTTTCTAATTTGACTTATTTTTATTTACAATTTGATTTTTCCTCTATTCAATTGCAGGCATGGCTGGTATTGGGGGGGTATAACATCAAGCGAGGCTGAAGAATTACTTGCCGGGCAACATGACAATGTTTTCTTAGTAAGAGATTCATATGATTCTCGGCACATACTGTGTGTTTCATTCCGCTGTGTTGGCAGAACCCTGCATGCCAGATTGCGACATGCAAATGGACTTTTCTCTCTGAACAATGAAACGTTTGTAACAGTAAATAGAATATCTGAACACTGTGCAGCTGTTGATGTGAAATCCAATTTGTTTGATATGCCAGTTAAACTAGCAAGGCCTTTGAATAGGTAACTTTTAAATCAGTATAAAATATTTGTCAGTGCCGGATTAAACCAATATGGAGTTTGCAGCACAATGTTGTTCAATACCATGTGTTCATTACTGACTACAAAGAGAAAAAAAAATGCTAGTCAATGGAGAGGCTGGGGTTGTTGAACCCATAACTTATCCTATGTTTCCAAAATGGCTAATCCGGCACTGTTTCATTGCCAGTATCACACACACATTTACAAAGTACTGTATTGCATGTTTCAGGTTTGCAAAATTGGACTCCTTACAAATGATCTGCAGATTTGTTATTCGTCAGAGAGTGTCCCCCAATTTAATGCATAGGCTGCCACTGCCAGCAAATTTAATATCGTACATATCTACAGGAAGTGACTACATAGTGCCATCATAGCTGACATGTGGTTATATTATGTGCCTTAATTCTGTATATCTAAATTGTAAATGCATGAACATTTATAGACTGTCAATGTCATTGATTTAGTATATTGCAAGTGGATTGGCAATGTGAAACAAGTATACAATATTGTTATCATAATTTAATGCTGTGTGACACAACCCACAATAAATGTGTGTAATTAGCAAATCCATAAGAAAATATTGTGGTTACTGGCCATTGTCCACTTTGACTCAGCCAGGAAAGAAACACAAAAATAAAACAACTCCAATAGTATTTTGCAATACTTTAAAAAATTATGACAAAAGCTGTATAATTATGATATGGATAAAAATGTATCGGAATTAATTATTTATAATACTTAAATATTCAAAATATTTAATTAATGTTTTCAGTAATAATCCAACTGAAATATCTTAGTCATGTTGTAACTAAAAGTCATTTTGTAAAAAAGTGTATCAACTTTTCTAACATACAAATGTGTGTATTTATAGGAAGTGTAAACTTATTCTTACATATTTACTCCATGTAGCAGAGGTGCAGCCAGTACTCTTTAGTTTATTAAACTTACTTCCATGCAAATGTGGGGTAGATGGCCAGATTATCTGTGTACATAGCACAAATCACAATCCATCTAAAACAACTGATATGAGATTTTTATGACCAATAACTCAAGCAAATTTAATTATTCATCATAGGAATATGTATAGAGTGTGGTTCAGTGGTCCTCAGGATTCATACTAGGATCACTGTGATGACTGTTTCTTATTTTTAATCAAAGAAGTATTTGTAAAAAATACATTATTAAAATTTTAGTTAATGTATGCAGGTGCTACACCATTTAGATTTAATTATCACTATAATTTAAATTTTATTATTATGCAGCTAATAAATTAACAATATTATGTCCATTCTGAGTGTATGTGTAATCAAAGGCGGATCCAGGGGGGAGGTCATGGGGGTCATGACCCCCCTGGGCAGGCACCAGATTAGCAGAATGTATTATCTTGTTGATAAAATTTATAAGTATAATAAATTCTATGTATGTCGATAAATAATGCAAAAAGGTGTCTGTAACAACTTTTTACAATGTATTCGAGTATTGAAACAGTACCCAATGTTCTGTCAAGACAATAATATCACCCTCCCCTGGTTTGAAAGCTGGATGTAATGCAAATATGCACTTTTAATGCAGACATGTAAATATGATTTGGTCTTGCTCAAAATATTTCACATCCAATCTATAATATAATATATCTATGGTGAATATTTTATTGAGTACACCTAGTAATGTGAGGTAACATGTTAACTGTCTCAACTATAATTAAGATAGTAAGTAAGGTAGTTGCCTTGTATGCTATGTTAATTGTTTTTAAATTTTATACAGAGTACATATTTTAATAAAAATAAAAAACAACTCGAGTCATGTTTTGTGACCTATTATCAGTATATTGAAAGTAGTAATTTGACAATAAATTGTTTATTCATAACAGTTTATTAATCTTGCAATGTATTCACATCAATACATATTGACAACATTATAACATTACTGCAAACTATTTTTATCACAGACTTAAGAAATGGCAAAAATATCTGGTACAGTTATTAATGCATATATTGTGAAAGCAGAAATGATTTATATAAGTAGATTTATCTGTATCTGAATTTTTAACATATAATCTTTTATTATATATTAACATATAAATAAGTCAAAATCTAAGTTAAACAAAGATTATGCGAATTTAACAATGACTTTTAGTACCTTCTGAATTTATGTGGTAGCATCTTAAATTAGAAATCACTCAAAGACAATACTATGATAAACATATAAGTTACCTACTACTGAAATATAAATCCGACTTGCACTAAGAATTTGTCTAATATGCTGATTCATTTTATTGAATCATCTTACTTCAGTGTATTGATTCCCAATATATTTTTAGCCTGAAACAATAATTAGCAAATGTAGTCACAGAATTAAGTTATATCAATTTAAATTAATTATATTAGAATTTACTCTTTACCGTCACAAATGCAGCTGTTAGTGTTTGGGGAGCTGCAGATACGGGATTCATATTAAGAGCAGTTTGCACGAGCTGTGCATCTCTTATCCGAGAAGCTACAAAATTTCTTGTTGCACTATTTCCTTGGCTATTATCAGTCAAGTAAAATAATTCTGCTGTTTTATATATACCAGCTAAGCCTACTCGACGGACATACCAGTTAAACTGAAAGAATAATACACAATAAGGTATTTAATGAGTTGTAAAAAAATTAATTACATGGATTATTACTTGAATTTACTCATATTACTTACATCAACACTGCGGTCACCAGAGTGGTAACATATATCATCAACTAGTGATAATAATGTTGCCAAACAATTAGGAACATTGTTGGGAAGCGTTTGTATAGCCATGGCTTTGGGCCAAGTATTCCTAAAACAAACATTATAGTACATATCAAAATTTTGAGAAAACTATACACTTGATAAAAACTACTTCACTCACTTGTATGGTTCAATCATCAATAGTCTCGTAATAATAGCGTTTTCCACAAACTGTGCTGGTACTTTAGATTCCTTTATGTTCTCCTTTGGCCACTATTTGTAAAAATGTTGTTAGTATACATATTATTTTAAAACATTATTATTGTTGTTAATAATGAACTTACTGTTTTCATTTGTGCAACTAACTGTTCATTACATTTAATGTTAAAATAATGAACAAGATCCCCACCACCGTTGGGAAAGAGTCCATGTGTTATAGTTGGATAACCAGCTGCCTTAGCACCCGCACTCAGAGATTCTACCGACCAACCACTCTTTGGAACAAATTCTAATGCTCGGTCTAAAATAAGATTCTTAATGTTTTCTTCATATTGGTGATCCTCATGTTCATTGTTCACCGGTGTGACTGTTATTTCATTTTCAATATTCTGTTTACTATAGCTTCTCAGAATTGCTTGGGCATGACTAGCTTGAACTGATACAATAGGAGCAAGAAATCTGTAGCCAATTCTCCATGCTGTTAACAAACCAAAAAATCTGTTAACTCGATTTAATCTGTTGGTAAAAGGATTAAAATAATTTTACGTGTCATGAATGAATTTATCTAAAGAAACAACTTTTAAAAGAAGCAATTTATTGTAATATGCCTTATTTACACATCTTAAGATATTTGCATTTTGTTTATGTTTATGCACTCAGAAAGGCGCGCTATAAGGCCATCAATCAAATGAAAAGCATTTAATGCCGAAATAATAATTTCCTTTTTGTTTTCTCTAGGAATTTTATCTAGCTCATTTCCTCCTACATTAATAGTCACATTCACTTTTTCTTCAGGAAGATGTTTTCGTTCTTCTAATTCTTTCAACTTCTCTTCATAATGAGCTTTAGATAAGTTTAATCCAGTTCTCAATGGTTCTAGGTAGTCAGTTTCAATAACAGAGAAGCATTCCCGGATACCAGTAACATTTTCTGTATCTTTCAAAGACAGGTATCTTAAAAAGTTTAGGGCTGTTATAATTTGATCTGCAAGTTCCATTAGATCAGATTGAGCACCACTGGGCAAATGACATATTTTCTTTATCATACTAGTTAGATGTGCACCTTTAAAACATTCTGCCATCACTGCATCTTTGAATGCTTCATCAATTGCATTTTTGTATAGAGTAATTGAATAACCGATCATGCCAGAATGGTTGGCAACATCAATCAAATATTTAATCAATTGACACCTGCCTTTATAATCAAATTTATTCACATAACTACCTATTAAGTTAACAGAACTTTTACGTAGTGATTCATAAGTACAAAATATTCCAATATTAACTAAGCCTTTGCACATTTCAAAATGAATTTTCGATGACAACAAAGTACTTGATGAGTTATTTGACAAACGGCTCATGATAAATTTACACAGTGATATTGCTTTATTCAAAGGGCCATATTCAGAAAAATTTAATAAGTGGACAATGCAACGCATTGTTGTATGGATTATATATTCTGGATTATAAACCTGTGGTATGGCATTTTCTGGTAATGAGAAATTACCATAAAATACAATATAATACAGGCCAGACAGTGTAGTCATATTAATTTTTTCCCTATGGTCATAAGGAGATAGCTCATCAACATCATTTTTATTTTTTGATTTAGGATTCTGATTTTCTTTAAAACATGTCTCTACATGGGTTAAGAATTTGAGCACATCTTTTTCTAATATGCATATATCATAAATAATAGCAGCACAACTCTGTCTTGCTTCGCTTTTCTCATTCGATTCTGGATCCAAATCTACAAATATTAAAGGTTTTCCAAGTAAACTGATTAAAAAAGCTGTTATTATTTGCTTGGTTCTGATGTTACTGTCTGGAGTAGTGAGTTCTTGAATGAAAGGTTGGTAAAATGAGGGCATTGTTGAATAAACTCTGATGATTCTCCTAACATTAGGTTCAGAGTCTAGTAAGAGGCGTTCTTTGCCTTCCAGTTGGTATTCTGGAGTAGGAATTCCTTCTATATAAGTGCTTATAGAGTTCAAACACCATTCTAATGATCTTCCTCTTTTGAGTGACAACTTTTTCAACACTCTTTGCAAAGGGGATAAAATAAAACTGAATTGAGCATCATTCTTTGCAAGTTCAATTTGTTCTATAAATTCTAGAAGAACTTCTTCAGGAGTAGACTTTTCCAGTATAATTGCCAACATCTGTTCACAAGCGCCATGAAGGGATGGTTTAACAATGATGGTATCATCTTTTATCTTGCCTATGATTACAGAGATCAAATCCCAACAATTATCTTTGAACTTCTCAACGTATTTTTCATTATTCGGTATATCAAGGGCTTCCTTATATTTTTCCGTATCCAATAACTTAGACACTAACTCCACTACATCTACACTTTTATCCATTGTAAAGTTTATGAAACAACTGTTACTTCCAATGCACTCTGAAATTCAAGTGCCTTTATTTAATCATTACATATTTGATATTTTTTATTAAGTTTACACACAATGATAATGTAAAATGAAAATCACCTTAAAAATTAACATAAATAAAAATTTGGTATTACTTACACCGGAAGATTTTCTGCAAATTAGTCATTGCGTGCAATTTTTAAGCGAAAATGTTTTAAAATTGTAAGTTCTATTTTTGTATCTATAAAGACAAAAAATGCATGCAACAATTTCAACGAACAACCTCAACAAATATTTTTTGACGTTTTATAATAATCATCAGTAATCACCTTCAGTGCGTTCCATTCATGGACGTAATTTATAAACAGGACTGCGCACGAAGAAAATGGCGTCATCCTGAAATAAGACATGTGCATGTAGCATAAGGTTTAATTTAATATGGTAAATGACATGGAGGAAGGCCGAAACCGAGTGAGACAGTATGAGAGGTTTCTATCCCTTTTCGTTTGCGAGCCAGACCGAAAAAAATATTTTATCTAGTAGATTATTTTACATTCGCGAAAAGGTAATTAGTTCGATAAAAAAATAAACACAGAATATCTATAGTAACATATAGAAAAATATAATAATTTAACTTTATTTATGGGTCCATAAACGAATTCATGGCATTACAATGGAAGGTTAAATGCATGATAGGAGAATTTGTAATTATAACTCTGGCCACTTGATAATAAAAATAAAATATGTCATGGCTTATACGAAATGTCACAGGTGTACAATTTTAAATTATTTTCGATATTTATTAACGGAAATTGGTTAAAAAGTGTTGCAAAATGATTTGTATAAGTGAATAATATAGTGGTTGTTGTATATCGATTCAAAGGTGAGTGGTTTCATGAGATTTACCATTTTTGTTTACAAACATTCGCTACGGTGACCATAATAAAACCTGCCTTAGAACTTTTTTGGTCGACAATTCAAAGTTCAGATGAATTATTGAATAACTTTTAATGTGCTTGAATACTAAAAGCAGTTCTATTTTCTTTACAATTTTATTACTAAAGTAATGTTTAATTTATTCACGTTAATTTGCATCCTACTATGTTTTAAGTGAAAATAAACACGATAAAAGTTTTTCTAATACAATTGATCATGAATTAAGTAAAATAAAAAATATTTATTTCTTGCGATAGTTTTTATTTAGTGAGTGATGTGAGATTTCGGCACGGACGTATTACACTAACAGGTCCACTGTCTGCTACATGTTCACGTCTAAGCCACTGGACCGATTTTGATACAGAGATAGATTAGACCTTGGATAAGGGCAAAAGATTACCTTTTGTTATATAGACAACGCTTGAAGGAGTTGAACAAAGGGATGGCAGTATGTATGGAAAAATCTAAGCTGTTGAAGTCACAGTTGTTAAACTTTACTCATTAATGAACAAAAATAACTGCACACTTTATTTTCTTAAAGTTAACCATAAATGGGTTAAAATAAGGGTTAAATGTACATGAAAAATTTTAACCGCTGCAGTTATAGAAACCTTATTCCAAATGAAAAATAATGGCGGGAATAATATAAGAAAAATAATATTATGGGGTCGAAATAAGGGATGAAATATTATACGTAAAATTAATAATTATAAATTTGTGTAAATATCACTAATAATATGGAAGAAAGAAAGAAAAGAAACAAACTCTTTTGTTGTTGATCCGATTGGTCTGAAATTCGAAATTTAAACCTCCCCTTTAAATTGAGATTCAGAATTATAGTTATCAACGCCATTTTGAACTTTGTAAAATCATTCGATTAAGATATTTGTTAGGTATGAGATGGTAGGACAACTACGTTGCCGTTAGGTTTTACAAGATTAGGTATAAATAATAACGTGTATCTGGTATGAAGTAAGCCAGGGACGCTCCTATCTAGTGGTCATGGCGGGGTATGCGATTTCGGCCCCCTGAGCTACTGCTGTTACTACCAACTTTCCCTTCCGTGGCTGTAGTATCCATCTCCACATTCTATACTTTCCTTTCCAATAACATCTTCTAGCCGCAAACTCTATTTCCTTTCCCCGGTTGAAGACGGACAGCAGCGTCATCAACGCGAGTACCCTCATGCGCTCGCGAACCCGCCTGCCAAGCGTGGTGAGTATTGGCATAAACAATAAAAAAGCCTAATAGTTGTTAAAACCAGGACCAGGACTCCAGTTCCCGGCAGCCCCGCTATTCCTGGTTATGGTAGCGGCCACGGTAACGGCGGGGCAGAGGGTGGTAAGAATCTTTGGGTTGACCCCGGCTACCACACCCGACGACGACTGGCACTGATAACACACAACATACGCACTTTGTGAACAGAGGAGAAGATTGTTAACTGAATTTTGCTGTTAATAAAGATTTATTATGATTATTTTCATTTTTCATTTCACCCATAAAAAGTATAAGTCCTAATGGTCCAATATTTTGGTGGTCAAATATTTTTTTACACGGTTAGACAACATCACGTTTGTTACCTCAAAAACAAAATGCTTCATTCGACGTATTACAACTGAATTATTTACCATATTAGGCAACTTGACTAAAATTCCTGTATTTCTCAAAAAAATATGGTCACCCTATAGGAACGGGACACAACCCTCTCATCCTACACCTCTCGCTCGGCTCATTTTTCCGATAACAGTGCGCAGTCCTGTTTATATTAGTATATACCATGGACGTAGTCGTCCATGGTTCCATTTGACGATCGCAACGACTACGCTCACGACCGCGATATTGCGCGTATTGACCACGATGATCGTGGTCGCGGTGAACGGGATCGTCAAATGGAACGGCGAAATGAGTGTTTTGGGCATGGACGTAGTATATAAACAGAACTGCGTACTGTCATCGGAAAAACGAGCCGAGCGAGAGGTGTAGGACGGTAGGGTTGTGTCCCGTTCCTATAGGGTGACCATATGTTTTGGGAAATACAGGAATTTTAATCAAATTGGCTAATATGGTAAATATTTCAGTTGTAATACGTCGAATGAAGCATTTTGTTTTTGAGGTAACAAACGTGATATTGTCTAACCGTTTAAAAAATATTTGACCACCAAAATATGGTCCACCATTAGGACCTAGCAAAAAAGTTCAAAATCATAGTTTTATACGTATACTTTTTATAGGTGAAATGAAAAATGAAAATAATAATAATAAGCCTTTATTAACAGCAAAATACAGTTAACAATCTTCTCGTCTGTTCACAAAGTGCGTATGTTGTGTATTATCAGTGCCATTCGTCAGGGTGTGGTAGCCGGGGTCAACACAGAGATTCTTACCACCATCTGTCCCGCCATTACCGTGGCCGCTACCATAACCAAGAATAGCGAGGCTGCCGGGGACTGGAGTCCTGATCCTGGTTTTAGCAACTATTAGGCTTTTTTATTTTTTATGCCAATACTCACCACGCTTGGCAGACGGATTCAAGAGTGCAGGAGGGTACTCGCGTTGTTGACGCTGCTGTCCGTCTTCAACCGGGGAAAGTTTGCGGCTAGAAGATGTTATTGGATAGGAAAGTATGGAATGTAGAGATGGATACTACAGCCACGAAGGGGAAAGTTGGTAGTAATAGCAGTAGCTCAGGGGGCCGAGATCGCATACCCCGCAATGACCACTAGATAGGAGCTTCCCTGGCCTACTTCGTACCAGATACATGTTATTATTCATACCAACTCTTGTAATAACTAAAATCAACGTACCGTCTATCTCATCCCTAACGAATATCCCTATTTTAATCGAATCATTAACAATAAAGTTCAAAATTGCGGCGATAATTATCAATTCTGACTCTAAATTTCAATTTGTCGTGTAACTGTGTGAACCACCCGTTCAGATATCAATTTTTAGACCACCGGATCAATAAAGAAATGAAATGAAATCCCATAATGCTACTTTTCTAATATTATTCACGCCATTATTTTCACTACCTTTCAACCCTTATTATAACCCCTTTATGGTTTAACTTTAAGAAAACGAAGTGTGCAGTTATTTTTGTTACAAAATAAGTAAAAAAGTTTGACATCAGCTGTAACTTCAACAGTTTTGATTTTTCCATGCGTACTGCGTATCCCCTTGTTCAACCCCTTCAAGCGTTGTCTACATAACAAGCGGGAACCTTTTGCCCTTACCCAAGGTCTAATTTATCTCTGTATCAAATTCTATCAAAATTGGTTCAGTGGCTTAGGCGTGAAAATATAGCAGTTAGTGTAATACGTCCGTGCCGAAATTTTACATCACTCAGTAAATAAAAACTATCGCAAGAAATAAATATTTTTTAATTATACTTAATTCATGATCAATTGTATTAGAAAAACTTTTAACGTGTTTATTTTCACTTAAAACATAGTATGTAGTAGATGCAAATTAATGTGTATTAATTAAACATTACTTTAATAATAAAATTTTAACGAAAAAAGAACTGCTTTTAATATTCAAGCAGATTAAAAGTTATTCAATAATTCATCTGAACTGAATTGTCGATCAAAAAAGTTCTAAGGCGGGTTTTATTATGGTCACGCTAGCAAATAAAAAGGGATAGAAACCTCTCATACTGTCTCATTTGGGTTCGGCCTTCCTCCATGTCATTTACCATAGTAAATTAAACCTTATGCTACATGCACATGTCTTATTTCAGGATGACACCATTTTCTTCGTGCGCAATCCTGTTTTTATATTACATTACATCCATGGTTTTGGGTGCCGTGAGAGTCGGGCGTGAGCACCTAATGGAACGCGCCCCTCGACGCGCGACCAGTGTTGCCAACAGTAAAGGTGAATCAAACTTAAGTACAGCCTGATGAAACTAAGAACAAAAATTATTTTCTATGGAGATGGCGTGGCAAATAATGGCCGACTGTTATTATTGCATTCCTTCGGTGCGCTTCTCCTTCTGATTACAGCTTCCAATGCTTGCCGGTTGTCACTGTTGTCTGCAATTTTGTTTGTAACCTTTAGTTTGATTTGTGTTTTTTCCATAAAATACATTAGCACTTTGTGCTAATTTTAGGTAAAATCTCCACAAATGGACAAAACAAACAGTGATCGCATTACTCCATCGGCAATGACAAGTTTGATGGCACCAAAGTGGGTAAGGGATTTCAAGAAGCGCTGAAATGTAAACAGCCGTCCGGAGAGGTTTGAATCGAGCAACGTCGGCTTAGTGCTAAAATGTTTTTTTAATTTTCACCAAAATTCACTAAAGTATGGCTTTTTTCTTTGTTGACGATTAGATGGTTTATGGTACATGTAAAGCAGGATACATTGTTACGGATTTAATCATTTAATAGGATTTTATATTCGAAGTAGATTCAATAAGCTTATGATTAATGGATAAGCCTTTTACGAGTAATTTTATATCGCAGTCAAAGCCCTTGCATCTTCAAAGATTTAAATAAAATGCTTAAAAATAAGTATATATACTGGTTTTTATTTAACGTTGATTTTATACACATTGCTGATCAATATTTCTTTATTGAATTTATTCCATATCACAATTTTTGATAACTATATCAGTAGATTCAAATGATATTTTTAGTTGATTCGTTGCAATCCTGTTTCGGTACAGTAGGGCGATTCACGTATTATAATAAGTTCAGCTGCAGTGCAGTTGTGGTTAAGTTTCGATCAAAACAGCCCTTTTCGTATTCTCGTAATTTTGACAACCGCTGTCAAATACGCTCGCGTCAAGTTCGCGTTACGCGAACGTTTTAGCATAATCTGCTGCTGCGCGTATATGTCAATGTTAAATATTTATATTTCATACCTCTGACGTACAGTTGACGCGCAGTTCACGCGCAGCTAAACACTTACAAGAATACCATTTTGTACCAAAGCGTAAACTTAATTGTAACCGCACCGCAACTTGATCGGCGCGTCAAAAAGTTACGTGAATCGCACTACAGATCGCTCTAAGACGCGTTGCTCTAGAATTTATGGCCACTTCTTTACTCTATGCGTAAGACGAAAACCTATAATGTGTTTGCACTTGCAGCTTTAATGTCTATTTCGCTTTGTGTAAAAGGGATAGAACGTGTGACTCCGTCTATTAGTTTCTCCGTCTACCGACCGATGTAACTAACTAATGTTGGTAATGCAATGCCATGTAAAAAGATGAAAACGTTTTTCCATATTGTAAATTCTCTTTGGTCTGTGATCTCAAATTGTCATACAATTTCGAATCAAATGTCAAATTTGTCAATGTCGAAAACATTTCGCTCATATGTGTCTACTGCCTGAAAAAATGCATTTTCATAATTAAATTGGCCTTGTAGTTACGGCCCCATGCTGTTATGTTCCCATGTTTTAGTTCGGTTTATTAAACATAACATTTGGATAGTTGAGATCGAACTTGGTGCATGGAGGTTTGTTAAATAGCAAATATGGCAGCCAAACAAAAAAATATATTTACTCGTAGTAAACCGCTTATGAACATATACAGCGGAATTGATCACGAAGGAAAAGAGGTATTTACCAATTAGTTTTATATTGGTTTTTACTTTATTCTATATTACTGGTACTATATCCCAGATGTGGTATTTGTTCAGGTCGAAGTGAGGGAAGATGCTGAGCAGATATTGAAATGGCACGAGATATCAGACGCGCTGGTCGCGGCCGGTTACTACCGGGCGCAGTTGCAAGGCCTCTCAGAGTTCGACAAAATTGTCGGCGGGCTAACTTGGTGTATAGAACTCTGCGATATTGATGTTGATATTAGCCTTTTGTTTGAAGAGAATCTCACTATTGGAAAGAAAATGTAAGTGAATGATAAAATATTAAACTAATAATAAATAATACACAATCTTTTTCTCATACATTTATTATTTATACTTAATTTAAATAAAAAATTGGCCCTATTTAAGGCTTTTTATCTTTATTTAGTTATCAATTAATGTTATTCTTAGCTCAAACTGGATTCAAAAATAATTTTAAAGGGACAAAACATTTGATTACTAAATTAGGTTTATAACTATCTATGAATAAGTCTGTGTGTGTTTAAACAGTTTAATATGAATTAACATGTATTTACTGTCATTTTAATATTGGGTTGGCATATTGATAGTTAATCACTACACACTAAAATGGTGCAGGAAAACATTCTGAGGCAACCTGCATACCATAGCAATTTGCTTTTGTAAAGTCATGTAAAGTCCACCAATCTGCATTAGGCCAGCCTGATAGACTATATGGCCTAACCACTCTCAACCATACTCTCGATTGTAGAGGTGGCTGATGCCCTGCAATGGGATGTAAATGGACTGATGCAGTAATATTGGATGGTATAAAACTATTTAATAAAAATGGTGAAAATAGTTAAAATATATTAACTATTTCAACAGTTTCTAGAGATAAGTGAGAAACTTCCAGATATACATGATATTTATTTATTTCCAGAGCACTGACAGAAAAAATTGTAAAAATCCTGCCTACTATGAAATGTCCATTTATTATTGAACCACATCAAATACAGGGTTTGGATTTTATCAATATATATCCTTTGATTCAGTGGTTAATTAAATATTCAAGTGAGTTTCGTGAAGCTAAAGAAGATGAATTAAGAAAGTTTGCTGTAATGCAATATGACAAGCACTATATATTTGAAACAGACAGACCTCATTTTATACAAAAAGAGAAGCTTTTGAAGAACTTATCAGTTGTGAGGGTAAGAGCATTTATGAAAATGAAAACTTTACTGAGTGTTTAAATTGTTATGGATTATTTAGATTCAGTCATATCTGTCATATGTTTTTCTCATAGACATCAAGCAAGAAACTCTAATGTTTTTTTTTATATGGGTGTTACAGCTTCTTTTAATTCTGAGTGTTTCATTAAAAACTATGAATTAATTTGTAGATGTTATAAATTATGAAATTATTCTTATGGTATGATAGATGGATTAATTCTCTATATTCTATCTATCTTTATCAAGAGGCTTAAAAAGTTATAACTACTATGCCAGTACAATTATACACTTCATTGAACAAAGATAGACAAAAATATTTATTTTACCTAGCTATATACAATGTTGATGCGACCGATGGGCGTTTCTTTAAACTGCATATAGTAGGTACCATTTTGAAGGTCTGTACTAAAAATCAATTAAATAGGAGCAGTAGTTTAGTCATAAATGATTTTTCAAGTTTTTGCCACATTTGAACACGATGTAGCATTTCTAACAGCTGATTACGTCTAACACCTGGTCATTCACCTTAAAACGATAGATCATACTAAAATCTGCGCGTTGTTGCCGCTACACAAGGCGCGACAATAACACGCGCCGCGCGCGACCTTGCCAATTTGTTATCTATTCATATCTAAAGGTCAGTGAAATTTATTTACACAGGGTGGTTGCGTTTTACTCTTATTTGGAAGCTATTTAGTTTGTTTGAAGTAAACAAGATCTCATTTTTGGTATTATTAATTTTTGTACCGTGTCGAATTAACACCAAGGACGTATAGTATACATAGTGTAATTTAATGCCCATCGGTCGCATCAACGTTGTATATATGTATTTTTCACCATATCTGTACCTCTCTATCTTTGTTACCTGAAACATGAAAATGCATCTATATATCTAATGAAATGTCTTGTTAAAGATAGATAGATTATTGAGAATGGCTGTAAGTCAATTATTACAACAAATCATGCAATATCATATACTCAAACCTGGGGCCAGCACATACTGGGTTATGCAGAGATTTTACTGTTATTTATGGCAAAGTTCAAACACTTTTTTTTTTTGTTTCATCATCTTACACAACTACAGCACATATGAGTTATTTTATTATTTTTCAACATGTTTCTGTCCCCTTTTACAGAATTTATATAAGCCTTGTCGAGTCCGCAAAAGGAAGGGAGGCCTGCCTACTAATGAATTAGAGCAAGTGAATGCTACACTCTCAGAGTATGATCAGCGCATGCTTATGCATGTATCTACAAACAAAGCAGATCCTAAGAAAGATGAAGGATTAGACTTCTTAGTATGTATTATATTTATCAGTTTAAAACAGAAACAGACATGTTTTCTGTTCTTTTGTAAGGTTTGTGTCTACTGTATTCAATTAATATTACATTTTTCAGTATGACTATGAAAAGGCTTTGGTAGACCCATCTAAAATTACAACTGAGGTAAGTACTACACAATAATACAATACAATTATTTTTCTTAAATAACTATATGGATAATTAATAATTACTAAATATTTTCTTTAAAATTTGCAAATGAAAACACTCCAGCAGTCCAAAATGTTGGGGAGATATTTTGATGTATAGTTCTTTAATACTTCTTTTAGGCTGAGAGATATACAAAAGGTGAAATGGGATCTGAGTATGATGCTGACACAAAGATACATTATGCCGTTTTGCATTCAGAATTAACTGGTGAAGTCTCGAAAGAACTTGAAGAGAGTGAAAAACTCAAATATTCTGAGGATGTTCATAAATTGATGAAAGGTATAGAAGTCATGGAAAAAGAAGTTGAGAAGTGTAAAGAGGAACACCAAACCAGAATGGAGTATGCTAGACAGCAATATGCCGACGTATTGGAAAAATTACAAAAACTCACACACAAGTTAATGAAGACTGATCAGTACAGGTACATAATCTAACAAATACATTTAAAATTATAGCAATGATGACGTAAACAATAATGACAATTTAACCAGTAATGAAAAGTGTAAGGCCGCGGACAAAGTCAGCCGAAAACCGCGCGCCTCCGCCCGCAACGTTGCTATCGCCTGCTCGCCGCTCGTTTTCCGCTGACTTCGTGTCCGCGACATTAAGTAAACTATGGCTGCGATTCAAAATTGTGGTTATATTTCAGTGAAAAAGACGTAAAACATTTCTACAAATCACTCAAAGAATTAGCTAAGGAACGAAATGAATTGATGCAAGTTATACATCATAGAGAAAAAGAAAATAAAAGATTGGAAGATGAGTTACGGTAAGAATTAATTTGTATGTGTTTTTTTTATATGACTTTCCCAGTACTGATTGTATTCGAAAAGAACTATGCTATATCCAATTTAATGTAGTCATAACTAGACGAAAAAATAATAAGTATTCTATATTTCTCTTTATTCAGTCTATGGCAAGTAATTGCCTTCCCTAATGATTTAAAAACTATTTTCTTTATAATGGAAAAAATAAATATGATCGTAAAATGCATGCATATATGATTCTTTGATAAATGTTAGCTACAAATAAAAATTCGATAATAAGGTACTTGGGACAAATGTCGCATCCAATGGATTTTTTATTTGTCGGTCTTAAGGGGGATTACTTTTACGTGTATAATTTACATTTGGCGACACGCTATACTATTACACTTTTATATGTGTCAAGTAAACTTATTAAGCAATATTCCGATATAATGGTTTCTTTGAATTTATTATCGCCCAGCTTGTTGAAGTTGAAAATTAAACCAAATCCGCGATAAAATCCGTAATAAAGTAGTTTCATTTAAATGTGTTGTGTAATTCGCGTATATATTAGAAACCTTTATGATAATATCATATAACAATTTATTCCTCAATATTTTTAATAGAGTCGCGCAGGATCCAAAATTAAAGACTGATGACCAGCCGCTAACTCCGTCGGAACTGAAGGAATTCCAAGAGAGGGAAGCGAAATTGAAGTCTTTTATAGCGAATTTGCGGCTGGAACTTGCGCAGTTGAATCGGGAAATATTGCGGTACACCACCGCCATTGACGAAGTCCCGGGTACAGCGGAGTTGCTGCAGTATGAAAAGAGATTTATTGAACTTTATAATCAAGGTAAATGATTTATTATTATGGTTAGAATTCATGTAGTTAACTTGATCTTACATGTTGTCGACCTACCCTGCCCTGTTGTTACACAATGATTTGGGTTATCTTTTTACGACCAGGTACTTCCCTAAATTCTACCCATTTGGGATTATGTTTTTTTAGTATATGTTGGCCTTATGCACTTGGTATTCTCATATCTACCTTCGTAATTGGGCGGCAGAACTCTCAGGTGTAACCTGTAAGTAAAAAAGTGAGTCTTAATTCGTCGTTTTTTTTGTTATTGGTATTGTTCTTTCTTCATTTGAAAGTTAGCGATCGTTTAGTTAAGTGCTTAAACTTAAAATTGGAGACATCAAGGCGTATAGTTCTCAGTTTAATGATTAGAATTATAATACAGCAGTTTAACGCCCGAATACTGGAACGCCATTCAAATTATAAGTCGTTCTTAACACACTGTTCGCTCTTGGAAATTATGGTTTTACATGCCATACGCCATAACAAATTTGACTGCACTGACTTGGTCAAGAATTTCAGTTATTCAGTCCCTCGTGCGGTTATAGGGCGTGCAGTGCGTGAGCGCCGCCTGTTTGCTACAAATACTAGTCGTACTAATGCTGGACTGCGTTCACCGTTACGCAGAATGGCAGAAGCATACAACAGCGTATTCTCCTCTATTGACATTATCTCTACTTCCGCGTCAAGTTTTAAAGCCCAGGCAATTAAAATGCTTTTGTTGAGACAGGAGTCTCAGAATGGTGATTTGGAATGATGACACAATGTACATTCTAAGTTAAGTTTTATTTTTACTATTCATTACTTTTTATATATTTTTTTTATCCATATACCTAACACAAATTGTTATACTCGTAGTAGCAAGAAATAAGACGTATATTATATTGTTATAATTAATGCCTGTAAAAAGTAAGTGATATACTTTATATAGATTTTTTTTTGTCTTCCAAAATGTATTTTTAGTGTTTGTTTTTTTTTCTCTTTGTTTTAGCTTAAACAGCAATATTATTTTTGTTTAAATTTTAATTTAGTAAACGATCACGTCACTTTTATAAACATCATGTTCAGTAATCCGTGGATAACGTTGTGGGTAGTACATTTATTCTCCACCATATATATATTTAAATATGTGTTACAAATTGTATTGTACTATTGTTTGTTATCCTAAATAAATGGAAATAAAAATTAACAGCGCACGGCCCACTTAGCCAGTACATTTAAACGGGATTAGCGTAGTTAAGCGCAACTTATATTTAAGTTGCGTTCCAGTATTCGGGCGTTAATTATTTTAATTTAAACCAATAGCAAAAAATTTTGTGGCAAACTAGTCCTAATAGTCGGAATGTTCAAAGCTCAAATAAGTGCACATAGCAGATATTAGATATTAGGCAATTTTGATTTTTATTATACCTATGTGAACTGAGTTTGAACCTACGAACGCCGCGGTTTGGCAGTCCGACTCTCACCCAACTGAGCTATAGCTTCCCTATTGTTATAATTACACAATTATATCGTGTATATCAAGACTGCTACTGAAAACGAAGTCGGGTGGTAGTTTTAGTGACTCCAAACACAATGCAACTAAAATTTTCGCAAAAAAACGCGACAATTTTTTTTATGATTTTTTAAATATCGTAATTTTTGGGTGGTAAATCCATAGTTTTTGCTAAAATCATAATTTAAACTCTTTTATACCTTAGAGTCCTTATAAATAAGAAGGTATACACTATTATTTTAGGAAAAAAAATGAATTTACCATCCAAATAGGACCATAGGAAAAAATAACAAAAAAAAAATCGTCCCTTTTTTTTCAACATTTTCTGTTGCAATGTGTCTGAAGTCACTAAAACTACCACCCGGCTTCGTTTTCGGTAGCAGTCTTGAGATATCATGTATAAATGTGTTTATTTTTACCATGACCACTAAAGTTCCTTGAAATATTTCATAAAATATGTCTTTGTTTCAGTTGCATCAAAACACAAGGAAACTAAACAGTATTATATATTTTACAATACTTTGTATGAAGTGAAACTGTACACTTCTAAAGAGTTAAGCTTGCTGAATTCCATTCTAGATAATTATGAAGAGTGAGTATTATAATATTTTAGTCAATTATTATTAGTTTAAAAGAAAATAATAAAATGTTTACCATTTTATTTCCTTTGGTACCTTCTTATGCAATGACATAATTTAATTTTAAGGGCAATGTCAACGCCAAGAAAACGAGAAGAGTTTATGACGCAGTTCGAATCAATTGTTGATTGGGTGAATCAAACCGTAAGAAAAGTCGAAGAAAAGTATAGAAATGAGAAAGAGCAGAAAGCAACGCTGTACAACGAGTACACGCGTCTGATGGAGATTCAGAGGCAGTATGCATCTGCACTTAAGAAGTTGGCTGCTGGTCGGCAAAAATTCGGCGCGCACAGTGAGAAGCTCAGCTGACCAGCCCCTCTGTGTGGTGCGGAAATTCAAGTGCAATAATTCTGCCTCTCCATTTATATTATAAAGCATCTATAGTTTATCTAGTCTATATTATATTTATACAGGTGTACTTCCATGTCGAATATATACCTACAAGTATCCATTCCAATTTTGTATTTAATCATTCACTTTACAGATATTATATTGCCAAGACTGAATATGTGTGTTATTTAAAGTCAGTTTTATAGATAAATTATAATTGAAAATAATATAAGTTACAAATGTACATGTTTACTACTTTAAAAATAATACAATAATAATTGTAAACCCATATCTCGCCATGAATATAGAATTTTGTTATAATACTGATAAAAAAAAGAAAACAATTTTCACATGCGCTGTTTGAACGTTTATTAAAAGAATATAAAAATATATTTTTCTTTTACTTATTTTTCCTATTTATAAATACACAAATGTCACTTTTCTGTACGTATTTACATGATGAATGATATGGTTAGCTCAAGAGTCGCAGCGAAGTGGCATCAAAGCGTGACCACGTTACCGTGAGTGTGTCCTTTGTGCGAGCCGCTGTGCGCCAGTGAATGAGCGTGGCTGTGTCCGTGCGAGGAGGGACTCGATTTCTTATACATCGTGAAGGAGACAAGTTCACGATTAGCATTCGTCATAGCCATCGCGTGCGAAACCACGTCGTAGCCCAGAATAGCGTGCAATCGATTCACGACCACTAAAGTTAGTCCTTTTTGTGTCACCCGTACCGTCCTTTCCAAGTCTGAAGATGTAGCGATTGACATACCGAAGGAAGAATTTAGCTCCTAAAAACAAAATAATTATAAAAATTAAATTTAGTTTTTGTAATACATTGTAAATGCTGTATGCATTATTATGGCATTTTCGAACCCAATCATTTTATTTTTGACTACCAAATGCGCGAGTGCTTATTGCAAGAAAGTGAAATTGTTATAGAAATAAATTACGAAATAGATATAATTTCATACTAGTAGGTATATTATAAACTTTTAGTAAGTTTTTAATTTTAAACTACCTAATGTTAAAAAATTATTCATTATTTGAACTATATTAATTAAGATGAATAAAGCTTTACCCGCACTAACGCCGCTCGTTCATCACTTTTTAATCCATAAACTGTAGCTCCTTCATCCTTCGATAGATGTGGAGCGCTAAGGCTGCCCATTACCATTATGTACGGCATCCTAACTTCCTTCACACTTCACTCTGTCGATGTTCTGTACTAAGTAATCACTGGATAAAGATGCGGTTCATTTTAATAAAAATATGTAATATATTGCTGGACTGAGGTTGCAACCACGCGGCCGGCCGCTCAGTCGTAGCTGCGACAGGTTGTGTACTCGTGTGAGTGAACTCCAGGTAAGTTGCTTGCATACGTGGTTTACAATGGACGAGTATGTGTGAGTCAGTGTATACATGGTAAAAATTATGTGTTAGTGGTTGTACGAGACGTGACGTTAGCGGTCGTCACATGGCCTTCACGGGTGCTTGCTCTACGTGTTCGCAGTTCGTTTAGTTGTCCGATCAAACAATAATGATCAGTTGAGATTTAACGATGTACGCAATGTTTTCATGTGCACAATATCCCATAAAAATAGGTAGATCTCGAAGCATTCAAGGAGTTTCGATAAGTCAGTGACAGATTGCTATTTAATTAATACCTTCATAAATGGTAAAATGATTTAAAAAAAAATGTATCAAAATCATAAATATATAAATCAAAAAACGGCTGTCACATTTACATATTACAAAAATAAATATCCAACGACGAGTAAACATTATTTAATGTCTCTTATTGCATAGATTATTTAAAACAGCCATGAGTCATTCAATGAGCAGCCCAAGAAATATACAGCTCGGTAGGTAATATTAAAAACGTAACCGTAAAAATGTTATGATATGCGGTATGTATATAAAACTGTAAATTAATGGTTCTCACTTACCAGCTTGTGTGAATCATAAAACCTCAACACTAAAATAATTTCCATTTATTCATTAAAAGTATATAATTTTAAAGATCAAAAGTATGATTCTAGTAAAACTGCAAGTTTACTTTAACCATACATTTTATTTAATGATAAATACGTGTTTAGTGTTCGAGACTTATCAGAAGGCTCGGCTTGTATTTGTCCAGACGATGGCGGAGTTAGCTACAAGAGCTACAAATGTTAAATGTCTAGAGAGTGCAGGCGTTTTGGGTTAGTACGATATAATATTAATTATACACTTCCAAAGATTTAGTCCGGTAGAGCAATTTGAGGGGAGACCGTCCTGAAATGGAATAATCATCCCTCGAATTCTTTAAGAATTGGAAATGGTGCTGGGATATTTAATTGTTAATGGGTACATTCTTTGCACCTCTCCATAATCTAATCCTTCTTACCTAGTTATTCATACGGTCTAAAGATACGGACTTTTGGGTACAGATCCGAACTAAGTAAATGATAGGCATTATAACCGGCTAATAAATCGTCTCGATGCGCGCAGGGTCACTGGACTACCGATCTCTCGATGCACCAGCTTGCTACGAGGTTATTGACCTATGGAGATTGACATTAAATTGTATTTGGAAAAATAACGTTTATGAAATTTATTTTTAATAGATATTTGAAAAAAAAAAATTATTTAGTATTTAAAAGGTTGCTATGGAAATTCCGGGGTATGCCCGTATTTAGCAATGGTTTTATTTTACTTGGGGGTATTATTAAAATTCGTTCATTTCAGAACTGTTACGTCCCTTGTTATCTGACGCATGCAGCACTGTCCGCCAATGTGCAGTGGTTGCAGTAGCTAGGCTCGGCGAACACGATGAAGGCGTAGCGAGGCAACTTCTCAACGGAGGCATGGTTTCCATCACACTAGAAAATCTTAACAAATACAATGTGAGATGTCATATTATATTATATATGGCGATAGGCTCGCCACCTATCACATTGTGGGACGGAACATACAAGGCGAAATGTGGGTGCCCTGGCACCTCTGCCTACCCCTTCTGGGAACAAGGCGTGAGTTTATGTATGTATGTATATTATATTATGTTAAACATACATACATAAACTCACGCCTTTTTCCCATAAGGGGGTGTGTGTTACGTCCTATGATGTGATAGGGGGCGAGCATATCGCCATGTCGGGCACCAATTCCTGACTCCGGGCTGATAATGAATAGAAAAATCCAATATCACTGCCCAATACGGGATTCGAACCCGACACCTCAGCTTTGCAATCGTGCCGTAGTGCAACTACGCCACCGTTGCAGTCGTACCGTCGTCGAGGTAGTCGTAATTATGTAATACCAAGCAATCTATAATATATATCTATGTTAAACCCATAATTATGTGAAGAATCACTTTGTTTCCTCGTACCAGCACTTAGTTTAATAACCAGAAGTTCGTAAAAGAATTAAGTGAAGTCTAGGTAAATTGATATTTACTGCCTGATTGTAAGATTAGGAATATGAAATAAACAAAAGATGTGAATGCGATTTGAGTTATTGTGCGAAAATCTAATAAGTATTATGTTTTGTTATTTTAATATGTCTCCCTTTTTCTAGGTATATTATAAGCGGTCAGCGTTATATTTAATGAGGGCCGTTGCCAAGTAAGAAATAATAAATGTATTATTTATTTTTCATTATCACCATAGACTGTAAATGATCTTATTTCAGACACAATGAAGAGTTAGCCAGCGCGATTGTTCGTTTAGGAGCTTTAGAGCATATTGTATCCTGCTTGGAAGATTTTGACACGCAGGTATCGTATGTTATAGTGGTTTGCCGTGAAATAAATAGCTCCAAATCACGTACGAATATAGATTCATTATGGCACAATAAGAAATAAAAGTGCGTGGTGGCCTGTTGGTAAACGGCTGCCAACATGTTCACGGTGGTCGCGGGTTCAAATCCCAGGGCACACCTCTGACTTTTCGGAGTCATGTGTGTATTGATAGTCAATCACCACGCACTAAAACGGTGAAGGAAAACATCGTGAGGAAACCTGCGTACCATAGCGATTCATAAGAATTTATATGGTATGTAAGTCCGCCAACCCGCACTAGGCCAGCGTGGTGGACTATATGGTCTAACCACTCTCAATCGTACTCTCGATTGAACAGCGCCGGATCTAGGTATTTTTCGAGGCGGGGCAAAAACTGAAAAATGCCGCCCCCCCTTGCCTATATTTTTATCTTAATCATCATCATCATTTTTAGCAACCAGACGCCCACTCAACACAGGCCTTCAGGAAAGAACGTCATTTTACCACCATGTTCAACATTTTTACACGCTTTATATTAGCGTCACTTTTGAGGGTTAACGTCACACACGTCTGTAGGCTTTGACTCTAGTTTTCCTACACGTGACCCCTGGGTAGTGCCAAATGAGTGACACTTCGTGGTGGTAGGACTTAAGTGTCCATCTGGGTAGCGGTCACCGTCCACGGAGCGTAAAGACCGTCATAGTGATCTGATAGTGATTTTGTACGTATTTTTGGTCGCTGTCGAAGGGAGGAGTGTTGACCCGCCGGCCAAAGAGACAGTACAGTACAAGAGCCCAATCGTGGCTAACCACCACGAGGTGCTGCCTCACCAAGTCGCACATAATCTTGGGTGAGTACGTCGTGCCGGTTGGTGACCGGATGTAGCCGACCTTTAGCGACATGCCGACCCTTTCATGCCGGTGCCCATTCGGCCTGCTTAATGCCCGGACTTTGGCTTCTCGATGCCTCTTCATCAAACCCATCCCTTCAACCTCATGACAGCGCAATTAAACAAAGCAGGTCTATCAGCGGTGCATAACCCCACCATCGCGTTCACTTGGAGTTCACCAACATCCGCAAACTCCAAACGACCTTAATGCCGTCCCACATTATTCCGAGACGGCCTAGTCTGTTTTGCGCTTCTTGATGGAGACGCGGATTCGTTGTCCGGCCGAATATTCCTACCTGCTGTACCCCGGTTATTCGCTTGAAGAAAGCTTCAAGCCTAAATCTGGGGTATGCTTGTATGTATGTTCGGTTGGACATCTACTGTCACCGTTTAAGCTGCATGGAGGGCCCCTCCTTCTCCGCTTTGTGTTTGCACGTGAATCTTGGTTGCCTGAGCCGCATCGACGTGTGCCTTTACAGGTCTCACAACGGGGACGATGAGACGACTCGGCTGTTCAGGTATCTCAGTCATGTGGCTGATGACGAGCGGACGCAGTTCCCGTCGGCTGAAATGGTCTTGGGAGATTTCAATGCACATCACAAACCTTCGCTGGGCTCCTCCAAGACTGGTTCAGTCGTACATTTATCCTAGGCTGTTTTAAAAAAACAATGGTGGTTGTATCATTGAGATAAAACGACGTATGGCGATGGCTAGAGGGGCAATGGAGAAGCTCAGGAAAATATGGAGGAATCGTACTACTACAAAGGCTACTAAAGATCAGGCTTGTCCGAGCACTTTCTTGTATTTCTGTACGCCGCTGAAACATGGACGCTACGGGAGAAGAAAAATGTAGATTCCCTAGAGATGAGGTGTTGGAATACTTGGAATATCAGGTCCGAATTCCACACAAACGTTTCAAGAACTCGGCATCAAGTAGCGTCTTTCCGAGATAGTATGGCCCCGTATACTTCCAATATTCGGTCATGTCTCACGACGAATTAACGATTCCATGGAACGTCTTATGGTTAATAGGGCAGAGTAGACTGAAATAGACCTCGTGGTAGGACGCCATACACATACATTTATATACATTATACATACGTATAGCGGCACAGATATTATGGCGGATATTATAAGGATAGCCTTGTCAGGCCTCAAAACTTCCAGATCCGATTCAAACTCAATTTCCTAAAAACGGGGTGAATAAAATACCTTTTTTTTAAATCGATATCTACGAGGAGATCGTAAGGTACATGTCGGGGTCTCCAGCCTTTCAATCTGGCGCACGGGGACAATTATTGTCCGTACCGCATAGATTTTGCAGCCAGGCTGGATCCCTGAAAAAATCTAAGATTTTTTGCCGGCATACCGACTAAATCTCATGGTGACCATCGCAGGTATTACGGACGATAGGCGATGCAGATGAGCGAGTAGCACCTAGTTGACTCGCCGTGCCACCCGGCGCACTTACTAATATGCCTCCTCACAACTTAGGTAGACATAGATTTTCTCTGCAACGGACGCCCTAGCCGTGGGCGTACGCTATGAAGCCACGAGTTCTGCCGCACATCTTAGAGTTGGCCAGCGACTCCAATGACCTCTATTAATGGCTTCTTACGACAGGCAAAGGAAGCCGTGGAGGAATTTTGCCGCCCCTTGACCACTGGGTGCGTGAAAACAATAAATACCCAATTAAAAAAAAACAATTATCTTAGCAAGGAACTCTAAAGACTAAAATCAATGTTAATAGGTGTTTTATCACATTTAATCAAGATTTTTTTATATGTTTTTGTATCATTATTGGAATATTTTATAATATCCGAGTATAGATATTTAATAAAGTTGTCAACGTGGAGACGTGGGAACATATTAGTAAAATATTTTAACTATTCTTAATTTTCAAATCCCATTTTCTCAGTAAAGTTCAGTGTAAAATATTGCCTTTTATTATTTCAGTAACTCAAAACAAAAAAAAAATAGCCCAGATTTGCCGCCCCCTAAAATCTGCCGCCCTAGGCCCCAGCCTACTCAGCCTACTAGTAAATTCACCACTGCCTGTACCACATAAAATACGTTCGTTCTTCGTTCGGTTAATCAACTAAAACTAACTAGTAAACACAAATTGGATATTTGAAACTAAACGTAATTGTTGAGATGGATAAATTACATTCCAAATATTTAGTTATCATCTTTTTTTCACGCACCCGCATCGCATAATCACTAATTCGCGCACGACGCAAAAAAAAGTGTAAGTGGTGTCACGTTATTGATCAGTTTTGTAATTGTCTCCCAAGATTCAATATGCCGCCCCCTGAACTTGCCGCCCGGGGCACACACCCCGACTTGCCCCCCCCTAGATCCGGGCCTGCGATTGAAGAGTAGGCCCGTGCCCTGCAGTGGGACGTATATGGGCTGATCCAAGTCAATGGCACAATTGCTGGCAACAAAGAAACTATGCATTTTGTAAGATTCACCGATAACTTGACTTGCGTCATTTCATTGTATGTGAACTTGAGTGTAGGTCACTAAGGGCCGAAACTGCGTTAAGCGGGCGCCCGCGACGGGCAACCGTCGCGCGTTTCCTCGCGTGGACACGCGGGCGGGCTCCGTGAGAACGCGACGGTCCCCGTCGCGGGTACCCGTCGCGGAGACCGGATTTACGCAGTGTCGCTGGTTCAATTTTAAAGGTGTGCATGTACAGTCGTGTCGATGGAGAGCTTAATATATTATTACATACCAAAACGACGACTAGCAAAAAAAAAACGACAGCCAGGAAGGCTGTTAATTGAATTTAGGTTGCTAGGCGGAGAATTTGTTGTAAAGTTCAGTAAATTAAGAGAAAATGAAAACTCATTGTACAAATATTTTAAAGTTTCGATACCGGTCTATGGCGAATTATCTTCGAAACTGGAACCATATTTGATGGTCAACAACTTAAGGGTAAAATCTGTATCACTCATATCACCAACGGAAAGGCTGGCAATAACATTGCGCTAAGTAAAAAATCTTTATTTTTGCTCAAGTATATTCATCATCATCATCATCTCAGCCACAGGAAGTCCACTGCTGAACATCGGCCTCCCCCAACGGTCTCCGCATCGACCTGTTGGAAGCAGCCTGCATCCAGCGACTTCCTGCAAATGTAGCCAGGTCATCCGTCCACCTTGTAACCGGGCGTCCGACATTTTGCTTGCCTGTACGTGGCCTCCACTCTAGAACCTTTCGCTATGAATCATCTATAGAATCCTTTGCGCTATGTCGGTGACCTTTATTCTCCTACGGATCTCCTCATTTCTGAGTCGATCTCGTAGGGAAATACCGAGCATACCTCTCGATTGCTCGTTGAGTGACTTTGAGCCTTCTAATGAAGTCCAAAGTGAGAGGCCACGTCTCGGTGCCCTATGCCATCACCGTCACGTTACCGCTGGCGGACACCGCGCGCTTTACCGCGCGTGCCCCCGCGACGGGTTCCGACGCACGGAGGCGGGCTCCGCGGCGCGGGTGCGGGACGCGCCTCCCCGTGCGGGACGCCCGCGCGGATCCCCGCGACGGAGCACTTTTGTATGAAACCGCGCCCGTGCCCGCTTAACGCAGTTTCGGCCCTAACAATGTAGGTATAGGTATGTATTTAATTTATGCAGTTTGAGCAAAAAAAATACCGAGGATAATCCTGCGTTTGACTATGATCACATACATACGACATATGCACTTGATTATGATCGACATATTACACCTACGTACCTTCTCCTATAATAAGTAAATCTTTTGTAAAACTAACTCGAAGTAGTCTTTAAAAATTACTTAATGATAGCTATGCATCCATCTCTTGGAGGCAGCGTTGCTTTGAAGGTAAAGATCCCTCAGCGAGTGCCATTGCTATTGCTGACGAGACTTGGAATGGAATATTACATTCCTTCCTCTGAGATCGCCAGTAAGGGCCGTGGACGCTCCTGGTTCAATCGTGCATGCGCCGATGCTGTCGGTGACAAACAGGCGGCGTATCGCGCTTGGATCAGGGGCGCGCCATGAAGGATCCCAATATCAGTTCCCTCAAAGAAGCCTACAACCGTGCCACCAAGGCCCGCAAGAAGGCCTACGTTAGGGCGGATGCCCAGCGCGTTAGCAGGATTGGGCGTGCGTTGACCAATCACGCAACTAGCAGTCGTGCTTATTGGAGTTTGGCCAGGGCCGTTCAATCTAACTTCTGCCGTTCAGCGTTGCCACCGCTGAGGTACCCGGAAGGTTCGCTGGCCCACAAGCCGCAAGAGAAGGCTACGTTACTGGCAAATTTCTTTGCGGCTAATTCCCGCCTCGTAAACCGTGGTTCCCAGACGCTGCCCACATTGCCTGATTGTGGTTTCTCAATGGCGGATATTCGCATCAGGCAGTGTGATGTGCGGCGTGAGTTACGGTCTCTCGATGGGCGGAAAGCCAGTGGTCTGGATGGGATACCAGCGGTGGTTTTAAGGGCTTGTGCAGCCGAGTTGTCTCCAGCACTGACTCGCCTCTACCGAGCGTCCTACCGTACAGGTGTTGTGCCGGAATCTTGGAGGGAGGCCAATGTGCAACCGATCCCCAAAAAGGGTGATCGGTCGGACCCTTCCAATTACCGCCCTATCGCTATCACCTCAGTGACGTGTAAGGTCATGGAGCGGATCATAAACGCTCAATTGGTCCGCTACCTGGAGGATCACTCGTTGATCAGTGACCGACAATACGGATTCCGTCAATATCGATCGACGGGTGATCTTCTAGCGTTTGTCCTGCATCGGTGAGGTGAGGCGATTGATCGGCATGGCGAGGCTCTTGCTGTGAGCCTCGACATTGCCAAGGTGTTTGATAGGATCTGGCACCGTGGTCTTCTTTCCAAACTTCCGGCATACGGTCTGCCCGGCAACCTGTGTTCGTGGATTTCCGGCTTTCTGCATGGGCGTCGAATACGTGTAGTCGTTGACGGACACGCTTCGGCGCTCATGTCGGTAAATGCCGGAGTTCCTCAGGGCTCGGTGCTGTCGCCCACCTTGTTTATTCTGCTTATCAATGACATGTTGTCGCTTGGCAACATTCATTGCTATGCAGATGACAGCACGGTTCATGGGCGATACCATTACGAGCCTCCGGGTTGCCGAGTTAAAACTGTGAAGGGACGCGAAGATCTTGTCATTGAGCTTAACCGGACCTTGGATCTCATTTCTACATGGGGTTCCAGGAATATGGTTGAGTTCAATGCCAAGAAAACCCAGGTGTGTGCGATCACGTGCAAAAAATCCCCGTTCTCTCCCCTCCCCATTCTTCAGGGTGCTCCCCTCTCAAGGCGGAATGACCTAAGTATCCTTGTTGTGGATATCCGCTGTGATCTCAATCCAAGGAATCACATCGAGGGCGTAATAGCTGCCACATCACGCAGGGTTGGAGTCCTGAACAGGGTGCGTCGGTTTTTCAGTGGTGGTCAGCTTTGTCGCTTATATAAAGCGCAGGTCCGGCCGGGTATGGAGTACTGCTCGCACCTCTGGGATGGATCCGCCCAGTACCTGCTCGATGCCTTGGATGGATTGCAGCGGCGGGCCATCCGCATTGTGAATGATGCAGACGTTACGAGCAACTTAGAGCCGCTACAAATCCGGAGGGATGTCGCCTCTCTAAGCGTGTTCTACCGCCTGTATCACGGTGAATGCTCTGAAGAATTGTTTTGCTTGATCCCCTCCTCTCCATTCCTAACCAGAACCACGCGTGCTGGCTTGCGAAGCTATGGCTTGACGGTCCACACCATCCCGGCGTGAACCAAACGGTTCTCAAATTCTTTTTTGTGCCGCACCGTCAGGCTATGGAATTGTTTGCCGTCTCACGTGTTCCCTCCTTCCTATAATCCTGGGTCCTTCCGCCGTAGTGTGAAGAGGCATCTTAGCAGGCCGGCATAATTGTGTCTATTGACATGGGACTGCCGTCCGATGCCAGTAGACACTCTGCCTGGGCGGCATTTGCGCTCATCATCAGGCGCAATGCGGCCACTATGCCGGGCCAGATTAAAAAATAAAAAAATAATGTTCATCAATCCTTAAAAATCTACATACATTAGGAGAACAGTCATTGAGCATTTTCACTTAGATCTGAATGTGCTTTTGTTCTAATATTTATTTGTAGCTATTAAATTTACTAGGTTAAAGAAAATGCTGCATGGGCCCTTGGATACATTGGAAAACATAGTGAGCATTTAGCTGGCTTGGTAGTGGATGCAGGCACACTGCCTCTACTAGTTCTGGCTTTTCAAGAGCCTGAAATGAGTCTCAAACAGGTTTGAGTAAGATTTTAGTCAAGTTAGTTCCGTACTAAAGACTCATTTTTTTGAAGATTCTCCTGTTTCTAGATAGCAGCTGGTGCTCTAGTCGATTTGGCACAACACAAACCCGAAGCTGTTGTTGATGCTGGTGCGATTTGTCATTTAGTACGTGGATTGGAAAATCAAGACCCTAAACTTAAGGTACCTACTTTTTATTTGGGTACACAAATTCAGTACAGATTGTGTAGGTAGGTTTTTAATTATTGCACCTATGGTATGTTATCCTATCAATTATAGCGGAAAAATTCAGAGTCGTAGTTTAGGTACCTACAGTTAAAATAAAATTTTAATATAGGAGCTACAATATGTTATTGTGTGTTGTTCTTGCTCGAATGTTATGTGACTTCTTAGCGTAGCACCCTGTGTGCATTGGGCGCGGTAGCTGGAGCGCGGTCGGAGTTGGCTGAAGCCGTGGTGGCGGGAGGAGCGCTGCCGCCTGCGCTGCTGCACGCAGGTCACGACGCCGCTCCCGTGCGACGCGCAGCCGCCTGTCTACTCAGAGACATCGTCAAACACTCCGTTGATGTATGAATATGGCAGAAAATTCCATTCCATTAACTTAAAATTATATTAAAGAAACTTTTTCATACAGGCTACAGGGTAAGACACAAATTAGCGGAACAACTCATTTTTATGTGAGAAAAGTGCCTGGTGGCCTGTTGGTAACGGACCAGTTGCGGCTGCCAATATGTTCTCGGTGGTCGTGGGTTCACACATATGTGTATCGATAGTCAATCATAAAGTAATCGTCCCACTACAACGGTGCAGGAAAATATTGTAAGAAAACCTGCATACTATTGTTAAAATGTCTATGGTATGTAAAGTCTGTCAACACGCTAATAGACTAAGAGCCCGTGGCCGCCAGACTTTCGTCATTTTATAAAAGCTGGAAGTTTGTCTGCGCATGCCCCTCACATAGGCGTCACACGATCAGCTATTATGAAGTTTCGATCATGGTGGCTTTGGAAGTTATCAGCTTTAATATGTCTGGCAAGATGCAAGAACCATCCAACGTATTTGACTACCAAGTAAACAACTTTTGATAGTTTCCTTAATAACATAAATGAAATTCAGCTTTTATACTATACCTAACGCTGGCGATATTACATTTTGTTAAAGTTTGAATAAGTATATCTTTATATTTAGTAATATGTAATTTTGCCGGCGTTATAGTAAAAAAGCTGAATTTTATATACTTATGTTAATAAGGCAACTATCAAGAAATATTTTCTTGTAATTCAGAAATTTTTGATGGTTCGTTCATCTTGCGAGACACATTGAAGCTGATAACTTCCAAAGCAACCACAATCGGAACTTCATAATTGTTGATTGTGTCAGAGGCATACGCAGACAAACTTTCAATTTTGATAAAATGACGATAGTCTTTTTTTTGCAATGAATTGCGAGATGAGCAAGCCGTTCGCCTGATGGTAAACGATACGACCGTTCGTAAACAGTAGCAAAATTCCACTGCGCTCGCCATCCTGAGACATAAGATGTTAATTCTCAATATGTCCAGTAGTTACTTTGGCTACAATGCCCTTCAATCCGAAACACAACAGTGCATTTACATTGCTGTTTCACGGGAGAAATAGACATTGCGGTGGTACCTACCCAGATGGCCTCGCACATATGAGAGACCTACCACCAGTAAAGTCTGGCGGCCACCGGCTCTTGATCTATAATGCGTGTTGGCCTAATGGCCAGAGTGGTGGAATTTATGGTCTTAACCCCTTAATCGTACTCTCGATTGTAGAGTAAGCCCGTGCTCTGCAGTGGGATGTATGTATATGGCCTGATACAGATATCTATTATTTTTAATAACGGGGCAAGAAGGGATTTTATACGATGTACATTATTTACTAACTTACGTACCTTTATGACGTGAGACTTTTTATACATTGTAGATCATAGATAAGTGCCAAATGCAATTAAATTCTCATAATAATATAATGTTTTTATGCCTGTCTTGTGTTGGATTTTTCCCACAGTTTTTATAGTAGAATTAACTTAATACTAGGATATTTAAGCTCCATGTCTATAAGTAGGTAAGGATAGTTTGAAATATAATAATTTTAACCTATGATGATACTTGTACTATGAGTGTTTGGCTTGTTTAATTCGCATTGATCTTTGCATGGTTCAGCGAATCCATTATAAGAGGCACTGCAGGAAGTTTAATACAAAGCCCTATGCCATTATCCACGCCAATCAAATATGCAAGGATGTTTTATGTTCGTATTTATCATTCTGGTTTTTCTGTAGTTAGCCCAATTGGTAGTGAACACTGGTGGTTGCGGTCCATTAGTGGAGCTTTTGGGAGAGACGACAGGTGGCGCGCGCGTGCCATCGTGTATGGCACTTGGATTTATCGCCGGACAATCCGATCAACTGGCAATGGCTGTAATAGAGTCCAAGGTAAACTTATAGTTTTTATCATAATTTATAAATGGGTCTAAGCCACCTGCGCCCACCTATGCTATTTTTATATTGTGGTTGTTTTGTATGTCAATACTCAATGTTTACCTTCGAACTGAGGTCTCTGCCAGTTTGATTGCAATATTCTGAGTCATTATTTATGGGTTATGGCTAATGGCGGAAAATCAGGATATAAGATCAATGATAGCAAGCCCTTTTTGTAAGAAGGTAGAATTTTTATCGACTTATTTGTTGATGTTTATCAGAAATATTTATTTATAAGTATTTACTTTTGAAGGCTATTCCTGCATTGGTGGAAATACTTCAAAACACAGAAGCAGAGGATGCGGACTTGTGTGCTGCGGCGTGGACGCTCGGACATATAGCTAAACACTCACCCCAGCACAGTCTCTCGGTAGCCGTGGCTAACGCTTTCCCAAGACTTCTGCAGGTATATAAATATACCTATGCATATATTCAGGCCGCATGACCAAATTAATTATGCGGTACTTTCATGTAACCGTGTGCAACTGTTACACAATAATAGTACCTAGTTACATATATAATGGCATATTAGTAACGTCATAGGTACCTACTGCTGTTTTTCAGACAATACAGATTACAGACGTGTTCATTTGTAGAAGTACTGGGTTTTATTTTCAAAACATATTTCTTTTTATGGTGTTTTATAACGTGGGTGGACTGATACCTACAGGTCTCTTTCACTACGTCACTGGGAAATGAGAATTCTTGAGAGAGGACATGATACAATTTAACAAATTATCACATTTGTGTCCCTTATCCGCTTTTTAGAAGCTAAACCTAATGTTTGCGCTTGCATTTGATCGACGTTTCTCACTCTGCTAATTGGGGTAAAATGTGTCGTTCTTGTGGGGCTGCTTGTGCCGCGGCGTAACCATCCCCTAAGCAACCTTTATGCTTTTAATATTGTTTATGTTTACGCGAGCACTGATGAAAGAAAGAAAATACTTTTTGACATGATTCTACATGGGTACATATATTTATCGTCTTTGATAGAATGAGGACATACAAGCGAAAATCTCAAAGGGGGACTACATCTCAGGATCTTTTACAAAGGGCTGCTAATGCAGTCATCAACGATGGACGCAAATTAAAAACTGTTGCACTCACTCCTGTGGTTGGATACAAACCAAGACTAGTGTTTAATGAGCAACAAGAGGCACTACTGTCGAAGTACATCTTAAAAAGCGCTTCTATTTACTTCGGTCTTCTCCCGGAAGAAGTACGACAACTTGCGTACCAGTGTGCCTTGAAGTTCAATGTACAAAATATCCCACCATCTTGGCATACGAATGGTGAGGCTGGCAAGGATTGGTTGACAAACTTTCTGAAGAGGAACTCTACACTTTCTATAAGAACACCTGAAGCTACCAGTGCAGGACGCGCGAGCTCATTTAACCGACATAACGTAACACAATTTTTAAAACCGTTGATTTATAGTATAACGAAAGTATAACGAATAAATATATTACAATAAAATTGATGTCTATTAATTTCTACATTAATTTTTATTCATGTAAAACACCTAGCATTATCAACGGCACAACCGACCTCAGCTACGGCACATCTTGCCCCAAAGTGGGGTTGGTAGTGCCTTGTCGCCGATGGGTAAAAAAATCACTTTTTCTTAAAATCAATTAAAAACATTGGCTTAGGATGAACCACTACGTTCAGATATAGTACTTGTTTTATCCGAATGAAATTAGGATTTGTCAAAATCGGCACTTTCAGCCCCGCTCTCCCCTTCTATGCAAACGTCGTTATGGCACATGGAAAAGATATGAACTACATGTAATATGTTAAGGAATTCAAAGTGGGTTTATTTACAGCTGTATACAAATCCAAAGTCATCAGGCGAAGTGCGCGCGCGAACATCTTGCGCACTCAAGCAAGCGCTGCAGTGTTGCTTGCACCGGCCTGCACTAGAACCCCTGCTGCATGCCGCTCCAGCATGCATCCTTAAATATGTTCTGGCTCAATATGCTAAGGTATGTATATGTGTGTAGTAATCTTGCATTATATGAATAATGTTTGTACATATTGGAAATTCAGATATACAGGGCATATCAAGATTGATACCAAAAAACGAAGCCAGGTGGTAGTATTCGTGACTTCTGACACAATACAACTAAAACTTTTGTAAAAAACGCGACAAATTTTTTTTGTTTTTTTTTTCCTGTCGTCGCATCTGGGTGGTAGCACATAGCTTTTCCTAAAATAATAAAGTACAGCCTCTCATTTTAAAGACGCTATAGTACACAAGGGCATATTTTTTCCGCTGACTAGATGTTTCTTTTTATTTTTGGGCCCAGCATCTTAAAATAATTTCAGTGCCTGTGATGTATTACAGTACAGCACATAAAGAGTCCAGATAAAGTATTCACAAATGAGATATTGGCTATAGCTTGTAGGCCTATCATTATGCTGGCATCGTAGGGTAATTCCCATAAAAATCATGTGACGAGGCTTATTATGTTAATTTAATTATCCCATAAACCAGATATATATTTTCCAACTTATTATAAATCTATAGGTGGTCTCACCCGTTGACAATCCTTATTTTGCTCTAATTTTAAAGCCCTTATTGACATAGTTGTTGTCAAATTATAATTATGAAAAAAAAGCATGTTAACAATTATACACTTGAGTGTAAAGGTAAAAAATAAATTTAATATATCCAAAAACAAATGTTTATATCATGTTTAGGTGTATTTTTAACAAGAGGCCACTTAATGTATAAATTTTACAATAATAATTCTATTAGTATACTGGTCCATCATCTAAGTTATCATCCTCATCATCTTCATAATCTTCACCATTATCAAAGTAGTTGTTGGCATAGTCAGTTCCATCATCAATTTCCTCCTCATTTTCGTGTTCATCCTCAATCAATTCCTCATCATTGTCATCCTCTTTCTTCTCACCTTCACCTTCATTCGTTTCGTCATTTTTATCCGTTTCCTGCATCTCCTTCTTCTCCAATATTTGCAATTTTTTTGCAATCACATTAGGATCATCAAGTCTGCGTTTTCTTGAAGTTGTACGGAGTTGTTTAGCTTGTGGTCTTAGTTCCCCAGGCATATTAGCCCAAACGCAATTCAAAACTTTACTTCGTTTAGCGTCTTGCGCGAGTATTTTATACTTATCGGAAAATCTTTCTACGCCGTCTGTCTGAGTCTTCGTTTTAACATATGCAGGTGAATCATGCAAGTATTCTATAAATTGATCCTTAACAAGGAGCATATAGTCTGTCGCAGCATCACAAGGCAAGGGCAGTGGCTTAGCTTCAATTTTTGGGAACAGAGGTGGCGGTGCCAATATCACTGGAGTGTTTTCACCACGAGCAATGCCCAGTGCTTGTATTTGATCATGAGTAAGCGATAGGCCGCTGCCTCCGCGCCCTCGGCCTCGTCCAGCCATAATAAAGTTAATTAACTATATTATATACATTTAACTTCTTTGTTAATTACAATATTTTTAAGGAGATTCAAATGCCTTCATGTTTCGTAAATTGACATTTATTTGTTTTGCTTTTAGCTTGACATTTTGAGGTTATGAAATAACGTTCCGTAACAAGGAAAAGTTTTACTTATTGACTTAAATACTGAAATAACTTAACATTTCTAACATAGTTTAAAGACATTTAAATAATATATACTAATATTATAAAGCTGAAGAGTTTGTTTGTTTGAACGCGCTAATCTCAGGAACCGCTGGTCCGATATGGAAAATTCTTTCAGTGTTGGACTTGGATAGTACATTTATCGAGGAATGCTATAGGCTATATATCATTACGCTATGACCTATAGGAGGGAAGCAGCAGTGGCATTTCTAGCAAATACGAGGAAATTTTATTCGTGGTCCGATTGGTCGATATTCTATATTGATAGTCGGAATAGAACATTTTGACCGCCATTTTAAAACGTGTATCTGCACCCGGGTCGGACCGCTAGTACATATTAAACTGCCAAATAACGCATTATAAGAAAAATGTTAACTTGCTGACATTCTAAAAGAACTTTATATTTTTCAGATACTACCAAATGACGCAAGAGCTAGAAGATTATTTGTAACAACCGGAGCCCTGAAAAGGGTACAAGAAATAGATACTGTTCCTGGGACTTCTCTTAAAGAGTACATAAATATTATTAACAGTTGCTTTCCTGAAGAAATCGTACGGTAAGTTCAGCACGCCTCTATTAATTAGGCATCAACTAGTAAGGATAACATTAACTTGGCAATGTTGACGCGCTGCTTATTATGTTATTACATGAAGTTTGACGATGATAAAAAAAAATATACCTACCTATTTTAAAGCTAAATAAATATGGGTAATATAATTCATTGATTGTTCTTTTAATATTACCTTAAAACACCTATGTATAAATATACTTTTTCAGGTATTATACTCCAGGTTATTCGGAATCATTGCTTGATAGAGTAGAAGCCTACACACCACAGGTATTTTCAAGGAATAATAATACCTATTTGCAATAATAGAAAGTTTTATAATGTATTTAAAAAGTTGTACTTTGATGACTCAAAAAGTAGAAAATCAAAAAAATAATGACTTATTTATGTATTTTTGTGTTTCAGATTCCTGAACTTTTTACCGATCGCGTCCCAAGTGATTGCCAAAGTGAATTGACTATAGAGAATGGAAATTAATAGGTACCTTTTAGATAAATTATTAGCATTTAATAAAAGTTTATTTCATAATGTTTCTTGTTCTTTAAATAAAGTCCAAACAATTTTTTGCACTTGCATAGTTCTTCCTCCAATGTTTGATTTTTCTATAGCCATGGATTGGTTGCAGATCCTGTAACTTTTATGAAAACCAAAAATACTTTAATTAATTTAATACAAATTACAAAAACAAAGTCACGCACTTCTCCTGAAAAGGGGTAGGCAGAGTTGCTACTTGGACATTTCGCCTTGTGTGTTTCGTCCCACGATGTGATTGGGGGCGAGCCTAAATCAGGCACAAATTCGTGACTCCGGGCTAATCATTAATAGATAAATCTATTACCAATTTGGCCCAGGATTCGAACCCGAGACCTCGGCATTATATCGTAGTACAATTACACAACCGAGGCAGTCGAACCAGGGGCAGTTTAGCCAGATCACTCGCGTCCTTACTGCAGACTGTGTACTCTCATAAATAAATCATAAGCTTCAGTCATATTAAGACACTGTGTACACAAGTCGTAGAGTTCTTTGATATATTTCTAGATCAGACTATCAACTTAGAATTTTCGATTCGTGAATCATCCTTATTGATTCATGGGTTCTAATGATTTTATCGACAATCCTAAGAATGAGTTATCTTAAGAAAACCATTTAAAACATGCTACATTCATAAAATCATATTGTGTCATTACCAATGTAGGTATACCTATGCATTTTCAATAAGAGGCCACCACATCGCACGTGGTCATAATGCTAGTTTCAAGACTGTCTATCGCCCTGCCGTAAGTCGTGATTGGTATAATATGATTTATATACTCCATGAATGCAAATAAAGCCCGCTGCACACGACGCTTGTTTTGCTGCTGGATTGCTTGCTATAATTTGCTGCTGGGTTCAAAGTTGGCTGTGGCGCTGAGTGCAATGATGGCTCCCTCGATATGCTGGCTTCACACGGTGCTTGCCATTACACGTCGCTAGGCGTGCATGCGAAGCGACGTCGCTATCAAAGACACGAGTTTTCATAACTTCTGCAGTATCATGAACGCTCGAATACAAAAACTATTGCTGCTGAGATAATTAGACGTAGAAAAATTATTATTGTGGCAGCTGCAGTTAATGCTTTTAAACGGAAACGAGAGCTTGAACAACGAAAGCGTCGATAATGGAGTTGCGAGTGGCTGTTACGGCGTGATACAGGACATAATGTTCTACTAAACATGGTATTTAGTGAGCTCGGGTATATATCTATAACATTTCAACTTTATTTGCTACTATATAATTTGGGTTTTTAATTACGTACTTCAATTTTTAATATATTTATATTACATTTTTGTTTAAGCCCTGAAGATCCTTCCAGTCTCACTAATTATACAAAAAACAAAAAATAATAATAAAAAACCCCAAACACGCAAGCAATCTATCACGAAAAATAGCACACGTTCGATCACCGAAATCCAGCACGCGACCACGCTTGAGAGACAGCAGTGACGTCACTTTCTCGCAGCGCTGCCAGCAGAGCAGCCATCAGCGAACCCCGCAAGCAATCCAGCAGCTAAACAAGCGTCGTGTGCAGCGGGCTTAACACATATAAATTATTTCTTGAGTAGTAAAACTTACTTAACAAGTTTAATAGTCGCACTCCAGATGTGTCCACTTCTAGAAAAGCTTCTTGTTTTATAAATGTTACACCTAGAGTTGTGAGTTTCGCCTCTATTGCCATAAGATCAGTTGAATGGAGACCCTATAAAAAATGCTTATGTAGATAATAATAATAAGTAAATAGTAATACGCACATACATTATCTGGGTAACGTGATATTCGTTTTAAATACATTTATCATTTATGGTTATAGGTACCTAGGTCCTTTTATAGCGCTTTCACTAGAAAGTGGCTACAATGCATCTGGTAGTAAATGAACTACAGTCAAGGAAGTCTTTGAATATATTTGACTTGTAGAGCAGATATTGAACTGCGAATAACAACCATCTCTTAATAATCAATTATGACGATCTTCGGATAATACAGAGGTTCTAATGCACATATACACTTGTACTTTTAATGTGTACTATACTAGTTTAGATGAAAATCGTCTAAAACATAAGATGCTGTTAGGGAATAGAATCGTCTCATAACTGATATTGGATATGTTACAGAGCATCTTAGGCGAATTTATATAAAATGAGGATAATTAATAAGGATGCATTTTCCCGAACAAAAAAATTGCACGTAGGCGTAACTGATGCTCAAACGAAAAATAAGCAGCAATACAAACTTATAAAAATATTAGTGGAACAAAATCATTACAAAGTCATAAACTTATGCAAGCCAATTAATAACACTAAAATACATTCAGTATCAAAAATAAGTTACTTATAGTCGGGCCGATTTGGCACGGGCTAAAAAAAGCGCTGCGATACGGCATTGGACTGCCGCTGATAATGTTACTGAAGGAATATGGTTTTTCATCTGCTATATCCTTCGATCAAATATACACTAGATACAACATGAGCGCTTAGAAAATGGCACCAAAAAAGAGTGCTTTAAGCACTCTTTCGCCTTCAGTCACGCTGCACGCACCGACCGTTGCTTCTAAAACGTCGCAGAACTTAAGACAATATTATGTGAAAAGCTACTTTAAGCTCCAGGAATAAGGTGGAATTTGTGTTAATATATTTGGAATATGTGATCTTTTTACTTTTTGTTTCAATGCATCGGGTACCACTTTTTAACCGAACATTTACAGGGAACTGTGTATCTAGATTCTAGTGTATATTTGATCGAAGGCTATAATCCCTAAGCTCGCATTGCTCTTGATTGCTAGTTTTCTATGCAGATACAAGAGGGACAATGTTGTGTCTACGGGAATGTAATAAGTGGGTCTGATATATTTTCATTACCTGTATTTTGCAAGAGGTACTACCAGTAGTCTCCATTTCAGTTAGTAAAATGTAAAACATTGCGAGTCTGTCACAATAGAATGTTCACAATATTAATAAATCGAAAATTTACTTTTCCATTTTAAATATACTTCATATATCAGTTTTATCATACTTGTGGTTGTGGTTTATAAATGATAACTTGACAATTTGTTTATAAATAGTTTATTGGTTTTGCATTTCAACATTGAATTGTAATTGAAATACTGAAGGAACTTTCATCATCTCTGAAGCCTGGCATAACGCCTGTAAAAGAAATTATTAGTAAATTTTGATGTTACAATATTTTATTTTGTTTATTTAATTTTTAATGTCAGGTATCAATTTCTTCAAAGTTTTCGAGATATATGCTTGTCAAAGGTTGTTCATCATGTTTTTAATTATATCATAAAATGTAATCATTTTAACTTATTGATCTTTTAATCACCTGTTCTAGTGTTCTTGTAACAACCTGCAGCTGGTGATGGAACAGGATCTAAGGAAATAATAACTATTAGTAATTGTTCGTAAATATTGCGTCTTTAAAGATTATAATTACAACAATCAGTAGTTACCATACCATACATATCCCCACGGTTTTGTGAGACAGGGATAACTTAGTATTCATCATGTGTATTAATAAAGTATATACTATAATAATAACTTTAAAATAACCTAATAGGTATGTGTTATTTTAATATAAAACGGCAATCATGTAATCCGCTTTATTACTGCAATGGATTCCTTTATTGGAAAATATTTATTAACATGGAATAACCCAATTCTTAATGTACAGTCAGCAACATAAGTCGCTGAACACTTCACATTTTTTGATAACTTTTTTATGAATTAAAATTTGTACGTACTACTCTGTAGTCGTAAAATATAACCAAGTAAAGACACCTATGCCGAGAAGTGCCATACGATATTGAAAATAATAATTATTTTGGATGATAAGACAATTCCAAAACTCATGAATGTGTAGCTACTTATGTTGCTGACTGTACCATGTCACCTTTGAGTAATAAGGCAAATATATTTTACGTCCCTAAACATGGTTACTATTTATCAAAGTAATAAATTAAAATTACTATTACCTATTGCTATCTTGTGGCATTGGCAGCAATCATTCACAGTCAATACTGGAAACCTGCAATTAATGATCTATTAGTCAAATGTTCATACACAATTTCTTAATGTGTAATAGTAATGTCTACTTCAGTAGTTACCATACCATATTTTTCCCCATGGTTTTGTGAGACAGGGATAACTAAGTATTTCATCATTTTATTAAACAAATTAGTCTGATTTATAACAAAAAAAAAAAAAATTTTACCTTTTGTGTGTTGTTTTTTCTTATGACTCCTTCATATCTTACTGGAAGCATCTACAACAAAAATATTGTGATAGTAATGTTTACATAGTCTATTTAAACAATCATAATAATATTAATATTTAATCAGTAAATAAGTGTTCCTCAAAGTGATCAGATATATGCTTGTAATACCATCATTTTAAATAAATACACTGAAATTTAAAAATATTCACATTGCACACATACCTCATTTTATTTTTTTACTATTTTCTTGCTATTTGCAGATTTCTTTTGATCTGAAAGTAAAATAATAATGAGACTGGTGGATCACATTAAAAATGATTAATTTAAAGAAACATTTAATTTATCAGAAAAATCAATCAACATAGAATTCAGACTGGGGCGATTTCATATACATCATGATAACTATTAAGTAATTTTGACAATCATTTTCATAGCTCCAATTCATTATCTAATATTCTAACTTAATTAGATAACTTACCAGACTTTTCTGTTATAATATGAAGATGATGATGTTCATTCTGATGATCACTATGAGCTTCTATGAGTTTAGACATAGGATGTCCACTGCTTCACATTATGTTTATTCTAGTCCCTGAAAATAAAACTTTCTATTAATGCTAATATTAGTGAATTAAATGTTGTTAACTAATTAACGAAAATCAGAGATGATCAATCATCAACATTTCAGCTAGGGGCGATACTTTAGTACATCATAAAGAATTTTCAGTATTTAGAGGTAAATGGTAAATTAAATTATCAACATACAATTGGGAATTGGTATTTTTTAATACACTTCTTTTTGTGGAGATACAATTATGAACTATGGAAAAATAAATAAATTTTGTGAAAAACATACCTTCGTTCATTATTAATCTGAGCCACTTTTAACAAGTCATAGTTTTGTTTGGTCCTGCAATCAAAAATATAACATTTACTTTCTGATGTTGACATTAAATTTTATTTGTAATATGTAATTATAATCAGGTTTGATCGGATCATCAAATTTTCAGCTAGGGGCGATACATTTATTCATCACATAAGTTTACAACTTCTCAATGGAGGGAAGTGGATAATTATTTACTAACTCCTTCTATTTGTTCTTTCTTTCAAATCAATTTCGATGGTTAAAGACTAGCCAAGGTCCTCAGTGTCAATTGTTTGCAGTGGTTGGCGTGTGAGCGCAAGTCTTGTATAAATAATTGATTAAGCTTACCATTTAATAAAGATGAAAATCCCAGTTCTTGTTTCGCTGCATATTACCTGAATACAACAAAAAAACGCTTGATTATCATCATTTTTGACTAGAACAATTTAAAACATTATTGGAGGTAGCAAAAGTGTTGTTTTAATATTAATTTCCTTTTTTAGCTGCAATATGAGTTCGGCTAATATACGCCAGACTATTAACTGAAGATATCTTTAACTACATAGGTGGATTGGTTATTTATCAGAAAATCCTGATTAAGTATTTTTACCTTTGTATAGCAAATAGTAATTAATTTGTCACACTCAACCCTTGGAGATGGAGCTATAAAGTTGCAACTCTTACACGGAGTGTGATAATGTACCTATCCATAGTCATGAATGCCAGATCAACTGAGCACACATCGGCTTTGGTAGGGTTTCCTTTGAAATATTGCATCAAACAATATATCAGGCCCAAAACAAAATACTGAAACACGTCACGCAACGTCGCATGGCGTGTTCGTGGTCAAAGAAAATAGTATGATTCGATTTTATTCAACATATATGACAGTGTTTAATTAGTATATTTCGTACCTTAGCCACCAATGGTAGTCTGATGAATTATTTTTATTAATGGAAATTAAAAAGCAGAGTTATGTTATTTGTATAGTTTGGTCTGATTGTGGAATATTCAACTATGTACTGAATATATGACTTATGTATGCAAAAAAATATGGGCATAGTTTATATTATTCAATGTAGATACATAGGTCATCTAGTGACTAAATAATTGATATAAAAGTTAACATTTTTGTTGGTATTTGGATAACTTACAATTAAGATGAATAATGTACAGAGGTAATATAATTTAGAAAAGCAATAAAGAATAGTTTTTAAATGCTTACCAGCTAACAAATCTTAGACCATTCATGTTACTGCATGTTCAACAACTGCAAATATAAAAACGCAAATTATAACAATTATTTTGCAGGTAGTAATATAAAGGAGATTATGGCATTGACTTCAGCAATGTGGTGAATTTATAATCACTGAGGATCATACGAACGAGACTATAATTTAAATTCATCATATTATCCTTCTAGCTTAATAATAAAATAATCTTTAAAAAAATGCACAGAATAATAAAATAATGCTTTAACACAGGTACAGTTCAGGAATTGTATTTATTGAATATTACAATAGTATTTATAAATTGGATTGCTAAATAACATCCCATAAAGTTCACAAGAAGTTAAGAGATACATACCTATTTTCAGCCATACAATGGAGAAAATATACGAGGTGTGATGATTGCAAGTCTGTAACAAAATAATATATTTAATATTTTGAAATTCATAATAAACATGTGTTTCTTTATAAGAACTATAATAATCAGTTTTGATCAATCATCAAATATTCAGCTAGGGGCGATACTTTTATTCATCATTTAATAAATTGGATAAAATGTTGCATAATTGTAAGACATATTTTTAGTATTGTATTGATAGCATTAAGATACTGTAAAAAAAGGAGAATCATTACAGAGAGGAAAAAATATAGGGTCCAAGAACTCACCATGTTTTGCAGAATGCCTTTGTAGGAAATCTGTATTTGTTTTTCTTCATCTCATTACCAGGTCATCTATAAATAAGGAAGATGAGATTATTAATGTAATCAACTTGATTCCAATGCTTTTCTAGTTTTTATCTTTGCCTAGTCCTAAATAGATTATATTCTAGAATATAATGTGTAGATGTGTCACACTCAACCCTTGAAGATTACAACTATATAATTGCAACTCTTACACAGAGTGTGATAATGTACCTATCCATAGTCATGAATGCCAGATCATCTGAGCACCCATCGGCTTTGGTAGGGTCTAATAAAACTATAAATCATGGTTGCATTCAACTTAAAAATGACACACCATACATTTAAGATACCAAATATATGGATTGAAGTCTTGTAAGTTATAGTTTTAGCCATAGTTGATGCAACCTGGCCCAAATATCAATTTAACATACAATCAGCTGTAATGCAGTTGCTTTGCAGACAGATATATAAAAAAATAACTTCACATGTGTACAGTTTTAGTGGCTATTGTGGTATAATTTACTAAAATTGCTATGAAGAATTTTAAACTACTTATAAATATAAAATGAATGAACTTACCTAGTGACAAATTCATCACTATTAATTTTGATAAATAGATCTGTGAACAAAAGAAAAATTGATTAAAAAACATATTAAACACTATGATGAACTATTCTATCAGCAATTAATTTTCAGCAATGTGGTAAATCTTTAATCACTGAGGATCATACGAACGAGACTATAATTATACTTCATCATATTAATTATATTTTTAACCCTTATGTTAGTAACCGGGTACCCGGGTACCCGCCGCGGTGTATCTGTGTGAATAGCTTACAGCAAGTTCAATATTTCATATTAAGCTCTCAAATCGTCATTTTTCAACTTAAAAGAAAGCTAGTTGTGAGTTCATTAAATTAATTTATTCATTTACTTATTTATTTTTTTAAGCTTAAACTCCAGCCATCGCCCCATTAGCAACCGGGTACCCGGGTACCCACTGTGGAAAGCATAGGAAATAAATTGAATAAAATTTATTTCTATGCATGCAACTAAATTTTATTAAAAAATATGACACTTTTTTATAATTAATGACATTGAACACATTGTACACGATTAACTGAGTGCTCGTCACATACAGGTTGGTGACAATTGGCACAAGCCTTGCGTGTCTTTCGCCGTCATCTTATTGGCAAAGCATTGCAGACATGGCAAGATCCTATGACTATTTTCCTTCCGGTTTTATCTTTTGGAGTCTCTGGACCAGGATTTACCACGACTGTTTCTCTCAGTGCATGGCGTAAAATACTCTGAATGGCAATCTTTGTTGAAAAATGGCGCATTATTTGTGGATTCGTGGTACGATGTTCAATCATCGGCAATGCTAGTTCTTCACTTAGCTTACGCATAAATTGACGACGTTCTGTCGTTTTTTTGGCAATCATTTTATTATTTTCATAATAAATTATATATGACGCAAGTGAAGAAATGTCTAGCATGTTGAAAAACATTGCCATTGGCCATCTCGAAGATCGTCGTTGACTGGTGTATCTCCGCACCATTTGGTCCATTGTGTCGACGCCAGCTTTATATTTATTATAGAAATTTATTATTTCTGGTTTTTTTAGCGTCATCACCAACTGATGCATTTGAATGCATTGTAGACATCAGAATAACAGCTTTATTTTTTTTAGGAACGTAGAACACATGGTAACCTTTTCGTGAAATCCAAAAACTGTCGAACACTGCTCCCGTGTCTTATTTTGTTGTTATATTTTTTTTTCTTTATATTTTCACTCACTATTTACTCACTATTATAAGAAAAAAAATATTTTGGTTTTTTTTTAAATAAAATAAACTAAATTATAAATACTCAGAATTGTGGGTACCCGGGTACCCGGTTGCTAAAAGACGTCGGTAAAGTTGGTTACTAACATAAGGGTTAAATTAGCATGGCAGTATGTTCATTATGGCCATTTATATAGTTTGAAAACTTCTCACAATTATAATTACATATTATAAAGAAAACAAAATCTTTAATATCCTTGCTGGCGAGGTTATAAACATACCTGATAGCATGCATCATTATTAATTCAGCAGCCATTGTGTCATTCCTTAACCTGTAACAATAGTTATTATTACTTTCTGCCTGAATATCCATTGCATTAAGATTTCTAGAATTAAAAGTTCAGTTTTGATCAATCATCAAATAATCAGTTAGGGGCGATACAAATATACATCACATAAATATAATTACATTTCTATTCATTTTAGGTTTATTTAGTAAGATTATTGCCCATGTGCACATAATCAACAAATTTTAAGATAAACTATCTGAACCATGCTTGCATAGTACTGTTTAATACAAGCATGGGATCATAGGTTAGTTAACATTTATATACTAATATTGTTCAACAACCAATAAAATTTCATAGAACTTACTCAATGCAGTAAAATTTGTTTCAGACACCCATCACAGCAGTTCACCTAGGAACAGTAAATGAGAAACTTTTGTATTAACGTGTTATTATACAAATAAATATATTTTGTGTTTCAAAATGTTTGTCACACTCAACCCTTGGAGATGGAGCTATGAAGTTGCAACTCTTACACGGAGTGTGATAATGTACCTATCCATAGTCATGAATGCCAGATAAACTAGCACACATCGGCTTTGGTAGGGTCATTTGAATTTAAGACACAGCTTGATAGCATTTGTTATTTGAAATTAACAGAGCATTTTATGAAAACAGGTAATTACTTGAAAAATGTTTTTGTAGATCCTTAACTAAACCAAAGTCTAACAATCTTAGTTATAACAAGACCCTAAATTCATCACATGGACATGAAAGTAAGGTTATGAATTTTAAACTGGAATAATCTATGGGTGCTTAGCAAAGCATTTTAAAATTTAATGTTTTAATTGTACCAGATATGATGACTGATTGATGATAATTTTCACATGAATTTAACAGACAAAATAATTGTATAATGACTAACCTTGCATAGTGTGGCAGCTATATGCACAGCTAACTGAAACATAAAAAAAATTAAGTAAAGAAAAAACACCACCTGTTCTAAATCACTCAAAAACTCACCTATTACCGTGTTCTAGGACAGTTAAATTAGGACTAACAAAACACAATAACTAGCTAAAAAGTAATTCTTTATTTTGATCTGTCCCAGTCACACAATAACTTCTCAGACACAAAAGAATTACTTCTTCGCAGGCTTTTTGCTGTCGGCTTTCTTGGTACGCAGCTTCTTGGCGGGAGTTTTGGGAATCTTCTTCTTGCCGAAGGTGCCGGCGCGCGCTGCCTTAACCTTCAAGCTTTTGAACACAGCTGTCCTCGCGCGATTCCTCTTCACGCGCGCCGACGTTAACTTGAACCTGTCGTAGTCAGTCATCTGAGCGCGTTTCTCTTTGTTGGCAAGCTTCTGTGCCCATTGACTTTCAGCCCATTTCTCATTGAGTTGGGCTTCTGTCCACGCTTTCCTCACCACACGTGTTGGCGCTGTGAATGGGTACTTCAGGCGGAATTTTGTTAAGTGAAGCTGGTTGAGGCGGATCTGTTGACGAGAGACGCCGCTGCCGGGTCCGTCGATGAGGGCGCGGGTTTGATCGATGACATCAACCACGCTCACTAACTTTCCTTTAAGAGGACCGTCCGCCACCAGGGCGACGCGCCCCGGCTCTACGTATCGCGCGAAAGGCATGACGTTCTGAAATAAAATGACAGGTTATTACTTACGTTTACAAAGGCAAAAACGTGAATGTTGATTTCGTTGACACTATCACAACACCGCCAATAAAGAATATAAACTTAAAATATTTCGTAACACACACTGAACACTATGTTAGAAAAGCGTCGAGTTGTTCATATCAAAATAATAGTTGCAAAATATCATGATTTAGGTGGATGAAAATAAGCTAACCTTTCAACGTCTTAACACAAACAATTCACTCACGAAAAGAATTTCCGTTCGCATTTGTCACTTTGACAACACTTTAAATAGTGTTGCCATGTTCTTCCACAACCGGTTCAACTTATACATGTAACATTGACCCAGTCTGTGTAATTGATTTTTCATTCATAATAAATACATAATTACATATGCTTCTATTTTGTCATGTTGCCGTTAAAGGCTTTAATAAAATAAGGTCTAAAAACGTAGTCTGGGGAGGAACCAATTTTATATGCGATTGGTACGCGAACTCAATCATTTTCTAATTTACTACTGTATAAGGTATTAAATTATAGTTGCTAAGTAATAAATTGTGTAAAAAGTGTCTAAAAGTGGGTCTGATTAAAAGTATAAGTGGGTCAAAGTAATTTTATGCGAAGGAAACACACTTCTTCACATAATGAAAAATGGCGGGCTATTCGAATGAATATAACTGGTTGCTACGCAACTTCAAACAACAACAATTTGAGCCAAAAGTTTTGGGTCGTATTTTGGAATTCTATGGTTTTATGGTATTCAATGTCGTGTTTTATGAATTTCGCAAGAATATAAAATGAGATTAAAATATTCCAAAACTCTTTTAGAAGCACAAGTATATAATTCAATAAAATTTGATTTTAATAATTATTTATTTTTCATTAGAATTATTTAACTATTATTTTTATAGGATTATGAGAGTCCTATTGCTGATATTTGCTGGTCGCCAAATAATGTAAAACTAGCGATTGCCACATGTGAGAGGGTTGTACTATTATTTGACCGTGATGGAGTACGAAGAGACAAATTTTCAACGAAACCAGCTGATGCAAGTGCTGGCAAAAAGTCTTACGTTATAACAGGTAAAGCAATGCTAAAAGTTATCTTTTTATTAAAGTTTTAGTGTTATTAATAAGTATAAATTTTAGACGGTGGGAATACCAGATAGTAGATACCCTTTTGCTCTAGCATTATGCTGCGGGCATAACATCAACAGAACAAATGATATACATGCTTTTGCTGACGGATGTTCAACCATAGTGATTGGCAGAGGCGACACTTGTGCGGAGCGATAATCACAGTTTTAGTTTATTTTTGTCCTACCATATAATAAGGGTTAAGCCCATACTTATTGGCTACAAATTCAAGGCGAACCTATGTAACAGGTTCAAAATCCAAAAGATGTCACATTTGGTGTGCCCGACATTAGAATTTTGAACCTTATGAGCTTTCATTTCATTTCATTCGTAAAGCATATTTGGCGCCTCGCGTCTAATTATTTTTTTATTGCAATGATGGCGTAACGAGCATGCCGTTCGCCTGATCATGAATAGAAGCAAAACCAAACAACACCTTAAATTACAAAGCAAAGGTGGACATTCCATTACGTTCACCATCAAAAGACATAAGATAAGTCTCAATATGTCCAGTAGTTAATCTGGCTACAATGTCCTTCAAACGGAAATAAAACAGTGCATTTACACTGCTGTTTGGCGGGAGAAATAGACATTGCGGTGGTATTTACCCAGGCGGCCTCAAACATGTGTGAGAACAACCACAAGAATTAGACGTTGAAATGTATGTTTATCAAATAATTACATTAAATGAAAGATGGTAAAATTAAAATATTGATGAAGTAAAATTACAATTAAATACAGGTTTGTCGTTCAGCGAGAACTCGGAGCTGCTGGGTGTTGCGCAAAGTGACAACATGGTGTTCGTGTACCGAGTCGGAGCCGACTGGAGCGGCAAGAAAGTCATCTGCAACAAGTTCCCGCTCACTGGAGTGCCCATGCGGCTGCTACCCGCCGAGACTGGCTTCTTTACTGGCACAAGTGACGGAAAAATAAGGTCATAATTACTATATCTTGCCTATAATTTGTTTTTAAACAAGCTTTGAAGTTTAGCGTTTAAATGACTTATAGCCAACTATTAAAAATGTGTCGTATCTACGTCGCGTCGTTTGCATTTGCACTCTATTCACAGACTTGCACTTCAAGGAACATCACGCCATAGAGTTTATAGAGTTAAAATAGTAGGTCAGGAAAAAAAACATATGTTGCGAAAGTACCGCGTGTAATTGAGAAGGAGGTCCGAGGCGGGTAAACGACATCGATTGATATGGGTAAACGACTGCCGCGTCGAGTGGTTGTACTCGTAGCTTACAAGAATTCGATCACGGTTTTCCTTGCTTATTGTAAGAGGTGACTTGGTGGTGAGGAGGTTGCCGTCGACACACACACACACACACATACCAATCGCAGGCGCATCTGCGGTGCGGAGGGTCGGGTGCGGGGCGCAGGCCCCCACAGGACGGACGAGGCGAGGTGGTCATCTAATTGGGGTCGGGAAGGGCTGTTTACAAGTCGATGTAAGCTGGCTGTAACATAGGTGCAGTGTGCACAGAAATCGTCGCGCGCTGTGTATGAAAACCGAAGATCGCGGCATACCCGTGCGACCTATCTCGAGGGAGCCGGAATCTCGTACACAGTAATTTATCATTTAACTTGGATTCCGTTTCAATATCACGTGATGTAGGTTGTTGGACTGCAAGAGCAACAAGAGTTCGAGTTTGTGGGCGGCGGGCGCTTGCTGCGTGTCGCTGGCGGGCGCGGGCTGTGCGGGGCGGGCGGGGGGCGCGTCCGTCGCGCTGGCGTCGGGCCACGCGGACGGCACGCTGTACCTGGGCGGGAGGCTGCTGCTGCGGTACGCGCTGCCGCCCACCGCGCTAGTGCTGCTGCAAACATACGTCAGTACTCTGTACTTATACACTAGTTACCATATGCATTGCGGTGTAACACCGTTGTAGTAGTGCGTAAGGGGTATGAACGTAAATTCATATAGGAGTTACCCTTTCATCCTTGTATTACGGTGTTACCCCAATGCACCTAACTCACAGTTTTTGCTATAATAATAATTTAAACTCTTGTACCTTAGAGTATTTATAAATAAAAGGGTACACACTATTATTTTAGGAAAAAATGGATTTACCACCCAAATAAGACCATGGGAAAATTAAAAAAATATGACACGTTTTTTTTGCAACATTTTCTATTGTATTGTGTCTGAAGTCCTTTAAACTACCATCCGGCTTCGTTTTCGGTAGCAGTCTTGATATACCCCGTATATCTTATGTTTAGTAGTTGACTTTCTGTGTGTTTCTGTGATATAGGTAGTTGATGATGATGGGCACTTCATGGTTTCTGGGATAGCGGGCAGCATCCAATACATAGCTGTACAAATACTCGAGAAGGCTACACGAAGTAGTACATCTTCAGTACATGAAGTCTTCTTGGCAGAAATAATATTCTAATATAGGCTTTAGAGATTTTATGACCATTTCGTATTTGGGACGTTTTGCTACTTCAATTTAAGTAATGAATGTAGCAAAATTTTTATTAGCGTCACAATCCTTACTTAAATTTCCTTACTGAAAATTGTAAGTAACGTGAGTATTTGAAGTAGAATCTGATAGTTAGGTATATGCAGTTGATAGTGGGTTCGTGCGACGGGCGCGTGGCGGTGTACGAGGCGCAGCGCGGCTCGCTGCTGCGGAGCGTGGAGCCGCAGCTGCCGCCGGACGCCAGGGACCTCATCTGCGCCGCGCCCAGCCCCTCGGGACAGGTCGTTATTGGCATCATTAATCATTATTTGACCCACATATTTTGTAGGGCTTGTTCAATGTGGACGTGTCATGGTATGAATTTTTTTCCAAGAATAATTAGAAATTAATGTGTGTCATTGGATTTATCAAAAACTTTCAAGTTATAGAAGACCACTTTTTCATAATGGGGGTTGACATAATATGTGGGTAGTACCACAGTATTTTTCACAAATTGGTTGAAATTTAAAGACGGAGTTCAGTTTATAGGATATATTGATTTACCTGAATGAGGTTAAGTCTTGTATTGTTTCTTATATCCACGTCTCTTGACTTATATTTAACACAGGGAGACAGGAGTACGTGTGCGTCTGTATCATGCATGCGTGTGTTGTGTATATCCAGAGCATAGCATTCGGCGTGTTGAACGGTTGCCTGGTGGGCGAGGTGAAGGAGTCCGGCGCGGTGGAGTTGTCGCTGGTGAGCGTGCCGTGCCTGTACGCGGCGCGCGCGCTCGCCTGGAGCGCTGACGGAACCAAGCTCGCCGTCGCATCGCAGGCCGGCGCCGTCATACAACTCGAGGCTGTGTTGAGGCATGTAGTTAATATTATCCTGATACCAGTATACCACAGAGACCGTCATGAGAATTTGTGAAGTATGCTCGTCAATCAAAAGACCAGCGTGGTCGACTATAGCTTAAGACCTCTTAATCGAACTTGGGATTGTAGATGAGCTCTGTGCTTTGCAATTGGTGTTGTATCTATATAAGATGATAAGTATTTCATTTGTATTGTTTTGCCTTTTTAATCTTCTAAACCAGCAGCTATTTATAACTTCTGATTAAATGTTTATGAGATTAGAAACAACATAAATGTTTTGTATAAAATGTTATTGCATGAATAATTTTGTTAGGTGAGTCATTGTGTCTGTAGTCTCTAAAACCACCCGGCTTAGTTTTCGATAGCAGACTTGATATATCCTGTATAAAGCGTTAATAAAAATAATAACAAAACTATAGAGTATGTGATGGTGTGTCCGCAGACGCTGGGTGTGGCGCGAGGCGGTGGAGGTGCAGCACGTGAGCGCGCGCCAGCTGCTGCTGTCGCGCGTGGCGGGGGACGCGCCGCCGCTCACCGTCAGAACCAACCACGCGCCCGACATATACAACGTGCGGTTTATCGGTAACACCTGCCTTCATACTTACTAATATACATGATGAATGGCGAGACGAGCAAGCCGTTCGCCTGATGGTAAGCGATACGATTATAAATAGTAGCAAAATTCCACTGCGCTCGCCATCTTGAGACATAAGATGTTAAGTCTCAATATTATGTCCAGTAGTTACTCTGACTACAATGTTCTTCAATCCGAAACACAACAATGCATTTACACTGATGTTTCACGGAAGAAATAGACGTTGCAGTTTTATCTACCCAGATGGCCTCTCACATATGAGAGACCTTCCACCAGTATATGTATTACGTCTGCTTCTCAGCAAAAATGCCTACAAAAATGTCGCTTTTCTGTTGCCGTGAACGCCTGCGGAAAGATCAATTGTATTGACAGAAGTCACGTGACCGCCAAATGTCATTTCTATACCTTTTTCGGAAGTGTTGACGTTAACAGAAAAGTGACATTTGTCTAGGGACCCAGATCACTTGATGGTAAGTGACCACTGTCGGCCATGAACACCCAAGGCGCTTGGATCATAGCTGTGTTGGTGAGATCATAAATCGGGAAGAGACAAAGAAGGCAAAAATAATAGGAAGAGGAAAGGACATCCGGAAAACTCACTCACTGAACGAAACACGACAGCATAGCTGTCACTTTAAGTCGATCTCCTGTAAGACAATGGTACCGCCCCGAACGAGCCTGTCGATGTATGCTGTATGAATGTAGTCATGAATGAAAACAGAGTGATTCTACCACTTTTAAATTATGAAACAAGGTTCTTCCATTTGTCTGTCTTTGATTTGTAAAGAGAATTAATGCGATTCGATTTTAGGTTACATGCTGTAGAGAGATTTGTGTTATTAATTGATTAATATTATTGATTTACTGGGTGATATCAACTTTTCCACTAATTGATTATTATTAAAAGCAATTCAATCTGTTAAAGTATCTATGACAATAATTAAACGATGTCTACTATTCATATTTCTCGATTTAATTTTGATATTTTTCCATAGTTTTAACAGAGTGATCAATTATATTGTTTTCAAAACATCCAAATTGATTCACGCTATCATGAAAAATGAATATCACTATTCAATCGTTTTGTAAATATTAGTATTTTAACTGGATATTTTTCACGCTGAATTTCAATATGAGTGTTTTGAAAAAACATAACGAGTAATATTACTTGATTGACCGATCAAATATTTTGGTAGGCTAACTGACTTTCATTAATCAAATAATAAATCATTGTGCGTTCGTCCAAAAAACACAGAAATTTAAAGAGATGATAAATTGCCAGTTGTCACGTCATAATATCTAGCATTAATTTGTCATGTATAAATGACAAACTATAAAAATGATCTGCTGATGAATAAATATTGGATGTTTTTTAGCTTTCCCAGTCTGATATTTATAATGGGTTAATTGTTTTAAAAATAATATCGAATAAATACTATGTTTATTTGCACATAAATCAACAAGTATTTTAAAACTATTACTTGAAACAATATTTTCTGCTACATGGTTTCAATGCAATTTAATGGAAGCTATGTGTAGTGCTTAAAGAATCATTTTACATCTAAATAGTAATGTTGGAAGGAAATTAACAAAGGTTACGTAAACGATGGAATAGTCGGTAGTCATGAACCGCAATCATTTTACACCCCCTTCCTGTTGTCACCCTTAACAGATTACAGCTGTGCCCTATGAGGTCTGTCGTCGCTGCTTACTCTCATGAGAAGCACATGTTCATCCTAATTTTTTTTCCATTCTTTGCATTACCCCATTAATTCTATTTTAAATTAATCTAGTCCATGTTAAGGTTGCCTGGAAGATTTGTTTTCTTATTGTTTCTTTTGTATAAATGTTGGCGGATAAGAAAGTGTATATAAATAAATGTGAAAATGTATGAATATGTTTCAGGTAACGACTGGTACGCGGTGTGCCGGACCAGCAGCACATTGATATTGTGCGACATTGCACGAGGCTTGACGAGCGAGGTAATAAAATAAAATAAAATCATAAACATATCACAAACACACCTACTATTTACTCAGCTTAAATTTTGCTCACTTTATAATATGGTTTAGTTCATAGTTTATGTGTACTCTGTTTGGGAAATTCCCATAACCGAGATTTGGTTACACACACATAATATTTTGTAAACGTACATAAAATCATGACTTTTCTCCAGAAGAGGTAGGTGGACCATCGTGATTGCCCGTCGTGGAGAGAGGACATAAAATGATTTAGATTAATTGTTATATCCCCTCTACCATAAGCCATCGTGATGGTTCACTATGATGATCCCATCATCATCATTGAGGGCGTAGTGGTATCTTATAGCGCGTGCGATGATCTTGAAATGGCGTCTGTGTCGGTTTTTCCGGCGCACATCAAAGGTAGTGGGTGATCATGAATGAATGTCGTTATCTTGTAGTTGCGTTTCCATCATTCGTATGGCCATTGATGGCCAACTCGCTGGCCTATCTATGTAGAGGGGCAATAAAATATACAAAATGTTTTGTATTGGGTGCTAATCGCTGCTCGTATTGTACATACATACGTAATACGTGCAGATACCGTGGAGCGGCGGCGGCGAGCGCGTGTACGCGGCGGTGGGCGGCGCGTGCCTCATCCACCGCGCCGGGGAACTCAGCGTCGTCGAGTACGGACTAGACAAAGTACTGCACACGGTGAGTTTGTATTCAAACACCATGTATATTTACTCAGTCACTTGCTATCATCTCAATTGTGTTGTGGTGTTTGTGAGACCGAAAAGTTCCTCGTAGTTCTTGATTGCTCTTCAGTTTTTATTACATTGCACATAAAATATGTATCCGGTAGCAGGCATAATCGATGCAAACATACATCGACGACGAACGGCACGTCGAGTGATGGTTACGATGTGCCGAGAGGAATGTAACATTTTGTGGAGTATCTAGGCACATTAGTGAAGTATTGTTCATAGAGTAACCCCCTAGTACGTAAGCGGCTGGCCGGTGGCAAAATCCCTTGCCAATCTGTCTTGGTGTGCGTAGGCTTTTGACATTCATGTGATACTTATGTTTGAGACCTCAGGCCGTTGCCCAAAGGCGCTTTCCCGCATCGAATGATGTACATATTTATTTAAAAGTAGTTTTAGTTCTTGGGTTTGTATTATTTTTGAACAGCTTGATGATCTAACCAATAACAAACATGGCTATTTTCATCAGGTGCGTACTGAGCGCGTGAACCCGCACGTGCTGAGCGTGCGCATCAACGAGGGCGGCGCCGGACACGACGTACATGGTGTGGACTGCAAGTACCTCGCGTACCTGCTCGACAGGCAGACCATCGCTGTTGTCGATCTGGTTACGGGTCAGTAATGATGACTTAAATTCTTAGTTGGTGTTTCACTTAAATCCTACTACTATTATAAATGCGAAAGTTTCTGTGTTTGTTACCTTTTCACTCTCAAACTGCTGGCCCAATTTTGATGAAATTTACCATGATACTAGCTGATACTCGGAATTAACACATAGGCCACAGGATAAAAAATCCTGTTAAAATGTAAATTTCCCGTGGCATGAATCTGGAATTCTAATGTATATACACATATTTGCTACAATTTCAAATTTAATGGGACGGGAGAGGGACAGAATTGCATGCTTTTCGTCATGGAAGGGAATAATACGGGACAGAAAGAAATATAATGGGATTGGACGGGACGGAAAAAGCAATATAGTCGATGACGGTCCGATTAAGTTTAAATATGAAACAGTTAGAATGCGAAATAAAATGTTGTCTATGAGGTACTGGACTCCAAAATTATCTGCACCTGGGCGAAACCAGGCCGGACCGCTAGTAAGCTTATTAGTGGTGAATGAAAAATACTTGCTTCGTACCAGCATTGTTGGTTTGGTTTCAATTAGTTCATAAATTATAGCAACAATGTAGCATCTAAAGAAAGGATATCGTCTACGGCATCAACGCTATGAACTGATTCCACAAAAGCTGTGTTTATCTGGGCACAACATTGTTTATTTGGTAGTATCAAAATGAGTTTGGTTTAATATGAACAATATCCCCTCCCGCGTTGGGCCAATCTAAATGGTGAAAATCGCGAATTACTCAATTTGTAGTAGCATTTTTTGTGCACGTCAGCGCATTGACCCGCGATTACTTAAGGCCATATTTATATATTCTCGACATAAAGTTGATTGTTTTGGGTATAACACTAAGATTTATTAACTCCTGCATTATATGCACGCAGGCGTGCAGGTGGGTCAGTGGTGGCACGAGGCGCGCGTGGACTGGCTGGAGCTGAACGAGAGCGGGCGCCTGCTGCTGCTGCGGGACACGCGCCGCCGCCTCGCGCTGCTCACGCTGCCGGAGGGAAACAAGGTATATCACCATGACTATCCTCACTCCTGACACAAAAATATTGTGCAATTGGATTCTTAAGTAATAGGATACCACTTTTGTCTTATTTTGCTACATAGTATGCAAATATTATATCATCTGGAGTTGTATACTATATGGACCTTGTAGAAAAGAAGAACTTCCGTGCTTTCCCGCGTTTTTACCATACCTATTACTGGAGTCAAGTTTAAAAGCTCACATAATAGGTTACATTTAAATGTAAAACTGATTTAATCCGTGGTGCTTTACATCTGGTTTCTCCGGCTGTAAAAGTCTTTTTGCGAGGTTATTTACCTCTTTAGTTCACTTTGGTACGGAGGGACGTGGACAATAATTTATTGCCAACTCCTCCTATTAATTTAACTTTCTGATTAATTTCGCTGCGGGTTAAAGACTAGTTAGACATTTTCGGAGAATCGCCGAGCTTCAGTGGTCGGTGTCATAACATTGCGTGCTACTGTTGATCCTGGCTCACAGGAGTTACATTGATGGGTGTGAGAGCGGGACAGTGTTTGACTTATTTTTAAAAATAGTCTAGGTTTGCAACGGTTCGTAAAAAATTGTACGTTTGCTGTTCTTGATGCTTTTGCTGTATCGATTCTAGGAGATCATAGCGAGCGGAGTTGGATTTGTGCAATGGATTGAAAACAGCGATGCTGTTGTTGCACAGACACCGACCCATCTTCTCGTTTGGTTAGTATTTTATTTTCATTATTTTATATTATAGTGCTTGTAATAAGTGCAAGGGCGGATCCAGCTTTTACGCCGGGGGGATGGGGGGGGGGGGTCACATTATAGTTCAATTCGTAATCATGAGTTTTTAAAGTTTGTTACAGACGTGATTTGTGAACACACACATACTTTTTGACTTCATTTATCGACATAAAGAATTAAATGTGTTTATAAATTTTATCAACAAGATAATTAATAAATTTTGACAATCTGGGGCCAGCCCAGGGAGGGTCATGACCCCCAGTGGCGGCTTCCAACATGTTCACGATGGTTGCGGGTTGAAATCCCAGGGCACACATCTGACTTTTATCCGCATTAGCCTGATGGTGTTGCACATTAAGTTGCACGTTATTTTACGCGTAGTGTTGCACGTGCGGTGTGCGGTTGCAGGTACAGCGCGTGGGAGGCGGGCAGCGTGGAGCTGTGCGAGTGCGGCGGCGGCGCGGCCGTGCAGGTGAGCGCGCGCCGCGTGCTGCTGCAGGGAGCGCACGTGCCATACGTGCAGCTCGACGAACACAGACTCGCGTTCAGTAAGCTACAAGTTATATCCATTCTGATTCAATGTAATTCGGGTCGAAGAAAAACTAACATCCCTAAAAAAACTTGTTTCACTTTTTTGCTCGATGTCAAGTTGTGGAATGGTAAGTGTATTATTATTGGGGGAACCATATGTTCAGCAGTGGACTTCCTGTGGCTGACATGATGAAGTGTATAAGCAGGATGGTTTGTGAATCACTTGTTATACCTGTCCGTCAGAATAAATTACTGGAAACAGCTATCCTTATACCAGATATTTTCACTTGCTCCGGTTTGAAGATATAGATTTTTGTGATGGATTTTTTTGCACCAAGAAGTCCTTATGGTTCAGAGTAGCTTTAAATTTTATCAGCAGGTTTATTTTCCAGATAATGCTCTTCGCAGCGGCGATTTGTCGGCTTGCGCGTCGTACCTTGAGAGTGTGGGGAGCGGCGCGGACGTGGCGCCGCTCTGGAGGCAGCTTGCTGAACGAGCTCTGCAGAACGAAGATGTTCAAGTAAATCTGTATCAGCCCATATACGTCCCACTGCAGGGCACGGGCCTCCTCTACAATCGAGAGTACGATTGAGAGTGGTTAGGCCATATAGTCCACCACGCTGGCCTAGTGCGGGTTGGTGGACTTACATACCATAGAAATTTTAGAAATCGCTATGGTATGCAGGTTTCCTCACGATGTTTTCCTTCACCGTTTTAGTGCGTGGTGATTGACTATCAATACACACATGACTCCGAAAAGTCAGAGGTGTGCCCTGGGATTCGAACCCGCGACCACCGTGAACATGTTGACAGTCGCGTCTAGTCCGTTTACCAACAGGCCACCACGCACTTCAAAAGTAAAACACATTTCTATTGTTATTCTTTTGTATTATGTTATTTTAACGATAGCCTGCTATCGAATCTTTTCGATATCCATTTGTCTGAGACGCCAGCTTTAAAACGCATGATTGCGGAGATTCCCGCCTCGACTCTAATATTTATTTAGTGGAAATATTTTTATTTGTAGCTGGCTGCTAAGTGTTATCGCGAAGTGGGTGACGAAGCTCGCACGTTTTATTTGGACAAAACAGTGCAGTTGGCAGCTGCTGAAGGCGACGGAGATGTTACTGCTGGTAATATATTTTGTTTATGTTAATGGCATTGAATCTTGAATACTAATAAAAATATATATATTTGTAACATGCATAATAAGACATGCATGTCCACATGATATATCAATCACGATACTGCAACTAACCAATCATTTGTGACTGATGAAATGATTGTTGGCAGGTCTGCACAGCGCAGTGATGCGAGCTCGCCTGGCGATATTCGCGGGCAAGTTGTCTGCGGCGGAGGAGTGCTACGTGAAGCGAGCGGCGCGCGCCGACCTCGCCATACAGATGTACAAGCAGTTCAACCGCTGGACCGACGCCATCGCCGTCGCCGAGAAGGCAGAACGCGCCTCCGTGCCCATACTCAAGCAGCAGTACATGGACTATCTCATGTCCACTGGTGAGGACTTATATCTATAGTTTTAGTTTTCAGAAGGTTTGGTGATTGGTGAAATTTAATAAAAGATGACCAGGTGACATTATAGTATATTTCTGTGACATATCAACAGTCAACTGATTAAATGAACAATAGTACAAACACGTTCAATAATATGTTCCTATTAGAGCGTTTCCACTAATGTGGATGTGGGTATATTTTGACATGTCATCACAGATTTGTTGAACGTAACCAATACTACTCCTAATAGGTGCTAATGGTCGCGGTCGATAGGACATGCAGTAATTGGTGTGACGAAGTTAAATCCTCAACTAAATTACTTTGAGTGTATTTTTTTTAAACTGGCCCGGCATCGTGACAACAGTCAACACTGCACCTGATGGTAAGCGCGATTCCTGTCCGAAGAGTATCGAGTGGCCTCAGACGACAGTCCCAAGACATTCGATACAATTATGCCGGCCTGTTGAGATGACTCTTCACACTACTGCGGAAGGACCCGGGATCATAGGAAGGAGGGAACACGAGTGACGGCAAACAATTCTACAGCTTGAGACATGACCTTGGCCCCCGAGCTACTGCAGTCCCTACCAACCTGCCCTTCCATGACTGCAGTATCTACTCCTACAGGCCATAATTTCTTTTCCCATTATATTTTTCACGCACAAACCCTATTTCCTTTCCCCGGTTGATGATGGGCATTAGCGTCATTAACGCGAGTCCCCTCCTGCGCTCGCCAATTCGTCTGCTAAGCGTGGCGAGTATTGGCATATACCTCTTAATGACGACACATAAATTCCAACAGGTCAATATGGAGATCCTTGGGGGAGGCGTATCATCAGTGGACTTGGAATGATGATGATGATGATTTATTGTTGAGACTTGAGTACTTGTGTGTTGATATCCGTATGTCCGTGCATCAGGTAGGCTGGGCGAGGCGGGCGCGGCGCTGGCGGCGGCTGGTGATGTTACTGGCGCGGTGCGCACGTGGCTGCGCGGCGGGAGGGCGCGGCGCGCGGCCGCACTGCTGCTGCAGCACCCGCACCTGCTGCGCGACGCTGATGTAGTGGACGCTGTGCACAACCAACTCATACAGGCGAGTGCTATCCATGGGACCAAGCATTATAGATTCTTATTATTATGAAGACTTGATGTTTTCATAATAATAAGAATTAATTTATGAAGACATCAAGTCTTCATAATAATTACCACTAAATACATAAAAGTGGCGTAACAAAGGCATATGTTTAGAAATAGACTTCTCTATTTATTGATTTATTTAAAGCGTGTACACACCTGTAACGTAACATAGGAAAATAACACAAAACAAAAAAAATCGTACAAAAGGTCTCCCTACCGCTTCTCTAGCTCTCTCTAGATGCTGATGATGCATTTGCTACTATTGATTCGTGACCATGTTTAATAAAGCACTATTCGAAAAATGTGTACTTGAACAACATAGAGGTGATTGTTTTGGGTGATTAAATTTTTTGAAACTAAATCTGAACCTCCTAAATAAATGTAAGGAGTTTTGAGTGGTATGACGGCACAGGAAGAGTGGTGGGAGATGGCGGGCGAGCTGTCTGAGCGGAAGGGTGACTACCAGACCGCTGTGGAGTACTACGCAAAGGGACACAACTTCGCTAGAGCTGTGCAACTGGCGAGAGAGGTATTAATCTAGATAATATAATAGACATTGTATATTTATTGGTTTATGTAAACCACCTTAACTCCTTTATATACGGTGCTGTAGACATATACGTTTGCTGTACAGCTTTGATCCCTAGATTGAAATATTTAATGCAGTAGGAATACGATTTAATTCCATCCGTGAGAGGCCTAATTATGATATAATGGTATGTTGTAGTCGCTTACTGCGGTGTTAGGCATTCTAATCACAACATCATAGTCTGTTCCGATTGTGTCTATATTTTTGGGAGTTTCAACACATCTCCGCTCAACTCCGTATTCGTCTGAGCTTTAATAGAACTCCAATTTCACAATTACGGAATATATCTAGACTGCGACAACATATGAAGCCACGTGGTAGTTTTAATGACTTCAGACACAATTTAACTAAAAATTTTGCAAATAGTAACGAATTTATTTTATAATATTCGCCGTCGTATTTGGGTATAAAATACATAGTTTTTCCTAAAATAATAATGGGAAATTGTATTTTAAGAATGTAAAGATACTTTAGTATCCAAGTTTTTTTACATTATCCTTTTTTAATTACAATTTTCAAAAAAAAATAAAAACTTATGGATAATTACCACCAACAAAATCACATTCACAAGAAAAGAATTGCCAATTTGTTGTATAGTGTCACTGAAACTACCACCCGAGTTGTTTTAGTATCGCATTGTGTATACGCAGCGGTGCGCCGGGCTGGTGACGCGCGTGGAGCTGCAGTGGGGCCGCTGGCTGGTGAGCGCGCGGCAGGCGGGCGCCGCGGTACCGCACCTCATCGAGGCGGGCGACACGCGCGCCGCGCTCGCCGCCGCCATGCATGCGCACCACTACGACCGCGCGCTGCACATACTGCAGGTACATAGACTCATCATCATCTCAGCCACAGGAAGTCCACTGCTGAACATAGGCCTCCCCCAAGGATCTCCACAATGACCTGTTGGAAGCGGCCTGCATCCAGCGACTTCCTGCGACCTTAGTCAGATCGTCCGTCCACCTTGTAGGCGGGCGTCCGAGGTAGGTACATAGACTACGAGTAGTTTACTTTATCTACTTGCACGTCCACCTGTCAACATGCCAAATATCATTTTTATATACCCTATTTCTATTATATTAAGACTGTCATTATATTAATTTTGACAGGGCTGTAAAGAGGTTGGGATGCTAGAGTACCTATCACCCTTTGATCAAGTTACGCTAGATTATAAGTAACGGCCTTAAAAACGGCAAGAGAAATAAGAACACAAATAAGCGATTGCTCTTATTTGATTTGTGGTCCAAGCCTTAATAAATCTTAATTTAATTTATTGTTACATGAAGTTAGATTATAATTTAAGACGTTTTGCTACATCTCGTAGTTCGAAATTTAAATGTTTCAATAAAGTATAAGTGGTGGGCAAATCCAAGCGAAAGCCATAGATAATACACTATACATAACACTAAATCCCGGCATCCGGCGCTCTTTTGCACTAGCGTCGTCCGACCTAGGGCCGTCGTCCAACCACGCCCTACCCTATTATCGGCTCTGTATAGTTGCATTTGTAAGCTTGCTGCTGCTGATTCTGTGGTTGTATGATCTTCCATTATTATTCATAATCATTATATTTTGACAGGCGATCGACGATAAAGAATCTATAAAGACGGAATGTGAACAATTAGGTGACCACTTCATTTCTGTTCAAGTAAGTATACTTTTAAAACTGAATAATTTTATAAATCTATTTAGCATTTGTCCATCAAGGCCGACTACGTAAAATTTACAAGGCTTGTGACAGCCTTGATCTACGGCATTCTTTTTGAGAGACTACTGCCTAGTAGAGTACCTCAGAGTAGCAGTCTTCGTATTATATCCCGTATAATATATCTCTATTATAACAATCTGATAGGATTATTTAATATATAGATGCACAAGGGCGGATCGAGCTTTGACGGCAGGGGGGGGGGGTCATATAGTTCATGTCAGAACACTGAGTCCGATTTCAGCACTTCAATTCGTAATAATGACTTTTTAAAGTTTGTTACAGCCGTGATTTGTTTGATTGATTTGACACACACGTTTTTACTTTATGCAGGAGTGGGAGACGGCAGAGCGTCTGCTGACGTGGTGCGACATGAGCGCGCGGTGCGTGCGCGCCTACAACGCGGCGGGCCGCGTGGCGGACGGACTGCGCCTCGCCGCCGCCACGCTCTCCGAACAAGACACACAGGACATCTACATACCGCTGGCGCAGCAGTTGCGCAGTGAAGGACAGTACAAGAAGGCCGAGCAGATATACATTGGACTTGGCGAGCCTGATGAAGCCATCTCTATGTATAAGGTCAGTTGTTGTCGTTTCCTTGTTTCCACTTACAATAATTGCACCTGAATGTTTTATCAGCAACATTCTTCAGTCACCAATTATTAAATTCTTGAATATGACAAAAAAATATTGAAACTGTTCTTGGAATGAAAGTCTATAATCCCGCCGTTTTAGATGTTCATGGGCGGCAGTGCAGTTACCATAACGTTTCTTGTTTGCTCATTAGCCGGACCTCTTATATAAAAAGGGAGGCTTTTCTTAAAGTCCAGCAAGGCAGCCATGATCCTCAAATACTGCTGATGTTTTTATACAGCGATGATCATCATCATCATACGAATAATAATCAGGAGGTGCCTTGTGCCTTGTGTGTTTAGGAAGCGGGTCAGTACGAGGCGATGCTGCGGCTGGTGGCGTCGCACCGGCCGTCGCTGCTGGAGGCGACGCGGCGCCACGTGGCGCAGGCGCTGCACGCCTCCGGGGACCTGCGCGCCGCAGAAAACTACTATGTACAAGCAGGTTAGATGTCTCGTTGGAGATCTTGTTTCCGCTTTGTAGCTTGGGTATGTTTGGGCTTTTCTCCATTTTGATCTAGTTCTCCAAGTTTGTATGGTTAATAGGAGAGATTAAGAAGGTATGAGATATAGATATATTTGTGTGTTGAACGCATATTACAAACTACAAGTACCAAAACTGGTATGCTGGATCGATATGAGTATTAGCCCAGAAAGCAGGTAGCAAAATCATTATCAAAATAGGCAGCAGGATATGAGAAGAAAATTGTTGATGGTATAAATGTAAGTCGTGCGCCTTGACATATGAAGCCATTAAGTACACATGTTTGGTTTTAGCCGCGGCCGTTAAGCTAGTGGTAATACGAGTGAAAATCAATTTTCCATCCACCCATAAACCTACTAATGTAAGTTAACGACGTAAGAGTCCTAAACTAATGCCAACCTAATAGGACGCGCGGCCTCTTTACTTGCATTGGAAGGTATCCTTGCTGCCTGCTGATATACATCGATATGATTGTTGCAGGGGACTGGAAGAGTGCGATTCAGATGTACCGGTCGGCGGGGCAGTGGGAGGGCGCGGAGAGAGTGGCGCGTGCGCACGCACCTCCAGCCGTGCAGCAACAGGTCACTACTCTTTATTACACCGGAAATACTCTACTGTGTTATTGTGTTTTACCGCAATGACTATTTGGTTAGTTTCCAGCCACTATAATTAACTTTAGCATTGCCAAAATCCATGAGTGATGGTGATCCCCGTTCAGACAGAACTGGTGGTTGGTCACTCAAATGTGAGAGGTCACTCGTGCAGGTACCACCGCAATGTCTATTTCTCCCGCCAAATAGCAGTATAAATGTACTGTTGTATTGGATTTAAGGACATTGTCGCCAGAGTAACTACTGTACATATTGAGACTTAACATCTTATGTCTGAGGATGGCGAGCGCAGTGGAGTACCAAGCATTGCTTTGTAATTCATGGTACTGTTAGGCTTTGCTAGGGCTCCATGAGCGGCTGTTTCGCTTACCATCGGACGAATGGCATGCTCTTCTCACCATTAATTGCTATAAAAACAGACAAGTTGTTAGTTTATTTGATTCTGTGGGAATGGACATGTGGGGGTGGCATGAATAGGTTGTTATTTGCGCTGTGCGGCTAGGTGTTTATATACCATTGAGATATTATACACGTACTGGAGGGGACACTGCAAACAAAATGTTTGTAACAAAATTAACGGTACCGTACCGCTCCTTCTGTTTCTCTGTCTGTCACTCTCGCTTCACTGGATTCCCGTGCGTACAATACGCAGAGATTTTGTTCCCGATGTCCGCTCTAGTATAATACCTGAATGTTATATAGCGGCAGTATAGTGAGTGATGTGTGTACAGGTGGCGGTGCAGCACGCGGCGGCGCTGGGCGGCGCGGCGGGCGCGCGGCTGCTGGCGGCGCGCGGGCTCGCTGCCATCGGCGCCAAGTGGGCGCTGCAGGCGCAACGGTCTGTAATCTGTATACTAGTGCGTATTTTATTACATGTTGTATTAGTACTGGTGATTATATTGTGGTGGTGTAATGGAAGAAGAAGAACGCTGTTCTTAATATTGCAAAGATTTAAAATTGGCCTTATGAAGTTTCTGTGTTTGGGTTAGTAGATTTGATTGAACAAGTCATGGGGAGTTATTTTACCAGTCTATCCGTACATCCAGGTAGAATTAAAGGGCAATTCTCACATTCATAATGTCAAAAAACAAAGTCCAATTTCGGCTAGTAATATTTCAAGATTTTCAGAATGTTGTCTACATTATGAAAATTGCTCGAAGCAGGTGAATTCCATCAACATTTTTGGATATTAGGCATAACGAAGTGACTATCACATTCGACAGTAATTGCGATATGTTTAATAGCCCCTCTACACGATGGGCCAGCGTTGGACCAGCGAGTTGGACATCAATGGCCATGTGAATGATGGAAACGCAACTATGCGATGGCGACATTCAGTTGTGATCACCTACTTTTTGATGTGAGCCGGAAAATCCAACACCGACGCCATTTCACGACCATCGCACGCGCCATAAGCTATTAGACGCCATTGTGCCCTCTACTCGACGGGCTATCATAATGGACCATGGCGATGATGACCAGCGTGTAGAGGGGATATAAAATGTTTGTTTGAGTTCTATAGTCCGTATATGTAATGGCCACTACCGCAAATGTAGATCTGTGTGATGATGATGCATGCATGGTGTATGTCAGTTGGGACATCGCGATGGAGCTGAGCGCGCTGGGCGGCGGCGTGAGCAAGCGCGAGGTGTGGCGGCACGAGGCGGCGGCGCTGGCGGACGCGCAGCCCGACGCGGCCGAGGCAGCCTTCCTGCGCGCCGCCGCCCCGGACCACGCCGTGCGCATGTGGCTCAGCAAGGGACACCACCAGCGAGCGCTCGCCCTGGCTGACCAGCACGCGCCGCATATGGTACTGTACCAAGATACTTAGTCGTTATATTTTTAAGTGCTCTTTCCTTATTCTTCCTTGATATCAGTATGGTTTTTATACTATTAAATTGTTTTGCTTGTTATTTTAAAATCACTCATGTGCTAAATGATTAAACTTTTTGGAAAAAATTGGAAAATTCTTAGAAATCGTCTTTTAAAGAATAAATTTCACGTTGTTTATATACGTTTTAACAAAAGGTGATGAAGTATAGCAATGGTGTTGCAGGTGGAAGAGGTGTTGGTGGAGGGCGGGCGCGCGGCGGCGGAGCGCGGCGACCTGCAGCAGTTCGAGGCGCTCATGATCCGCGCCAACAGGCCCAGGGAGGTCGTGCAGCACTACAAGGAACTCGGTCAGATGTTTCAAATAATTGTATATTTTTTATAAGGTTGATATATAATACTGATTATATGCTAGTAATCAGTAAATCAAGGAGGTAACTTAAGACCGTGTGAGATAGAGACTCAATATGGATACAATTTGTTGCACCCTGGAGACATAGAACCTGAATGAATGATAAAATTGAATTCAAAGGAATATTCATTATCATTTTGTTTCATAATAATTATAGACAAAGAAAACGTAATATTTTGAAAAAAACATTTATTAAAATGGCCCAGCACCTACGAAGTAATAGTGGAGGTTTCCCTGTTATAGCTATACGTAATATTTGAAGAATAATTATTATGCACGCACAAGAACAAGTTGTGCGTGAGTATAACGTGTGTGTGTGTGTGCAGAGTTGTGGGAGGAGGCGGCGCGCGTGTCCCGCGAGTACCTGCCGGCGCAGTCGGAGGCGGTGCCGGCGGGCGTGCCGGCGCTGCTGGGCGCGGCGGCGCAGCACGCGGACGCGCAGCGCTGGGCGCCCGCCGTGCGCGTGCTGTGCGACGCCAGCGCCGCCGCCGCGCAGGCTGGTGCGCACAAGCTGGCCGAGCGAGCCGCGCTCAGAGCCGCCCGACTCGCGAGGGACCATCTGCACGCGCAGGAGCGACGCGATGCTGCGGACCTGCTCGCCGAGAGGTATGGTGTTATCTGAGTCGTAAAATTGTTGTCACATTATTGGCGTTCGTTCTGGACACATTCCGACTAATAAAAATTTGATAGGTTTGGCTGATACCTAATTGTGGAGTGTATGGTAGAAGATGTCCAACACGTTTTAGTGGAATGTGTACGGTGCAAATCACAACTTACTGAGGATACATCCTACAATTCATGTTGACAGAATCAACAGTAACCGAGCTTTTCCTTTATCCTGAGAAAACAGAGTCCTTTCAAATTTATATCTATACTGTTTTGGGGATAACATATTAATAAGTATGTACCAAACTGCCCTAAATGTAAGGGAAGTGAAATTGTTATTATTGATAAAACTTCCTCAAGGAGTGGAACAAAAAAATCGAATGTTCTGTGAAAAATCTATTCAAAGAAACCATTATCGAGAAACGCTACCTAAATTGAAAATAACCATACCAAACACTATTTTTAAAGCTTATTTTTCTATAAACATTTAAATTACAACAAATACTTATGTGCGACAGATTCGCCGCTATTGGCCAAACTGATATCGGTGAACAGCTTCGAGCAGCTCTCACTGAAAGTTATGCCGATGACGACGAAGCACCACCAGGTAAAACTTGCTTTTCGTACATTTATGCATACCATTCGCACATTTGATGTATGCAGCACATGAAATACCAATATGAACAAGAGTCGCAAACTGATTATATTGATTTTATACATATATATTTTTGAAGTATCGTATAAAGTACAAACAGTTGATAGCCTCCGTGGCGTACTTGGTTAGATACCGGCTGTGAAACGAGAAGCCACGGGTTCGATCCTGCCATCGAAAACAAGTTTGTGTGAACCACAGTTCTTTCGGGTCTAGGTGCTTGTGAGACCGAAAAATCTCTCGTAGTTCTTAATACGCGACACAAGACTCGATCTTAGTGTGGGGTCGGGACTATGTATGTGACTGTTGAGTGTATTTATTAATTTGATTTTTTTATCAATTAATAATAATATAAAGTAATAAAATAAAAGTAATACAAATTATTATTAGTGAATAATAATTTAATCACCTATCACATCATGGGACGGAACATACAAGGCGAAATGTGGGTGTCCTGGCACCTCTGCCTACCCTTCTGGGATATAGGCGTGAGTTTATGTATGTAATAATTGGCACTCCCGGGACAACAATGTCTAGAAGTCTGGAAGCTGTCAAGAAGCTGTTCAACTTGTCTCTGTCTTGAAATATCATATTTTTATACGATGTCAAATTTTTAAATGTTTTTCCTGAAAAGTGACATTTTTGCAAAAGTGACATTGCGAATGAATTGCGAATTGTACAGAACCGGAGCACGAGCAGGGTGCATCAAGCTACGAGGTGGAGGAGGCCCGTGGTATGACGTCAGAGCTGGACAGGGAGGCGGCGGCGGAGGCGGAGGCGCTGGAGCGGCTGGCGCGCGCGGGACACTGGCAGCGCTGCCTCGCGCACGCCGGCACGCGCGCGCCGCACTACGCGCTCAGATACGCCGCGCAACTGTTCAAGGCGCAGCCTGTACGTAGCCCAGCTCCGCCCATGTATTGATATACTTTTCAAAATGGCGCCCAAATGCTCAATTCCGACTATCAATAATTTAGAAGCAAAACGTATAAAGTTTGCTCGTATTTGCAAGATTTTTCATTACTGCTTCCCTCCTATAGGTCGTGGCGTGATAATATAATCTATAGCATTCCTCGATAAATGATCTATCAAAAAAAAAAATTGACCCAGTAGTTCCTAAGATTAAGAGGTAACAAACAAACAAATATCTCTTCAGCTTTAAATATTAATATAGAATATAGATTGTAATCAATCTCAATTGTACTCTCGATTGTAGTGGAGGCCCTTGCCCTGCAATGAAAAGTTGAACTAGAGGAAAAAGGTGTAAGGCAGTAGGAGAAGGAATTAGGAAGTAAGATAAGAAGAAAGAAGAAGACGAGAGAGTAGGAGTTGTGAACACTATCTTTGAAAACTGTAATTCTTAGGAACGTAGGTTAAATTCTGACTAATAATAGAGTTCATTTTAAATCTATTGGAATAAAGTGCTGCGACAAGGATGAAGATTGGGTGGTAAACATTTCCGGGTCACCGGCAGTCTGGAAAATGAAAGAAATTCTTAAATTTGAGACGCTGATTATGATTTTATCAAAGATCTTTGTATAAACACTGCTCGCAACACTTCACTAATCAATTATATTATTTACCATCAGCGTACAGAAGGCATAGACATAGAAAGTGAAGAAATCCCTGAGGCTCTGTCGCAAGTGTTGGACACCCTGCGTCAGTACGTGGTGAGCGACGAGGTGGCGGGCGGCGCGGTGTCGGAGAGCGACGCGGCGCTGGGCAAGGCGATATGCGCGGAGGTGTTGGTGCGCGTCTCCACAGCGCCCAAAGCGTTCAGCGCGCTGAACGATGCCGCTGCCGTCATGCACGCGTTGGGGGCTGACGACAGAGCTATGCAGGTGATACGAGTCTTAGGCCCGTATTCACAAACAATACTTTACTCAGTGTTGAAGTAACCCTATGCTAAGTAAGACATTTCTCATAGTGATCGTTCCGCTCAGCCTTTTTATTCATAAACAATACTTCAGTCACCCTTTTACTATGGGAACGCACAGTGTCCAATGCGGATCAGTGATTGGTCAATTACTGTTGCTAATTTCTCTCTGGTGTTTGATAATTGGTGTCCGCGCATGTCCCGCGAATTAGTTGTGAGTTTCACTTTGACAACTTCAAATATTTATGTTTCAAATATTTCATAAAATTTCTTTCCCACGTTTTTAAGCGGTAAATTGTGGGTGTTAATAGGCCACCCCCTTCCCCAGTGATTTCCACAGTGACCTGTTGGAGGCAGCCTGCATCCTAATAGATAATTACTAAACTGAAAACTCCCGTATCGGTATCAGCCCATATACGTCCTGTTGCAGAGCACGGGCCTCCTCTACTATCGAGAAATCGATTGAGAGTGGTTAGGCCATATAGCCCTCCACGCTGGCCTAATTCGGGTTGGCGGATTTACATACCATATAAATTTTTATACATCGCTATGGTATACAGGTTTCGTAACGATGTTTGCCTTCATCGTTTTAGTGCGTGGTGATTGACTATCAAAGAATCAATACACACATAACTCCGAATAGTCAGAGGTGTGCCCTGGGATTCGAACCCGCGACCACCGTGAAAATGTTGGCAGTAGCATCTAGTCCGTTTACCAACAGAAAACTCCCAGATGAATAAAATCTTAAGGCCACAAGTAATTAGTAAATAGGCGGTATTGAAAGGCCTCTTTCAGACTAGTGGCAAAAGTGCACAAAGAACAATATACCTAGTAAATCGATTGCGTTTTCTAAATTGTTTTTCATTGTAAAAATCAAAAGGATTTTGTAAATCTCGAATAATATTTCTTGCACTTATCGTCCTACGTTCGGTGTCCTTGCCGAATGCAGAACGATAAGTATCATCAATATAATTGTCGAACTCCTCCTCTCTGCTGCAATCCATTGTATTGAAAATGGACAAAGCCTAATGCAAAAACATGGACATGCAAAACACATAAAATGAAATTACAATTTACATTCACAGCTGTCACTTTTACGTCTTCAATCGACACTATGCGTTGCGTAAAATAGCTGTTGAGTTTCTTTACCTGAGGGCCTCTATAAGTGAACGCATAGTGTCACTCATCACTCAAGTATTGTTTATGAATCAAAATTGACAATTCTGTGCGTTTGGCTACACTATGCGTCCTCATAGTATTGTTTGTGAATACGGGTGTTAGTTTGTTTGAATTTATTTTCGTAGTTTCTGTTTCTTTACGTCTTGTACTGTGACTAAGATATCCTTCGCTGTAAATGTAAATGTTTATATAAACAACACAACAGTGCATTTAAACTGCTATTTGGCGGGAGAAATAGACATTGAGGTGGTACCCACCAAGGTGGCCTCTCAAAAATGAGAAACCTACCACCAGTACTTATGTGAAGTATGGGACATCGTGTAAAAATAATTATAATTTGCAGGCAATAACTTTGCTGATGGCGTTGCACGTGCCTCAAATAGCAGGCCGTGCGGCCAGGGCTCTGCCGCGCTACACTGACATTATAGTCGCCGACGTAGGTAAGTTATATAATAATCAGTTTCATTATAGCCTGTACGCACTGTCAAAGGTGTCGCACCGAAAGAGTATTAAAATCTCAATAACGAGAAAATTTTAAATATAATATGTGGCTTTTAATTTTAGTCTAATTTAGTTTATTTGGAAAACTACAAAAAAAAAAAAACAACACTTACGTAGATTAAATGCAGTTAAACAGTACATTATCCACAGCAGTTTCCACAGATTACAAAAACACATGCACAAAAACAGAGGTTAAATTAAATTGTAACATACTCGTTGCATTATATTTCGTAGCATGTAGCCCAAGCTCGGTCTTTAGTATTCACGCTACGCGGCGCCTACAACAAACGCTACGAATTCGTAGATCATCGTAGTCCGTAGCGGCAATGCGTAGCTTATGAACTTGTCCATTGCTAGAGTTGCAGCAAGTGGATGTTTATAATGAATTTATTTAGTTGATGTGGGTTTTTGTGGGCAGCGTTTTACGCGTGCGGCATGGTGGTGCGTGCAGAGGGCGCTGGCGGCGCGCGCGAGGCGTTTGTGATGCTCAACCGCTGCCTCGACCTCACTGAAGCGGCAGACGAGGACAGCGCGCATTTACTAGACTATACTGATTTCGGTAAATTAAATATACATTTTCTGTATTATACATGCCAGTTTTTCTTGTTAATATTATGTTAACTTACTTCATTTATTGCTGTCTCATTTCTTTTCTCCCAAAGGTTGGCTGGTAGAAAATGCCAACGGCCTTAAGTATACTTATAAAATGTATTGTATGAAATATAATAAGTAAATGAAAAAAACATTTTGTGAGTACTCAGTACTCATAGCTAATTGATATTATTATTTAATTGTAAAATTGTGTTATGCAGAATTGTTTTTTGTTACAACTTGGCCTGTTCATTATGAAGTCAAGCTGCAGCATGGCTCTGATAATTGTAGATAATCAATGCATTGTTTAGAAGTAATCAATGTAGTATCAAAGTAAATAAGTGTGTATGTGTGTCAGAGTGCACGGATTGGTCGCGCGCGCCGCTGCTGCTGGAGAGCGGCAGCGTGCGCGGCGCGGCGCTGGACGACGCGCGCGAGTGGGTGCTCGCCGTCTCCATGGACCAGGAAGTAGAGCAGGTCACTACTATCACCATCACCTCATGCTCTTTATACTCACTAATTGATACCGAGCTTCTCATTTACTTACATACTTCGTTATCATCTCAGCCACAGGAAGTCTACTGCTGAACATAGACTTCTCCCATGGATATCCACATCAACTTGCTGGAAGCAGCCTTCCTGCAACTTTAGGAATTTCCGTCAACTTTGTGTCACGTTGTCAGAGCGTGGACAAAAAAATAAAATAAAACAAAACTGTCTAAGGACACAGATTATTTTAATTAAGAGCTAGAGTCCGTCAGTTCTGCCTAGTCCACTACACACACCACTCTCTCGCCTTCCCAATCCAGCACTACCACTTCCCTGATTCCGCCGTCTTCACGTGTAACCCGCGATCCCAACTGATCTTCTCTCGTCGGCGGTCTGGTCACCGATGACGATTGTAACATTGGTTTCGGCGCTCCGTTGTAGATGCGCCTTTACATCAATCCAAGACGTCGCGTAGCAAGAATAGGGTATAATAACCCGTAAGGTGTTCCTGGAATCGTGATGGTACCCGATTAAGAAGGTCCCTTAGTAGTAAGGCGGAATTTAGGGTAGGTGGCAAATCTTCCCTAGATTTGCACAACTAGTTTTCCCAAGAGCGAAGAAGCTTACAGGGTTATGTCGGTAATCAATTATGTACAATAACTACGAACCTTTAAACTCCTTGTACAAGTATACAAGTACAAGTTACAGTAATACTAATTCTAAATTAATAAAAGGATGATTGCACAACTTACCCAAGTATGGGAACAACACTTAAACACTTATATCTTTAAGAGTTAATATAATTATTGTATTTGTACGTTTCAACCGTTCTGAGCAGCTGATCGAGACGAAGTGAAGTGAGCCGTAACGGCCGCCAGATGTTTCGAAACCGGTTACCTGTCGCAGCGGCTCGTCAAATATATATAGACGTGATTTTAATTAAATGGGTTTGTCCGTTTGTGCGGTTAATATTTTATTTATTATTAGTTTTATAATATATAATATTTTATACTTCTTTTTTATTTACTATTTTACTGCACTAACAAAATGAGAAAAGAAAAAAAATATATAAAAAGACACAAAAGATGAGGAAAGATATTGCTATGTTACAGTACCCCCTTTCCAACGAAGAATTTTTCCTCGAGAAAAATTCGTGAAAGAGAATCTAAAAAATATAAATAATCTTAACGTAAAGTAGTGCTAGGACTTCTCTTTATATCTTTAATGTGCCAGACGCCCAAATCTCGACCATTCATATCTTCTAAAATGTAGACTAGTGCTGAACGCTTAATCTTTACGCGGCATTTCAAATACTTAGGAGCCAGTTTCTTACTAAAATGTGCGTCCTTATCGCTTTGAAAATAACAGCGCTTCCATACAATGTCTCCCACATTAAACTCTGCGTCCTTCCGTCGTAAATTATAGCGTTGCGTGTTTTTCGTGTGAGCTCTCCAGAGTGCCGTTTGCACCGCATCAAAAATGTTGGCCAAATGTCCTAGATTCTCAGCATATGAGTCGCGCGGGAGGAACAGCAGTTCATTACAGTCTTCGTTCTCGATATAATGTGACCCACACGTAACCAACTCTCTCCCGTGAATCAAAAATGCAGGGGTGTACCCAGTGGTTTCGTTGACAGAGTTATTCATAGCAAATTGGATTTGGGGAAGATTTAAATCCCATGTCCGGTGGTCGTTATCGACAAATGTTGAGACTGCTGTTACAACAGTTTTGTTGTATCTCTCTACAGTATTTATTTGGGGAGTATATTTAGGTGTGAAATGGACCTTAGGGACTTTGTATTTTTTGAGTAACCGGTCCATTTCACGGCTAATGAATTGGCAGCCATTATCCAATATCACGGTTTGAGGAATTCCGTGCACTAGCATAACGTCATTTTCTAAATGCCTACAAACAAGATCCCCAGTAGCTCTTCGAAGTGGAAACAGTAAGCAATACTTTGAAAAGCAGCAAGTCACTGTAAAAATGTACTGGTTCTGCTTTCTAGTACAAGGCAAAGGTCCTATCAGGTCAATAGAAATTGTCTGGAACGGTCTACACACATTCTTCGGTCTTCCCATTTTTCCAAGCACTCCATGCGTGGGTAGTTTGTGTGCTAGACATTTGTCGCAATTAGTAACAAAACGGACAGTATCACGATACATACACGGCCAATAAACATGAAGTGCTAGGCGACGATATGTTTTAAATACCCCAAAATGAGCTGCCATGGGATCTGAATGATATTTAGTAAGTGTTTCCTCGCGACGTTCCTTGGGAATGACCTCCTTCCAGTCAAATTCTGCTGTGAGTACATTCTTATTTTTTGTATACCGGTACAGAGTGTTATTTTCAACCCTATAGTTAGGGAAGCTGGTAGGCGAATCTTGGCAGCCCTTAAATATATTCAGATACCAGCTATCTTGAGTGACAGGGGAAGAAAGAGGAATGGGGTTTGTGTCAACAAGATCGACTGGTAAACTCCTGGATAATGCGTCAGGTATAACATTATCTTTTCCTCGACGGTGCACAATTTCAAAATTAAATGACGACAAGCGAACACCCCATCTTGCCAATCTTCCCGTCGGATTATTTAAGGATAAAAACCATTTAAGTGATGAGTGGTCCGTATAAACTTTAAATGTTTTATTACTTTCTAAATAGCACCGCCAATGTTCAAGAGCAGTGAGCACAGCTAAAGCCTCTCGCTCGGTGGTACTATAATTCTTCTCAGCCTTATTCAGAGACCGACTCATGTAGGCTACTGGTTGTTCGTTGCCCTTAATTGTCTGCGCTAGCATAGCACCTATGCCAAAACTGCTGGCGTCAGTGTGAACCTCGAAGGGGTATTCGAAGTTTGGGCAAGCCAAGACTGGCGCCTGGATTAGACGAGACTTTAGTTCCTGAAAGGCCGTATCAGCTTCCAAAGACCACTGAAAAGGTGGAGCGTTCTTCTTAGTAGATGTAAGACGATTAAGGGGGGCGGCTATAGTACTGAATTCAGGTATAAAACGCCTGTACCAAGAGGTAGTTCCGAGGAATCGCTTAACATCCTTTCGACTTGTAGGAGTAGGGTAATTTACAATTGCTTCCACCTTTTCGGGATCGGTTCGGAGTCCCTGTGAATCCACAACGTAACCGAGGTACCGGAGCCTGTTCCTAAAGAAGTGGCATTTGCTCAAATTTATAGTGAGATTTGCCGAGCGCAGTCTATTAAGAACCTCTCGAAGTAAAAGGACATGTTTATCGAAAGTATTGCTAATAACTATTATATCGTCCAAATATGCGAAGACGTTAAGCTCAAACTCCGGGCCAAATAAAAGATCAACAAGTCTCTGTTGGGTAGCTGGTGCATTAGTAAGTCCAAATGCAGTAACTTTGAATTGAAAGGTACCTCTACTCGGAACAAAAAAAGCAGTTTTCTCACGGTGCTCCTTCTTTATTGGGATTTGCCAAAAACTTTTGGAAAGGTCGATGCTAGATAAATACCTAGCGTCGCGAATATTATCTAAGATTTCAGAAACATACGGTAAACAATAAGCGTCCTTTTTTGTTATGGAATTAAGTTTACGGCTATCAAGGCAGAAACGGGGTTGGCCATCCTTCTTCTTGACTATTAAAACAGGTGACAACCAAGGACTTTCACTGGGCTCAATTACATCTAGCGACAGCATCTCGTCTACTTGATTTACAATTATCCTTTGCTTTTCGGGAGACATGCGGTAAAAACGTTGACGGATTGGATCAGCGCTTCCAGTCTCTATAGCGTGGGTGATTAGATGAGTTCTACCTAAGCCTTTCTCTTCAAATGAAATATCACCAAACTCTTTGATTATATCATTAGCTATAAGTTTTTGCTGATCGTTTAGGTCATCATAGCAGTATAAAAATGACTCCTGCGTTGCAATTACGTTAACTTTGGGGTCATTTGTATGTAAATATACAATATTCTCCATCAAACGTGGCAGCAGATTAAATTCTTTTAAAAAATCAATACCCAGTATAAAGATAGAGTCTATGTCTGGAATGACATGTATTCTTATAGTATGCTGATTATTATTAAAAATTAAAGGAAGTAACATATATCCAAGTGACTTAAGCATCTGACCTCCCGCAGCACTAACAGTTATAATGTCGTCCGTAAACAAAGTAAAACCTAGCTTAATAAGCTGGGTATGACTATTTCTTCCCAATATACTGACAACCGAGCCTGAGTCAAGTAGGCCATATAGACTTATATTATCAGTATAATTAATCGCAACCCTTATGTATGGTCTCGGATCGTTGTTAGGTCTAACATTGAAAATTGAGGCAGTCTTATAGGAGCAAAAGAAATTTCTAACTGTGCTAAGCCAATTTCTCCAGTCCGAGACGTCGAAATAACCTTTCTCCGATCCGCCACAATCTTCGTATGTTAGTTTTTTGAATCCGAGTCTATGGGCTTAGCATTGCATTTTGGACAATCTGTACTACGGAAATTCTTCATACCGCACTTAAAACAAAATATAACCCTTTCTGCAGTACACTGTCTCATAGAATGTGTATCTGACTTGCAACGATAACAATATGTTTTCCGGTTTTCAATGGCATAGGTTCTAGCGTAAGTAGGGTCCTTATTTGGGGAAGTTTTACAATTAAAGTTATTGCCATAAGATTTGCTACTAGTATTAGGTTCAAAAGTATTATGATTAGATCTGTAATTAGTGACTGTCGCACCTCTTTCCTTAGAGTTTGGTGACTGATAAGCGAACTCAGGTGCTAGAGTTTCGGCTGTTACACCGGGTGGTTCTCTAAAATTATCCGTGCGGGCTTTGAATTTTTCAAAATTACGACATAAGGTACGCAATTCGTCTATTGAGTTTATATTAGGGTAGTTGACAAGAACGTTTGAATAACAAGGGCGTATATTATGCAAAATGATTTCCAGCTTTTCCTCCTCGCTAATGGCCTTATTAAGCCTGCGAAACATTCCTTGCATAATGGACAGATATATAACAATATTTTCAGAATTCCCCTGAGTGCGCCGTCGAATTTCCGACATCATACGATAGTCATAATCCGCAATATCAAAATCTTGTTTCAGATGATAGACCAAGTCCTTGTAGTCTCCAATGTTACCACGATTTCCACGAAACCAATATAAGGCGTCTCCAGTAAAAATGTCAAAAGCAGAAGATAATATTTTATCATCCGACAACTTCTTTGATTCACGAAATTCCTCTAGCTTTTCAATAAAAGAACGTACGCATGACTTTCCATCGTATTTCAACTTTGAGAGATCGTTAAAAATGCCCCGGTCGCAAGTGACAGAAACATTAAAAGCCGAAGGAGATGGTTTATGAGCATCTTCTACTTCTTCATTCACGGACGTAGTTGTGGACTCAGAAGCTCTGGTTTTAGCTAAACCGCAGAAAGAACCGTAAGATGTGTCAAAAGTTTTCTTTAATTTGCCATATAACGCCACTTCCTCAGACTTATCAGGTTTCTGGATCCTTAGTAAACGATAATATAAATGGTTAAGGAGAGATCGGGTTCTATTAAATAATGGCTCATTAAAAGATGATTTAAGAGATTCTAAGTTATTTTTAACTTTATCCAAAGTTTCTTGAATCCCCTTCGTGTCTTCCGAGAAATCTAGTACGGAGTCAAGTATTTCGTCTGGAGGATAAAGTTGGGTCAGCTTTGTAACCTGACGGCGCAATCCTTCAACGTTTTCCGAGGGTATTTCGCCTCTTATAGAGACCTCGTACATTAATTCTGATTTTTGCAAAAGCAAATATTTTATAGGATAAGCCATAATTAAGCAGACTTGCGGTATGTTGTGCAATATCGATTAAGGCAGGATACCCAAATCAAATTAATACAAAAAAAAAGGTAAAAAAAAAAAATTAAGCTATTTACATATAAGATACAGCCAAATAATAAAAGGAGGAAAAAAAACAAAGCAAGTTCCGTTCTGTTACAAATATCCAATATTCCAGAGCGATGATATTTAAAGGAAAAATCAATATTACCTACCGTAAACAACTAATGTGCTTGTAGCAATATTAAAAAAAATAGCAATATAACGGAAATAGTATATAGGTTCACAGCGCAAAAAGTGTACATAAGGCAAGGCTATAAGATATATAGGATAGTATAAAGGGTACAAAGCACTTTAGTTGATCAGCCTATCATCGTCTTTACAGCTACCGACACACCATGAAAACCCAACACCAAGGCAAACTAGGACGTAAAAGCGAGAGAGGTGTGAGGACATTAAGACCACGTATTGGGCGCCATTTTGTCACGTTGTCAGAGCGTGGACAAAAAAATAAAATAAAACAAAACTGTCTAAGGACACAGATTATTTTAATTAAGAGCTAGAGTCCGTCAGTTCTGCCTAGTCCACTACACACACCACTCTCTCGCCTTCCCAATCCAGCACTACCACTTCCCTGATTCCGCCGTCTTCACGTGTAACCCGCGATCCCAACTGATCTTCTCTCGTCGGCGGTCTGGTCACCGATGACGATTGTAACATTGGTTTCGGCGCTCCGTTGTAGATGCGCCTTTACATCAATCCAAGACGTCGCGTAGCAAGAATAGGGTATAATAACCCGTAAGGTGTTCCTGGAATCGTGATGGTACCCGATTAAGAAGGTCCCTTAGTAGTAAGGCGGAATTTAGGGTAGGTGGCAAATCTTCCCTAGATTTGCACAACTAGTTTTCCCAAGAGCGAAGAAGCTTACAGGGTTATGTCGGTAATCAATTATGTACAATAACTACGAACCTTTAAACTCCTTGTACAAGTATACAAGTACAAGTTACAGTAATACTAATTCTAAATTAATAAAAGGATGATTGCACAACTTACCCAAGTATGGGAACAACACTTAAACACTTATATCTTTAAGAGTTAATATAATTATTGTATTTGTACGTTTCAACCGTTCTGAGCAGCTGATCGAGACGAAGTGAAGTGAGCCGTAACGGCCGCCAGATGTTTCGAAACCGGTTACCTGTCGCAGCGGCTCGTCAAATATATATAGACGTGATTTTAATTAAATGGGTTTGTCCGTTTGTGCGGTTAATATTTTATTTATTATTAGTTTTATAATATATAATATTTTATACTTCTTTTTTATTTACTATTTTACTGCACTAACAAAATGAGAAAAGAAAAAAAATATATAAAAAGACACAAAAGATGAGGAAAGATATTGCTATGTTACATTTGTAGGCGGTCGTCCAAAATTTCGCTTATCCATACGTGACCTACATTTTCGAATCATTCATCCTCAACGGCTTTCAGATTTACATACATATTTTATGTATGAAGTTAATTCAGTTGATTCATCTAGAGCTAAGAGCAAGCTGAAAAATAAATAAAGCAACAACTCCGGTTGGAAGGATAATCACGTGTTGTATTTAATTATACAAAATGCTCTGGAGTAAATATATGCCAACTCGTATAGGATATTTTAAGAGCTAGTAGTCCGTGGACTGGACGGACGAACTGGTTAACGTTACAGGAAGATCGAAGTGGAGTTCCTTGGGAGAGGCCTGTGTCCAGCAATTGACTTCCTGTGCCTGAAGAGACAGAAGGAGGGAGGGAGAGATAAAAAGGGAGAGAGGGGGAAAGAGAAGGAGAGAGAGGGAGAGAGAGAAAGTGAGAGAGGGGGAGAGGGGGGAGAGCGTGGGAGGGAGGGAGAGAGAGAGAGCCTGTTGATTGATTGAGATGGTGTGGTTGCAGACGTTGCCGGTGGATGGTCGCGGCGCGTACGCGTCGAGCGTGGCGGAGTCGGAGTCGTGCTGCGTGCTCACCGGGTACCCGCTCGGCAGTAGGCTCGTCACATTCAATAACGGTACGCATGCTCTGTTAATAGTATATACGTATACGTGTGTATTGACTCGTTTATTCATATTATATTATGTAGAAGGTTCAAATAACTGACTTTTTGATTACAAGATATTTATTTATTTTATAGAATTTAATAATATTGGTGTATTTTTTTTTAATAGTTCATATCTTCTAGCTTCTGTTACATAGATTGTTAGTACAAAGTTAGCGGCAAAATAAAAAAAATGTAGAGTCATTTCCAAAGAGATAAGTATTTGTGTAATTCAATATTAATTATATCCCTATTTAGTAAGAACATAAATCTAAACAGCCATAGCGGTATGTTAGTGTAAGGAACTATAAAATTATATCCTGTAGCCCATTTGAATTGCAATAAAAATTTAATTTATGGATTTTATAGCGGATTTGGTTTGATATTTGCATTTTTTTAACTTTGTGATGTATCGATCACTTTACAGCTTTCGTTGTCACGGGGCAAACTGTGATATAAGTAGAGGATTTGATCCCGGGATTTTCGGGAAAAAAATATGACCGGGATCCCAGGATTCCGGTACTCGGAATCTTGGGATGCCAGGCTTCCAGGATTCCGGTACTCGGAATCCCAAGATTGAATCCTCTAGGTGTTAGTAATCGGCTTAGTGATTGTTACAATGTAATTAGTATTTTGAGTACAATTTGTGTGCAGGTCGTTGTGCGAACCGCGAGTGGTGGTCGCGCGCGACGAGCGCGGCGCGCAGCTCCGGCGCCGCGGCCGCGCTGCTGCAGCACCTCGCGCGCTGGTGCGGGCCCGCCGACTACACGCAGCTGTAGCGCACACATACACACACACACACACTACACGCTGCAGCTCCGGCGCCGCGGCCGCGCTGCTGCAGCACCTCGCGCGCTGGTGCGGGCCCGCCGACTACACGCAGCTGTAGCGCACACATACACACACACACACACTACACGCTGCAGCTCCGGCGCCGCGGCCGCGCTGCTGCAGCACCTCGCGCGCTGGTGCGGGCCCGCCGACTACACGCAGCTGTAGCGCACACATACACACACACACACACTACACGCTGCAGCTCCGGCGCCGCGGCCGCGCTGCTGCAGCACCTCGCGCGCTGGTGCGGGCCCGCCGACTACACGCAGCTGTAGCGCACACATACACACACACACACACTACACGCTGCAGCTCCGGCGCCGCGGCCGCGCTGCTGCAGCACCTCGCGCGCTGGTGCGGGCCCGCCGACTACACGCAGCTGTAGCGCACACACACACACACTACACGCTGCAGCTCCGGCGCCGCGGCCGCGCTGCTGCAGCACCTCGCGCGCTGGTGCGGGCCCGCCGACTACACGCAGCTGTAGCGCACACATACACACACACACACACTACACGCTGCAGCTCCGGCGCCGCGGCCGCGCTGCTGCAGCACCTCGCGCGCTGGTGCGGGCCCGCCGACTACACGCAGCTGTAGCGCACACATACACACACACACACACTACACGCTGCAGCTCCGGCGCCGCGGCCGCGCTGCTGCAGCACCTCGCGCGCTGGTGCGGGCCCGCCGACTACACGCAGCTGTAGCGCACACATACACACACACACACACTACACGCTGCAGCTCCGGCGCCGCGGCCGTATTATTTACTGCCTCGGTGGCGTAGTTGTACTAATGTACGGTTACAAAGCTGAAATCTCGGGTTCGAATCCCGGGTTGGGCAAAGTGTATTTTTCTATTCATTATTAGCCCAGAATCAGGAATTCGTGCCCGATATGGCGATAGGCTCGCCACCTATTACATCGTGGAACGGAACATACTAGGCGAAATGTGGGTGTCCTGGCACCTCTGCCTACCCCTTCTGGGAAAAAAGACGTGAGTTTATGTATGTATGTATATTTACTGGACACGAGGCTTTGACACAACCCACTGTGCTATACACTATACATGTATATTGTATAAGGCAATTTACTAGCGCTCCGGTCTGGCCCTGCCCAGGCGCAAACACACTTTTCAAAATAGCGGTTAAAATTTTCAATTTAGAATATCGGAGCAAAGAATCCCTCAGAGATCGATTTCGAGAACAATCGTACCACGAAAAACGAGTAAAATGTCCTCGTATTTGCTAGATTTTTCATTTCTTCCCTCCGGGTCATAGCGTGATGATATATCGCCTATATCATTCTTCGATAAATGATCTATACAACACAAAAATATAGTAGTTCCTGAGATTAGAGGTAACAACAATGAGATAATATACAAGAGGGGACACTGCAAACAAAATGTTTGTAACAAAATGAAGGGTACACTCTATTTCTGTCTCTGTCACGCCTACGAAGTGACATATCTTCCCTCTCGCTTCAATGTGTACCCGTGTGCACGCACCATACGCCTCAATGGGTAACAAACAAATTCTTTATCTTTATTAACGGCCGACGCCAATAATCAATCGCAAAAATTAGATTGAAGTCAATCTGGATTGTTTTCTACTTTTCGATTTGTCATTTACCATGTTGCCATAGTTTTTTCACTACTGAGATTGATTATTGGCAATATAGTATCAGAAAAAATATTGAGCTGTCAATCTAAAACGGCAAATTTTGGATTGGGATTGTTTATTGGCAGCGGCTGTTGTTAGTCAATATATGAACTGTAGTAATCAGGTGCATTAGTCCGGCAATAATTCAGCCAGTTTATGTTTAACATCACCAACAATGTAGTCACTTTGCATTGTTATTATATAAAAAAAATATTGATTTCAACTCGTGGTATGTCGTTATTTGTCACTCACACGTTAATTAATTATATGTTATGTGTGAGTGTGAGCAATTATCGTTGACGCAGTAATAAATTCGTTTGAATATTGTTTGTACACATTTAATTATAAGTTTATATTTTCATTTTGATTCCTAATAAATGTTTGTATAAGGCAGTTTGTATTTAATTTTACATATAATATTATTGGATTGGAAACGTTTTTACCAATGTTATGATTTTCAAATTCGTCGATATGAAAAAGCAACAGTCGATATGAAACAGCAGACACAAAAAAGAGATACAAAAAATTCTTGGGAAACAAAGGAAGACATGAAGTTTCGTTCTTAAACCAAAGCATGAAAAGTACTAGGGCGACATAAAAGAGCAGGAGGTTTCGTTAAACCTATGTCAGCAATAAGAGCATTATTTTATGAGCACAAAAGTATTAGGGCAATAAAGAAGAGCAGGTTTCGTTAAACCTATGTTATCAATATGCGCATTATAATTAGGAAAAAAAAAGAGACGACGAAGATTTTTTTTAAGAACTCATAGGCAATGACGTTTTACAAATAAACACGTCATACACTACCATAATGGCACAAAAAAATGGCGCGAAGCGTATTGTAATTTCAAATTGGTTCGAAGAAGGAGTAAAAAAGCAAGAAACATAAGTTAGAAAAAGACGAATAGACATCGCTAGTTACGTAACAATAAGTGCCGCACGGTTATTGGCCAAAGCGCGTGTGACGTAGCACCAAGCATGAAGTACGGGATGACGTGGCGGGAGCTGTAAAATGTTGCCATGAGAGCGATTTTATTAATTTTATTTAATAAAAAATTAAATTAGTGTGTACTTGCGCACTAAATAAAATATTTTTTTGTTTCACAGTTTCAGAATCATATGCACTTTTTTTTAAATCACTCTAATGTATTCTTGCGCATTTGGTTTCGAGAATACAGATAGTCAGAGAAACGTGTAACAGCGACACTGGTTGAAGCGTGACATTACATCTTACGCCCGTATTCACAAACAATACTTTACTCAGTGTTGAAGTAACCCTATGCTAAGTAACACATTTCTCATAGTGATCGTTCCGCTCAGCCTTTTTATTCATAAACAATACTTGAGTCACCCTTTTACTATGGGAACGCACAGTGTCCAATGCGGATCAGTGATTGGTCAATTACTGTTGCTAATTTCTCTCTGGTGTTTGACAATTGGTGTCCGCGCATGTCCCGCGAATTACTCGTGAGTGACGTCTTTGACAACTTCAAATATTTACGTTCCAAATATTTAATAAAATTTATTTCCCACATTTTTGAGCGGTAAATTGTGGGTGTTAACATACATAGGCCGCCCGCCTCCCCAATGATTTCAACAGTGATCTGTTGGAGGCAGCCTGCATCCAAATACGTAGATGATTACTAACTTGAAAACTCCCGTGTCTGCATCAGCCCATGTACGTCCCACTGCAGAGCACGGGCCTCCTATACTATCGAGAGATTGATTGTAAGTGGTTAGGCCATATAGCCCTCCACACTGGCCTAATTCGGGTTGGCGGATTTACATACCATAGAAATTTTTATACATCGCTATGGTATGCAGGTTTCGTAACGATGTTTGCCTTCACCGTTTTAGCGCGTGGTGATTGACTATCAAAGAATCAATACACACATGACTCCGAATAGTCAGAGGTGTGCCCTGGGATTCGAACCCGCGACCACCGTAAAAATGTTGGCAGTCGCATCTAGTCCGTTTACGAACAGAAAACTCCCAGATGAATAAAATCTTAAGGCCACAAGTAATTGGTAAATGTGCGGTATTGAAGGGCTCTTTCAGACTAGTGGCAAAAGTGCATGAAGAACAATATTATAAACCGATAGCGTCTTCTAAATTGTTTGTCGTTGTAAAAATCAAAAGGATTTCGTAAATCTCGTATAATATTTTTGCACTTATCGTCCTGCGTTAGGTGTCCTTACCGAATGCAGAACGATAAGTATCATCAATATAATTGTCGAACTCCTCCTCGCTGCTGCAAGCCATTGTATTGAAAATTGAAGAAACCTAATGCAAAAACATGGACGTAATATGCAAAACACATAAAATGAAATTGCAATTTACATTCACAGCTGTCACTTTTACGTCTTCAATCGACACTATGCGTTGCGTAAAATAGCTATTGAGTTTCTTTACCTGAGGGTCTCTTTAAGTGAACGCATAGTGACACTCATCACTCAAGTATTGTTTATGAATCAAAATTGACAATTTTGTGCGTTTGGCTACACTATGCGTCCTCATAGTATTGTTTGTGAATACGGGTGTTAGTCTGTGAGCGTGACTGATTGCAAGGGAAGCAATTGCCTTCCAAACGTGTTGCCATTATAAAGCTCGGACAACGCATCTATGCTTTATAAACATCTAAGCTCATAGCGACAAATAATGAAGCAAGTAACTGTATTTAGAGAATTCTACCCACAGTCCGATGTCTGGCTGCAATTATGTATTTATCCGCAGTAATATCACTTAGAACATTATCTTACCAATTCAGTGGCTTTACAGAGGCAATTCCGACATTGGTCATATGATTTTGTGAATCTACGTGATACGTCAAGGTGTTTTAATTGGAACATATGACGGCAAATTATAGTCATCGGTTTGACAAATTTAGCACCAGAGGGCGATAAAATAGTTAGGTTTTACGGGTTTCTCTATTCGGGTAGTTAATATTTTACGCAGTTTATTATATTGGCGTTGAATTACTTCTTACAGCATTGATTAGCGGTTTTAAAACCTTTATTTTTTATGAAGATGCATACACATACGGAAATGAGAATTTTTGTGTTCGAATTTTCATACAGAATAATTTATAACTAAATAAGTATTTCAAATAGACAACATCCAAATCTATGCTGTTAGATGTAATTCAGTCAAAAACCCTTCTCAATCTTTGCATAAATATACGTAAGTATAGATATATTTCTGGATTGATTTTCTTACTTAACGTCAGAAGGCGCCTTGAGTTGATCAAAGAGAATATAAATCACTACGTTAGAGTTTATTGAGTGACGTCTCTAGTTTAGTACGTATGTCCAAATGTCTTTAAAATGTATTCTGTGATCTACATAAACAAGGGATTTGTACCCATCCAAGTATCTAATTCAAAGAATTATTCTTCAAATATTATAATCAATATATCGAAACAAGGCAACTGATTAGCGGATAATACTGAAATGTTGACTTCTTTTTCAAAGGCCATATCAATTATAGTTTAGCATTTTAAATATCTGGAAAATAAGGTATTAAAAGAAGAACTCAATAAAACACAGCAAGTGTTGTTTATATCGCTATAATAAACTCATTTTTATCACATTTATTTAATATAATATATTTTGACACACATATGTATTTTCTTACGTACTGGATTTGTAGTACATTATGCTCTAAAACCAACATTAGAACCGGTTTTGATGTAAATCATGTGTTTGTTGCTTTAAAGTGCAGTGAATGGGGCGTATTATTGGGAAAAGTCTCATCATAAAAATGTACTTATGGATGTTGGGTTCTCTTTAAACTGGTCAATGTTGATCGAAGAGCACAATTATCGAAAAGTATCTAGGAAGAATCAATATATATATATTATATAATATACTACGAAAGTATGAAAGTCAATACAATAATACAATATGATAGCCGATACCGTATCACATTGATTCACCATTCGCGCTAGAGTGGAAAGTGGGATGCAGTAGAGACAGATACGCGGGTTGCAGTTACGTGCACTATGTGGGTTTCTTGTATGTACTCGTAGTACGAGTATACTCGTATATATTATACAGTATACAATGTGCAGGGTGTTGTCGATATGTGTTGCAGCGTCTAGTGAAGTGGCCGAGTGGTATCGGGACTCGTCAAATTTAGAGGCACATAATAATAACTATAATAGATTATGTTTTTACACGTTTTACTTATGTAAGAGTATTATTTGTTATTATTCTAATATATCAAGATAATAAGCGTAAGTTAGTTTTGATCGATTCCAACATTATGTCAGAATTGATATATTATCGTTTCATTAAATATTCTAGTAATCATCGATATCATTTTATAAACATTTATGTATATTTTCACAACTTAACCGAATATAAAATTATAGTGTAAAAATATACTCAACACCTGATATATATATTTTAGGCATTTGAATCGAGAGTTTTATATATATAATTAATCTAACGAGAACAATTAGGTATAGTAAATATTTTTCTCTCTCTTGGGAAATGTACAACCATGTGTAAAATAAAAAAGCCGTTGCGAGGTGTGCGCTGCAGCCTGCGTCACGTCGTGCACCAAGCGTACCTCGGTAAGCGAGTAGAATATTGTCAGGTGAGCTCGGAGCTCGAAGCTGTCACACCAGTGGAAGAACACAGATTTTGATAAGATATATTACATTGCGGTTACCGCATAGGATATGTAGATTGTTCTAACACCGACGATTGAGATATCTTCTCCACATATACATATATAAATATCTACATAGAAAATCGTAGGTATCTAAATGAGCTAGGCCGGTGGCGGGTGTGTCTGCTCGGACAGCGGTGTCCGCACTTCGTACTTGTTGTCGAGTACACTTCACGTCGGGGTTCGCTCACCGGCTCCTACACAATACATTATGACATGATTCTCTATGACATCTACGTGACGAATATTTACTTATTAATTACTTGGAAAAGTTTGTCGATAACATTGAAGTATTTGTCAGAGTTGTGTACATTCGTTTGATTCTAGACACTAGAAGAATTAACTATCACGAGAATGTTGTGCGTAGAAGATATGGAAAACAACATGGTCGTATTTACAGTTGTAGAATTACACGTGTATAATATTGGTACAAACAATACACAGCAATGTTTATAAATCAAATACAGTAGGTATACTTTGAAATTTCACTAAAGCACAACCTTGGAAGAATAGTACCTAGACGCGCTTACACACTAGAATAACTTTAGAAATGTATTTAATCATATAAGGCAAAGTGTAGAAATGGGGTTATTAAGATGACGACATAATCACTATACATTAGGATTGGTATAAATAACTGGCTCACAATGAGAGTTTATAATATCTGTTTAATTCCAAAGAATATATTCGTATTTATGTTTTTCAAAATGGTTAGAAAATAATGGAATATTATCTATCTATTATATTGATTATGAATATTTTGGATTTAGATATATTTTTGTTGTACTCAGGGTGGAGTGATCTAATTAGTTGTATGTCGTATTCTAAAATAGTTTTAGATAAAACTCTAACGATTTTGAAGTTATAATACAATGTATAATATGTTTATGTGAGTGTCACAATACGCTACGTACCATTCTACATTATATGAAGTGATATATTCGTATGTATCTATAAAAAGATGTCTTGAGCAGTATAGATGAGATATCTATAGTGAATTTACTTCTATACTGAGAAATGAGAATGATATATGGAGAGTCGGTTCGACGACAGATTGTGGATATAATATTATACTTTATGATTTCGAAGCATTCGTCTAAAGTAAGCTCCTTTTTAATGTGGTGTTACCAGCGTTGCACCCGCAGTCACTAGGGGACGTATGTTATGTTTTACTATAATAAAAGCCCAGAGTCCTCACCATAAAGTTCATTGTGGTGTAATAATCAGTACGTACAGTCGGAAAAATACTTTCTTTTTGAGATATACACCACACAATGAATTAATCAAAGCGAACTAAAGTGTAACCTTATCAGAGCGAAACACACTTACCGCATCTTGTAGAATTATAGTTCGTCGACTGTACGTGGTCACAATATACGTAAGTATACATAATTGGGCTTCAAATGCGTGGGAACTGAAATCTTAAAGGTATTTACAATTATCATTATATTAAGTAGGTCCGTACGGGCAGCATCGTGGTCGGCGCAAAAGCTGCACAGCGTTGATGGAACATCGATCTTGTGACAATTTAAACGGTAAATACATATGTACCTTCGTTTTGGGATTTGTTTTATTTATGTTTGTAGATATTTGAAGTAATTTTAGGCAAATTATATAGCTATAGAAAATACGTAAATATTTGGTGGGTATCAACCCAAGTTTGAAGTTTGAAGATGTTTCAATAAATTGTCAGATGATCGATGCACGGCGGTGGGTGGTTGTAAGCTCAGCATGGCCGTCGTGGTGCGCTAGTTGTCGTCTCGGCGCTCCGGCGACGGCTCTCTGGATCAGTCGGGCGACTCGTCGGCGGCCAGCGAGGTGGCGGGGAACAGCGGATACCAGCCGTACGTGCGCTGCGGCAGCGTCAGTTTGTCCAGGCAAATCTCCGCGCCGCCCAGTGCCAGGTTGTGCTCGAACCCGCCGCAGCGCTGCCACAGCATCACCACCAGCGTGCGGCCCAGCGCCTCGCTCGCCTGACCCCACGCCGACACAATCATATCATTATTCATATTATAACAATATAATAAGTATTACTCTTAGTAGACCGATAATCCATGTGGTCCTTATGCCACTCACTTGGTATTTGAGCGTCTGTTTGAAGTGGGGCTCTGTGGTGCGGCGGATGACTCGCGTCTTGCGCTTGTGCAGCCACTTGTCACCATCGCGCAAGTAGCACTTCACGTACGAATCTGGCACCTCGCCGTTGACGCCGTACACTCGACGCGCGTGAGATACCTGCACATTACGGAATCGTGTTTGTGGCAGTGTTACGGGAAGTGTGATGTCGCGGTACAGATGGTGTGCATATTAATGTGGTAACCTCGAGCTCGAGTTGTCCCTTGATCATGATGATGCTGATGTTGATTTCTGCGTGCAGCGGTGGTAGATGCGCGTTGCGCGGCGGCAGTTGTCCGGGGCCGAGCGGCACGGCGTCATCGTCGTCGCCGAGCGCGTCGCAGGCCGCCGCCGCGGGCACCGCCGCCCACATGCTGCCCTTGCGGCCCGTCGCCGTGCCTGCGCCACCGCACCACCGATACACACCACCACCCGCCCGCCGCCGCCCCGCGCGCCCACACACTACACTGACACCGCGGCCGCGGGCGCGCGGGGCGGAGGTGTTCGTGGTCATATGCATCGTCACACTCGTCGTCGAAACATATAAAAAATAACATAAACTCAAATTACCAATTGATATAAAACCATTCAATTCAACATTTAAATTACCAAAAACAAATATTACATAAAATAAGCACGTCAAACAGCTTCGTGCCAATGTATACGATTTTCGTTTACATAGAATTCGATTCGGTCCTTTCCTAAACACACAGATGGAAGAGAAAGCGTCATAACGTGTGCAGCCAAGAGTGGAGTCGAGTTTCTAATAGAGTTTTCTGAAGCGATTCTTCGACTCATATGGTGAGCATTCCGTGTCATGAACAGCCATTGATTGATCTTTATAAAATTGCGATTTGTGGACTAGGATTGTAATAGAACTCATGCCACCGCTGGCGTCGGCGAGCCGCGTGCATCTGCTACCACATGCGCGACCGTGTCCTGCTCGCAGGAATCCATGTCCTACTCCCAAAGTGTAATGGTATTACCAACTACGGCCTACGTACAGGGTTATAACAAGAATTATTATTTACAAGAATCTAATAGAATGCGCATCGTAACAATGAGTGACACATTCGCAGAGATAATGAAATCCAAACGTCCTATGCGACACAATGCCATCGAGATGAACGAAGACGGGCAGCCGAACAGACGGTACACAGAGACAGATGAAGTGAGCGTGATCGCCCGCGGCCGGGCATGCGTCAGGACAGTACAGTACACACAGTGAAGTGATGAGAAGCGTCGGGCGCAGCCACAGTCAACGATGCGTGCGCGCGGCCGCCGCGCAAGCGATGTATGACCCATGCTACTACGAGCCCCGAGTCGCGGCCGACCCCCGTCGCCGGCGCCGGCGCCGCCGCGTCCCGTCCGCACGCGCCGTGCCGGGCGGCTGCGCGCGAGGCCGGGGCGCGGCGGCGACGGCGGCGGCGCGGGGCTCGGCCGCGAGTCGGCGCTGGCGGCCGTCAGACGTCACAAGGGATCGCGTACACCGACGCCGCGCGCGGTCGCACCCTGTACGAGGGAGGTCGCGCGGGCGCGGCCGATGCACGGGCAAGGAGTCGCTTACCGAGGCGCTAACGGTCCGTCGCTGCTGACCAAACAAGCACAACACAGTACAGATCAGTACTACCCTCAATGTTTGCACAGTATAATGGTTGCATTGGAGGTCAGTGGTGTGTCGTTAGGGTGTTGCATACGGTTGTTTATTGGTGTCAGGGGTGTATCAGAACCTTGTATAGGAGTAACTAAGTTTGTGGTCTGTGGGAGTGTGATAGTAAAATAAATTATGCACATAAATAAATATCAAATAAATCATTTCCATTAACCCTAAATATTTAATAGAAACTTTAACTATTTCATTTTATAAACAAATTGCTGCCAATTCGTAACTAAAATTTTAATTAATCGTATCAATTCAATATTTTTTTTTTTCATTTATTTGGTTCTCAAAACTGGTAAATAATATCCATTACTTATTCACTTACGTTCATTGCAATATTATCACGACTAGAGCTTGAATACAATCATTAATAAAGTTACACTCGCTACAGGCTTCCGTATGCGAGCAGATTTTAACAATATATAATAGGTAACTTTAAAATTTTAATTTTTAGTTAGTTAATATATTTGATTGGTTGAAGCCGCATAATAGAATGTAGTAGAGTGTACGACGATGCTAATACTTACGCCTGGCGGTGGAGCCGGACAGCGAGAGCGTGCGGCCCAGCTCGCCCTTGACGGCGCGCAGCGAGCGCAGGATGTCGTCGGGGTCGCGGCGCACGCACGACGAGCGCCGCCGCTCGTTGCGCCGCGGCGCGCTCACCTCGCCGCCGCCGTCTGCACGCGCGCACCACACACACAACTCGCAACTCAACATCATTATGTTCTCTTTACGTCTCTCTTACGATGTTACCTTATTTTAATTGCCCTAACTAAATTCTAACCATTAAAAATATCACTAAACTATTTGACTCAATTATTTAAAATAATTATCACTTACCGTAATAGGATTACAGCAAGGTATGTTAACTTGAAAGGTATGATTGTAAGGTAAATAAATAATCATAGGGATAAAGATTTTTCCCTATGTTCAGTTGAACCGAAGATGTACCTTTCTCTTGTTGTTGGAAGGATGATCGTCGGGAGCCGGGTAGGGAGCGCGAGAAGTCCTTGCCGAGCTGGTACACTTCCACCTCGAGGGTCTCGGACTGCGAGGAGCCGCGCCGGGAGCCCGCCACCCACGCGTGGTCGGGGTGCAGCAGGGAAGCGCACTCTCCAATTGAGTCTACGTCGTCTATGAAAATTGCACTTAAGTAGTCCGTAGTAACGCATAAATATACTTATTTTTATTAATTTCTTTTTATTTGGCTGAAGTGAAAATAATGGAATGTATGCTTGACGTAATTGATTGACAAAAATAAGGAAGTCAATTTCAATAATTTACAAATAATATAACCGAATAAAGACGAAATAAGTGAACAAGTATTACCGGACACAGAGCGCTGTGAAGCAAAGTCCCCGCGGCGCAGGGCCCGCGCTCCGGTTAGAGAGCCACGCGGGGAAGCGTTGGCCGACCGAGTGCCGCGCTCCTCCAGTGTCCACCACACTGCGCGCTCTTCTGCAAACGCCTTCTCCAACTCCATCTGCATCAGATCATCACACACATGCACATTGCGATTCACTCACCTCACAGGAACTGTAACAGCTACTCACAGTGCATTCGCCAATCAACACAGGGTCGATGCCAGGACAAGCGTCCCACAAAGTAAGTTCCAGAGCGCGGCCGGCTAGTAGATCCGCAGTCAATCCGCCGAAGCCAAGCGTGGCGTTCCACACAGGGCTGCATGAAGCCGAGGCTGGGTCCGTTTCCACAGGAGGACAACTCTCCCTAAAAGGAATTATTATAATATCAAAACGAAATAAAAAGTTTGTATTATACAGTTGTAATTTTCAATAACAGTTTTTAAAAATGATTACAGTGATGGCAGGAGGCGAATTCTTGCAAAAGCTTCTGGTTCGTCCCCATAGCCGAGCGTGTGGTCTCGCGGCGGCAGGTCGTCTGCGGCAATGAGCATGACCACGAGCTTGCGCAGTTCGCTCTCAAACCACACTTGGAGTTGCGCACGCGCCGGCTGGCGCTCCCGCATGCATTCGATTTTTAGTGTCGTGTCGATACGACGTTGTTGTAACGGAACATACCAATTGATGTCTTTAAGTTGTAACTTGTAGCCAAACATTAAGGTTGCATAGTATACAACTCAGTAAATGTAACTACTAGACATAAAGGGTCACTTCCGAAAGGCATAAAATGTAATAAAATACAAGAATGTTTCCAAGACTCTAATTCAGTTATAACTTTTGGGAAAGGCATTGCATTTTATGAAACATCATGCAGCAACCATCAGCTTTATTATAGTTATGAGTCTGATCAGCGGGAGATGCACTCGTCTCTCTTCAAGTTTGTACAGTAAGTAGCAATGCAATCATGTCACCATTCAAATAGTTATATATATAATATACTCGTGAACGTTATGTTTTTCACTTGCAAAGTATGTATTATGTTAAAGTTAACATGCGTCGGGCTGAGGCATTTCTATCAAACACAAAGTAATGAATAAAATCGGATGCTCCCATCCGCCATGCAGTAAGCTGTATCATGCTGATACCGGTTCCACAAGCTGCATGTGCCTACACACCTACGTCTGTTAGCTCAAACATATTAGGATGATCTCTATGGAAACGTGTCATTTAGCCTCGTATATTATCATCTAGAGGTAAGTAAAATTTGCATAAGCTTCCTGTAACAACGGAAAACTATTCAAACTTGTCTATTTTCAAGTCTACGGTTAAGTAAGTTGACAAATTTTGCGCTAAACGCCCAGGTTCTACGGTATTTCTAGAGGTATTTGTAGCTATTAATATTCTTTCTGTAAGTGTACACTCTTCTTGTTATTACCTAAAGAGGAAAAACGTTAGGAAAAAAGCAATCCAGGAGCACCCATGTCTTCTACATAATTAATCGCATCAGTGCTGAATATTATTTAGGTTATTAGTTGATCATTTCATGTCTACTATTAGCAAAATAAACTTACTCCGAGAAAGTGTAGGTACATGACATATTGTTGTAGATACATTAGAGAAACAAGAGTCGCAGGACATGTGGACGCCTATACGGGGCATGATGGTATGAGTCGTGTTGGGAGCATCATTTACATTCACATTTAGTAACAATCACGGATGAACAAACAAAAGATTCAAGCTTCGACACATACATGTATATGAATCACAATAAACACATTGAACGCGCCACAGAATATGATGTTATTGAGCAGATAGATGTCAGTAAACACGCATGTATCGTTCGAATCACACATATTGGCACTAGGCTGGACGTCCTGCATGGTGCTTATGTCTAAATCAATATGCACGTATCGACACTGTGCAACGTCATGCATGTCGCAATCAGTAAGTAATATCGTAACAATAAACTACAGTAAGTACGAGCGGAGCGGTATGTACATAGTGTCGCTGTGTCGTTGTCACATGACAGAAGCGTCAGTGCGCGCCTGTCGCTCAAGGTGTTCCAGTGCTGTATACCGTGCTGCCACCACTCCAAGCTCCTAACTGCTGCGGCGTCTCTCCACAAAGTGCGGCATCACACTACTCTAAGTCAACAGCAAGACTCGGTAACAGACACTCGATGCGCAATATATGAGACGGTACCAACGCTAGTGCGGCCGGCGCGGAGTGCTGGCCGGCTGCCGCTGCCTGCGCGCTGCTCTCATCACCACACTTCGTTTCTTATCTTGCACCGCGAAATCAACTCACACGCGATTCGTTTAGGAGCATGTTTGGATTGTCTGTGCGGGTTTGCCTAACTCGTGCTCGAGTAATGGAGTAGTACAGAGTCTGTATTCACTGGCTAAGCTGTAAGCGGCGGCGTCACTACTCGTAGCTTCACTACGTAATTTTGTTTTCAGTAGACAATGAACACTAATCATCCACGGTATCGTATAGATGATCCCTATTCTACCATCGAACACTAAGTCTGTATGTAGCGTGTGTCTACACTTACTGATATTCAAGGCATTCATGGTAATTTGTCTTAATGTCGATCGTGCCCTACGAGTAACTCCGTCCGGGGCCGCCGTTGGCGACATTATGAAATTGGTCGGGTGATAGAAAAAATAAAAATCTGAAAATAAGTAGTAGCATTTTTTCACACACTTCACTTAGGATTAATCATTATATAAACGATAACGTTTAACGAATATAGTTAACAAAGAAACTTAAAGTATACGTAGGTGTATAAATATTTCGAGTAAACAAACAAGAGTTCCCACTCTCTAAATAGTAAAGGTTAACAAAGTTAAAGTACATCTACAATCGTAAATAGAAATACTAATCTCTTATAACTAGTCTAACGTGGAAGATGTTCAACTGATTAGTGCTACAGTATCACAGCAGACCGACCGAGAGCAGCCCTCTCTCCGACTGTACTCTGCTCTCAACACCTCAACACGTCAACACCTTGACTAACCAACACAACTCACAACTCCCGTACAAACAACTCGTTATTACGTTACATTGTATATAATCGTATAATAGTGATGTTTCAGTGTTGGCAGAGAACAACACAGGCTGTAAAGCTGCGACATATCGCCGACTCATGGCCTCAACAGTGTCGGGGAGTGCGTTAGCAGTAAACAAACTTACGAAAAAGCAAATTCATCTCATGGTAACATTTTATGACATAATATAATATTTATTTTAAGTTTTTATTTTTACATAAAGCTCTGCGTAGAAGTAATACAACTAAATATAATCTTCCATGTTTATAAATATATTGCGGTAAAGTGGGACTTGATCCATGTCCCGCGCCTTAGGTGAGAGTGAATGCGAGGCACATTAGTAATGTTTGTTTATATCATGGTCTCGCAGTGAGCGGAGGCCGCGCATGGCTGGTGCGCGACTAGTGAACATGATGTATAACAGATACAAAAGGGTCGTTGTATATCGCGACTGTAACAATGAGTGATCCGACAAGCGCAGAGGAGCAGGCACCGAGTGACAGTCTCTACGAGAATTCATGGAGCGAGCGATCCGGCTCAATGTCTCATGGGTTCACAACACATATTTTACAATTAAAGCCTATGTATGGGTATTATACCGGGGTTTTCGGCAATTTCCGTCGTGTTGGCGACGATGGCGATTTGTCCGTTTCCGGTTCTGTGAAAAATAATTTGCGTTACACTACCACTGACACAACCAGATTAGTTCGATTATAATATTGTTATGTAATTTTTTATATGATAACAAAAAGGTGGCGGATCAACTTTTAATGACGAGAGAAATGGCAATATTTGTATTATAGGGAGGTAATTATGAGTTTGCATCCGCCGCCGTTAAGTATGTACCTAATGTTAATAAATATAATAAATAACACCTACCGTTTAAAAAGCAGAAGAGAAATCATAGTGCGATAGTCATCATTGATACAAAAGAGCTTTAAAATAAAATACTGTAAGAAGAGTAGAACAATAGCTGTGAAAGATAGAAAAACATCATAAAAGATAGGAAAATATGAAAAACAAAATGTAATAAACTAATATCATCTTAAGTTAATATCTATATTGAGTCTTTATTTAATATAACGGTATATAAAGAGTTGCATTTGTAAATGTTACTCGCGTGAATTAGCAAACGATGAGCATCAAGAGATGTAAACAATGCCGTTCATTCTTGACTTTCTATTATAGCGAGTAAAGTTTACAGTTGCAACATACTGTCCTAGTGAAATTTTTTGAGTTGATTTTGGGCATGGGGCCGGTCGTAAAATTATAAACTGAGCTTTTTCGAAAACGAAAGTGTAAAGTGTAGTGATGATTGTGATGGGTTTTGGTGGGTGTTTGTGGGTGTTGGTGGGTATTTGTAGGTGTTGGTAGGTATTTGTTTGTGTTGGTGAGTGCCGGTAGGTATTTGTTGGTGTTGGTAGGTATTTGTGCGTGTTGGTAGGTATTTGTTGGTGTTGGTAAGTATTTGTGGGTGTTGGTAGATATTTGTTGGTGTTGGTAGGTATTTGTTTGTGTTGGTAGGTATTTGTTTGTGTTGGTAGGTATTTGTTGGTGTTGGTAGGTATTTGTTTGTGTTGGTAGGTATTTGTTTGTGTTGGTAGGTATTTGTTTGTGTTGGTGGGTGTTGTTACCGTATAGCGCGTGGTGGTGCATGGGCGGCTGCGCGGGCGGCGGCGGCGCGTCGTCGAGCTGCGGCGCGGGCTCCACGAGCAGCTCCACGCTGTCGCCGCCGCGCTCCAGCACCGCGCACACCTCCTCGAAGCTGCGCTCCGTCAGCGGCACCCCGCCCCACTCCAGCACCTGCGCACGTCACACCGTCTCACCATATACACGCGCGGTAACAGAATAGTGTGATAGTTGAGTTATATGGAGCCTTTGCCGAAACTTGGGCATTTCTTCCTAACCACAGCAGATACCAAGCGGAGGATAACATTAAGCAGAAGTTTATTCAAAATGTCAAGACCTCTTTGGATCGATGTCATTTAATTGAGATGTTCTAATATCTGACTGACATCTGGAATGAAATCTATGCCTACTACATTTTTAATTACTATGATAAAGTATGATTTAATCAGTTTGATATGTAATGGTGTAATTTTACTTTATCTCCCTGCTGCAGGCCGGCGAGGTCGGCGGGCCCGCCGGGCACGGTCCACACGATGACAGCTTCGCGGCGCCCGCTCGCGTCCGGCTTGCCGCCCACCACGCGCATGCCGAATCCGCGCGCTGCAAACACAAACATACTCGTATTTACTCGCTACAAGTTATCCGTTCATTTATTATTACTAATGTAACCTTGGCAAGTAAACAAATGTAATTGGAAACATTTCTTGTTATTCTTTTATTATATTGTACGTACACGGTGAACAACGTGAAGTGGAACGCTAATTTGATTTCAGATCTGAGTAATGCTATGCATGTTTCCAATTACTTATGTTTACATTCCTATAGCGACATAAGAATGAAATTATAAGCAAGTCTGTTTTAATATTAGCTATTGTAGTAGTAGTTAGTTTCGATTTTGAGTAAAAGCATAATTTTTATTATTTATACTAAGGCACTGGGATTACGTTACCTCCAATTACGTATCTACATAAGATTGTAATTTAAAAAATGGCGGAATACAAAGGAAATATTTTTTATACTTGGCTTAATAACATATATAAAACTCATCTTTTATACTTTAACGTCGGCAAAATTACATGCTATTAAATATTCCACCATTTCTGGAATATAAAAGTGATAATAATTTGATAAAGCGTCTGTTAATCCTAATAAAAACACATTGAAACTACTGTAATAAACCACAAGAGAGTAGTGTAACATACATCGATGTCCCTTGTCGTTGGGGTCGCGGCGCAGTGAGACGCGGCGCGGCGTGCGGTCGTCAACATCATGTATGACGATCTTGATGGCCTCGGCGTCCACGGACATCTGGCGCGCGGCGGCCGCGGCGGCGGCGGCGGCGGACGCCACGCTCGCGCACTCTGACGACATGTCTCCTCGCGACGTGAGCGCCGCCATCGCACTCAGCGCGCCCGTGCGCTGCTGCAGAGCCGCTATGTCGGGTCTACACGATCACAAACATAGTAAATAAATACAAACAACATATTATGTCTTTTTTTATTGCCTTCATTGACAGACGAGCTAGCGGCCCGCCTGATGCGGCTGCTGCTGCTCATGGACCTCTGCAGTGCCAAGGAGCAAATACGACAAGGTCGTTGTTTACCTTAAGGAGAGTACAATCTTTAAGCGTCGTTTGAAGAAGAACAGGTCATAGCGCTCAGGAAATGTATCATCTATATGACATACATAGTCCTGGCCTTACACTACGATCGTGTCTTGGCTCGTAAAGATCAGAAACTACGAGAAATTTCAGTCTCACAAACATCCGAGTTGAGATAAATGCTTGTCTTCATGCGGGGATTGAACCCTCAACCTTTCGTGTCAAAGCCGGCGTGTAGTCAACTGCAATACCGAGGCTGTCAACATCACGTTTTGTTTCGTACATTGGTTACGTTTGCGGACTTCCTGCAATTATTTTTTGAAACTATTTTCATCATATTTAGTCTGAGTAGGTGCAGAGTTAAACATAAGCCTTCAATATTTGGTTAGTTGGATAGGAATTATACTTTAATAGTTGGATAGGAATTATGCTTCGTGTATCAATAGTAATCAACTTTTGTAGGCAGGGTGTAAGCACAGTGGGGTAATTGTATTGGTGTTGATGTTTTATTCCTGGAAGTGGGACAACATTAAGAATAAAATGTACAATGTTTATTGTTAGAGTAAGTAGTAAGGATTAAGCATGGTGTTACTGACAGCTGGCTGCCGCGGCGGCGTATAGGCCTGTCCTCGTCGACGCTGAGGCCGGCGATTAGCGGCGCGGCGTCGGCGTCGTCGGCGGGCGGGCGGTACGAGCTACGCCGCGACCCCGCACCCGACACCACGTCTACCGCCGACGCTCTTTACCGGAGGGGCAGAACAATTTTGCTACACTTATGTTCATCATTTAATTATCTACGAGTAGATATTATTACTAAAAAAAATATTATGGACTTGTCATACAATGACCATTCGAACAGATATCAAGACAATAGCAATCACTCAACAAACAATGGTCTCAGTTTCGCCTATGAATTCCTTTTTGTCCCACCAAATGGAAACAACAACGAAATTATTCGGTAGAGTTCGCTAGAGTTTCGGTAGAGTGCTTTAGGTTTGCGTTTAATATGCATTTATTGTTTTATTTCCATCCATCCATCAGCCAAAGGAAGTCCACTGCTGAACATAGGCCTCCCCCAATGATTTCCACAGAGAAAAAAAGATTGTTTTATTTACTTATTTATTAAAACCCATAAAGATAAAAACCAAATACATGTTTGTCCCAAGAAAGCGGGCTTCGGTTTGACCGTGGAGGTGTTGAGTCTCAAAAATATAATTTTCAAAAATTTAAGCAGAAAACAAAGCATCACATCTAAAATACATGAAATAAAAATAAAAATAAAATATGTTATGTAGTGTTTAGTGTGTGTGTGCGCACCTCCTGGACATGGGCGGGGGTGCGGCGAGTGCTGGCTGGTGTCCGCCTAGCGTGGGCTGATGCGCGGGCGAGTGGTGCTGCTGGTCCTCGTCGCAGGAGCGCTGGCGAGGTGCGCGCACGGAGCGCCTGCGCGCCGGCGCCACCGCGCTCGCGCGCCGAGACTCCACCGACGGCGTCGTGCTGCCGCCGCCCTTTAACTGCCGCCGCGGGCAGCGTGGTTACAATACCATACTCTCACACATTCACTTGTCTCGACATTACTACATATACCTAGACCTATTATTATAGGTCTAGCAGTTAATACATCTCTATTGACTGTCGATCGTGATTCGTGAGGCTAAGGCCTTTGGGTTACATACTAAGATAGATAGATAAATAAAATAAAAAATAAGATCGGATGAAACATTTTTAAAACCAGTAAGTATAGAAATTTCATGTAAGGTGCCGGGAACTAGAGTTTGTTCCTGGCATGACGTCAGCGTAGTCTCATTACACTTAGTTCGTAAATAAGCTCGGTATTTTTAAAACCTACCGTAATATTTTTCAAGGCGGTAGACTATACTTTTCAAGCTCTACATAGTACTTACTGTCCACTAAAATTACTAGTATTAGTGTGTGGGTGTGTATAAAATATAAACTGCTTAGTTTTAGCGCACTCAATGTGTTGAATGAACAAAAAATCTTGCAAAGTTTTAATATTGTGACCTATATTAGATACCAACATTATGCAGTTATGCAGTGAAAAATTGGAAAAGTTAAACTAGCGGCTACATTTCTTCGATAAGTACTATGAAAAAGTCTGAGAACGAATAGCTTTGTTTTGTTAAAATCTTTTTCAACGGGCGGCCTGAGAGTTGAGCCATTTAATTCGTAAGGCTATTTGTTTTGCCCTTTAAAGCCTGACACTTTATAAAAACCTTTTTGCGTCGTTTTTTGTGGGATACAAATGTAGTGTAAATATTATTTCTCATGTTGTTCATGTTTATTAAGATCCTTTAAATTACAAAGAATTCCTATTGTAAGTTAAATCGTCTCGAACAAGTATTATTTTTGCATACGCAATATAATTTTTCAAAATAATAAAGGGTGATAGCGGAGAATAATTCAAAGCACTTATTTCAGTACTTACATACGGGAATGGGATTGATTCAAATGTTTAATTTGTAATGTAGAGTATGGATTACAATTCAGATATTACCTTTTCAAGTTCTTTGAGTGAGGCTGGAGAGACGTCGGAGTGTCGGCGCAGCTCCGGTGAGCGCGGGGGCGCGAGGCCGGCGCCCGAGCCGCCGCTGCCGAGGCGCGCCTCCGAGTGGCGCCGTTGCAGCGCCTCCAGCACCGGCACCTCCAGCAGCGAGTCCGTGGAGTCCTGCGCCGCCGGCGGCAGCCGCGGACCGGCCTTGCGCCGGCACACCGAGCACCGCCATGAGCTCTGCAATACACGTATCACTCCTTACTAGCGACAACGTCTCACAAACTGATCTGTATCAGCGCATATACGTCCCACAGGCCTCCTCTACAATCGTGAACACGATTGAGAGTTAAGTTACTAGTTAAGACCAATGTACCTATTCTTAACAAGACTATTCATAAGTGTAAATATTAAGTGCAAGATATCTCTAAAAAGTCAACAGGGAAAATTGTAGGCACAATACTACAGTGGGATGGTAGGTTTCTTAAGCACTGGCAACCTTTCTTCCAATAACGTCGAAACAAACCCTAATTGAAATGTAATAACTTTTTGCTATCAAATATGAAAAATATGATGTATAGTTATATCCTCTTGTAAACAATATAAGTTACCGCTTCGTCATCGCTGGCAGGTTTGGAGTAGGAGGAGCAGTCCTCGCAGACGCGGTGCTGGCAGCCGTTGCACACGTGGAACACCTCGCCCGGCTTCAGAGCCTTCAGGCACACGCGGCACGCGCCCGCGCGCGACGGAGCCTTGCCCGCCTCACTACCAACATATCCATCTTAGTACGCCGGCATAATTGTATCGAATGGCATGGGATTGCTGTCAGACGCTATTCGATACTCTGCCTGAACGGCATTTGTGCTTACCATCAGGACAAAAAAAACACCATTTGCTTTACTCAGTATGTGCCTCTAAAGAAATGTAAATAAACGTCTTTTGGATAATGCCCTGCACCTTTTTTGGGCAGCTTTAAACCCCACCTCTTACAGCCTTATTCACAGACAGTTTTAAAACCTCTTTTAGTGATCGTTTTTTTTTTTTGTTTTCTTCGCTCAAATTCATTTCAACAGGCGTTGGAAAGAAATAAACATTCAATGGCTAAAATAGGTTTTAAAACTGTATGTAAATAAGGTCATCCGTCGAGGCTTTTACACGTAGAACAATAAACCCACAAACAATATTACAGTACTCTACTATGCAGTAGTTGACTTGTGGGTAGCAGACCGACATTTAAAGATTTTCTAGACTCCTCAAAATTACTATCATACTTATTTAGTAAATAATGCAAGAGAAATAGTATTAAAGTATGTATAGGTATTTACCGTTCAGTCTTAGCCGGCTGCGTAGCGGCGGGGGGAGCGGGTGCGGGCGCCGCCGCTGGTGTCGCCTCTACGACGGGCTCGTTCGGTCTTGGACCCAATTTTGTAACTAAATATAAGGGTCACGTCAGCAATACAACATTAAAGGCATTTCCAAACTTAAATAGTTTAACCCAAAACAACAGTTAACTGTTATACAGTGAGCTATTTTGCAAACTAATAGAGCCGGGTATATTAACAGTGCCGATCGTGCCCCAAGTTATTCATTTTCAAGTTAAACGCGGTTCATTGTTATGAAATACCAAATCGGAATGAAATGAAGAGAATTCAAATAAGTCTGCAGTTTGTGTCTACCTTCTGGGGAGGAATCTGCTAACAATGCGTGCCGATGCCTCGCCCCGAACCTGCCCCCGTTAGATCCCGCGGGAGCGTCGTAACTTGCGATATTCACTATGAATATTGAGGAATTATCATAAATTCCGTAGCGAACTTTGCTCAGGTGCTGTCAGATGCCTCACATTATGGTCTCACGTTCAGGATGTAAAACTAAGCTAGATCTCAGATGAAATTCTAGGCTAAAATTATATCGCAATATATTGATTATAGTGTAATTAGAAACTTTAACTATAATTGTAAGTTAATATATCTACATAACATTAAGAGCTGTTTATAATCGAAAGTTTCATAATATTACAATTAATAATAATTTATTTTATCCGTCGCGCTTTAGAACTCCCAAGAGTTGTAAGTAAAGATTAAAGCAGCCTTTAGCAAATACACAAGAAACTTTCAACCGATGTTCAAAGTTGTACGTACACCTCAGTGGAACACGAACTGAAAAATATTGCTGTTATCGATACAACTCGCATATCGATATTTTTTGTGAGCAATACCCGCGATTTTTACCAAGTTGCCAATTCTGAAAACGCTCGTCCATTCGTAATCATGACATGGCTACATTTTTGCTCGTTCATCTCCATAAGCGATTTTTCCCTCGGGGTGATGAATGGATATTGTTTAGGCATGAGAGATGTTACGAAGATAGGCACCGCTTTCGATTCAATAGGTCGGAGCCGGAATGTTTATTTTGCATTGTGTTAGGGTTGACACCCGTTGTACCCGCGGCTGCTCTGAATAATACGACTTAAGATAACGTACTGATTTATGTTTTCCATCATTTTAAGCGACGGTGCGCCTATACAGGAATGATTGTAGAATTACACAGTAATACGGAAGTATATGATTACTTTATAATAATTGTAAGTCCATTATGCTTAATAATGGTCGACATATTGATTCTACAAGTTGGCAAAGGCGTCAAGTGCGGATTATATTCTGTATTTCCTACGCACAGTTTAGTTATTACATAACTTGAGGCTGTCGGTTATGTAACTTGTCGAGAAGTCTGACAATTTATTTACCTCTGGCATTATTAGTGTTGTTGTGAGATGTTACAATGTTAATATGGCTTATAAAGTGAAACTTCGGGGAAATAAACTTTTCGCTAATTAAACTACATTAAACTGCGAAGCTCGCGAGCTCCACCGGTGCGCTCATGCTTCGCCCAAGTATTTCGTAAATATGCGCTAACGTGACTTTGTCGTTTGTTTTTATTTCAATTGTAAAATAATGTTTGTACAGTTTCGCCCTGATTTTGTAATAATAACCTTATATTGTACTCTGACTTGAGGCTCTTTCGCATGTTAGTGTAATTAGTGTTACTATTGTACTCTCAGTTACAATTACATCAGAATCTTGTTATACCTTTGTCTTGAGCAGTAAGAAGAGAAGATGAGAGGGTTTGCCGGAGTTTCCCAAATGTCCCCGGCGTCTCGATCTGCCCAGTAACCGCGTTCGGGCTCTCCTCCGTCGCCACCATCTGTATACAACAAGCCACAGCATACTGTTACGTACCGTATTATTATTTATGAACAAACTGTTCTTAATACATAATGATATCACTATATATATTATATGTTTTACGTTTAGTATAGTAAACGTGGATTTCATAATAAAAACGTACTAAATTTTTGATCTCAATAAAAACACTTGGCGATGAAGAAAACCCATGTCGTGGAAAGCGACGACGCGAAGCGATAAAATTCTTCATACAAAAATAACGACTCGGTAATATTGCCGTAAATTTTATGGAGAGCAACAGATGGAGAATGAAATACATCAGAAACAGGAAAATCGATATTGTCGTCCGAACTCGACTTTTAGTGTTTTTATTGCTTCGCTGTGAAGTTGGCCACCTCAAACTTTCCTTGGATAACTATTCAACATTGAACTATGACAGGCACTTAATATTGTAGGTACTTTACAAGGGCGGGCACTATTATATTGTTCTTAACAATGTTTGATCCAAGATCAAAAACAATACATGTTCTTTTTTATAATACTCATACTGCCATGGAGGGAGGTTGAATATTTTCTTAAAGAGCGGTGAGTTTCGGTTTCAACAGTTTCCAGGGAAAATAAAAAATGCGACATTATCCGCGGTAGGAGCGGTGTAATTCTCTGACAAAGCCTTCCCGGAACGGATGTACTAAAACGCTCGTATGAAGATTGAGCACAAGGAAGTTATAAAGGCACAAAAGTATATGTGCTTAGTATGGATGGTATTTTTCCTATTATTCATCTCTCCGTAGACAGTCGATAGTTTACTTAAAAAGTTTTAAAGTGATCGTGATAAAGCTTTTACTTTTGTGACTGGGCACGAGGGGATAATTAAGTTCACAAAAAGTCTGTTGTTGAACAGTGCTCATGAATATTGTATCAAATGGGCAGCAACAGAACCCTTAGGGACCGTGTTAGACCGCGACTGACCTCAGCTTCCTTTATACTCAAGTTATTGAATTTGCAACTGAAACACTAGTGGCTTTTATATTCCGCCAGCATAAGAATTATTTAATGTTTATGCATGGCTTTAAAAACAAATCCTACAAAGCGCTGTGCTGTAAAGAGTGTGCAGATATTGTCCACAGATTTTAATCACCTACGCAAAGGAAGTAGGTTATATCTTTGTTTAACAATTTCTGATTGTACGTATTACTTCTTGGTTGAAGACCAATAGTCAGTTTCAAACTTTATTATGTAGTTTATTTTATTTTGTGTAATTTATTTCTTTTGTTTACCAAGTATACGTATAGTAAAATTACCTATTTATCTATATATATAAAAATTAATGTTTCTTTGTATGTCATCGATGAACTCAAAAACTACTGGACCGATTTGCCTTATTTTGGTCTTGAAATATTCGTGAAAGTCCTGGGAAGGTTTCAGGAGTGAGAAAAATTGGAAAATTTCTAAGGAAGATACTAAAAACCTTTTTTTTGGGTATCGTTCAAGCATGATGCGACCAGTCAATATAGGATGATCTTTGTTTATTTGACGGGAGACATAAAAGACGGTCCAGCTTCAACTACCATCCAACGTAAAATGATCTATCTTTCCATTGTCTTTCATTGACGGCTGACGAAATAGAACAAAATTCAAAAAATGTGTACATCGTGTATATAATATTATCTAGATACGGCGTCTTGCGCGTAATTTTGTTAATGTAAAATAAAACGATGTCCATATCTACCAAAATTGCCCATTGTTTTTTTAGATCATTGCAACAGTTTTAAACAAGGTATACTCTATCGAAGCGTTTTGCTGGAGTACACCAGAATATATCTAATTATATTTTTCGTTTTCATAAAGGACATTGTTTTTTGAATTGATACTTTTAGATGCGCTGGGGGACAAATTTAAATTCCGCATTAGTATTGTTTTCAGACTCAAGAATAAAAAAAAAATTGGTACGTTGATGCCGTATCTAGACATTATAATGAAGCGATATGCAGTTTTATATTTTTAAATATTTGTTTTATTACTTACGTCACCTGGTAAGGCAGTATGAAGGTTTTATTAATTTGTATATGGTAACGTACTAGACGCGACTGCCAACAAGTTTACGATGGTCACGGGTTCAAATCCCAGGGCACACCTCTGACTTTTTGTATTAATTTCTACGTGAAATAAAATCCATCCTCAATAACGCATGGACCAATTTGGCCAATTCTTTTTTTTAAATGTTTATTATTACTTTATTACTAACAAAAAGTAAGGGCGTGCAATATTATTTGGAAAAACAGCATTTTGGTGCTGAAATAAGGGAAGGAATATTGGATGGACAATAAAAAACGCTAAAGTTTTTAATGTCAAAATTTCATAAGGCAATCTTTATATGTACATGTATATGGAGAGACGGGATATAATAGAGTGGAAGGTACGGGAGAGGGCTGGGATAGCTGACAGATTTGGTAGGATGAAATGTAAATGCACGTTATAAGACGGGATGGATAACAAAGAGAAAGGACGGGGCGGATCAGGAAGAGACTGAACAGTCGGATGAGACGGGATTGAGCCGGACAGTGGGACAGCTACGTCATGTTTAGGTATACAAGAGTTTATACGAAAAATAACATGTATTTGGTGTGGAGTGGAATCAAAAAATATATGCACCCAGGCGAAGCTGGGCCGGGCCGCTAGTTTATTTATATTTATTTGTACCATACATAGAATTAGTTACATTAACTAATGTGCCTTGTAACAATATGTTATAAGATTTTGGATTTAGGGGTGCTTATTCTGTCCCCATTCATTTTCCATATGTTATATTGTTATTGGGCTGTTGGTTTTATAGGTAAAGTTCTGAGTTATGGCCCCATAGTATCTAATGTAGTATGTTAATAATCAATTAAACGGTAGAATTATTATTTCTTTTATAATGTGCAGCAAGTGTCCTTGTGATGTTATAAAATCCATCACATGTTTTTATTAAGAAAACCTACATTAAAAAAAATCACATTATAGTCATTCACTTTCAGCTCAAGATTTTATAAAGCTTACATGCATTTTAAAGACAGTAAAATGGTTTACAGGTAGGGATTTTTAAGAATAAATAGGTCATGAACGCACGATGTTCATGACCTAGTGGTGAGTTGACGAGGGACGCGCGGGGGGCACCGGCCCAGGTTGACCCACTTGTTGCCGTCACCTATTATTTACATTACAACTCTAATTGCTGTTCGCAAACGACAAATGTAAGCCTCTTTATCATCTGTGGGATCAGCCTTTACTAATTCATTGCAGGCCAAAAAATAATCTTGACCGGGGAGATCAAATGAATTTTATTACCTACTCTCTGTCTACTCGTTGGGACATTTCACAATTCTTTTTAAGTAATTTTAGCTCTTGAAGTGGGCGGTGCGAGTGAGCGTTTAATTAAACTTTGAAGGACTGTTGAATTCTTTTTTATTTGACGTTTATACGACAATAGGGACGGTAATAATAATAGCGGGCGCGTTTCGCGTGTGTGCGTGGAGATGTACCGGGCGCGGTTGTGCGGCGGCGGTGTGGTCGCGGTGCCGAGCAGGGCCTGCGGGTATTCAACACGGGAGGAAGGGACAGCACAAAGGAATGTAATTACGCGTCACTGGCATGCGACCGGATTGCTCTTTATTTTTTATACTCATATGAAAATGTACACTATGCCAATATTTTTTTGCAACACGTTCTAGTTTCAACAATGCAGACTGTACGCTTTGGTTGACATCGCAATTTTCAGCATTCAAGTGTTCAACGGAGACTCATATATGTGAGATTAATTTAACAATCTTACATTGAAACAATTTTAATCGACTTCAATAAAAGGAGATCGATCATTTCAACCTGTTTGTATGTAATATGTTTGTCTATAACAGCTTATGAACATGAATGCCAAACTGCATAAGTGTATGAATGTTTTATTTGTATACTAGCGGCCCGGCCCAGCTTCGTCCGGGTACAAATAGATTTCTGTACAATGTACGTATTATACATATACTTCCTCTTGAATCACTCTATCTATAAAAAAATCGCATTAAAATCCGTTGTGTAGCTTTAAAGATTTGAGCTTACAAAATGACATAGGGATAGAGAAAGCGGCTTTGTTTTATACTATGTAGTGATTGTCCACGCATATAAATCTAAAAACATATAAGTAGTATAGCCACTTTTATATATTATGTTGGATTAGGTACCTACTACATATAGTTCATTATTGGAGCAGTGTGACTTTAATCAAAATTGATTGAGTAGTTTTTGAAATAGAGATAGGGTCACCAATCTTTCTTAGTCCACGACGCTCGTATAATGAACATTTTTACTATTTTGCTTCAGCAACCTAATCTATCTAGCTAGTGGAAATATAAAACTATACTTGTAAATAGGCATACAAATAGAAAATAAAAATTTCTTCGTAGCCTCCTCTACTTTCTACAGCGCACCAGGGTGCACAATTTAGGACAACGTGAGATATACAGTAAAGTTTGTTTGATTCACTACTCTCGTCGTTTTTTACGTCTTTACTCATAATCTATTGTATATTAGATTGAAGATATCTCCGCCTCCTCTACAATCGAGAGTACGATTGAGAGTGGTAAAGCCATATAGTGCGTGGTGGCCTGTTGGTAAACGGACTAGACGCGGCTGCCAACATGTTCACGGTGGTCGCGGGTTCGAATCCCAGGGCACACCTCTGACTTTTCGGAGTCATGTGTGTATTGATAGTCAATCACCACGCACTAAGACGGTGAAGGAAAACATCGTGAGGAAACCTGCATACCATAGCGATTCATAAGAATTTCTATGGTATGTAAGTCCGCCAACCCGCACTAGGCCAGCGTGGTGGACTATATGGCCTAACCACTCTCAATCGTATTCTCGATTGTAGAGTAGGCCCGTGCCCTGCAGTGGGACGTATATGGGCTGATACAGAAAGCCATATAGGCTACCACGCTAGGCTAATGCGGGTTGGTGGACTTACATATCATATACATTTTCATAAATCACTATGTTATACAGATTTCCTCACGATATTTTCCTTTGCCGTTATAGTGCATGGTGATTGATTATAAATACACACAAGACTCCGAAAAGTTAAAGATGTGCTGTGGGATTCGAAACCGCGACCACCGTGAACATGTTGGCAGCCGCATCAACGAAACATCGTTTACCAACAGGCCATCACACCCTTATTTAGGAATTTCAGATTTTTTAAAAGATTAATTTTATTTCTCCCTTTTCATTGGTTGTTAATTTATAAAATCGACTTAATTTTGCAATAAATGTCATTTGTGGCAGAATTTACTAAAAGTTTTCCTTTTAATAAAGAGAAATAAATATAAATTACCGATATTCGTATGTATTTGTTACGGACTGATTCACAAGACTACATTACTGCATGAAACACAGGGTAGGTAACTTAAGAGTAAAGTTATATAAATGAGAGGTAGGCACGAACACACCCAATGTGCTCCGAGGCACGTCTCTGACTTTTTGGAGCTATGTGTGTATTGATAGTCAATTACCATGCAGTATAATGGTGAAGAATAATATAGTGAGAAAACCAACATACAATAGCGATATTTATGAATTTCTATGACATGTAAAGCCCGTCATCTCGCACTAGACCAGCGTAGTGGACTTTAATATGGCTTAACCGCTAATATGACTGCCTCGGTGGAGTTATTGTACTACGGTACGTTTACAAAAAGATGAGATATCGAGTTTGAATCCCGGGTCGAGCAAAGTAATATTGGATTTATCTACTCGTGGACGAGTATATCGTGGGACGGAACATTTTTTTTTATTGCAATGCGTAACTACACTAGCATACCGTTCGCCTAATGGTAAGCGATATGACCGCTCATAAACAGCAGCAAAACCAAACAACACCTTGAATTACAAAGCAATGCTTGGCATTCCATTGCGCTCGAGATCCTGAGACATAAGATGTTAAGTCTCAGTATGTCCAGTAGTTATCCTGGCTACATACAAGGAGCAATGTCGGTGTGGTACCGCTGCCTATCTTTTCTGGGATAAAAGACGCGAATTTATGTCCGTGTATTATGAATATGTTATTGTTACATTATCATCATCAGCTGCAGGCTGTTCAATGCTGAGCACTGGCTTCCGCCAAAAAACGTTATTCGAAGAAATGTATTTATTTGTCAATAAATGGGATTGAATTGAACCCAAAATGTCGGTCGGAATATTTTAAAAATGGCTGACGTGTACTAATTTGTGACATACTGTTGAATAAAAAATGTTGCACTGAAACCACCTCTCAGTAGCTTTGATACGATACATTGCATATGAAAGCAGAGCGCCATGTAATTTAATTACCTTTGACATTAAAATTAAACGCAGCTGCAAATTTCAATAGGATCATTAAGTACGTGCAACTTTTCAGACGTGGATGCGACTCAGTAAACCGTTTCATCACTCATAATTTAGCTGGAGGACGTGAATTGAAAGAGCCAATTTAAACGCACTGAAGTTGTAAAGTTACTGGTCCGACCCGGCATCGTTTGTGTGAAGATATTTTTCAACACCAAACTAAAAACTTTTTTATTTCACACAAACCTAACCATATTTATTTAGCCTTTTTCCCATCCCGTTGCGATTTGTCCAAGCCAATTCCGTCTCGAAATTTAATACTAAATCGATTTTTGTAATTTCACGGACACCCAAGAGTTGCAAACTTATGATTTTGACTTTGATAAACAAGTGTCCAGCATATCTGTTAAATATTATATTGTATATATATATATACACCATAAACCTATGTTACGTTTATTTCATCTATACTAATATTATAAAGCTGCAGAGTTTGTTTGTTTGAACGCGCTAATCTCTGGAACTACTGGTCCGATTTGAATGATTCTTTCAATGTTGGGTAGTCCATTTATCGAGAAAGGCTATAGGTTATATATCATCACGCTATGATCTATAGGAGGAAAGCAGTAGTGATATTTCTAGCAAATATGAGGAAATATTGTTCGTTTTTCGTGGTCCGATTGGTCGATATTCTAAACTGATAGTCAGAATTAAATATTTTGACCGCCATTTTAAAACGTGTATGCACCCGGGCGGATCCGGGCCCGATCGCTAGTAAATAATAATAATGTAGACTGCGTCATGAAAATGAACGTGGGATAAGAAAAAATGAAAGTAACTGTTTCTAGTCTATGAATATACGTATCCGCCAACTTGCACTAGGCCAGCGCGACGTGGTCATGGACTTTTATTTTATTTTATTTTATTTTATTTATTTTCCAACCAATACCACTTACAGGATTTGCCCCAATGTTGTAGTACCGACAATCTTACAATAATTTATGTATAACAAATTAGCCATGTGGCTATCCTTGTGAATTCACTCATCGTACATGTGAATAAATGACTTAATATATAAACGGTGTGGTAGATTTTGGTACCCAGTTTACTATATTCTATGGCAGGGTTTCTACAACTTTGTGCAGTCACGAACCCCTAACCAAATTTAAAATAGTTCACGAACCCTGTAAAAATATTTTAGTAAGAAAAATAAACCTTGTATTGAATACTCATTTTTATTGAACATGGATTGGTAGTATACAATAGGATAGGGTCTATGCCTAACATTTATTAATAAAATTTCTACATCTTTGGTACTCTGCGAACCGCCTTCAATATGTTACGCACACAAAACAGTTGAATATGGTTCTGTTCTGTGGTTACGCATATATTTTGATTTGTTGGCTAGTCACTTCGATCAAATATACACTAGATACACAGTTCCCTGTAAAAGTTTTGTCAAAAAGTGGCACCGATGCATGACATTAAAAAAAGTAAACAAAAAGATCACATATTCCAAATATATTAACGCAAATTCCACCTTATTCCTGGAGCTTAAAGTAGCTTTTCACATAATATTGTTTAAAGTTCTGCGACGTTTTAGAAGCAACGGTCGGTGCGTGACTGAAGGCGAAAGAGTGCATAAAGCACTCTTTTTTGTTGCCATTTTCTAAGCGCTCATGTTGTATCTAGTGTATATGACAGCATGAATTTATGTCTCTGACATTCCTAAATAGTATCTAGAAACTAAAGTTTGATAAGGCGTTGATGGCATTTTAAATAAATTTTGTAAGAACTGTTTCTTATCGTTTCTGCCTATAATTCGTAACAAGAAAGCATTCGCAATTCCGGTTGCAACATTTACTTGTTTTCTCAATGTTTTTATAGGGAGCGAAGATTTAATAGCCGCTATTAGTCAACAAAAGTTTTCGTTGGTATCCCCCGCGAATTTTACAAATTCAGCAGCATTTATTGTTGCTCAAGATTAATTGAGACGTCGACGCGATCTTGCCGAGCTTAATTTTGTGAAATATTGAAGTCAGAAAAATGTAGTTCATTTTTTATGTCACGGTGCTTTAAATAAATCATTCAAATGTTTTGTGAAGTTGCAGAATTTAGTTCACTACTGCTTGCAAGCATTATGATTAATAAAGCAACCATTTTTGCTGTTATTTGTCAAATAGAAGTCATGCAATTCTTCTCCATTAAATTGCATGTTTCAGCAAATTATAATTTTAGCTTTTAACATTATCATTGTTAAAGGAATGCATCCTCAGCCTTTTTGTAGGGAGAGACGGTATAGGGGTGAGTGGGATAAGATTTTCGCCACGGTATCTGAAACTAATCGTAAGAGAAGGCCTAAAGGAGGTCACCTGGGTCGCTAGGCACACGGCGCAGACAATCCGCTCTTACCGATAGCCATTCCGCAACAAGGAAAAGAGCGCATCACCCTGAATTTGTTGAGGACAACCATAACACCCTAAACAAACAAGTAAATGGGGGCATTTGTGGTTCCCATCGAAATTAACAAGTAATGGCACTGCACTGGCAGTTCATGTCATAAACGAAGGCCACCTAGAAATTTTCGCTGATATCAAGGTTTCGAATTCTTAGGAGCTAGTACTATGGTAAACATCTTAAGCTAGGCTAGGCCGGTAACACTGATGTAACCCCTTCTGCCTCCCTCGGGGCTCTCCAAGGAAATCTTAATAGTTTTCCTCCCGTTAAAAAAAGTTTTTGAAGTGAAAACTTCTTTAGCGGCGTTGAGCACTTTTCTGTAATGGGTATAAAATCTTAAACTCGCGTCAGGACACGTGACCTGATCGAAAAAGCGTAAGACGGATGGAGAGTAGACAGCTGTCAGTTAGCTGTCAGTTTATAAAGCTTTGATGAATTGCCAATGATTTTGAGTGGAGATTTCAACATAAACTTCGCAGACGATAAAAATCAACTATTAATTGAATTTTTAAATAATGAATTTGGTTTAACTATGTCGAATGATCGCAATCTTAGCACAACGAAATACAAAACTACTATTGATGCGGTCTTTATTAGACATTTAAATAGGTTCGAATCAAAACTGTTCGTTTCTTACTTCAGCTACCATAAACCTATCGTATCAGTTTTAGAGATTGGCGATGATAGTTCTGGTAATGATGATGGTGAAAAAGTCGTTGAAATTATGGATGAAAGTTGATTTTTCGGAGAGATAAACTTTTTAATGTAAAATAATTGTAATAGTTTTAAAGTGTTAAATTTTTAATGTAATATAAATTGTCATGTTTGTGTACGATAGCGCAATAAATGAATATTGTATTCTACCACATAAATGATAGTACTTTTATACTGATAAAGCAATTGGTGCAAAATTATTCCCTAACCATTCCAAAATATCAAACATGCTCAACGTTAATAATCAAGTTTTCACTTCTGCCGGCACTCCCGGAGTGCAACCCGTCTTTTTTTTATGAAATCTAATTGTTAAAACTGTAACAGAATGAAAATCTTGTATTTTAAAATTCTAGATAACATTAAAAGTGGACAAATACTATAAAAATTAATAATTTTATTTGCTTATATTTGTTAGATACTTATAGTGCAATGATCCTAATAATTAAATTATTGAATTAACTTGATATCGTTTGCATACCAAATCCGAGTTTTATTGAAAGAACACTTACGTTATTGGAATCTTTGATACCAATGTCTGCATCCATACAACGCGACGTACCGATTTTTGTTTTTAGTTTCTACGTTTCTATAGACCTAAAGGTCTGAACACGGTTCAATCAGCATTTGCCTATTTCTGTTCGCTCTCGGATACACTGCTCTCAAAATAAATCTGTCGCATAAATCGATAACGCTTTCAACACTATACACTATAGACTCACAGGTAGTGAGCGGTATCTGATAATTGTGTTCTACTTTGTTGGCAAAAAGTTCTTTTGAGCGTGAATTAATACATAACGGTAGTACATTTCCATATAACAACGAAGTCTTTACCGAATGGACGGGTCTGGTGTTTACTTTTGTATGTTTGTAAGCCTTTTATCCAGGCTAGTGAAAGCGTCGAGGCCTAAATAGTATAATTTGGACGGGATACGCATCGGTATATTACATTAACCTACGACATCGTCTATCAGAGGGATGAAGCCGTCCCCTAAGAAACTTATAAAATGTGGGCTTTGTTTAGCGGTGTTACGGTAAAATACATTTATAGTTATATAACATGTAGGTATATTTTTTATAAACACATATTATTAATTAAGTGTACATAATATAAATGTGAGCTGTGTAAATCCCTGAAAATTATAGATATCATTTCCATGATACCGTGTATTTAATAAACAAATAATAATAAATGCACCTAACAGTCACACACATAGTCCTGACCCCGCACTTGCGTCGTGATTATCAGGAATTCGAGACTTTTCGGTCTTACAAACACTCAGACCCGAGACAAATACCTGTGGAGCAAACAAATTTGTCTCGGAGCTGGGATCGTACCCGGGGCTTCATTTTTCGGCCGGCGCGGCGTCTAACCATCTGTCCTAGACATATACAACAATATCATATTGTTTAAAACCTCTAAAATGTAAACTAAGTATTTTTACTTTAGAATTAATCTTAACAAAAATAGAATATACTTGCCAAGAGATAGAAAAATATTCGTAATACCTTCCCACGTGAGTTGTTCGTACTCAGCGCCCAGAACTCAAAATTACCAGGAAAACCAGGTAGTTTCACAAGGGTTAAAAATAGACAGAATGTAAATTAATTTACCTGGAAATGGCGCAGGTCACAGTAAAATCAATACCCGTTTTCCATTCGTTCTATTATTAAAACTCATGTACCTACACTGAGTAAATTCAAATAAATTAATATCTTTGCGGTGCGAATTCACCGGATTACGTGCATCAAAAGCAAATTGAATTTAAACAGAGAAGGTGGTCATTGCTGATGTAATTATGTTTTATGTAATGCGGATCATTGTTTTGTTTGGTTAATGAACATTCAGTTCTATTTATTTTTGGTATATGTTGGATGGTCAATCACCACGCATTATAATAGTGAAGAAAAACATACACACAGGTTCACAAGACTGTTTTCTAAAGAGAAAACCGAGCAAGAATCTCTAGCGTTGCTTTTTTCAAAATAAGTAGTTTAAAATACAGTGATCAAACAGGACTAGCAATTAAGGAAAATTCAGAAGCTATTTTTTTCTGTCAAATGACGATATATTATAATATTTTAACAATGTATAATAATATTTGCTTACTTGGAGGGTTTATGTGATGAGAATAAAATATCAACAGATACAACAGCTTAAAAGTAATAACGGACTTACTTGAAATTTAATTGCCGTTACTGTAGAGACTGGAGAGTACATCTTATTTGACACAGGTTTTAAGATTGAGAGTTTTCCGCTATGTCGTGTTATCGTACTATACTATTATTCTGTAGAATAAACCATCCTTTTGATTTTTATGCATTGATTAAAAAAGATCGACTATCGCCAAGACACGAAAACAAAGCTCTGTACTATCTGATGAGTTGCTATATATTTTGTACTAATTATCTTATCGAAGACTATTTCCATATTACTTCAATGAAAATGAATTGCGTGCAAATGGCAATAAACGAATTAATGATAATTAAATAATAATTTAAGAAATAACCAAAATAACAACTGCTAAGCACAGACGACTCTGCTAAGTGCTATCTCAATCGAATCTTTTTTTATTTTTAAATGACGAACGTTATTCATATGAGCCAGTATTTTTTTTATTATCTATTGTACTTTAACATTATGCCATTTTCAATGCCAGTATATGCCAGTAGTTTTGTAAATCATTATTATTCTGAATTCCAGTGGTAATAGCAGAACCATTACCAGATGCTGTTATATTATTGTAATTATTAAGTAATGAATTGTGGGCTACTTGGTCATAACCAGCTGTTAAAGGAGAATGGGATTTAAATTTTAAATACACAGTTTTTTATAAGATAAGTTTTGATTATGGACATTTTGCTTGTTATTCACGTCAGTCGGATTTTTAGGATAAGAAACAACATCAGCATACGGTTTGGAAATCTAGCTGCTTCCAAATATGAGATACAGTTCGCAGCCATTGACACTTTAATATTTTTTTGTCGCAAAAATTCAGGACTTGACTTATTGGTAGCAAATTGAGATCCTAAGCACAAACAACAAAATCCCCGTTCATCGTCTGTATTGCAGAAATCACCAGCATGGTTCTCCCCACATTTGAAAAAACGTTGTTTCCCCCAACATTGAATTTTTGTATGATGTTTCGACAACAGTTGTAACATTGGACTGTTGGGTAATGCGTTTTGGGAAAATTTGTCCGTCGAATGTTACAACTATAGTCTGGGAAGGTTTCCAAGTAGGTTTACCATCAATAAAGGTTTTAAAATTTAATCTTCAGACTTTTAGTACTCTACCACACCCAGTTGGAACAGATATATTATTTATAATGTTGGCATCAGACCACTCTGCTGGTATAACCTTAATTATACCCATCCTATTGATATTATAAGTGAGGATGAATGCCTTGAGGTTGTTGGTCTCTAATCCTCCATAAGACAAAAAGGAGTTGGCATCATTGTAATTTGAAAACGACAAGGTAATTCCATTGCGACCAATTCGCTTCACGCTGCCATAATATTATTTTTAAAATTGTATCTTTTTAAAAAAAAAATCGAAGGACATAGGGTGCAGTATTACATTCCCTTCTGGTTTTGTTTGATGTTTCTGGACATGTACAATGTATGGGGCCAAATCCGTAGCCAAGTAGGCTTGCCTGCAAACCTGAATCGTTTCGGGAACTTTAGGAGAAATGTCACCATTTCTTCCCAAAGCTTCCGGAGCCGGAGAAGGTGTATCTTTGGAGCAATCGCTGTCGAAGCAATTACATGACTCCCTCGACGGGTCTATAGTCATTTTGTTGGTTCTCTTTTTTTATTACACTCTCGGCAAATACATTTTCTGGCCTTCAGACTACGCTTTCGCGGGTTTTTGCTATTGGAGCAATCAGTATCCATTCCGGATTCTGATTGCTCCACAGTTACGTAGGCTGCAACAGGGATCGAGCCACCCTCCGGATCGGGGGGCTCGTCCATTTTGAAAGTAAGGAACTACTATAAAATATATACAAAAACTTACCTAATCAAGAAGAAAATATTTACAAACTACTAATAACTAAGCTAAATAAAATGTTTATTAACAAACTGATCCTTTGTGAGATAATTGTGAACAAATGCAGAAAAAATATTTAAACAAATTAAACGCTCCCGCCACACTCAAGTTTCCGCGCTTTTTCTTTCTTTTTTTTAATTATAAAATTGTATTTGGTTTAAAAAGGTTTTATTTTTTACATTTTCTTTTTATTTTTGTAATTCATTCTGTTTTCTGATGCAGTAAAGATCAACTATCAGATAGTTTTTATCATTTTAGGCAAAAACTACTTAAAAGATTTAGAATTTGGGTGTATTTATTTACATATAAGCTCCACGTTTTCAACATTATTTTAAAGAAAATATTGGATATACATAAAAATTATTTAAAATCTCAATACAAAATGAAATGGAATTAAACAGTTAATAGGAAATTTATGATATGTATCATCAATTACCGTTTTGCAGGAATGAAAAGTAATTACCTATTGAACGCTTTTAATTAGAATCGGAATTGGAATCATAAATACAGTCAAACCCTTGGCAGCACTTTATTGAAGTCGAAAATTATCCGATTAAAAATAATTTAATGTCTGCTGCTTGTGGTAGCGACCGTGTTACCCCGTGTCCCACACATGTCGCACCGAACACAATAACCGAAACAGATTCGAAACAAAAATATGTGACTCATCTGTTTGTACACCTCATCACGCATTAGCATTTAAATGGGAATATTCGCAAACGGTTTGCTGGTCTGGCGCTGCCGTTACAGGAATGGTATCTGCTTTTATAGTAGGTATGCTTATGTGTTTTTTATATTTATTACACTTTATTCATTATATATATTTTTACTATCAGGGGTGCAGCTGTACTACGATGTGATTACATCGCTGAGGTCTCAGGATCAAATTCTGGGTCAGGCAGTGATATTGGATTTTTCTATTCACTTTCAGTCCGAAGAATCTGTGGAAGTAGGCATGCCTTCTAAAACATCGTAGGACGGAACACATGAGGCGGAACGAGTATTACCTGACATCACCTCTAGCCCCTACCCCTTCTGAGAAAAAGGCGTGAATTCATGTAGATATATAGATTTATATAATTAAATTTCTTTTTTAAGTCACTGTACTTTTTTTATTGCTATGAATGACAAGACGGGCATGCTGTTAGCCTAATTGTAAGTGATAAGGTCGCTAATGAATAGTAGCAAAACTAAACAACACCTTGAATTGCAAAGCATTGCTTGGCATGCCACTACGCTCGCTATCCTGAGACATAAAATGTAAAGTCTCAATATGTACATCTGGCTATAATGTCCTTTAATCCGAAACACAGCAGTGCATGTACACTGCTTTTTAGCTTGAGAAATAGACATTGCGGTGGAACCTAACCAGGTATGAGATGGTAGGCCTCTCACATATGAGAGGCCTACCATCAATACCTTTATAAAACATACATACAAAGGGTTAATTTTTAAGTGGGCGTTGGTAGCCAAATCTCAAACTATGAGGAATGTCGAAAAATGCATCACCGCATAGTTAGATTATTGATAAATCAATATGCCTAGGTTGGAATCGAAACCGATGATTTTGAAAAAAAAAACATGCTGTATTATTTAAACAATCGCGATAGATTTTGTTGCATGAGGCCTATATTCCATTGATAGCGTTAGTCCGTTCACTGGAAGCTGAAGAGGTATTATCGATTACACTACTGTGCGATGATCATTAATTTTTTTTCAAATTCACATTCGCAGGTAGGTCAATGAGTGCAGTAATGGAGCCTTCTCATATTGGCGCATACTATTCAATTTTGACGTGACAACGTCTTAAATTAGGTTGCGGCTGGGAGTCACTTATGAAAAAGTGTAACGCCCGGTAACGTTACGATGAGTCACCGAACGAGAGAGAGGCCCGCCGAATGCCTTGCGTCTCTCTCCCACTCAACTATGATCGGTCTGCCGCGCGCGCAGCACTAGAGAATTAGGCGCATTGAATCGGCGCATGCTTGTGTCTCTGTCTTTGTCTTTCTCGAACGTTCTTGGCGTTGGAAAAACAAGAAAGCGTCACAATACAAGTTCACACGTGTGGTTAAAGTATCGTCAGCTGTGTCTGTAGTGAAAATATGGAGTGCTTAGATTCGTCATTTATCATTTACAACAACTACAACAATAAAGGTAAATAATTGTACACTGATATTTCATTATCGTAAACTATGATTGATTGATTAATTGTTAGATTGACACAAAAGTTGAGAAACTGAGTTTATAGGTTATGTCATACTATTGATAAATGTTGATAGTGTTTTAGTAAACAAAATATATTTCTATAGTTAAAATTTGTGCAATTCTTATTTTCATTCAATTCCTTGTTCCTATTGTGCAATTTAATTATATTCATATCAATAAATATTCTACCGAGAAAAAGACGTTGTCACGTAAAATCTTCGCCCGTAAAACCGACTTTACAGGCAACCATTTTTTATTATTATATATCAGCGCAGTATGTTAGATGGAATTGATATAAATATCTCTCTTCATTCTTTATCAAGTACATACATGCGTAAATCCACGTCTTTTCCCAGAAGGGTAGGCAGAGTTGCAACCAGGCGCCCACGTTTCACCTTGCATTTTCCGTCGCAAGATGTTATCGGGGGCGAGCCTATCGCCATATCGGGCACAAATTCCAGACTGAATAGAACAATCCAATATCACTTTGTGAGACCCGGGTTTCGAACCCTAACTTTTGACCTTAGCTTTGCATTCATACCGTTAATACAACTGCGCCACTGAAGCAGTCATTCTTATTGGTTTTTGTGAATACTGTCCTCCTACGCGCTCTCTTCCTACGAGGCGTAGCCCGTAGGCAAAGTTATATTTAACTGGCTTTTATAAAAATAGCAAATAATATGGCACGAAAAAGTTATTTATATTTTGTCGATGCACGGAATTTATAGATAAAGTCTTTATTTAAAATTAAATTGCTTCTTAAATAAATATGAAACAAAATCTTAAACCGGACGTATCGTGATTTCTAAAATGAGTTGCCAAAAATGGTAGGCACTGCTCGCCTGGGAGTCACGATTAATGACTAAAAGTAGTAATGAGTAGTTGTGTTTATTGAAAATCATTAGAATTCAGGCGAGCTTGAAAATAAGTATTTTGCACGTTGTATATTTATAAGGCTTCCAAACATCAAAGCGCCACGATTGAAAATAGCTTTGAAAAACTTGTCGATACGCGTCATACTTTGAACTAGCATTTTCTAAGGCAAAAGGTTACAGTTCGTTTCAAATAGTCTGCTGGTTAGTTAGTACATTATGCTGCTCCATGACAAAGGAAATGCCGGTGTCTTTCAACTTAAAAACAAATAATAGAACGTACTTTTTCAGACGTGCGTACAGGGCGTTAATAAAATGAAATTATACGTTTATGATTTTATGTACCTAAAACTTTAAATTGGTAGTCTCTCGTTGAAAGAGTTGCTTTAATATGCACGCTTTGATAAGCTACGCCTTTATGCATTTTGCTGTGTGCTAACAGAGTCGTCAAAGTGGGACGGAGGTACCGAGTGCGGGCTCTATTCACCGGACTCGATTTTCCCTGCACCACTCGGCGCAGCTTTTCCGAGCAATCACCAGGATATTTTTTCAAAAGAAAGTAAAAAGAATTAGTAACCTACTTACGATTCTGTAGTGTTTTTTATTTTATTTTTATTTTTATTGCAGTTGGTGCTTTTGCGAACGAACTCGTAAATTGATATGCCCGGAAAATGTACCTGGATGAGTTTAGTAGTGTTGTAAATAAATCATAGCTTGTTTTGGCGGAACGCAATAACATTTTATCGCTTTAATGTTACGTATAGTTTTGATGCAATCAAGTAAGTTACGGTCCATTATGGATACGACACCATATTTTAGTGGTTAACTTCTCTAGCACTTTCACGTGTCCGCAATTATGTTCAGTCATAAGTCCTAATTATTCCCATTTGACAATAACAGCAGTTATTAAACTACTCAAAAAACTGTGACTGGAACATTATGATGTAGGAGCAGCCAGTATCACAAATTCTCTGCGTATGCCGAATCGAGAGCGACAATTACATATTTATGTCACGATCTGGAAATATCATCCCTTGGTGGCAAGACGTTTGTAATGTGTACGCGTGCGTAGCCACCGATACAATATGGAATAGAGCTATAAAATAACGAATTAATAGCATAAAATAAATAGTAATGTATACAATTAGAGGAAATCTAAAATACCAAAATAATTTTGACACTTAGATACAACTAAGAAAAAAAAAACTATTTTATAATAATTTAAGCTGGCCTGGCCAGGATTAATTTTACATTTAATGATGTCTATTTCTTATTAATATATTAAAAATTATATTAAATGAAAAATTAGCCTATTGGAACTGTGGCGTCGAAATAAACTGTTGTAAACATTCGTTTTTTTACCAGGCAATATTATATCTAGTGACTAGCGGCCCGGCCCGGTTTCACCCGGGTGCAAATACAGATTCCAGTCCATATTTTATTTAAAAGCAACATGACTGCCGTTCTCTCAAACTGCTTATCCAATCCCGTCCTATACCTATTCTTCTGTCCCATTTTGTCCACCTTATATTCTATTCCATCCCATCTCTCCAGATTTAAATCTTTATTTTGCTACGGAAATATTATGTTACTACTCCGACGACATACATTGAAATCAATTAATATAAGTATATGATAGCTGACCCGGTGAACCTCGTATAGCCACATTTTTTGCCATGAATACTGTCTAAAGTCTAAGATTTTAACACCTAATTATTTTATTGCATTGTAATGAACAACATTTTTCGTTTTTCTTTCCGGAGACAAATAGTGCTGTTATTATATTAGGTCATATTATAGTCCACCCCGCTGGCTTAGTGCGGGTTGGCGGATTTTATTTCACGTATAAATTACTCTGAAAAGCAGAGCTGTGCCCTGTGATTTGAACCCGTGACCATCGTAAACTTTGGTTGGTTGGCAGTCGCGTCTAGTACGTTACCAACGGGCAACCACACGATTCCGTGAATTACTTTTATTTATTTGAGAAGACTATCTATACATATACAAATTAATAAAACCTTCATATGCTTTACCAGGTGACATAAGTAATAAAACAAATATTTAAAAATATAAAATTGCATATCGTTTCATTATAATGTCTGGATGTGGCATCAACGTACCAATACTTTTATTATTCTTGAGTCTGAAAACAATACTAACGCGGAATTTAAATTTGTCGCCCAACGCATCTAAAGCTATATTCAAAAAACAATGTCCTTTATGAAAACGAAAAATTATAATTAGATATATTTTGGTGTACTCCGGCAAAACGCTTCATAGAGTATATTTTGTTTAAAACTGTCGCAATACTCTCAAAAAACTATGGGCTATTTTTGTAGTATTTTTATACATCATTTTATTCGCATCATCATCGCGAAGGATGCCGTATCTAGATATTATATACACAATGTACACATTTTTTGAATTTTGTTCTATTTCGTCAGCCGTCAATGGAAGACAATGGAAAGATAGATCATTTCACGTTGGTTGGTAGTTGAAGCTTGACCGTCGTTTACCTCTCCCGTCAACCAAACAAAGATCATCCTATATTGGCTGGTCACATTACGCTTGAACAATTAAAAAATTGACTTTTACTCGCAATTTTTCCATTTTTTCTCATCGTTTAGACCTTCCCTAGACCTCCACGAACATTTCAAGACCAAGATAAGATAAATCCGTTCAGCCGTTCTCGAGTTTTAGCGAGACTAACGAACAGCAATTCCTTTTTATATATATAGATTATTATTAGATATTAATAATTGACAGCCTCCGTGACGCAGTTTGTTAGACACCGACTGTGAAATGAGAGACCACGGGTTCGACGCCCGCACCAAGACAATTTTTTGTGTGAAACACGAGTATTTGATTCGGGTCTGAGGGTAAGTGACCAAAAAGTCTCCCGCAGATAATCCGTCCCGATACCCACGATTCAAGACTCGATCTTAGTGTGAGCTACTGGTGGTAGGTCTCTCATATGTGAGAGGCCATCTGGGTAGGTACTACCGCAATGTCTATTTCTCCCGTGAAACAACACTGCTTAAATGCACTGTTGTGTTTCGGATTGAAGGACATTGTAGCCAGAGCAACTACTGGACATATTGAGACTTAACATCTCATGTCTCAGGATGGCGAGCGCAGTGGAATGTTGCTTCTGTATATGAGCGGTCGTATCGCTTACCATCAGGCGAACGGCTTGCTCGTCTCGCCATTCACTGCAATTAAAAAAATAAAAAAAAGGTAGGACTATGTGCGTGCCTGCTGGGTGTATTTATTTATTTAAGTCCTAAAGCATAAGGTGACAGGAGTGAGAGCACAGGCCTGGTTTGATTTTCATAAAAAGTTAAATAGGCAATGCACAATATGCATTTCTTAACAAGGGTAACAAAAGAAATGCTAGCGCCATAGTGATCCAGTGCCTATGTGTATAAGGGAAACACCCGGGGAGAAATTACAAAAGTAGCAATAAAATTCCTTGAAAAATGTTATATATTTTGAAACACATTCTTTGCTTTTGCATCTGGAATATTCGTTAAAGCGGAGAATTTTAAATTCGCGAACAATCTCAGACTGGGATCCAAGCAACATTGCTTTCTGAGTTATGTAGATATTGCATTTCTATCCGCCGACTCTAATCTCTTCAAAGCCGAAATAAGGAATACGATACATGTATGTAGGTGTTTAGAGCTTATGTAAATTTTCGTCTGTAACATAATACTAACTCCGTCTATCTCACTTTATACGCACATAAATGAAATCCAAGAAGCAATTCTCAAAATAGTACCATCCACAGGCATTTGCAAATAAATAATAGAATTCTACAAGTTCTGATTGTCGGAGTTCCAGTTACCACTTAAACTCTATACGCGCTATATATAGACCCATTCCACGATGATATCGACTATAATTACTGAGCAAAAAATGAAAAGCGACGTGAATGCAAGAGCTATAACGTCACCTTGAATCAGTAACGAGCTGTGTCATTAAGTGCGCGGAAAGTATGGGAAAGCGTTACTTGTACGACAAGCATTATTGTGGGCGCGGAACTGCGGGCATATTGTTTTGACGAGAAAGAAAGACTTTTCCGCTCGGCGGAGCGTTAATTCATCGCACGGGAAGCGTTAGTGAGGCGCCGCCGATGATGCCGTTTCCACCTGGCACACAGATAAGCACTGCCGGAATATTCACTAAACCCGTCTATAAATTATGTACGTATATGTATCGAACCTGCTTTAATGATACATGTGCGTCGCAACATTATCCAAGGGTTTCGTTTTCAAGTTGGCTCAGGAAAGGTTATAGCCACTGAAGGGCCGGCACGTTGCCTATTGTGGGCTATTGTGCCTCCTACATCGGACACTCCTGACCGTTATCGACTTCAGATTCCTTCACAATATATTATCGCAACTTATATGTATACTATAGGTATGTAGATGAATCTCAGTTAGTTTTAATAATATATGTACCTATGTGTTTTATAAGCCCTTTATGGTTTAATGAGCGTTTGACTAACATATTTATGATAATTAAAATGAACTAATAAACGAAATAAACGTTATACATTTTGCATCGAAGGTGCTGAAGCTATATTTAATGACAAACATTCTGTTAATCTAGGTAGCAGATGATTGACGTAAGTAACTTCGACACAGTACAGTCCAATTACGGCGATGGATGGTTGAAATGTATTTTCGGAACATTCGGATTCCCGATAGGTATTATACAGAGGCATCGATAGCTTGTTTGGAATTGTGATGGATGACTGCGATATTCACGCTTTATAACCTTTTTACGTTGTAAATTGTACGAGGTTTATAATATGCAAAGGACTGTTTTTTTTTAAACAAGGGAAATACAGGTATTTCATCACTTCCACTCGTGTTAAGAATTCGAGTTCAACAAATCATATTTTTGTGAGTATTTATGTGCGTATAAACAAATCCTATTCGGCGTTTAAAAACACGGAAAAAATAAAATTATGCCGGGCGTGCTGCCTGTATAGCACTTTAATTTAAGTCAAAGCGGCAACTACCGCGAAGAATTTTAATTAAGGCGTAGCGCTGTAATAAAATCAAAACTGAAATTCGCAATGTACGCAGTTGGTGTTACTATTCATTAAAAATACCTATTTAACTATTAAACACAATCAAATATGCTGTTAAACTACTGCCATGTCGTGTCGTATGTTTTACTAGTTATTATAATAATTGGTTCAGTTAATTTAAAATATTTATTGCTGCTATATTTTTATTTCGATCACGGTTATTAGAAATATGTTCTGTGTTTACATTAATAGACAACGACATTTCTTATCAAAGGAATATAAAGTACCCAGTATTCACAAAATCTTTAAAATAATCACAGTCGAAATATTTCTTGTTTTAAAATCGGAAGATAAGATAATTTAGTAACGCTTAGCATAAAATATACGCATGAGTCTTACCTTCTTCATAAAGGACATCACATTTGTAGGCAGCATGGTGGCGCTTTCTGATACAACTGCACTATCACAATCACATCATCACACCACTGGACACCACATTTACCGGCACGCTTGTTTAATCAGGAATCAAAACGTTATCACCAAAACACAACATTTTAAAAAACGTTTATCACTTTAAGTAAGCTCAAATTTATATTAAAAAGCACTTCCGCAAATGTACCTGAAAAAAAACAGAACAATATTACTGCACGTTATGTAAAGAAATAAAAAGTAATAACTGGAAATAATACTAATAGGATACCTATTGGGGTGCATCGGAAAACTCGTCCGCCCCGCCGGGGAAACCGGGAGAGAATGGCGCTATATAGTTCAAGAGCTTAGCGTTCAACAGGTTTCCACGCTATTGTTAGAAATGAATCTTTCCCCGTAAATAGGATACTTTAAGCAATAAAATTGATAAATACCCGTAACTACTTAGCGGTATTTTATTACCTATGTAGGTACCTAAACATTTATTTCTCAACCAAAATTTGACGGAAACTTCGTTTTCACGATTAAATTTACAGATACACACTTACAACCCCTGTCTTATTTGGATGTACAAACTATAATAGGTATGATACATTTCCATTGAAATCCAATTTTCCAAAATAACAAACTGTGATATATTTTTTTCTAATAACAAAATTTATTTAAAACCACTATTTATAATAAAATTGAGTATTTTTATGGACCAATAATAATGGACTGTTGTTAATATAACGGGCCTTAAGCATATTTAAATAGTCTCGAATATGATCACTGACAAGTAACAGTGTAGTATGATTTCCACGTAGACAAGGAACGTAAAGGTCATAAGAGACTTTAATGAAATTAGCAACCTTCGACCACAGAATGCTTAGGCGTCCGCACGCTAGATAATAGTCAGTGGCGCAGTTGATTAAGAAGCCGTCTGGAAATGAGAATTCGAAATATTCTATCTCCGTACATAGAGGACATTTGCACTGAAATATAATTGGTTATATAAAACTTAAACATTTTTTTTCAATGTCAGTCTTTAGTTTTGAATATTTCATAAAAAAAAACAATCTGCGATCAATATATAGGACATATTAAGCTCTTCAATCCATTAAAGTTGCAGTCATCGGAGTAATTTCCCGTCTGTAGGTATTACAGCTCAGTTGTGTAATATAGTAGATAATGCATTTGTAAAATACTTTGTAAGTGAAATATTTTTGATTTGAAAACATTAATTAAACGTGTATATATATCTGAATATAATACATACATTTATTTACACTAAGTATAATATTTAAATAAAATATACACGGCCTTACTCATAGACTGTTTTAAAACCTATTTTAGTTATCGAATGTTTTGCCTTCTTCTGTCAAACTGACTTCGAAAGGGATCAAACATTTGATAGCTAAATAAATAAATAACTGAATACACCCAACAGTCGCATGTAAAGTCCTGACCCCACACCAAGATCGAGTCTTGTGTCGTGGGTTATTAGGAACTACGAGAGACTTTTCGGTCTCACAAACACCCACACCCGAAAGAAATATTTGTAGGCCGCACAAACATTTCCCTTGGTCCGCATCCCCGCGGATCGAACCCGGAGTCTCTTGTTTCACAAGCGGCGTCTGACTGCGCCACGGAGGCTGTCAAAAGCTACATATATAAAGCTCAATTTAAAACTCTCTATGAATAAGGCTGAAAGAATTTTATTGGCTTTTACAGTGTCTATTGATGTATTATTCCTACATCTTGAAGTGTTGGAAATTATGGATCGATTTTAAATATCAATTGATACTTTTGCATTTGTATAGACTCTATTCTTTCTCTTGACGTGATCTCCTAAATATTACGATTCAAAGGTAGATTTTTCTTATAAGTATCTATTCTGAGATAAAAATAGTTTGTAAAAGTTGTAGAATCGTAATGTAAAAAATAAGAGTCTAAATTCTTTATCCCACAATATATTTAATTTAGGATAGTATTTGCTTATTTTTTTACAAAGCAAATGTGGCTCCACTTGGTTTTATCGTTTTTGTAATAGATATTAATCTATGAAATAGAGTTAAAGTCTATCAATATAAATATTATATTACTAGTATTAAAATATCCAATCCGCACTAGACCAGCGTGGTGGACTATATGGCCTAACCACTCTCAATCGTACTGCCGATAGTAGAGGAGGCTCGTGCCCTGCAGTGAGACGTATATGCGCTGATACAGATTAAAATATCTAACGCAGACTCAACGGTGTAAGTGCTGATATGAATATATATTTAAATAAGGGAAGGAGTGGAGACCAAATAAAAACCAATACTCAATAATCGGTACACAGTTTTGTATCCAACTTCCTCTGCAAACATTTATTACTCATGGGTAAACACACCTAGCAAACACGTTTCAAATTCAAAAATAGATTGGAACGAGGATTATTTTCATACAGTTTCTCTGAATAAACTGCTTTTGGAGAAATGTAACCTCAATAAGATAGATAGATATATCTACACATTTAAGCCAACTGTCATGTTAGTATATCATATAAAACTAGCAGCACGACATAAATGTAAGAGTACTAGTACTGTATCAGTCTATATACGTCCCACTGCAGATCACGGGCTTCCTCTACAATCGAGATTGAGAGTGTTCACTCAAGCAATTAGTTTTTGACACTAATTGTCCTATTTTTTACTTCCTCATAAATAGAATCAAATAATAATTAGTATAGTACCAAAGTATTTGCGTCTTATTTTAAAGCCTATATTTGCCTACATACGTATATATGAAAAACCATTCAAAAAGCCGCATAAAAAGAATTTATTATTATTAAAGCCGCCATATTGACCACTTGTCGAATCATGCGTAAGGTTTTGCAAGAGGAATCTGCTGGGGAGCCTATGGAATTTAATTTCGCAAATGAACCCTCTTAGCCTAGACTCGTTTTTCATAAAATACCGCAATTCTCTGAATTTCTGGACAAAAATGATCCGAAAAACAATAATATTAACACAATATCAACTTCGCCAAGCGTATTTTTATGTATGTGATAGACTGGACTTGACGGATAAGTCTGAAGAGATGTTTCACAGCGATGATTAAAAAAAAAAACGACTTGAAAAATGGATTGTCTTAATTACAATTGCGTTCGAACCCAAAAGCATGAAGCAATATGACGCCCTAGAAATAATTAACTTACATACATATACCGGGTATATCAAGACTGCTACCGAAAACGAAGCCGGATGGTAGTCGAATTTATTACAAACATAACGTAACTAAAAATTTCGCGACGTAACGCGATTTTTTTTTAAATTTCGTCGAGTTTGGGTGGTAAATCCATTTTTGCTAAAATAATAATTTAAAGCCTTTCGTACCATAGCGTTTTTAAAAATAAAAGAGTGTACACCATTATTTAAGAAAAAACTACGTATTTACCACCCTAATAAGACGATAGAATAATTATTTTTTTAAATTGTCACAAGTTTTTGCTCAAAATTTAGTTGCATTGTGTCTGTAGTCACTAAATCTACCACCCAGTTTCGTTTTCGGTAGCACTCTTGATATACCCTGTATACACAAGTTCGATAAGATAAAATGTGTCATCTGAATAGACGGCGACTTGCGTACCTGCCCTACCCGGGGTGGGAGATTGCATCGCCAGTTAAATCGATACCCGATATCTTCGATGGCCAATCTACTATCAAAATGCTGTACCAGCCAAGTTGTTCTGGATTATGTTATCTGTACACTGGTAGCGAGCTCTTATGCTATGCAATTATGTTTTATGTGTTGCTTGGTTAATATGGATCAGTGTGATCAGCCCAAGAGAATGTACCTCTATGTATCGATTCTTATCTCAAACATGTCATTACGGTTACAAAACTAAAAAATACGTCATTTCGTAGCTTTAGGACTTTAAATAACAATGGCGTATTCATTGCATTTGAGTACTTATTATTCACAAACGGTCGATATCTCCGTCGACAAGTAGAATGTCCGGTGGGCACAACAAAACGACATGCCATGTCAGTTATTTTGTAATATGCTGCAATTACGGACCGTGGTCATTTCCGTGTGCGAAAGAAATTACATACCTACTATTAATATCTAAAAAATAAATAGTAGATATTTTTAACTAGGTATTGTGAAGTAATTATATGTCATGTGTGTGTGTCAATGAGTTTATATGTGATCAATGGAATAACAAAATTAACCACTCTATAATAAAATATAGACCAATGTATCTACATTAAACAATTAGTTTTTTTTTTATTGCAATGAATAGCGAGAAGAGCTTGCCGTTCGCCTGATAGTAAGCGATACAACCGCTCATGAACAGTAGCAAAACCCAATAACACCTGGAATTACAAAGCAATGCTTGGCATTACACTGCACTCGCCATCCTGAGACATACGATGTAAATTCTCATTATGTCCAGTAGTTACTCTGGCTACAATGTCCTTCAATCCGAAACACAATAGTGCATTTAAACTGCTGTTTGGCGCGAGAAATAGATATTGATTAAAAGAGAGAAAAAAGCGTAAAAGAGAAAGATTATAACATTAGTATGTTTCATAGTTAACTCAGTGAGGGTTGACTAATCTGGGCGAGCTTTCCACACTTCGGTTCTCTTATCTGCCATCCAACCTGATGCAAAAACACAGAATATCTGGGAGGCTGGGGAGCTTAAAGTTATGCAGTCTATGTCTGCGACTACTCAGACCGCTTTTTTGTAGTTAGTTATTAGACTAAGATTTTAAACGAAACTTGTATTTTAACAGGCAATATTAGTTGGTACTAATGCACCAATCCAACAGGGCCAAGGTGGTGGACTATATGGCCTAACCAATATCAATCGTACTCTCTATTGTAGAAGAGGCCCATGCCCTGTATTGGTACTTATTTACTGTAACTAATGTAATCCAACATCAATAGTAGCACGCATTGTAATGACATCGAGCATTGAAGTTCAGCGAGTCACTGGGAATCTAACTTGTTTTTAACCAGCAACTATCAGAAAGTTAAATTAATAGGAGGAGTTGGAAATAAATTATTGTCCACTTGCCTTCGTGAAAAGTGGGTGACACAATGGTGAACTAAAGAGGTAGGTAAATAATCCGTAAAGACTTTTACATTCGGAAAAGCCCGCTGTAAAGCGCCACGGACCAAATCATTATTACATTTAAATGGAACCTATTATGTGAGCTGTGATATTCGATTCCAGTCTGAATAGGTATGGCAAAAACGCCGGAAAGCACGGAAATTTTTCATATTCTCTACAAGGTCCATGTAGTATACAACTCCAGATTATATTTACATACTATCCAGTGTAGTTTTACGCTCATTCTGCCAAAGCCTACAATCCCTATGTAGGTATATGTTCATATTCGCATTGATGTAGGTATTGCACATAGGTGATCCAACAAGCTTGAATGGGTATAGACTTAAAGTTACAATGGCCCGTGATAAACTGTGATACGCAATAATTGACATTTAGTCAAGTCTTTGTCAAACGATCACGCACACAACAAAAATAATGAGATGAAACAGATAAATTGATATCCAGGTACCTACTTTAGTACATTTTGCAATAGCGACTAGGAAGAGTTTTTTTGGAGTTTGAATTCCGCCAAAGGTATTTACAATAATACTGCATGTTTTACGGATACATACCTAGTGAGTAGTACATAAACAACAAACCTATAAAAGAGAGGAACAGAATACTGAGACTACGAGACACACCACAATCTCTCGTGTATTTGTAAATGCATCGATACGGGCAGTACCGTCTTTACACTAAGGGCACACGGGGCCCGTGCCCAGGGCCCCCATCCTCAAGGGGGCCCCGAAGAAGAGCAAGTGTAAAAAAAAAAGACAGACCGAAAATTTTCCTTACATATTTACACACACGTTCACGACTCCTATCACCTATGTACGTGTGTATGTACGTATATTAACAAAATTGTAAGAAGTAATAATCATCTATTTCAGTAGATTAGTGTTAATATAACTCCACATCCTAAAAGAGATCCCTCCAAACCAAAAGTGAAATGTTATTAATGTGTTCTCTGTCACAGAAATAGTAATTATACTATATAGGTTACTACCTATATAGTATATAGTATAGTGTATGTTTGCATCATAAAAACATTTGTATAAAACTAAGGTAGGGGGCCCCCGGTCCAAGGGGGCCACGAGCTTGAAAGGCCTCAGGCCCGAAGGGGTCCTCGGCCCAAGATGCCGTAAGCAGAGAAGGAATGTAACATTGATTTATAAAATTAGTAAGATAAAACCCACAATTCGCTGGATTGTTTACCATTTCTTGGATTTCATAGATTCATAGAGTTTATAAAGTTAAGTTTTTTACAGTAAAGGAGGGCCCCGTCTGATGATTTTGCCACGGATCTCAGATAGTATAAAGTTACCTACGCTACTGACAGAAATTAATTACACTTTAAAAAAAACAGTTCAATATGAAATAATCGAAATAATTCCTAAGATACTACTTACTATTTTTTTTAAGTCTGTAAAGCGTGGTTTCTGTAAACCAGATGTACTGCTTCACAATTATTTAATCCATATTTCCATATTTTCTCAATAACCACGTCCTTGGATTTGCTGTGGTTTGAAAGTAGAAAATCTTTATTCTTTAAATTATTTCAATGTTGAGATTGTATGCTGTTGTATGATATTTAAAAAATATGATCTATGTAATTCGATCAAAAAAGTAGATTTCCGATGATCAGTTCAAAAATAGCCAGTAAGACAAGTAAATAACTATATAAATTAATTTTAAAATTTGTGAAAATAATTACCACGTTACCAATATTTTAGAGGAGATATCTTTATGGATAAGTTAATGTCAATTACTATTTATATATATCTACACTTGGACCCAACTGGCTCCGCCCTTGTGCAGATCCTTTTTGAATTATGAATCCAGTCCAAATCAGCAATATATTATTTATATCAAAACTTTTGGCAGCCTCCGTGGCGCTGTCGGTTAGACGTTACGACGCCTGTGAAGCGAGAGACCGCGGGTTTGATCCTCCCACCGAGAGAAATGTTTGTGCGGCCCACAATTTTTTTTTATTCTGTCCCGGCATAGTGGCCGCGTTGCGCCTGATGGTGAACGCAAATGCCGCCCAGGCAGAGTGTCTACTGGCATCGGACGGCAGTCCCATGTCAATAGACACAATTATGCCGGCCTGCTATGATGCCTCTTCACACTACGGCGGAAGGACCCAGGATTATAGGAAGGAGGGAACACGTGAGACGGCAAACAATTCCACAGCCTGACGGTGAGGCACAAAAAAGAATTTAAGAACCGTTTGGTTCGCGCCGGGATGGTGTGGACCGTCAAGCCATGGCTTCGCAAGCCAGCACGCGTGGTTCTGGTAAGGCATGGAGAGGAAGGGATCAAGTTGAGCAATTCTTCAGAACACTCACCGTGATACAGGCGGTAGAACACGCTTAGAGAGGCTACATCCCTCCGGAGTTGTAGCGACTCTAAATTGCACGTAACGTCTGCATCATTCACAATGCGGATAGCCCGCCGCTGCAATCCATCCAAGGCATCGAGCAGGTATTGGGCGGATCCATCCCAGAGGTGCGAGCAGTACTCCATACCCGGCCGGACCTGCGCTTTATATAAGCGACAAAGCTGACCGGGCGTGAAAAACCGACGCACCCTGTTCAGGACTGCAACCCTGCGTGATGTGGCAGTTATTACACTCTCGATGTGATTCCTTGGATTGAGATCACAGCGGATATCCACACCAAGGATACTTAGGTCATTCCGCATTGAGAGGGGAGCACCCTCAAGAACGGAGAAGGGAGAGAACGAGGATTTTTTGCACGTGAACGCACACACGTGGGTTTTCTTGGCATTGAACTCAACCATATTCCTGGAACCCCATGTAGAAGTGAGATCCAAGGTCCGGTTAAGCTCAATGAAAAGATCTTCGCGTCCCTTCACAGTTTCGACTCGGCAACCTGGAGGCTCGCAGTGGTATCGCCCATGAACCGTGCTGTCATCTGCATAGCAATGAATGTTGCCAAGCGACAACATGTCATTGATATGCAGAATAAACAAGGTGGGCGACAGCACCGAGCCCTGAGGAACTCCGGCATTTACCGACATGAGCGCCGAAGCGTGACCGTCGACGATTACACGTATTCTACGCCCTTGCAGAAAGCCGGAAATCCACGAACACAGGTTGCCGGGCAGACCATACGACATACGCCAGAAGTTTGGAAAGAAGACCACGGTGCCAGACCCTATCAAACGACTTGGCAATGTCGAGGCTCACAGCAAGAGCCTCGCCACGCCGGTCAATTGCCTCACCCCAGCGATGCAGGACAAACGCTAGAAGATCACCCGACGATCGATATTGACGGAATCTGTATTGTCGGTCACTGATCAACGAGTGATCCTCCAGGAGCGGACCAATTGAGCATTGATGATCCGCTCCATGACCTTACATATCACTGAGGTGATAGCGATAGGGCGGTAATTGGTAGGGTCCGACCGATCACCCTTTTTGGGGATCGGTTGCACATTGGCCTCCCTCAAAGATTCCGGCACAACACCTGTGCGGTAGGACGCTCGGTAGAGGCGAGTCAGTGCAGGAGACAACTCGGCTGCACAAGCTCTTAAAACCACCGCTGGTATCCCATCCGGACCACTGGCTTTCCGCACATCGAGAGACCGTAACTCACGCCGCACATCACACTGCCTGATGCGAATATCCGCCATTGAGAAACCGCAATCAGGCAGTGTGGGCAGCGTCTGGGAACCACGGTCTTCGAGGCGGGAATTAGTCGCAAAGAGATTTGCCAGCAAGGCAGCCTTTTCTTGCGGCTTGTGGGCCAGCGACCCTTCTGGGTACCTCAGCAGTGGCAACGCTGGACGGCAGAAGTTAGATTGAACGGCCCTGGCCAAACTCCAATAAGCACGACTGCTAGTTGGGTGATTGGCCAACGCACGCCCAATCCTGGTAACGCGCTGGGCATCCGCCCTAACGTGGCCTACGTTAGGGCTTCTTGCAGGCCTTGGTGGCACGGTTGTAGGCTTCTTTGAGGGAATTGATATTGGGATCCTTCATGGCGCGACCCCTGATCCAAGCGCGATATGCCGCTTGTTTGTCACCGACAGCATCGGCGCATGCACGATTGAACCAGGAGCGTCCCCGGCCCTTACTGGCGATCTCAGAGAAAGGAATGTAATATTCCATTCCAAGACTGATCTCGTCAGCAATAGCGTTGGCACTCGCTTCGATTTCTTTCGGTTTTGGGTGTTTGTGAGACCGAAAAGTCTCTCGTAGTTTCTAATACCCACGACACAAGACTAGATCCTGTTACATCCTTTCCTGTCCCGTCTCATTATTCCGGATAATAAAAAATAATCTTTTAATAGATCTAAAATACCTAAATAGGCCAACAATTGATCGGTAGGTTGGTGCCAGCTAGACTACTATTAAACTTGATAACATCATGTTACGAACTATGCGAGTAGAACTATGGGGTTCCGCTGGTCTCAAACTTTATGGCCAGTACCGACCTCAAAAAATGGTGGGCCCATTTAGGTATTTTGTATCTATTAAAAGATTAATTTTATTTCTTTTTTTTTTATTACAATTTTGAAGACGGTTTAATTCTTTCAAATTATTTTCTATTTTTAATTTTTTAAATTTCTGTTGTAGTAATCGAAACTTATTACCCTTACCTATGTAGGTTAGGACGCTGAGATAAAATGTATGCACGTCGCGAACTGACAAAAGTTGGACACTCCTGCTTTATCTCAAAAACTAAGTAACCGATTTTGATGAAACTTATACAACTCCTAAGTTGGACTATATCTAATCGAAAACAAAAATATTTTTTTGAAATCCGACTTTTAATTTTTCAGATATGAGTGGACAATCATACAAACATGCATACATTTTTTAATTTGAAATTCGTGTTCAGGCGCTGGTATAGACTAATATATCCAAAAACTATGCAACTCTGACAAAATTACATACATACACATCAAATACATAATCTCCTTTTTTTAAGTCGATTAAAAACGAAATTATTTTGATAAGAATTAATACCATATAATAAAAAAAAGCAATCGCAAATAATACATCCTTTTAGAAAAAAAAACCTTATTAACTATTTTAGTGGTAATCAGTACTCACTAATAAAAACATTTTAGTGAGCCTGTGTAATGAGCTAACCTAGAAAGATCTAGAAACATCATACACAGTTTCTTACATTACATCCCTTCGAGAGAGACAATTCCGACAAGATTGATACATAACTTTGATATGAAATGATCATAGTAGATAAATGTTAGATTATTTTTTTTCTTTATTTTTCAAAAGGGCCCCAAATTCTTGTGTGCCCAGGGCCCCATAATAGGTAAAGACGGCCCTGGATACGGGTTTGTCTTTAAAGTGATAAAGAACTTTTCAAACATTTGTGAGGTATACCTACTTAAAAACCTCATTAAAATATATTTCAAAAGTTCCCTAATCCAAAAGGGTTTGTCAGTATTAATTCGTGGTGATTGATGAACCCGAAAACGTACATGTTATATTACATCACCTATTGTTTTTGATTACTGATAGCCTCCGAGGTTTAGTTGGTTATAGGCAGACTGTGAAAGGAGACCGCAGGTTCGAACCCCGCTCAGAAACAAATGTTTGTATGATCCACAGATAGGTATGTTTCGGATTGTGAGATCGAAAAATCGGAGTCTCTCGTATTTTTTGCTTGATACCCATGACTTAAGGCTTGATCGTAGTGTGAGGTGAGGTCATACATAGTATGTAGGTATGTGAAGTTTGAGTGAGTGTATTTTTGTTTTTTGAAAATAATAAGTGATATTTCAAGTAAATTGCTAAGCTTTGAGATTCTGTCATGTTATATGTAGTCCCCAAAGACAATATTGTCTAATATTTGCCTCTTTGGGAATATCATTCCTTATCATTCTTTGGTCATTTTAACTTGCTTGCAAGCAACAATGTCGGCAAGAGGCAAATTACGTAAATATTTTGCTGCGACATTGAGTTTGATATTAAATTGCGCGAGTAAGTCGATTACACAGGGCTATGTAGTGCGGCCCGCTGCACTGGATTACCGTAGATAATTGAAGCAGGCTCACTTCAGCTAAGCAAAGCGACTTAAATACTTTAGTCTTATGCCACAGTATATGTGCACAATTACTCATAGACATTCCCAATACTTTATTAAGAAACAAAGAATATTTTTAAATGCCATTGTGTTAGACTACAAGAGGGTGTCATCGGAAGTAACACCTATTAGTTATATTTCGGGACAAATGCAATAAAACGGAAATATAATGCAACATTTTTATTATTATTGCCATTTTCGTCAAACTATATCATGTAAGGGATTAAAACAAATCATCATAGTCTTAAGTTACACATATCAGAGAATAATTTGTAAAATAAAGATGGAACTTGCTGTATCATTACCACACGGAAGATCAGTTAACAGCACACTTTTTGCATTTATATTAGTTCCTTTTCATAAAGAACCTTAATTCCCTAACATCCATATCACAATAAGATAAAACTAAATATTTATAACTTAAACAATAAAGTAATTTTCGAAAAAGATGGGTGTATTTATTAACAACAGTAATTCTCCAATTGATGTTACATTTATAAGAAAAATAAATAAACCTAATACCCTAGATGTTGCAGTATTTATACAAAATTATGTTTAAAAATATTGTGGCAAAGCTGGTATATTCTCAGAAATTAATCTTGGTGTATCTAATTTGTATATTTGTTTAATAAGCATCCCTTAGTATAGTACACATTACATGTATATGGAAATTATGAACCAATATCAACATTATATGAGAAAACAAATAGTTTTATGTTGAATGATCTTATTTTATTATCAAACATAATAAGTAGGTGATAATGGTTTGTATTATGTACTATAAAATTTCCAGTTCACATATCACTCTACCGAGACATCATACTACTTAGCTCCACTAGGTTGTGATAAAATCAAAATATAACGATGGTTTATAATAAAACAATATCACGGATAATTTTGTCACTCACAATATTTATCCCGTTTTATTACACATATTATATACTATTTAATTAAGTTGTTATTTGGGAATCACCAAAAGTGTATAGTTAACCAGGAAAAAATAAATTGTAAGGGGATATTGTATCTATCCTTTGATAGATCAGTTATGGCACAAAAGTTACACCAAGTATTTTTGATGCTGAATCTATTATATAAAGTATTTTATAAGCAAAAAGAATTGTAATTAATTAAACCCAATACACTATAAAATCTATTCAAATTAGTTTTATTATTCATCATTCTAGGCAGATTTTTCAGGCGAAACAGACATAAGTTATCCATCAGATAAGTTATATCCTGATTGAATACAAATACACAAACGAAGCAGTGTTATACATAAATCAACACAAATTTTTAAACTGCTTATGTTTTATTTTATTGAATGCATGTATAAATTTTGTTTGACAACTGTAAAATCCACCCTCAATCAATATTTTTTTATGAAAGACTATAATCATGTGTGGTATAGTTATTAATTTTATGTAACAATAATTAGTATGAGTGTATTGTCTATGTCATTATTAATTAATAAGCATGTGATACATACATACATACATACAGTGTTACGATAAATAATAATTTATAGTTATCAATACAATTTGGTACTGAAACTCTTATAAAAACAGTTTTGTTGTAAACCACCAAGTTATAGTGAAGCCAAAATAGCAGACTGCAAACATAAAGAACATTTGTTATATTTGTTTGAAGCTCATAAAGAACTGAACCATCACCTTTCATTTGGTGTTTCATATGCAACACACTGACTTTAACCTCAAGCTCATTAACATTTACATATAAATATGTTTGGTACAACCTTCAGTACAGAATCAAAAATAAAACCAACATAACAAATTTTGGTTGAAGGCAGTCATTATATATTATGATATTCCTATTGTTATATGCAGAATTATAATTTATAATATTTATAGGTTAAGAATCCGAAAGAAGTATTTGTGTACTTAGATTAAACACATGGTACAGCTAAAATATCAATATGTTCACAAAGGTTAAAGTCAATGCTTGTTAAGTTTATGTATCTATATAATAATAGATGAGATAACAGTCCACCAATGTCTTTTGTATCCTCAACATTCAGCATATATAACAAATTACATCATCTATAAAAATACACACGGCATGTCCATTGATGTAAGAAATTAGTTCACCATTCTGCATCACCATTGGCTTTTTGGAATACATAATCCTTCCCCCCTAAGTTCATAATGCCATCTTTCAGGTAGAACTTCCACTTGTTGCGACTGCGAGTTATTTTATCATATTGGCAAACAACAACATTGTCAGTATCAAACATGTCACCGGGCTCCTCGTCCGACACATCATCACCTGAGTTGAGAGGTTCCTCCTCAGCACCCCCACTTTCATTTTGTTCCTCTTCTTCCTCCTCAGCACGCTCTTCTGGGGAATCATCATCTTCATCATCATCTCCTGCACCATCTTCTGAACCTTCGTTTTTTGAACAATTTGAGCCTTCATCATCGGAGGAGTCTAAAGCTCCATCTAATGAGAATGGTGCAGCACCACTCCTGCCACCCCCGCCACCATCAAATTCATTCTGTTGTCCAGCTAAGGCCGAGTTTATGTGTTGCTGTAGTAAAGTAGCAGCAAGTGGCTGCGGGAGGCTTATTGTAGCATTTATGATAGGACCTGTTAGCACTTGATGCAATTTGTTTCCATTTAGAGCTGAAGCTGGAATTTGTATTGTGAAGGAGCGAGGCTGTGAGCCCGGCACTCCTGGCTGAGCAGGCAAAGTTAACTGCACTGGCACTTTATTATTGGGATCTAACACATGGTGAGGGTGTGCCCCACCTATATTAGAAGCGGGAGCTCCATGCTCCACCCCAGAATTTTGTTGGCTGGAACTCTGTTGAGCCATGTCAGGCCTCTTGGGTATAGTGTTGTTACCATTGGCTTTTTGAAAGTTATGCAGGACAGGCGGCTTGATATCCTGCTGTGGTGCTTCCATGGCACCACTAGCTTGCAGTTTCGTTTTCCACAATTGCTTGAGCTCTTGTAGTACCTGCTCGTCCACACCATCATCGAGAAAACAATCTCTCACCCCGGTTATCACATCGTCCACCACTGTGTTGTACAGTTTCGTAACTGCTAACTGACTCATCGTCATTTTGACGGCGATCGTTTATCCGAAGGTAAATTTTAACTAAATTCCGTTTTATTCCAACGAAGTATTACTGTACAGTACAAAAACGCATAAATGATACGTATCAATTTTCGTTTTCACATCTCAACAGCTCAATGTCAAGTAGGCAATACTCAAGATTAACACGGTTTGCCAAGGCGTCGTTGAAATAAATCTAAGCGAGTGATGGTCAATTAAATCACGAAGCGTCGCAAACAAATAATTCATGTCCACTTCATATCTGAACAAATTCCACGAAAATATTCAACATACAAATTTTGACAATTGATCGCTCAAACATAACCTACAAATAAATAGTACGTCTTGTCACAGAGAAAATCTTGTCTATGGTCTGTCCGACATTGAACGACGTTGAATGGCGCATGCGTGACTACAGCAACGAATCGCGCCGCGCCCGTTTTGTATGGTCTTCGCGAGTTTGCGCTTTATGAAGCTATAAATTGATTTTACCTGTGACAAAGGCGGCAAGCTAATTATTAAAAATAACAATACACTTTTAAACAATTGATGGACCAATAAACATTACTTAATATATTACATTTGAATGCCCAGAATTTAAGATGAAGCGTTTTTTATATATTATAAATTATATCCATTTTAATAAGTAAGAATATAAAAAAAGTATTTGAAATTTAATTTGTATTTCCATGATTTTAATTAGTAGAATATTCATAAGAAGCCGCTTCTAAATAAAGATATGTCTATGTACCTACTTATTATTGGTTTTATTAAATTAAACCATACATATTACATACTTTGTATGTAATTTGTACGTATGTATATTAAACAAAAGCCCTTATTAAAACAACTAAGTACTTATTTCATACTACGAATAGGAATTTAAGTCTATAATATTTTATTATCAACAGTAAAATATTTTTGGTTTCATTTCATATAGTTCAAACTTTACTCCACTACGTTGTGCTATACTCATCCTGTGATTATTATAAATGCAAGTGCTTGAACTATTTATATTCATAATACCCGATAAATGAAATAATATTGGTTTACTAATTATTTTATGCAGATTTAAATTATTTACAGCCTTTTTTCATTTAATACAAATGCAGTTGTTGATATCATATCCGGTTGGACAAAAGTTACATAAAAATTACTATTTTATGCCACAGACTTCTAGATTCCTAAATGTTTTAGAATTGAGTAAGTATGCTTTGTGCAAGTAAGTTATCAAAGTACTACACTATAAAATACAAAACAAAGCTATTTGAGACTTTCGAAAACCACGCTTGAATACAACTTTTATTTTTCTGGCTTATTCTATAACTATCTATTTTCATATAAATGAAAATGGTTTTATCCGCGTTGGAGTGAATTGTATAGGTGGGCTAATGTTTTATTTGAAAGTTCCTGAAATCGTGGTGGCCAATGTACAAATTCTAATGTTTACCATAGACAAAAAATAACATTGCTTACGTAGCAATACACAGCCGCGAATTTCGAATTAAATTATGCTGAAAACAGACTGTAGGTTTTTGTCTTACGCATAGAGTAAAGAAGCGGCCATAAATACTAGAGCAACGCGTCTTACAGCGATCTGAACAATAGATTCTTTTGTTGTGCACACTGTCGGTCGAAATTCGAGGGCATGACCTTCAAAAACAAAAAACGTCTGAGACATACAGCGCAACTAACATAAATTGACAAGTGGTGAAATTAGGAACTAGAAATGAAAGTAAAAAATATCTTCAACGCTTTCATTAAAATATTCTTTCATAATTTATACAATGTACATTTATACTAGTAGTCCAATAGTAGTAATGATAATAATGTCCAATGTAATTAAATTTGAAGAGAGAAAGAAATAATGGTTTCTCCGTGTACCACAGCGCTTTTGAGTGATTTGCGATTGTGGACAAACTTGAGTTTACACAAAAATAGGTTTTGTAAATATGGCTATCAGCTTTTTAAGCCAAACTAATATAACATTTCTTAAAACTTACAATTAAATTAGAATTTATAATACATGCAAGGTATAATTTTCTTCATTCAATCTGCATACAATTTAAAAATTTGAATACAATTTGGACATTTCTAATTATTTACATGAAGTGTTGCTGGTAATCTAACTTGACTTAACAGAAATAAATACCGCAGTTCTTTGACCAGTTGTTTGTAAATACTAGACTGGACGTAATTGACAGCCTCCGTGGCGCAGTTGGTTAGACGCCGCCTGTAAAACGAGAGGCCACGGGTTCGAGCCCCGCACCGAGACAAATGTTTGTGAGACCCAGTAAGTATTGGTCTCGGGTCTGGATGTTTGAGAGACCGAAAAGTCTCTCGTAGTTCCCGATACCCACGAAACAACACTTAATTGATGTTAATGTGGGGTTAGGACTATGTATGTGATTGTTGAGTGTATTTATTTATTTAATTATCAGTAATTAGCCAAAAGTTCGTCTGTGCGTTAATTTAAAAAATGGAAGAAAAATGATTAGAGTATGTGCGTAATAGAGAAATTATTTATAATGTTAAATGTAAAGAATACAAATATGCTCACTTAAAGTAAGAAGTATGGGAACAAATAGTCAGTACCTATTTGTACTAAAGATAATAAAGTATCATACTAAAGATAACGGAGTAATTTTTTATACAATCAAATATTAAGTTATTGATGTTAAAATTTCAAAATACACGCGCTGTTTTAGGAATTATAATAGGAAAAAGTTAACCTTGTTATTTGTCTTCAGGTAGTCTCTTTTTTGTTTTCTTTTAAAATGACACTGGTAGTAGAAATATATAAAAAAAGACAACAAGAACAAGACGTGTGCTCGAAACACAATCTTGCCTACTTTGGAATTCACACATTTTATACATAAGTATTTCTAATATGTGTACACGGCATTGTTGCTTAACATTTTTCCACAGTAAATTTATTCTCAATATGTAATCTATGTTTGTGTACAGAATTTAATCAATCACAGTATTATATAATTGATTGATGTGTGATTTAATGTTAATTGAATCATTGATTTTGACAATAAAACAGTTGCAAACTCGAATGTGATTACGAATGTGATAGTACCACAGGTTATCACAGATAAGAACTGTTTATAATAAGCGCCAACTAGGATTGATTTCATTTAATAAAATATATTATTCATTTGTTTATATAGAGATGAGATAAAGAGTACATAAAAATCGACTCTTCCATCCCTAAAAGCTTAGTCATTGGCAGACGAGAAAACCGTCCTTTGTCATTGAAATTAAAAAAATAAAAACGTACGTGGGCCCTCTGACGACCCGTACGAACCATGTAAGATGTGCTCTTTACCATAGTTTTGTACTCTTTACTCTATGCGTAAGACAAAAACCTACAATGTGTTTTCAGCTTTACGCACGCAAAGGTTATCTTGGAGGTACATAGGTAGGTACCTAATCAACCCATTTATTAACTACAGGTTATTCTGATAATTATACAGGGTGGACAAGAAAACGGCGCACCTGCCAATATACATTATAGTATATGGTTAAGGCATCTTAATTAAGACGGATTTGCATGGCGCTAGCGAATATTAAGAAAGATGCCGAGAAAAAAAAAACTAGCGTTACATATGCTATCCCTTAACACATTACGCTAAAGTGATTGAACCTTGCAACTGAACGGTAGACACTCAACAATAAATAAGCAGAGCTCATTATTTACTTATAAGTCGTGCGATTGTATACATAACGCTCAGGTTACATAAAAAAGATATTAAATTAATACTGTCAAGTGTCAACAGTCACATACATGGGTACTAACCCCACACTAAGATACAAATCTTGTGTCGCGGGTATTAGAAAAATAATTATGGTTCATGGAAATTGTCTCGGGGCAGAAACCGAACCCGCGGTCTCTCATTTCACAGGCAGTTCTTACCAACTGCGCCACGGAGGCCGTCGGTGACCCATATGGGCTGGTTAGTTGTCATTAATGACCACTAAAATAGTTAACTGACCTTGTAATGTAAACCGTAATGACCTTGATAGGCAAGGATGGAAGCGCAGGATCCGCCAAAACCCGCACGAAAACACTGTCACAGTTTGGTAGCACAAATCACTTTTTCTTTTACATTTCACATAACACAAGTTACATCAAAAGCTATCAAATTGGGTAATGTTCAAAGCATAATGAAATTAATAAAATTTACTCAAAATAACTGAAAACGAATTTACAATAATATGCACACGACTAATACACAGCCTCCGTGGCGCAGTCGGTTAGACGCCGCCTGTGAAACGAGAGGCCGCGGGTTCGATCCCCGCACCGAGAGAAATATTTGTGCGGCCCACAAATATTTCTTTCGGGTCTGGGTGTTTGTGAGACCGAAAAGTCTCTCGTAGTTCCTGATACCTGCGACACAAGACTCGATCTTACTGTAGGGTCAGGACTATGTATGTGACTGTTGGGTGTGTTATTATTTATTTATTTATTTATTTAATACATGCACACGCGATCGCAATCCGAATTCAACTAATAAAAAATAAATTATTATTTTGATTTTTGAAAGATAAAGGCCTGTTCACATTAGATACAAAGCTTTCCTATTTGAGTTCATAATAATTCATGTGAACAATTAGTATTAGTACTGTATCAGTTCATATACGTGCCACTGCAGGGCACGGGGTCTCCAGTGCAGTAAATTAGTGCTTAGTGTTTATTGATTTCACTAATTTTATCTCACAGAAGTCTCATATCCAAATTCTATGCTATAATGGTAGACGACATTTCTCTAGGTATAAGAATTTAGAAGAAATTTTATCACTTTAAAGTAACATTATTTTCAAAACACATTAAAGTAATGTTAAATACAATAATAAGCAAAAGTAAATAGGCAATTTGTAACTGACTGGATTGGTTGATGACATATTTAAATAATATTATAAGCTCTTGAGCAAGTAAGGACCATTCTATCAGTCCAATAAGATCTTTTTTTAACGTAACTTTTATATCGGAGTAGGTACTTAATCAAATTAAGTTATATCAAGTGTGTAGTGTGAACACACCTCAAGATGTCGGTCTTCTTTTGCAAAATGCTAAAAGTTACCGACAAAGAAATTGCCGCCTTTCGGCTCGCGCTCACAAAGGGCGGCGGCAATCTCAAAGGAAGAATAATCGAGCCGCGTTGGATCCGACGAAGTACACTATGACCGGCGGCTTCCTTTGACTAATAGGGCCGAATTGGGCCATCATTTTAAAAATCTTATTTTTTATTAATCAGTGTCATCAGATTACACTGGTCAACACTGATTTTGCCACACGAACTTTGATAGCTAATTTTGTTTTATCAATCTACCCTCATCATTAAATCACAGTTTTCATTTGTCTGTTAGCCTCATATTTGTTGTGATACGGTAATACTCATAACTAGTACTACGGCGGTAAATTAACAGAAACGCTCACAAGTAAATCGTCATAAAAGTATTTGTAGTTGAATTTGAATATTTTTTGTGATTTATTAATCCTGTGAACATGTCGAGGAAGTGTAAAAATAACCCTAACTCTTTTTGTTATATCTGCGGAGAACTTACATTCAAAAAACAACGACGAAATTTTACGAATCTTGTGCTGGAGTGTTATCACCAATGTTTTGGTTTTTCTGTCGCCCATCAAGACAAATTCTGGGCCCCTCATGTCTGTTGCATAACGTGTGTGAAAAATTTAACCGACTGGAAGAAAGGTGCACGAGCTATGCCTTTTGCTGTACCCATGATATGGACTGAACAGCGAGATCACGTTTCGGATTGCTATTTTTGTCTCACTGACTTAAGAGGTATAAATTACAAGAAAAAAAACACAGTTATCTACCCTAACGTATCTTCTGCTATAAGACCAGTCTCTCATTGTAAAAAAATGCCAGAACTAATACCAGTTGCAACAACGTCTGTTGATAACGACCATTCACAACCGTCTACTTCAAGTCGGTGTGTTGACGAGGATGATGACTTTGAGTTTGAAGGAATTGAAAAGGAGCCACATTTGATAACTCAAGGAGACCTAAATGATTTGGTTAGGGATTTAAATTTGTCAAAAAAGCAGTCGGAACTATTAGGATCTCGTCTAAAAGAATGGAATTTGCTACATCATAATAAAAAAGTTAGCTATTTTCGAAACCGTGATGAACACTTCAGAACGTATTTTTCTCAGGATGGAGATTTGGTGTTTTGCAATAACATAAATGAGATCATGAAAATGTTGGACATAGATTTTGAAATCTCTCAGTGGCGTTTATTTATTAATTCTTCGAAGGCAAGTCTAAAAGCAGTTTTATTGCATAATGGAAATATGCTTCCGTCTGTTCCTGTGGCCCATGCTTCAAATATGAAAGAAACCTATGAAAATATGAAAGTTTTACTTGAAAAAATAAATTACAGTACATATTCCTTCAAAATCTGCGGTGATCTTAAAGTTGTTGCATTATTACTTGGACTTCAGCTGGGTTATACAAAATTTTGCTGCTTTTTATGTGAATGGGATAGCCGAGACAGAACTAATCACTATATAAAAAAAACATGGCCTATGCGTGCATCGTTGGTTCCTGGCCAAAAAAATGTAAAGTATTTACCCCTTGTAGAGCCAAATAATGTGCTTTTACCACCATTGCATATCAAATTAGGATTAATAAAAAATTTTGTGAAGGGAATGGATCGCAGTGGGAGTGGATTTTTGTACCTAAAAGAAAAATTCCCTAAAATAAGTGATGCAAAAATAAAAGAGGGTATTTTTGTTGGCCCTCAAATCAGGGAGTTAATAAAAGATTCAACATTTGAAGAAAAATTAAGCGGTTTAGAAAAATGTGCATGGAACGCATTTAAAAATGTTGTTGCAAATTTTTTGGGCAACCACAAGAGTGACAGCTACAGAGAGTTGGTTAGCGAGCTCTTATTGTCATATCAAGCATTGGGTTGCAACATGTCACTCAAGATCCATTTTTTAGACTCGCACCTGGATTTTTTTCCTGACAATTTAGGGGCTGTCAGTGACGAGCACGGCGAGAGGTTCCACCAGGACATTTCTAGTATGGAAAAGCGGTACCAGGGAAAATGGAGCCCAAATATGTTAGCGGATTACTGCTGGACAATTAAAAGGGACCAACCAGAAGCTAAACATTCAAGAAAATCTTAAATTATTAAGTAATTTATATAAAAAAAAAGTTTGATTTACGAGATCTGTATTTTTTCTTAATATTTTTAATTACTCAATAGAATAAAATCCTTGGCTAGCAAATTTTTTTTAACTGTTTATTTTTTCTTACAATCACCAACTAAAGTAAAAAATATCAAAAAAGTCCGTGTGGCACGAAAAAGTTTGAATTTTGTTGACCAGTGTTATTTTTTCAATGAATATTAATTATTTAGAAAATTTAAATGTTATGTAGGTATTACCAAAACTTTTCTAATTATAATTAAATTCGCAATCTTACATGATTTAAGCGGTGACCAGTGTGATTTCTTGGTGTCTTTCAGTTTGGATTTGTGACACTAAGGAAAATAATGACAAACAAAATAGTCAATCCATACACGATGCAACTGCACCTAAAGTTATTATGTTGTTAATTTATTGACGCTTAAATCTAAGTACGTCCCTGTTTAACTGATTTATTTATTTAAATGAAACAAAAAATATCCTGTTTTGAAATTAGAGAAGGATAAATTATACAGCTAAGAGTTCATGACCTTACCCATGTGTAAACAACGGTTAAAGCGAAGTCTAAGGAAGTTTTGATGCTGTTAAAAATGGTTTTCGTGGTATAATTCGTTAACCGTTCAATTAACGACGAAACGAAAAAATACGTATGTGTTTAAATCTTGTTCTTCATCCATTCCAACTGGTTTTATGCGAAAAAGTGGTGATTAAACTTAAAACTTTAAACGGTCATAACTTCAAAACGGATAGGTATTTTCCAAATATTATTTTTTTATTACGATATTAATATTATGCCCTTGTACCCATCTGAGCAAGTGCGCCATTTTTTTGCGCTCCCTGTATAAATACAAAAGTTTTTGAATACTTGTATATAAATTGACGCGTTTATTCCGAAGCGTTGTATATTCCATTAGATGGATTAACTAGCCATAACAATAATTATTCATATCGCTCCTCGAACACTGTGTCCTATTTAGGTATTTTTTATCTCCGTTGAAGTACGCAGGATTGCTATGCTCTAATATGCTCTTATACAGCTAAGCTGTAAGCACTGACTATGATGTCTGTATCTGTCTGTATCAGCCCATATACGTCCCACTGCAGGGCACGGGCTAGTGCGGGTTGGCGGACTTACATACCATAGAAATTCTTATAAATCGCTATGGTATGCAGGTTTCCTCACGATGTTTTCCTTCACCGTTTTAGTGCGTGGTGATTGACTATCAATACACACATGACTCCGAAAAGTCAGAGGTGTGCCCTGGGATTCGAACCCGCGACCACCGTGAACGTGTTGGCACTTGGCAGCCGCGTCTAGTCCGTATACCAACAGGCCACCACGCACTTTCTTTTATTGATTATGATGTAGCTAACTAATATTTTCACAAGGTTTACGGTAATCAAAAAAAAATATATTGTGTTTCTTTAATGGTTTCTTTGAGATTTTTTTTGATAACTACATGAATTAAACACATTATTCTCGAAGCCTTTTTGACAAATTGATTTTTTTTTCATACATAAATCATACAGTTTAAACAAGTGAATTCACTAATATATATTATCTTGAATTGAACTAATTACTAACATTACTTGGATTGTTTATGATAACACATTAGCAGTAGACTTCCTGTAGGTGAAGAAAGAAAGATCTATCACCATACATTTCATAAATTTTATCTTTATCTACTGGTAGTGAGTACAACTCATGTTTAACCACTACCTTTCATTATAATTATTTAAATAAGGTTTACAATATCTCCTTTTTAACCTCCCCTTATCCAATTTTTTTGTGAGTTAGACGCAATATATTTTTGTATTTAATTATAACATATCTGAGTATTTTACGTGTGTTACAACCTGTCAGCTGTCGTCGGACTCATGTAATTTATTAAAGAATATTATCTAATCAAAAAAAAATAGAACTTACAGAATATTTATTGAGTTAGAACCCAGGACTTCGCGTGTCGCAGACTAAGAACGCTATAATCAGGCCAAAGATGACGAACGCAGGTAAGGTCTAAAACTATATTAATTTTTTCTTAAAGTATTTAGAAATTTTAATACTGAATATTTTTTACAACCAGTTTTCAGTTCAGTTTAGCCAGTACATTAACATCAGTATTATTAGGTAAGTGAATGAAAGCCCGCAATGTGTAAAATGAGTTTTTGTCCCAACCAAATCTAATCGGTGGCTATTAGTAGAACAAACGTATTGGGAAATGAACAATGTATGCATTGTTGTTGGGATGGCATGGCGGGTCGGCGGCGTGGTGCGGTGCGGCGCGCGGCGGTTAGAGCGGTTTGGCGTGGATTGTGTAGGTTTGTTCGGCGGTTGGCTATTTGCGACAAATCGATACGCTCCAGAATGTCATTACCCGCTCACCTGAGACGATTCGAGCCTGACGAGCTTGTTCTCTATCAAATTGTAATACATCAAACGCTTAAGCAACGAATACTATTGAACTAGCAAATTCCTTACTTCTAAAAAAAAATATAGTCTGATTAGTGATTTGCGGACCACGAATACTCTTATACGCGATATAAGCGGAGTTAAAACATATATATTTAAACAATGAGAAAAAAATAGCATTATTGTTATATAAGAGTACAAATAACCGCATTGTGGCCTTTTGGTAAGGAACTAGAGTCTAGACTTTAGAAGATGCCAAGCCGGTGGTCGTGGGTTTGAATCTCAGGGCTCACATCTGACTTTTTTATGATGATCACTCATGGATAGTTACAAAACCGTAAAATGAATTACACAGAATGCTTGGCTTTCCACTAGGCTCACCATCCTGAGACATAAGATATTAAGTGTGTGTCTCTTAATATATTTAGTTGCTCCGACTGCAACGTCCTTATAACCAAGATACAACAGAGCATTTACACTGCTGTTTGACGGGAAAATTAGACATTGCGGTGGTACATTCCCAGGCGGCGTCTCAGATATCAAGGAACTAGTAACGTAGGAACAGTAAGTCTTTTCAGAGTCCTGTTTGTATTTGTAGTTAATAGCCACGTACTTTAACGGCTAATTGTTATTTTTTATTTATGCACCAGCCGACTATGGCACAACAAATCCCTCTCATACGAACTCATGGATGTTGCGCAGTTCCGTGCGTAGCACAGGGTTAGTATGGGCTGATACAGATTGGAATATACCTATACTTAACTTTCTCTGTCTCTTTCTTCGACCACAGGAAGTCAACTGAACATAGGCCTCCCCATAGAACGCCACATAAACCTTTTGGAAAGCGGCCTGCATCCAGAAACTTCCTGCGGCCTTAATCAAGTCGTTCCACCACAAGGTGGGCGTCCGACACATCGCTTGCTTATTCGTGATCTCCACTCCAGAATCTTTCAGTCCCAGCGGGCATCCGTTTTACGTGCTTTGTGTCCGGGCCACTGCCACTTCAACTTACTAATCCTAAGCCCGATGTCGGTAACCTTTGTTCTCCTACGGTACTCCTCATTTCAATTCCATCTCTCCCCCCGATAGTGAGTTGAGTGACCCTGACTCGTGTTACGAGGCCCATATTGCAATACCACGTTTCAGTGCCATATGTTATCCATAGGAATAAAACATTTTCGTCTTTAGGCATTTATGATTTAGAAATGTTGAACGAGAAGACGTTATATAGTTTTCCGAATTAAATAACTTAGATAATTTGTAAATAACTAGCTTTTTTATTTAAAAATATCTAAACATATATACAAATGTGTATGACTTCATTAAGTGCCTCATTAAGTCATCAATTACGCTAATATTAGAACATTAGCATTGTTAATTACTATTAAACGTAATTCACTATAGACACATCTTAATAGTAATATAAACAGTACCATGTATCAGACTTAAGTCTTAGTCTCAGAGAGGCTTTACAGCGGCAACACGGGCTCAACTCTCAGCTTCTGTCGGTATACAGACATATTACGTACACTGTAGCTTGTTTAACGCAAATAACATCCAATCGTTCCACAATTTATCTTCGGGAGATCTCGTTATATTAGTCTGTGACTGCAAGGCAAACTTACCTTTTTTCAAACAGTGAACGTAAACGTTTTGCGGTCGCTATCCACTCACAACAACGCAATTTCAGCTTTTATTATCTTAACTCTAATCGTTTGATTAAACTTTGCGCTATGACTAACAATTTATTTTACAGTAATCCTAGCAACTCCATTTAGGAGTCTGTAAGTGCCTACGGTAATTATGTCAGCTTCCATTTACGACGTTGAAAATTAAAGATATGAAATAGAAGACTATCTGTTATGTACTCGATAATAAGGCACGGTTATTTGAAGACCTTTTATTAGAATGGCTGCGACATAATTTCTCAAAAAATATCTTACGTGACGTTAATTACATTGTTACCTTCGATGGAAGAAGGCATGTACCTATGCGTGATCTCTATCATTTATCTTCAAGACATTTCTCATTACCAAAATTGAAAGTATGTTCGATGCTTTTTGACTGATGATGTACAGAACAATCAATCCAATTACTTACCGGGTAGCATTCAAAACCCTCTTAACGAGTGTAAAGAAAATATAACGTTAACAAATATTACGACAGCCTCCGTGGCGCAGTTGGTTAGATGCCGCCTGTGAAACGAGAGGTCGCGGGTTCGATCCCCGCACCGAGAGAAATGTTTGTGTAGCCCACAAATATTTCTTTCGGGTCTGGGTGTTTGTGAGACCGAAAAGTCTCTCGTAGTTCCTGATACCCACGACACAAGACTCGATTTTAGTGTGGGGTCAGGACTATGTATGTGACTGTTGGGTGTTATTTATTTATTTATTTATTATTATGAATTGTCACGGATCATTTAAGATTTTACAAACAAATTCAATTAAGACATTTAAAGCAGAAAGTCAATCGTATTAATTACAAAAGATGGAATATAAACTGCGAAAATTGAAGTAAGTTTAAGTATGCGAACTTTACCAGACTAGTTATTACCTCTGCTTAATTTACATAGCACTACATTTGTTGCCTTGAAACTCATTTTGCCATTGGTTCAGTCAAAATATTTAGCGTCGTTTAGTCTTAGGGAAGCATAAAATGGTAACAACGTTTAGGAGTTTTTAATTCCTAGGCTATGTAATAAATAAGTTATGGTTTATGTTGAGTTAGAAATATAATATATCTAAATATAGGTTTGTTTTATTTAGAATACCAACGAAGCACTAAACAAACACGTGAAAAAGTTAAACGTTTGAAGATAAATGTACATTTGATATTTATGATGCACAGTATTCATTTTTTAAGATACCAGCGGAAAACATTTTTGCTGTTTCCGTGTAACTTTATGGCACCCTGCAGTGTAAAAGAAGTGACCAAAAATATGAATCTATCTGATACTTAAACCTAGGTTTATAAGCGTGCATGTTAGCTTATGAACACTTTATATCATTGTAAGCTCCACAAATATATCAGGCCGTGTCTTACGGAGCCCATTGCTGACCTCGGGTCACGACTACGATTGAGAAGGGTTTGGGCGTTAATGGATCCCCAAGCTTTTCTAGTGCAGTTTGAAGCACTTCACATACCCTGAAAGTTTCTTGGATATCTCTTAGATTTTCTTACGATGTTTTCCTTCACCTTTAAAGTCAGCAAAATATAACTATATTATACGATCTTTTTATCATCTACCAACTAGATAGACGTTCGTTTGCACAAAGCAGCGAGAATAATTTACAAAAAATATTTCAACGCTATTTTTAATTAAAATAAAATATTATGAGTAGTTTCTTATACTCGTAAATGAAATTTAAAAACAGTAGATAGTGCATTACTTTACATTGGTAGTTAATGCGTTCGCAAAATGTAAGTAAAGTTGACAGTTATCAGTACGCTCGAATATCGTCGAACGAAATTTGTTCCCTCATGGGTAAAATTTACTCCATTCGTAAAATGGAATATGGAGGATAAAAGTAGGCACGTCTGTGATTTTTACTTTAGCCAAATGTGTTGTGAAAATGCCGTAATGATCGCCTGGCGTTGACTTATAAATCAACTCTAAGTATGCCCTTGTTTGTTTGATAGAGCTTGATTTGTTTTGTGATTTGATCTGATTGTTTATATATTTGTCATTTTATATCATGAAGCTGAATTATTTAAATTTATTCTATAGTAGAAAAATATTTTTTTTCACATCATAATACATTTTTTATATTATGTACATTAATCAATATTTTTTTAAGTATTTTAATATTTTTTTTCAGTTTGGTATTTTTTTAGAAATAATTATTAGTAAGCATTAATTTAAATTCTATGAGCAGAAATTGATGTATCATACTCGTATGTAAATCTATCCTAGGCATGCTGTGTTCACTATAAGTAGATATCAATTAAGATAAGATATTATATTCTCAGGATATATTGCATTTTTTTAAATGCACATTTTTTAAACCAGTAATATTTTTAGAATAACTACATAAATTCTGTCACTTGCAAATGCAAGTCTAATTGACTTGCTCTCTTACAGAATCTAATTAGCCATACAGCGACTATTCAAGTGAATGATATCTCTAAAGTATCTAATTTAATTGTTTTCCTCAAAATAGGTACTTTTAAATTATTTCCAACCATTGTCACGTAATCCTTGGCAAGTTCAATACTACTTAACCAATGCTACAGGTGGGTGAAACTATTATGCTACACCCACATAAACTCAACTGCTAACTTTACGGCTTGGACATAAATTTCAACTTTATTATCCGTAAGTGTAATAAAGCTAAGGCGAAAAAATAATGTCTACGGCCTTTAAACCCATCACAATGGTATTTTACAATAGCACTCTGACGTAAACAGATCAAGCGGGCTGTGGATTAACTATAACAACATTCGTCAGGGCTTCATAATAAATACAACCCTAAATCTTCGTCTGGAAGTAATGTTTCAATTTAAACCGAAAGGGCTGGGTGGAAGCCAAAGACGACGGGCAATTAAGGCGATAAAGACATTTTGTATCCTCCAAATAGCTGACAAACAAACCCCTACCTAAATAAAATTAATATTGTGTCATTTACAATGTGGACGGAGGCCTAAACGCTTGTTTCCTCGACATTCAGTAACGCCAAAATGAAAAGAATATATTTCTTGGAAACTGATAATGAAATCAACGGTGTTTTTGTTGGTATCACTATGAGGTGGGTAAATAGATAAGTTCATTAAAAGAGTGCCTTTTATATTCACCGTCTCATCTTGGAGCGCGTAGCCTCGCCACACAAATTGGCTGTTTATCGCGCTGTACGAGCGTTACGCGAAACGTTCACGAGTCAATTTAAAGCATTCGTCGGCATTGCCGCTCAACAAAGCTTTCAACAAAACAACAAAATAAAATTGCTGGTGTGACGTTCAGTTTAGTAGATAATATTGTTTTAGAACTCTATTTGCTTAAAAGAAATGGCATGTAAATTCTTGTCTTCGTGAATGTAATCTAGTGTACATCTATACCTGCAAGGAATGAAAACTGAAATCTTCATATTTACATACATACATAAACTCACGCTTTGTTCCCAGAAGGGGTAGGCAGAGGTGCCAGGGCACCCACATTTCGCCCTGCATGTTCCGTCCCACAATGTGATAGGTGGCGAGCCCATCGCCATATCGGGCACAAATTCCTGACTCTGGGCTGATACTGAATAGAAAAATCCAATATCACTTTGCCCAACCCGGGATTCGAACCCGAGACCTCAGCTTTGTAACCGTACCGTAGTACAACTACGCCACCGAGGCAGTCTTCATATTTAAATTGGAAAAATATAGCAGGTTGAAGTGTAATGCGAGAGTACATAAGATGAGCAAAGGAAATGAAAGCTTGAGTACTAATTGCGAGCAATCGACTGGGAGTAATTGGTAATCTGTCGCCACGCCGACACTCTCGGTAATCTTTACACGTGTAGCTACTGACTACCTGACTCCAGTATGCGGGCACAACGTTATTGCAACTATTTGTCCTCTCTTCGAACATTTATAGCCTCAATAAGTAGTCACATTTACCCGTATTGCAAATATAATATTATTTTCCTAAATATATATATTTTGCTGATGGCAAAATGGTTTGGTATGTTTTTATTTATCACAATATGGTAAATATATTATTAACATAGTATAATGAATCTTATAGTAGCAATAAACCGGAGGCAAGATTACATCAGCCAGGAAACAAAATGACCACTTCACGTACTGATACACCTTCTAATAGGTCAGAAGGCGTCATTAACAACCGCTGGCGTTACCATTTACCGTATTAACAATCGTTTAAACGCCTGAAATCCTACAGTTCACTAATAAAATATTGCTAGACTGACAGCTAAAGTTTTAAACCCATAAAGAGGTTTTTTCCAAGGAGCAGTATTAAAACCCTTCGCCCTCGCATAATATCAGGCCGCCTTAATATGCGCCTGTGCCAAATAGCGAAACATAGGTATAGGAATATGTCTATTGCAAAGGCCTTATACGTGCAACTGAGTGGTAATTCAGGATCAAAGAGACTCAAATGATTGCATCAACATATGTGTATAAGCTATACCAATACTGACATCAAAAAACAAAGCCGGGTGGTAGTTTTAGTGAGTTCAGGCACAAGGCAATTAAAAATTTTACCAAATAAAGTGACGATTTTTTCCTTTTGTTGTATTTGGGTGGTAAATACATAGTTTTTCCTAATATAAACACCCCTTTATTTTTAAACACGCTATAGTACGCAAGGGTTTAAATTATTATTTCAACAAAAAGTATGGATTTACCATCTAAACACAGTGATATTTAAAACATCATAAAAAAGTACCAAAATGTTTAGTTACATTGTATGTGTAGATTGTTGTCACTAAAACTACCACCGGCTTCGTTTTCGATCGCATTGACATGTCGATCATATTTACCACAGGTTAAAGGCACGAATATGGAGACTTTGATTGGAAATAAAAGAAAATTTTATCGTTGCTTTTAATATTTTTTTCATTTAAATTATAAAATTATTCAAATAAATGTCGTTTTAAAAAATAAATCTAGTAAAACAGTTTTCACACCTGTATTTTTGCGTTTGACATGAAAACTTGCAAAATGACGCGGAGCAAAGAGCGGGTAATTAAAACCTCTTTACGAGCTCTTCTCATTTGTCCTCCCGGCTTGCGCTGAGGGTCCAATTTGTAGAAATGAACAATATGAACCTTTCTGTGTTATGAAAATTATAAAATGTATTTTTGTATTGAAACACTGTTTTTCTTTCTATCGTAAATTCCTTACCAATAACGTAACGGTATTTTAAAGTGAACTCAAAGTTACGTAAGCTTTACGTTGACTCTAACATTTTAAGCAACTTCATAAAAAGGAGAAGGTTCTCAATCCACTTTATTTTTCTTTGTTTTTTTTTTTAACAAATATAAGCCATTACCGCATTTTGGCAATCCGGCTCTAATATATGTATGGCATAAACCCTGATAATACTGCAATAGACAAATTTTACATTGATTTCTAGGTATCCGGGAACTGGCTGCAGATCGTTAAGGCCCAGATTCGATTTTCTGGCGACTACACTACCCCACCCTGAGCGCTTTTCTAACCCACCCTTAGAAAATAGTACCTACCTTATAAAAATATAGGTGGGTTATTATCATCATTATTATATTTTGATTTGTCAGCTCGAGTTGAAAGCTCTCGGGGTTTTGGATATGGGCGCGAGTAGGTCGGAGCGTAGATTTCATCAAGTGACGCCTTTCCGATTGGACATTGATATTCAGGGTGCCCCTAACCATTCGGTGATCACTGCCGGTTTTCACCCTGTTGATCACAGAGACATCTCTGAATATCCGTCTATTCGTCGTCAAGATGAAATCTATCTCGTTTCTCGTAGAACCGTCAGGACTCAACCAGGTCCATTTCCTGTGAGGCGGCTTCTGGAAGAAAGAGTTCATCTCAAAGAGTCCCGCTTTCTCCAGAAAGTCGGCCAGCCTCTGACCCCTGGGGTTCCGTTGCCCATGTCCAAATTGCCCCACTTTCAACTCTGCATCGCTTCCCTTGCCCAACTTTGCGTTGAAGTCTCCCATAACAACATTGAAGTAGGTTTTGGAAGTATGTATGGCCCGACTTATGTCCTCATACATTTCCTCTACTTCTTCATCTGGGTGTGTCGAGGTCGGCGCGTATACCTGTATGACCTTCAACGAATATCTTTTAGATATTCTGAGTATAAGGTATACTACCCTGCTCGACACACTTTCGATGGATACGATGTTGTTGATGAGAGACTTGTGGACGAGAAATCCGACACCTCCTCGGGACTGTTGGTCGTCCCCCCGGTAGAAGAGCAGGTTACCAGACTTCAGGGTTATCGTATCCTCCCCGATTCTTCGGACTTCCGATAACCCCAGAATGTCCCAGTGTAACCTGCTCAATTCTTCTTCCAGTTCGACAATCTTCTCGTCTGTCCTCAATGTGCGTACGTTGTGTGTTACCACGGCCAGTCGTCGTCGGGGGGTGTGGTAGCCGGGGCCAACCCGGGGATTCTTAGCACCCCCTGCCCCACCGTAACCATGACCGCTACCATAGCCAGGAATAGTGGGGCTGCCGGGGACTGGGGGCCTGGTCTCTATTTGTGTCGCCATTGTGGGGGTATTTGCCGTTACTCGCCACGCTTGGCAGGCGGGTTGGCGAGCGCAGTAGGGGACTGGCGTTAATGACGCTGCTGCCCGCCATTAACCGGGGAAAGGAAATAGGATTTGTGGGTAGAGGATGTTATAGGAAAGGAGAGTATGGCCTGAGGGAGTGGATACTGCAGTCACGGACGGGAAGTTAAGGTGACTGCAGTAGCTCGGGGGCCGAGGTCGCGTACTCGTAGCACCTATACTAGGACAGGCCATGACCACTAGATAGGAGCATCCCTGACCATCATCAATGATAATTTATTACAATAATATTAGCAAATTTCTGAATATGTTTTATGTGCAATATACGAGTTCAAATAATTTATAAAAGTGTTTACCGTTAATATAGCCGGACAATATAGATTACATAAAAAAAATAATAAACCTTATCATACTTTTATAGACTTTGATGAATGCAATATTAATATACTCTTAGAAATGGCACTAAATCATTCTGTGCATGACAGTTACAAGTGTTCGTCAACAAAAGCTGAAAATATGACAAAATGCCCTCTGCGTTAATGTGGCAGTAAACATTTTATAATATGTTATATCACGACACGATTTAGTCATGAATAAAACTGACGGATGTACGTACCAACCACTATTATCTAAAATAACTGGTGTTGAAAGCACCTTCTGAACTGGAGATCCCGATAAGGCCAACGGAGCGTAAAGCACCCTGCGGCTAGCACAAGCGATGATTAGGACATGCCAGCCGCCAGAAAATGTATCTTTCTCTACACAATGCTGAACTAAAATACAAAACTAATAGTGAAACTCACTAATAATGTAGCTATGTTTATTCTCGTTATGATATCCCTATCTTTGTTATTGGAGAACTTTCGTTGTGGTATTTGATTAAAGGTGCCTATAATAACATTTGATTTAAATCCTAACCAGCATAACATATAAAAAATTGAACTAATTCCAACTGACGCTCTTATACCTGTATCACTACATAATATAAAACAAAGTCGCTTTCCGCCGTCTGTCCCTGTGTATGCTTGGATTTATAGAACTACGCGACCGATTTACGTGCGGTTTTTTTTAATAGATAGAGTGATTCAAGAGGAAGGTTTATAATTATGTACAATACGAACATATTATTGTAGAAAAATCTATTTGCACTCGGGCGAAGCTCGGCCGGACCGCTAGTAAAATATATTTCAATACAAATGTGCATTGAATACATGTTTTGCTTTATTTTCCGGTTCTTTTAAGTAGCTGAATATGTGTCTGTGTGAAATAGAAGTACTGTTATTTTAATTCAATAAAAAAAAATCGCCTTTTTTTAAATTCATCCCATGGTTGTATGTAAAGCATTGCTTTACGCGATAAGAACGGCATTTTTACTTTTTATTTTTTCTGTTTGTTTCTGTATATTGTAATTTTTGTGTGTACAATAAATAATTAAATAAATAAATAAAACAATATTGTCTACACGAGTTGCTGTCATACGTTAACACCTGGAGAAGTCTAAACGCGACATAAAACCATCAAGTTTTAATATAAAAAAAATGGCTTCATCTCAAAACAAAAAAGTTACTTATCGACCTTTACAAAAATGCACGAGAGTTGAAGCTAGGCGGACAGATGGCTGATGTGATCCTAATACTAGGCAATTTAAACGGGTTGATAGCCTACTTTGATTCCGATTTGCTAGTGAATGTTGAAGGGATTTGCATGAGTTTTCCGTTTCTGCACACAAATGTATATAAACATAACTTCCTGTATACAGAAACATCTGAAGTAAATGGTTAATGTTTTCTTTAATATAAATCCATTAACATCAATTTGACACTACGAACGAAGGTGGCCGAATTTTGCTCCGCGCTATGTTATGACGAAAATAAATTATCGTCTTTACTCGTTTCCCATTCCGGAAATTCGAAAGCGGATTGCGGTAACAATGTTCTTTCTAAATTGTATTTTAACAAGATACAGATTGTAAGTTAAATATAAGTTTTGAGAAAAAGACGAATCACGATAGGAAAGTTCCGCGTGTACACGACGTGACCGCTATAACTCTTGCACTGTGCCGTAACTTGTGTACGAAGGCGGGAGGTGGCAAAACGTATGTGTTAAACTACAAGTTATAGGGGTCCCGGAATATAAGGGCTGCCCTAATTATCGCAAATAATAGTTATTTATGTGTTTAAGCTCGAAAAAAAAATTGCGTACGAGTAGAATTACGTGATTTAATATTTTTCAACTATATTTATCATGTCATGATAGTAAATTATATTCATAGTTTTTTCAATGCTACAGTAAAGCATGATTTAAAAAGAAGAGAGATTGAACAAGGTCTCATATCTGGACTAACACAGCAAAGCTACTTATTACAGTTTGTTGGCGCACTTCAACATTAATATGGCGTCTTTTCTCGGCTCATGTTTGTACTAGTTTTTCTCCAACCCAAGCTTGGCCAACTTATTTAACGTCACAAGAATGTTCGTAAATATAAATTGTGCTCTACTGTATAGTTAGTTGCCACGAAAGATGCGAAATAAGAATTTGTAAAGCAGTGTGTTTTTCTTATGAAACACTGAAATCTAACCGAGCGCAAAGAATAATTTCCGGGTATCAGTGGTTGCATCTCACAACTAAATTACACGGAAATTCATCTTGACATGGAGAATATTATTGTATCGATAACATCTCTCCGATGGATGCTATGAAACGTTCAGTGTGAGGGCTAGAATAGAGTTAGTATTCTGAATTGTAGTTTGTTAAAAAAATACGTGAATATAAGGTTTTACTAGGATGAGAGTGTTTATCTATTAAGGTAGTACTTATAATCCCGTCTTTTCTGAAAAAAAAACAACAAATAATTTTACCTGTAAGCATGATTTAGTAAAGCCATACATTTTGACAGTGATGTACTGAATTGGTAGGTTAAGATCGTTTAGAGTAGATCTGAGATTTCAATAAATTACCCCAGAATATTCAATACAAATTAGCCTATCTTCTTCGACGACAATTTCAAAAAAGTCAATTGGTAGAAAAATCCGCTTAAAGTTGAAATGTTCAGTCCAAGAGACAGACCATTTTTATCGCGTTTCATGAATATGGTACGAGAAGCTCGGTGTAGCGGAAAGCAGCGGTATCAAGGCGAATCTTTCATTCATGGAAAACTCATAACTCCCGAAAACAAAGGCGTGCGTGCAATGCTCAAAGTGGATAACTATTATAGTACGAACGCTCCATATAGGATACACTAAATGAAACTTCATATCGCTTCACGGGTATTACACTCTTATTACTTTCGTTTGCCCTTAAATAATTTAACCAAAACCACAGCAAACGTGTTAAAGTTTACAAATGTGTAACTTCGTATATCTTGGAGTGTAATATATAAAGTCGGTTTGTTGAGAAGACGCGTCGGTATCGAGCGGCCGGGCCCAGCCCGAGCTCGCATCAAAATACAACACACCCACTTTAAAAATATTTGTATACCCTTTACTGCCCCGATACATTGCCTTTATAGCGTACAAGTATAGATAGCGGTGACCCACATACGAAACAGTTCGTAGCAATCTCTTCTCTTATAAACAAATGCTATGTTAAAAGACAATAATGCGAGACGTGTACCGTAGAGTTCCGACATTTATGTAACGTACGTTGATCGAAAATATTGACATAATTTAATTACATTTATGTACATTTATGTACAAGTGCGTGGTGGCCTGTTGGTAAACGGACTAGACGCGGCTGCCCAAATGTTCACGGTGGTCGCGGGTTCGAATCCCAGGGCACACCTCTGACTTTTCGGAGTCATGTGTGTATTGATAATCAATCACCACGCACTAAAACAGTGAAGGAAAACATCGTGAGGAAACCTGCATACCATGGCGATTTATAAGAATTTCTATGGTATGTAAGTCCGCCAACCCGCACAAGGCCAGCGTGGTGGACTATATGGCTTAACCACTCTCAATCGTACTTACGATTGTAGAGTAGGCCCGTGCCCTGCAGTGGGACGTATATGGGCTGATACAGAATATACTAAATATAATAAAAGATTCTTACATTATTCGTACACTTGAAGCTGTATGAAATTTACTTCTTGCTCGCATCCATCCTATGGTTATCTGATAGATTTGGCTTTTAGCAATAAGAACACTGAACACCACTTGTAAATTCATTTCTTTCTGTTATATTCTCTTCTTATAATTTAATTGATGTGCAATAAAGTGTTCAACAATTAATTTGATATCTCCGTTTTTTTTTAAATATTTGTCGATTAAATGTTTGATTATGATCTCACCTGACCAAGACACCTGACGGCAAGGGACGATTTACTCTACCTTATTCATGCTTAAAGACCTTCATATTAAAGAGCTGTCATTAAACTTGAGAAACTTGTATGAATATTTATAAGAATCAATATAAAATTAAAAATAATTAAATTATACAATCAATAGGAAAATTAAACCAGTAGGCAGACGGAGGGACAAGTAGTTAATTAAAGAGGATCTGTCATGTAGTTAATTTTCACGCCAGTTGCAAATGAAACGGGAGTGAGGCGATGTGACGCGCGTCGAGCTCCGCATGTTGATTGTTGGTTTAGTTGGCTGGTCTGGGCGGGTGAGCATTTTATAGTGGTGAAGTGTACTGCGGCTAATGATAAATGCACTGCTTTATAGATGGAATATATACTTAGGAGAGAAAACAATTCTGCTACAGCTGACAGAAATAGATATAATAATAAATACATTATACACTCAACAATCACATAGTTCTGACCGAACATTCAGGTCAGTTAACATATCGCACCCCCAGTGCAACAACGTCACTTATGCAAAAATTGCAAGGTTGGAAGGTATAAAGAAATAATCGTATATTTTTTAGTATATTACGTGGTCATATTTTTTTAATGGTAAATTAAAAGTTGGTGTTGTGATAGATGCTGTTCAACTTGTTTATGTCTTGAAATATCATATTTTTATAAGATGTTAAAATTTCAAATGTTTTTCCTGAAAAGTTGCAATTTTGCAAAAGTGACATTGTTGCACCGGGGGTGCGATATGTGTCGTGGGTATCAGATACTACGTGAGGCTTTTTGGTATCACAATCATCCCACGCGAGACAAGTAATTGCGGACTTCACAAACATTTGTCTTGGTGCGGGGATCAAACCCACAGCCTCTCGTTTAACAGCTGACGGGACACTTTCAAATTAGACATACCAAATCCTCCAAATCAAATCTACACTAATTAATGCAGATACCAATTAGCACATATAATTAACTTGTGTACAGTGGTCATGATGCGTAGAAATACCAATATTTAAATATAGCATTTTATCACCAGCATAAATATGATCTACATTCATTATGGAGATCAACGAGGCAACAATGTTATACCTATCCATTCAATTATCAGGTACGCTGTTTGCGCGCTGCGGTTTCACCAGAATACTATTGAAGTAATAATTAATAAAGTACTTACTCTACGAACATAACATTCAGGCGAAGTTTTCATTCAAACAATGTTTGCATTTCGACTGGGCTGCATTCATTACACAGCGTGAACGAACAATGACTGCATCGTACAAAGCTATCATCAAATAGTATGCATTGTGAAACACGAGCGCCATTTATATTGGAAAAATTAATTAACATTTTAAAAGCTGCACGGCGCCATGCCAGCAATCGTAAGTGTCTGACAGTACATTCAACCGGTTTTATTTTGCTTTTACTCAAACGTATGTACATATCTGACACCCATTGTCGTATAAAAAGGCTTTGTCTTCTTATATCGAGAGGAGCTATTGTTACTGGCGGCTTAGCTTGATGATATTTATCCCCAGGGAACTGCATTTTTTCTGAATATAAAGTATTATACGCGTTACTCCGAAGCGCAAATGATTGCCTTTTCTGAGATTAGTTGCTCATTTTCAACGAAAACATACAAAGTATTTTACAGATGAATATTATGCCATTATGAACATGTAATCGTTTCATATTGATCTACAACATACTTTAACATATAATTTATCAATTTTGTCCGCGTGTAGAAGGAATAAGTGTGCCCAAATATCACTCTATACAAAGCCTAGATCAATAATTACGATCACAAAAGGTAAGGTTAGTGACTGAACAATGAATAATAGTACGTAGCATCATAGCGTGTTTGTTGTGTAATAAATAGTTTGGAATAGGACTGGAACATGACAGTCTAATTCCCTTTACGTATTAGGAAAAATTGGTGAACATTTACGTTTATTCTGAACAAATATGTTAGAGTCAAAGCGAAAAGTCTATAAATATCGGAGTGAACACGACGGAGAGGAACCGGAGAAAATTTAAGCTTCGAACAGCCGACCCAAATGTATATATTGATTGCCGCCCACTTCACTCGTCTACAGTTTGTACTACACTGCCACAGACGGTGCCCGTACCGTAAAGCAACATCAACATGTGGCTTATTCGCTTTTCAGACTTTCGTATACATTTTGTTCAAATGTTAAAATAATCACAGATAGGGACCATAAATTGCACGTGAGGTATAACTGTCCTTCATGTCTTTATTTACAGCTCTATGTTGTGTATGATTTTTTTATTGGAATGAATGGCGAGAAGAGCATGCCATTCGCCTGATGGTAAGCGATGTGGCCGGTCATGAACAGTAGCAAAACTAAACAACACCTTGAATTACAAAGCAATGCTTGGCATTCCACTGCGCTCGTCATCCTGAGACATAAGATGTTAATTCTCAATATGTCCAGTAGTTACTCTGGTTACATTGTCGTTCAATCCGAAACACAAGAGTGCATTCAAACTGCTGTTTGGCGGGAGTAATATATATTGCAACGGTGCCCAGCCAGGTAGCCTCTCACATATAAGAGACCTACCACCAGTAATGTCACAGTTGTAGTGTTGTACCTATACTAAATCTACGAAGTAAAAATTATATTAGCAATGAAAATATATGTTATTTAAATGCTTTATACATAAGCTACGTCCCTACTATTAGATATTTTATTTTTATTTATTTTTATTTTATTTATTTGAGGAAGATTTACAGACAAATAATATCTATTATTATTAAGTACAATGAATAGTTAAGTGCTAATTACTAATCTTCACCACTAGAGACACCACTAGACCACTAGACTATATCCCTACTTATTCCTGTTATTTAAGTAATGGAAAAGGAATAATCGCGCACGATATGAACCCGCCCCGGCCGCGTTATTATCGCAGTTAAATAATAAATAAACTGTATCTGCGGCACGTCTCCAAAATATCATACCGCTACTAATCGTCAGTTGCTTTTATCTCTATAACATTTAATACATTGTTGCTATGATACAGAGTTAATAAAATCTTAATTTCAATTGAAGACTAACGGATTTTTTCATATATTTTTTTTCATATTATGTAGTGTGCCATTCTATTCAGTAGAACCGCTTTTTGCAAATCACTTGCAAAGGTAGCTTGCAAGTGGAAAACATACCTCTCTAATTATATCTGGATTATAAATAAATAATTCCAATAGGCATGCAGTTACTCACGAGTCACGATACAACTCTCATGCCTATATGAAACTACGACAGATGTCTTGGACTCACAACACTAAACCAATATATATATTATTGTTAATCACACGAGAATTTGTTTCGGCGTGGTGGGAAGAATGCAATCTCGCATATTCGTTTCCCGGGTGGCTTGATTTATATTGACAGCCCCGGAACCAATCAAATGTCTAAAATCAAACATCCAGTCTTCGGAAATTGCTGCAAGCTAATAGCTTTAGCTTTCTATATATATTTTTTTGCAAAGTTATGTAGTCGCAATGAAATAAATAAATACATTGAACAGTCACATACGTAGTCCTGACCGCACAGTAAGAAGTAAGATCCATGGGCATCCATATATTGTGAGTAGCAGAAACTACGAGAACCTTTTCGGTCTCACAAACACCCAGACCTCAGATATCTTTGGACCACATAAATATTTCTCCTCATGACGGTATTGAACCCATGGCCTCGCGTTTCACAGCCTCTCAGAATAAGAAATTCACGATGTAACCATAATAAACAAAAGTAATTACTGTGTTTAATTAAATTTCAAAAACATATCTGTGTATCGACCTTCTGAAGTTTGCAGCGTAAAACTGAGTCAATGTACAACAAACGCGCTGTGGATTCGGATCATGTGTAATAAATTATGTACTGAGGAAAAGTTAGATGCGGGTGAACGGAGAGAAAACATTGGCATACCCCTTCGTCCTGTATTCTACCACGATACCCGATTTAGAAAACTACACTTTGTAACTATTTACATTACATTATCAGCAAACACATTTTATACCCTTTATCTGATTCAATTGTAGTTGTGAAGGTCGGTGGAATAGAACATTGTAAATATATGTGAATACAAAACTGTTAACAATACGAAACCAACTTACAAAAAAACCACTGTAATGGAAAAAGTAGGATACAATACATTTTGGAATCGAGAGATTTTTGATAACTTTCCTATTGATTCATCTATCTGTGTAATTTCGGTTTATGTATATCTAATACTTAATTCATACCGTGTAAAGGGTGTTTTTTATGAAGAGTGCAATTTGCAACTGCTGACGGTATATCTCGGACCACTATATACATTTTGAAATAAATTATGTAGGGAGAGGGTTAAAAGGGTCGTTCAGCACAGCCAATGCACTGTCTCGAGCTTTATTACTTGTTAGCGCTTGTGGCTGATGATAATCTGGTGCAAAGTAGTATTTTTCATAAATTATATTATGTTCGAAAAATTAAAAACTAAAAACACCTTTCAATAACATATTTTTTGCATTCATAATCGCTTTGGTAAATTGGTAGATTTAGACAATTCAAATATTATTCCTTACCGTATTCAACGCTTTATTAAAAAAATAACAAACCCCTCGAACGTCTTCTTTTTTTAAATAGCTAAAGTCGTTAATACACAAGGCTTAAATATAGACATCATTGTTTTGCGTAGTAGCCTTAGCATGGAGGTGGTAAACAAAGTTATACACGGAATGTTGGCTGTCATGAGCTTCATTTATTACAATCACCCACACGTTCTCGTCTAATCTATTTTAGTGGAGACGTGAGTCGTAATGCTAGTAAACTTATGATAGTGTCGGCTGCACATTACGGGTATTAAAAATAATATTCTTTTTACAGCCTCCTCGCACTTCGGGACGCTGCTGCTACAGAACCAGAGCAAGTTGGACTCGAATTATTGTATTTGTTTTACAAATATTATTTTTGTGTTGTTAGCAGAATAAAGCATGCCCTATTATTAATTGATGATGTACAAAATATTTAATATCTAGATAATATTGTATGACCTTATATGTCTATGGAATTGTAAAGGTGATCTGAAAATGGTAAAAGCCTAATGCGCAAGAATATATATTTTATAATTAAGTATAGTTCATTTATATATACATATAGTGGGGTATTTATAGATAAAGTTAAAAGTAATTTGCATAGCGTAATAAAGTTACGGCGGGCGGTATTTATAATAAGGCCGCTTCAGAGCGTAACTTCAATCAATCTAAAAAATAAACGCATTCGCACAACGTTCCAAATGAAAAGTTTGAAGGATACAGCGTTAAATAACTTGTGAGGAAAGTAGTTAATTCATCTCGGAAGCTATTTATTAAAGATCGGAAAGTTTTAAGTAGGGGCATTAAGCGCTATCAGAAATCATATCCGGTGGTTTATCGCGAGAAATATACCTTAATCTTTAAGACTCGGCTTAACCGTAACATAAGGCGCCGTTTCCTTTCCATATTATCTTCGTATATTCACTTGGCTAATGGTCGTTATTTAAATTGCGGTGGAAATGTTAAAATCATTTCAAATTTAAAAGCTAAGATATTTGCTGCGTTTAAAACTTTTTATAGTAAGCTTAATACACTACCGTCCAAAAGTTTGAAAGCAGCACAGTAAATTCAAATAAAACAAAATGAGGACATCTTATTATTTTTTATTCATTATAAAATTATGAATAATACTAACACAAATCTAATAAACACAAAAAAATACTTACAACATGTAAATCAAATTAAATTTTAGCATCATTGAAGTGTCCACCTTTTTCTTTTATTACTTTCTCGCATATTTTAGGCAGTCTATTAATTAATTTATTCAAATAATCTGCATCTAATTTGTCCCATTTGGCTTTTAATAGTTGCCACAAATGTTCTGAATTTGTAGGAGATTGTTTTTTTACTCTTCTATCAAGTTCATCCCAAACAAGTTCAATGGGAGAGAGATCAGGTGATTGAGATGGCCATTGCATGATATTTAAAAAGATTTCGTCTTGTTTTTGTTCAAAAAGTTCTTATATAGCTTAGACATATGCTTCGGATCATTGTCCTGTTGAAAAACAAACCCAGGGCCAATGAGATTCAGTCCACTGGGCACGGCGAAATTTTCAAGAATTTTCAAATAGCCTTCTTTGTTTAGAGTTTCGGTTATCCTTACAAGGTTTCCGGGTTTATTGTTGCCGAAACATCCCCAAACCATCACATTACCACCGCCATGCTTAACAGTAGGCAATATACATGCTTTTGAAGCCCTCTCTTCTTTTGCCGGCGCACAAACACCCGCCTATTAGATCCAAAAATCTGAAACTTGGATTTGTCACTCCAAAGGACATTTTTCCACTGGTCTATTGTCCAGTTTTTATGCGCCCTTGTCCACTCAAGTCTATTTATCTCATGTCGAATTGTTAGTTTTGGTTTCTTAACTGCAACACATCCTCTTTATCCTGCAGACAGTAGACGCCTTTTAACAGTAGTTATCGAAACGGGCGTTTCTCGCATCTCATTCACAGCTGCGGTAATTTGTCGTGGAGTTAAATGTCGATTTCGCTTAGACGTAACCCTGATAAAGTTATTTTCTTGATTGGTTGTGTATTTCGGCCGCCCACATCTTTTTCTACCTTAATTTTTCCCAGTTTCTCGCTTTCTGGCAAGGGTGTAGTAGACACCTTTACATGAATTTCCGAGCCTTTCTGCGATTTGCCGTTCACTGTATCCTTCCTCGCGTAGAGTACAAATAGTACTACGCTGTTCAAGCGTGATTGGTTTCCGTTTGCCCATTTTCAGTATAAAAAATCACGTCACAGAAGCAGTCGAAACGTATCGATTATTAAATTCATTACATTCATACATACTGTTAATACAATATCACAACCTTCGCGTGCAAATGCTCAAGAGCGACTAAACGGGGTCTAAAAAAGTGAACATTACCTAAATAGTCACAATATAACCACACCATTGCATGGTGAAGTGCGTGGTGGCCTGTTGGTAAACGGACCAGACGCGGCTACCAACATGTTCATGGTGGTCGCGGGTTCAAATCCCAGGGCACAACTCTGACTTTTCGGAGTCATGTGTGTATTGATAGTCAATCACCACGCACTAAAACGGTGAAGGAAAACATCGTGAGGAAACCTGCATACCATAGCGATTCATAAGAATGTATATGGTATGTAAGTCCGCCAACCCGCACTAGGCCAGCGTGGTGGACTATATGGCCTAACCACTTTCAATCGTACTCTCGATTGTAGAGTAGGCCCGTGCCCTGCAGTGGGACGTATATGGGCTGATCCAGAACCACACCATTAAATAAAAATTGTTTCTAAAGGATTAAGTCATAAAACACGTGTTCCGCCAAAATGAAAGAGTTGGTTAAAACACTATGAATGCGGGCGGACAATTCTATGTTCATTGTGTAAACAATCGTAAAAAGTCATAAACTTGTTATTATTGCAAATATCTACAGGAAATGGTTGAAATCTTTTGTATTTTCAATAAAACAGATGTGCTTTCAAACTTTTGGACGGTAGTGTATATAAATTATAACATAAAAACTTTTGTACAAATTGTGTATGAAGTAAAAGTTGATAAAAGTCCAATCCAGAAGTGAGTTATAATGAGTAATAATAATGGAATTACTTAGAAGCTTGCAGAATAATTGATTGCGCGCAGGCGACCCACCGAGACGACGCTTATTTATTATTCAAACGATTATATTTAGTTATGATATATTGCGTGAAGCTATCAGGGTCGGCCAAGAACCACATCCGACAAAGGTCATTTGTCTATTTCCTAATTAATCACAATATAACGTGTCATATGTATATTACTCATAGGGATTAACTGATAATCCTCCAAAAAACTCGTGTTTTATTCCTGAATTTGTACGTTCAAACTACAAGATTATCAGTTATGGCATCGTGTATGGTAATTGCAAGTTTTTCAAGGAAAAAAGCCATAAAAGTGTAATTGTAAACCTTATATTTTATATTCTAAGCAGTTTCACATAAATGGTATGGTATTTCCACTCAGTGAGCCATTTCAGACATAAATGGAAGAGCGCCTATTTTTTATTCTTGAAAGGCTGCACATAATTTTTATTCTAAAAGCGTCATCGCCAGCAGTCACGTAGCGAAAGCTCCGTCAAATGGATCACAACATTTTTTAGTGTTGACAGTTACCGTAGCACTAAAGCACTTGTATATAGTATATATACCGTATAGTGACATTCGCGAGCGGTAGCACTTTAGTTACTTTCAGCTGTTCCAGAGGCCAGGCGGGACAGGCCTCGAGAGCGCTCCGAGCGCTAACCGGGAACAAACGAGCTAAACTAACTTTCATACTTGATATAACAAAAATGGCGCATGAAAACAATGCTCCATATAAATATAACACAACGAGTTTGCACTTGTTTTTACCGTAGGATATTTAAAAGACTATTTAACAGGGGTTGTCTTTGTAATTTAACATTATAATATATAGACCCACCTTTGGGTTAATTGCCCTAAGAGCTATTAGTGATAAAGGCGTCCCTAATTGAGCTAATAAAGCGCAGATACACACAGCGTCCTATAACAAACCGGAAACACCATAAAAGTGTCAAATTAACCGTAATTACGTTTCCACTCATAAGTGGGATACGCGGAATTATATCATATTTAATTATTAGTTAGTAGTTTAATTTTCTCTAAACTATATTTTAATTAAAAGTTCATTTAAATTCCAAATATATTGGCTTAGAATTTTGTTTAAAGAATGTATGTATTACTGACTTAACTAACCTGGCATACAGGGTATATTGAGACTGCTACCGAAAACATACACGTGGTAATTTTAGTGATTACAGACACAAAGCAAATAAAAAATTCGCTAAAAAATCGCATTTTTAATTTATTTAGTCATCATCATAACTATACAAACACGTAGTTGTGTGTTATATTCACAATTTCCGTTTCGGGCAGAAACTTTTACATAACGTACAATGTGTAGTGTGTACACAAGCTTAACTTCATCGCTTGTCCATTAAGCTATCCATTGTTCTGTCGGAATAATCACATTAAAGCTAAATTGACGTGGTTGACGATGTCCGTTTATTGATCAAATACTGAATGTATGAATGTGAACAGTACTGTGTACTGTGTAGGCCTATAGTTTCTACATAGAGACTCACTACGCAAGCCAACATTTACAATGTTAACATTGTAAGATTAACAACATTATAAGCTCATGTTAATAAAGGCTTTGATCCTTAGAGTATTCCTACTTCAAATATTATGTTTATCACGTCTGGCGCCTACTAATTATATAATTTAGCAAATGTATCCATCATTGTTATATCATTCGTGTTGCAGATTGGAATTAGAGACATACGTCAGTCACCGTATACATCTTGATATCTTGCATCTGTAGTGTTATCTGTAATTAAGCAAAAACGTTGTACATCAGTTATTCTCGGTCACAGACCCTCTACAGTGCCAACCACTAAACGTATTTAGACTCAGTTTGAAATCAGAAACACGGCTCACTGTTGCACACATCGTTAACGGAATGAGTCTGTCACTAAGCTCAACAGATTTGGCCACAGAGACGTCTTGCAGGCTTCTCGGAATATGAACTTGGCAAATAATTCTGAGACTAAAGGCTCGTCGGCGTGTGTACAAACTATAGCCACCGGGTGTATTATTAATCCGTCCAACGTATTCAACAGTTCCATCAAATCAAAGTCTTTGAATGTAGCCTCGCTCTGACCGCTGTGGAGTTTGCGTCTGGTAAAGCGGTTCCACCATTGGTCGTGGTCGTTTTTGAACTACGCTAAAGTTACCGCCATGTTCTGAGCGGTAATGTTGTTAGCAGTTGTGAATGAGTCCTCACTATAAGCCTTTGACAGCTTTAACAGTTTCGCCGGACGAGTTGGCAAGCGCTTTACGCGCTCTGAACAGATTAAAATTTATTTTTTATTTTTATTTCTGGCATAAATCGGAGGACGACACCCATATGATTTGCTTATATTAAAAGCTTCGGCGAAAATCACAAACGACATGAGCAAAACTTTTGTGTTGATTCAACGGTAGGAACAATCTATAAAATACCAAATTAATAAATGTTTTATTTCTCTTTAAAGTAACAAAACAATTCTACTGTACTCAGGTCGCAAAAATAGAAAACAACGCTTTTAACAAAAGCAAAGTAAATGTACTAACAGATTGTAATAAATAGAAAGGTTTATAAAAATAAAAACGCGCAGGCTTCGTGGAGTGTATAAACTTGATGACAGTTCAAGAGTAACAAATGGAATAAAAAGAGTCCTTATATTTCCACCGGTTCTTAATCAGAAATAAAGCAAGTCGTGTGTGTACACAAAAGATTTTCTCATCAAAATATCACGTCGGTGAGAAATGAGAACATTGTTTGTTTATAAATAGGTTCCCTCTCGTGAACTTTTCAACCCTTGAATATGAGATGAGCGTCAATTAAGCAACCTACTCATGGTCATGCATGAATTACACGTTTATCTATAGCCGACTGGCGACCCTAACGCCTGTCACTACACACTTTTATGCGTGTGTATTGTGTGAAATCCTTCATTTTCCGCCACAATGGACAGCTGTGACTGAAACTAATGCCCATATTAAAATCAACTAGATTTATGTGTACTGACCGTATTATTACGCTGCAATAATAGTATTCATTACAGAAGTGCCGTCTACAGTCGTACTGTCACAATACTCGTATTCTTAATAATATTGCAACGCAAACTTTGTTATTTTTTTAACTAAAAATAGCACATTTAGTACCTACGTCGTGAATTTTGACAGGCATCATTTTAAAATGGGTGAGAAAGCGAGTGGGTAAAGACAAGCTTCGAATTCTTTCTCTGAACCGAGACAAAGGTTTGTGTAATCAGCAAATATTTGTTTCGCGTCTTGGTATCATAGAACCGTACAGTATTTTATAGTTCCGGATCGTTTATATTACTGCGGGCTTATGTGTTACTCATATTGTTGTTTAATAAAGTTTTGAAGTTGAAGTCAAAACTATTTTAATGAAATGTAATAAAACTGTGTAATTTTTTTCCCATCAATATTACTCCGTGATAGTTATTAAACCAATTGAATATTATTCTTTTGATGTTCTGAGAGACTTCATTTTACCGAGAAATAGTTTATTTTTAACACATATTACGGCCAGACCTACGTCAAAAGAATATAGATAACATCTTTCCGCCATCTAAGTTCATTCTCATGACATATAACGAATCATATTATTCTTGTATTCTATATTATTTTATAAATTATTAAGTTTTTTAATATGTACTAACTATTATGTATTCAAGATATAAGCAAATTGAAATGTAAATGTCAAAATGAATGCATAAAAGGTTGATTTACTTAAAAATGCCCGATACCAGTCCACCGATATCAGTCAATAAATCAAGAAATATTTTACCCTAAATAAAATTAAGTAAATATAATTTCTTAGCGTTTGCCTTTTGTAGCCATAAATTGTTCCAGCTTTCTGTGTTTACTTAATTTAAACTTATTAATTACAGTTATAACAACAGACTTAGTTAATTCTACATTAACATAAACAGCGGTCTACTCTAAAGCGCTTTATTAAATTAGGTATATAATTATTAGTTCTTCATTCAAACGTGTATATATTATACTTAATACAATGTAATAAAAATGCCTTTATAATTAACATTAATGGAGTTATTACATGAATCAAACTATCCAAAGAATTATTGATTAAAACTATATACCACAAATTACAATATACAATATCTCTTATAATTTTTTGTAATAATTACTTGCACAGTTTTTTTTTATATGTTTTGTCCTCATTATAGCCAAAATTAACGTTTTATCCGTCTATCAGATATTTATTTGGTACAAGTGTGCGGTTTGTGGTTTGTTCCCTGATATAAAATACAAACTGGCAACAAGCACGATGTAAATACAGTTGTAAAATTTTAACAGCTTTAAATGCTTCGGAGATTTGGCTTCGAGCTACCCTCTTTATTGCCGGGTATTCCCTGGGCGACTGCGGCACGGCCCTATCGATACCCAGGCATATCATTACCTACTTTATTATTTCACACAACATTACAGCCTGCCCAAATACACGCAACAATTTCACAACATTTCATTCTGTGTTCAAAGATTTAATTCCACCTACTTTTATCTATGTAATATTACACCAGACAATCATAGCTATACGTTGCTAGACATGTACTAAGCCGGAGAAATACTGCTGATAGGTTATAATTTTCTCATATCGCTCGACAGGCATCCTAACGAGAAATGTGAGCTATCTGAATGGAATGATCATTAAGAGGGAATGTATGACATCAGATGTTACGCCATGTCCTTGACACAGTTTTCAAACCATATTGTCATTGCTCCCAATCGTCACCGAGAATTATTTGCATATTAATGTTGATATGGAGATGCGTTCTTCGATTCCCAGATTAATTGAGCCGAAGTTTTATTTTCAGATTAATTAATAAGAAATACTGGATCCGAGTATTTGAGATAACCTCTACTAAAATAGACGACGAATGATAAGAGTTTAATGTTATGGATAAGGTTGAAATAAAAAGTTGTATTCGCTAAAAAAGTGACTCACTTGCATCTGTAACGCGGATTCATTTTGAATATTGAAATTTATGACAAGTATTACGAATAAAACGCGAAGTGTAATCCTCGGGCTTAAGAAGTTTTAATTAAATATAGAAAAAGAGGGGTTGTCGTAAATTTTACCGCAAAACTCGGGTCGCGTAGTAAGGAAATTTGTAACAGCGGCTGAAGAGCGACAGCCGTCCTGCTGCGCCATCGCGGGTCAGCGGCCGTGTCCGTGCTCAGAGTACAGCCAGATATGTATCTGTATTGTTTTTCAAAACATTCTTTACCTATTTGTATTTAGTTTTAAGACCATTATGTTTTATTCACAAAAAACGAACTTGCGAATATAATGATAAACTTGAATAGAATTTACCAAACGTAAGCTTTCTTTAAATTGATATCAAGCATTAAAACATAATAATAATATATTCATATTTACTGATACATGACACTCAATTAGTGCACTTGCACGAGAGAGAGACTACTAAAATCAAAGTTTCAGAGCCACTCTGTCATACACTGAAGACATACCTACGTAAGTTTCGAGTATAGCTAGCTGAGAATTTTATGGTGTACTATAAGTAGTTACGTTGTGATATCAAAATAATCCGGTAACGAGGTTGGAGGCGCAAGTTCTGGGCTAATGGAAGATACGTCAGCCAACCACTATTAATCACTCGTAGTAGTCGGTACTCAGGTGTCGTACCTCTGCTAAATACATCATTTTAATATTGAGCACGTTTGTAAATACATTGATAGTGGCTTGCAACATTTTCCCTTCGGCATGGATGTGATAATTAAACACAAACTTTGTGCGGATATTTGTTCAATACTCAGCATCGCTGCACGTGTGGTATCGATCCGGTCGGAAGTTTGCAAGGGAAGCAGAAACTTATTGAGGTTGCAAATAACATTGATATCATTTACGATATTACCTTTGACATTTGAAAATTGTATAATAATGAAGTTGTTACCAGAATAGAAATACCAGAATGATTTTATTCATTATATTTGTTGTACAGACAAGGGATATTTATTCTCGTTTGTTCCCATTTGCTGGCATATATTTTATAGCGTGGCGCTAGTCACAAGCCAGGAGAAAATAAATAATGCACTAACAAGCTGACCAGAACGGAATTGGAAGTATATCGTGGAAAACATCAAACTTTCCTCTTCAAATAAAAGTGGGCTACTCAAATTTAATGAGGTAGCTTTGTACATCCTCCCGACATATTGATTTTTATTTGCTCCGGCTAGGCTGATAGAAACGACCGGGAGTGATTAGTCCGTTCGCAAATTTTCGCATTGCTGGAGTTTGAAAAATGGCTTTTTAAAGGGCCGTACCGTGATTTGTCAATATGAAACGTAGCTACCAAATGAAGACGGATGTTAGCTGATACTTTTACATTTTTTACATTTTGTCGTACTCGTATAGCTACGAAGACGTGTCTGTACAGAAAGACGTTAAAATTATGACGATAAATTCCTTTTTCAACGACCTTTATTATCCAAGAAAAATGATATAAAGTGGTGTTGTTTAGTTCGGCTGCGAGCCGGCTTTGTGTAGGGTCTGTGCTGTATTTTGCGAGTATTTTAAGAACTCGTTTTGTTATCTTGTCTCGTAGTTATTTACCCTTTCATCTACTTGGAGCCCGTGCCAGTTTTGGAGTAAGCCTCATCATTCGCGAACATACGCCCGGATTTGAATCTATTCTTTTTCAGACCTTGTTCGTAGGATGAAAGGAAAAATCGTGTAATAATTCACACTTTGTTCCGAAAATGTTTTGTTATTTTATTATATTGTGAGAGAATTCTTTACAAGTATTATATTTGTCGGAGAAATTTCTGCCACAAGCGCATAGACGGCTGCCTGCGGAATATAATATAAAAAGGAACGAAGCAAACAGAGTCATTCTATTATCGGCTCGTATTAATTGGAGGTATCAAAGATAGTCTCGTTTTTCTTGCGATACGCTCCAATAATTAACTATCAAAGGAGAAGATGGGTGTAATGATTATAATAGATTTATGTGTTGGATACGTTCCGAGTTATTAACAGGTCATTAGACAATCCGAAGATAGGCGGGATATACATAGTCAAATGAGCTTAACAACCCCCGATTATAGCGGCGAGGCAACAATAGTTTACGATCGATAAAACTAACCAACAACTAACATTATTTCACCTGAAGCGAAAATACGCTTTGTATCCTACTAAGTCTTACGCAAAGATATCTGATATTGCTACATTACAGTCTTTTTTATTTGTTATTAAAAATCACAAATTACATAATTACAAATTTATGCATAGGTCCCACGAAACCGTATTTCGGTTTGACCGTGGAATCACTTGAATCATTTAAAACTGAGCATGTTTTCAATTGCAAGTAATATTATATTTTTACAACCTATGGGTAAAAGTAAAATGCAAGCGTTAATAGAATATCCGGACTTTTCAGAAGAAAACCTAAAAGGAAAGTTTTGTTGTAAAAGGGTTTTTAGGAATATCCATGTTCGTTATCCCGGCGGCGAGAGATAGAGCCATATCTAATACGCTTCGTTAATGCTCATCAGAAGGAACACTCGTGCTTTGCCAAAGCCTTAGCCGAGCCTCAGCTTAATTAAGCCTAGCCTATCTCAAACCAAACAGCGAGCTAGTGAATCTTTCGCCAAGCAGTCGTATACGTCATTGCAAACATGTAAAAAGATTACTTCACAATACGAAATGATATAATATTGAATATCGCTACCTACACTCCACTACTTCGCAAAGACGATTTGCAAATCCTGATGTGTACATATCCGTCTTTGAAATATCGCGTTTGCACCGAAGCCGTCCATTACTACGCCGCAACATATTTAATGGAAATTCTCGTGTCTTTACATTCTAACACATAGAGAAAGGCAGGTTTAGGCTCAACACAAAACAGTAAAGTCAAATATGGACAGTAGAATGACGACCTACGTGACGGTAGGGTTGTATAAGTCTTTAACGAAGAACAAACTAACAAATAGACTTGCAATTTAAATAAATTCTTGTAAAAAATACATTGACTCTTTTCTAGATTATTGTTCTTTGTTCTTTTTCTCTCGAGGCCCCTAACCATGACGGCAACGCAAACCAATTTAATTGAATATCTCAATGCAGTTTATTCTACAAAAGTAATTACTAAAACTAAAAGTAAAAAATAAATTGAAAAAAGAGGGCTTAAAGCGAACACATTAACCAGTCGTAAACAGTTTCCAGTTCAGTTTTCCAGTTATTTAATTAAGTAAACTGTTTGAAAACAGTTTACAATAAAATAAGTATGAGGTGAAACAAATCACTGTTACGAAGCAGTCGGCACACTTGTTACCTTGGTACGCGTACGATGGTTAGTTCTTTTTTTGACGTTCTGTAATATCATTTTGTTTTTCTTCCCATGGTGGTTTGTCAAACAGCCTCAAACGAAAAATTACATTTATATTATTCATGCAAAGTGATATTTTCATTCATGTGGATTCTAGTGACTACAATAAAGCTGAAGATAAGTGTAGTGGACTCCAGAGAAAATATCTCCCCACGCTATTATGCCCGCCTGGACATATCCAGTATAACAAAACTCACTCAAAATTGGTACAAGTCCAAGTGTAGTAAATATGCGAAGATTATATATAGATATCTAATATTAGGACAAATATTTTTATAAAGCAATTACAGGTGGTATGCGCCGCGGCACGAGGCTCGAGTACCGGCGAGCCGCGGCGCGTCGAGAGCTCAAAGGTCAAACGTCAACGAGATGATCCATCCCAGACCGACAAACTGATTCGTTTACCCGCGATGTCAAATCACAATATTGTTTCTTCCACATTTCCTGCCGCCATCTTAGTTCCCGTCTCGATGCTCAAAGAAAGGCCGTAATTAAGTTGACCCGAGTTGGCTCAATACGACGCAAAGTCAACGATATTAGACTTCAAAGCGGCTGCGTTACAAAATGTTGTCATAAATAGTTTGTACACTTCACTGTAAACGATGTTTATTATGTGATACGTGCTTCCGTAATGTTATTAGCACCAGTGTTTCAGTTTATTTGCTAAAAGGGCCTAGTGTTATTGTCGCGCTGCTCGGTGCACGCCATGTAATTATATTTGGCTCCACGTAGGCGTTACTCAACTGATTCTCTTAATTCGCTCATCTTCCAACAAACATCAGTAACGGCAATTACTAATGATACTTAGAATATAAACTCAACACCCAGATGTCTACTTCTGGGATTGTTATCTATTCTGCTATACTAATATTTTATGAAAAAAGATTGTTTGCTCTGAAACTGGTTTCTTAGACTTACGCGAATGTTACACATTGAAATAAAACTATTATTTACGGATTTTATCGCGAATTTAGTTTTTTTTTTTTTAACATTTTTAACTTTCCGACGTTTCGATTACTTTACAGCTTTCGTGGTCACGGGGTCAGTCCGCTCCGAAATGTAAAATTGTATTGTATTTGTAGTCACTAAAACTACCACTCGGCTTCGTTTTCCGTAGCAGTCTTGACAACAATACAAAACACCAAATTCTATTAGAGATATGGTAATTTATGCCATGGATTGCCCCCGGCTTGTGTTATTGATCAGGGGAAATCGCAAAACTATTATAAACTCCACGAGATTAACGCGGATTATAAAGCGATATGAGATGGGGCACCGCGTTTAATCATTTGCATTTGCGTTATCACTTTAATCGTGAAAACATATTTTAGCAGTATTGGTTGACATCATTTTAGGGTGCTTAGCTTCACACTTCGCAGTCAGGTTGGCAAGCGCAAGCCGTAGGTTTTGACGCTGATGACATAGTTACCGTCATGAGCCATTTAATGCCATAACTATTATGGTTATCCCGCCATTTGCCAGTAGTAGAACCTAGCCAGCAAAGTGCATCATGTTGAATTTGGTTTAAACCTCGGATATAGAATATTAATAATTCCTTAGAAAAACCTTTATTCAGAAAAACTTTTTCACAGATGACGCTGCTCATCAGCGGTTGTTATAAGTTGTTATAAGTTATGAATTGTAATACCTTATTTATAATATATATATATATATATTATTGTAATGAATGGCGAGACGAGCAAGCCGTTCACCTGATGGTAAGCGATACGACCGCTCATAAACAATAGCAACATTCCACTGCGCTCGCCATCCTGAGACATAAGATGTTAAATCTCAATATGTGCAGTAGTTACTCTGGCTACAATGTCCTTCAATCCGAAACACAACAGTGCATTTACGCATTGTTGTTTCACGGGAGAAATAGACATTGCGGTGGTACCCACCCAGGCAGCCTCTATATTTAAGAAAAGACAAGATTGAAAACTTCGGAAACCGTTTTAAATGAATCATAATCATAGTAGACACATAAAAGATAACATAATATATGTATAAGATAATTAGGCCAACGTAAACCCCAAGCTTCTCAACACTGATAATGTGGTAGAAACCCCACGTCCCGTTGTTTGACGTACACGAGTTCGTATAGAAATGAAACCGCAAACGTAATATTAATTCTAGAAACAGCTTTGATAAAGAACAGCGAGCAAATTAGAATTTATGCAAAGGAGTGAGAGCGTTCGGTGATATTCAGTGAGTGTGGGCAGGTGCTACGCGCGCTACGAATGTGCTACGAGTGCGGAGTTTACTATACTTGAATAGAATTTTTAAAAATAACGTTCATCGTGTTCGTAAACTTTTATACATTTATATTTTACGTTTCACTTTTAAAACATTTTTTGTTGTATTATTTGAAATAACGGAGTTTGTAACTAGGATAGCAGAAAATCGAAATGACAGCGTTTACGAAAACTAAACCAAGAGCTGCTTTTGGGTACTAGTACTAGTAGTAATAATAATTAGTTAATAAAACAAAAGAAAAACATTTACAATAATGAACGCCATTCGCCTCATTGGTCTATCGATTATATGCGCCGGTCTGAGAAACCACTTTGCGCACGTTTTTTGGTTTGAAATGTCTCACATGCCTTATTGAACACTTGTTTTTATTCTTGACAGATCATTGTTTCCTATGGGTATTGTTTTAAATTGGAACGGTAAACCTAAGGGAACTAGTGACACATCTTCTTATGCTTTTGAAGTTGCTGACGTGAATTTAATAAAACATGAACCACTTGTTACAAATCTGACATCACTATTACAGCGAAGATACTGCATCAATAAATCGGCGATACTAAGCGTGCAAATAAACGAAACGATATATCCAAACCAGATCCATAAGAAACCAATTACACACACAGTTCAAACTCGTTCTGGGTACGAAAATTGCGTGTACGAAAACACCCTATACAATTAACAAACATGAATTTATCATGTCCCTAAACGGCAGCAGTCATTAGCCGCATTAGAAATTATGTTGGTAGCTTGAAAATTCCGACTCGAACCATTTAACACATAATGCTCTATGGTTCTGGAAATTGTTGTTGCACTACGTTTGCCTACAGCCTAAACGACCTGGCTCCATTGTACTGTGGCTTCATATCAGTTATAACTATGCAGCTGCGCTTAGTGTGGTGGTATAGATGACTGCTCACTGAGACTCCATTGGACTCAAAGTATTTGAGTACTTTGTGGGGGTTTTAATGGATTGCAGAGCGTATAATATATAGCTACTAATTTTTATTATTATCATCTCCAACAGGTAACATTACTCAGACTTTTGCTTTATAGGGTGTAGCAACATTGCTTTTGAAGCGAAAAGTAAAGTATTACCTAAACATAAAAGAAAGTTATGTTATTTTGATTTACACTTAACTTTTTATATTCTGTAAACCCGCAATGTAAAACGCATAAAAATTCATGGCACTTGAAAATGCGCGCTTTGTTGACTGCTAGCGTCGCGTCGGCTGTATTGTATTCGCATTCCATTGCGTTATTTAAAAAAACGTATTTTTACCAAAAACATCGCAGTATTTATATATTCAAAAGTGCCGGTACATAGTAAAAACAAAAATTTTACATTCTTTCACGATTTCAACGGTGAAAAAAATTGACGAAATTTCCACTAACTCGCATGGGCCAAGACCGGGGTCAGGGATTAAAGTCCAAACACTCGCACATAATTTGAGAGAGTCGTGTGCTCACAACTCACAAGTGCACCGTATATGTTGATACGGGTATGAATAAATTAACATTTTAAATCGACCAGCGCTGCTGGTTCAACTATCACAAATACGCACATCCATATTTGCACATTCATCAATCATTCGGCTCATTCTTGTCGGTTGGTTTTGTCTGATCACATCCAGCGAACTTGCCTTTAACCTGATTCGAAATACTACATTTTTACTACTCCTTCGTCTTTTACGATGAAATTTTACTGCTGACGTAATAGCAGTAGCTTTTTTTATAATCCGATAATCGTAATTAGTTTCACTAACCAACATAATATATTATTCTTGTATTTAATAAAATCATTTCAATACTGTTACATTGTATTGCTCAATAAGATCCAATAATGACAATGAATAAATACGTACAAATGGTGGCTTTATTGCTCCAATCAATTTTATATTGACAAAACCATGATATGAATGTATTGAATGATAAATAGAATGTGGTTTAAGAAGAAATATGAGAAATAATTAATATTGAATCAGTTTCTTTATTAATAAAATTGTGCTGTCGGTTTTTCTGTTATAATTCAGTAAAAGTTTCATCACTGACGTCCATTATTATTTAGCGGTGATTAAGAGCGAAGGGCTGGTGTAGCGATGAGCCCTGAGGTTACTAACGTTTAATATTCTATCAGAACTCAGCATATTCAACGCGAACCTTGTTAAATCTTACGGTAAGCCGGAGTTTAATATTGTTTGCTGCCGCTCATAGTATTTACTATGGCTAATGTTCAAGGTGGGAAATTCATATTCCTCGGATAGCGACCACCGCACAAGAAATTCGCGTCAGCGTCAGGTGTCAGGGCCGGCGGGTTTGGTGTATAGTGCGCTTTAGGATCATCATATTTTATACAGAGTCGTGGAGACAAAACTAAATTATTGGCAACCACATACAGAGGCAACAGGTTCAAGGGGGTAGGAAGCCACTGGATACATAAAATAAAAGACCGAGCTCTGTGGAGCACCTTCGGAGAGCAGCAGTGTACCGCAACAGGCCAATGATGATTATGACAGGGTCAACACACAGTCCGCTCACTAAGTGATTAAAAATATTTAACGGTAAATCTGTTGAAAATTTTATGACTGTGTAATCATTTTTACGAATGTTGTGAATATACGAGTTCTACATGAAAGTCACGACGAAATGTAGTGATGTTGCCGCTCTTATCTTCGGGTTGGCTGAGGTCAAACGTTAATATATTATTAAGCCTGTTGTGTCAATTAGTATAAATTATATTCTCAATTAACTGGTTTGAAAATAAAGTTTTTTTTTTCTTTAGTTTTAATGTTAATTCTATAATTATAACTACAACAAACAACTGTCTCGAAGCCATTACGTTTTAGTTTATGATGTCATTTCTCCTACACCTGTAGAAATATGTTAAGTGAGTACTTTTCAGCCGTGCATAATTATTAAAAAATCCTAGTAAATTAATTCTCTCGTTCCCTCCCTTCTCCATGAATTTTAAAGGGCGGCAACACAGTTACCATCTATAAATATTATGCATGTTTGTTTCGGTGATTACTTATCACTTGTTGAGTTGTTAGCTAATTTGCTTTTAAAACCTAGTCCGAAACTATATACATATCAGTCCGTATAAGGCCCTCTGCAAATCGAAAGTATAATTGAGGGGGATTAGCACATATAGTCCACCACTCTGAGCGTCATACTGCGTGGTGATTACATATCAATAAATACATGACTGAAAAGTCAGAGGTGTGCCCTGGAATTTTAACCCGGGACCACCGTGGACATGTTAGCAGCTGCAATTGGTCTTTTTACCAACAGGCCACTAGGCACGTAAGTCCAAAACTATTTCTCATAACTTTGAAAAAAAAAGACTAGAAATATATATACAAACATAATTGTAATTCTCAAATCGAATTTCTATGTGCATAGAGATGCCAAAATAATCACTGACGAAGGTAGCAGGAAGGTATGATCCCGCTAATGTAATATTGCCGAAGCTGCCGAGCTGATGTCGAAGTCATAAATATGTGAACGTCGTTGAGAATTACGCTGCCAACGACAAACTTGCTACGTCGGTAATATTTTTACCAAGTTACCTACGCCGACAGGTCTCGCCGCACGTGAAACCAATTGCCCTTACAAAAGAAACCTAATATTTATGATCACAATCACAATAAAATCTGTTTCTCAGCTTTACTTTATTGCGAATTATCTTTATCTTTTTATCTTTATAATTATTGGAGATTTTATTACGAGTTCTGTTTAAATTTCCCCGTAACCGACCAATGTCTATTACTGGTTATGAAGCATGCCATTCCGGGCAGAGAAATGCCATTATCTACTAAAATATCAATTAAGGCAAGAGGGCAGTGAAATGAAATAGCCAGTGTTTTAAATAAAGAATTAGAGCCGTAAGGACGATCAGGGCGGCACCGAATAAGGCAGCGGCAATAATGGCGGCCACTCAGCCTCGCAGACTCACGCTTACACTAACTCGCCTCTGAATATTTAAACTCTGTTACTTTGTTTACTGATATTTAAGGCTTCTTTCTTGAACTTTGCTGCTACAATCAATAACTTCTCGACCCGAAGACTTATTAATTTAACAAGACAAATTGCCAAGTAATTTAATATAATTTATGATATTTATAAATGGTCAGTTTATTCATATTTTAAATTATCATAAAAACTAAAAAGTATCAAGTTCATATTTCATGGAAACAAATACACTCATAAGGGTTTTTTAGAAACCTTATTAAAATCGCGAAATCGTTATGTCATTTAATTTGTAATAAAAACTTGTTAAGGAACGAAACATCTCGCCTTAAACTAAATTGTTGTGGATATTTGACGTTGATGTTTATAGTACGCCGGCTTCAAAATATACGGGCAGCTAGCATATAAAAATAAAACAAAGTATGGCAACACATGCACCGCTGGTAATTAAGAGTCGCAATTCAGACTGTAGGTCAAAGCAGTAAAAAATATTGCGAGAATATTTTTAATCATAGTTTCAAATCTTAATGCACCTGTTCGCTGCACAAGCCCATCGGTCAAAAGGGCAGCAAATGTACCTAATATGGGTATATGCTGAAGATAGGCACGGCCATGACCGACTTTTATGATCGATATCAGTACACGAAGCTCCCCTGCGACTGTCAGTTCAGGGTTGCTACACTTTATGCCCGAAATTTCCAGAATGTTTAAAATCAAATGCGTTATTCACCACGCCTCGAAGCGCTCAACGCGTTCCGTGCCTTCAACGCGTCGCGTCGGTTGGCTTTGCTGATAAGCCGGTGACATATAAACAGATTCTGGCTTTGGCGTGATCATGTCTGGGTCAGCGTAGGCTAATTTATTATTAGTATTTTTGACGTAAGTTACCCGATCATTAAAAACAATTATATTGTTATTAAGATAGGGGTGTTTAGTTCAATAAACCATAAAATTGACAAATTATTAAAAAGAGAACAGGTTCATTAAACATTAAGATGTCAATACCTTGGTGGTGCAATTATACTACGATATGAATACAAAACTGAGGTCCCGGGTTCGAAACCCAGGTGATATTGAACTTGTGCATTAACTTGATAATGAATACAATAATGAGCAATAGTGATGATCGGATAGAGCAAAGAAGCGCTGGCTAGAAGTCGTCAAGGAAGATATAGGTCAATGGCCTAACTATATTAAGGATGCTGAAGATCGTGCAAAATGGAGAAGAATTTGGCCGGGATTACACCAGGTAGAAGGAGAAGAAGGAGAACACTATTCGCTCGGAGTCAGGAATTTGTGACCCATATGGCTCGCCCCCTATCACATCGTGGGACGGAACTTACATAACGAAACGTAGGTGTACTGGTAGCACCTCTGCCTACTCCTTCGGGGAGATAGTCGTAAGTTTATGCATGTATATAATTAACTCAATAAACTCCATAGTTAATAAAAAATACACAGTTTCTAAATATGTCTACTACTCTGTATTATTGTGTGAAATAAAAAAAAACTATAGGTACTGTTATTATGAATCTAATGATTACTTATTACTAAATCTATATTAAATTCTATTATTAAATCTCTTATGGGAAGACAATGAAAGAAAAAAATAATTAAAGAAATACCGAACAAACATATTTTCATAAATAAGGACAATGCCCATAGTATCGGCTAAAAATATTGTACATCCCGATACCGATACTGCTTCAAATGTATTATAGCATTTTTGTGACAGTAAGAGATTTTTATAAAATAAAGCAATTATCATCATATTTTACATTTTTTTCACAGACGCGAAGACAAAAAAAAATATTTTTATTGGACTTCAAGTCAATTTTTCCAAGATCTCCGGGCCTAAGTCGTGATTATGTTTATATTAATTGAAAATATTTATTTATTTAAATCCTTTATTGTACACAAGTTAACTTAATAATAGAACATTATATTACATAGTAGTACAAAAGGCGGTCGTATCGCTCGAGGCAATCTTTTACCGACTACCTTGGGATGGACAATACGAGATGGAATAAAAGAAAGGGCAGTCAATAGTGTACCAAGTAAGAAAAAGCTTGACTAAAGAAAAAAATAAAATAAAATCATACATGCAAAATACGTGACATACGAATATAATTACAAAATTAACAAACATAACATATATAAGATATATATATATATACATTCATTTCTAGGCTCTTTTGCTCCAGGAACGATGTCGAACGGTTTTTGTTTTGATTAGGGGGATTTTTTTTGTCTATTTTATTTGGTGACTGCTGTTAAAAATAAATTTGAAAATATAGCTTGTTTAAAATTATAATATTCGTAGGTATGGACTTTTGTTTAAATGACTGTTTTTGATTTTGTTTTATTAATTATGTATGTGGTGCTCATGTAATAAATAAATAAATGGAATATATACATACATGTAATATATATTTTTCCTTGCACAAAGAAGTAGGTTTCAGTGAGGGACAAAAATATTCGTACCGATACTAAGCCTCATAGTAAAATGGGCTTACTCCTTTATAGTTAAAAAGGACATACAGTCGAATTGAGAACCACCTATATTTTGTCTAAGTCGTTTAAACATAAAACAATTAAAAAAAATTGAAATAATAAATGTTTTATATAAAAAAGGCATTTAATATTCATAAAAAGTATCTGGAACCTCAGAACACACAAATTAATGTGTTCTAGCGAAATTCATTATTTTTTATTGGTGATGATTAATTAATATATAATATTATTTATGTATCATTAGATTTAATTTATTCCCATTTATATAAAATATTATTTTATTAATGTTCAGTAAATAGTTTTTTTAGGTATAAAATGTCTTCTCATATTCTTTTTTCCCAAAAAATAATGATTTAACATTTATCGCACAGACAGAATTATATTAAATACCGAAATAATATTCAGTTGCGTTAATTGCACGGATTATTTCACAAAGCCGTTAGATGTTTTATCTGTCAACCTGGCATTCTAACTAATGAAACGGTTTTGTCAGTGGTATTATTTTACATATCCAATGTAGACCGAATGTTTGTATTGGACGGCAGCCCTGTTCAAACCGCATGCAATTTGCTAACCACCGCATTAGTACAGCTACCCATTTCCCGTAACACAACGGTGACAAACCACCAAAATAGAGTTACATTGAATTTGGTGAAGTTTCAAGGTTCAGCCTTCACATCGAACAAATAACCACTCTGTTACCGACATAGGTGTACGCAAAATTAATTTATGACATTGGCTTATTCGAATGTGGCTTTTATAATAACAAGTGTATTAATTCGTTACAAATGGGCCAGCAAACAGGCAACACGACAGCCGCCATAAAATAACTCAGCTATGAATTCTGACTTCATAACGTTTAGTTATATCTTTTGTAATGGGTGACATTTGTTTCCGGCGCGGCGATAACTTCTCGACTACACGTTTAACGTTACGTGTTATTTAAAATCAGAATGTATTTATTTCGAGATCTAATCTCATCGTGTTCACAATTTTCTACATTGTTGTAATATGTACAAAAAGTTTACAAATTTCATTTTAATTATAAGTGAAAACAAGAACGTTACCGAGTCCAAATAAAATATATTTAGCGCACCTCAAACATTTAAGTGCCGTTGGCTACATAATAAACGTTCAAGATGAAAAATTCTGTGTTGAAATCCCAGCACAAAAATAACTTAATTATTTTCGCTTGGTGCCTCCTGTCGGGCTGGTGTTTTTTAGATTTTCATGTTTATTAACAGTGTAAAATGTGATGTATCTGTCGGGGTCAACGTGGCGTCAGATTTTAATGACGAGGGCACGTGTGCCATGTTGTGCATTTGCATAATTTGTGAAGCCTCTCTCTAATTGAGCCCCAGACCGTCTGCTTTGTACTTCGCGAATATATAAACATCTGGCTACAATCATTCGTCCTTGGTCGTACTGCGAACTTGTTCATATTTTTCTACGTTATTTATTTTTTAAAGAACAATATTCAATTCAACTTCACTTTATTTTAACTACAAGATATTCCACACGGCATCCGATGGCAAACAAATATAGTCAACGTATTATAACCATGTAAAAGATTGATGGACATCGTCTTATGGAATGAGAGGAGTATCTAAATTTTTTCACCCAAATGATCTTACTCACCGAGAGTTTTTAATTCGTGTCGATTAATTTTTTATATAATTACATGTTTATACTGAAGCATTACCCCTAAAACCACAATATTTTAACTTATCCACGGAATAGTTTAAGAACACTAAACTTCACTTTATGAAAATAGGTCATGGCCTACCCTGGATACGTGCCTGGTTACAGTCCATTTTACTCCTAAATAACACACAGGCTGCTTTTGTCACGTCGTATATCTCAAGCATATAACACTTAAATGCTACCTACTCGTCGTCACAGCTCCACAAAAAAAGAATAATTTGACGTAAAATTTGGAGGAGAATTACAAAAGTTTTGACATTTTTTATGATGTAGCTGTGACAAATATAGCAGCTTATCTAATAGTCGTTGATCATAAATACCTACAAATATTATGACCATAGGTGATTCGGACTTTTGTAAGTGGATGAGAAAAACGGAGCGTAAAAGATTCCAACAGTAAGGTTAGTAAGATCAAATATGGGTAAATTCATCTCGAATTACCACAGAAGATATGAAGTGATATGCTTAGGGTTTTTAGACTAGATCAAACCCAATAATTTTTCTACGTTTGATATTGATACAAACAGTCCAAGAGGCCTGTAAAAATATTTATCTAGGTTGTAGGGACCGCTTTAATACGAGGACATTTGTCTAGGAAATTGTGATTCAAGAGTAGTGGTATAACTCAACAGTTATTTTTCATTGAATATATACTTAAGAATGCATCACAAAATATGTGTAACCTTGTAAAAATGTCATTCACAATACCTGTATACCGGCCGGAATATAATATTATATAAAATAACAAAATAAAATTCTACAGTAAAATTTTAATATTTCTATGTTAAAAATTCTTGCAATGGAATGCTTTACACAGCTCAAACAGACAGAAAAAGCACTAGTTCTGAAGAGCGCAAACTTCGTTCTACAAGAACCAACGGTCGCTTAACCGCGTTTGCACAATCTCGGAAATAGCAGAAGTGAATAAGTACGGACCGAATCAGAAAAAAATGTAAGAGTAATAATGATAAAGGTAACATAAAAAGGCGTGAGAAAAAAACGCTCTTTTCTTTATGTTACAACGCATTTGTTCAGGCCTTAAAGGCATTTAAGGCAATACACGTGATAAATATACGTGTTTATTTTCCTCATTTGTATAAATACGTTATCACAATAAAATTATTCTGAATGTGGTTGTGGAAAACACCATAAGCATATTTTTACGTACGTACGGATGCCCACGTTCAATGGAGTTCTACAAAAATAAAAAGCGATGACGAGAAAAGTTAAATGGAATAATTCTCTTGCGTGCGATAGCGAAACAAATATATGTAATTCCTTGTGATATATTCGGCGGCACAAAGCATAAGTGCTGTACATTATGTAAAAGTAAAGTATGTTGATAATTATTGTATAAAAGTCATAAAAATGATTTCATACAGTGGAAAATAAACAAAATACATTTATTTAGGAAAAAGAAGTTCAATTTCCACGGTTTGCTTTGAGCGTGCAACATCAACGCAGTCGAACGAAGCGTTTTTAGAATTAATTGGTTTTCGGACCGTGGAGTTCATTCCAGTTATGAAAATTGCCGAGTAAACCATGGGTTAACATTTTTAGTTTTGCAAACCTCAGGACACACATAGAGAACAGCTATTTTAGTTATATTTTATTAATACCAGTTAGTTCTTTATGTGTTATTCGTTCTTATACTCCCACAAATTTATCCCAGACTTAAGAATATGTATAAAAAATAATCTATAATACACACTTCGTGTATGAGTTGTAAATCATGAGCTCCTAAATTCACATTTTCTTATTGACCATAATATTGTTGTTACTATTTAATATTTTGTTCAAATGTTTTTTTTTTAATTTTGTTTGGTTTTGATTATATTCTCTTTTTGATTGTATTTCCCACAATTTGGGCAAGATGTGTCGTCCTGTAATTTAAGTAATGCACAGTGTTCATTTTTTAAATTATATAATTTATTGAATCTGTGTTATCTGTAGTCTTAGTTGGAGACCAATAAATAAATTACATTAAATTAAACAGAATTGGGGTAGGGCAGGCGATTTTTCGTAAAATTTATAGTTTTATCGTTTTTTTTTTATACCGACATTCAAAGGTAACTAGAAACATAATAATTATGCCTACTCAAAATCTGACACACCTAAACGCGGCTCACTTGCATAGATAACTATGAATTATTTTTCGTCATCGTTATCTGTAAGTAGTTATTTTACAACGAGCACAAACCGCGAAAGAAAGGCTCCTTTTGAATTTTAAGCTTGGACTAAATTGTATAAAATGACGCAATTGAAATCCATCTCAACAACAATTCTCAATTTGATAAATGCGTACAAGTATATTAATTGCACGATGTAAATGGCATAATATAATGGAAAAACTTTTGATTGGATTTGATGAACGATACTTTTTATAGTTTAAAAACGTTGCTTTGTTACCAAATGGTTTGTTTTTATGATAAATTACCGCTTTTTCTGTACCTGTGCGTGTATATATTTTTAGTTTTCAAAAGAACGCAATTATCGTAATATAAAAGTAGATTATACTAATACCGCGATGGCGTCACTATTTATCTGTATCTGTATCTGTATCAGCCCATATACGTCCCACTGCAGGGCACGGGCCCACTCTACAATCGAGGGTAAGATTGAGAGTGGTTAGGCCATATAGTCCACCACGCTGGCCTAGTGCGGGTTGGCGGACTTACATACCATATAAATTCTTATAAATCGCTATGGTATGCAGGTTTCCTCACGATGTTTTCCTTCACCGTTTTAGTGCGTGGTGATTGACTATCAATACACACATGACTCTGAAAAGTCAGAGGTGTGCCCTGGGATTCGAACCCGCGACCACCGTAAACATGTTGGCAGCCGCGACTAGTCCGTTTTACCAACAGGCCACCACGCACTTCTCCACTATTTATACTATTGTCTATTTCTTTATAATTGACGAAAATTATCTTGACTCATCGAAAATTATATATTTGCGCTTTTTGGAAAAAAATGGCGAAGATGTAATGTTTGCACTGACGTTTCGTTTGTATGTATGCGCTGTAATGCGGCTAGGAAAATCTTTCATTTAATTTAATTGCCCTTGCAAATGATTTATCCCTAGCAAATAAATTGACCGAAACATATCATATTTTTTATTGGCATGATAAAATTAAAAACTTCTGGGGGCCACTATCAAGAGCTTTCTACTAACAATAAAATTGCTCGATTCGCAAACTGGCCCTGGGATTTCACAATTAAAACTCACGGCTATTTGAGAATTATATCAAAATCTTTGTTTTTTATTAGATATTACTACCCACTCCTTATTCTTGGTGAAAACGTCATGCTTTAACATGTATTAAAATAAAAAAATAGTTACGATATATCAGATTGGCCTCAAATCGATTTAGGAACGAAATATGCGGAATAGATGACTGTTTGAGCGTTTCCAAATGCCTCGGATCGGAGGACCGTGGAGCAAACATTTTCGGTGTCTTCGATAATAGCGCAGATAATCCTAGTTTGAAAGTTCGCAAGAGCTACTTTCATGGTATGTTATATACCTTAAAATCGCATTGATTCTTCCCCTTTATTCCAAATGAAAAATGAAAATGAAAAAAACAGTAAAGAAATTCAATAGTCGTGCAGAGTATCTTGACATTGGAACTTGTGATTGCAAACTTGCCAACACTGACAACGGAGCCAGACTTAAATCATAACAAAAATAAATACCTTCCCAAAGCCGGATTTGTTGCGGCTGCGAAAATATTTAGCTTCCATTTTATAACTCTGGCCGGTTTTCTTTTATAACATCCATCATAAGTAGCAATAGTCACTGCACACTAGTCGTACCACTTAAATGATTTCTTTTTTTGAATTTAAATTTTGAATGGTTTCAATTTTATTTTATTCCGATTCCGATGTTTCAGTCGTGTTTTACCAAAAGTGAAATCCATCTGCCTTCGCCTAACAATAGACATACAAAAAAACAAACACCCACAAAAGTTTGACACCAGTATAATGTGGTTTTAAACAAAGTAAGGGCGGTTTACTCACACGCAGGCATCGGTTACGCCATCCCGACATAAATTAGGAAATAACTGCGCAACTTGTGACTATAATGGCACATTGAACAGATTAAACGTCTTTGAGCAGTCGCGAGAATCTAAGGGAAAGGAACAAATACTATTTTTTGTTTTAGGTTTCTTTCTAAATGCCGTTGGTCCCGCAGGTGGATTGTGGCCTGATAAATTGTGTTAGTTTGTGAGTAATATCCTAAGCAAGAGTTAAACACTCAATTAAGAATATTTATTTACGTCGTGTAATAAAATCACGTACAGTATTTTCTCGGTATTTATTGTTAGTGATTGGAAAATGGAAATAGAAATTGAATTTAAAAGAACATTTTCTCACGTACCGCCGCGCCGCCCCGCGCCGCCCCGCTTGGAGTATACGCGTTCCTTCGAAGGCTTCTTCCATTTAATAGAGTGGATTTGTAATATAAAAAATATGTCGTACCAGCATAGGCGAATCAAATAGATAATGCAAAAAACAAATATATAACAAGTGTATTTATAACAGTGTTTATTTCATTAAGAAAGAAAGAAAGAAAACCGATTTATTAGCCATAAACACACAACTTACTCAAAGTAATCGAACAAAACATCGAGGCTGAGGATTTGATGTGAACTAAATATCAGGTCGGGGAATTCCTTGGGAGTCCTTTTCGCATTTTAAATTGTATTTATAAAACTGAACAAGCATTTAGGGCAATGAAAATCTCTCGAATTTAAAATATGCCCCGAGAATTTGCGAAACGTGAGAAAAATTAAATGAGTATTTCTTTCATGTACACTAGTAGCATTCGTTTGAAGCGCCGCGACGCAGATGCCATGGGACCTCCAACCACGTCTACTCAAACAAAACTCTTAGTTTCGTTTTAATAAACTCTGAATTTCCTACTTTCTTGAAATTAGGACAGACATTAATTTAAACGTTTGCTTGGCCTAATTAATAGTACTACGTCGTATCAGTGTTTACGTTTGTGGCCACTGCTTAAACCGTAGTCTTCTATATTATCTAGAATCACAACTAGTATTTGTTTATTTCATACAACAGACTTTAATTCAAAATATTAAATTAAATTAAAATATGCTTTATTGTACACCAAGATAACACACAATTTACAGAATAATCACACTTAAATATGTACAATGGGCGGCCTTATCACTAATATATAATATATTATAAATATATGCTACATATCTTAATTTGTCGAACAAATTTGTGATTAAAATAGAAATAAATTACAGTGCTCAATATAAATTGTCGGAATTAATTAGTCATTAGCGGCAGCAATTAGTTCCAGAGAAAAACTATCAGTAATGTAGGAGATTAAACCACTAATAGAATGATTGCGTATCGGACGGCGGCGGACTGGTGCCGCTTGCCTAACGACGCGTACCTCTTTCTAATCCAAAGCCACTCCACTTACTACACACGTTAATCAAGTTTCTTTCGACTAACTGGCGACCAAACACTGCGCTACACTGTATTTACTTCCTTTATTTAACTTACTATCACTGCGCGCAAGTTCATTTGTTTACTGCAAATAAATCTTACTCCTTTCTTATTATTAAACGATAGAAAAAATTTAATTTCCCAACTCAAAGCTTATCTTTTTTGTACAAATAATAAAGTCGTGTACTACATGAGTGAGTGAAGTCGTAACTCACATACAGCCTCTATCATTAAAAGTTTTGTGAGAATCGATATAACTTAAACTCCACGATCAGATGTGAGCGAGGATTTTTTATAACTGTGCCGAAATTGATGTTTCTGTTCTAAAATAAATTGATTACAAATTTTGTGCAGATGAAGTAGTTATGATCACATAATCTTCAGTATATTTAGTCAATTATATAATACAATCTTTGTCATATCTAAAATACAGAAAACCTTGTGCATTTGTTTATTGTGCCAAATAAGCCAGTATTATTCATGTATATTTAGCGAGAAACTCAATTCTAATTAAATCAAGCACACAATAAAATATTCATGAGCCAGCAATATCAAATTATGCGTCAATCAATATCAATTTATGAAGTCGCATTCCTATCGGATTTGCGTTACTCTTCGACCGTAACAACAAAAACCATTAGGTAAATATTTTCACATTTGCGATATTGCTTTCGAATTTCACTTTTCACTTTTACGTACTATTTATAGTATGTTAGGTACGTTGTTGGTAAATATGTGCCTAAATGCTTTTAATTGTAAAAATCAACTGCATATTGTAAAGCTCTGATAAAGATGTTCATAACTATATGTACTCTATCTGACCCTAGGCTAGGGTGAGAGCAGATGCCTTCAAAACATGTAAAAAATGAAGATGTGTCCCGCAGAAGAACTTCTAAGGGCTTTCATTGTAATATTGATGGTGGTTGAGACGCTACTTTCATATATAATCGAAACGTCTAGAACATTCTAATTGAATAATAATATACCCAACAGTAATATCAATAGTCTTGACCAATTATGAACCCAGAAATAACCGAAACAGATGCCTGAGGATCACACAAATATTTGTCCCGGTGCGGGGATCGAATCTGTGGTTTCATTTTTCATAGCCGACGTCTAACCTACTGCGTCAAATAAATAATTATTGTTAATTTTGATAGAAATAATGACAATTCCAATAGTTATATCGGCAATATTGATAATCAAAGAAATTATATTTTAATATTGGAACACGTCGTATCAGAAAAGCACTAGTTTTAATAGTAAATGATATCATCTAAGTTTCAAGAAAATACATATTCTAATGAAACTTAAAACTAACTTAATAAACATCGATAAAACCAGAGAAAGGGTCTCTAAATTTAGTCTACAGACTATGAAAAAAGTTTTAATGCTATTCAGCCGTTCTGGTCGTATTTATCCACGATTGGATCATTTATTTTTATGGTAGGGGAGAGGGGGGCAGTTTTGAACAGAGGCAGTTTAGAACAAATGACTTTACAAATTACTATTTTAAGCTATATTGGTAAAAATCGTAATTTGTATTGGCAACGCTAATGTGCATAGCTGTCACTTGTCATTTCAAATATTTGACATATGAGTAACCAGTAAAAGCATTTGTTTGTTTTCACCGGTCTGTTGTAAATATTTTTAATTTTACTTTTAAGGTTTTCCTGGACGTAATTTAAGAAAGCGGTTAGTGTTTTTTTCTCTATTTGATAGCACGTATAGTTTCAATGAAGATTTAATAAAAAAATATAACATAGAAGTAAGCTCCGTTTTTAAATTTACGTTATTCTTGGAAAGACCTCCTTGGGGCAGGTTTGAACAAAGTAGTTGGGGCAGATTTGAAATATTTGTTCAAAGGTGCCCCGTCATAATAATATTAATATTAAATTCGTTTAGTTATTGCTTTTTTTATTTGGTCTAGGTCAGTATGGTTAGAAATTATAAAAAAAAAGAGAACGTGAAGTGAATGAAGAGGATATAGAGAATGCTATCATTCAAGTAATAAGAGGGCATATGAAATTAAGACAGGCTGCTGATGTTTACAATGTCAAACCTAATACTTTACATTACAGAATAAAAAAGTATAAAGAAGAAATAATACCTAAAAGCGCAGATTATTCGACAAAATATACAGTTGCGCAAGTATTTACGAATGATGAAGAAAAACTACTTAAGGCTTATCTGATAAAAAGTTCTAAAATGCATTACGGTCTGACATACAAACAAGCTCAGGTACTAGCATATGAGTATGCTACAGCACTAAATAAATGCCCTCCTTTATGGAATAAAAATAGACAAGCTGGCATTGAATGGCTTAAAGGCTTCATGAAGCGACATAAGGAACTTTCCCTTCGCAAACCAGAAAATACAAATTTGTCGCGTTCTACCAGCTTCAACAGACATAACGTTAACCAATTCTATGATAATTATGAAAAGGTTTTGAAAAAGTATAATTTTACACCTGACCGTATCTATAACCTGGATGAAACCAATATAATGACGGTAGTTCAAGCACCAAATGTCATAGCACAAACTGGAACCAAACAAGTTGGCCAAAGTGTGTGAGCAGAGCGTGGGCAATTAATAACGATGTGTGGCATAGGAAATGCGATAGGCAACTTTCTTCCTCCCGTTTTTATATTTCCTCGAACTCGGTATCATGAGAATATGATTAGAGGGGGGAATTTAGGCTAATAGCTTAACGCATTTTTGGTAATTCATATATATATTTTTTAAGTGGTTCCTATAAGCCAGTAATTTCAGATCTCCTTTTTAAAGTGATATTGAATTAGTATAGGTATCGCTTAAGTAGATTTATATTAAAATATTATTATTTTGATAGGAAACTATGCAATGTTTTATTTGATAAATTTTATTAGTACTAAGTTGATTCTTATATCGCACATTGTTAGCTTTTGTAAGTGATTTAATATTTAAAATCTTCTGCGTTTTTAATTTCATTTCAAATGATACCTTTCATTAAAAAAGGTTGGTTCATTAATTATTTACCAAATACATGTAGAAAAATATAGTTTCTTTCATTTAAAAATACTGATTCAAAACTGCCCCAGGTGTGTTCAAAGCTGCCCCAATCACGGGGCAGCTTTGAACATTTACAAGCCTGTACAAAACTTTAAATATCTCATTACTCCTTTTTGAATGATTAAGGAGGACATAATTATTTTGTTGCCTGATAATCATGACCGCTATTTACGACGAAAAATCTAAGTAAATTAAATAAGTTCAGAAGTTATGGAATAAAGTATGAAAAACGTTCAAAACTGCCCCCCTCTCCCCTAATGTGTAGTGATTAAAAGATCTTTCACTCAATTCGATCTAACTTTGTATTTCATTAGCGCTTTTATGCCCTTAGTATGCATGTAACAATTAACTACGGTTAGCTTTGTTACAATGGGGCGGTTTTCGGAAAATAAATTCTATTTAGAGACAAAAAGTGTTTCCAGCACTAAATCTTGGTTTAATTACGTCTAGCGGGTTCGTTTAATCTGCTCTCTGTCCCCTATTCCATTGTGAATTGTGATGTAAAGAAAAAACATTGTGTGAGTGTGTTTCTCGTATTACCACCATTGCTAAATTAAATCTTTTGGAGTACCCCGAACATTCTAATAATCTTTATTGCGGGACATAATGGACATTTGTCCTCTTTTTTATATGTGTTTTAGTTAATCCTTTCATCTCGTGCAGCACGTTCACTCGCTACAAAACCTTAAAGGTAAGGTTAACTTTGAATTATTTGTCGAACTTGACACCTAAGTTAAGTCTATGTTTTAAATCTATAATTTGCTTATGTTTTTTTTCTAGCTTTTGAATTGACAGCCTTTATTATTATCATGTACGCAATACGCATTATAAAATTCAAAAACTAAATAAATAAAACTAAAAGCTAATGTACCGATACTTAAAAATACCAGATCAATATATTTTTTTAGTGATTAACAAGCAAAGAAAAGTAACAATGAAAAATAGTAGAGTAATGCGTCATCAAATACTACTCTGTTATTAATGCTCTATAATATGATTGTTTGATTGAAAGATATATTTTATGATTAAGTGTCGTATTTAATGGTAACAATATGTATGAATTCAAACGCGTCCACACCCACGCATGTATATTGATGTTGTGTTTTCCTTGTCCGGCGTGTTCCGTGTACCTAACGCTTGATACTTAAGTTATTACACTAGATTAACTTATTCTGTAACTTTCCGTTGCCCAACTAATTACTTAGGGAGAACTTAAGGGACGCTAAGGGAACTGTGAAAATGCCGTCAACCGTAAATAACATGACAGCCTGACTACGGTATCTGCAGCGGATCTTCGTGAACTCTTGTGACATGGCCCTATGGTAACTCACTCAGTCTAACTATACCTATATTTTAAAATAATTAATTGCTTATTTAGTATGGACTGTATAGACTTACCCCTCTCAATCGTACTCGCAATTGTAGAGGAGACCAGTGCCCTGCAGTGGGAGTTCACTCTTTATTAAGTTCGTGTTTTCATTTAATTGTTCAATGTCCTATAAATTTAAGTTAGCCAGCTAAGTAAATATACTCGTAATTATTATTGTGTTCATTGTGGCGATACTTCAAATCGAAGATATTGGAAGAACAGTAATAAGTATATTCATTTATATTACGAAACCAACTCCTAAATATACAATAGGAAATAATAAAATAAATCTATTACCTCGTATTTTTCTAGTTTCTTCGGCCAAAATTATGAAGGATAAACCGCTTAATACTCTGATTTCCAATATGATGTATTTCCAGTAAGACGTAAAATAGTAATAGGTTTGTGGGTGTAACAATCAATGACGTAATGTCCATTGTCCATCGGTAGCTTTTTATGACAATATTTAGGTTACAGTGATTCTTTCACGATAAAATAAAGGCCGAGGGGTTACTCTATGAATGATGTTCGACGTCCGGAGTTAGATATAGGTTATCCACTTCTAAAAATCAATACTAATCTCTATTATACTTATCATTTTCTCTGAACTTAGTCTATGGTACGATGTACGAGAGAGGATTCCAATATTTTGTGGAGTATCTAGGCACATTAGTGAAGTTTTACGTACGGCGTCCAAACATTCCAAGTTCGCATCGTTTCATTAACCCCCCTGATTGGTACGTCTTTTCACTGTAGCACCCGTACAAATAATATTGGCATTATTATCTATTTAAACAAACCTTCATGTGACCCATATTTGTAGACAGCTTTCAACCCTTATTACGTGAAGAGGCTTTGGCGTTAATCCACCACAGTGGCCCAATGCGGATTGATGGACGGAGGGTCTTCATTAGAATTGTGGCCTTTCTAATGTCGCAAGACTCAATAAACGTAATGTTCTCTCTTCTAAGACATCTTTTTGCGATCGGTTAAGTAAACAAAGGATAATGAGTTTTATCCTTTGTTTACTGTACCACTACTAAAAACAGAGTCGCCCCAATATTAAATCTAGTACTACAGATGCTGGTACTAGACGATATAAAATATAACTAATTAATAATATTAACCTTATTCGTGAAGCGGCTTCTTATTATTTTGTACATTTCATAATTTAATCCTTTGTTCTAGATACTGGAACTTAAATTTATGCACGGAGTGGCGGTGGTCACTACCAAAAACAATATGTGACATAACATAACATAACAGTAAATTACACTAATATTACCTCTACACACCTACTACTATACAAACTCAGTACGATTTCAAACATCAGGTATCGTTAATGTTTTTACCAAACGGAAAACTACTCACAGGTAGGTACTCAAAACAGTCCCCATTGATGAAAGTGACATTCCCTTTAAATAATCGGATAGCAACAACTTGTAATGATAAAGCGACAATTTGTCTTGAACGTTGGAAGCGATAAGTTTGTGAGGAATGAACAATAGATAAAACCCTTATCCTTTAGAATTATTCGGGAGTAAATTGGGAATCTTAATGAAATCGCGGCCTCGCTACATCGAATATCGCACGAAACCAAATTAATTCGTTGTTAATATCGTAGGTATTAATAATATTCCTTAATTGGAAACACGTGTTGTTAGTGCTTAATCCTTATGTTAAGTTATACTAGAAATTACCGAAAGGATTACGTCGCATGCATAGGTGAATCATGCGGTCGAGTGTTTGATCCCCGAGTGCATAATTTATTGGTTCAATCGATAACTACAATTGGTATGTTAGAAAGGCACCTTTTTTTTCGCGCCTCATAATTCCTGCACTGCACGTGATGGTTAACGCAAATACCGTCCAGGCATGAGACAGTGTATCGCAGTAAAGCCAAGAGTGTGCTTTTCATGACTTTCCAATTCTGGGGACATCATCATTATAGATCTACTTGTCAGAGTCATCAGCATATATCTATCTGCTACAGGTGATAGGAATGTTGGGCTTGAAAATAATATTTCATTGAAGTTTTTAATTGTTTTTATTAAACTAAACAATATCTTCCATATTTTATGAAGTATTAATAAAGTGAAAATTGCTTTTATAAGATTATGAACGAAGAAGAGTTGCGAAACGAGCTGATTTATGGAAATATTATCTTAAGGTACCGGATTTAGCTTTTTATACCACCCAGTAAAGTTAATCCTTTTTAAATACATCGTTTTGTATTATTACTGCATATAAAGCGGAAATAACCTCCGCCAATAACTGTAGAAACGCTCAGCGAAATTTGCATACGCTTGTTTGACGTTCAAAGCTATGTCAAAGACATCTACGCAGTTTATATTTAGTGCTAAATACGGTCTGTACTAGTACGTTTCATTCTGCAAACGCTGCGACATTGGTTATATTCAAATCCATATTATTAAACGAAAACGAGCGCTTTAGGCAAATGCACTTTACTGAGTTCATATCGGTTAATAACAAATACCAACCCTCAAATTGAGAAGTTAGGTTTTTGTTTTACCAGGAAAACTTTGTCTTATTTCTAACCTTTGTGTTTGTGTGTATTCCTTACGATTTTATCTGATACCATTAACGCAAACAGTAATTAACTAAAACGAAAACATTTTTTTATTCAAGAGGAAAACCTATTAAGCTCACCTTTCGATACCCCGGGGAGGCCGAAAGGTGTATGTCAGTGTCTCTGGCCTTCTAGCCCAGTTCAAACGCGGATATTGTGACTGAGGCGGGTCCCTAACAATACCTACGCCAGCATTCTGACTAAAACCCCTCGATGGCCGTCACACGTATTGTGGGCGGCACCGGACATCCCAGGGTGAAGTGCACCCCGATTTACATCCGCGTAACCGCCCCGCGCAAGACCAGTGCTGGTCCTACCATTATTATGTGCCCAGATGTGGTCATCTGGGCGCATAATAATGTGGTGGTGGTCCACTTACGCCTACTTTTGGACGCCCGTTTAGAACGTCCATGACAGAGACGAGGCTCTATCGCACGGCTCGGAGTCGTTATACGCGAGGGCGTACCACCCCCGCCGTGTGCCCAGAGACACCGATGACCCCTTTAGGTCGTCTCTTACGACGGGAAGAGGATACCGTGGCAGAATTCTAGCACCCTGAACCACAGAGCAAACTAAAACCAAACCTGACAATTGATAAAAATCGATAACTTCTGTCGGACCCTAGACTATTGCCCTGAGCATTATACTCCGCTCATAACTAGGATACCTTGAATTTGACATATTGTTACTACAGAATTATTGTCTACGGATTAATTCTAATATCAATAAAGAACGACACTTTAACTTTCAAATTGCCATTTTCTCGCTATAAGCAACTCATTTATTATGTAAATGTTTCCTCCGTCGCACTCGGTTGAATCGCAAGTCAAAATTAAAGTGAAAACAATAAAAATCTTTCTCAACCATTCTTATTTATATGCGAACCTTATCGCTTTGTGACATAATCTGCGTAGTTTTTATTTCTGTACTTCAATTCTTTGTTTTATATTGTTTCTTACCAGTAAGAAACAAACGCGGAAAAGGGCAGCTACATATTTATATTTTAAATTGGCTTTGTAAAACTTTCCCTATGCGCATGTATATTTGAATCAAATTGCTTAGATTTTGGTAGTTCAAATATCTAACCATATATTCTACTGTTTATATAGTAGACAATACAAGTATATTCATCAACAGAGATACATATGTACATACAGTTCAAATAGGATATCAAACTACATCAACCCCTTTGTGCAATCAATACTCCATACATACGTGATGACAATTTCTCTACTAGTGTTTGTTGAATTTATGCTCCTAACATTGTAGGATTGTATGAATATTTTGAGAGCGTCCACATTTTATATATGGTTTTGTTTTGTACGAGGGCAAGAATTATAACAAGGAGTGAAATGGCAGTTAGCCCAGCGCGAGGAAACAGCTGTTTTCGCCGATATTGGCACACTCCACACGATACGTCCAATGCTTACAAATACTCTATGTCCCGACAAATCGATACCTGCTAGCGTCTCTATAACTAGCACATATTATGCTTGCCCATACAGTCCGTACGAAATTTCCGATACACTGAGCATTGCATTGTTACGAGAACATCATGTGCTCAAATCAATAACTCGCTCCGCAGGCACGTTTCAAATTTGATAATATCTAACTACATCGCTATTCAATGTTATTAGAAAACTTTAGTGACGGATGTTTCAAACCATATTGAACAGTCCTCCTGTCATTATTCATTAGTATGCATCGTCTTTCCTATTAATAAAGAATATATTAATAGTAATACTCAAGACGCCAATTTCCCTTTATTTCTATAGTGGAAACCAAGCGCGTCCTCATTTACATACACTTTGCTGACCCAACACCGATAAAACCCTTTTTATCGTAGTAAAAAAGGATTTCTGAGGTTCAACAAAGAATCTTTTACTATTTAGTTGAAATCGGTACATTGAACGGGCTGATCCCTCGAGGTCCGTCATGTAAAATTACACTCATTAGTTTTAAGGAGAAAAGTAATTTGCAAAACTGTAAAAGTCGCTAAGCATGCCAAAAATTTATATGAAGTCAAATTCGTATTGAAAAATTCTCGTATCCAAGTACCTCGTAGAACCATTTTCATAACATGAAAGGTACATAATAAGTCACTCAGTGATGGATACCTTTAGAAAATATAATAATATTCTAAACCTTAGGTGCCGCCCTTTGTTCCAAACTTCTTAGACAAAGAAATACAAAAGCGTCCTAAATAGTTATCTACAAGTCTGAGTTACAAAAGTGATTTGCATGTTAAGCGATGCAAAATTCGCGCTGAGTTTTTAAGGAGATAAATTATTACACACTGTTTGAATGTGCCAGCGTAGGCTAACCATTTATAGCAAAAAGCGACCTGTCAATAACTTTGTTTAATATTATTGCTGTATTTAATACATAACTATAACTATAAATAAACTTATACAAAATATAACCCTCCATATTACTTAGACGAGACAATTAGAATCGTCGCTTGCAAGATAATATGTGCCAATAGCCTCGCGTGATCAATTACAAACTGAAATATAACTATTACATAATATACGTACTGTCTCGGTGGCGTAATTGTACTACGGCATGATTACGAAGCTGAGATCTCGGGTTCGAATCCCGGGTCGGGCGAAGTGATATTGGCGTTTTTACCGGAGTATTGAATTTGTGACAGATATGGAGGTAGGCTCACCCCCTATTACATTGTGGAACAAAACAAACAAAGCGAAATGTGGGTGTACCGGTTTCTTGTTGATAAAACCCCTCGATGGCCCTCATCGCGTATATTAGGATGACTGCGGTCTCTGCTAACGTGATTCGTCCGGTGCTATTCCGCAGTCATCTTATGCAGTTCGGAAGCATATAGGCCCCTCCCCTCTCCATAACCATTAGCCCCATTCGGGCGATCGCCTCGGGATTACTTTTTGGTGTGGGTGCCCCCCAAAAGCACCCAGTAATCCCAGTGATCCCATTTAGTCGCCATTTACGACAGGCAGGGAATACCGTGGTGGAATTCTTTTCGTCCCCTTGCCGCAGAGCAGGGCGCCAGGTCTAATTATCAGCATTAAACTGACACCGCGTTCTTTGATGTCTCTGCCGACGGGCTGGATTGGTTCTGTCGGCATCCCTTTCGGCGCTCTCTTTCTGTGAGATAATTCACTCCCAAAAAGAGAGCACCGCTTGCCACGACCTTTGATTTCCCGACCATTGAGAAAAAAACGGCCGGGAGTGTCAGGTCTTCCCCAACAATAGCGCGGAGAGCTCTGCGTTCTTCTTCCCAGGCTGGACATTCCACCAGTGTATGCTGGGCTGTGTCGTCCGGGCAGTTGTCACAGTGGTGATACACGGCAGACTCCTTTTCCGTGCCACTCGCCACAGGTAATGTCCAAAGTAGCCATGCCCAGACAGTACCTGGCACCGTGGCGCCTGTCCATCCATTGGTCGAGGATAGGACGTACGGACTCGATGCAGCACTGGGATTTTCCAGCCTGGTTTTCCATTCCTCCAAACAACACCTCTGCCTACTCCTTCTAAAAAGGAAAATCCCTTGGTACTACTACTTGGTAAATATACTATTACATTATAAATATTACATACATTTTAATAAAGTTAAATGTCATATATCTTCACTTAATAAAACCGTTCATGGAGACAAGCAATACATTTTAAACATAATCAAATTGAAACCAGTCGGTATCTACTAAATCTCATATTGCATTTAATAGAATTTCGAAATTGTTCTGTACACATGAGAGGACACGCGCCGTAAAAATATAGAAATAGAATATGAATAACCTGCATTCAGTTTCCATTTGGATTGCAACGATAAAAATTTGCTGATCATCGAGTATGTTGACACAACGCGGGACGAGCAAGGACTCATGCCCAGCCGACCATTTATTTTCTATTATTCTGACTTTTGTTAACAAGTCTCTACAAATAGTATGACAGAGGCGTAACCCCATATGAACTTTTAGTGGTTTTAAAATCCAACCGATTTCATAAAGTCCAAATTCATGATCTACTAGAAGTCGCAGAGATCGCAGATGCTGCGGTAAAGAGGTACTCAGAAGTCTTGTCTTCCGCTCTATGCGGATAAACTCTAGGAATGTGGCTTCAAATGGTTTATCAAAGCACACATTGATAACGTATGCCTGGACGTCAACGTCGGTGGGCTCAGACCCTAAGATTAGCCCAAAATTACTGCCTTGAAATAATCAACAAAGATATTAGAACCTAGTTATGATCTTGCAATCGAGGATCCAAAAGATGGTGGTAAATAGCGAAGTTTGACCAAGAAAGCGGATCCGGACACCGGTTGAGAAAACACTTTGAGGAATAAAAGATTCATACCCCAGAAGAACTTGAATATTTTTTTGACAAATGAGGCCCAGTTCTAAGCTTATAATACAAAATTCTAGCTACCACGACGGAATACAAAATCTGGCAACAAATGAATCGTTAAAATCTCATTCTCCGCTCCTTAATGTCATTCCTTTGCGGGAGTCCCTCTAAATGGAGGGACGTTCGAAGTAATGACCGTGTGTGGGAGGTGAAGCATTCGCATTATTAATTTTCCCGATTGTCATAAAAGAAATAAAGCTCAACATTTGCTGTCACCGACATGAAAGGTAAAGGCATAGCGGTGTCCAAAAATAACAGAGTACCAAGTTACGAATAGATGTAATTTACATAGCTTTAGTATAATCGGATTATCTCGTTATCAGCGTACTAACCGACAGCGTACATGAGACGACAGATGCCTAGAATCAAGTTTGGGCAGGCAATTAAATCAGTTGGAGGTACCTGTGTACAAGGAACGTTTCAGGTGGAGTACAGAGCCCTTTGTAACGATAAGCCCATTTTATTGTCTCCGTTCGTCGCTCGCCGCTCGCCTTTATCTTTTTATTGTCGGCCCGGACCGGCATTAGCAATATGCTCCACAAGTTATGGCTTAAACGAAAACTGGAAGGCAGCTATTACTTTTTTTACTGACACAAAAATCGATATTACACGCAGAGTTAAAATTTAACAGGTTTTTGTTTATAATACCATTGAACCTCGTAAACGCAGTGCAACATAAATGTCAAGTCTTTAGAAAGTATAAGATCTTAATGAACATTAACTGTGTATGTACTCACACGAAATTAAAATGTAAAATGATTCATAAAATAATGTATACGAAGCTTTTAAAGCAAGTCGTTGCGACGCCGCAGACACAAATATGCGCATACATTAATATGCGATCTCTAACCTAATCTAAGTAAAATAATTTACTGCAATATAAATCTGTCAAACCTAATTAGCTACTATGGTATTGTTCAAAATATGTACAACGGTACACTTTCTTGTAGTAAATGGTGATCTTGTTGTCTAGTTAGTAGAACAAAATGAGAACGATGAGGTTAAGCTTTAGTCGTAATCATTACAACAATGACTAAGCTCCTTTAGTAATAAAAAAATCATGACCAGTTTAATCACAAGCTCTTGACAATTAGATGACGAGGGGCAAGAATATAAGTGAGTTGCAGAACTGTTCTATATCGAACAATCTTGATATGGCAGAAACAGAGACACTAGATTCCGGAACTATTGCAAGGCATTGAATATTTTAGGTTATTGAAGTAGAAGTTCTAATTAAGACACTTCTGGAAGAAATTAGTTTCTACCATATAGAAGTAGGCAAGTCGGAGAAAGTTGCTCTGTAGGGAACCCAAGGTCAAGGTAAATTAAGGTAGACCTAATCAAAGATCAGATTAATGGGCTACTACGTGAATGACGCAAGGTTGGATAAAACTAACGAGAATGTTAAGATTGATGAGTCCTAAGAAATGGAATGGTTTCACACGCATCGCCTATGACGTACAATTGGTAACATATTTGAATAATAATTTTATTTCAGCTCTCACAAATTGTTTCAAAAGAAAATCTAATAGCCGTTTTCCAGTATAAATATTGAATAGAGCTCCTCTTTGTTCAGATGTTTTGCAGCTTAATTACGATATATTTATGAACTATGAATATAATTTTAATTAAATTGAATATTTTATGAAGCAGGTACATAGAAACATTTTGAATTACTAACTATTCATTTTGTACTTTGTACAGATTAAACAGAGTGAATCAAGTGAATTTATCTCCTGTTACGTAAGCGCTTTTACATTTTGTAATGTCACAATATTTATTCAGTTTCCATGAGCATAACCTCTTCCGTCGCGCGAACACATTATCTACATTTACAATCTCATTCGCTGTTTCAGGTATTCTCTTAACTTTTATTCTACATTACACACAACATCACAGAAAATGTGCAGAGGTTGAAACTTTTATTAAATCTACCGTGAATTCATAATTATCTCGTACAAACGGGTTTTATAGTAGGTATTCTGTGAAATAGAACAGCCTTTGTTGCAGTGTTAGTGTTAGTGTTGCGTTATGTCTGAAGATAGATGGGAAAAATATTACAAAGAAAATGTTCAAATAAATGCGTATTGTATATCTATGTCATTTAAGCCAGCAGAACTAACAAGACCTGAGCAACTTCATATTTGTACTTATTGATAATCCTCACAAATCACGCGCTCGGCTCAATCAAAGCGTATGATATATTTGTTTCGATACAGATATGGCAACTAAGCCTGTCGTGATATAATTGGCTCCTAGTAGAGCTCCGGGCCGCGGAGGTCGTCATTTATTAGATTTCAGTTGAATGATAACCAGATTATTCGGGTTAAAATTCATTTACCGGCTGCAGTGAGCTGTCGGAAACCGAATTTCAAAGCTTTGTTTCACTATTGGTTCCACGACGTCATCCAGTAAATGAAAAGAACTAAAATCCGGAAGATTACTTCTTGCTTTTCAACGCTTCCAGCGATCAATGAAATCACAATAGGTACGTATATTTTCTGAATGAGGAGAAAACTGGAGTTAGAATTCCACAAAAATGAATAGCTCAAAAGCTGACCTATAAACTTTATCACACAAGCAATGAAGCCTCCAGTAACTAATTTTTCGTAAAAAGGGAAGAAAAATTTAGATTTTTTGTATTTTATTTAATACCAGAAAGATATTAACATACATACTTTACTCAACAATTACATACTTTATCTTCTTAATGCAAAAATTACATTTCTTTTTTCGAGATTTTACTTTTTCGACTAAAGTTCTTTTAAATATACTCTTCCAGATACTGGAGTATTATTTATTGCAACCAGTACACAACATTATAATTCACTTTCCCCATAAACACAAAAAAATAGTATCATTACAGTTGTGCGTTTCATCCGATCAGTAGGCATAGCCTCTAGCATAGAGGCCCAACAATCCAAACTCCTCCTTTTTCTCTCCCATTCCTTATCTATTTTAAAGGCACCTACGGTTTCCCAGTACAATGGCTTTTAATGGAAGATATTGATTAATTTTTATAGGATTGTAGCTAGTGTAAAAAGAATGCTGTCTTTTTACGAAAACAAAATATGACTTAAATATTCTATATAATGAATATAATATTCCACCTATTAGAATATCTGACGTACTTTCTAAAAGTAATTGTTACGGTAAATGATAATTTTAATACAAAAGAAGTAAGTTTGTTATTACTGAGGTATTATTACACATATCTGATATCTGCATGGCACAAATCAATGTCCATAAATGATTCAACATCGAGGTCTGAATTGAAATATTCTTTTCAGTGCACAATTAATATAAGATTATTTCAATTCCATTTCTGTTGTGAAATCAATTTTTCATTTAGTTTTTACTGTTTGCGTTTTCGTATATGCATGTGGGCGAACGTCGAAAAGTCGGAATTTCAGTTATTGAGCACGAACATAAAATTGAAAATTCACTTCAAAAACGTATTGTTCAACAAACATCACAAATAAAGTAGAGATTTGAGTGAAAACTATGAAAGGGAATCTGTAAAACTGAAGTAAAATATCAGCGTATGGATTTTTTGATGCAAAATTTACATAAATCCGTAAAGCGAAGGAGCTAGAAAAATGGCCAGCATATGAGATGAATAACCGACCCTGTCAGACACGCGTCGAAACTCCTAATGCTTTGCTGAACGGATTTAACAATATCAGTGAAACTTATTACGTTTGACTTCATTAGTGTAAATAAGCTTAATCAAATATATTCTAAAATTCAACAATGATTTAGAAATTAGAAAGAATAAAATTGCCTTTCACATTATCTTAAGTAATATTAAAATTATTTTACCGATAAATATATTTTTAGGAAAAGTCAATAGTCAATAATTTTGTTCTTGTTTGTTTTATAAACCTAAGGCTTTCTTTAAATAAATAATTTCGTTTTAAACATTGAAGTATAGGATTATTTCTAGTTAATATGAAACATTTTCTGACACCAAATCTGTAGAATAAGATCTCATCGAATACTGAGCAAGGATCAGCCAAGTTGTATGGCAAAAATCTTAAGTCCCTACGCGAGTTCGACAATATGTTAAGCCATTGGTCTTTGTTGTTAAGATATGGCATTGACAAAAGATATTAAGCCGTGTCTGAATGCCATACACGGGCTTTAATATTAACAAGTGAATACCCAATAGTCTAATAATACTATAATAGATGCTTTGCACCAACGTTATACATTATTGACTTTCACATTATGTAGTTAATGTCCATATCTAGGCTAAGGACATATACATACAGATTTATCTAAAAATATCTAATCTGTAACAAAAGAATACCATAAATTATATGATGTTACGAAAAAATATGAACTTAACTCAGGAATATAATATCGATATTCCTAACATATTGTATAAATACATCCATAGATTATATAAAAACTGTATCGTCCTCTAATATTATCACTGCTAAAATTTGTTTGCTTGTAAAACACTTTTCCCCGTCTGAAAATCTGTTTTAGCAACATTGCAATTTAAAGAATATATTCCAACAAATTTAGTTAATTAGGTACATCAGTGTAGCAACTTAGTGTGCACGAGAACAAGAAATTAACTATTCCAAGTTTAATTAGTAGTTTACTAACCAAACTACATTCGGGCCTGTCGGTTTTGAATAAGCCATTGCATTTGGGACTCGTAAACCTAGTAGAGACGCAACGTTACCGCAAATATCAACTGCCAATAGACGTCACTCTAATCTGTCAATATCTCCGAGAGTTATTTATACAACATTCAAATATAATGACAGATAGTCAGAGTGATCTGAATACTCAAGAAATCAAGGGGGGCAGTCCTCTCTGGCATACAGCACAATCTTCAAATTCAATAACACAATTTCAACATTTTCACACTTTGTCTTCTACAAATTATGTCAAATTCAGCAATCAGCATTCACAACATACACAAATACCCGTGACGTCATAAGAAACGTGACTTCTACTAAAAGGAAATAAGAGATCAATGATACGTGTAAAATAATGCTAAGCAAAATATGTATTTGGTTACGTACGTCACAAATGCGTAGTTGACCTACTATGTACACAAACAAGTTCAATATTTTAAGCATAATAATGTCAATACCACACTGCAAGCCCATTTGAAAATGAACTACGCACCACAAACACATTACACATATAACATTACGCATGGATGATAATGCTGTGGACACATTTATACCAATTTGTTTCCCTGCTCCGTTCAATATAGCAATAATAGTGAATGGCCGCTAATATTTGGTATTTGGGATGGCGTGCCGAGTCATTGATCGTTATATACAGCCTAATGCTAGTATCGCTAAGACTTTGTGAATTTTTCTTTGTTAAACGATGCTTGGTTAAAGCCAAAGCTATCTTGAAGGAAAGATTTCATTTATGGCAAAATATTTTCTTTCTACTAACGGATTTTTCATTTCAGTAAGAAATCCCTCGCTGAAGTAACTTCTAATTTATTTTCTATTTTAAACCGAGTTCCGCGTAAACATAATTAAACTTCTACCTTTGAAGTATTTAAATCCATCTGCATAATTAGACAACCTGGAATCTATTTACTTGAGTTTAATTTTCGTGAGACCGAAGAGTCTCTTGTAGTTTCCAATACCTACGACATCCTAACTGGTCTTAATGTGTCGTCAGAACTATGTGTGTCACTGTTGGGTGTATTAATTTATTTATTTACTGTACATACAGAAAGGTAAAATAATAAACATGTTTATACTTATAGCAGAAAAAAACATACAGACGAATTCAGAATCTCCTTATTTTTTCGAAATCGGTTAAAAGTAATATTAATTAGTGTTTGCTAATGATATGTCAATTAAAACAAAATATGTGAAGTTTGTATATACTGCTGTGATACTGCTTAATTGTTTTAAATATTAAAGACAAAAAGGTTATGTCGTGGTAAGCTTGAGGACGTCACTGGAAACAAACAAAGGTATTCAATCCAGTTTCAGTGCGTCGCCGTCTGTCGCCGTATTGGTCAAACTATCTGTCTGTTAGGTAAGCAAATCCAGAATAATCCGTTTCGTTAATTAAATCCTCTCATTATTCATTACAGTTACATCAAAAGGTCTTTAGTGATTCCCAATTACCCGTGAGTAGAGAATGTTTGTAGCAAACCAATGCTTTCTTATCTCTTAAAGAATCTATTTCAGCTTGAGCTGTGACTTTTTTATTTATGCTGGGATTAAGCTTCGATCTTTTTCTTTTAAACAAGATTTCAAATCCAATTCCACTTATTATCTTCAGCAAAGCATAATAGCTTCAGACTTCTTGTTTAGTCTTTAGGGAACATCCACAAAAACATATCCAGGGTAGAATGTAGAGATTGACCACAAAATTTCACGAAATGCCTTTTCTAACCTTGCTTCGTATAGTAAACCATTCAATTGAAAATCAAATTAGGTATTTATGAAATCCGATTAATCAGTAGTTGTATATTTTCAAATTATGTTTGATGTTGAGTCACATGTAACCTGTAATTTCTAATAATATTATGCAGCCGATGCAAATTTTATTAAGTTTTCTTTTTATTTTTATATTCTTTCTTATTATTTTGGTATCAATTTCGCACTTATTTTGAACACTCCGGACTTGTATAACAGTTCTTACAAGAACTTAATATAATGTTAAGTTATTTTGAGTAATCACATTTGTTTCACAATAAAATTACAATTAGATTGAATTATCAGTTTAAAAATATAAAAACGTATCATGTTTAATCAAACTATTAGAGACGATCATTTAAATTAAAAGTAATAAACTCGAAACGCCAAGCATGAGTGCAAATACGGAACGAAATGACTGTACTCAATATACATAAGAACGTGAGGGCCTTTACGACCAATATATTCGACTAAGTACATTTATAAAATAAAAGTGCGAACAACAGAAGCATCATGTTCATTTATCGTCATGCATTCAACAGGTACACAGCTACGTCAGTATGAGACTACTAGCAAAGGTGAAATCGCGTTGATGACACGCACGGCGGCGGTGACGGCAAGGGCAGCTCGCGGCCAGCAAGCGGCGGCGCGCTGCAGCCGAGCGGCCCGGCCCGGATGGTCGTATTGAGGGTTTATGACGTCTCTACGTGGTGAATGGGAGCAATTAAAGAATTACTTACGCGGGGAACGTGGTCTGGATCGGAGTACAACACTTGTTGTAGTGTGTGAGGCCGCGTGGCCGGGCTGCGGCAGACTGTTGCTCCCGGGCCCGCTTCACTTGTTACGTGCCACCCGCCCGCCCTGCGCGCCCGTGACCGCCCTCCGCGCGCCTCCGCCATCCCCGCTTCGACAACCTCGCCCCGCATCCACCAATATCACGGCTCCTTCACTTTGCAGCATCCTTACCTCACCTCACCTCAGTCACCTACTCGTAAGTACCCACATCTATCTTTATAGCGCGACTCACAGGTGCATGTTCGCTACGCTATCGCCGCTCCCTATCTTTCCTCTCACTCCCTGAAACAACATTTTATTCATTCAAGAATTATTTCACTTTTTCGAACTAATGCATATGTAATAATTAAATAACTCTGCAAAGAATGTAAATATTATTATGCCCAAAACTATATAAACTTTGAAATTCTGTTATAAATCCAGAGACATACCTACAACAAATATTATTTTTAGATGCGCCTTATTTTTAATAGTACACGTTTTTCTTATAAACTATACCTTCAATCAGTAGTGGGCACGCCCAGCTTACTTATTTAACACAGAGTGAAGATGAGGCACAACCCTTCCAATATGCGAAAAAGAAAACGATTTATTTAGAGAATTCGAATAAGTCGAGCTCATACACAATACCTTTCGATCAATGATAAAAAAATATTTTAAGAAATATATTTCACAGAATGGAGGTTACATTACAATACGATCGCTTTCATACAAGGCAATGGAAATAATAACTAGTGAATATAAAAAAAATAAAATGAAAACGAAGAAAACTATACCTATCTACCATATTAATCTTCGTTTGTTTTTTTAGTTTGTTTTTTTAGTATGTAAAGTTGTTATTTTAGTATAGAATTGGTATTCAGTAAAATAACCTACTATTGAATATTATTCAGTGTATTTTATAACATATAGGAATACGAAATAAATATAAATAACTATAACTTTGTCAATACTTAATAACTATAACTTTGTCACGACTCACGTCTCAACAACCCCGTATAATATTTTACGTGAATACCTGTGCCCTGGCACTCGATTATCTCGGTCATTTGTTTATGTATCAACCATGAATCAACCCATGTAGATACTACAGAAAACGAACCTCTTCTATAATCAAGAGTATGATTGAGAGAGGTTAGGCCATATAGTCCACCCCGCTGGCTTAGTGCGGGTTTGTACAGACTTTACATACCATTGTTTTTTTACAAATTGCTTTAGTATAAATTTTTCCTCACGTCGCGACGGTTTCCTTCGCCTTTATAATGCGTGGTGATTGACTATCAATACACATATGAATCCGAAAAGTCATAGGTGTGCCCTGGGATTCAAACCTGGGAGCACCGTGAACTTTTTGGCAGCCACATCTGGTCCGTTAGCAACAGGTCATCACGCACTTTATCCCGCGGAAAATTGAATTTAAATCAAAGCAGTGCTTATCAATCACTCTCTTCCGCATCGCACGGCTTCAGCGTCCTCGAGTATATCGGTTGGTTGTCATCTTTCTTAACTACGCAAAGACCATTTATTGAAAGCCTCCGTAGTGCAGGCGAGTAAACGCCGCCAGTGAAACTAGAGGCCGCGGGTTCGATCCTCGCACCGAGAGACATTTTTGTACGGTCCACGAATATTTCTTTCGGGTCTGGGAGTAAGTGAGACCGAAAAATATCTGGTAGTTCTTGATACCCATGGCACAAGACTCGTTCTTAGTGTGGGGTCTGGACTATTTTTGTGACTGTTGGGTGTATTTATTTATTATTTAAAACGAGAGGTCGCGGGTTCGATCCCAGCACCGGGAGAAATGTTTGTGCGGTCCACAAATATTTCTTTCGGGTCTGGGGTTTTGTGAGACCGAAAAGGCTCTCGTAGTTCCTGCTACCCACAACACAAGACTTGATCTTAGTGTGCGATCAGTACTATGTGACTGGTGGGTGCTATTAATTATTTAAATCCTACGTTCGACACTGTACCGCATGATATGAACGCACCCTGAAATTATTTGCCTCTTTATACGGAATTTTAAACTCCTGAAGCAACAATCATATACTATTTTGAGTGAGAAACAAAAAAGATGAATAAGTAAAAAATCAAAGAGGAATTCACAAAAAAGTATTATATAATAGCTATTAAAGAATAGGTCTGATATCGTAATAATCGTTTTTTACCATTTTTATACGGAGATAAGCCTATGTTATCGAACAAAGCGTAGGTATTGTGTTCTTATAAGCAATTATATCCGTGAGTGCTTCCACACCATAGACAATTATCAGTTTTTTTTTTACTTAGATACTTTTACTTTGATAATAATAATTATAGAATAATATCGATATATACCATCACATGACTCGAAATTTAAAAACCTTTTATTTAACTAGCCATTTGTGGTATTTAATTTAGTGGATCGCGTAGTTATAATATAGACATATGGAAGTGAACAATTGAAAAAGCTACGCACAATTTTTCCCTACAAATAAAAACATAATTTGATCCTTAGAAAAGTTTCCCCCATAGCCCAAAGGATTCGTAAGTTAATGTGATTGTAGATAGTGCACATAGTACGGAGAACTGGTGCCTAATGGAACCAAATGTTAGTCAGGGCAACATTCTGGTTAGCACAACATCAGACTTCCACCCGCAAAGGGGATAGACAACCCAGTAGTTATTGCAGGCTAGAAACAGCTTCCTACCATTGAAATAAAACTATTATTTACGGATTTTATCCACAGATTGGGTTTTTTTACGCCTCGTTTCGATTACTTTACAGCTTTCGTGGTCACGGGGCGACTTCATATCTTCCTAGTGTAAAAAATCCTGGGGAAAGCCTATTTTCAGCTGTATACTTCCTGTGATTGAAAACTACGAAAAATATAAATTTACCTTTAATTTTACCCTTCTTACAATATTTGAGTGTCACTTACTGGCTAAAAATACACATACGTTTCTCCTTGTAGCTGTATATATATGATCAAAATTAGAAAATTCTTTCACACAATTTTTAACGAAATAATGGTTAATACTACAAAAATATCTAGCTCACGTCATTATCAATCAATTCAAATGTAAATATGAAATGTACCATGTTAGCTTTAGTTTCAGAACTTTCAACATTGAAGGAATATAAATCGATCGGTAAATGGTAAGGAGACATCAATCGTGCGTGGTGGCGAGGGCAGATTTGCGATAATCCACACAATTAACCGACGGGCACGTCGCCTGCCCTCCGCTCCCGGGCAGAACGTATCACATCGTAGATTAAAATGTAATCACGCTCAGGTCCTCCGACCTTCCGTATCTTACCTGAGTCTAGGTCACAATCATTATGTTGCGGCCTCCTTTTGTTGTTCGTTTCTTAGACAAAAAGTAATAACCTTCTGCCGTAATGATTCATGAAGTAGACACGATTGAATAAATGGTATTAGTGTATTTTTTAATATTCTGTACAGATATTTGTAATTTTGTTAGATAACCACCACGTAATACTTGTAATAAGGATTGAGAACAGAACCTATTCTTTTAAATAACTTGATAATTAAGTAGATCTCTACAATTAATGTAGAGTTCGACCATTGAGTTCGACAAACTATTTTACATTGGATATTTTGGTATCTACCTATTTGGAAAATTATTTAGTATATCTTGATAATTATAAGCAACCCGCAAAATGATTACCTGCTATTGACTACCTACCAAAAATTATATGAACGAAATATAGCTACACAATTCGTTAATGCTACGCAGCTACCATTGTGACCTTAGCCCACAAATAAAAACTTAGTAAAAAATGGCATTGTAAACGTTTCCACAGTTGATAAACAATAAAATCCTTCAGTACTAATAAACGCCACATTCTTTTAAAAATAAAAAACCAAATGTAAACAAAAATACTTTGCGAGCACAAATAAGAGCTTCTTAAGTGAAATATAAAACAATTTGTAGGAGACAATGGCACAGTGCCGCATATCCTGAGGCTAAAGCGCCCTCTGGGGTCTCGTTCGACCTTTGTCTCCGCCGCCAAGCCCTTTCATTTAACGATCGACATGCAAACAAAATTGTTTCATAAACATAAATGTATATACAATAAACTATCAATAAATCTATTGCGTTACAAAAAGATTTTACTGAGCTTTTCCAAAGATTACCTATATGTAATCTTTTTGAATGTATGTAGAAAACTACATTATCATATTATGCCAGTGTAGTTGCCGAAAATAATGCATTTTTTTATTTATTTATTTTAGATGGTAGAGCCACGCTGTTGTCAGCCATGACCCAGCATGAATGGGCAGGTTCGTCCGGGGTGGTCTGTCTCACAGGAATCCGACGTAAAGTGACAACTATCCCGTCGCCTTTCGTTCGATGAATGAGTTTGCCGGATTCCCCATATAGGAACTTAGGAAGACAGAGAAAAGGGGCTCTTGCAATCCTTTTTACTTCTGGTTCAACTCCCGATTTGATGAGCCGGCGACACATCCAATAACCAATCGTTGTGGATGTTCATGGGCGGCGGTGAACACTTACCATCAGATGACCTGTTTGCTAGTTTAATAAATATAAAAAGATGTTTTTAAAATTGTATTAAAATTAAATTAGACTATTTGCATGAAAAAAAAATTAACTCTATAATTATTCATTTTTGTTTGCGTTTGCGTTGTTGTGTGCTCGAAGGGAGGCCACGTAGCGGAAAGCGCAGCGTAGGACGTCCACCCACAAGGTGGTCAGACGACCTGGTAAAGGTCGCGGGACGTCGCTGGATGCAGGCTGCCTCCAACAGGTCTCTGTGGAAATCATTGGGGGAGGCCTATGTTCAGCAGTAGACTTTCTTTGGCTGATGGATGGATGATGGATGGATGTGAAGACAACATAATGTACCTATATTTTCGACTAAGGGCCGTCCCGGCTTCCCCAGCCTTTTTGAATTTTTGAGTCCAACCCACATCAGAAACATATTACTTACATATATTCAATTAACTTTATTTATTTATATTTATAACTCAATGTGACTGCCTTGCTCTGTACTTCTTTTCCCGTCCCCATTATATCCCACCGTGTTCCGTATTACTCAGACCATGAATCAAGGCATGTAATCCTGGTCCCTCCTAAAGGCACCATCCCATACAATGGAGTTTAAAAAAGGAACAAAAATATTTGAATTTCTTGCTTATTCGGGCATATATACAGTCAATTTTTTCTTCTTTTTACTGATAAAAACTAGTCCATGCGTTAATCTATGGTGTCGGACACTTACTTACATACCAAAGAACATTGGTAAAATCATTGTTATGCAATTCTTAAGCGTCTATAAATTTAATTTATAAAAATATTAATAATTAATTTTCTCAGTAATATTGGTGCCTAGTTTACGGCAAAACTAAGCCTGAATTACAAAAACACAGTGTTCGTACAACTCTATTGATATTTGCTTTATTTTTATTGGAGAGGCGTTATGTCATTCCAATGTTGCCATTTTTAAAATATAAGCTTGACTGGCTTTCTTTCATTATCTTTCTCAGATAATGAATATAAAAAATAGCGCAGATAACTAAGAACAGCAAAATAATCACTGATTAATGAATTAAGTAATAACAATTTACTTCTGTCGCCCAAAAGCGCTATTGTGCAACTAATAATACCTATATATAGTTGTCCTTTCTTTACCGTTTACTTCATTGGACATTATATTACTATTACATTTGTAAAATAAATAAGTAATCGATGTTTAAATTGCGTGAAAAATATTTTTTTTCATTTTTATTTGCCTTACGCCAATATAAATGGAACAAAATAAAATTAACTACCTACAGAGTTTGACAAGATAAAGAAAATCTGTAAACCTTTAAAGTGGAATATCTTTGTTCCCAGGCTTGCTACAATAGTAAACCTTAAGAAATAATTGTTAAGAAATTCAAAATCTATATTTTAAAATATTTTTCATCTCAATACACTTAAAAAAAATTACAACAAAAAAATGTATGGAGGATTATCATTGTTCTTTAATCGAAATCTATTTAGCTGTTTCTGAGATTAGATTTTCATAGTATTTTTCTCATATCTTCCATATAGAAACAGTTAGATAAAATATAACCTTAAAAATCAAATCAAATCAGTAGGTATTAGACCTACTTCATTTATTTTCAAGATACTTCTACAATTACTTTTCAACAGCATTTATGACGTGTTTACTCGCGAACGGAATACAAATACGTAAGCAGTGCCAGGTAGATTTAGTCGTTGTTACTCAAGTGGCTTTTCTCTCCGTTCAAGTGAGGTAGCAAGAGCCATTCGTTTAAGTGCCACTGCTTTAATCGTAGTGGATGCAGTGAATGAGTGTAATAATAACCTTCGGAACCCATTTGAACATTGCATTTTTTTTTGCATTTAGAACTAGTCAAAGTAAAAAGTGGTCAAAAATGATTATTTCGTATCCTCTTTTTATAGTCATAATCACTTTTATAACCATCAGTGATCAGATCACATACGATCAGTGTTTTCATGAGACAGGTGTAGCAGATTCCAGGAGCTCTGTGCCCGAGACCCGAGACCAACTATTAGTGTATAAAAGATATGCGTCCTATGACCCGGTCTGAACTCACCCTTATCTCATTGTTATTGGAAAAGTTTTCCTCTGTTGGAATATACCGCAATAAGCGCTTAACTGGTCACGCTGTTTATCTAACTAGATAATTTATTAGCATTAATCTTATGTTGAATTATTGTTGTTCACTGGACTAATGCAGTTGTTTTCAAAGTTTGCATATATCCATTTAAAATGCTGTTTTCACTGTTTTAGCAGATAAATGTTTTTCAATAGCAAAGTTTTACTGCAATTACTAACGAACAGCCTCGAAACATGAACAATAGTAAATTGCCCAATTAATTATTTATAAATCCTTCAGTATTTAAGCAACAAAAAATAACTACTTAATGACTGATTATTTTTCTGTGAATTTTCAGTCCTTCACTGCAACATTGTCAATCGTCTGGGTTTGAAATAAAACGAAATTGTCCGCCGTCGCATCCTGTATATTGTATGAAATAACAACAAATTGTGGGATTATAAAAATAATTTCATTAAATACACATATGTTAAAATATTTTCAAACAGTTGATAATTTGTCTACATCATATATGGTATACATAAAATGTTATGTTTATTATTTCATAACAATGAATGCGACCTATCCTCTAAATGAATGATAAAATGAATGAATGAATAATAATGGCGCCGTCTTTGATGTTATTTGTATCCCCCTCGGCGGAAGAAATCACACATGCTGCTCGATGTAATATCCGATCTGCTCGTCGGTGATACAAATTATATAGCTGATTTAATTATTAGCTTAGATAAAGTATAAATCATCAAATTAATTCTATAGAATTCCTCTTAACTTCTCAAGAACGTTGTTCAATAGCGTGCTGCGTCGTCACGCCGTGCAGATTGTATTCTATCGCTGGAGGCGCCGGAGCTGACAGCTTATTTGATGAGGCCCTTAGCCTTGAACAGGTCGCGCATGAGACCCTTCAGGTAGCGGATTTCGCGCTGCAGGTCGGAGCACTTGTCGCCGAGCTCCGAGTGGCGCTGGCGCAGGTTCTGCTCCTCGCCGAGCAGCACCTCGATCTCCGCTTTCTTCTTCTGGCGGTAGCGGGTGGCCGCGTTCTTGTTCTGCTCCTTCTTGCGCGAGCGGCGGTCGTCCACGGAGCGCGAGTAAGGCTTGGGGCGGCCGGGCGCCGACCACTCCTCGTCGGTGGAGCAGGAGCGCGGCGACGAGGGCGGCGACGAGCGCGGCGACGCGCTGCACACGGAGCGGCGCGGGGACGCGAGCGGCGCGCGCCCGTGCACCAGCTCCTCCACGTCGAGCGAGCACTCGTAGGGCGCGGCGTCGGCGGCGGGCCACGCGTCGGCCGCGGGCACGAGCTGCAGCGCGGGTGGAGCGGGCGGCGCGGGGGCGTGTGCGGGGGGCGCGGCGGGGGCGCACTGCGCGTGCTGCGCGTAGCTCTGCAGCAGCTGGGTGGCGGGCCCGGGCGGGCTCTGCGGCGGCGTGAGGTGCGTGAGCTCCACCACTCCGTACACGGTCTCGAACTCGCGCAGGAGCTCCTCGGTGGGCTGAGGAGCGTTATATGAGATGAGTGGCGACGCGACGAACGCGGCCGGCTCCACGCGCTCCGGTACTTGCGAGATGTTTTCGAAGATTGGGAGGTCCACTTTCTCCTCCAGCCAGTTGGAGAAAATATTCTCTGCAACGGAAATATTACACGGTTATTTATCGATTCTAAAAAGTCGATGTCGGTAGGTATTTGACGTAATTAAAATCCTGTTGAGACTTAAAAACGAAATATCGGCGAAAGACAGGTAGGATATCATTATGAACGTTGTGCTTTGCAATTATGTGACACAAGCGAGTGACAGTAGGCACTCCTCCCTGAGCTAAATAAACAGTGTCATGTTGCACGCAGAGCGGCGCTCGCGCAACGCGACCTATTGTTCCAATATCTATTTGCATTTGCCTCTTATCAAGTGTTACTCAGAATGACAGACTCCGATTATTTTAAGATTCAATGTATTAAACTAATGACGATTCTTTGTAGACCTAGCAAAGTAAACAAATAACATGAACAATGAAATGTTAATTCTCCAAGAGCAGATATGAATACTAAAATAGGTCAATCAACTTGTGGAAACCTGTTCTAAGTTTATTTATACCATATAATGCATACTATGTGGAACCAAATTTTTTTTTTGCTTAAAACGCGAAGGGTTCCCTAATCCATTGTGAGGACTTAAGATAAATAATCCTCAGCACCAAAAGGAATAATCCGGCACATCGCTAGTGTAAGTGGTAACGCAGACAAAGACTTTTTTTAAATGGTTTAATGACAACTAGCTGTCACGTATGGCTGTCGGTTGCAGCTCCCTGACCCTACAGATAAACCTCCACAATCTAAGTTCGGTGCCACCGCGCCCTCGATAGCAAATCAACAGATAAACGCCATTTAACTACTGTGAGATTCATCTTCAGAGCAAATAACATAACCTACCCGAGTCAATGACTTTGAGCACGTCCAAATTATTCCATACAAAAAAAATCTTATACGACACACGCTATCTTAAGTTTTCATACCACAGAATCTCACGATATATTTTATTGCGCTTTGTTGAAGGTTAATGGATATATATTATTTTGTAATCTGTGCTATATGAATATTTATTATGCTTAATGTTTCTGTTCCGCGTGCTGGTGGAGTAAGTTTCCACTGACGCCATGTTGCAATGTTTGTTATACATAATATATGAACACGTGTTTTCTAAGACTTGTTTGCAAACAAATTATGTTCAACATTTTAAATATATTCAAATGGAATTTATATTACTAGATTCTAATTTCTAATGCATGACCATAAAATATTAACGGTATTTTAATACATATAAACAAAAAAATAGCACGAACAGTGTTAAAACATTGGCTTTGGGTGTAAATACATTATAACAAACATATTTGCATCGGAAGCTAAAAATAAATTGTCATTAAGATATTGGTTATTTTAATGCGAGTATTGAAAAATATTGCATCTAAGATAATGCTAGAAATTAAAACTACTATTAAAATTTCAAATTAATTACCGAACTAAGCAATAATGAAGGTAAAAGAAGTCAAGGTGACGAAAGTAAAAATATTTGTCACGCATACAGTACGTGCTCCGATAACTAGGTATTTATGCTCCGTTCGAAAATACACTGGTAGGTCATTATTATCTGTATCAATATGTAGAAAAGGAAACAAGTGGCCAATAAGTCGCTTTAATTATTGGGCGAGCAGCGAGCGAGGCCGACTTGTGCTCCGACCAGTTTGTGAACATAGCGGTACAAGACACGAGCGACCGATACCATTTGGACAACATACCAAACAAACATCTAATGACATCGCCATCCTATGTTGACCTACGCCTCTTATCTTTTTAGGATATTCATAAAGACTTTCCATTTTATAATAGTGCTGTACCACGATTCTAGTTCAAAATATGAATAACAAGAGTGGTATGCTCGCTACCAGCTTATGAATTATACCGCGAGAAAGTCAGGCTCCGCTGCGACACATTATTGCTCGCAACGACGCGAATTCCATCCACGAAGCGAATACGATAAACGATAATGCACCGCGCGCTCCACTTTATTAATTCTGCTTACCATTAAGAATGTAATATGCATATTTAACATACTTGATTGTTATTCTAAAACGTAGATACAATTATTTACTCATTTACAAAAAGTTTATAGCGTTGCTTGTATTACATGACGTGATATTAGTTCTACCAACAATACAGAGATAATAATATGCCGATACAAATAAATTAGTTGCGCAGTTCAAGTGGCGTTTTAAATGAAACGAATCGTCAATGAACCCGATAGCCAATTGAAACGATAGCCATGGGACTCATGACGTGTTGAGAAAGCGAATTGTGTTTTATTGTCGAGGCGGCAGTGCACGAGCTTACCAAATGTTATAGCCAAAGCAAAACAACAATATTTAGACCTTGAGATCGCCTTTCCGCCACAGTGCCTTTCAATGCACTAAACCAAACAATGCCTACTGATCCAGTGGTAGAGTACTTAATACAACCAAACAACACGTACCGAGATACATATCTGCCAGTGCCATCACGAAGTCCAATGTCTAGAAACAGCACGTATACGACAGTCTTTCAATACTCTTACAGCTACGATATAGTTCTTAATATAACTTTGATACGATTACAAAGGCAGTGGTATTCTAAAAACTGGAATCTCCGTGGTCAGAGCGATGGTCGTCGTAATATTCAGGGTGAGTGTGGCCCGGGGAGCCTAACGTCTCTTGACGAGTTTCTGTGAGTTGAAGACAATCTCTTTGTTCCAGATGCAACGATAGTGGCACTTCATTCTAACGGCGTCCAGGTGACGCATCGACGGCGGCAGACATAGGTTGCGAGGAGAGCGCGAACGCTCGTAACGTTCTTTGCGAATCGAATTTATTGTCACGGGTTATGCAGCAGTAACGATTACCAGCAGACGCGACGCGACGCAGATAGTTACTGAGTATGAAGTCGCGCACGCGCCGCCGACCGCCGCCGCGCCCCACCACCGCGCCGCCCCAACACAACTCCGACAATTACATACTAATGCACCGACTCTACTGCAACAATCACTTGGCCAACATGGCACCGTACAACCATGGTGATAACTTTATCACGTCCGCGATCACATTACATACTTCAACCCGTGTAGGCTGTGCATACACATGTTTTTCCCCCTTTACATTCATTATTTTCCCTGTGCATGTTTTCCTTAAAAAGAATTATATAAGTCCCAAGAAATTGAAGCGATTGACATGACCTTACAAGACTTTAGGTGTACTACGTTTAAAGACAAACAATACTAATTAAATGTTTATTAAGCTATTTATAATCTAATTTACGACACATTTTCCTCATCTTTAAAAAATATTTTTGCCTTTATAATCAATTAGCCATTTTGTAAAATAATATATTTAACATTTATTCCTACCAAATAGACACAAAAACAATTTTTTATTTAATTCTGCATAATTGTGTTTTCGGATTCCATGATTTTAGTGGGTACATCATGAGACGTATTTAATTAAAAAATATGTACTAGTTATCTGATACAAGCTTCTGCAGTGGGTTGTTTATGTTACTTTTAATAAGTCAGTAGAAAATGTGTATTATAAAACAATAACTACTTAAAACGCTAACATATGCAATGTATAAAATAAACGCACGCAACTCGCCAACTAATGCTGATGACGTGCATAAATATTATATTACAAAATGCAGCCTTTAAAAAAACCAAACTTTTTGTTACCATAAGCATATATTTTTAAAAAAGGTGAACTTTGTTTTATACAACTTTTAGCAGATACAAAAAATATAGGTGAACGGAGACCGTCTAACGCCCCGACTTTTGCATAAGCACCTTGGAAGAACCTTTCAGAACTTGGCGACTTCGTAGGCCGAGCACCTTGAGCCTTGAAGTTGGGCTTCAGATGAATGAGACAAAGACAAAGTTAGTGACTAAAAGAATGACACCTGCAATGGCAGTACACGGGCAAACAAAACACTACGTCGACGAGTACGTTAACGTGAGCCGGATAATTTCTTTCAGGAATAGACAAGACTGGGAAGTTTCTCGAGGAGTCGAACATTCATCCTTAAAATAAAATTTAGATGATCTTTCGCTCTCTCTCAAACTCAACCATTTACTACTCTTATATAGTATACAAAGATAATTTGTGGTCTTACAACAAATATTTCAATAAATAACATTAAAATCATTGATAGCCTTCACGGCGCAGTAGGCAAGAAGTCTTTACAACTGTATACTGAATAGTGGGCAACCACGGCTTCGATTGCCGATCAAAGACAAATGCTTCACAGTCCACAGACATTTACTTCAAGACTAAATATTAACTGGTGGTAGATGTCTCATGTGAAAAGCCGCCTGGATAGGAACCACGCAATGTCTATTTCTCCCGCCAAACAGCAATATAAAGGAGCTGTTGTCTTTTGGTTAGAAGGACATTGTAGCCAGAGTAACTAATGGACATATTGAGACATAACATCTTTAATGTCTCAGGATGGCGATCGCAGTGCAATGCCAAGTATCTGTATCAGCCCATATACGTCCCACTGCAGGGCACGGGCCTACTCTACAATCGAGAATACGATTGAGAGTGGTTAGGCCATATAGTCCACCACGCTGGCCTAGTGCGGGTTGGCAGACTTACATACCATAGAAATTCTTATGAATCGCTATGGTATGCAGGTTTCCTCACGATGTTTTCCTTCACCGTTTTAGTGCGTGGTGATTGACTATCAATACACACATGACTCCGAAAAGTCAGAGGTGTGCCCTGGGATTCGAACCCGCGACCACCGTGAACATGTTGGCAGCCGCGTCTAGTCCGTTTACCAACAGGCCACCACGCACTTCAGTCTGTCTACTGTCCTTGAGGTGTCGTATCGCTTACCATCATTACCAATGAAGACTCCGAGGATATAGAGATCTGTCGTGGGGTTCGGCAGGGATGCATTATGTCTCCACTTCTATTTAATTTGTACTCGGAAGCCGTGATGTCTGAAGCTCTTGAAGACCTTGAAGCTGGAGTAAAAATCAATGGTACCATCATTAACAACTTGCGTTACGCAGACGATACTGTTCTCGTTGCTTCCTCAGAAAGCGATTTGCAAGCCATTGTAAATAAAGTCAACGAGAGCAGCCAAAAAGCCGGTCTGTCGATGAACATCAGCAAGACAAAACTGATGGTAGTCTCCAGAAATCCAGGAATAAATCCTAACATATCGATAGGTGGAAAACAACTAGAGCGAGTACGACAATACAAGTATCTCGGTGCTTGGGTAAATGAAGCATGGGATTCCAACCAGGAAATTAAGACCCGTATAGAACTTGCCCGAGCCTCTTTTAACAAAATGAGAAAAGTGCTGTGTTGTCGTAAATTGAACATAAAGCTCAGAGTAAGGATACTTCTCTGCTACATCTGGCCTGTCGTCATGTATGGCTGCGAAGCATGGACCTTGAAAGACGATACTACAAGGCGCCTAGAGGCATTCGAAATGTGGTGTTACCGTCGCATGTTGCGCATCAGTTGGATGCAGAAAGTAAAGAACGATACCGTGCTCCAGCGTGTCAGTATGCCCCGGAAAATGATGCTAACCATCAAAAAACGCAAGACAGAATATCTCGGCCACGTGCTTAGGCACGATAGATATAAGCTACTCCAATTAATTATTATGGGCAAAGTGGAAGGCAAGAGACGCGCTGGACGAAGGAAAAAATCGTGGCTTCGAAACGTCCGGGAATGGACCGGTATCAACACCGTTGAACAACTATTCCACCTGGCTAAGGACAGGGAAAAATACAAGAAGCTGACGGCCAACCTTCAGCACTGAAGAGGCACTCGAAGAAGAAGAAGAAGAAGAATCGCTTACCATCGGGCGAATGATATGGTAGTCTCGCCATTCATTGAAGAAAAAAAATATATATTAAAGATCGTTGGGTGTAATTATTTTAATTAATTAATCGTATTTAAAAACGCATTCCTAACCTTTATAATCACAATCAAATCAATTGCTATAATTATATTCAAATATATTCATAATATCATGTTATATATTGACCCATATGATATGACAAGCGATAACAGGGCACGAGAAACTTCTATGGTTAATAGTGATGTTGGAGTTTCAATACCACGCTGTCAAAGTCCTTGTTGCCTTCACATGCCTCCAAATTCTCGTGTAGAAAGTCTCAAGTAATACGGTTTCCTTCGCTGGTAAACTCAGCGATAATTAATTTAGAAAACACACGTAACTTGAACGTAATACGTAAGTAGGAAAAAAAATATTGTGCCTAAGAATGAGACCTCGGACTTATCACTTCGGTCCGATTCTAGCTTGGCTTCCGCTGGTTTCAAATACGTTACAATTAGCGCCCATAATAAAAACAATACACATTTGACTAAATTTGTACTCCATCATCACATATCTTTTTAAGAAATGATAGAGCCTTGCAGGTCGTTAAAAGCTACAGTAAGAATGGGTCGGATCACTGAATGGTGTCACTTTCTCGCAGAAAATCTATAAAATAACAACTTTGGCTAGATGATATTCAAAACATGTATTTGTGTACACGTGTGGTTTCCAGTCTTTAAACAGCTTCACACATACTACACCTGAAATTAAATAAATAGCAAATACACTTCACACAATAATATTGCTATTAATCATAATCAGATGAAAATTCAGTTGAACGCCGGAACTGTGGTGTACGATAAATATAAAATATATTTGTAAATCTTACACATTCGTTTTTTATTTAAGGGCATCGAACCCGCAGCTTTCAATTCCACTTCCACGTCATTTGATCTCACTCTCCGCGCCATAAGAGCTATGAATACTTCTTTGAAAAGCGGTTTTACGGGTAATGCGAATCCTAGTAAAATCTAATCACAATTCTAGATTATGGCAAACATTTTGTATTACAAGTTACATTATAACTATGAATAATTTCACAAATATTGACCGCGACAATCAAATAATATTCTGATTGCCATTCAACAAATTAATCGCCTTTTATTCGTGCTTTGTAAAGAACCTTCAAGAACATTAGCACAGAATATTTTAAACAGGAAATGAGTTAGTAACGGATGTGTATTCATGTTTAATTATTATTCAATTTCATGGAAAGAAACTCAGATATTTCCACCAGAATATAAAATATACACCCGTATTAACCCCACGCGTTGGAGAACGGAGTCTAACCATTCTCCAGAAATAGGTACTTTACGTCATTAAAACATTCTGCAGCAAACATAAGTTATGTTGCACTGACGGTAAGTAGAATATATATAGTATATATACATTATACATTTCTTCTGGTGTTTTAAATGAATGATGCCACATGATGGAGGAGTAAGGACCTCTTTCCTCTGTTCTTATTTCCTGAAAGGTACGCACGTACGTACGGTAAGAAAGGTAAGCACAAAGCTTTTTATGCAAGTTAAAAGTAACAGTATGTGTTTTATATAATTTAATTTTAGCCGCTGATTAACTTGTAGGTACTTTGATTTTTCTGCAAATAATTATATTATGTAATTATAGTGATTTTCACGTGTTTCAAATTCTTTAACCAAGTAGAAACAAAATGAAAGCAATTTATTACATTCGCCAAAAGCGTAAATAAAATGAGACGTAATAATGTAATTAAATTTTAGTCAAAACTTCCTTCAAACTATTTAATTTAAAAAAATGTGTTTGTTTAAAAATAATTGTTAATTAATAATTACATTAATTAAGATAAAGCGCTATCGAATCACGCCGCCAAACAATGCCGTGCAGTGAATTGGGGTGTGGCGATGACAGTGGCAGATGTTCTCTTCAACCATGATACCTAATCTAAATTAAGTCAATATTATAATCTGCATTATCACATATCAAGCTTGTACAAAACGTTAACAAATACCGCTCATTATTTGTACAATTACGAAGCGGAACTTTTTTAGATAAAGGACGATAGCCATCGTCTTTTCCGGTCTTTTCCGTTCACATTGATTTCGTAGGCGAGATGATGTAACTGTGATTGAACATGAACAACACGTGTTGCAATACGATTTGTATTAATTTATAGTTCTGCAGGCTTGAAACAAAACTAGGTCAAATGTTACATGACGAAAAACCGGAATAAGTAATTGGCTGTATACATGTATGCACAGTGCACGTGTATAATTGATATCTCGCACTGAAAATTTGCAATTAAATTACATGTTTTTTATGGCAAGGAATGGCGAGACGAGCATGCCGTTCGCCGGATGGTAAGCGATAGGACCGCTCACGAACAGTAGTACATACATAAACTCACGCCTTGTTCCCAGAAGGGGTAGGCAGAGGTGCCAGGGCACCCACATTACGCCTTGCATGTTCCGTCCCACAATGTGATAGGTGGCGAGCCTATCGCCATATCGGGCACAAATTCCTGACTCTGGGCTGATACTGAATAGAAAAATCCAATATCACTTTGCCCAACCCGGGATTCGAACCCGAGACCTCAGCTTTATAACCGTACCGTAGTACAACTACGCCACCGAGGCAGTCATCATGAACAGTAGTAAAACCAAACAACACCTTGAATTACAGAGCAATGCTTGGCATTCCACTGCGCTCGCCATCCTGAGACATAAGATGTAAAGTCTCAATATGTCCAGTAGTTACTTTGGCTACAACGTCCTTCAATCCGAAACACAATAATGCATTTAAACTGCTGTTTGGCGAGAGAAACAGACATTGCGGTAGTACCCACCCAAACGGCCTCTTACATATGAGGGACCTACACTCGTAAAATGGACAAACATACATAAATTGGATAAAAGACACAAATTAATTTATGAATTAAAGTTCCAGAGAGCTACCATGTAATCTTAAAGAAAATATTGGCTAAAACCTAGGGTAGTATTTCCGATGCAACTTTAGTAATCAAATAACTTAGAGCAACTTGAATAATTATCTTTCGGCGCAAAAAAAAAAGAATTATAAACCCAGACTGCAGCCGAAAACGAAGTCGGTTGGTACTTTTAATGGCCACAGATACGACAGATACGATTTTCGGTTAGTAATAACTAATATTATAGTTTTTCCTAAAATAATAATTTAAGCTCTTGGGTACCACAGAGTCAGATAAAAGAGTGTACGTTATCATTTTAGGAAGATCTATGAATTTTCCAACCAAATACGAAAGGATTCTTTTTTAATCGTAACTTGTGTATGCAATTTTTTTTGCATTGTGTCTGAATTCACTAAAGCTACCACCTGGCATCTTCAGTCGCAGTCTAGATATTAATATTCCAGCCGGACATGTTGGCGACCTGTGACAGACTCAGCAAATATTAGATACGATAATAATTTACGTAGACAACTTTAAATAATTAGCATGAAAAACGTAATATGAATATTTTGAAGTAATCCTTAAAGAAAGAATGTTAATTTTATATAGTACCGATAATATACGGACGCGGTAAGAGAGGGGTGTCAGACTTTTAATTATGTAATAATAGTGATTACGATAACGAAAAGAACCAATCCAATTCTTTGAGATTGATTCACGCCCTCAAATTATGTAACTTACGTGCGATATAAGAAGTTTTTATGAATGTTATATGTTACTTATCATAACAAGATCCGGTAGTAAATGAAACTAATTAATGTTACACAATCGAAGATATTGAATTTAATAATTGCGGAAAAAAATGTCCACGTAGACAGTCAATGGTAACTTTAGTATCACCTAAAATACACTAAAATATAGCATATGATAGATCCTCCATAAATAATAATTATATAAAAAATGCAACAATATTTTTGATTTAATGTTGAAATGATGTTTGCACATACAAGCAGCAAGTTTCGATACAGTCATAATATTTAATGCAAATAATCTCGGATAATGTAACAATGTATTAAAATTTCACACGTGGTCGCATTTAATACAATAAAAATGCAACTGATTCACATCTATACAGAGAAAATATACGAGTAAATCTATTATTGAGGAAGTTTGCATAATAAAACAAAAAATAATATTGTTAGAATTATTGTCTGTTTGTCTTTGCGTTTGCTTAGATTAGCTAATCTCAGAAATAAAGTAACGATTTTTGATTTAATTTGGTATATTGGAGTGGGGTTGGATAATACATAGGCTACTTTTTAGCCAGAAAAATGTAGTATTCCCGTGGGATAAGTAAGACATAAAAATAAATGTTTGACACTCAAGGGGATGGGATAAGACCTGAAAGCATTATATGCCTTGAGTAATTAGACAGAATAAGACGGGACGAATCAAAAAAAATAGTATACAGGACGGCAGGCACATTGAGTTTAAATATAAGAAAGACAATTACCAGACCGGACCTAAAAATTTAAAACCAACCGAAGAAAACTGTTCCTAGGAAAATGTGATACGTATTGTGAGTATCGAAAATGTAGTGAAAATTCTTAGCAAATTTCTTTCAAAAGATACTTTGAGTATTTATGCTAACTAGTGGTCGCCTAGTGGTCGAAATTCGACCAAATAAAGAAGAAAAAAAGTTTTTACCTGTATGATGATGTTGTTATTCTGATAATTCGTGCACATTTAAATATACGTATCTCTCAAAATCACTATTTATCCTGAAGTATAGGCAATTACTGAAATCGTAAACTACAATAATTGCTTAGAACCAGTAATAGCAAATTATATTTTTTTGTACCTGAATGTTATTGCAGATTGCTGCTACAGAACTTTCTTTATGCATATAATGGATGATAGCGCTCAGTATTTCACGTAGTATTCGTCAAATAAATCTTTTCTGTTTGATATTCAACAAAACCACAGTAAACAATTTTTTCTGAATGACATTCAACTACATATGTCTATAATAAAGCAAAGAAACAATTTGACCAAAGAGTATGTATACGTGTACAAATACTTGTGTATGCGTGTGTCAAATGCATGCTGGTTTATTTATTGATTTAATGTACTTTTTATGCATTATTATTAAAATCTTGTTTTATATTACATTTAATATTAGGCTTAATATTAATATTATTGCCTCATTTAAAATTAATATTCTCTTTTAATATTAATATTATTACCTCATTAGGCAAATAAAACCTTTTTTTTTATATGTCTATGTCAGAAGAACAAAATGAAAAAGAAAAGAAACAATTTGACACCAGAGTATGTATACTTGTGTATGGATGTGTGTGTGAAATGCATGGCAGTGTGTGTAATGTTTTATTTTTTTATTTAATGTACTTTATAAGCATTATTATTGAATAATATTAGCATTCTCCACTTCTCCTACACATAAACTATAAGTGTGCCAAATTTTATCCTCCTGCGTCCGCGCAATTTTCGTAAAAAGGGATCCAAAGTTTTTGCATCACGTATTAATATATAGATTTACTAAATCAAAGACTTTTTGCTGTAAATTATGAGACAATCTAGTCTAAATAGTCATTTTAGGATTTGAGACGTCTATTCATTTTATAATAGTTCAATTATCAATTAGAAAAACCACTCTACTTAGATACGCGTATTGCTTCAGCGCTATGGTTCTAGACCAACCTGATCTACGGGGTAAGTTAGTCGACATTATATTTGATAATTCCGTTCGTTGGCCCACATGTTAATCCGTAAACGAGTGCCGCTTGCATAGCTTAGTGCATTCAAACTATTAATTATATATTAACAGAAGAAGTATTCATGATTATTATATGACGAGCACTTCTTCAGATAATACTCGAACGCGATTAAATAATAAGTTGCTTTTAACAGCAAAATGCTTAAATGCATTTTGGATTCACATTTAGTAGATGACAATCAGATTTACTATCAAACGCATTTCTTGAACCTTGCTAAATTGCACATCAGTTTTGTGAATTATATAAATAAATATAAGTACCTGGTTTGCGTTGGTTCTCTAGCTGCTGCAGAAGATCGTTGGCCAGCTGCGCGCGGCTGGGCTTGAGGTCGGGCGGCGAGGGCGGGTACAGCGAGCTGCACACCTCCTCGCGCAGCGGAGACGAGTTGTACTCGACCTTCGGTGCAGCGCTTGGTAGGGTTTTGAGCAGATCTGCGAACATCACATTCATTTCAAACAAATATTCAATTAACATTGATGAAAGACAATTAATCAAACGTGATCACACCACACTATATATTTTCTCAAAAATGATTCCTTAATGTTGCGAAACACCAGTGCTAAGCTTCATGACAATTACAACGACAGTATTTTCTTGTATTCCATTAATATCGTGACGATAATAATTGTTAAAACGCTTAAATTATTCTTTATACACACAGAATACAAGTAACTTGGAAACTTGGAACTTTTGAAAATAGTCTTTCGTAAGTTATAGAATATTTAATTAAATAACACACTGTTATCCCGCAAGGAGATGGCTGAAACAATAACAGCATGTCAGTATAGAATAAAACTTTTGTTAAATGCTCACTTTGTAACAGAGAAAGCTGGAATTCTCTACACAGGTCGCACATTCCGTTATTTTTTAACAACACATTTTCACTAATATAATTTACAAAGGATTTATGATAAAATAATTATACAAAATTAAATTTTAATTAGCGCAATAAGCGATGTATCAAGAAGCTTCAAGGTAAGGAGCTTAGATAAGTAATGGACAAAATACAGCGAGAAGAGTAAAGTCGTCAATATATATACGAACGATATCTGTGGCATGATATTACGTCAAAGTAACGCCCAGATGTCGTGATGCTTTAAATCTTACGAGATAATGTCACCACAATTACTTCTGTTAAATAAAAACAATCTATATTTTGTTCATTATTATTCACTCTACACACATATTATTATTTAAAAGTTTGCTTGAGGAAAAAACCGCTCAGCATTTAACTGCCTAACATCGTCTGATATAGCAAAACGTTCTAGATGTTTCAACATAATTATGAACTGTCTATGCAACAGGTAAATGTGTTATTTGCGAGGAAGATTAGATTTGATTAAGAGATTGAGGAAGAAAACCAATGAGAAGACTAATTTTTCCGACTGAAAATCCAATGCATTGCTACGACATATTAACATAAAAAAATTATAATAATTTAGTACGTTGTAGGATTTTAGTGTCCAGGGGTGGATACTCTATGAAACGACACGAACAACGAAAGTTCAGACGCCGCGCCGTACTTAAAACTTCACTAATGTACCTAGATACTAAACAAAATGTTTGAATCCCCCATCGTACGTCGCAACCAGACTATGTTCGGAGAAAATGAAAAGTATAATAGAGAAAAGTATTGATTCTTAGAAATAGAAATCATATATCTTACTCCGAACGTCGAAAATCCGGACATTAAAGTCGTATCTTTCCATAGAGTAACCCCCTAGCGCTACTACCAGTGGGGAATGTTTAAAATTCCGTCTCAGAAAAACGTAAGCGTGTTTCGTTTCAGTGTCTTCCTGTGTACATACAGATAGTCAGAAGTACATAATTATGTCGGCTGCCGGAAAATAACCTTCACTTTGATACTCCGGCTGAACATCCCTGCAGTCACTGCGACGTGCCAATAAAACACAAAAATGTATTATTTGAAATTTGAAACAGCAAAGGGTAAGGGTACGCATTAGTTAGTAGATTGACACTCATGGCATTTTTTCACTCATCGCTATTTCCATCCACTAGTCCAACATCAACCTAGTTTTTTTATAAAATATCTTATTATTTTAATGGCATTTGTGTTTGAAGTCAAATTAATACAAAAAAACGATCATTGTCTAATACCCCTTTATACCATACATTTTATACCATACATTATGAATAATGGGTAAATATTCCAATCAAATGTGCAAGAGTACTTCAGTTAACTTCAGCCTTCATTTGGTCTTAGATGTAGTCTTTCTACGTTTTATTCTCATAAATATCAAAAATAAAACGTATACTACATTCTTTTTTAAAAACGAGTCTACTTGTTTGCCGAAAATTATTATATCTGATGTTTAGATGTGAAGTAACAAACAGACAGAGAAACGTTCACACTTAAGGCTTTATTCATAAACACTTATAAAAACATATATTTTAGTAATCGAATGTTTTGTCCCTTTCCAACGACTTTTGAATTCAGTGTGAGCGAAGAAGGCAAAATATTTGATAACTATAATAGGATTTAAAACTGTCTTTGAATAAAGTCGTTAGAATTCGTGTGGTCGATGATATCCAGGGCGTAAACAACTTTTAGCTAATAATGACTGTCTCATAACATGTGATATTATGTAATTAAATCAATAGATCTATTTAATACTATTATTTTATACTTTTTTATGTTTAGAAGTATCAAAACTGTTTTAAAATATTTTGATGCCCTACCGTGACAAATTATTAAATCTACTTTTGATTGTGTATTCATGGGAATATTTTAAATTGTATGTATCGACATTACAACCGAAAATAGAGGTAGTGAAGAATCAATTATTTTTAGGATAATTCTAGTGCCATAAAATAAAATCAAGCATAATTTTATGTTATTTGTCTAACACAGTTGCTTACTTTTAAACAGAAATAAGGCATGCATAAAGACACACCCCCCTAATGTCAATATATTCATAAAGCAAGTACGTGATGTGCAACATATAAATAATGACATAAAAACGCTTAAGAAAAAACGCTTAAGATTAATAAAATCAGTGTAGCAACATAGGTAATGTGCAGCATCCATATCTCGACAAACAAGATATTACAGAATTAATGTCAAAACATATTTTCATTGGATACAAGATAAATAGTGGAAAATAGCCAACGGCCGATATGCAATTGAAAACATGAACAGAGGCCAGCAACGCGACACAAATATGTTTTTAGAAGCTGCTTGGAGACGTCACTCATTATCACAAACACAGGCGCTTGGGGAGCGTGATTATCAAGACACACCCACGCACCCGGCATAGCAACGTTATTATTTTAACTATTATTACTTTTACTTGCGTCAAATATGTGTTTTATAATAGCTAATAAAACCTTATAACATAAGCTCAAAGACACACAAGTTGAAAAATATCAAACAACACATTGTTTTCAGTCTATTGTTCAAATATAGTCACAGGACGACTTCAGAACACCTACATTATTCCTTGTTGGATCAACAATGGCTCAAATATATGCATTGTTATGCGCAATAAACTTTATTGTGTTGTTGATTTAGATTTGATATCAAATACGTCAATCGCAAATCGGGAAGATGTACAATTTAATAATAATATATAAATAGTATAGTTACGACTAACTAATATAATAATAACTCTTTATTAATAGCCTTAGCCTTAAAAACATGTTGTTATAATATCAATAACAGTACGTCTTATTTTACTAATATTATGTATTATTGTCGATTATTCTTATTTTAGTAATATGTATAATATTACTGTTGATTCTAAAATTAATTTACATGTATGCATAATTGATCAACGCGTGATATAAAAAAATAACTATTTGTGTCAATATATTTTTTATCTCAATCATATGTATATGTTTCAAATTTAAATAATCGTCTTTTCATACATTTTCCTCCGCTTTTGTTTTAAAAAAAATACCTCGATAAATTTAATTGCAAAATAAATATGATCGTTTCTAATAAAATTATTATTATCATTATTCTTAATTGGTCTTTAATTATCTTTATATCAGCATTAGTATTAAAATAGAGGAGAACGTTCAGAAATCAGTGGGGCATAACATGCCAATTGAACCGATGACCTCCCCCACCTTATCTCCGTGCATGAGGTGAGTTCGTGGGGGATCCGCGCGACGCGACGGCGCAGCCAATGCATTTAGATTAGTTAGCTAGGTCAAGAGAATATCTCCACCGTATTATCAATGACAACAATAAAACGTCGATGGGATTTAATGTGATTAACGCAGATATACCTCACTAATCTTCTTTTTCGACTAGATATACTTTAATAAATATCACAAAAATATCGACCTCAATAAAAACACAAGCTAATATTTATTCTATGTTTACCAGTGGACTCCCAGTTGCTGATTGTAAAATTATAACGATAACATTTTTAAAACACACGATGCCTCTCTAGATAAAATATAGTTTAACACTAGCGGATAACCTAATTCATAAAAAACACGCTAATCAACCAAATAAACGTAAATTAGTTAATCATTGTAAGAGGAGATAACATTTTCGATAAGTTTTTTTATTCATAATGGTTTCCTACATATTTTAACTGATATTGCCACTACACAGGAAAAAAAGGTATTTAATTGACTTGTGAGTAGTATCCAACGCCCAGCTGAAAGACATGATCATCATGACGCCTTTTTTGTGCTTAAAATTTGCTTAAACAAGGATCCATTTTAAAGTTAATGGGTGGAAAAATAGCTGATCAGTTGTTTTTGACGTCTTTGAATAACATTTTTGAGTCAGCTCATATTAACGGTATTTGAAGTCTGCGGTAAGTTCTTATGAATGAGAGGGATAGAGACCGCCCTAAATAATTTGAACAACGCTCAAATAGATAGTCACAAGGCAACGATAGTATAGAAGCCAATTTGAAAATAAGAATCATTTACAAGTTCAATCGCAGTACGTATAACATGGTTAACAAGGAAGTTAAGTGTTAAGTAAAATTATGTTCAAGGAATATTTAACGTATACGAATTTAAATAATCGTTTTTATAGTTCGATCTTGACATCGGCGCTCTACTGAATGTATTGATAAGGAGAGTATTACGTCAATGTAACAATTGGAACTATGGATTAGGTTTAGATGTTTAGAACCACGTGTAATGTTACAAGTTTATTTGAAATTAGCATTACAATAACTATAGCAATGACGTTAAACAAGTTAATTATCGGTATAATTTCTACTTATGTTAAAATTAAACAATACACCGGTCGATTATAAAGTTTGCGATATTATCTTTACAAGTTTTACTCAAATATACATAATATAAAACTGTAATAAAAACTGCCAAGCAAGCTTTAGTAAAAGACCCAACTAAATAGTCAAAATAAATGTAATGAGTTTTCAAATTAAAAACTAATTAAAAAATATTTATTTTAATGTTAATAAGCTTCAGGTGGTTGATATTAAGTAATTGTTGTTACGAGTAGTAAACTCATTAATATTTTTTATTGTGCAATAATAATAATAAAATTATTCATCAAATCTCTCTTAAGCCTAGGTAAGATATGATAGTAATGAGAAACAGCTTGTGCTTATAGTAAGATAGCCCTGTACAATAAACACTTTCACTAAAGCGTGTTTTTAGTTTTTTGAACGATTATTTTGTACTCTGTGGTTACAGTCACATTAATAGCTACTTCGATAATATTCTGAGTAGGAATCACGTTAGCTGTTACACTAGATTCTGAGCCAATTTATATAGACTTCCCTACCTACTATAATAAACCAAGACCCATGCTACATTATGTTGAAAAAAAAAGTGTTGGAAACTACACGGGCTGATAAACCTACAATAATGACGATTTATACAATTTTGAATGAATATTGTTTGATGAGCGAGTAAATTTTAAAACACTAGGACCACCCAGCTACTCTTTTACCACAATGTCAACCAAAAACTGACTATTCTTGTGTCTCTCTCTGTGTCTCTGTCGTTGTCTTTAGCCAAAGGAAATCCACTGTTCAACATAGGCATACATACATATAGGTTACACATAATTGCTAGTTTTGTATATATTATAGCATATATAATTTGGCTATTATAATGAATAATAAATAAAACCTAACTCTTCAAAGCATGTCGAAGTAAAAGACCCAACTAAAAATGGACATTAACTTATTGTTAGAAAATAGCTTAAGGTGCTTGATAATACTTGTTGTTAGCTAAGGAATAAAATGAAATGTCTCGATTACTTATTTTTTAAATACATCGACATTTAGGCTGAGTTGCACAAACTAATTTTTCCAATACCTTTGCCTTTGAAAATGTCATCGCCATACATTTAAGACTTATTTGACCTTGCGAATGTATGGGATTGACAGTTTGAAGGTCAAAGGTATTGGCAAAGTTAGTTTGTGCAACTCCGCCTTAATTATCTAACTATCATAGCTAAAATATCCATAGAAAGCAGCAGGCGTACAAATTTACATTTTTTATTTACTTTTTTTGTTTTTTATTTCTGTATTGTCATCCGTCCACAATAATTGTGCTTAATATCAAAGGAATCCAACGTGTTCGAGTGTTCGATATCCGAGTTCAACTATTCCGTTACATACAGGCGAAAGTAATAAAATCCTGTAAAAAGTATTAATTATTTTGTAGATATGTATAACAATTTTCAAAGCATAAATATGACAGCAAATTAACGTTTATTTACAATGGTCAGAGTTAAAATACGAGTATAGTACATAGGAGCATAATAGTGTTTTAATTGACAAAGTAGTACGTACAAAAACTCCATAATATTTGCTTCAATAATATTATGTAAGCAACCTGAGAGTAATTTCTGATACTAGTGAAAACAAAGTAAAAGTATATCAACAAAATGTCTTCAAATCTAATAAAACATCTTGAAATTCAGATTCTTGTAAACATACGTGTTAGAGGTGATATTTACGTAAAAAATCTATATAATATTTAAAAAACAGAGATTTTGTGAATGTCATTCATAGAATAGAAAAAAATAATAACTATTCTAGAACTTTTTTAAATTAAACTAATTTAACAATATATAAGCAAATACGAATTGTATCTGTATCAGACCATATACATCCCACGGTCGCAGGCACGGGCCTTCTCTACAATCGACAATCCAATTGAGAGTGATTAGGCTATATAGTCCACCACCCTGGCCTGTTCGTATGGACCAGACGCGACTGTCAACACTCACGGTGATCACGGATACAAATCCCAGGACACACCTGACTTTTCAGAGTCAAGTGTGTAATAATAATAAGTAACCTAATAATAATTAATAATAAGTCACCACGCACTATAACGGCGAAGGAAAACCTCGTAAGGAAACCTGCATACCATAGTGATTTGTAATTTCGTAGACTGATACGCTACATTACAATAATGAAGAAATATGATTTGTTATTTCATAAATCCTTCGATAGATGGCGTACATTGTAAATTAATTTAATTTATGTACATTTTGATAAACCCCAAGTTCTACACATCCAGCCAAATTAAAAGGACCATGTGGGTTAGATCCAAGTATGCAATTTACATAAAATTATATCACTAATAAATAAAGGTTTACTGGCACGGCCATTTAATATGTGGACAAGGCTGTAACTCATTAATTTAATCAATATAAACATATTGTTCATAAAATTAACAGCCTTATTCGTGGACAATTTTTAAACCTAATTTAGTTATCGAATGTTTTGTCCCTTTCGAACGACTTTTGAATTCAATTTGAGCTGAGACAAAACATTCGATAACTAAAATAAGTTTATAAACTGTCTATGAATAAGGCCGTTTATATTTAAATGTTAGTTTGTTAAAATGAATAAATAAAGAAAGTAGACCTCCCAGAATATCTGATTCTACTACGATAGACTTTTGGACTAGGAAGAATTCACTTAGGTACATTGTTTTAGCAGAAAAACCTCAGGTACAAGTTTTCTCACAATTTCTTCCTTCGCCTTTAAAGCGACTGATAAGTGACTCCACCGCCATTGGCGGTACTGACGAACTACTACGTACTAACTTTTTTTTGTTGCAATGAATGGCGAGACGAGCGTGCCTTTCGCCTGATGGTAAGCGATACGACCGTTCATGAACAGTAGCAAAACCAAACTACACCTTGAATTACAAAGCAATGCTTGGCATTCCACTGCGCTCGCCATCCTAAGATATAAGATGTAATCTCAATATGTCCAGTAGTTAATCTGGCTACAATTTCGTTCAATCCAAAACACAACTGTGCATTTAAACTGCTGTTTGGCGGGAGAAATAGACATTGCAGTGGCCCAGGCGGCCTCTCACATATGAGAGACAGTCAAACTTTCTAAAGTCGGTCTTTTCTGAGACTACCTGAGGAAAATCACATGTGGTGACAACTACGTTCTGTAACTCCTTGCCAGTAAATTCTCCACATACAGTAAACATATATGTAAATACAATTTGTGGCTCTTAGCTTCTTTTATTAAATTGTGCATTGAGCTAACTCGTATTTTTGCCAGTGTTCCTGCGTGTTAGTTGACTCGCTATAGTGTGTTAGTATAAAGGAGTACAAATCAGAAACAGGACTTCGCTATTTGATACGAAATCTGCTCTGTTCTAGTGTAGTGCAGTGTTAAGTTTTTGGAAGTTGTGAGCAAGTCTGTGTATGCAGAATATGAACATGTTTATGCAATCGAATGCCCATCGTTGTGGACTAACTTTCAATCTGTCTCACGTAATAAGTAGTTTATTTGTTACTTCAAAATATACAGATGTTCTAAAGTAATAATACTAGACCCCGCACTAGGTTTCCGTATGTTGTGGAACCTAGTATTTTTTCAATGCAACTTGGGTGAAAACAACAAAACACTGTATTTTTATATTCACATTTTACATAACCTACAGGGTATATCAAGACTGCTACCGAAAACGAAGCCAGGTGGTAGTTTAACCGACTTCAGACACAATGCAACAGAAAAAGTTGCAAAAAAAAGCGACAATTTTTTTTTTTTCCTATGGCCATATTTTGGTGGTAAATACATTTTTTCCTAAAATAATAGTGTATACCCTTTTATTTATAAATACTCTAAGGCATAAAAGAGATTAAATTATTATTTTAGCAAAAACTATAGATTTACCACCCAAAAATGGCGATACTTAAAAAATCATAAAAAATAATTGTCGCGTTTCTACGCGAAATTTTTAATTGCATTGTATTTGTAGCCACTAAAACTACCACCCGGCTTCGTTTTCGGTAGCAGTCTTGAGATACCCGGTATATTTAAATGTACATATGTGCGTCAGCTTGAAATATGAAGGGAATTCCCGTGACCCCTAACGAGACTGCTCAAGAATATTATTATATTATATTAATCCTTTTATTTTCCTCATAGGAATGATGCATCTGCCTGTAACTGTATCAGCCCATATAGGTCCCACTGGAGGTACAAGCCTCCTATACAATCGAGAATGATTGAGAAGGGTTAGGCCATAGAGTTCACGACCCTGGCCGACTTGGCGTATTGGCGAACTTTACATACCATACAATTTTAAAAATCGCTATGCTATGCAAGCTTCCTCAGAATTTTTTCCTTCCCCTATATAGTGCTCGGTGATTGACTATAAATTACTATAAATACACATATGAGTCTGAAAATTCATGAGATATGCCCTAGAATTTGAACCCATTACCGTTAACATAATATTATGCTGACAGTCGCGTCTCAACAGGCCACCACGTTAGAATTAAAGAATATTTTTAAAGAATACACCCAACAGTCAAATACATAGTCCTGACCCCACACTAAGATCGAGTCTTGTGTCGTGGATATCAGGAACTACGAGAGACTTTTCGGTCTCGCGCACACCCAGACCCGGAAGAAATATTTGTGGGCCGCACAAATATTTCTCTCGGTGCGGGGATCGAACCCGCGGCCTCTCGTTTCACAGACGGCGTCTAACCACCTGCGCCACGGAGGCTGTCGTAGAATAATGTACATACTACTAATACTTTATTTTTGCCCTTTGATGGGTAGTATGAAAGAGACTGCAACTACTTCGTAATTTACTTACACGTGTGACTTCTGAGTTGTAAAATGTTGTAATTATTATAATTAAATATGCCCCGTGTAGATTAGGAATCTACATATTGAACTATTGTAAAAGGTCACAATTTTATCTATGGCATAATGCGGAATAGACAAAATTACGTAATTAATTAGAAAACGCAAAATGACTAGTAAACTGTTTGTTTGAAATAGCGTAGTACTGATTTAGTAAATGCTACTACAATAAACTTACAGCTCTATACTCGGAAATGGAATTCGAGATCAAAAATGTAAACAAAAGTGTTACCACTACAATAAAATAATTTGTCATAGTAGTTTATTCACAACCGTTAAAAAAATAGGTTGGAATTATTCTCATTCGTTAAATAAGTATAAAACAAAGCCAAATAACAATTCTTTGTTATAATATTTACATAAACTTCAATTTCAACGTATTTTTTAAGTATGTGAAAAAAATGGTACGAAAATATTTTATGCTACAGGTAATATGCAGAAATTCGTAACCTTAGGCCACTGAAATAAAACTTTTTTTAAATTTCGTCTCCTAAACTACAAATACGTCGCTTTGACGCCCGCGACACCTCCCTTTAGTTCATTTAGTTGCTTAACATGATGAATGTGCATCATGTGATAAAGTTAAAACGCCGTGAAGCTGGTTTCACGTTTTCTGTTAAGTTTTTGTTCTATTTTGTTCCTAAGATTTCTGGCGCTCGTGTTTCTAGCCGAACGCACTATGATCTTTGAAAATCACTGTGAGTTAAACCCATTAGAATTTGTTTGGGCCTAAGTCAAGGGTCACGTCGAAAGTCATAATAAAACATTCAAAATGGTCAAAATTCAAAAATAAATATAAATAAATAAAACATAGTATTCGCAACATTTGAATCTATTCACTAATCAAATTATACCCGATATGTTTTTGAGAAAATGTTTCATAACGCTGAAATGTCACTTTTACAGTGACATTTGTTTGTTTACATTTTTGATCTCGAATTCGATTTCCGAGTATAATTACGTTTCTTGATAAAAATCACCAAGACGAATATGTAAATAATTATTACTGTATTTACCCTTTAACAGTGAGATATATAGTAAATTAATTATACAGGTTTATATTAGATGCAATATGATAATAGATTACCTTTTCGTTGAGTTTTTTACTAAAGCGTGTTTTGAGTTAAGTTTTTTAGTATAAAACTACCATTATCAGGCAAGGAAACAGCCGCGAAAAGTATAAAAATGCAAATTCTGAAGGTCCTGGTAATAATGGCAAACTTTTTAAAGTATGGTATTATCATAGGACCTCGATACATGTGCATAATTTCAAATGAAGCCGACGCGACGTTTGTAAGTGCTCGAAAAGCGACTATAAAAATTCCGTTACACACATACATACAAGCGAACCTAATTCAGGCGAGTCATATTTTGTTCTTATGCAATAAAAAAAAGTGTAAGCAAGATGAATTACAAGAACATTATATATTTTCTTATAATGTCTTGATTTAAATTTAGCACTTCTACGATACCTACAACAAAAACATTCATATTTTGGCTTTCACGTCAATAACAGAACTATGGACAGAACCGTCGACGTCTTAATGCCTGAAAAAGACTACAAGTCTCAAATGACGGGTATATAATATTAACATACTATTCATCATCATCATCATCATCTCAGCCACAAAGTCCACTGCTGAACATAGGCCTCCCCCAAGGATCTCTACATTGACCTGTTGGAAGCGGCCTAACATACGTACTATTATCGGATGAAAATATCAAACGAGTTTTATAACTAAGGATCCATTTTCAGCAGCAATCTTGATAGGTTTCATTTTAGCATTAATCCTTAAATAATACTACAGATACTGATTTCGGCCGGTAGAGGATTCTATAATAGAAGTACTTACCGTCATCGTTACCAAAGATGTCGATGTCGAGCAGCAGCGAATATTCTTCATTAGTGAGAAGGCCGTCGGCCGAAGCCAAGGCCGAGTCCCATGGATTCGCACTCATTCTTGAGTTGGTTGGAGCTCTGCAATCACATATAATTTGTTTGCATTAGGGCAAGTGGTAACTACATACATAAAAACTGTGTTATTAATTGACACTTGTTAAGTTTATTGATAACAATTTCTAGAATATAAGTCAACGCTAAATTATTAAACGCTTGTATTTAAATCTTAAATACAACATTATTTTTTATTTATTTTTAGGCTGTTAGATAGGAAGAGTCAAGAGACATTATAAAAACCTAAAATATCTTACCAAGGGTGCGAAAACGGGGCCTGAGGGATCGTAATCCGATTTCGATGATTGTTGTTGTTGTAGGACAACGATGTCCGGTAGGGGCGCCATGGTGGCACTGAAACATAAATACCACATTATAAAATAACTGTTGAATATAGTAATTACACACGAATATTCCACCTTCCAATTTAAAATCTTCATCCAAATCCGCAGCATCTGGACATCCCCATCTCACAAACATCTCATTCAAAAATTGGAAAACCTAAAAGATATAATCTTTATAATTACTATAAAAGTATAAAAAGTTACTATAAGAGCATCTGTTTCATATTACTGTGAAATAAACATACCTAAAATAACCTTGTGGATACTGGCAGGAAAATCAAGTCAGATAGAAGACGCCGATATATAAGCTAAATAATTTGTTCTAAAAGAACAGGATTACAGTTTTTACTATTGAGACATTCCAAAAGAAATTGGTTGTATGGTACATAATAACACCTGTTGCGTCAATAAAGCTGTGACCTTCACACAGTAAGTATTGAATATTCCATATTTGTACTTGATGTGCGAAATTATCTATAAATAAAATCTGCTCACATGATGTTGTTCACATGTATGAGTCAAAGTTACTCAGACCAAAATACACTTCAATGTATGGTTTACCCAAACAGTTCGCAACAAAGCAGACGCAGTCTTTAAGGATAAACTATAGAATAATATGTTAACAATGTATGCAATCTCCATTTAAAAGACTCATCTTTACAATAGTAATACAAAAGCATACTCAGAAAATTATTAATTATGTCGACAAATAATTACCAAACATTACAACACATTATTTTTGTAAGCATATAAAAAAAATCTTATGTTATGGCTTATCACATATGAGTTAACACCTCAAATTACGACATTATAATTATGAAAGTTGATTACATGTGCGTGACATAAATTTAATATTATATTTCATGCACGTATTCTGTACGTTAGACAAAAACTATAGATCTCAATTACATGACGGTGACACTTTTAAGAATCTCCTTGCGCATTTCCATCTAATTACTGAATAAAGCGTTATTTAAACGGAGTTTCTCGCGCAGAGAATCGTAAACCATTACCGCATGACAAAACCGCCACAACATTTTCGTGTTTGCCTAATGTATACACGATGCAACTTTTTTATATCCTTACGAGAATCGCATCTTCGAGACGAGAAATTCTCCCCGTGTAAATGGGCCTTTAGTAAGCATGTTGGTAATGTTAGTATACAGTCTTTTTTCAGCCAAGAATTCTTAGAGTGGATTTCTAGCCTAGAATATTACATTACAAAGACCATTATAATGTCTAAAATCCTGATGGCTGATATAAAATAAGTAGAATATAATTATTATGTACAATATTTCACCAGTTTTCCCCCATAACGCTATATTTCCGAAATTCTTGTACAACATTGTTTTCGTTTGTAATAAAAGAGTTGAAACATAATTTTTCATAGAAATAACGTCAGTGGATTCAATTTCCGATATAATATTACAAACTGTATTTCAAGCCGTTTAGGAAAAATAAAGCACATGTCACTCAGGGATGATACACTCTTTTCCAACAGTGGAAGATTTTTTAAATCGGAGCTGTAGTTCTGGATATTAATGGAAACTTTTTTGAGTCCATTCCACATCAACAACATAATAATTTTGCGTACTTTATATTTCCCGTCCCATCCCATTATATCCTGTTCTGACCTGTCTCATTGTGTCCCATGACAAAAAGCATGCAATTTTGTCCTCGCCTATCCTGTATCATCCATTTGAATTTTAAAGAGGAGCAAATATGTACCTATATTTGAATACCTGATTCATCCCAGGGGAATATATATTTTTTGAGATCAAATTTGCCTATGTGTTAATCCAGGGTGTCAAATATCCTTCTTAGAGTATTTATATATAGAAGGAGCGCTGTCATACATTCGCGTTTTGAAAAACGTAGATATTTTCTTGTTTGTAATGTTGGTAGCGCTCCTATATTAGTGAAAATTCAATTAATTATTTAGCAATAAATTGCTATAAATTTCTTTGATAGCCGAAATTATATTTAGCTATTATCCTTTTAAAACAAGTTTGACTGATATTAAATATACCTAAACTATTTTTTTTTCAAGTAATTTATGTATGTTGCACAACCTGTTCAAATATTAGCCAATAGGAAGGCAGAAAAAGGTGGCCCAGCACCACCATTTTTATCTACGTTTTTGAAGTACCAGCGCTCCCTCTATATATAATATATACTCTAAGCTATCCTTATACCAAAATCCATCAAAATCTATAGAGCTGTGTGTTTGCATGAAAGAGGAACAAAAATCCACATTCATACTCACAAACTTTTTATGTTTATAATATTAGTAAGAAAATAAGGATAATTTAGTACATCAATTTTGTATAGATAATTTGTTATGATAAAAATTCTCAAATTGTTTAATTCTTCTTAATGGTTTATTTAAGTTTTATTTAACTTTTATTTAAGTAGGTTTATCAAAAATAAATAATATACATATATTAATAGAAATATAAGAAAAAAATCTTAATTTAATCTATGTGATTATGTTATAAAACAAATATTCAATAAATATCATGGAGCTAATCATATATCACGGAAGTTTACATAATCTTGTTGAGTAATTGAAATTACAAGAACTATATTCAGATCTAGTGATGTTGCCATTGCTACTTGAGAAATTATAAAATATTTTTTGTTGCAAGTGACATATTTGCATGTTTACTTATCAGGCTATGACAACACCATTTTCGAATTATTCTTTTGCTTAAATAAAATGAATCCTTGTTCCAAATATAGAATAGTAATCATTCAAATTATTGATACTACAACAAACAATGATTTGACAAAACTTGACTGGTGATAATTACACACATTTGCAACAAGATAACCAATTTAAAAAAGTGATCACACATTTTACTGTTGTTTTGATTGTATCATATTATTTAATTTTCATTATTATTATTGCAAATGTATTACTACTATAAATATATGTATAATCATAATTATAATATTTCTTACTCTAAAGACTAATGGCCTTATTCATAGTAAGTTTAAAAACATATTTTGGCCATCAAATCTTTTATCTTCTATGCTCAAACTGAAGTCAAAAAGTGTTCAAAAGCAACGAAATATTTGATAACTACACTTAGTTTATAAACAGTCTATGAATAAGGTATATTGAATATATAAATTACCCTAAATTTGGATTAAGTAAATAGTGATAATGATTCTATTGATCTTGTACTTCCAAAACAGATTTAATAAACACCCTGTAAAAGTAGAACATTATTTTACTCATAGGATAACTTTAACAAATGTACATTTGTCATGCAGTACTAATACTTCTAAGCGTAATTAAAGTTAAACCTCTATTTAGTTCTCTTATTTAATTACTAGCTGTCGGGCCCGGCTTCGCCCGGGTGCAGATAGTTTTTGAGTCCAATCCACATCAAGAACATATTATTTCGCGTGTCTACTAACTATATTTCCCGCGTGCCGTCGACTATATTTCCCTTCCGTAGGAGAGGACATCCCGTGCCAACAATTTGAATTTGAAAGAGTAGAAAATATGTATATTTGGTTTCCTGACTTATCCCACGGGAACACTACATTTTTCGGGATAAAAAGTAGCCTATGTGTTAATCCAGGGTGTCAGCTATCACTATACCAAATTTCATCAAAATCTGTTGAGCCGTTTTTTCATGAAAGAGTAACAAACATCCATACATACATACATACAAACTTTCACCTTTATAATATTAGTAAGGATTTAAATTTTATAGGTTGGTACTACAATTGCGCCAAAAAGTTATATACCTATGGGTAGAACAGTCTTTTCCTGAAATTATTATGGTAGATTACCATAATAAAGAAATATAACTAAAAAATTATGAAAAATAACTAATGAAAGTGGCATTTAGGAAAGGTGTTTTCCTGTTTTGAACAAATAAACCTTCATCGTGAATAATTTATTTGTCTATATTTTGAAAACAGTGCATGTTTTCATTTTCTTGTCCTAAAGAACAAAAAATGAAATATTTGTAAACCATCCAATAAATTTTTAGGTGATTGATGTACCGTTCTCTCATCAGTATTCTATACAAGCCTGCCTGTGTGTGTACTTTGTGACTCAATCGAACACGCGTGAAAGGCATGAACGCAGCGTCTAATACTGTTTATGTTATGGTATTTCACAATTTGAAACGTAACCTCACAAATAGTGAAAGCTGATTTCAAGCAATTTTGTATTTACAAAGCTGTTATTGACCTTACAATTTACTAGCGAACGGAAAATACGCGCGATCAACATTCGATTGATCGATTGACATTCCGGGGTAGCATAGTTGGTCCGTAATTACACACCACAAACAATATGTGATTTTTCATAACCGGATTTTAAAATGGTAATACATTAAATGTTGTACTTACAGCATTTTTGTTTCGGGTGTGAAGGCACACGGGGTGTGCAAACGTTTGGTTACTAGAAACCCATTGTAATCGCAATAATAACGGTTGAAAAATATAACACTCGTCTACTTTAAGCGAACCATTGGTGAGTAATAGAGGAGGAGGCAATAGGAGTGCACGATATATATCGATACTGCGTAAAATATCGATATATGTACGCGATATATCGATTGAACCCGATATTATCGAATCATCTAGTATCGATACGTACTATCGATATATTTCATTCGATATATCAATTATCGGGAGAAATTATAAGAGAAGCACATTGCACCACAAGCGCTTGGATCAGGGGTCGCGCCATGAAGGATCCCAATATCAGTTCCCTCAAAGAAGCCTATAACCGTGCCTCCAAGGCCTGCAAGAAGGCCTACGTTAGGGCGGATGCCCAGCGCGTTAGCAGGATTGGGCGTGCGTTGGCCGATCACCCAACTAGCAGTCGTGCTTATTGGAGGTTGGCCAGGGCCGTCCAATCTAACTTCTGCCGTCCAGCGTTGCCGCCGCTGAGGTACCCAGAAGGGTCGCTGGCCCACAAGCCGTAAGAGAAGGCTGCCTTGCTGGCAAATCTCTTTGCGGCTAATTCCCGCCTCGAAGACCGTGGTTCCCAGTCGCTGCCTACACTGCCTGATTGCGGTTTCTCAATGGCAGATATTCGCATCAGGCAGTGTGATGTGCGGCGTTAGTTACGGTCTCTCGATGTGCGGAAAGCCAGTGGTCCGGATGGGATACCAGCGGTGGTTTTAAGGGCTTGTGCAGCCGAGTTGTCTCCAGCACTGACTCGCCTCTACCGAGCGTCCTACCGCACAGGTGTTGTGCCGGAATCTTGGAGGGAGGCCAATGTGCAACCGATCCCCAAAAAGGGTGATCGATCGGACCCTACCAATTACCGCCCTATCGCTATCACCTCAGTGATGTGTAAGGTCATGGAGCGGATCATAAACGCTCAATTGGTCCGCTACCTGGAGGATCACTCGTTGATCAGTGACCGACAATACGGATTCCGCCATAATCGATCGACGGGTGATCTTCTAGCGTTTGTCCTGCATCGCTGGGGTGAGGCGATAGACCGGCGTGGCGAGGCTCTTGCTGTGAGCCTCGACATTGCCCAGGCGTTTGATAGGGTCTGGCACCGTGGTCTTCTGTCCAAGCTTCCGGCATACGGTCTGCCCGGCAACCTGTGTTCGTGGATTTCCGGCTTTCTGCATGGGCGTAGAATACGTGTAGTCGTAGACGGACACGCTTCGGCGCTCATGTCGGTAAATGCCGGAGTTCCTCAGGGCTCGGTGCTGTCGCCCACCTTGTTTATTCTGCATATCAATGACATGTTGTCGCTTGGCAACATTCATTGCTATGCAGATGACAGCACGGTTCATGGGCGATACCACTGCGGGCCTCCAGGTTGCCGTGTCGAAACTGTGAAGGGACGCGAAGATCTTGTCATTGAGCTCAACCGGACCTTGGATCTCATTTCTACATGGGGTTCCAGGAATATGGTTGAGTTCAATGCCAAGAAAACCCAGGTGTGTGCGTTCACGTGCAAAAAATCCCCGTTCTCTCCCCTCCCCATTCTTCAGGGTGCTCCCCTCTCAGTGCGGAATGACCTGTGTATCCTTGGTGTGGATATCCGCTGTGATCTCAATCCAAGGAATCACATCGAGGGCGTAATATCTGCCACATCACGCAGGGTTGGAGTCCTGAACAGGGGGCGTCGGTTTTTCACGCCCGGTCAGCTTTGCCGCTTATATAAAGCGCAGGTCCGGCCGGGTATGGAGTACTGCTCGCACCTCTGGGATGGATCCGCCCAGAACCTGCTCGATGCCTTGGATGGATTGCAGCGGCGGGCCATCCGCATTGTGAATGATACAGACGTTACGAGCAACTTGGAGTCGCTACAACTCCGGAGAGATGTCGCCTCTCTAAGCGTGTTCTACCGCCTGTATCACAGTGAGTGCTCTGAGGAATTGTTCAACTTGCTCCCCTCCTCTCCATTCCTAACCAGAACCACGCGTGCTGGCTTGCGAAGCCATAGCTTGACGGTCCACACCATCCCGGCGCGAACCAAACGGTTCTCAAATTCGTTTCTGTGCCGCACCGTCAGGCTGTGGAATTGTTTGCCGGCGCACGTGTTCCCTCCTTCCTACAATCCTGGGTTCTTCCGCCGTGGTGTGAAGAGGCACCTAAGCAGGCCGGCATAATTGTTTCCATTGGCATGGGACTGCCGTCCGATGCCAATGGATACTCTGCCTGGGCGGCATTGGCACTTTCCATCAGGTGCAATTCCGCCACTATGACAGGCCATTATAAAAAAAAAAAACAAAAACATTCCACTTCATTTTTTTATAAAGGATAGCAGGCAACAGCGACTTCATTCAAGGTTAAATTTTTATGCTTCAGTGTTTAACACGGAATGCAATCTCCATTTGGGTATAAGCTTCTTGTATAGCACAGTTAGTGTGCATAAAGATATATAAAAACGGACACTATTCTGTTACAATTATTATATGTTTTGTTTACTACAGTTTACGATTCATACAGTAAGTATAACGTGATTTTAAAGTGCTATCAAAGATTACTATTTATTAGCATGAAACAATAAATAATTGTTTCTGCACTTTGTTTTACTCATATTAACCTGAACCCCATCTAATATTTAATATTATAGGCTAGTTAAATATTAATCGCTTCCGATATATCCAAAATATCGATATATTTGTACGATATATCGCAAAGTATCGATACAACACTACGATATATTATATCGACAAAAATATCGATATTTTTTTTACATGAACATCCCTAGGAGGCAATGTTAAACGGGGTGGGGAAGTTTACGAAACCGACAGACAAAGTTGAGAGTTGCCAGACAAAAAAATATTAATTAGGAACTACTAGCGCCGCACACTTTTTGTTTTATCATGCTGATGCAACTTTAATTTTTCTTGCGTTTGTTCGCGCGATAATTCGAATTGATTTGTAAGATAAACAGGTACTTTGATGTGTAATACTCAATCATCAATGAGATATAACCTTTGTAAGATTATTTTCTGATAACGTCTGCTGTAAGTTGTAATGTATAAAAATAAACCGAATACCATTGAGATAATATACTAGAGGGGACACTGCAAACAAAATGTAACAAAATGAAGGGTACATTCTATTTCTGTCTTTGTCACGCCTACGAAGTAACATATCTTCCCTCTCACTTTAATGTGTACCCTTGTGCACGCGCCATATGCACAAATTTTGTTCCTGATGTCCGCTCTAGTATAATACCTCAATGCCGAATACGCAAACATTTATGCCCGGTAACAATGCATAACAATTCTAAAAATTGAGTTTTAACCAGTATCGTCTGTCTGGACCTCTATGGTCTAGACTCTCGACCGAATGACGTCACAGCCGCGTCGGTACAAGCGAAGAAAAACATCCCTAACGGCGACGTTTTTGTGTCGGACGACCAGTCCCACCGTCAGTATCCACGTTACGGCATCGTGTGTCATTATGGGTAGAACGCACTCGTTGAAGACTTTTGTCTTTAGGCTTTGCGGCATTGGCGACGAAGACTCGACAGAATTTGCCAAATGCTACCAAGCCCAACCGGATTAATCTACGAGCTTCACCACCAAAGTTGTTACTACCTCATTGCAATTTCTGCCCGAAGTAAATATTTTCCGAAACAACTTCAAGTGGAGTTCCGTTGACAGCAATCGCATGCATCATCATGCAGCTTCAACATGACCTTGAACATAATTGTGTGAAATGTAGATATTAGCCATAGATGATAATGCCGCGTTCTTTACAGTTTAGGTCCTTGAACACATCTAATGCATTTGAGAACTATTTGGGAGAAATAACGTCGCTTTGTTTCACACCTTGATACAGAGGGATATTTTCATTCTGTACTTGGACGGAACTAGTGGCGGGCTCGTACAACGTTATCAACACATGGATGTATGGCTAGTCGACTTAGCACCGTTTCATGGATTCCAGAACAGTCCAGGATTAAATTCAGTCAAAGCAGTAAACCTGAGTACCAACATACTCTCGAAACATCATCCAGATATCAAAAAGTCAATTTCAGTACCCTTACCACTCTATGGCCTTTCGTTTCATAAAAAACGGTTAGACATTTCTGCGTGAAAGAGTAACAAACATCCATACATACAAACTTTAGCAATCATAATATTATTAAAGATAGTTAGGATTACATGTCTAATCATGGTGTGTAACTATACATCAAAAACTTACATGGGAAATCGGAAAGGTTTAGGGGCAGACTTGTATTCCATATGAGTATTAACTATCATAAGTGTACAGGGGCGTCGCCAGCCGATGGCCTAGGGAGGGGCAAATATTATGGAGAATGAGAAACATGTGATTGCAACTTACACAATTTTGACGGCGGCCCCCAGACGGTCAATATTATTATACAATAGTATGGCATATGCAAAAAAATACCGTATAGTAGGCAAGCCAAGTTAAAGATTTTGGTTGCTTTACATTTGGCAATTTATGTTTAATCTATAGGGGGGGGCAGCTGCCCCTACCTGCCCCCCCCCCTCCCCAATTTAACAATTTAAGATAAAAATACACATTTTATTTAAAATTAATAATTAATAGTACATAAATATTCACGAAAATGTCATGCTGTAACATTCCAGAGTTTTTAAGTTTATAAGAGCAACTGTTTTTGTTTCGCAGAAGTCAGGAACTGTAACCAATCTCACATGTTGACCACTTGCACCTGAAAAAATAATATCACATTTAATATGATATCCACACACAATTAATTATCTACTATGGTATTGTACTTTTCGGAAAAAAAATTTCTAATTATTTTGAACCACTCTTCTGACTATGGCACAACTTAACGACTTATATCCTGATATCTTCGACAACTTGTTAATTATAAATAAAACGTCCAAAAGTCAATGCTTCACTGCAAACTACTGGACCAATTTGAAAAATAATTTCACCGTTAAAATCCTCCCTTTTTCCTGATGGTGATAGGCAATAGAATATTTCAAAAAAGTGTATCTGCACTCGGGCGGTGCCGGGTGGGACAGCTAGTTTGTTTTAATTGTAATATTCCACTGCTTGACCACCAGTACAATCAATTCAATATAATATTAAAGATTGATATTATATCAAACTAATCATATTACTTTTTACTTATGTAGCTATTTTTCTCACCTTCATACATTTCAGTAGCAAATTTATCTGAATTTCCACTGAAATAAATAGCTGGACATTTGTATATAGTGAAGGGGTCAGTGTCCACACAGGGGGTGCATGGCACAGTGTCTGGGCATGTGGGTGCTAGGTGTCGCCATTCCAAGGTCCTTTTCATGACATCTAGTTTGCTACTAATTTTACTATATCTCATGATGTCCTTTACTGGTTCTCCAGAAGTTCCCAAACATAGGAATCCTAAAATAATATCAATTTTATTTCTGGTCATATACAGGGTATATCAAGACTGCTACCGAAAACGAAGCCGGGTGATAGTTTAAGCGACTTCAGACACAATGCAACAGAAAAAGTTGCAAAAAAAAGCGACAATTTTTTTTTTGTTATTTTTTTCCTATGGCCATATTTGGGTGGTAAATACATTTTTTTCTGAAAATAATAGTGTATACCCTTTTATTTATAAATACTCTAAGGTATAAAAGAGTTTAAATTATTATTTTAGCAAAAACTATGGATTTACCACCCAAAAATGACGATATTTAAAAAATCATAAAAAATAATTGTCGCGTTTCTTTGCGAAATTTTTAGTTGCATTGTGTTTGTAGTCACTAAAACTACCACCCGACTTCGTATTCGGTAGCAGTCTTGAGATACCCAGTATATCCGAAACTAATACTTGTACAAATTTTTTTATTTTGATTAGCCTTCACATCTTTTAATAATTATGTTATGGACCATTAAAATTTTATAAATACTAGAATATGATGTTATTTTACCTCCAATGTCACATTCATAAGGATTGGAGACCCGATTGAATGATTTATATTCTACTGCCTTTGGAAACAAACCTGGAAACATTCCATGTCATATATTATTAAAGTATACCAAATAACTTCTAATTTAAATGTAATTTTAAATGTGTCACCATTTATCTGCAAAAGAACGCATAAAATCTTGTGAATACTCAGTTTAATGCAGGTTGACATAAAGTCATTGTAAATACACTTCCAATGAAGTGTATTTACAATGCTATGTAAACCAAAAAAATTAATAATTGATTATTGTAACTTACAGTAATGAAAAGGTTTCTGTGGCAGCATAATACCAGCAGGGTCTTTGCAGCCAGGCATAAGGTCTAGTGGTGCCACTGCACTCACAGCCGCACAGAATGAGTCTACTAATTCTGCTGAAGCTATCACATCTGATTCATTGAGAACTTTCTCATCAGAATTATTTGAGAAAACTCCACCTGAAATACAATATTGATTACATAGAACACATCAACAATCATCTTAATAAATATATCAACATGTTTATTTCAAATAACATGGGCTGTAGGTAACATATTTATGAGCTAAAAAATAGCATAATTTGAATGATTTGAATTGTGTAAAAATTTGAATAAGTATTCCAGTAATATTTACCCGCTATGATGACTCTGACAATTTTGGATATTTCTTCTTGATACTGAGCTGTCCCTGATAATCCAGATATCCACTCCAACATAAGGTGCAAGGAGAACATGTGGTCTGCTGACTTTGATGATATGTTTAGTCCAGACATGATGACCACATACCTATAAAAATATAATAATAAATTTTATAATTTATAAGAAACATATTTAAATTCTGTATCAGCCCATATACATCCCACTGCAAGGCACGGCCTCCTCTACAATAGAGATTACGATTGAGAGTGGTTAGGCCATATAGTCCACCACGCTGGCCTAGTGTGGTTTGGCGGTCTTACATACCATAGAAATTCTTATAAATCTCTATCTTATGCAGGTTTCCTCATGATGTTTTCCTTCACCATTTTAGTGCTTGGTGATTAACTATCCATTGTAAGGGTATACCTATGTGTAATCTTTATATGTACCTAGATATAATACATATGTACTCCATGCTATATAATGTCTTGTTATTCAATTAAAGTTCTAGTTCTAACACAGCACTCGCTGGTTTCATTTCGCTCCTAATGATTCCAACCTCATATGGCGACTCTGCCAGGATTGAAATCACGGGCATCATATAGCATTCATATTTAAGAGCGTATACACCCTGCGCGCAAAGTCAACTATAGGTATTTCTTCGTTAATTTCACGCACACATAAGCGACCAAAGCTGTGTGCGTAGAGCTGCCGCGTCGGCTCGCTATACAATCGGCTCAAACAACTTTGATCCGTGCGCTTCAAATATTCAATTGAAATGTAACTGTAATATAATATCATAAAAATATTTTATTTGCATTATAAGTAGACAAATATTACTGTGCAAGCAAAGAATAATACAAATTTTGGATACTAATCATATTTTCGTTATTATTACATTGTTAAGTTGCATTCAAATCAGTGTTCAATCAGTAGACACTACGGACGTTTTATTAATCATTTCGTGTTCGAACACATAAATAGTGTTAGGGGCCTTACAACCCCTTACAATTACGAAATATATTTAATTTTATATTACAATACATAACATAATTTAGCCTCGGAATTACGTCCCATTATATTACCTGAAACATAATTTATACTCACTACAAAATCATTGTAGGTAATAAAAATAATTAAATATTTTACTACCAAAGTACTAAGATGTGGTAATCGCATTCCGCGCGTGGCTATTTTTACGACGCACGGCAAAAATCGACTGCAGCCAGGCCGGAGCGACGAGCGATACGACCTCCCTCTAGAAGGCCTTGCGGCGGTCTGATTTGATCCACGTCGGACAGCGTGTTTTATAGTGGTTTTTAAAATATTTGTAGAAAACATGAAAACTAATTTTGTTGAAATATAAAAATGGTAATTTATTGATAAGATGTTCTTCTATTATAATATGCAATTGTTATAAAAAATTATGTACGATAAGTTGGTGAAAAAAAATATGTTCTTGACGAGAGTTTCTGAATAATTTGGCATTGTTTAAATTTTTATTTTTCAGGAACTAAACACAAAAAGATTATTTTTCTCAGCAAAATCCCTCCATAAGGGTCTTATTAGTCTGATAATATTTTTATTTTCATCTTATATTTAGTGGTTAAGGATATCTTAAGCTTCTAAAGTGCCATTTAAAGCCTAAATAACGAAACTTGTGTTCAGTAATCCGTATAGTACTCACAAATTATCCATCAATCTATAATGTTTTCCACCAAAATCCCTAGATGACAACCTTTTCTCAAATTAGTAATAATTATTTTTCCTTTAAATTGTTTATTGGTGGCTATTAACTCATTTGAAAAGTCCTGTTTTTAAGCCAAAAAGCGCGTGCAGGGTATAAACGCTCTTAAAGTGATACATTTTATTATAAGTAATTTATGAATCTCAATCAGTAATACACTGTAAAACAAGGAACACAATATTAACCACCTATTCTATGACAACTAATGATATTAGTGGTGTGATTTTCCAGAAAATCTATTATTCAGAAAAAATACAGGATTTTTTTGGAATAGTTTTAGAATGGCAAAATAAAGGCAAAATTCAATTTCTGAGCTTTATTGGAGCTTGTAAGGAGCTTTATGAATTTACTAATTAACATCCATACTATTAAATACAAATTCAGTTGTTTACAATTCTCTAGCTGCTTATTAAACAAAAATAGTTAAAAATAATTATTTATATGTCTTAATTATAATAAAAGTTAATGAAATTGATTTTTAAAAAATATGTCCAGTTTATTTTAAATTATCCTGAGTTTTAATTCACCCCATACTTCAGTAAAATGCCTAATTTCAAATCTTAAAATTGGTAATATTTTCCATATTTTGCTAAAAATGTCCTTTTTTAATATTATTTATGTATATTTATGTATATATGTATATATTTATAGGTATATATATTATATGTGTATTTTGTGTATTTATATGTTTATTCAAAATATATTTTATTATTATTATTATTTATTTATTTCCTTTATTACAATTACAATTACTTTTTTACAATCTTAGAATAGGTTTACAATTTAACATTTAAACATTTTAACCATGGTCCCCCACTAGGCATGCCTGGATCGGGGGCACCAAACATACAAACACCAGCATCATATATGTATGTTTATATAACTAGTCTTGCCATAAATATTGTAATAAAGAAAAAAGAAAATTGTTAACTGCAAATAACATTTATTACTTTTACAGTGTGTCAGTTTAATACATAAATATAAAACAATTAAAAATATAAAAAGCTTATTCGAAGTGGTCTCCATTGGCTGCAATACAGTCCTTTAAACGATGAGGCCAGTTATCAATAGAAGCACGCACTCTTTCCATGGGAAAATTCTTCACTGCCAATCGTATAGATTGTTTTAGGGACTCCAAATTATCATGGCGTTTAGAGCAAGCTGTACTCTCTAAAACTGACCACAAATCATAATCCAGCGGATTAAGATCGGGACTAGACGACGGCCAGTCTTCAGCTCTGATGAAGTCCGAAACGTTCGATTCCAACCAAGACTGCGTGGACCGAGCTTTATGACCCGGCGCCGAGTCTTGCTGGAAGGACCATACTTGGTTATTGAACATGGTGATGTTAAGGGGCTTAACTACCTTCTCAAGAATGGTATCTTGATACACTTGTGCCGATGTTTTGATACCTTTTTCACAAAAATATGGCTCAGTCACTCCTTCATAGCTAACACCCCACCAAACCATCACTGAAGTCGGATAATGTCCACGTTGCACTCTGTCGACTAATTGGGAAGCTTCCTTAGAGCTTTGAGCATAAATACGGTCATTTTGTTTGTTAAAATGTTGCTCAATTGTAAAAATTTTCTCATCCGTAAACAAAATTTTTCTGTGACCTCCCTTTGCGTACCGCTTCAGTAGTTGTTTCGATTTTACCACCCTATTCTTCTTTAAATTATCAGTTAAGAAATGGCCAGTGCGTCTCTTATAGGCTGCAAGTCCTAAGTCATCTTTTAAAATACGCGACATGGTTCTAGGTGCTATCTTCATTTCCCGAGATAAAATCTTTTGCTTTCGGACAGGATTTCTTCGAATTCTTTCCCTTACTGCTTTGACCACCTTTTTCGTACGAACACTACGTGGACGGCCAGATCTTTTTCTGTCACAAACAGAGGAGGTCTCATTGTACCTATTAATAGCCCGGTACACAAACATTTTACTAATACCAAGTGTATGGAGAGTTTTAAAAATTGCATTTGGCTCCATACCTACTTTGTGTAATGCTATCACAGCGATTCGGTTCTCTTTATCACCCCACACCATTTTAATATCGCAAAATATTTTACAATGTATTGGCGCCAAAATGAGAAAACACAATGAACAATCGTATAAAAATGACAGATTCGAAATTCAAATGTAATATTTTTTTATAATTAAGTGTAACAGTATTTATGGCCAGACTAAGTATAAACTTAATAATATTGTATAAATATTAGTAATATTACTATATCAATTGAATTATCCGTACACCTAAAGCCCCAACGTTACGTTCTTTTCGTTTATCCATCCCATGGTTGTCTGGCAGAGATTGCTTCAAGCAATAAGACCACCACTTGTGCATTTTATTTTATTTTTTTTCATGTTGTTTTGTATTTTTTATGTATATGGTGTCATTCATTCAGGTCATTGTGGAGATCATTGGGGGAGGCCTATGTTCAGCAGTGGACTTCCTGTGGCTGATATGATGATGATGATGATGATGATGATGATGATGTATATGGTGTACAATAAAGTGTTAAATAATGTTAAACTTCAATTTATCGGAAAAATGTCTGAGCCAACAGCAAGTGATATAAACATTATTGCTATCTAAAGACTAATGAATTTAACATAATTCATACCTGTCATTATTTATTGTAGGCAAGGGCTGTTGAATGTTACAGCCGGCCCAGCAGACATCTTTCACAGTGAATATTCCATCTTCATCTTCAGATCCTGTGATAAACAATATTATTATCTGAAGATTTTGTTTTATTTTAAAGATTAGTATGACTTCAAATCTGTTAAAAACAGCTTCTTATACCTAAGCATTAAAATATAAATCAATGAGACCTTTATCTGCATCAGTATAATTCTGGCAATATTAATGGTGAGACTATAATTTTCATACATACCCAATAAAGCACAAACAACACCTGTCACTACCTCATGAACATCAATACAATCTCCCACTAATTTGATCCTTTGTAGTTCATCCTCCAACACCAGTGTGTCAGCATCATGGACAAAATGTGTTCTGTGGATAAAACAGCCAAAATTTAGTTGAATCACAATAACAGAAAACTAGTATTTGAGGAATCATCACCATCAGCACATACACATCCACTGCTGGACATAGGCCTCTCCTATGGCTCCCCACTAGGCTTGAACGCCAGTCAATCGTCTCCAACCGCTACTAGACATCTTTCGAATATCGTAAGGAACACAATAGCGAATTTTGTTGTCATAATATCTTGCTTTAAGATTTAGATCTTTTGCTTACCTTGAAGGCTGTGGAATAATTTCTAATTGATCAGATAATTCTTTTAGTATGCTAGGTTTTAGCTTTTGATGTTTAAAAAGAGTTCCGATTATCACACAAGTGGTCCCTTTCTCTCTCAGGTCGCATAGTTTCAATACTTTGTATTTGTTAGACCATTTCTTTACTATCAATGGACCCAATATATTTCGAAATGTATTGAGTCTACAAGAATAAATGTGGGCATATTGTTTAGAAAAATCACGAGATACTTCGTAGAAACGTTTGGAACAATCTGCGTATTCTATAGCTTGTCTTTCAAATTCAAGAGGTTGGAAATCTTGAACTGTTGCGGCAGAAGCATTTGATTCTGTTTTAAATAACATGTTTCAATTCAAATTCTAACAAACAGGAGAAAAAAGTGGAAGATCCCTGCACAGATTCCTGAATTGCCGCAATTTTTTTTTATTAAAAATTTGACATTGACATTATTTAGTATGTATTGCCATCTACGCAAAGAATAGACAACTAGTATTTGTCCTATTTTACACAACAATTTTTTGATTATTTAGTCGATTTAACGATTATTTTCACTGTATCTTTTAAATTCATTTGCATTTCTTTTTCTCCCAGAACGAAGCCAAAAACATACTGCTAAAACCACTGAAACTATGATTGATAGGTACGCCACGGTACCCGCATCAGATTGGTTGCTGAATAAAATCACTACTTTCTATGACTATGATGATTGCAATATATAATTTAGTAGATTTGTGATTAAAATTTGAAATAAATAAAAATTTATATTAACACGTTAAAATATTAATTTTACTTTTAAAAACTCTTGACCGAAAATGTAATCAAATTAAACATGTAATGCTTGTCTATGTTTTTTGCGCGGGAAACTTTCATATTACTAATGTAAAATGGCGGGAGTTCAAAGAGTTGGACTAAATAATCTTAATGTTAATTTAAAAAACGCTCTTATAGTAGGTGTAATAATAGCAAAAAACAGCCCGCGAACAATAGGCTCAAGAAAAAAAAATGGAGATTCCAGAGGAGTCACATCCTTTACATTGAGGGATTCTGATATCGATACGATTAATGTTGATGTTTGGGGTTCAGAATATTTTGTTCACACATTCTATGAGAGATTTCTTGTAGGAGACGTAGGTAAGTAATAATAATATATAAAAAGTTTATAAAAATAAAGGTTAAAAAATCTGCTCACTTTGTTTTATTTTTTGCAGTTGAAATCTCTTGCCCAAAAATATGTATAAAAACAGGGGAAAATGAAAACTTTCGCCCACAAGTAAGTATTTTATTAAGGTTTTGTTATTATGACCCCATTTTAAAGTCTACATTTACCTAAGTATTCACTAGTTATTCTAAATCTTAATATTTTTAAATTATAAATAATTTTACTATCACAAGGTTACATCGCCATTTTACTTGACGCTGAATGAAGGTGCGTCAGATGTATGTTCATACACGGGTGATTGTTACAATGTGTATTTAACACTTTTGCATATACCTACCAAGGCTTCATCCGGCTACTGTGGTTTGGCTGAAGTCCTAAAATTGTCAGGTTAGTGGAAACCGCTGTACTGTATCTCTGAATAATTCTGCATCAACAATGCTGAAAGTTTTTTCTAGTCTTCTTATTTCTCTTCTCACTTTTTCCCAACTAAAATGGAGTTAAAAAAGAAGCCATTAAGGACTGGGCGGAAAGCGCGTAAAATGTTCCGAGGCAATGTAAGTGGTACGCGCGCTCCAGTACATCTCTACTGGAGCATTACTGAAATGAGACGTTGTGTCGCTCGCAACGATTTTGAAAATGCTTGCTTGTATTGTGACAGAAAGTTTAATAAAAATGAAGATAACAATTGTTATCACTGTTTGGACATAATCTATTAAATTAAGTTAATTTAATATTGATTTTAGCGCGATCTTCGCGATCATCTTTTTAAAACTCCAAATGTACTGAAGCGCCTATCCTTAGTTTTTAAAATCAAAACCATATTTTTATATAAAAAACTACAACCTAAACAACAACAATTTAGGTTGTAGTTTTGTTCTCTTTCAATTTTTTGCAGAAGACAACAGCAACGTATATGTTGACTTATTAGTAGTTGTAAAGTCAGTCAAGCCTCGACGGATAATCAAAACAAAAGCAGGTGAGCAATTACTGCCTTTGGTTACAATTTTATTTAAATTAAACCCGGATATTTAAAGCAAAATTTATTTCAGGAAGTGAAATGACAATTGCAACGGTAGAGATAATCGACAATACTACACCTGCTTCAGTTAATTTAGATATTTTTGATATAGACACCATCAAAAGGTAAGTGGTATTAATTCCATGACATCTATTTAAATCCTATCAATACAATTTTTGTCTCATGAACACAAACATTCAGGGAGATTCGTAGTCACGTACTACGTATGTCAGTATTGGCAGAGAGCAGGTCCATATCCTTACCAAAGGATTAACGTCTATTTTAGGAGTGTTAAGTTCACAGCGCGGTGAAGAAAAAAAATCGTTGTAATGACTTTTCCACCAACATAAAATCAAAAGTTAAATTAAGTATTTTCATGTTGAAAAATTAACTTTTGAATACTTTAGAAGGTGTTTTAAGATTTAATAGTGAGTATTTCCAGAGTACTCTCAATCGTACTGTCGATTGTAGAGGAGGCCCGTGTCCTGCAGTGGGACGTATATGGGCTGATACAGACAGATATTTCCAGAGCGGAAGAGTGGCGTCCGCTAGAGAGCGTGGTGTTCATAGCTGACGGTCGCGTGTCGTGGCGCGGCAAGTGCGTGAAGGTGCAGGTGTGCGCGCGCACCGTACTCACGCACCAGCCCTACACCGCCGACGCGGAGGCACTCAGGCTCTACATCAACAACCAGGCTAACACTCGTAGGGACTTCTAGAATAACAACTGTAAAACTGTAACTATAGAACCATATAAACTGTAAGTTGTAACTCTAGTCTAGATATACGGACTCATGTTCTGTCTGAATTTTGTGAAGACAAATTTATTAATGCTATTACATGAAGATGGAATTGGAGGTCCAAATTCAATTTAACCACCATATTATTCGGTGTAAGAATCTAAGTCTTCTATCGTCATACAGTCTTGGATACCAAAGTCTATGAAAAACATTTTAGTCACCAACCTGGATGTTCCAGGACTTCAAATATTTATCTTATTTCGGGGATGGTACCAGCGTCTTCTTATTTCATAATCGGCTTTACGAAATTCCCCACGGAAGCTGTCTTTGACGACAGAGCATAACATAGTGGCTTGTGAGATACGTTTGTATTTCACAGCTGGCTCCTTAGCGCTTGTACCACCAAACCTATCTGATACCTCTGATGATATACACAAAGGTTCGTTAGCTGGAAAGTTTAGATAATAAAAATAGTTACTCTAATAGAAAGAAAGAAACACGATTTATTTGTCACAGTCGCAACATACACAGGCATTGTTAATAAAACACAGAATAAAAAATATAAAAAGAAAGACTGGTCGCCGCTGTGACTGGTAGGTGTCCACTCAGCTTATGCTATGATGTGGTGCAAACCACAACATAACGCTGATTTTCAGTGAACATCTTAAGTGACCTTAATAGGGCAAGTGATGTATGTGTAGGTGGAGGCTTGGCGGCGGCGTGGGGGGCGTGGAGTGGGGAGCGCGCATGCGCGGTGTCGGCGGCGTGCCTGCGAGATCGATTGCGAGCCGGAGACACATTCTGCGCCACGCTACATGCACTGCTCACGGAACTGGACCTCGATGCAATGCACACCACCATGTAATACACTAGATACAGAATTATTAACGTTTTGAGGACATATTTGATGGTGTACCTATTTGATTAAGGGAATTAGTAACGTTTACCCATGTACGGATACCAGACTAATCTAGAGGAACTATTACCCTCTACATATGCTCAAACCCCTTAGATATACAAATAAAATTCCATTTTTTTTCTCACGATATAAAAGATTATGGCTTCATTTCAAAATTCACATGCGTCCAAATAATTAAATATGTACATGTGATTGTTTTTATTTACGAGCTTGTACTTTGTAGCGTTCCTCTGCAGGCCTTTCTTTCCATGCATACGGAAAAACGCTACAGAACCAAATTAAGTGACGTTGGTCAAAAAGCCGCCAAGCTCAAGTGGGGAAAAATAATACTTATTATTTATTTAAGATCCGATGTTTGAGAGGTAAATTTTGATACAAGTATATAATATGACAGGGACAACAATGAAGAGTTACGGGTCAAGTTTGCAGACCACACTGGCGAATTGTCAGCCTGGATTCCAATCAATATCTTAGAAGAGGCACTCGGACTGTCTGTAAGAATGTTTCAAGCATCGCACATTTGAACTAACGTTTTGACTTTGTTTTCATAAACTCTACGACTTGATCTTAATATAATTTACCTACACTGAAAATTTTCGCTTTCTGCAGCCAAACCAACTCATTCAAATGTCTTCGGATGAGAAATCAATAATTCGTTGGAAATTGCTGCTTGAACAATGCAACGTGAAGCTGGCAGCGTCGTCGCCGCGTCTCACCGTGTTGGCTTTGAGACGAGCCTCTTCTGTTGATCCAATACCTTTGTGTTAAACTATTAACATGGCTTTTGTTAGGTATGCACGGTTTGGAACAAAAGTGTGAATTTCAATGGTAATGACTCAAATAAACCGTACTGAATAGGAAAATTCTTTGTTTTACTTCACATATGTACTCATAGTTATTTAAAAAAATGGACATCTACCTAGACCTAAACCATAAATCATTTAAAAGGATAGTGATTTTTCCTTCTGTCTTCACTTATTATCTCATGATACATAAAATTCTAAAGGAAACTTCAAATTTGTAGATATTGATTTGGTTACATAGAAACGACACTAGTATATTTACATTATCGATCAAACATTCGTATAAAGCTTTAAGCAAATCGTGCACAATGGAAAAACCTGAGAAAAGTGAGTTAACTTATGAATATACAAAAAAGAGGCGTGAATTCGGACGACAAACATTATTTGAAGATTACGGACCTGTTATGTGCGTCAGTATACCCAACAATCCTGCGTTTTACAAAAACTATATACTAAGAAACCCTGTCCATGTTTCCATACAAAATACTGGTACTACGTCTGAACATTGGGTGAATTCTGTAAGGTGAGTAATACAAACCCTAAAATGAGCAAAAATATGAGTAGGTGCAAAAAGATAATAAGAGTTTTCTATCATTAGGGCTGAATACACAAATTCAGGAGTGAACCATGTTGAAGGTGGGTGGCCTAAGGATATTAACATGAATGATCCTGAAGCAGCACAAAGATACAGACGGAAAATAGAAAAGGATGATGCTTATATTCACGCTGTTATGCACCTGGGGCATGTATGAGTAAATTCTACATAATTTCTAATTCTTTGTGTGATTTCTATCATAGTAACAATTATTTTTCTTAGAGCATGGAACACAACATACTCCAAAATAATGCAATAGACATGTACGAAAACTACTATTCGGATGTACCTTCAATACCGCCAGTAGAAAAGAGCAGTTGTCATACTGTAAACGTGTATCGTGAACCAGGAGCGCGAACACCCGTGCGCTCTTTGTCGTGGCAAGCTGATGGCGGGGCGCGGTTGGCCACAACACACGCTGACGTGGAACTCATGAGGACCTGTAGAAATACGCAGTTGTCTTATATTTGGGACATTGGTAAATACAAATAAGTGCTTAAATATTTTGTTATTATGGTGTTAAGAGAGGGTAGTGAAATTTTGAGGCGGTAATGTACAGCGACTTTTAATTAGTACAAGACGACTGATATTCCTACGAACCCGAACATTTTCTTACAGAAAATGCAAATGCACCAGAGCTGACAATAAAACCTCCATTACCACTCCTTGATTTACAATATAATCCCCGTGATCAACATATTCTTGTGGGCGGAATGATGAACGGCCAGGTGGGTAATTCACGTTGTAGTACCTAAGTATGAGTAAAATGGAAAACATTTGTGAACGAATAGATAAATTCTGGATACAAATTCCAGGTGGGCTGGTGGGATATGCGCAAAGGAGGAGAACCAGCAGGAATATGTCCACCTCATGTGGCACATCGCGATCTAGTCCGAAATGTACTATTCATAAACTCCAAAACTGGAGCTGAATTCTTCTCGTCGTCACCAGATGGAGTAGTCAAATGGTTTGTTATATCTAAAGCATCAGTAAAATAAATACCTAAATGAACATAAATGTTATGGCCTTTCAGGTGGGATACTCGCAATATGAATGAACCGACCGATTCCATGATTATAGACATTGTAAAATCAGCAACAGATACACAAAACATCGAGCAAGCAATTGGAATTTCCGCTCTTGAATATGAGCCTACAATACCAACAAGGTAACTTATTACAGCTACGTAAAGTTACATCTACTTATAAAAATACAATTAATTTTGAAATTGTTTCTTAGATTTATGGTGGGCACCGAAACTGGGTTGGTTATTGGTGGTAACCGCAAAGGAAAAAATCCTTTAGAAAAACTTCCTACGAAGGTAGGATCACTTGCAACGTCTTATCGTTGTATTTATTTTAAAGACATTTTAGTGACAACTCATTTCGTTTTCTATCTCCAGTACGATGCACATTTGGGTCCGGTATATGCACTTCAGCGTAACCCAACTTTCTTGAAGAATTTTTTAACGGTCGGTGATTGGACTGCCCGTGTATGGAGCGAAGACTGTAGAGAATCGTCTATTTTGTGGACTTATTCACACAGCACTAAGCTTACAGACGGAGCATGGAACCCCATTAGGTATGAAATATGCAAAAAGAAAATCACTTATACAAGATTCTCAGTTTGATAGAAACTTTACACATTTCGAAATCCTCATGGATAGCTCTGGAATACGTAGATTTTTTGGAATTTTATGCTTTTCATTACCTTAAAAGAGTAACCATAAAATACAAATACCGTATGTTTAGTTTCAAAAGGCTGCGACATGATCACCGTTTTATCAGTCAACCCAATAATATTGAAATAATATTTAACGGTGTACCTTTATAGATTTTCCTTGATGTTGGTTACGCAATGGGACGGTTGTCTCTCTTGCTGGGACCTGTTGAGGCGACGAAGTGCCCCCATTGTCACTGCTCAGCTATGCGATGAGCCTTTACTACGCCTTCGACCACACGAAGGGGTACGTAATTGTGTATAGACTATAGTACTCACATAAAACAAAATTGAATGTCTCACCTCTTTTTTTAGTTATGGGTTCGATTTATATTCTTGGCGATGCTCTTGTGAGCTTTTCAATTTAGAAAATATGTTTTTTACTCATTGAATAATTACAGAAAAAGCCATCATGTGATAGGTAGCAGATCATAAAGCACACCAGTTTAATCAGGTCCTTAAATATCTTTTTTGAGTTGGAACTGAATTTACGAGGTTGAGGTTAATTATTTAGTCATAATTTTTCAGGGTCTCCTAGTGGCATGTGGTAGTAGTAAAGGAGCGGTATACTTAGCAGAACTATCGCAAAATTTGGGAACTGCAGACAAAAACGACAAACAACTACTTACGCATGTGAGTAGAAAAATGTTAATATTTCTTCAGATTATTAATGATGATATGAAATATAATTTGTGTTTTGACACGAAAAAGTGGCTACGGTGCACCCGATATTAAGTGGAGTGCAATCCAAATAAAGATAGCTATCTCTTTCACCGACAGAGATCCAACTCCAAACCTTAATCAAATTGATCACTGAACCTGAAACGCAAGTCACTTTCATGAGTAAAGAAGACGGATTTATCATACATGTCCCTATGCCGACACATTCAAATATCCTTTGACCAATCAACAAGTTAATTATCTTTTCAAGTAAAAATTATGGTTTGTTATTAAAAAAATAATTATACATTAATTATTTTTTGTCAATTTTTAATCAGTTTTGTAGTCATTATTGCAGGTAGGGATACTTAGATTTTTTATATTATTGTATGCCAATTAGCAATAGGTATGCAGATAAAAAAAAAATTTACATCTTATGTAAAGATGTCCCACCTTTAGAATTATAGACACCTAACTATAAAATCTTGTTTTTGCGGAAATGTTCATTAAATATTTCTACATAGGAAATTTTATACTTATGGAAGATACATCGAGAAGATCGAAGTATACATCTTTCTGTCTTTCATGCGTCAATGGGTCCTTCTTTAATAAAGTCTAGATGGGTCATTTTGAGCCAATATATGATTTAAATTCAATTTTTTTTTAGATTTACTCACTCAAATTCTAAATGTGCGATGTGTCCACAGAAAAAATATTTGATATTCCAGATACTAGAGCGGGAGAACAAACGGGAGCGTATACTAGAAGCTCGTATGCGTGAGCTGCGGCTGAAGATGCGACAAGACCGGGACGGCGGCCCGCAGGCACCCGACACCGACCCCACCGCCAACGACCGGGACTTGGACGAAGCCACCGCCGAGTACATCAACACCGTCAACGAACTACAGGCTCAGCAAAAACCGCAATAACTCGGACATAAATATACATATACTATCGTAACATAATATCTGTCTGTATCGGCCCATATACGTCCTACTGCAGGACACGGGCCTACTCTACAATCGAGAGTACGATTGAGAGTAGTTAAGCCATATAGTCCACCACGCTGGCCTAGTACGGGTTGGTAACATAATATGCTTCTATCATACACTAGATTACAAGTAAAGGCCTAAAAAACAGCAAGAGAAATAGGTAGGTAGTACAAATGAACGTGTGCTCTTTTGATTTTAGTATAGTCTAAACCATAATAAATCTTAATTTAATGGAATAAGGTTTATTGTTAGCTGCAGTTGATTATAATTTAAGACATTTTGCTACATCGCGTAGTTCGAAATGCGAATGTATTGTTCCGGACCCTGTATCAAGTATACATCGAAGATAATATGCCATATTATATCGCCAGCGTGGTGAGCTATATGGCAGCCACTCTCAATCGTAGAGTCGGCCCGTGCCCTGCAGTGGGGATGTATATGGTCTGATATAGTGCAATACAATTATTATTCAGATGATTAAATAACGTCTATTGGGGATATTAGGATTGGAATAAGTATACATATAATAACTAATTCGAATACGTTAAGCTAGGTTGGAGAATGCGGGTTTAATGTTCGTACATGGATATATGTACTTCAGAAAACTCAGCACCGTTACGGGAGTAATATTATAGCGAAAAAATATATCATGGCTAGGAGACAACCTCATCAGTCATACATGCAAAATTCCTTTATATTGTAAAGATTATTTTTTATCTATTCGCATACATTAACCATATGTTGTTATATCAAATTATAAAAATAATAAAAGATATTTGAGTAAAGTGAAGTTTGAATGAAGTATTTGAATGTGTTTCGCTGTACCAAAGATCACGTATTTATTACGTACTGCGCCCACATGGCTGTGCCCTGTTGAAATTTCCAGCTTTGATAACGTTCTTAAAATGTCGGTGGAGACCTTGTTAAACGTCTCCTTAAACGAGGCACAATGGGACCAAGCAACGTTGCCGATCCGGCATGGGGGTTTGGGTATAAGACGATCCTGGGATGTGGGTTTGCCTGCCTTTCTTGCGTCGGCCAATGGCGTGATAAGTCTGGTCACTGGAATTTTGTCTCCAAATGGTGATCGGGTGGACATACCATTCGCCTCTAACGCCTGTGAAGCCTGGTCGGTCAGCAACCCGAGAGCGGGGCTATCAAAGTTCCTAGATAGCCAGCGCTTGTGGGATGATGTAGGAGCAAGGAGATTGCGGGACCAACTCTTATAGGGCGTTACGGGGGCAGATAGGGCTAGGCTGAAAGGCGTTTCCACTCCTGAATCGGGAGCGTGGTTGCACGCTTTACCGTCACCTCACCTGGGCACACTTCTCGACGCCGACTTTCTGCGTGTGGCCGTCGCCCTGCGTTTGGGTTGCAATGTTTGTGAGCCTCACACTTGCACGTATGGCTCTACAGTGGCAGCCAACGGCCATGACGCATTGAGTTGTGTGCGTTGTTCAGGTAGATTTGCACGTCACCTTGCTCTCAATGATATCATCCGTAGGGCTCTCGTGTCCGCAAACGTACCTTGCGTACTTGAGCCCCCAGGCTTACTTCGCACCGACGGTAAAAGGCCTGATGGTCTTACTTTGTTGCCTTGGCACAGAGGAAGGTGCCTAATTTGGGATGCCACGTGCGTTAGCACGTTCGCCGTGAGCCACTTAGGCCGAACGACGAGAGCGGCTGCAGCTGCTGCTGAAGTAGCTGCCGAGTCGAAGCGAGCAAAATATGCTCCTCTTTGAAGGAATTATTTTTTTGTTCCTTTTGCCGTTGAGGTGACTGGTTCTTGGGGAACAGAAGCCAAAGTATTTGTTAAGGACATTGGCCGTCGTCTTAGAGATCTGGGTGGGGACTATCGCTCTGGGTGGTTTCTTACGCAAAGGATAGCTATCGCCATCCAAAGAGGAAATGCATGCAGTATTCTGGGCTCTTTTGCCCCAGGGACGATGACAGGTGGTCTATTTGATTAGATATTTTTTGTTTGTAAGTTCTATAAAAATCTGTATATTTTTATTTGGTAAATATTTCTGTTTTGCTTTTACCATTGTATTTATTGTTTTGAGTAAAGTTAGATATTGTATTATTATAAATAAATTAATACAGTTATTTATGCCCACATATTATTTATGTATTAAGTAAATGAAAAAAAAAGATTGTAAATATAATAACAAAAATAAACACTTAGCCTAATTTAAGTTACAGTAACATTATTTCTAGAAATTTAAATTTGTTCATCACCTTTAAAGCATCTGACCATCGGCTACGTTTCATGATCAAAGTATAAGGCTCAATTGCACAAACTAACTTTGCCAATACCTTTGCCCTTGAAACTGTCAATTCCATACATTTGCAAGGTCAAATAGATCTCAAATGTATGGCGATGACATTTTCATAGGCAAAGGTATTGGCAAAGTTACTTGGTGCAACTGAGCCTTAAAGTATCAGTCAAAAAATCTTCTGACGCATTCATAGCATGCTCATGGCCTAATAGTTATAGTGTTCATCAACCTTCATGGTTAATTTCTCATTTGATCGCGTCCCGATTGGAACAAAATATACTAAAATTCAATACTGTTAAGTTAATGATATGTTAGGAAACATTTATTTGTGCCTTATTGGCTAAGGTTTATCGTCATTTCGGAACGCGACAAACGACCATTTGTGTTCGATATTGGCGCCGACGCCGGACGTGGTGCGTGTGAACACGTCCGCGTGTCGCTGCAGCACGTGGTGTATGGTGGCCTGCGTCATGCTCGGGAACAGCGCGCGCACATATGACACCACGTAGTCCAGACTGGCGCCGTGTGGGTGCACCTGAGGAAATTAAAACATATATCTATGTCAAATATATTCATATTATTAAACATGCAATTTTTTTAAGACGATCGACACTTAATTTTAATTAAGTACAATTATTCTTTCCATATTATTTTGTTAAACGATAAAACTAAGCTGTATAATCGGCTCGTGGACCGCTAATGGACAGTGGCAAAACCAAACAACTCTATGAATTCCGAAAGAAATGCTTGGAATTCCGTTGTGCTTGCCATCGTGAGACATAAGTTTTTAAGTGTCAATATGTACAGTATTTACTCAAGTATCAGTATTTACTGCATGGCTACAATGTAGAAAAATCGTATACTATGAGGGAACTCCATATTGAAAATGTTCAAATTTCTTAAATAAAACAATAAAAGGTGTTAAGGACAATGTCCATTCAAAGTTTCGGTAAAAATACCGTAGATCCAGATACCGATACTGGTAAAAATTTACCCATCAAAAACATCCTGTAAAAAAATTCCAAGTCTCGCAGCTCAGGTTTTCTACCGCAAAAAGTTGTGAGATGCATATAATACCAAGTCGATTAATTTATTTAGTCCTTAAGGGACCTTCTATATAAAGTTATTACGTTAGTTATTACCATATCAATATTAAAAATTCTTTGCGTTTTAAATAAATGGATCGACTATCGGTATCTATCTACAACTATTATTCCATTATATACGGGTACATTAACTGCAAATGTAACTTTGTAATCCTATACATTTATATGGGATTACAAAGTTATTCCAGCGCCGGATCTAGGTTTTTTTCGAGGCGGGGCAAAAACTGAAAAATGCCGCCCCCCCTTGCCTATATTTTTATCTTAATCATCATCATCATTTTTAGCAACTAGACGCCCACTTAACACAGGACATCGGGAAAGAACGTAATTTTACCACCATGTTAAGCATTTTTACACGCTTTATATTAGCGTCACTTTTGAGGGTTAACGTCACACACGTCTGTAAGCTTTGACTCTACTTTTCTTACACGTAACCCCTGGGTAGTGCCAAATGAGTGACACAGTTCGTGGTGGTAGGACTTAAGTGTCCGTCTGGGTAGCGATCACCGTCCACGGGGCGTAAAGACCGTAATAGTGATCTGATAGTGATTTTGTACGTATTTTTGATCGCTCTCGAAGGGAGGAGTGTTGACCCGCCGGCCAAAGAGACAGTACAGTACAAGAGACCAATCGTGGCTAACCACCACGAGGGGCTGCCTCACCATGTCGCACAAAATCTTGGGCGGGTACGTCGTGCCGGTTGGTGACCGGACGTGGCCGACATTTAGCGACATGCCGACCCTTTCATGCCGGTGCCCATTCGGCCTACTTAATGCCCGGACCTTGGCTTCTCGATGCCTCTTCATCAAACCCATCCCTTCAACTTCATGACAGCGCAATTAAACAAAGCAGGTCTTTCAGTAGTGCATAACCCGACCATCGCGTTCACTATGGAGCTCACCAACATCCGCGAACTCCAAACGACCTTAATGCCGTCCACCACCATCTCGAGACGGCCTAGTCTGCTTTGCTCTTGATGGAGACGCGGATTCGTTGTCCGGCCGAATATTCCTACCTGCTGTACCCCGGTTATTCGCTTGAAGAAAACTTCAAGCCTAAAGTCGGGGTATGCTTGTATGTATATTCGGTTGGACATCTACTGTCACCGTTTAAGCTGCATGGAGGGCCCCTCCTTCTCCGCTTTGTGTTTGCACGTGAATCTTGGTTGCCTGAGCCGCATCGTGTGCGTGTGCCTTTACAGGTCTCACAACGGGGAAGATGAGACGACGCGGCTGTTCAGGTATTTCAGCCATGTGGCTGATGACGGGCGGACGCAGTTCCCGTCGGCTGAAATGGTCTTGGGGGATTTCAATGCACATCACAAACTGTCGCTGGGCTCCTCCAAGACTGGTTCAGTTGTACATTTATCCTGGACTGTTTAAAAATAACAATGGTGGTTGTATCATTGAGATAAAACGATGTATGGCGACGGCTAGATGGGCAATGGAGAAACTCAAGAAAATATGGAGGAATCGTACTACTACAAAAGCTACTAAAGATCAGGCTTGTCCGAGCATTTTCTCGTATTTCTGTATGCCGCTGAACCATGGACGTTACGGGAGAAGAAAAATTTAGCTTCCCTAGAGATGAGGTGTTGCAATGCTTGGAATATCAGGTCCGAATTCCACACAAACGTTTCAAGAACTCGGCATCAAGTAGCGTCTTTCCGAGATAGTACGGCCCCGTATACTTCGAATATTCGGTAATTTCTCACGACGAATTAACGACTCCATAGAACGTCTTATGGTTAATAGGGCAGAGTAGACTGAAATAGACCTCGTGGTAGGACACCATACACATACATTTATATACGTTATACATACGTACAGCGGCACAGATATTATGGCGGATATTATAAGGATAGCCTTGTGAGGCCTCAAAACTTCCAGGTCTGATTCAAACTCAATTTCCTAAAAACGGAGTGAATATAATACCTTTTTTTTAATCGATATCTACGGGGAGATCATAAGGTGCATGTTGAGGTCTCCAACCTTCCAATCTGACGCACGGGGACAATTATTGTCCGTACCGCATAGATTTTGCAGCCAGGTTGGATGTATTACGGACAATAGGCGATGCGGATGAGCGAGTAACACCTAGTTGACTCGCCGTGCCACTCGGCGCACTTCCTAATATGGCTCCTCACAACTTAGGTAGGCGTAGATTTTCTCTGCAACGGACGCCCTAACCGTGGGCGTCCGCTATGAAGCCACGAGTTCTGCCGCACATCTTAGAGTTTGCCAGCGACCCCAATGACCCCTATTAATCGCCTCTTACGCCAGGCAGAGGAAACCGTGAAGGAATTTTGCCGCCCCTTGACCACGGGGTGCGTGAAAACAATAAATAACCAATTTGAAAAAAAAGCTATATTTTTAGCAAGGAACTCTAAAGACTATAATCAATGTTAATAGGTGTTTTTTTCACATTTAAGGAAGATTTTTTTATAATGTATCACTATTGGAATATTTTATAATATCCAAGTATAGATATTTACTTGGGAGTGTCCTACCCCGAATTGCCCCCGAACCAAGGTCTTGTTGCACCTGTTGCACCTGAAGAAGTTCTCTATAGTCTTCGTCGCATGAAGAACCGGAAAGCGGTAGGGCCTGACTATATTCCGATAGAGGCGTGGAAGTCGTTGGGGCTTCATGGTGTGGAGCTTCTTGCTGCGTTATTTAACCGCATCCTAAATACCAAAAACATGCCTGACTCATGGCGGTTGAGTGTGATAACTCCCGTGTACAAAGGTTGTGTTCAGGAATGCGGTAATTATCGTGTCATTAAGGTCATGAGTCTTACCATGAAGCTTTTCGAACGCGTCATCGAGTCCAGGCTCCGCCAAGAGAGTACTATCTCTGAGTGTCAATACGGCTTCCGTCCTGGCAGTGGTACTACCGACCCGATATTTGCACTCAGGATGCTTGGCGAGGCATACAGAGCGAAGAAGACGCCACTGCACATGGCTTTCTTGGACCTGCTGAAGGCCTTCAACTGTGTGCCACGACAGGCAATCTAGTGGGCGATGAGGGTGAAAGGGATGCCGGAAGCCTATGTGGACATTATCAGAGACATGTACCTCCGATCCGAGTCCTTCGTTCGGACCGCCGTTGGCGATACAAATCCTTTCCCGATTGATGTGGATGTGCACCAAGGCTCGGCGCTGAGTCCATTCCTCTTCAGTGTTGTGCTCGACGCCATTACGTCTCACATCCAGGACCCTGCGCCCTGGTTGTTGGATGTATGCCGATGACATTGTACTGGTGGAGGAGGACCGGCGACTTTTGGAGCGCAAGGTCAACCGGTGGAAGGAACGCTTGAGAGCGGTGATCTGAAGTTAAATGTGGTGAAGACCGAGTACATGGCTTGCGGGAGTACGGACCCCCAAAGCATCGTGATAGGGAACGAACTTGCCGTGAAGACGGACAAGTTCAAGTACTTTGGGTCCGTACTGCATGAGGCTAAGTGGAGGGAGATCTCGGGCATACTCTGCGACCGCAGGATGCCGATGAGGTTCAAGAGTCTCACCTATAAAAGCATCGTGCGGCCGGTGCTCCTGTATGGGTCTGAGACGTGGCCTGCCCTCAAGCGGCACGTCCAGGAGGTCCACGTCGCGGAGATGAAGATGCTGCGGTGGATGTGCAACGTTACGCGTTTGGACAAAATCCGTAACGAGCACATCCGTGGCAGTCTTGGTGTCCGCGATGTGGCTGATAAACTCCAGGAATCCCGCTTGAGATGGTATGGTCACGTCCTAAGGAAACCGCAGAAGTGCGTCGGTAATGTGTGCCTGAGCCTCAATATTCCCGGACCACGACCGCGGGGTAGACCAAAGAAGCGCTGGCTCGATGTCGTCAAGGAAGATATGAGGGTCAATGGCCTTACTATTGAGGGTGCCGAAGATCGGGCGAAATGGAGGAGAATTTGCCGGAAGGCGGAACCTGGCGCCGGCCGGGATAACGCCAGGTAGAAGAAGAAGAAGAAGATCCAAGTATAGATGTTTAAATAAAGTGTTTATTATGAAATTGTCAACGTGGAAACGTGGGAACATATTACTGAAATATTTTAACTATTCTTAATTTTCAAACCCCATTTTTTCAGTGTGTAAAATATTGCCTTTTATTATTTCAGTTAATCAAAACAAAAAAAATGGCCCAGATTTGCCGCCCCTTTAAATTTGCCGCCCTAGGCTCCAGCCTACTCAGCTTACTAGTAAATTCGCCACTGCCTGTACCACATAAAAGACGTTCGATGGTTAATCAACTAAAACTAACTACTAAACACAAATTGGATATTTGAAACTAAACGTAATTGTTGAGATGGATAAATTATTATACATTCCAAATATTAAGTTTTCATCTCTTTTTCACGCGCCTCTATCGCATAATCACTAATTTGCGCACGACGAAAAAAAAAGTGTAAGTGGTGTTACGTTATTGATGAATTTTGTAGTTGTCTCCCAAGATTCAATATGCCGCCCCCTGAACGTGCCGCCCGGGGCACGCACCCCGACTTGCCCCCCCCTAGATCCGGGCCTGAGTTATTCACGCAGTTGGTCTATCTAGAAAACTAGACATAAATTATGAAATGTTTGAATTTTCCCTTACTTTAGACACTAAACACTAATTATATTCTAAATTTGAAGGTTCTATGTCTGCTAGAAATGCCTTAGACTTTTGATGATCGGTCAGTCAGTGAGTGCGAAATTAAGAAAGTTTGACTAGTTACAATTTAAAAACTACTGGTTCAAATTGAATGAAATTTTAAAGATACCGTGTTTACACAATGCCTGCTTAGTAACTAAAAATTCAGGCTTCATGCTTTAGTCACAACGAAGTTATAGGGGGTTGAAAATGGTCTGAATTGCTTCGAGAAAAGGATGTTACGGCCATGCCACTTTTTAGCTCGACTTGGAGGGGGTTCGGCCGCGCCCCCAGATTATATAAAATGTTACAATTTGTTTATAGAGCTAAAGGCACAAAAAATTTTGGTCTTCAAGTTCATTTCACCAAAAACACTGGGCCAGAGTCGCAATTAGATTTCTTATACTGAAAATGTTATTAAAAAAAAAATGGTTTTATCGAGGGACAAAAATCTTCGCACCGATACTAAGTTGCATAGTAAAATGGGCATTTTCTTTTAACAATGTATATTACCTGCAGAAATGCTGACATAATACCGATAAGCCTAGCTTCACCACAACCTGGCTCCACGGTTTCTTTAATTTGCACTTTGTCTTCTAAATCCTCAGGAAGAGGAGGCGGCGGGGGCGGTTTCTCTACCGGTGAAGGCAAAGGCGGCTGCAAATTACGAAAATACTTAAGAGTAAACATAAAAAGTGCTTTAATAATATATAATTTACATTGTACAGAATATCTACATACATAAACATCACGCCGTTTCCCAGAAAAGGTAGGCAGAGGTGCTACAAAGACAATCCACGTTTCGCTTTAAGTGTTCCATTCCATTATGGCATAGGGAGTGAGCCTATCGCTATATTGGGCACAAATTACAGACTTAAGTTTGCCCGGCCCTGGATCTGAACTGGACAGCTTTGCTTTGTAATCTTACCGCAGTACAACTGAGCTACGCCGCTGAGGTAGTTTACCGAAGATTGTCATACATGAATATTTTAGAATAGATTCTCATAATTATTTACAACTGACAGCCTTTAGCTATTATAGTTCATAACCGCTAAGTACACCCAACAGCACACATTAAATGCACGTTTAAAGATACCATAAGATGAATATTTTAACAATTTATTCCGCCCAAAGGAGAATGGAAGTCCCTCAATCAGGCTATATAAAATTAAACCTTATCCAATAAATCATAAGGTACTTTTTTAATAAATACTTACGTTTCTCTTCTCTAATCCTTGAAGCGAATGGTGCGAGGCAACCTGAGCTTTGAATTTTTCCAACTCTTTTTGTGCATCAGCCTTTATAACATCCACTTCGTTTTTGTAAGCCTCTAATTGGAACTGCAGGCTTTCATTTTCTTTCTGTAAATACAATATTTTATTTAAGTTTGATTGCCTTTTGTGTTGTCTTTTTTTACTTTCTCGTTAAGATGTCAATTAAAGCTGATAAGATAAAAAATACATTCCCAAACACAATTAACACAGAAAACCTTTCAAATAATACCATTATAGTCTCACCCCGCATAGATACATTTATGATTAAGTAACTGTTTCATTAATATTTCGCGCACGTCAAGTTATGGGCACATTCCCGTTTCTCCTGCAGTCAGCAACCGGCAAATGCCATACCAAGCACAGGGTTACCGGTAGTAGCTATCTCTAAGCACTGTCCAGTGTGGCGCCGAGTGTGCGATAAATGTTTTAAATATTTCCGCGATGAATTTAGGTAAGTTAATTATATCTCATATATGTTTGGGTCTAATGCAATAATAATAATTTTGAGTACTTGATATCATTCATTTAATAGAGTAATTAAGTTATAAATGGTAAATAAAAATATATTTACCCGCAATTCATGTAGCTCATCCATATTATGATCTGCAAGCTTATTGTTTATTCCGTTTGTATCATTCTCATCATTATAAAATTTCTCGTTAAGTTCTTCCTTCAACGCATTGAATTCCTGAAAAGATTTGTTGACTTAATTGATAGCAATATTTATAATTTTATTTACAAAATTATTAAATTATACTTATAAAACATAAAATATCATAGTTACCTTATAACTTATTTCAATTAAAAGTTTACCTGAACACAGCAGACACCAGAAGAGTAGAGAAACAGCAGTAAGTTAGTGTACCCATAAATAATGGTTTATTACAATTTTCGTTTGCACTTGTATCAATGTCTCATTTATAATCCTATCCCGTGCTTAGCAGTCTACCTGTGCATGCAACGCAAGGGCTAGCTTGCATAAAGCTAACTCAATTTACGAAACATGTGATACATTATCATATTTACATGTAGTGAACTATCCATAGTTGGATTAAAGTAATTATTTCATAACATGCATAAAGAGGTTCACTTTATTGCAATAAACCACGTAATATGGGCTTTTAACAAAAACTATTTATTGTTTTGTAAAAAAAACAATAATATCTGTAGATACCTGCGTCATTTTCTGCCATGTTTCAATATTCTTTCTTTGCGGCTTTGTAAAATGATCCCACACGCGTTGGTGAGTGGCCGCGTTAAACACTTTCGCCACCTGTTCGACTGAGGTTTACAAATCATGTTAAGAGCATTGAATGTAGCCCACAGACCAGACATACCGTCGTAGGATTGCGCCCAGGCGTACCGGGTTCCCAACACTGTGGCACCACGCTCCGAGCTTACTATGTCTAGCCCGCGCTTCGCTACCTCATATGTGGCAGGCAATGCGCTTCGAAGACCTTGTGCTTTGGATAAAAGTGCAGTGTCTGTGTAGCACACAGCACGATCCTTCACATGATTTATCAATCCACTTTTACCGTTTGCGTAGTATATCAAGTTAATGAAAAAACTTAAAAAATAATAAATACACACATAGTGCAATACGATAAAAGTGAAATTGTTAGAACATGTTGATTAACTTACAATGCAGAACTCAACTGATCCGCATGATTTAGGATGTATTATTGTACTCAAATACATGAGCCTTCCGCAGACTACTGCCATGCCGAGCCACTGGTTTGCGAAGGACTATCATTTGCAGATGCACCAGAGTAAAATTGTATAAATATTACCATTTCCTCGTTAACGACAAAATTGTTGTTACCTCCACATCAACAGCTTACTATCTCAATCAATATTTATCTTATAATATTCAAAGAGTATGCCGACATACAGTGATCTCGGGACTAACCGTTTGCCAGTGTCCACAATAAACACAGCATCATTCAGTCTTACCTTTGAAATACTACTTTCAGTTATATGTTGCATGTATAACGAGAGAGGCGACTTTCAGACCAACATCGGAGCGACTTTCGAGATTAATTAAATACTTACGTTGATCAATGACATGTTCTATATTCATTTTCACCCTTTCCTTGCAAGCTTGAAGTTCCTCTTCAGCTTGCATTTTCTCATTGAATAGCCGGCGGATGTGAGTGTTTGTTGCTTGAATCATTGAGTAGAATTGATTTGAATTCTTTTTGGAACATTCGCCTCGTTCCAGCCATGCTAAAAGTGTCTGTTGAAAAGAAAATACAAATATTAAAATAATAAATATATTTGAATTTCACAGAAAATATATTGGAATAATTAGACATAGTTACAGGAATTGAGTTGGAAAAGTGTTCTTCGCTCTTGATTTTTTCAGCAAGCTGAACAACAGCAACATTAGAGAAAGGTTGTATTCTGACAGGCGAGGGGGAACGCCGCAGCCGCTCATAGCCCATGTTACGGGTTGCGATCTCATGCTGCGCGCTCAGTTGCTCCATTTGAGCTTGCTGGGCTCGGATCACTTGCCGCTGACGTCTTTCATACTCGTTTTGATCATCGCGGCTCTAAAGCAAAATATAAACATAATATAGTTTATGTTTACAAAAGTATTTTAAAATTAAACGAATTGTATACTTAGTACTTACCAAAGCATAATCAACATGTAGCCATCCATTTGTCACATTAGAATCATCTTCCTCTTCAGCGTCTTCTTTGTCCTTAGTGATGAGTTTAATCCGATATCCAGATAAAGACATTGCAGCTTCCACACAACTCTCCCTGTCAAACCGAATGTGGCAGAAGTTTTTCTTGGACAATCTCAAAGTGTGTATTCTTCCATAATTTTCAAATATTTCTCGCACAGTACTTTCCCTTATCTTATCAGGCAAACCTCCAACAAATATAGTGCGGCATCCTGGAGGTTTCACTCTTTGTGGAGGCTGTGCTGCACCTGACTCAGGTGGGAACAGTTTACAATGTTTTAGCACAATAACTTTCTTGTCTTGCACTGGAGCCATTTCATTAGGCATTCCAGGAAACATTCCTAGCATCGCTGGATCCATCATCATTCCACCCATCATGCTCATATCCATAGCAGGGCCACTGGTTGGCGCTATTGGCTGGCCTGACATTGGTTGCCCAGACATTTGTTGTCCCGTCATTGATGACATATCCATTGGTGGCTGTTGAACTAATTCAAGTCCACTACCAGATATCATTTCCATTCCAGTGGAAGCCATCAATCCACCACCCATCATTGTTCCAGGCATTATCATATTGGGATATAATCCACCAGCCATCATCATATTTCCTACAAAAATGGAGACACACATAGAAAATAATGTTACAATAAGTTTTAGCTCACTTAGGATGACTTGAAATTTGCCATGCAGAAAAAGCACTTCTACAGTGCTACAGCTTCAATGGTATGTCAATCTATAATATATATATCTAAAATATAAATAACACGCAATATCAGCACAACACGACAGTGGTGCACGCTGCAAACACGCTGCCTCCATTAGGCAAATTTGAAAGTACCCTTAATACCCTTAGAACAAAAATATATATTATTAAATACTTACCTTATATGTACTTGAATATTTATTCCGACAACTGATAGATATTATTTCATAAACTAAAAATACCTTTTGTTTGATTTCATGCCAAATATATAATAATGATAATATATTTTGTTACTATGATCCATTTGTTTTAATAGTAATATTATGTCAGTTTGTGTCCCAACTGATATTCTCAAATCATATTTATGTGCATGTTCATTTTAATTAAATCAGCATTCTCTTATCCTTAATTACTCAGGCCAGAGGCCAATCCCAATCATTAGAAAATTATTTTCATACTGGTCTTTATACTATAAATACCTTTACAAATAAGTGTGTAAGAAATTTAATATGATTATTGTTAATATTATATGCAAAATATACTTCATACCTTGTGAGTACATATTAGACATGAGTATTGGGTTCATTACATTAGGGTTGTTTACTTCAGAGCTTTTTATCACATCGTGATTATTATCTCGCCTACGTCCAACGCTGTCCACATTCAAAGGAGATCTGGACCGATCTCGCCTGGTGCCTGATTACAAAAATAAAGTGAAGTTGTAATTCATAAGTACTTAATTGAATCATAAAGAAAAACGAATCAAGTAGCAACAACTACAAATATTAGATACAAAGCCACAAAAAGTAAATAGGCTTATGAAAATTTATTTAGGTTCAAACTAGAAGTGTTACAAATAATATTACTGTAACAAACCTTGCATTGTAAGTTATTAAAACTATCAGATTATATTTTATATAATTATTTTTCTATTGATTCGCGATTATTAATATTTCAACTGTGGTCAAAACTCAAAACCAGTCAAAACTAGGCTTGGGGCCCAAGCCTTGGGCAAAAAATATCGATATATCAAAATATCGATATTTTTCAGAAAAATATCGATATAAATTAGCGATATTTTTTCCCGCGATATATCAATTTTCGATATTTATTTTCAGATATCAAAATCGATATATTTTTTAAGCTCTGCTGTCTGCTCATGCGTCACATCATGTTTTTGACCAATCCGATTTCTTAAATTTAGAAAATATGGGTGGGTCCTCCATCTGGTCCAGACATGAGAAATTATTAAATCTGAGCATAGGTTTCAAGCAGTAGCTCTGTGTCCCCAATGAACTGAAGCAGTATCACTTTTAGAAAGAAAATCTGATCCAATATAGCTGGGTAAATTATCAACATTACACGCCGGTTCCCTCGGATATCGCTCAAAAATATTTGATTTGTCAAGCATCTTCAGTGTAATCTGAAAAAGTAGCTTCAGTGGTAAATTTGGCTGTGCCAAATGATAGGAGCAGATTAACAGGGAAACACATCAAACAAAGAGTGCTCCTGATGTCAATATCAGACAAATGCTGGTTTGGATAATGTTTTTTTTATTTTGTTTCTTTTTTTTATGTCGAGCAATTCGATTTTTTTTAAATAATAAAACTTATGTTGAAACAGGCCAGATGTGTATTTGCTTTAAAATTCCGATAATTTTGCCAATTTTTATAAATAATTGCAAATTGGGCAAAAAATATCGATATATCGAAATATCGATATTTTTTGGGTGATATATATCGATATATTTGAAAAATATCGATACGATAAATATCGATATATTTTTTCCATTTGCCCATCCCTAGTCAAAACGTCAAAACTAGAGATGTGTAACACTGCGCTACGCCGCGCAATTGCGCCAACTCAGTTCACTGCGCCGGATGTGTTAACTCACTTGTTCAAAATGTGTTGGCGCAAAAAGGAGTTATACAACAGTCAACTCGATTTCGGATTTACTAACTTGAATTAAATTCTTTCTAACTCGTTTTCATTTTGTTGCGCCATGGCGCAATTTTGAGTTAACTCAGTGAGCCAGCGCAGTTAATTGCGCCTGAGTTACTGAGTTAACGCAAGGATTTTCGCTGAGTTACCCATGTCTAGTCAAAACCGTCAAAACTCAAATGCATAGACATAGACCACAGCATAGACCATAGACTAAGGGCCGAAACTGCGTTAAGCGGGCACTCGCGCGGTTTCATACAAAAGTGCTCCGTCGCGGGGATCCGCGCGGGCGTCCAGCACGGGGAGGCACGTCACGCACCCGCGCCGCGGGGCCCGCCTTCGAGCGTCGGAACCCGTCGCGGAGGCACGCGCGGTAAAGCGCGCGGTGTCCGCCTGCGGTAACATGACGGTGATGAGATAGGGCACCGAGACATGGCCTCTCACTTTGGACTTCATTAGAAGGCTTAGTCACTCAACGAACAATCGAGAGGGCTATGCTCGGTTTTTCCCTACGAGATCGACTCAGAAATGAGGAGATCCGTAAGAGAATAAAGGTCACCGACATAGCGCAAAGGATTCTATAGATGATTCATAGCGAAAGGTTCTAGAGTGGAGACCACGTACAGGCAAGCAAAATGTCGGACGCCCGCTTACAAGGTGGACGTATGACCTGGCTACATTTGCAGGAAGTCGCTGGATGCAGGCTGCTTCCAACAGGTCGATGCGGAGACCGTTGGGGGAGGCCGATGTTCAGCAGTGGACTTCCTGTGGCTGAGATGATGATGATGATGAATATACTTGAGCAAAAATAAATATTTTTTACTTAGCGCAATGTTATTGCCAGCCTTTCCGTTGGTGATATGACTGATACAGATTTTACCCTTAAGTTGTTGACCATCAAATATGGTTCCAGTTTCGAAGATAATTCGCCATAGACCGGTATCGAAACTTTAAAATATTTGTACAATGAGTTTTCATTTTCTCTTAATTTACTGAACTTTACAACAAATTCTCCGCCTATGAAAAAAAAAAGTAGTAGTCCTAGTAGCAACCTAAATTCAATAAACAGCCTTCCTGGCTGTCGTTTTTTTTGCTAGTCGTCGTTTTGCTATGTAATAATATATTAAGCTCTCCATCGACACGACTGTACATGCACACCTTTAAAATTGAACCAGCGACACTGCGTAAATCCGGTCTCCGCGACGGGGACCGTCGCGTTCTCACGGAGCCCGCCCGCGTGTCCACGCGAGGAGACGCGCGACGGTTGCCCGTCGCGGGCGCCCGCTTAACGCAGTTTCGGCCCTAAGAAGTAAGCACAATACACCGGTACCTAGGAAGAAAAGTGTACTAAATCATAATGATGGCTAAGTAATTACTATGCTCTACAATTTCCCTTGTCATAAAACTACTTAGCCGTTGAATATGGTGTACACCATACCTGTGTTACCTTAAGGTAATGAGAGAAAATGTAGTATTTTGCTGTCATTATTTCGCAGAATGTTATCAGAATTTATTAGACTGTTTTGATTATTTTTCGCTATTCTTCATAGTTTCGTATTTGGCCATCCACACACACTTGAAAAATCCCCCTATATGTATGTATAGGAATATAATAAGCAGTGGTCACAAAAATAAAACACAAAATAAAATAAAACACAGAAAATATTTTTTAAATGTATTATTTCTCATCTTCTCTTTTTACAATAGAATCTAAGAACTCTGCAGGGGCAGCAACATCAAAGTCATGATGTGGGCACAGCAACAGTACTGTGCGACGTCCTACTACACAATTACAACAATACTTATACTCGGAAATGGAATCCGAGATCAAAAATGTAAACAGTACTCGCAACATTTGAATCTATTCACAAATCAAATTATATCCAATATGTTTTTCAGAAAATGTTTCATAACCCTGAAATGTCACTTTTACAATGACATTTGTTTGTTTACATTTTTGATCTCGGATTCGATTTCCGAGTATAGTTATTCCGTCTCTCCTTGATTTGGAAGTTTGGCATCATTGTTTTTCATCAAAACACACACACTTTTTCTGTGGGAACTCCAGGATACTGTAGATTCATGACTAAATAAACTTCGATTAGTTGATAGACCCACTCACTGATTACAGAAATGAGTATAATAAGACGGGTATTGCATTGAACACAATGCACAAATTGTTGAGGAGCGCACTGTTGTTCCGAGTTCATGTTGGAAATATGGTAATACTCATGGTAATACTTCACACTTTAAACGAAATCACAGTGTTATCGTTATACAATGGTTAATCTTACAAAGTGGTCAGAAATACAAGGGTATATCGGAGTCCGTGATTAAAGCCAAGTCACAAATATAAACAGAGAATTAACAGTAGTCGTAAATCGGAAATCAAAAGAAAGCAAAATGACAGCGCAGTCATGTGTTATAAAAAATACCTACACTTTTTTTTAATTTAGTACTACCTTGAACCTTCAACGTTGTAGTTAAAACCTTATTTTAAAACAAAGTATGACTGATGGAACCAAGAAGCTTATACCCAAATGGAGATTGCATTCCGTATATAAAAGTGAAGCACAAAAATTTGATGAATGAAAATGACTTTTTATTCATTCATTGTCACTCGAAAGAAAAGGATAGCAAGCAGTAGCAACGTCATTCACGGTCAAATTTTTGTGCTTCACTTTTATATACGGAATGCAATCTCCATTTGGGTATAAGCTTCTTGGATGGATCGCACTCATATGCGTTCAATATTATTAAAAACACTTTAAGTTTTTCTTTTTTAACCGGGTTTTTTAAAATAAATTGAAATATGCATTTTGACTCTAATAAATTATGAAAATTTTTGATGTACCATTCATAACTGGTCCCGTTCATGGTCCTTTTTCGCCGATGTTCTTTTTGATGTGGTCCATTTTCGCCGATGTTCTTTATTAGCACAGAGTACATTCTATATATAGAGATAGTCAACAGTTAAAGTAGTGGCATTAGCGCCATTTGTCGGTATACGACGTTCGAATCGGTTCGAATAGGAAACAGGTCTTATCAATATGCAATTAATTTATTTAAATTCCCCAGTAATTCCCAAAGCCCGGAATTTTAACTGAGTAGGCTTTTAGAAATTACTTTAGGGAAAATAGAACTTGAGTTAGCGTAGGTTTTAAATAAAATAACAGTTTAGCGGTTGTATTTATTTTTTATTATGTTTCTTTTTGAGAGTGGTAATTAATCGTATCCTCGATTGTAGAGTAGGCCCGTGCCCTGCAGTGGGACGTATATGGGCTAATACAATACAATACAATGTTTCTTTTTATTATAATAATTTAATGCAGATACTTTCGTTTCACAATTGTTATCGACTTCGAGTCTTGTTCCATTTAATATTTTATTTAAGTCCCTACACCAATTATACAAAAAAAAATTGCATGATAGCTCTAATATGCTAATAATTATTATTTTATTAGTAATTGTTTTCTCTTCATATTTTTTCTTAACAACAACAATTACGCGATATTGAGAAAAGCGCCATCTACTGCAAATGGAGGAACCATTCTAGCCCAAAGAAAAAAAACAATGTATGGACTGTTAAGCCACTGTTTATTAGTCTGTGATCCGAATACCGAGTTCCACCGGGAATATTTTTGTTTTTGAAATATGCAGAATAATTTATTAAAATGTTTGTTTTAGCTGAAATGAAAGATGTTATTCGGATAACCCCAGATCATTTTCACCAAAGTTTAGTAGATTCTATTACAACATTATTAAATCGAAAACTTGCAAATAAGGTAAAATGAAACTAACCTAAAATACTTGTAAACAAATAAGCTTAGATTATCTTATTAAAATTTATTTAATTTGCAATTTATGATAGTTGTTTATATTATATATTATATACCCTGTTGTTTATAGCATTTTATGTTCATATAAAGTTTTTTTCAGGTTGTTCTTAATGTAGGTTTATGTATAGCACTCTTCGATATCACAGAGATTGGACATTCATATATTTTCCCTGGCGATGGCTCATCCCACACCGAAGTGAAATTTAGATATATTGTTTTTCGACCAGTGGTCGAGGAAATTCTCATAGGAAAAATTAGAAGTTGCAGTAGAGAAGGAGTACATGGTAAGTAATCAAATACCAATTAAATTATGTACAGTCAGCAACATAAGTCACTGAACACTTCACATTTTTGATAGCCTTTTTATGAATTAAAATTTGTACGCACTACTCTGTAGTCGTAAAATATAACCAAGTAAAGTCAGCTATGCCGAGAAGTGCCCTACGATATTGAAAATAATTATTATTTTGGATGATAAGACAATTCCAAATCTCTTGACTGTGCAGCGACTTATGTTGCTGACTGTACCTAACTGAAAAATAAAGAGTCAACTTCATGCCTAAGTGTTGTCTACAGGAATTTCGAGAATGTAAAGCCTTCTATCTCTATTAAGCTAGCAAGTGTAACTAAAAAAGCATACTGCCATCAGGGCTTATCAGGCAGGCAGTTGTCATACAAAGATCGGCCAAATCATACAACAATATGGGTGAAAAGCCAACATTAAAGAATAACGATAATTTTCATTTGTTGCAGAGTAAATTTATAACTGTAACCTATAGTTACAAGAATTAAAATTAAAAAACAATGATATCTTTTGAATAGGTTCTTTCTATTAAGCTTTGTTTGGGTCTGTAAAAAGATATGTCTGTTGCAGTGACCTTAGGATTTTTTGAAGATATACTAATACCTGTGAATGCCCTTCAACATCCATCACGGTTTGATGAAACAGATCAAGCCTGGGTTTGGGAATATCCTAGAGTGGAGGGAGAAAAACATGATTTATTTATGGACCCTGGTGTGTATTTCTAACTATAACATATTCTGAAATATTATTATTCTCCTAGCGACTAATCACCTTTGAAATATGCACCCATAATGGAGTTTGTCATAAACACCCAAACATTTTTGGGGCACAACTATGATTACAGCCCAAGGATCTTTTCTGTATCAGCCCATATACATCCTACTGTAGAGCATGGGCCTTCTCTACAATCGAGAGTATTAATGAGAGTGGAGAGTGGTTAGGCCATATAGTCCACCACGCTGGCCTAGTGCTGGTTGGCAGACTTACATTCCATAGATTTTTTTATAAATTACTATGGTATGCAGGTTTCCTCATGATGTTTTCCTTCACCGTTTTCATTATATTTGGATGAACCAAAGTACTATTTTCATTACGAAATACAATAACATAATTTTAATTGTAATAGCATCTATGAACTATCACAACATAGCACTGAAAATCTTACTCACACATCAAATGGATAATCATAAAGGGAAAAAAAAAACTTGGGCTGTAACAGGTGTTACAATTCTATGACCTCCAAAATAGTTGAATCAATAATATCATTGAAAATCAGGCACTCAACTGTTTTGTTTTTTTAAATGATGTACATAAATGTAACATAAGATAATTATGCCCAGGGTGTTATTAATATTATATGTGGTTCTCTATTATTATATTTATTACATATCACAGCCCCTGGTGCAACCGTGCCCCAATGTACTGTCACTTCTATGGCAAAATTGTAAAAGTTGGAAGGTTAATTTTTATATTTTTTGGTTGTTTCTCTTTATTATCCATCCTATTAGATCAATAGTTTGTGGCCGCCAGACTTTCTTCATTTTATAAAAGCTGAAAGTTTGTCTGCGCATGCCTTTCACATAGGCATCACATAATCAGCTATTAAGAAGTTCTGATTGTGGTTGCTGTGGAAGATAAAAGAAACATCAAAGGTGTCTGAATACCAAGAAAACTGTTGGTGATAGTTGCTTTAACTTATAAAATTCAACTTCTACAGTCTATACCAGTGATTCTCAACCACTGTGCCGCAGCACTTTTGTGTGCCGCCAAATTTTGCAAATATATAATAATGTTAATATTATTAAATTACATCATTTAAAAAGAAAAATATTTTTAACATGAATATGTATTTAAATCCACAAAAAAGTTAATTATTTGCTTTGCAACGCATTTTTTCTTAGTACCAAATTGTGATGAAGCGGCGTGCATAGCAATAGGAATATGTCTCCAGGAGCTCTTTGTGTGCCGCCAAATTTTGAAATCGTTAAATATGTGCCGCAACAAAAAAAGGTTGAGAATCACTGGTCTATACTATAACGCCGGCACAATTAGATGTTATGAAATATTACGATATCTTCAAACTTTAACAAAATGTCATAATTTTGTCAGCATTATAGTATAAAAGCTGATATTATATCAATAATGAAACTATAAAAAGTTGTTTTCTTGGTAGTCAAATGCTTTTGAAGGTTCTTGGATCTTGCACATACATATTTAAACTGATAACTTTCAAAGTCACTATCATTGGAACTTCATAATAGCTGATCATATGTTGTCTATGAGTCATGCGCAGACAAACTTTCAGCTTTTATAAAATGACGAAAGTCTAGCAGTCATGGGCTCTTGGTATAGACTAATGATATAAATGACATAGATCCGTGGTTCCTAACCTGGGGGTAATTACCCCCGCGGGGGTAAAAGTTGTTTTTTGTAGGGGTAACAATAAGCTTGTTTTTGTCTTAAGTGAAACAAAATCTAATATTACCAAACTTAAACTTGGGAGGAGTGGTAAAATCAGTCACCCTAGTTAGATCATAGGGGTAACGGACCTAAAAAGGTTAGGAACCATGGGTCTATATGGTTGGTTGTCTGGAAGAGATCGCTTCGAACGATAAGACCATGGCGGTCTGTACTGTTTCCTTTTTTGTACAATGTCATTTATTTATGTTGTTTTCTTTATCACTGGTAATAAATATATATAAATATATATAAGCTTTAAAAAATAACCTAATACAAATTACCTTCATAAGTTTCAATGAGTATGTGCAGCATGCACCACAAAATAATGTTTGGATATGTGATTTTATTCCAGGGGAAACAATAAGGTTTCGAGTGACAAGTGAAGTGTTCGAAGAGAGTTTACCATCTGGACCTCCTGGGGTGGAATGCACGGTGCAATCAGCTGCACCTTATAGGATTAACGGTGGAATCAATGAACCAGGATTAGGAGTATTGTCTTGGTGGGAAACTCCAGAAGAGGATGATGATGATGCTCAGGATGATTAAATATATTAATTTTATATGTAGTTTTATTATCTGCCTCACTGGCGTAGTTGTTCTACGATACGAATACAAAGCTGAGGTCTCGGGTTTGGAGCCCGGGTCGGGCAAAATTATATTAGATTTTCTTCTATTCATTATCAATCCGCAGTCAGGAATTTTTGCTCGATATGGCGATAGGCTCGACCCCTATCACAACGCGGGACGGAGTAATGGAGCGAAATGTAGGTGACCTAGTAGCACCTTAGCCTACCCCTTCTGGGAAAAATAACCATGAGTTTATGTATGTAGGTATGTTTTATTATGAATACCACTCATAAAACCACTCATGTGACACCTGATTGTTAAAAATCCGATCTCTTTATTCTTTTACTATAGTTCTATCTGTACGCATCGTACGCATATAGTGTGTGCGCCATAAAGTAATACATGTTATTTAAATTGTATTTTAAAAGAGGGAAATATTTTACAAACATAAGATACAAAAAGGATACAAAGTATGGAATTATATAATTATTGTATTGTCGGAGATATTGAGTATTTGTAGTTGTAATTACATATCCTCCCACCCTACGCCCCTTTCCACTTTCTCTTTTCCATCCCCCTCCTTTGTAGTAGGGTGAGTGGGGGCAAGATTGAACGGTTTTTTGATAAGATGAGTAGGGTTTGATTTGGAATCCTGTAGAACAATATACAAAAAAATAACATATTCATAAGCAAATAGAAGAGCACATTGATCCGTCATATGAATAGCCCCCTGAAATATATGCGCCAAAACTGATTTAGTAAACGCTACCGGGGAAAGACTGAACAGATTCTTGAAATCGTTTAAATGAATGTTGATATTTTGTCACTGGTCATAACTTTTAATATCTAGTTAATATAGAACCAACTGTAGAGTCAAAACTCCTAAAATTAACAAAAATAAAGCGAATTGTTTCTTCTAAAGTAGGTATCTTAGTCTTACCTAGTGTTGCCAGGTGTCCCGCTTTTCAGGGGTTCGGTGACGCGTCCCGATTGAACCTTCGGCGGGACGACAAATGTCCCGCTTTTGGACCACCCCTCTAGAGTACGAACAAAAGCCAAATATTACACATTTTTATCACTGTGTTTCGCGATTTCCTACAAATATTTACCTACATAGTATCCACAGACCAATTAGAAAATAGTATCTAATTCGCTTCCAAATTTGTTGACCAAATACTGATTTCAAAAATAAAATCAAAAATATTATTTTAATATATCTGATGACCGATGGGGTCGGAAAGTGCTCGAATAGAGGCCACGTAGCGGAAAACGCACCGTAGGACATCCACCCACAAAATGGTCCGACGACCTGGTAAAGGTCGCGGGACGTCGCTGGATGCAGGCTGCCTCCAACAGGTCTCAAACAGGTGCAAATCATTGGGGGAGGCCTATGTTCAGCAGTGGACTTGATTTGGCTGATGGATGGATGGATTTTAATGTAGGCATCCCGCCAAGGAACTCAAAATCCCGCTTATTTTAATCTCTTGTCCCGAATTTTCAAACAATAAACTTGGCAACACTAGTCTTACCCCACCGGGGAAAGATTGAAGTAGAGATTCTCAAACTTTCCTCCTTAATCACTACATGTTAAATTGAAAATAAAATATTACTATCAATAAAAAAAATATTTTATTGTAAATGCCTAAGTATAATCAACATTACATTTTATTTAGTGCGCAAGTACACACTAATGTAATTTTTATCAAATAAAATTAATAAATTTGCTCTTATGACGACGTTTGGCAACTCTCGTCACGTCGTTCCGTCCATCATGCTTGCTACTACGTCACACGCGCTTTGGCCAATAAGCGTGCTGCATATATTGTTACGAATTAACGATGTCTATTCATCTTCTTCTAACATAGGTCTCCTGCGTTTTTTACTCTTTCTTTGAACCAACTTGAAATTCATCGCGAAACGCACCATTTTTTTTTGCCACTAACTTAGTGTATGACTAGCATTTTTGTAAAACGTCATTGATACCAACCAACCCCTGGAAATGTTAAATTTCAATTTAAATGTAATCACATTCTTCAATTCCAGTCATATAATTTGAATCATGTAAATCAGATTCAGAACTGGTTTCTAAGTCTGTTGTCTCTGATTTATTATCGTTTTCTGTGTTTATATTATACCTCTCATCTAACAATTTATCTTTATGCCAATACTCATCTCGAAGCCTCTTTACATGTTCTATTTCCTTGTTCCAATCTTCAGGAGTAATTGACTCCAAGGCCTCCAAAGTTAAAGATGCTATCCTACTCTCCGACTGCTCTACATTGTTGTCAGAAACTCTTTGTTTAACTATGTTCCAGATGTATTTCATAGGATTCAGATCACAGTTATACGGAGGCAGCCTCACTACTTCGTGGCTATGGTTGGCTAATAAATTATCTATAATATTTTTTTTCTTCTCTTTATGATTTTTTATTATAGTATATAACTCTGATTTAGTATATTGCTTGGGAAACTCAATATTATTTGCTTGAAGCCACTCCACCATGACTCCTATTTTTGAGCTCATATTGGGAGGTATATCTTCCCCTTTAGTGTGATAATAGGTGTCATCCATCACAATAATACAATTATGGGGTATGTTAGGTATAAGATTTTCTTCTAACCATTTTGTAAAATTTTCAAACTTCATCTGGTTGTGATATTCACATGTTTTTATATCAGATTTAAACATGTAAAATGCTTTATCTACAAATCCTGATTCACACCCAGCATGCATTATTATCCAGCGGCTACCAGTTCTGTCATTCTTTTTCACTCCAACATTTGTGTGAATCCAGTTCTCATCTATATATATCACTGTTTTCTTGTTGGCACCAAGTGAATCATTGTCCATCATACGTTGTAAATACTTGGACCTCCAAACTTGGATTTTGGGTCTTTCAATTAAAATGAATTTATTGTGGTAACATTTTTTAAAACGATAACCTAGATTCTTTTTCAACAATCTTCGTAATGTTGCCTCACTTCCTTTGTAGTCTAAGTTCTGTTTAGCCACTGCCAGAATTTCACGCATATTTGGTACATCTTTGCCTACGGTGTACATTGAATTAATAATATTTCTTAATGCTGACATTGCCAATCGATCCAAAAATTCTATTTTGCCTCTCTTCTTTTTCATTGGCGCTTTAATTTTAGTGCCAGTAGCCATAGCCACTTCATTTTCACGCCTTATTTTTGAAACTGTATTTTTTGTTATCCCTGTAGCGCTACATACACGCTCTGTCACCTTGGTCAAATTTCGTAAATGTTTTAAAATTCCTAAAACAGTTTCCTTTGAAATATTTACAGTTTGACTAGTATCAGGCGTATTTTTCAGGGATTGACCTACATTGTGAAGGAGTAATGAGGTGTCCTTCTTTTCTTTATAAAAATATTGGTCCACTTTAACAACTATTTCACGAGCTCGACTATCAAGTATTTTCCGACTCATTTTGATATTTAAAATAAGACAACATTTACCTATGCAAATTTGCGATTAACAGTGAATCACAGACCAATAAGCAGTGAACGAATGGCTATTTAAAGTCCGTCTCACCGACTAATATTGATTCAACAACAAATTAAGACAAAACCAGATATTTTTACAAATTTTTACAATAGTCCAAAGTGTATTGTGTCTGGTGTCACTTGCTTCCAAGTAGGCTTGGGCAAAAAATATCGATATATCAAAATATCGATATTTTTTCAGAAAAATATCGATATAAATTAGCGATATTTTTTCCCGCGATATATCAATTTTCGATATTTATTTTCAGATATCAAAATCGATATATTTTTAAGCTCTGCTGTCTGCTCATGCGTCACATCATGTTTTTGATCAATCCGATTTCTTAAATTTAGAAAATACGGGTGGTTCCTCCATCTTGTCCAGACACGAGAAATTATTAAATCTGAGCATAGGTTCCAAGCAGTAGCTGTGTCTCCAATGAACTGAAGCAGTATCACTTTTAGAAAGAAAATCTGATCCAATATAGCTGGGTAAATTGTCAACATTACACGCCGGTTCCCTCAGATATCGCTCAAAAATATTTGATTTGTCAAGCATCTTCAGTGTAATCTGAAAGAGTAGCTTCAGTGGTAAATTTGGCTGTGCCAAATGATAGGAGCAGATTAACAGGGAAACACATCAAAAAAAGAGCGACGATGATGTCAATATCAGACAAATGCTGGTTTCGATGATGTTTTTTTTGTTATTTTGTTTCTTTTTTTATGTCGAGCAATTCGATTTTTTTTTTAAATAATAAAACTTATGTTGAAACAGGCCAGTGTGGCCTCTCACTGTGGGCCTCATTAAAAGGCTCAAAGTCACTCAACGAGCCATGGAGCGGGCTATGCTCGGTGTTTCCCTACGAGATCGAATCAGAAATGAGGAGATCCGTAGGAGAACCAAGGTTACCGACATAGCCCATAGGACTGGCAAGTTGAAGTGGCAGTGGGCCGGGCACATAGCTCGTAGAACCGATGGCCGTTAGGGCCGAAAGGTTCTCGAGTGGAGGCCACGTACAGGCAAGTGAAATGTCGGACGCCCGCCTACAAGGTGGACGGACGATCTGACTAAGGTCGCAGGAAGTCGCTGGATGCAGGCCGCTTCCAACAGGTCATTGTGGAGATCCTTGGGGGAGGCCTATGTTCAGCAGTGGACTTCCTGTGGCTGATATGATGATGATGAAACAGGCCAGATGTGTATTTGCTTTAAAATTCCGATAATTTTGGCAATTTTTATAAATAATTGCATATTGGGCAAAAAATATCGATATATCGAAATATCGATATTTTTTGGGCGATATATATCGATATATTTGAAAAATATCGATACGATAAATATCGATATATTTTTTCCATTTGCCCATCCCTACTTCCAAGCTTCCAAGTAGATATGGGTCGTTCGCGATTGAACGGGTCAAATAAACCAGCTCGCAAGAACCACGCGATAGATTCGATCTTTATGTACAATAAAACTCGTTCATTCGATCGATCGCGATAGGAGAATCGCGTCGGTTCAAACGAACCGAGAACCGAAAACCGAGAGCCGAGAGCCGAGAACCAAAACCCGTGAACAACGGTTCGCGAGCCGTTAACGTCCTGTGAAGTGCGACCCGACCCGAGTCGAGCCGAATCAAGCCAAACAAACGTTCGGATATCATCGGTTTTAGAGACGAATACAGACACTAAATAGTTCGAATGTAAGTGACAAGGTTAATATATGCTTTGAGTGGTAGGCTTTAAAGTTTATTTTGCGTTACAATTTTATAGTTTTGTCTTTTTGAGTGAGTTGAAGTTAGTTACGTCTTGATTTATGATTACTTGCGAATTGCGTTTGAAAATATTGTCATCAAGTAATAACTCCTTTTTGTTCGTTTTTCGTAATTAGTATCCCATTGTCCTAATATTTTGCCTATTACGTTTGTTGTAAAATTGTTTTTCACGTGTTTCAGTTGTAAAAGTGATACTTTTGTGTAAAATAATAGGTAATATGAAATTTAAAACGTGTTTACCTACCTATACTTCTACTAAGGGCCTATTCATTTATATCAATGACTTAAACGGAACCAATCGTTCGATTGATCGAGTCATTTGAACCGGTTCATTTCATAGTTGGATCAGTATTGATCCGGGTCTTAAAAATTGAACGAATTGCACATTGCTACTTCCAAGTAAAAATAGAAAAGACATAGATAGTATCAAAATAGACTTGACATGCATTTTACATATTATAGTCCATCTCACTTAGACTTATGCATAAACCATAAAAAATGAGAGTGACAAAACACAATTTGTGGTCCTTGTCATAGTTGCACATAATTTTGTTGGGAAGACATTGTGTTAGTGAAGCACATAGGACGTGCGGTTTGTTATAAACTTGAATTACTGAGTATTTTACGAATATTTGCGGTCAAAAATGTGTGTAAAAGAATTTTGAAAGTGATTATATGACAAAATTTATGGTGCGCTCTTAGAACAATAACTAAAGCGTAGAAGAAATCTGAAATATACTTATCCTGTTTTTTCCAATGGGCCAACATTATGGGAGAATGAGACAAATAATATGGGCTAAGGACGGCTCATGTTCACTGATGAAACGTCAAATTGCTATGTGTGGTACAAGAAGCTTATGACCCAAATGGAGATTGCATTCCGTGTAAAACATTGAAGCACAAAAATTTGACCTTGAATCATGAATGCAGTCGCTGTTGCCTGCTATTCTTTTCTTTAGAGTGACAATGAATGAACATGATTTTTAGTTCATTCTATTTTCACTCTAAAGAAAAGGATAGCAGGCAACAGGGACTTCATTCAAGGTAAAATTTTGTGCTTCACTTTTATATTCGGAATGCAATCTTGCAATCTCCATTTGGGTATAAGCTTCTTGGTTTGGTATGATTACGCGACCGAATTAAAAAGTGCAGTTATGTCAAATGTTACAAACAGCCAAAGCGCCGACACAATTTAGTTACGGCATATTGAATAGCGACGTGCTGCACATTTTATGGATAATATAAATAATGTATATTTTAGTTTACTAGCCATGTTACATAAATTGGCTTGAACTTTAAAATACCTACCCGGTAGTGTAGTGGTAAAAAGCACTCGGCCACTGCGCGAGGGCTGTGGTCTAGGATGCCATATGATATAAACTTAGTGTTTCATATTAAAAAGCCTTCATTGCAGATTCTCTATAGATGACAACATTAGGCAAAATTGGATTCATGCTGTTGCGCGTATAATTTCCAATGGGAAAAACAACACCGTATTTGCTTAAGATTGGAGAGAGAAGAAAGAGAGATTATCATATCCCAAATAAGCATAAAAGTAGGCCATATAGTTTTACCAATCGAATAGACTGCATATTATATTCTTTATTTTTCTTTCAATATCTACCACTGTGTCTACGAATTTGCTATAAATAAAGTTCATCTATCGACATCGATAAACTAGGTATCAGAAGAGATCACAGCACAAATAGTTCTTGTTGTCAAAATTAGAGTGTACGTTGAAAAGTCAATAGCGTTGAAAAGAAATATGTAACGGCGAGCGATGTGTCAATGGAAAGGTATTTTCATTGACACATCGCTCGCCGTTATTGCTACAACTTCTTCTATGGCAACAAAATTGAAATCGCTGTATTTTAGAAAATATAGCTACTTAAAGACTGCAGGAAAAATCACCCGGAAGGGCCTGCGTCATTAGAAAAGTCTTCTGAAATACTATAACTTCTTCTACGGCGGCCAGTACCAAATCTCTGCGTGGAAAAATATATCGCTGCGTAAAAACGCAAGGATGACAATATGCATATGAACTCATAGCCTGTTGACCAATAACGACAAGCGATAGGTCATTCGAAAGCTCTCACTTGGACCCCACACGGGATTTGAACCAGAGGCCTCCGCTTTGCAATTATACCATAGTACAACTACGCGACCGAATTAGTTCATACCTACTTGTGATACCCACGTAATGTCCACATATTATTTGTTTTTCTATTTTAAATAGCATTTTTTTGCCAAGAGCCTTCCGGTTTGGATTATTAAGAACGTTGACGTCACTGACAAATGATCACATATCAGTACAATAATATCTTTATTAGAAACATAAATGTCGTGAAAAATCCTCCATGGACAACCTCTAACCAATACCTGGATTAAAATTATCGTATTTCATCTTATCATAAAACTTAAATTGTACTTATTTCACGCACATAACAGACAACAGTGTACATTAACGTCATGTAGTACGCATCGTTTGTTATTATTGCTCACTATGCCGAGGCCTTTTCACGTGATTTTCGTGCCGTCTTTAACACTTTCGCGGACAGAACGTAATTGTACGTCATGATTTTAGATTTTGATACCACACAACGTATAATGACGTCCAATGTATCCACACGTCATTATACGTTGTGTCCGTTGTGTCCAATGATTATAGATTATAGAGGATGAAACATAAGGTCACGTGACGCGTACCACTTTGATGAACTAAAATGGCGGCGGCTCCGCCCCTAAAAATAGTGATACGCTAGTACCCAATTTTCTATCGATATCGATCATCAACAGTGGCATACGAATAAAATTAATATAACATTTTTAATTTTCGCTTTATATGTCAATTAAGTTTAAACAGGGGATTTTAGGATTTGACAGTAGTCATTAAAAATTAAATCCGATAAAAATGTCAAGGTTTTGATATTTTTTTCATGCTATGATTTATTCCATTGGTAAGTTTTACCTGATGATTGGATTGGATTTTTCAAATAATACACACGTAAGATAAAATACAACTTTATTAATATCTAGAATTTGCTTGCGACTTCGAGTAGTATTGCCACACTTTTCTCCTTAAGCACCAATTTTCACCATATCAATATTTTTTTGCCAAAATATAACTAAAATCTAAAAAAAAACAGACATTTAGCAACAATGAAAATATGAACACTAAATTAACAACTTAAATATATAAATAGAAATATCTACACAAAACTAACAATTAAAATGTAAAAATAGAACTTAAACAATTAACTAAATAAACTGATATTATTGTGTTCTGTGATATGAACCATTGTAATTTTAAATGGCGATATAAAAGAAGATAAAAGACAGTTCGTGTTGCTGACGAAGTTTCTTGCGCCGTTTCTTCTTCACAGCTACAACACGTTCCGAAGCGGTGGTAGCAGAAATGAACAATCCAATAGATCTTTTGAAAGACTATTTGAATAAAGAATATTTTAATTTTGATTTTGAATAAAGGAATTGTAGCGGAGATCTCGAACGAAGGCAGGAAATCAGCACTAGAAAAAAAAATATTTTCAAATCAATCAATCAAACAAAAAATACATAAGGTACATACATACATAAACATATAAGCGGTGAATAATGTGTACTATAGATTTTAATTTATGTATAAATATTGACTGCCTCGGTGGCGTAGTTGTACTATGGTACGGTTACAAAGCTGAGGTCTTGAGTTCGAATCCCGGGTCGCGCAAAGTGATATCGGCTTTTACTATTCATTATCAGCACAGTCAGGAATTTGTGCCCGATATGGCGATAGGCTCGCCACCTACAACATCGTAGGACGGAACATACAAGGCGAAATGTGGGTGTCCTGGTTGCACCTCTGCCTACCCCTTCTTGGAAAAAGGCGTGAGTTTATGTATGCATAAATATTAATATGATAAATGTATTTGTAACAGAACTAATAAAAAATGCAACTGCTACATAAACAATAGTGATGTGATGTATTAAACATTTTGAGGTTCTTGAGTGGAGGCCACGTACAGGCAAGCGAAATGTCGGACGCCCGACTACAAGGTCAACGGACGATCTGGCTAAGGTTGCAGGAAGTCGCTGGATGCAGGCCGCTTCCAACAGGTCATTGTGGAGATCCTTGGGGGAGGCCTATGTTCAGCAGTGGACTTCCTGTGGCTGAGATGGATGGATGGAAACATTTTGATCTTAATGTGGGGTCAGACTATGTATGTGACGGTTGGTTGAATTTATTTCTTTGATATTCCTAAAAATATACTAATACTTTACAATTATCGTTACTATTTTAGTCGCCATAATATAAATATATGACCAACTAATACTAATTTACATGTTAAAACCGTAACAAGGTTATACCTGTCGAGACAAACACCCAGTTGCATCTAATACATTTCGTTCATTATTACGTTGCACCATTCTTGGCTAAAATCAAAAATACCTATCAGGATATTTAATACATACCAAATAAAATAAAATAACATAGGTAGATTTTTATTGCTATTATTTGACTGAGGAAAATCATTATGTCTCACTTAGAATTCAATCAATGAATATAAAAGTGTTGGTTAAGATAAACAATTATAATAATTAATAATAAAATATAAAACTATTTCTGTTCATTAAAAGGTTCTCCAGAACATTAGACAATAGACTACCAATTGTCCAAATTATCTTGCATGTCATCTTTGTTATTGATTAACAGTTGTATTATTAATAGGATTATTAGATAAAATATCATAATTACTACAATTTCACTTACCGGAAATATTGTTGGAAAGCTGTTTTCTTTTTCAAAATGTAATGAACAAATAAATGTATTTATTGCAGGGTTCCAATAGCTTCCAATTTTTTGTATCCATTTTGTCCTGGTTTGTATGTTTATAGGGAATCTAAAAAATATTTTTAATTTCACTTTGTTTGTCGGTCTGAATATATATTTAAATATAAACTATTTTTTTCTTTTTTTGAAAAATAAAGATCAAAATATTTAAAAATGATAATATCGATATGAATAATTTCGTATCGAATCCACTCATCCCTAAACTTGTGTGTAAACAAACAATGAGGTTGTTATTTACACTACTTGTATAAATAACGCCTAGAAGAGTCTAAAACTTAATCAACAAGATCCAAATACATTTATAAATGATAAAAATAAACCCAAAATGTAAATTTAGCACATATTTGTTAGTAGTTCGTAAAAACAGTTACTAACCTATGAAAAGAAATGTTAGGGTCCTTTTTGCTTGAACTCGACTCGAATCCTTTAACACAACACTGAGGCATTTTAAAAACTTAACAACTAAACTAATAAGCAAACTAAACAAACTTAACAAACGAGATTAACCAATGAATAATCCAAAATTCTTTGATTGTGCAGATTTGTTTACTCCGATTGACAGATAACGCCACAGTTTGACATTTCATGCAGTTTTTGGTTTAATAGTCTGTGGTTTCGAAAGCATAACTAAAATGGCGTCATTTTGGTCTATGGGCGGTCCCAGTGTGGTTAGTGAACAAAATATTGCCATATTCGAAACAAAGGAATTATTATTTGTCTCTTTCATTAAGGGACAAGGCAGCTTTGTGTAAATGAGACAGATACATAAATGTACATTCCGCGTCGATATTCTTAACATAACTATAACTTGACATATATAGCTACTTTTGTGCGTGATCCTCTATATATCTTTTATCATTGGTTGTGTCCATCATAATACATATCACACGACACTAGTGTTGAGTAGGACATGACTTGAAAAAGAGTTTGTAAGAGTAGCCTCATTTTTGTACTGAGCCAGTACAATGTCCCACTTCAATTGAAGTGAGGCGTACTGACGCTTATTTGTGGGCCATAACTTTGCCTCACGTCTCAAGCCAATGAAATTACATTACAGACCAAGTAGTACACCAAATATGAAGTAGTACAAATTAAAAAGGTGAGCCGCTCTTACATTTTGACGTCATGTACGGGACAAATGTACTGCCTCTTGTATGTCCTACTCAACACTACACGACACGACGTTTGCAAACGATAACGTGATAAAACGACACGGCAACCTGGAGGCCCGCAATGGTATCGCCCATGAACCGTGTTGTCATCTGCATAGCAATGAATGTTGCTAAGCGACAACATGTCATTGATATGCAGAATAAACAAGGTGGGCGACAGCACCGAGCCCTGAGGAACTCCGGCATTTACCGACATGAGCACCGAAGCGTGTCTGTCAACGACTACACGTATTCTACGCCCATACAGAAAGCCGGAAATCCACGAACACAGGTTGCCGGGTAGACCGTATGCCGGAAGCTTGGACAGAAATCACGGTGCCAGACCCTATCGAACGCCTTGGCAATGTCGAGGCTCACAGCAAGAGCCTCGCCACGCCGGTCAATCGCCTCACCCCAGCGATGCAGGACAAACGCTAGAAGATCACCCGTCGATCGATTATGACGGAATCCGTATTGTCGCTCACTGATCAACGAGTGATCCTCCAGGTAGCGGACCAATTGAGCGTTTATGATCCGCTCCATGACTTTACACATCACTGAGGTGATAGCGATAGGGCGGTAATTGGTAGGGTCCGATCGATCACCCTTTTTGGGGATCGGTTGCACATTGGCCTCCCTCCAAGATTCCGGCACAACACCTGTGCGGTAGGACGCTCGGTAGAGGCGAGTCAGTGCTGGAGACAACTCGGCTGCATAAGCCCTTAAAACCACCGCTGGTATCCCATCCGGACCACTGGCTTTCCGTACATCGAGAGACCGTAACTCACGCCACACATAACACTACCTGATGCGAATATCTGCCATTGAGAAACCGCAATTAGGCAGCGTAGGCAGCGACTGGGAACCACGGTCTTCGAGGCGGGAATTAGCCGCAAAGAGATTTGCCAGTAAGGCAGCCTTCTCTTGCGGCTTGTGGGCCAGCGACCCTTCTGGGTACCTCAGCGGCGGCAACGCTGGACGGCAGAAGTTAGACTGAACGGCCCTGGTCAACCTCCAATAAGCACGTCTGCTAGTTGGGTGATCGGCCAACGCACGCCCAATCCTGCTAACGCGCTGGGCACCCGCCCTAACGTAGGCCTTCTTGCAGGCCTTGGAGGCACGGTTGTAGGCTTCTTCGTTGATCAGTGACAGACATAAGGATTCCGTCAATATCGATCAACGGGTGATCTTCTAGCGTTTGTCCTGCATCGCTGGGGTGAGGCGATTGACAGGCGTGGCGAGACTCTAGCTGTGAGCCTCGACATAGCCAAAGCGTTTGATAGGGTCTGGCACCATGGTCTTTGGAGGCGCGGATGATCAATAATAAATTTGCAGTGGACTGTATTTGCGGGTTGCACGGCACATTCGGAGGGCGGGATGAACTGCCTTCAGGATAAAGTGGTTCACTAGGCAGTTCTACAAGGAATGGATATGCACATACCTTGTAGCGTTAGCGGCGGTGTTATAGTTGGCGGCTCGTCTGCTGCCTGGCGGAAATACACTGAATTTACAAGCACCAATAATACGACAAGACACCGATAATCACATAATAACATTAATATGCGGAGCAGTAAATTAATTAGCTTCTCACTCCGAAGGCGCGCGCGCAAGAAGAAAGTATTTTATGGCGCCCTCGAGCGGCGGTTTGCGGAAATGTTTTTGATCCAGGTTAGCGCGGGCGGCGTTCTCGCTCACACCTTGCTGTTGCGGTAGTGCGGGAAAGGGATGCGGGAAGGAAAGCATGCCGTGCAACTTAACATGCATTTGATTTGATTTGAGAAAAATGACAGCGGAAGTTGTAACATAAATAAATTATAGAGCCACAAAGTTAACTGGCCCGGTGGCCAAAAGTGGAAACAAATACGTCATTTAGAATGTCAGTTTACTCAATATATTTATTTTTCCTGCATTATTTAAAACTAGTGAAAATTGCCGAAAACTTTAAAGTGATGCTAGGAATGTTAAACTTCAGGTATAAAATTTTACGTAGGAAGAAAATCGGCTTCAGATACCAATAATACCCTTCGAAAAATTGTATCATCGTGTAGCTGTTGCCACAAGTTTGTGTTGTCAGCTTTTCAAAATAAATTCCACGAAAACAGAACTTTGTACGTACTAGTACAATAGTTGTAAGTTCATATCCTAAACTAAAATTCATCGTTACGTGCGTGGTGGCCTGTTGGTAAATAGACCACCAATGACCACAACCACATTTCACGCTGGCTGCGGGTTCGAATCTCAGAGTACCCCTCTGACTTTTCGGAGTCATGCGTGTATTGATAGTCAATAAACACACACAAAAACGGTGAAGGAAAACATCGTGAGGAAACCTGCATACCAAAGCGATTTATAAGAATTTCTATGGTACCTGTGTAAGTCCACCAACCCGCATTAGGCCAGCGTGGCGGACTATATAGCGTGTGATATGGCCTAACTACCCTCAATCGTACTCTCGATTACAGAGGAGGCCCGTACCCTCCAGTGGGACGTGTATGGGCTGATACAGATAACTTTTTAAGGGTTTTGACTTCTTTAAGGGGGAGCGATTGGTTAGAAATCTTGTGAAGGAAAAAAACATGCATATGAAACTGGTTCACTCATTTTCCCGACACTATTGATCGGATTGAAAAATCTTACTTTACCCACTTTATTGCTATATCTATTTTTAATGGCAACACCAAATGCGATTACAGCGACTCTCTCACCGGGTCAGATAACTTTGTGCCTCTATACTTATTTTTGCAGTTAATAATAAAATGGCGCAACCATTCCCCCCGGGCTTGAAGGGACGGCTTCAAAATAATTAAACATAAATACGCGGATGCTGAATAATAAAACGAAGAACTTTAATATAATATTATAATACGAAATTATAAAGAAATTGATAAATTTTATGACAATTTTTAAGACGCGGTAAAATTAACTAATATTTTAGGCGCGGAGTTAATTTACTGATTAGGTAAAGGACATACACGTACAACAGGGCGCAAATACGACCCAGTTAACGTTTTAACGCAGACGATACGAGTCACACCGTTTGTCGCCGGGAAAACTTCTTCTACTAGGCCGAGAGGCCAGTGAAGAGGAGGCGCGTTATCCGTCTTTAAAATCACAACGGTTCCTACTTGTATAGGATTAGATGGAGTGTTCCATTTGTCACGTGACTGTAACGTATGCAGATATTCTGACCTCCATCGCTTCCAAAACGACTGGACTAATTTGTCCAACAAGTCGTGGCGGGTGAGTGCGGAAATCCTACTTTCGTCAATGTCTTTAGCGGGAAATGATTTCAGAAAAATGACAGCGGAAGTTGTAACATAAATAAATTACTTATTTTTGCAGTTAATAATAAAATGGCGCAACCAGTCTTCTTTCCAAGCTTCCGGCATACGGTCTGCCCGGCAACCTGTGTTCGTGGATTTCCGGCTTTCTGCATGGGCGTAGAATAACTGTAGTCGTCGACGGACATGCTTCGGCGCTCATGTCGGTAAATGCCGGAGTTCCACAGGGCTCGGTGCTGTCGCCCACCTTGTTTATTCTGCATATAAATAACATGTTGTCGCTTGGCAACATTCATTGCTATGCAGATGACAGCACGGTTCATGGGCGATACCACTGCGAGCCTCCGGGTTGCCGAGTCGAACTTGTGAGGGGACGTGAAGATCTTGTCATTGAACTCAACCGGACCTTGGACCTCATTTCCACATGAGGTTCGAGGAATATGGTTGAGTTCAATGCCAAGAAAACTCAGCTGTGTGCGTTCACGTGCATAAAATCTCCATTCTCTCCCCTCCCCATTCTTCAGGAGTACCCTGAGTATCCTTGGTGTGGATATCCGCTGTGATCTCAATCCAAGGAATCACATCGAGGGCGTAATATCTGCCACACCACGCAGGGTTGGAGTCCTGAACAAGGTGCGTCAGTTCTTTACGCCCGGTCAGCTTAATCATTTGTATAAAGCGCAGATCCGGCCGGGTATGGAGTACTGCTCGCACCTCTGGGATGGATCCGCCCAGTACCTGCTCGATGTCTTGGATGGATTGCAGCGGCGGGCCATCCGCATTGTGAATGATGCAGACGTTACGAGCAACTTGGAGTCGCTACAACTCCGAAGAGATGTCGCCTCTCGAAGCGTTTTCTACCGCCTGTATCACGGTGAATGCTCAGAGGAATTGTTCAACTTGATCCCCTCCTCTCCATTCCTTACCAGGACCACGCGTGTTGGCTTGCGAAGCCATAGCTTGTCGGTCCACACCATCCCGGCTCGAACCAAACGGTTCTCTAATTCTTTTTTGTGCCGCACCGTCAGGCTGTGGAATTGTTTGCCGTCTCACGTGTTCTCTCCTTCCTACAATCCTGGGTTCTTCCACCGTAGTGTGAAGAGGCACCTTAGCAGGCCGGCATAATTGTTCCCATTAGCATGGGTCTGCCGTCCGATGCCAATGGATACTCTGCCTGTGGTGCGATTCACGTAACTTTTTGACGCGCCGATCAAGTTGCGGTGCGGTTACAATTAAGTTTACGCTTTGGTACAAAATGGTATTCTTGTAAGTAGCTGCGCGTGAACTGCGTGTGAGCTGCGCGTCTAATGTTTGTCAGATGTATGAAATTTGTTTGACATTTACATATACGCGCAGCAGTAGAAGCTAAAACGTTTGCGTGACGCGAACTCGACGCGAGCGTATTTTGAGAATACGAAAAGGGCTGTTTTGATCGAAACTTAACCGCAACTGTGCTACAGCTGAACTTATTTTATTACGTGAATCGCACTACTGGGCAGCATTTGCGCTTACCATCAGGTGAAATGCCGCCAATATGCCGGGCCTGTTTAAAAAAAATTACAAACAAGCATTTCAAAATCGAAACTCCACTGGACAGGCACCTTCCTCGCCTTGTCCATATAATTCAAATATATTTACTGTGCCAATGTCGCTGACATATCGGCCATTAGTTGCTTACTCAATGTATTTGTTTTTCCTGCATTATTTAAAACTAGTGAAAATTGCCGAAAACTTTAAAAAGTGATGCTAGGAATGTTAAACTTCAGGTATTACATTTTACGTAGGAAGAAAAGCGGCTTCAGATACCAATAATACCCTTCGAAAAATTGTATCAACGTGTATCTGCCGCCACAAGTTTGTGTTGTCAGCTTTTCAAAATAAATTCCACGAAAACAGAACTTTGTACGTACTAGTACAATAGATGTAAGTTCATATCATAAACTAAAATTTATCGTTACGTGCGTGGCGGCCTGTTGGTAAATGGACCACCAATGACCACAACCACATTTCATGGTGGCCGCGGGTTCGAATCTCAGGGCACCCCTCTGACTTTTCAGTCATGCGTGTATTGATAGTCAATAAACACACGCTAAAACGATGAAGGAAAACATCGTGATGAAACCTGCATACCAAAGCGATTTATAAGAATTTCTATGGTACCTGTGTAAGTCCACCAACCCGCATTAGGCCAGCGCGGCGGACTATATGGCCTAACTACCCTCAATCGTACCCTTGATTGCCGAGGAGGCCCGTACCCTCCAGTGGGACGTGTATGGGCTGATACAGATAACTTTTTTAAGGGTTTTAACTTCTTTAAGGGGGAGCGATTGGTTAGAAATCTTGTAAAAGAAAAAAACATGCATATGAAACTGGGCCGCTCATTTTTCCGACACTATTGATCGGATTGAAAAATCTTACTTTACCCACTTTATTGCTATATCTATTTTTAATGGCAACACCAAATTCGATTACAGCGACTCTCTCACCGGGTCAGATAACTTTGTGGCTCTATATAGATTTTGAAGCAAAAAAAAACATTATATTAAACTGCATAGTTTGATTCTGCAACAATATATAATTATATTTTACTATATTCACATATAAATATATGATTGATAACACGAGTAAGTAATGCATTAAATTGGTAAAGGTATGATATATCGTATAAAATATGGATGACTAATTATAATAACACTGCCGAACATCACAAAAAACTTAAGAGTATCAATAATATAGAGAGAGCGCTGCCAATTGCCATACATTAGCGTCTTGAAAAACGTACATATATTTTTACAATTGGAGTGAAAATAATTACTGAGTATCTGACGCAAATTCCTATAAATGTCGTATAATGTAATTACGTAAATGTAAGTTTTATTCAAAAGCTCTATATTATTTTCATTCTCAAATTGTATTTTATAAGTGCTGTTGGACAATCAATAACTACATATTAGCCAATAACAGGGCAGAAAAGATGGTTACCAACGGAGCCATGGTTCTCTATATTAAAAATACTCTAACGCCCGAATACTGGAATGCAACTTTAATATTATGTTGCACTTAACTACGTAAATCCCGCTTAAATGTACTGGCTTAGTGGACCGTGCGCTGTTAAGAGCAACTTATTATTTGAATGGCGTTCGAGTATTCGGGCGTAAGACAACAAATCAAGTAAACCCAAGTGTGGAAATGCAACACACATATTCTTATGAAACTTACATTTGCAACTTATAAAATAATTTTACACCGAAACACATAATATGTTTCACTTACTTGGATGGAACATAACAATAGTACAATATTGAGATCATTCTAGGCAATCATATAACTGGTGGCATAATTTTGACTATTTTTACTGGATACATGGATCCTAGTTGTATATATGTCAACGGAAATATATTATATAATCCGTCATTATATACAATTACTAGGAAATCTATACATTTCCTAAATAGGGGTTTGAGCATACGGTGGTAATTCTCAATATGTCCAGTAGCTGCTCTGGCTACAATTTCTTTCAAACCGAAAAACAACATTACGATTTTAGTATTTTGTTTGAGAAGAATTTGTATGAATACTGTAACTATCATTATAAATAAAACAAATATTTTACATTCTAAAATCGAAGTTGTGTGAAGAATGCAAAAACAATAACAGCTTAATTTTACCTACACCAGCACCAAGCTTGTGACAACAATAACAATCATGTCTTTTGTTCATATCTAATCTAACAAAGTTATATAGTTTCGATTAGCCATTTTAACAACAATAAAATAAAGCTTATATATCCTAATCCTACTTACATTGTTTAGTTGTCTATCAAAGCAACATACAATAAATGTAATGTATTTGTTTATGCGGTCTTAAAAATAAATAGAATTTCATTTACAACAGTATTTCATTTTGAAAGAAGAACTCTTTGGTGGCAACATTGTTTTGATTTATGTATCACAATATCGATATGTAGCTTGTAACCAAGGACTTTAAGGTAATATGTGTATTTTTTATTATTTAAGACAAACCTTATTAGATATTTTTGAGATAACATAGTAAAATTCACATGAATAGAATGTGTAGCAAACCAGATTATTACATTTACAATGCTACTTTGTTACCATAATATATCGAGAAACATTATAACTACACAAAAGTTATTGGCATTTTCTTATTATTAATCTTTGTTTATAAGATTCTTTGTAGCACTTTCTGTTATCTCTTTTACATATTTATGTTATAGAGAGCGATAGTAATTATTTAGATTAAATAATATAAAATAATAATAATTACATCACAGAAAGCATTTAATCTACATAATATGTCAAATAAACTATTACAACACTACGGTTATATGTTCTTGTTAACTTACTAAATAGATCATTGGTCCATTAATTAAAATCAGCAACGTCATATTAGCAACCACATTTAATATAAAATAGCTGTTCTACTTTATGTAATAAATATGAATTACATTTGTGACAAACACAACACATTGGACGTAATAAAATAATAATATAAAACACCGATAGGTGCAATACAATTGTCTACACAAAAAAATAGTTAAGATATTATTCTAGAGTGGACATGTCAAACAAAAATGGTGTCCCCATAGCCGTCACAAGAAAACCAGAAGCAGTAAGTTATAAATGAAGCGTGAATGTGTGTTGGTATATCTATCTTTACAGAGAATTTTCGCATAGTAGCTTTTCCTCTATATGTAAAGCGTCATATTTAATTGTAAATATTGATTTATTGAATTGATCTAACAATTCAGTTTCTTTTACTAATATTTGTTCAGAATCCGCTCTAGTATAACACCCTAATGTATCCACTTAGCAATGACTCGAGACTTTATGTAATAAAACAAAATAACTATAATTCATCATCAGTTGGTTAATGTAGCTAGTCACGTCATTGTTATTAATCGTCAATTCGCACCTTTAAAGTAAAACCGTTACTAAACGAAAAATAGTATGAATTGAGTTATCAATGCTATCCATTTATAATATACATAAACTGCGACATAAACGTGTCAAAAAGTAAACAGAGGTCTATAATAGGGCCTCATTAAATATAAAGAACCCCGCACTCAGATTATATTGACAAAAAACGGTGATTTTTTTCTAATAATATTGGCTCTCCTGTAAAATTGTATAATTTCGTTTGGTAATGGTTTTACTTTAAAGGTGCGAATTGGTTAATGTGTCTAGTCATGTATAGTGTAAGTAGTCTACTTGAATGTGTACAGCAGCGGCGAGTTGGTGAAGTGATGTTTGTTGTTGATGTGAGCGATGAGTCGTCCGTCGAGCAGGTGTCGTCCGTACGCGACGGCGTCTTGTTCGTCGCGCGCGAGGCCGCAGCTGATGAGCCAGCGCACCAGGCACGCGCCGCGGAACACGTTGCGGTGTGTGCGCATGCGCCACCTGTAATCACATCATACAACATTATTGAGTCTCCTAGGCTTGAATAAATATTAACCCATTCAATGCGGCGCACGCCGATCGGCGTATCATTTTTTCTTACTCAGATACTGACAACACCGATCGGCGTAATATAGAGTTGGTTTATATTTTGCCCAAATTTGAATTTGAATTGTTTTAATTATAAAATATAGCGTACTACTGGGGAAATTGAATGAATTCGAAACGAATAAAATGAAATTCATAACGAAATGCTGACAACGCCAATAGGCGTTTTATTTTTGATCCGTCAGGGGCGGCTGACGCCGATAGGCGTTCACGTTAAGAAGTATGCCGCATCTGGGCAACGGGAGCAAAAATTGTTGCCGCATTGAATGGGTTAACATTAAAAATTAATATACCTACATATGATAATATTGTGAGTTATTTATATTATGAAGTTACAGAGTTTAAAATACAAACTAATAGTAATAATACCCCTATTTTGACAATAAATATTTTTCATTCTTATTCTTAATCCTTACTAATATTATAAAGGTGAAAGTTTGTGAGTATGGATGTTTACTCTTCCACGCAAAAACGGCTCGACAGATTCTGATGAAATTTGATATAGTAATAGCTGATGCCCTGGATTAACACATAGGGTACCTTTTATCCCGAAATATGTGGTTTTCCCGTGGAATGAGTCAGAAAACCAAATAAACATATTTTCTACTCTTTGAAGAATAGTTTCGAATAGTTGGCATAGGAGAGGCTATGATTAAATCCTTTTCGACATTAGACTGAATGAGACAAGATAGAACAGGATATAACGGGACGGGAAATATAGTCAACGACTTGCGTTAAATATAGTTAGTAGATACGCGAAATAATATGTTGTTAATGTGGTCTGGACACAAAAACAATCTGCATCCGGGCGAAATCAGGCTCGACCGCTAGTATATAACCCTGAACAGAAAACTGTAGTCTATGTGCCTACCTGGTATCCTTCGCAATCGCTGCCTTGCACCGCTCCAAGTGATGCGTTATGAACTGGTCGCAAACGTGTTTCGTTTCGAATGGCAGATCTTCAATCGCCGGCAATATAACAGTATCAGCACCATGCCTGTAGTACAGATTTATATTTGAAAGAACATCATTTATTTAACAAATATGTCTATGAACTTATAGTAAGAGATTAAACTGCCTTGAGAAAAACTTAATGCTGCTGATGATGCGATATATAGGACTGCAATGTTACACCTATTACTTTAATGGCAATGTTAAAATATTTGTTTGATATTTAAGCAGTCAATGATTCGATATTTCGATAACCCGCAATGTAATCCGTACAATTTTTGATACGGCAAAATTGACATATTCTCTTATTAGCGTTAGATAACGTTATTAAAATGATGTACCCAAGTCAAATAAAAATATAAGTCATTTTTTTATGGCCTCATAGCGTAAATTATTTGCTTATCATAGCCAATCAATTCACATTATGCAGCAACGCATAAATATAACTTACCATTTATTCTTCAGGTATCTGATAGAAGGAACAAGTATTTCTTCAGGGTCGAGGCCAAAGAGCACGAAAATGACCAACGCTTGTCCGTAGTTCGCTACAATGTCCAAGAATTCAATCTCAACGAAGACACCACTCTCGTCTTTCAGCATCATTCGCCACGTTGTATAAGTAATACCCTGTAAAGTAGTAATCAAGTTTCATTAATTGCAGTCATAAATAATATGAAACTTTTGATTTTTTTATTGGTAGTAGGTCTCGCATATGTGAGGCCACCTGGGTGGATACCATCGCAATGTTTATTTCTTCCGCGGAACAGTAGTTTATATGCACTGTTGTGTTTCGGACTGAAACACATTGTAGCCGAAGAAACTACTGGACATGATGAGACTTTACATCTTATGTCTCAGGATGACTAGCGTAGTGGAATGCCAAGCGTTGCATTGTAATCCAAGCTGTGGTTTAGTTTTGCTACTGTGCATGTGGTCGTATCGCTTATCATCAGGCGAACGGCATGCTCGTCTCACCATTCATTGGAATAATAAAAGAATGTTATAAGTTATAATGTTATAATTTGTTGAAATAAGAAGAAATGTTTGGGTAGGTATAACCGCAATGCGACTTGTCACGTATGAGATATCTACCACTAATAAAAATTAAATAGTAATTCATTTATAGTTTTCACGTTGGTGCGTAACGCACGAGAGTACGATTTGGATAACATATAACAATAATTAGTGCGTGGTACGGAAAGCGCAGCGTAGGACGTCCACCCACAAGGTGGTCAGACGACCTGGTAAAGGTCGCGTCGGTGGATGCAGGCTGCCTCCATCAGGTCACTGTGGAAATCATTCGGGGAGGCCTGTGTTAAGCAGTGGACTTCCTGCGGCTGAGATGATGATGATGAAAATTTCTCGGCATTCCAACTCTTCCGTATTATGCTAAGGCTAAGTTAAGGTTCGGGAATACGTTTCGGACAACATATAGCAATATTTATGCGGTACTAACGATGAACATGCTGAGGTTGTACACTATGATGAGCATGGTGTGCTTGAGCAGCTGCGCGCCGCGCGTGCGCTCGTGCGGCAGCAGGCCCAGCTCCTCGGCCGCCGCGTGCAGGTCGCGCGTGTAGCCGCACCGACCCGCGGGGCACGCCGCCGGACACGAGCACTCCCTGACACAATATTATATTATGGCCTTAATTTAAAATAGGCCCTATTTCAATGACATTAGGCTGCTTTATTGCTTGAAAGCCCAAAAGCAACAGTACGGTTTCCGAGACAGTCGCGGGGATATACAGGGTGGTGAAAATTACATTTTTTTTTTGTTTTTCGTTTTATTATATTTTTTATTTATCGTGGAAACCTCCCAGCTGATACAAGGATCACAGTTTACAATTACATATGTATCCTTTACAAATACACAATTTCATAAGTCTGGGTCAAAGTAGGCAAACCCGTATCTTGGCCACCCAATATACCGGGTATATCAAGACTGCTGACGAAAACGAAGCCGGGTGGTAGTTTTAGTCACTACAAATACAATGTAACTAAAAATTTCGCAAGGAAACGTGACATTTTTTTTTTATTAATTTTTTAAATATCGTCGTGTTTCGGTGGTAAATCCATAGTTTCTGCTAAAATAATAATTTAAAGCCTGGCGTAACATAGCGTCTTTAAAAATAAAAGGGCGTACACTATTATTTAAGAAAAAAACTATATATTTACCACCATAAGACGATAGAAAAATAAAATAAAAATACCAAAAACATCGTCACCATTTTTTGCACAAAATTTAATTGCATTGTGTCTGAAGTCCCTAAAACTACCACCAGCTTCGTTTTCGGTAGCACTCTTGATATACCGTGTATACAGGGTGGTGGAACTAACACTTATTAACACTTAATAAGGCTGTATTGAGTACAATTTCGTGCTTAGTATAGATTGGCAAAAAATAGTCTATTTTTACACGCTTTTTATTAGCTTCACCTGTATGTTTGTATGTTTGTTTGTAACCGACTTCTTTGGGCGCGATTTTGACCCACTTTAAACGGCCAGATTTCGTTCAAATTTTGCACACCTGTCAAAGACCGATGACAATACAATAATTCGATTAAAATATATAATTATCCTGATTAAATTCGCCAGGATTAATTATTCTTATAATTGATGACCATTGCTACTGACCACTAGGTGGCGTATAGATGAACATAATTTGCTACTGACTAATAGATGGCGTGATCACGTCAATAATGCATGTTTACACTATTCATCGCTAGATGGCGTTAACATTGTATTCTTCAAGTGTCAAATGTTACTACTGACCAACAGATGGCGTTATTGACTGGAAATACATCCGCAAATGGATGTTTTTAGTCAAAACAATTAAATAATAGTTAAAAAAAACTAAAATACACGCTTTAATAAGATATACAACTAAAAAAGTAAAAATAATTGATACTGAATTTAAGATAAGAAAATGGAGTAAAATACATATATTTTATTGTTACAAAGCGTGGGGTGCAGGAGGATAAGTAATTGTTGTAAACACCCCACGCTTTGTAACAATAAAATATATGTATTTTACTCCATTTTCTCATCTTAAATTCAGTATCAATTATTTTTACTTTTTTAGTTGTATATCTTATTAAAGCGTGTATTTTAGTTTTTTTTAACTATTATTTTAATATTTGTAAGATCTAATTTAATATCAATATTGCAACCCGATTTACTATGGCGATTTTTTTTCATCACTTCGTGGGACGGAAAATACAAGCCGACATGTGGGTGTACTAGCACCTCTGCCTTCTAGGAAAAAGGCGTATTATGTATGTAAAAATATGTAAACAAAACAAAATAAATATTTATACTACGTTCAAATATCACTCACTTAGTTTCATTGGCAATGTCTTCAATGTCCTCTGAATTGGACAGGCCGCTCTCACAATTGGGGTCGTTCGAACAACACTCGTTGTTTGTTCTGGCGGGTGAACGACTCGGAGATATTGATCCGTATCCACCTGTGAATAATAAAATAAATTATTATAAAGCAATAAAAAAAAAAAAACTCGTGGTTATCTGTATTACAAGGGCTAAAATATCAAGACTTCTACCGAAACAGCACACGGTATGCAGGGTGTATCAAGACAGCTGCCGTTTCACGTGGTGGGTAATTTTTATTTCACAAACGGCCTCAGCCGCTCTAGCGGATAGGTCGCGGTATACGTGTTAACAAAACGCCCATTAACAAAATAATGTGCATTAATTTTACAATAACACTGAAAGCACTGGATACAGGCCGCTTCCAAAAGGTCTATGTAGGGATGTATGGGAAGACCTATATTTAGTAGTGGACTTCTTTTGACTGAAGTGAGTATGTGCGTGCGTACTTGCGTGCGTACGTGCGTGCGTGCGTGCGTGCATGCGTGCGTGTGTGTGTGTGACAGAGATAGAAACATATAGTTATAATTAGCATTACCATTAGCGTCGGTGGTTATTGAAGGAGTCTGCGAGGTGGGCTGTGCGGCGCGCACGAGGCTGGTGGCCTCGGCGGCGAGCGCGGCGGAGTAGTCGGCGGCGAGCCACGAGAACCGAGCGCTGCGGCGCCGCATACGGACGTACACGATCAGGCAACCTGTACTCACTGCAACATCGATAACAGGGGTTGTTGTACCAAAAAATTGATCTTAAAGTAGATATTTATTTATGTATGTAGTCGTTTATGTGTATATTTTAAAGTATTTATTTATATACAAAATTATATATGTAGCACTTGTTTGCATTCGTATAAATATATAAGCTCATTAGATTTATATTACATTCCTTTTGTGATTTTTCTTTTCTTTTACTTTCCACTTCATTAATAAGCACATGCTTCCGTCTCTATTCACTACCTTACGATTGGCTTGTAGAAAATGCCCTTAGGTCCAGCTGTACTATTTATGTGTACAAACGGTTTTACTTAAATAAAATAAATTTTATTCTGTGTCAAACCATATACGTCCCACTGCAGGGCACGGGCCTCCTCTACAATCGACAGTACAATTGAGTGGTCAAGCCATTCAGCCCACCACGCTAGCCTGGCCAATTCTTACATGGTTTATTATTAATTATCACTATGGTATGCAGGTTTCCTCACAATGTTTTTCTTCACCGTTATAGTGCGCGGTAAAAGACTATAGAGGTTATTGTTCACTGTTTATTTGTAAACCATAACGACGCAAGTATTTGTACGATTTGCGATTATCTCTCTCGAACATGAGTGGTCAATTCCTTAATAAGCTCCATCGTACTTTCAGACAACCATGACTTGCATTTTAACGATCCGATCTACGCAGAAGGAGCTCACTGTATCTTGAAGTCTGGCAGTTGGTCTTTTTGACAATAGCTAAAAAATCATTGACAACTCACCAGTAAGACAGAACACCAGTAAACACAGTCGGATAGCGTCAACGGCTTTGCTGTCCAAGTCCATGGTTGTTTTAGTGATGAGCAACACTGCCACCATCACGCCCGGAGCGCCCCACGCCACGAAACCCAGCACCGGCCACAACGTCACCACGAAACATGGACCTTGACTCTGAAATAATATATCATATCCAGAAATAATATCAAAATACAAGTATCGAAAATATTTGTCCACTTCATAACAAAAAAATAAAATTGTAAAAGGAATATGTAATGTAAATTATATAATAGTTAAAAAAAACTAAAATACACGCTTTAATAAGATATACAACTAAAAAAGTAAAAATAATTGATACTGAATTTAAGATAAGAAAATGGAGTAAAATACATATATTTTATTGTTACAAAGCGTGGGGTGCAGGAGGATAAGTAATTGTTGTAAACACCCCACGCTTTGTAACAATAAAATATATGTATTTTACTCCATTTTCTTATCTTAAATTCAGTATCAATTATTTTTACTTTTTTAGTTGTATATCTTATTAAAGCGTGTATTTTAGTTTTTTTTAACTATTATATAATTGTTTTGACTAAAAACATCCATCTACGGCTGTATTTCCAATCAATAACGCCATCTGTTGGTCAGTAGTAACATTTGACACTTGAAGAATACAAGAAGCTTATACCCAAATGGAGATTGCATTCCGTATATAAAAGTGAAGCACAAAAATTTTACCTTGAATGACGTCGCTGATGCCTGCTATCCTTTTCTTTAGCGTAACAATGAATGAACTTCACGTGAACTTCATTCATTGTCACTCTAAAGAAAAGGATAGCAGGCAACAGCGATTGCATTCAAGGTCAAATTTTTGTGCTTTAGTGTTTTATACGGAATGCAATCTCCATTTGGGTATAAGCTTCTTGGAAGAATACAATGTTAACGCCATCTAGCGATGAATGTAGCAATGGTCATCAATTATAAGAATAATTAATCCTGGCGAATCTAATCAGGATAATTATATATTTTAATCGAATTATTGTATTGTCATCGGTCTTTGACAGGTGTGCAAAATTTGAACGAAATCTGGCCGTTTAAAGTGGGTCAAAATCGCGCCCAAAGAAGTCGGTTACAAACAAACATACAAATATACAAACATACAAATATACAAACATACAAATATACAAACATACAAACATACAAGTGAAGCTAATATAAAGCGTGTAAAAATATTGTAGTTTTCTTTGTTTTTTTTTTCTATGAATGATGATAAGAGCATGTCGTTAAAAGACACGACCACTCATGAGCAGTAGCAAAACCATGAATAACAAAGCAATGCTTGGCTTTCCACAGCGCTCGTCAACCTGATACATAAGAGGTTAAGTCTCAATATGTCCAGTAGTTACTCTGGCTACAATTTCCTTCAAACCGGCATTTTTTACACTGCTGTAAGGCGGGAGAAATAGACATTGCGGTGTTAACTACCCAAGCGGCCTCTCCCATATAAGAGACCTACCACCAGTAAAATTGTAAAAAGTGTAATTTAAATAAATTATTACGATATACAGCACAGAAGATAATTTTCGATTCAAGGCATTAGGCAATATACATTAGATAATCGCCACACGTGGTATTTACACGCGAACTTCTTCTCTGTTATCTATTTAATTATGTATTCACGATGATAAGGAATAATTAGGTTCAAACTTAGCGCTATGCTTACGAATATTATATTATTGATGGTCTAAAATCGAACCCGGGCTCTAAAAATTCAGAGCTAGCATAGATTATGAATAAATAACTATAGTCTATAACAGGGGTTAGCAACATGCGACTCGAAAGCCACCTGCGACTCAAGAGCCACATGCGGCTCTTAAATCCCATAATCCAATACATTTTTTTTTAAAACGTCTGAAATATCATTTTGAATCAATTAATGAGGTTTTGGTTTACCCAGCCGGGTAGAAAGGGTGCTTAAACAAGTGGCTACTTGTCCTCACTTTTTACTGCACCCCTCTCACAAGGATAGGCGTTGCAACAAAAGTCAGAAAAAAAATTGGGTTATTAAAAATTTAAAAATGTTGTGTATAGTAATTTTTGGCTCTTCCGGCTCAAAAGCTTTCCGACCTCTAGTCTATACCAATAATAGGGCTTACCCATACGTGTGCTATTACCTGTAACATAAGCATTCCAATGGCGAGCATCGAAGTCCATAACAAACAGGAGTACATGCTGAATGTACGCACGGCTTGTTGCAGCGTGGAGTGCCACGACGGAGGACTGTTGCTGAGAGGGCCGCCCGCTATCACACTGATAGCGAGCAACAACTGGTGAATAAACATTATCATTTTTATAACACTCTTGAGAGAGCAAGTATGGAGGTATAGGCAAAAACATAGATGGAAACACAATAAAAAACAACAAGTTTTCGTGTAAGTATAAAAATCTTACTTGAAAATATGTTCATTGAAAGGTAATCAAAGAAGCAGAATTAGAACGATTACTGCTTGTAATCGATTTGTGATGGAAAATTTGTGTCAGCGAATACAAATGAAGATGGGACTTTAAATTCACACTTCATAATAAATGTAAGTTATGCATCTATATGCAGTGTTTTTCCTGTTTTATAGGGAAGGATATAAAATATCATAATTGACAAGTACTGACTGACTTTTATCACATTGCTAGCGTCACCTAACCTGAACTAATTGATTCATTTTTTACTTTAACGTTAAGCAATATAGTTTAAAAATAGAAAAGCATTTTTTATTTCTAACGTTCGGCATTGAATATTCATTTCACTTTTATAATACTAGTTTGTTATTGAATCAACATTTGATTGAGAATAAATTTACATACAAAACTGGTTGAATAAATAAATTACACCCAACAGTCACATACATAGACCTGACCCCACACTAAGATCGGGTCTTGTGTCGTGGGTATCAGGAACTACGAGAGACTTTTCGGTCTTACAAACACCCAGACCCGAAAGAAATATTTGTGGTGAATAATTCTACTATACCTGAGTCGCGATCAAACACAATGTCAATCTATGCGGCATCCTCTTGTATTTCTTCGTTATCGTGAACACGAGAAGTACCCATAAAGAAGTAATCAACGCTACAATGGATAAATCAAATCCGAATCTCTTCAACTGATCCGCGTAATCCTTGTTTATCGATATAACTTGCGCTGACATGAACATCATCGGTCCCGATAAAAACGTACATATCACCATTGATGACGCCATCTAAAAACAAAGTAAATGGTTAATGGCATCAGTTACTTATCTTAAAAGGAGATATATTATTTGCAGAGGATAATTAATATTAATGTTATTTATTAAGCTCGACAAGATTATAAATTATAGGTACGACTTACTACATTTTTATACGACTTACTAGATTTCCAAGCCCCGTATCTTTCTTTGGAAAAATTGAAATGCTTCAGCTAATTTTTTATAACACGTTACCATCCTATTTGAACAGGCATACAAAGAAGATTATATAATAATGATTTTGTTTTGTTTTGCTTTGTAAGCGATTGTGTATGTCATGCTCGGTTAAGTCTATGCTTGCGGTGGCGTCATGTGCCGGTAAAATGCGGGGTCTTATGCCGTATACCAACAGGACACATATTGACACTGTTATCTGTTGCAACAAAGAAATATAAAATACTAAAAGTGGGCCATAAATGTTATCTATATAATTATTGAGTACCAAATCGATCTCCAGTTGATATAAATTGGAGAACACAAACACTGCCGGCGCGGTGGGTATGGTTCCGTACAGGAAGGCGTATGTGGAGAGTGACGTGGTGTCGGATTCATTGGCCCCAGCTCCCAGGGCACTGACACTCTCTCTCATCACTACAGGCAAGATTATCCTGCAAAAAACATCGTTGATTACTGGTATAATCCCTACTGATATTTATAAATGTGAATCAAAGTTTGTTTCTTCCACTTTCAAGCGAAAACTACTCAACCGATCATCACGAAACTTTTTACACATATTCTTGGAGGTATTGGAAGTAATATAGGGTACTATTTAAGATTTTTTTCATGTTCTAAAAAATATATTTAGAAATTTATTTCAAAGTGCATCAGCACCCGCGCGGAGCCGGGCCGGACCGCTAGTGCTTCAAATAAATACTTTCTTTACCCATTATAAATATCATTAAAATTTCAAGGGCATTTCAGTTTTCGCCCTTTTCACATATCCAAGTTCGATTGTCATTATTCAGTAGGTGATTGAAGATTATTATTCATATTTTCATAGAATAGTGCGATTAAAAGCAAGTTCGTGTACTGAAGACTACGTTGCACTTGACTTCAAGAACAATTCTTCTTAATAACTTAACAGCAAGGAAACCGCCGTCCGTTGTTGACTTAGAACGTCGACAATTAATTCGCTTCAGATATTGAGAGGCTTCGTGGCGCAGTTGTTTATCTAGTCTCCTGCTGTGAAACGAAAGGCCGCGGTTTGGACCCCACACCGAGACAAAAGTTTCTGCGATCCTCAAGTATTTGTTTTAGGTGTGTTTATTAGTTTTCAGAGCCGGTGTCTATATTGATATACAAAATTAAACAAAATATAACAATTATATTTTGTAAAATAAATAGTTTAGGCGTACGAACGCCGCAGTGTTAACCTCTTTTTAATCAAATTACTGTATTAAAAATTCAAAATATGTTATTTGATCTCGAGTCCTGCGGTATCGTTTTGAGCATAAAAATGTAATTTATAATTATGTTTACAAATATAAGTAGCAGTGTGCGCAACAAACCACAATGAGTCACAAATAGTGAGCATGTCTGTTTGATTAACTTTAACCGCAACGACCAAACCCTTGAATGAATTTACCACTTCGAAATAGACTTAAATAAGTAGTAATGACTAGGAATCAACTTACAATTTTACCATGATAAGTACACAAGGCAACAGCAAGGCCGGACCTTTCAATCTATGTATCTGCCCAACCATGCGTAGACCCAGCAGAAATAGGGCCGAGGCTGAGAATGACTGTCCAAATACCTAAAACATAATTTATGTATATTATAACGATTTATAATGAATATATGAATAATTATAATGACGATATTCGAAAGATGGCTGGTAGCGGTTGAAGACGATGGATTGAAAATCGAGCCTCGTGGCGTGCCATATGAGAAGCGTATGTCCAGCAGTGGACGCGGATGGGCTAGTGATGATGATGATGATGATGATGATGATGATGATATGAATATGCTTATTTTAACACTTTTACCTCTAAAAGTCCTTCCAGATAGATCGATAACTTGTGCTTGAAGACAATATTACCGATTATACCCAAAACAGTCATCACAAGGACGGGATTGAATGCAATCCCTTTGCCAATTTGTTTCAGCAATTTGAAAGTGCGCAAACTCTTCCTCTCGCTCTCCGTCAACTGAGTTCGTGAATATTCCCTCTGCTTGTTTATCTCCATCAATACAAATGCAACTGGATTCAATATAGCAAGAGATATCGGAGCCATCAAATACAGATATAAAGCATATTCCGGGTGTGATTTTTCGTACAAAGCACTGACTAGAAGAAAAAAAAACATTAGTCGTCGTCTATCTTATTAGTCACATGGTTTTTTTTTTTAATATACACAACTTACTGATCGGTAATCCCAGCGCAAAATCATTGCTTTGTGTACAAAATATAGCGAATATTCCCGCTCGTCCCAAATTTGTCGGTTTGGAAACCAGAACTGTTACGAATATGACGCTGAAAAATACTATTCCTTTCGCTATTAATATCGCGCCGAGGAATGTCCAGTTGACCGAGCCGAAATCCACCCGGGCAAGCGACAGGAATATGAGACACGGAAGAGCGAAAGTGCCGACAAATGTAGCGATCCCTTTTGATTCTGTAGCTGAAACTATGTTGAGACGTCCGGCTACATACCTAAAAGAATAAATAAATTAAATATTTTTATGTTTAACAATTTGATGTTTTTTTTTTTTTCGCCACCTATCACAATGTGGGACGGATCATAATGGAACGGATGGCGAAATGCGGGTGTCCTGGCACCTCTGCCTACCCCTTCTGGGATATAGGCGTGAGTTTATGTATGTATGTATAAGATTTATTTCATAAAGGTCAACTAATTGCTATCTGTGTATAATTATATCAATCTATATCCATTCCATTATTACGTGTGTTTTTTACGTGTGAGCGAGTCTAATTCCGTTTTAGGCAATGTATGTCTTTTGATATAGTAAGAAATAAGAATGTATAAAGCCTTCCGACCATGAAGCGTGCACCAATAAATCATCATAAACTAGAATGATTTTAATTCGCCTCTCAATATTGCGGTTTTCCATTACCCATCACAACATCTTACTGGTGGTAGGTCTCTCATATGTGGGAAGCGGCCTGGTTAGGTACCACCGCAATGTCTCCCGCCAAACAGCAGTGTAAATGCACTGTTGTGTTTCGGTTTTGCTACTGTTCATGAGCGGTCGTATCGCTTACTATTAGGGGAAAGGTAAGCTCGTCTCGCCATTTATTGCAATAAAAAAAAACCCATCAGAACAGTGACGGAAAGTGCATATCCCGTAATGCACTACATAACTATCGTAAAATGTAAGCAGTGGGTTATTGAGCAAGGTTATCTCTATATAAAAGAGATAAAATTGGTAACTTTTTACATCGTATCGCGCATGAAGTTTAAAGCGGCGACCCGTCAAACAGGCATACATCCACTTTGCATAAGCGTGAGACACATCTAAGATTGAACATCTAATCGGAAACAAGCATTGATTAAACTACTTCCATAGCTTATGTAGCCAAACAAGTTATTCAAATATAAAAACTTTACACAACTGGGTTGGTGTCGAATATTTATCACGAGTAACTAAGGCACGTGTAAGCAAGGGCGTCGCCAGGGGGGGGGGGCAGGTAGGGGCAGCTGCCCCGCCCTAGAGATAAAAAAAAATTGCGAAATGTAAAGCAACCAAAATCTTTGACTTGGCTTGCCCACTATATGGTATTTTTTTTGCATATACCATACTATTGTACAATAATATTGACCGTCTGGGGGCCGCCGTCAAAGTTGTGTAAGTTGCAATCACATTTTTCTCATTCTCCATAATATTTGCCACTCCCTAGGCCATCGGCTGGCGACGTCCCTGCGCGTAAGCAGCAAGAGTATGTACATAACAATCAAGGCTATGCGTTCGTCTTTGTGCATACAACAAATAAATATGTAATAATATGAACAGTGATTCCAAATTTTGAAGTATTTGATTTAGCACATTGAAGAATCTATAAGTGATAGATCAGTTCACTATCTATGGTACATTTATAATAAATATTTATTTCTGATAGGTAATGGGTCATTAAGAGACAAATGATCTCTTGCTAGAAAAAGTAAACAATGTAGTATGTACAAGATGATATGACAGGTTCATTTGAAATGTTCAAGTGCAATGTTACTAAATATAACTTTTGTTATATGTAGTTTTTTTTTAATTCTGTAACTGTTTTATAAACTATCATTATTGTGTAATTAAAACATAATAATTATTTGTTTTATCAACTGTATATAAATTATAAACCAATTGGTAAAAAATAAGTTTATATCGTTTTGTTTATAAGTATATAATGTAGTGTAAAGGTATATGGAGGGTCTTTTTCAAAGCCTACATTTTTTTATTGTACTCAATAGAATAATACTGATTGACACATGGTGGAAATATTTAAATTTACAAATATATATTTTTTAATTCACAGTGCTTGCCATCCTGAAATCGTTGTTAAGTCTCATGTCCAGGTGTTACTTTGGCTGCAATGTCCTTCGAACCGGAACACAACAGTGCATTTACACTATTGTTAAGCAGGAGAAAGAGACATTGCGGTGGTCTACTCAGGCGACTTCTCTATATGAGAGATCTGCCACCTATTTAAGTTATGGAATGTTTCATCTTCTTCACTCAAACAAAATCCAGAAGTTGTTAAAAAGTTAAAAATATTGACAGTCTCCGTGGCGCATTCGATTAGACACCGCCTGTGAAACGAGAGGCTGTGAGTTCGAAACAAATATTTGTGCGAGCCACAGGTGTTTGTTTTGCGTGTGGGTGTTTGTGAGACCGAAAAGTCGCTTGTAGTTCCTGATACCCACGACACAAGACTCGATCTTAGTGTAGGGTCAGGACTATGAATGTTTTATGGGACCAAATGACAAGCACCAGCTTTCAAACAAAGAAAGAATTATTATAATCGGTTCACCCAGTATAGGGATGATATAACAAACAAAAAAATAACATACATTCGAATTGAGAGCCTCCTCCTTTTTTTTTAAGTCAGTTAATGACTCAATTACTTTAATTTGATTCATTGTCCAGTTACCTATATTATTTATGTTAATTTTATTTCAATAGTTATGTTAAGATTTTATGAACCCAAAGCTTTGAAAACTGATAATGTTTAAATAAAAGATTTATAATAAATAGGGGTTAAATATGTTTACAACCCCTGACTTCGACAATATGACAGAATAGCCCTCAAAACACTTTTTACAAATAAATCGTGACCACAACTAACTATATATTTAAGTATAAAAAAAACCTTCATTACTTGTAAAATGTAAGGTTTTAAAAACTGTGTTTGTATTACCCCCCTGATATATATACACATTAAAAAATATTAGTGAATATTAATAGAATTGGAGGAGTTTCGCCCTTATATAAAACACTTATGTATCTAAACTAGTCTGTTGTAACAGTTCAAAATCTGGAATAAAATATGGCCATATAAAAGTATTAATATAAGTTTATTTACGGTAATCATGGTAATCATGTCATTTTCCAATTGATTGGTAGAAATATTAGGTTTTTGATCACTTAAAATACTCTTGAAAGTTAAAAGATTATGTTTAAACAATTATGGTGCAAAACATTGATTAGTTACCTGAATAAAAAATATAACTAAAATAATTATTGTTGCCTTTTTGAATGATACATGCAACAGGTAATAATTTCCATAATATAACAAATAAATTAATGTATGAAATGCAGTCTGTGCTGATTGTGATCCCTAAATGGCACAAAATAGGGCCTCATCAAATAAAAAAATTAACAACAACACAAATTAGTTGACTGTAGGAGCTTTGAAATAATTTTGTAATAAGCCAATGCTCCTTAACAAAACGGAATAAACATTTCAAAATAAATAAAGAAGCATTTTTATTTTTATTTAGAGGAAACAATGATAAAAACTTTATCTCAGTTTTAATATAAAATACAAGAAGTGCCTTGAGATGGTACATGAGTTGACCATGTGAGTCAATAAAGGTTTAAAGTAAATTTATTGAAATACTGACTTTATTTGACGAAAATTACAGATGAGAAATATGATTATTTAATCATTAAATAGATTTTATAAAAACAAATAGAAACAAAAACATAATAAGATACACAGTATTTATTTAATCTGTTTTATCCATGTTGTATAAAATAAATAGATTCTCATCCTGACCAACTATTAACTAGGAACTAAAAGGCAACAAAAAACAATGTGTATTAGTGTTTGTTTTTTGATACGTGGGCAACTGGCTAAAAACGTAAAAACACTATGGAAAGTAGACATTCCCCTTTGAACATGGAAATTATGAAACCCAACATGCACCCCTATGCATTAGAAATTATTGATAGCTTCAAATAATCCCACAGCTACCAATATCTTGTTACTGGTACACAAATGTGAAAATGGTATTTATGTTATGTATGACACATTGCTTTATTTCAGATTAAATATTGTACTGCAAGGTGTGCTAATTATATTGTATAAAATTGATACAACTGCAAAAAATATATTGTGAATACCTAACATCATTTTTTTTATGTTAACCAGTTCATAAGTATGTAACATTAACAATAAATCCTTAATATTATTAGCCTCAGGATGTAATAAGAAGTTCAGCATAAGCTTATAAATTTTACAATATACCAAATGCCTCTTAAATGAAACCATACAACACTCATGGGTTATTGATATTATAAATTTGCTTAATTTATTTTATTTTAGTCATTATCGGCCGGGTGCAATACTCTGTCTGTCTTTTACTACCCGTTAAAATCGCTAACTCTAGTATGAGTTCTGTCATTTTTCGGTTTCAATAATCGTAGACAGATGAATAAACATATCTATGATTTGTATCTATCAATGGGAGGGCTCTCGCTAACCATAGTTAGGAAATTCCATACAAATTAAAATATACGCGTTTCGATAACGATTCGAACTACTGTAGTTATTCGTGTTTAACTAGCTGTCAACGTTTTCTAATATCGCTGCAATATGGTGGATAATACGTCGATTAACCCAGATATGTGGTATTTTTATGGAAAAAATCAGCAAAATAAAGTGACATTAATATATTCAGTGATGAAAGTGATAACGAAATGTTTGAAGCTGGTGTATTTGACGCCGATTATAATTTATGAGATCAAAAAAACTATGTGAATATTCTAGTTCAGAATTTATTTACAGATTTACTTTTTAGATGAAATAATACATCAGCTATTATGTTTATTTCTACATTTAAACCCAGCCCGCAAGGAACCTTCCTCCTGGTAAGCATACATATCAAATATTTCATTAAGTTTTATAAGTGTATTGAATTATTCCAAAATCATATATTCTATAATAAATGTAACAGCTCGGGAACAATAATGTGTCACTGTTCCATTAATTGCTGCTATCATTGTGGTTTTACGTACTGGGGAGAATGCATGTTCAGTAGGTAACTATTTTTGGGTATCAAAAGCTACAGTCAGCCGAATCATTACTGATGTGCCTCGGGCTATAACTGAACTATATTAGCAGTATGTAAAAATATTAGACAGCATAGGTTTCATAAAATTGCAGTTTTCCCAAGAACCTTTGGTGCAATTCATTGCACATATTATATTCCCATAGAGCCACCTGGTTAGTAATGACTACCTTTAGATATATTAGGATTAATCAATAATTATGTATTAATATTGTCTATGATATTAACATAAATCTTGGTATTATGTATCAGTTATCTGATCACAATGTATTAATCTTAATATTTTTATTTTTAGATTCAAATATAGGAGAAGAATTTAGGAAAATAAAGGCATTATTGTTCAAGAAATGTGTATTGCACAGTTACTTTTCATGAATGTATTGGAATGCTAGCCTGGGGCTCATTACACTACTGTATTTAACAACTCTGCTAAAAGGTATTTATCTCATACTTTATATTTTGAAAGAATTCAAATTCAAATATTGTGGTACATAGGTGAAAATGGTGTTACATTCAATTGTTTTGTGCAGCTGACCCGCCATATTGGCATACAATAATTTAAGATACAACAAATATGACAATTAAGTTGGAAGAATGGTTAAGAGAATATATTAAGATTAATACACATTTTTGTAAGTAGTTTCCTAATAATTCCCTAGTTTCATAAGGGTACAGCCTGATGGAAATCATCTAAACATATTTTCACTTTAAATCTTTTATTTTTTGTAAATAACATATTTATTTTCAGTACAATGTGAAGAAGTAATATAATAAAATAGTAATAGATATCTAATTGGAGATAGTGCATATCCACATACTACTTTATTAACAACACTGCTCAATGTCTGCCATAGAGTATTGCAACAATGCGGCTCATATAAACTTATTATAATTAATATTTTGCTCTTCCATCTTTTACATCTTTCTTTCATCTTTATTTCAGGTCTTATGATGTTTGGAAAAGAAGATTTCCACACCATTCACTGAAAAAAAGTATTTTGGGATTGCACACAACTTTAAACATAATGAGTGCCACAGCGGTGTCAGATAATATTTGAAGAATGAAAAGCATTGCTGATGTGGAACATGAAATTGACATACCAAACACTGCTAGACTAGACATAAATATTAATTACTTATTTGAAATTAAAATAAAGTTTCAGAACTTTGTCAATAATAAAGATTAAAGATTTTTCACAAATTATCTTTGATATTTTATTTACCCATAATACAATCTGCGGAAAAGGGGGTTCTTACATTTTATTTGTAAATACCATTGACTTATATTCTACCATTCTAACATTGATATCGATGGTAAATACATTTTTATGTGATATGTAAAATGTGTAACAGTTGTTTTCTCTATAACTAGTCATTACAATTTCGAAAACTTCTAGCATAGTAAGATCACCTGAATAAATTATTATTCTTAATTAGATTTATATTGTTTTAATTATTATAATATTCCTCAGTATTTATTTGTAGATAAGCACTGAAATAATTTCAGGTCTTTAAAGTCATATTGATTACAAAACTAAAGTAATGCAACCACGCAATGTTTTATTTTCACACTTTTCTTCGTATTTATAAATATTATGGTCTCTGATTCAATTTAAATTTGTAACTCTATCGCAGAAATAGGGCCGTAAAATTCATTTTTGAATTCATTCTTGTTGGTAAACATTGATAATTGTAAACTTCTTTTTTACATTTGACATATTACAAATCAGTCATACGATGCGTTTTGTTGTTCTATGTAAGCTTTGTATGAATTTTTAATTTGCCTTTATTTGTCACAATACTTACATTATTAATATATTTTAACGTTTTATTCTTCTAATTATACATTAAAGATGATTTATGATAATTCTAAAATAAAGTTAATAATTAACCTAATAAATATTGAACTCAATTAAAAGTGCAAATATTAAACGTTTGAGAGGAACGGTTCTTACCAGAGATATATGCAATATCTACGTTCATCGTTGATAACCTAGTTTAGTTTTTGTTATTGAAACATCGGTTAAACCACAGTTAAACAAAGATAGAAGACACGTATTATCGGGGATAATTTTTACCGCTTAACTGTCAATATATTATTGCACCCGGCCGTATATGAAAAATCAATCATAGATAAGACTTATTAACTTTAATTAACAAGCTCAGAGTAAAATAACAAATAAAAATAGATCTACATCACGAAATTAGGCCTAGTGCATGTTCCAAATAAAATAACAATCAAAAAATGTTTGGATAATTCATATTTGAGGAGAAAATAAAAATAAGTTAAAATTGAGACTAAGGATGATACGTTATGTGGAAACCGCCTTATGTTAGCATAATATGTATGTAAATTTCAAAAACAAAATAAAATGTAATTTAAATTTCTACTTACCCACAAATAATTATTGTAAAACATTGGAATAAAGCAGGATACAAGTTATCCGCAGTTGTGTCTCCCAATTCAAGTAGTTTTTCTTGTTCCATCTTGTTGCCTAATATTTTATTGCAAACTGGTAGTAAATAAATTATTAAAATATATAACACTATTCATCCATAAACGGCAAATACTAAAAATACTCACACTTTTATTACCTATTATTTTTAATCAATTTAAAAAAAATATGATGTGCCGAATCATACAATACATTTTTAATTTGACAAGTTGTAAATGTAAAATTTCAATTTGAAAGATCTCTGATGACGGATGTCTAAACTCCGCCAAAGTCCAAACTCTGTTGTCTGATTGGCTCAAAGTTTGGCTATAGATCACAGACAAAGTAACTATAGACTAAAGACCATCTCGCAAATAAATGTGTTACTACAACGAAAAAACAAAAAACTCCATTCAATTTGGGTATCTCTTACCTATTCTGCAAAATAAGGTTCAAATATTAATAAACAGATCCAGGTTGTGGTTTTAGCAATAAACCAGTCAAATAAGGATATTACCTCGGACTGAGAGATAATAAGCTGGAAATTTGTAGAAAAATATTGATTTCCCTGCCTTATTTAGAGTTAAATGATACCATTATTTTGCATCAACGTAAATCGAAGATAGCTAATGAACATAGCTAACCACTTGATAATATTATTATTATTTTTTAAATAGAAATTTCTTAGGTTATTCTGACGTTCCCGATAATAGTGGGTACAACCCATGTACAACCCAATGTACAACCCAATGTACAACCCAAGTACAACCTAAACAATGTGAATGGTTTTTATTAAAGCCTAGCAGTCAGACCCAGCTCCGCTCGTGTGCAGATACGCTTTCAAAATGGTGGCCAAATATTCAATTCCGACTATCCATTTAGTATATCGGAGCAAAAGATCCCACAAATATTGATTTCGAGACCAATCCCAACACGAAAACGAATAAAATTTCCTCGTATTTGCTAGATTTTTCACTACTGCTTCCCTCGTATAGGCCATAGCGTGATGATATATAGCCTATAGCATCCGTCGATAAATGACCTGGCCAACACATTATGAATTTTTCAATTCGAACCAGTAGTTCCTGAGATTAGAGGTAACAAACTCTTCAGCTTTAAAGAGTATCTACGCTACTTAAGTAAAACCCGCCTACTCCCACTAGGCCAGGTTAGCGGAATATATAGCCCGCCTAACCCCTCTAAGATAATTAATAATATACGACTTCGTCGGAATACTCATATACTGTCTCTTCTATACAATAGTTTGTTCAATCCTATCATTCCTTCTTATCTCAAAGAACGATTTCTTTTTCTTCACGAGTCACATACAAGGTCCTTGAGGTCGTCTGAGAACCTGAAGTTGAGAATGCCCGTCCACACCACGATATTTATGGATAAATCATTCAGTGTTCAAGCTGTTCGTTTGTGGAACGCACTTCCTGTTGTGGTGAGGCAGGCTCAAACACTGTCATCATTAAAAAAACGATTAAAAGAACACTACCTTTCTCTATAAACAGATAAACCGATTAGGACTATTTCCTCTTATTGATTATATTGGTAATATATATATATATATATATATATATATATATATATATATATATATATATATATACATATTTACACAGCCCTATCTTTTTTCCTGCTCATATATCCATCCCATGGTTGTCTGGTAGAAATTGCCTTAGAGCGATAAAACCGCCATTTGTACTTTGTTGTTTTGTATTATCTCTGAACTGTTATTCCTTATTATTGTGTACAATAAGGAATTAAATAAATAAATAAACAAAATAATTGTACTCTCGATTGTAGAGTAATCAGAAAACACGTGGCCTACAATGGGAAGTACATATATAGATATATACAGTTTGGTGTATTAAAGGTGATAAATAAGAATCAGAATTATTTCATTGGCTAGGTTGATATTACTCCAATTGACTGTATCTGCTGATGTTTTCTTTTTCTCTCTCTCTCTTTTATACTCTCTCTATTTTCTTGGTTGAAAACAATTGTTATTTTTATTTTTTATAAATGGCAACATTTTTTTCAGCACCTGGAAATTTCCGTTTCCGACGGACATTATCGAGTTGTTCGTTCGCCGGGTCTGCGTAGGGACGTATGTGAATGACGAACTTGTAATAATTTTATAAATTCTCTCTAACTGAGAGGTAATTATATTTAAAAGTCTTTCGTGAAATATTACATATATTCAAGTGATCGAAAATCCAATGATTACCGTCAAAATTCTTTTGTTCCAGATACCAACTAGAGCGTTTAGCCCTACCTTAGGTCCTAAAAAATCATTAATAAGACCAAAAATGCAGTACAACGGCTTCCACAATCAACATCCAATGTAAGTATCAAACTCATATCTTATATAAAGCGTAACTTTACCATAATATTTGTGCATGAGTTTTCCAATGTGATAGTTCATAGCGGCCATTTTGTGAGTTGCATTCTGCTCAGCTGAGCAGCTGATAATGGACGCCGCCTAGTTACACGATCAATACTTGGCATTGTTAAACTTAGAGCGTCCATATTCTTAGTTTTAGATTTATGATTATGAATTTAGATTATTTTGTTCCTAGATTATTTATCGTTAAACAATTTTATTTCGATTTTAATTCTGAATACCTTCAATTTCGCTTTCCCTTCACTTTTTTAAAACTTTCAAAAATATTTAGGTAGTTTATACTTACGAATTCATTCGTACATTACTTAATGTTCAAATAAGTTTCATAGCTCGTAATATCATATTTGAAAATGTGGTAAGGCATGTATCAAATATCCATAATCTACCTAAGTTACCAAACTGCCGAGTGCGCAGCTCTGCGCCATTTCATGACGTTCGCGGTTCTTCTGCTGTCGGCCTGGGGACGATTGGATCAATAAATGTGTTAGCCGACATTCTGAGCTTTTGTCTAGTGTTTAGAGTTTCCAAGCGGATACAACATAGCGCATTTAATTGAAAATAACAGTAATGTGGGTGTAATTAATTATTTTATATAATTCAAAACATAAAGTAAAAAAACTTTAAACTTTTAAATTCCTTTTATTTAAGTATATTTGTATTTTGTAATAATCGGTTTCAGTTAAATTGTATTTAATCATTGGCTGTGTGTTGTGACCTTGAGGTCGAGATACTTCGTTCGAGTGGTTAAACTTATGGCAAACCTGTGGTCGGATTTCATGTCGCGTTTTTCATAAATATAAATCCTTATGAGCATAATTATCGGATGGTATAATAATAAAGAATTTATTCTTTGCTACTAGTTAGACATATTGGTTTGTCAAACATTCAAGTATGCAGTTTGAGTTTTCATCAAAATCAGGCTTGTGGCTACTTTCAGCAATTTTCGCTATTCGTCATAGTGTCGGATTCGGTATTCCACGTCCACTTGAAAAATATCTCTCCATATAACGCTAGTTTGCGGTACCAATTGCGGTAAAAATTGTGTATCAATGAGTGAAAATAAATAAATGAAAACAAATAAATAATTATTTTCATCGGTATTTCTTTTATGGTTTATGATGGTGTTATTATTTATATGAAACTTTTGTTCTAGGTCTCGGCCAGACCGGAATGAACAATTCGGTAAAATTCCATTCTGTAATGGATTCCCTGATTTTGGTGGCCCAAAAAATTTTGGCCCTAGAAATAATATGGGTAACAAAAACAACTTTCGGCCCAGAAATGATTACAACAAGAATGACAATGTAAACCAGGGTGATTTTGGTGGTCCAAAAGAATACAGACCAAGAAACAATTTTAACAACCAGGGACAGAAGAAAGAATATGAAGGTGATAAGCAGGCTGGTGGAAATATGCAATTTTATAATGGAAAGAATGATTTTGGGGGTCCCAAACAGCAAAATTTCAACAAACCTAATTATGGCCCCAAGAACTACAACAATCAGAATGGACACAACCCACAGCAAGCTTTCATACCAAAGAAAGTATTTAATCCAAATGTAATGCAACAACCCTCTAATCCCAATGATAGGAAAATGCAAAGCAAGAAAGCCAAGCACCCTGGGGATAGTTTGGTTAAACCATTATGGGATATATCCAAACTAGAGCCAATACAAAAAGATTTTTACAAGCCTCATGCCAATGTGAATGCCCGTTCTGATGAGGAAGTGCAGATGTATCGCATGACAAAAGAAATAACAGTAAGTGGTAATAATATACCTCGTCCCAACCAAGTTTTTGATGAAGGTAATTTCCCTGATCACATAATGAATACTATCCAAGAACAAGGATGGACAGAACCCACTGGTATCCAAGCTCAAGGATGGCCTATTGCTCTCTCTGGCCGTGACATGGTTGGTATTGCTTCTACTGGATCAGGCAAAACTCTTGCCTATATGTTACCTGCTGCAGTTCATATAGTGCACCAACAGCGCATTCAGAGGGGTGATGGGCCTATTGCTCTTATTTTGGCACCGACAAGAGAGCTGGCTCAACAAATTCAATCAGTGGCTCAGGCATACAGTGCTCGGGGCTTCATTAGGAACACATGTCTTTTTGGTGGATCTCCTAAAGGACCGCAAGCCAGAGATCTGGAGCGTGGAGTTGAGATTGTTATTGCCACACCAGGAAGATTGATTGATTTCTTAGAGAAGGGAACAACCAACCTGCGCCGTTGCACTTACTTGGTCCTTGATGAAGCTGATCGTATGTTAGATATGGGATTCGAACCTCAAATTCGAAAAATCATTGAACAGATTCGTCCTGACCGCCAAGTACTAATGTGGTCTGCCACATGGCCTAAAGAAATCCAGGCTCTGGCTGAAGATTTCTTGAATGATTACATCAAAGTGAACATTGGTTCATTAAACCTTTCGGCTAACAATAACATTAAGCAGATTGTTGAGATATGTGAGGAACATGAGAAAGAAGTTAAACTAACCAATCTATTAAAAGAGATTGCAACAGAAAAAGACAACAAGGTTATTGTATTTGTGGAGACAAAGAAGAAAGTGAGTTATATTACATCACAAGCTAGTGGATATTATGTAAATGTTAATATAAATTAAAATGTAATGTTTTTGCTCTTTGTAGGTGGATGATATTGCCCGCTTTGTTCGTCGCACCGGCCACAAAGCTTTGGCAATTCATGGAGACAAAACACAACCAGAGCGAGATGCTGTTCTCACTGAATTCAGGAATGGAGCAACCACAATTCTTATTGCTACTGATGTTGCAGCCAGAGGACTTGATGTTGAAGATGTTAAGTTTGTAGTTAACTTTGACTACCCCAACACATCAGAAGATTACATTCATAGAATTGGTAAGTATTGGACACATTGTATTATGTTATGTATTCAAGTTGTAATATATCACCCATTATTTAAAATTTAGGTCGTACTGGACGCTGTCAGCAATCTGGAACTGCATACACTTACTTCACCAGTGGTGATGCTCGTCAAGCCCGGGGCTTACTTGCAGTACTCCGTGAAACTGGCCAGAATCCCCCAGCCAAACTATCTGACATGGCCAGAAATAACAACAACACCTCTGGTAAGATTATATTGAGTATAAACCTAATATTCATATATTTGACTTCAATTGTGTAATATGAGTTTTATTATTGGACATTTTCTTTGAAGGACGCAATCGTTGGCAACAGCGCAAAGATAAGAACAGCGGCTCGAACTCTCCACAACAACAAAGCAACCAATGGAATAATAAAATGGCTAATGGTAGCAATGAGGACAGTCAGAATACTTATCAGAATCGCAGCATGAACCAGCAAGCACCCCGCTTCTCAAACCAAAATCAAGGAGTCCAAAATTACAGGCAGAACAACTATCAGAAACACGTTCCTTTCCCCAGTCCTACAGTGTTTGAATCCATGGGCAACTATCAAGGAGGATACAATAATGGCTACCAAAATGGATACAACCAGAATGGTTATGGCCAGCGTTCCTACAACAGTATGTTCAAATTTAAAACTATTATGTAACATACTATTATTTATGTAACTTCTTTCTAATGTTGAGTGTTTGGTAACAGATCTGCGCAACAATGGTCAACAGTATCGCAACAATAATGCCAATGGAAACAAGACAAGTGGTTCGGGATCATCCTTTGGTTCACCACCTCCTCACTTTGCCACTCCCCCACACTATGCACAAATGCACCCCCATCATCAAGAAATGCTAGGTGAGTTTTTTTCGATTTAATTTAGTAGTTCAATATGAGCTCTAACATTAGACCGGTGGAGAAGTTAGCTGTGTAATATATGCAGTTTGTTAATGTATGATATATTTTTTATTAGGTGGCAAATTCTATGGTGGAGCTGTTGGTGGCGGTGGACCCTGTGGATACCAAGCAGCAGTGGGTGCTGGTGTCCCATATGCTCACTTGCCGCCCGGCTCATTGCTTTATGCAGCACCTGTGCAGCAGTAACTTATCATATAAAGAATTAAACTTTCATATTATGGAGAACTGAACTAAAATCTAGTTAATGTGATTCTTTGGGGATTATCTTCTAGCCAACCAATATTCTCATTTCACACTGCTATTTGATGTGAGCTCTCTTATCTTTCAAGTGGTACTCAAGTATTGTACTTAGAGCTTTTATATTGAAATTTTCAGTGTTATCCCACCAAATGGGATGACAATACCTATTTCAATAGTTTTATGAGCACAATAATTCTCATAAAATTTGTCATTAGATCTGAAGAAAGCTTACAAAATTATATTTTTTGTCAGATGCTACAAATATGGACAATATTGTTGGTGTATGACTTATGTTGCTTATAAACCTGAAGAACTTTTAAGATTTGGTGTTTATAGGTCATATACTATTAAATTCATGTGAATTATTTTTCAGATACATTTCTAATAAATAATGTGTGTTAGGTTTGTAAGGATTACATTCTCTTTTGGCCATAGTATGGATTATATTTTATAACTTTGTCTTTATGATAGTATAATTTCGTTTTTTTTTTCCTAAGTTGTGAGAGTACATTGAACACATTTTGGATTATTTGGTTGATCACTTGTAATCAGTGTGCAGGTTGTCTCAATTATTTTTCTTGTTTTTATCTTTTTGCTAAACAAAAAGGTTTGATTGGTTATGGATATATTGCCAATAAGTTGTTTTGTAATTTTCTAGTGATGGCCAATAGAGAATTTATATTTTCCAAACTAAGATAGTACAGTGGAACCGTATGGATGTTTGTTAGTTCCACTTGTAGATTGTAATCATTATATTTGTTAGAGTAGGTGACGAGGGTACCCTTATGTGTAACCTTGGGTGCCTCGTTTTCTTTCAAATGTCTGTATGATGTACGAAATGCACGAAACATATAGAAGATGAATGAAATTTTAGGGAGAAGTTTTTAATATGACAAAATAATATCTGAAATATTTTATATAAATTATTTTTTATTGTTAATGATTGATTGTATCCAGTGAAAAGTGGGACTTAGTATTAGAAGGTGATTACTTATAAAAGCGGTTTATGAATGGCTTTTGATAAACTTCATAATAACAATCTGTATTGCCAGATAAAATTGTGAATATTTTTCTTAAGTAATGTGATGTCAATGACATTTCAAGTCACTAATTTCGAAGTTATTTTTTATTGAAGATTAGATCTTTATATACTTGAATTAGGGGTATTATTAATCTGTGTCAATTTGACCCAAGACAAGGTTGGGCTTTGAAAAAACTCACACCATTCTCAAAAAATGTAGAAAGTATGTATATAACATGCATTTAACTTAGGAAGATTAGTATTTTGATCGTGATAAATAATGAACGCAATGGTTACTTTCGTAGCAGAATAAGTGGCTTCTTATTTCAGTTATTTTATACACCATTAAAATAATTCATATAGCGTTCCTTTGTACATAAACGGGTTCCAAAGGTTAACATAAAGTCAATAGGTACAAATAATACTGAAACAGTTTAATATTCAGGTGCCCGTTACTGTCCAAAGATTTAAAAAATCTGTGATATTTCATTATTACTATAACCTGTCGTTGCGTTGGTCAATTGTTATAAAAAATACTTAGAGCACTTCCTGCACGTGGAATGTGTTTATTAGACAAAAATATATTTTTTGACTATTTGAACGAATTTCATGAATATTTGTGACAACAGAGCTCGCAAGTCGTTCACAAATATACATATAATAATATGATAGATGTAAGATTTAATAATTTATTGTTATTCAATTTAGTTTTCAGTTTGCCGTTAGGTGACGAAATTGAACCAGTTCAAAGGGACGTAAGCGTTATTATCTATTTAAGAATCCCGTTTTACGATACATCTCAAAGATACGATGTAATAGTAATGGGTGTAATAAACATAAGGGGTGAACAACGTGTCTGTGGATTTCGCATTAACTCGTCAGTGCGGAGTTCGCTTTGTTATTTATGTACATTTTAAGAGAAAGACTGCCGTGAAATGATATGTTACCTACGTGCATAGTTTCATCTCGAAGATTGTATGTATCGCTAGCCTGGCCGAAGGTTGCCACAATACGCCGGCGTCTGTGGATGTAGCACACTCGCAGCGGTAGGTTGGGCTAGTAGTTAGTTGCGCGTGTTTTTAGTTTGATCAAGCGATGTGATGTGGATCGATGATGCTCGCGAAACGCAGGTAGCTCCTGTATTATTATGTACAAAGTACTGCACCCACCTCTACTAATCAACTGTGATAATAACACTAAGTAGCGTAGCAGGCGATTTATATACTAGTTACGTCCAAGAAGGGATGACATCATATCTGACATATTGTATTGTGATAATGATAATATCAAGGCGTGCGGATCACGTTTTGACGAAATATTTTCTCTAAACAAGACTGATTATTTCTTATTAATAAATATTAAATATTTTATACATGTTCCACTTTGACTGAATGAATTAAGATGTCTGTATTTATATTGGTAGTATTTCTTCTTTCTCTTGCTGTGTGTTTTCCCAAAAACGGAGTATTCACTATGTTGGATATGAGTCAAAACGCCTTTCTATCTGGTCACCAAATTCATACGTTTATTTGTTTCATTCATTGATTTCTACTTTACTTTATTGTGATGGAAAATGTTGTTGACAAATTATGTGGCAGCACAGTATAAACACTAAGATAGAGTATGTTATTATTTGTTGTTGATTTGCAAAATTTTATTTATTCAACCGATATATCATAGGCAATTGTACTTTTCACGCTTTTCTATTTAAGAATTTATTTTCGAAAATGTGAGATGGTGAAAAATATACATAGATTTTTACACATGTGGCAATGCAGATCATCATGAATATCGATTGTATTATGAACGACATAGTTTGTATTTATTCAATTTTAAAATTATACGGAGAGAGGCTCCTTATAATTAAAAATGTCCCAAAGGGAAGTCTTCTGAATGTTTCTGAGAAGTGCATTTCCTCTATGTAATACAGTATTAAATTCGGATTAATAAATGAATGTATAATTATTAATGTTGTGTTTTTTTACAAGATCATGTTAATAATCCAGATATTTTTTATATATTACCGGAAATGTATGAAAACTAGAAATTGTATACAATTCCGAGCATGTTAGAAACGATTTGAAGATGCTGTGATACAAACATTTCCTGGTAAACGTCATTGATTTAAAAACTAATGATATGCCCTTTAGTACATTTGAATTTTCAAAAAGATGACCGTGGGAAACGCGCTGAAATAAATCCTTACTAATATTATAAAGGTGAAAGTTTGTATGTATGTATGTATGGATGTTTGTTACTCTTTCATGAAAAAACGGCTCAACAGATTTTGATGAAATTTGGTATAGTGATAGCTGACACCCTGGATTAACACATAGGCTACTTTTTATCCCGAAAAATGTAGTGTTCCCGTGGGATGAGTCAGGAAACCAAATATACATATTTTCTACTCTTTCAAATTCAAATTGTTGGCACGGGATGTCCTCTCCTACGGAAGGGAAATATAGTCGACGGCACGCGGGAAATATAGTTAGTAGACACGCGAAATAATATGTTCTTGATGTGGATTGGACTCAAAAACTATCTGCACCCGGGCGAAGCCGGGCCCGACAGCTAGTAGGTATTAATTCAATGAAGGAGAACGCCCATTTTACTTAGTATCGGTGCGAAGATTGTTGTCCCTCGATAAAATTCCTTTTTTTGTGTAGGGAAAATATACAGGGTATATCAAGACTGCTACCGAAAATGAAGCTGGGTGGTAGTTTTAGTAACTTCAGACACAATGCAAATAAATGTTGTGCAAAAACTGTTACGATTTTATTTTGTTATTTTTTTTCTATCGTCGTATTAGGGTGGTAAATACATAGTTTTTTCTTAAATAATAGTGTACATCGTTTTATTTTTAAACACACTACGCAATGGCTTACGCACGTGCCCAATGGCTTAAATTATTATTTTAGCAAAAACTATGGATTTACCACCCAAATTGGACAATATTTAAAATATAATAAAAAAAATGTCACATTTCTTTGCGAAATTTTTAGTTACATTGTGTTTGTAGTCACAAAATCTACCACCCGGCTTCGTTTTTGGTAGTGTTATGGGCCAAGTGATTAATGCAGGCAGTATTCACAATGCCCGGGCAGTATGAATATGGCCGAGCCATATTGGGCCAAGTGATTAATTACAATCTAAACTCACTTATTTATCACATTGCCAGGGCATTATGAATATGGCTACATGATGATCGGGCAGTGTGATTAATAGGTGATTTTTTACGTGGTGCGCTGTCGCATTGTCACATCTGCGATGGACCCATGAATTGGAAAGGTTGAATTGATCTGCTTATGTTTAGTTGCTTTTTAACGTCCGAAACATTATCTTCAGAAGAAAATTAGTGTACCCACTTTATGGATCAGTTAGGTCGACTGTGCTCCAAAACCGACTCGGAACACCCCAACTTCACGTAGTCTTTTGGCTACCGACCCTAGAGTGTATATAAAAAGCCGAAGGCGCGGAGGGAGAGCAGCCCCCGCCCGCTGTAACGAAGGATGGGCAACTGAATGGGAAATGGTTGCCCATCTTTTGTTACGCAAGGGCAAAGGGGCTGAACTTCCCGTAGCGCCGGAGACGATGCAGAAGCTAATTTGTAATGACAACAAGTGTTTTAAGGGTTAGGTTACTATAATAGATATTTCTCAGGAATGGTGCGTTACCTTTTCATGGGAGTGGTACCAGGGGAGGTGCGACACTCCCTCCACTCCTCCCAACCCACCCCCTCGTGCTGCCCTATTCTAAATTCTACTACTTCGGCTCATTGTTTTGATTTTGATTCGCTTTACATCACTCTGCCCAATAGGCACTTGGCATTATTCATAATGCCCGGGCAATGTGATAAATTGATTGGTTATAATCACATTGCCCGCTTTTATTGGGCATTATTCATATTGCCCGGTCATGATGAATAATGCCCGATTAATCACTTGGCCCATAACAGTAGCACTCTTGATGACCAAGAAATGCTAACTTGAAGTTCATTTTTTTTATAGTCTGCTTTGAACAAACAGTAAAATGTGATGATAATTTCTTTATTTTGTAAAAATCTGTCGCCCAAGATACAGGAAAACTTTTAAAAATGTTATGCCTAATGTATTATTAGCAATATCGGCATCTATGATATTTTCTACTGATACTATGAAGAGGCATTATTCTTTCGTCAAATGGTGACAAAAAAATCTTCATGAATGTTTGTAAATACTCCACGCAACCATTTTCAGAATAGATCTAGAGATGCATGCGAACCTAGTGGTCTATTCTTTGATGCGAACGATTTACGTCGCGTCGAAACCTAGTGGTCTATTATTTGGTCGGAACCAAGAAGCTTATACCCAAATGGAGATTTCATTCCGTATATAAAAGTGAAGCACAAAAATTTGACCTCGAATTACGTTGCGACTGATTGCTATCCTTTTCTTTCGAGTGACAATGAATGAAAATGACTTTTTGTTCATTCATTGTCACTCGAAAGAAAAGGATAGCAATCAGTCGCAACGTCATTCGAGGTCAAACTTTTGTGCTTCACTTTTATATACGGAATGCAATCTCCATTTGGGTATAAGCTTCTTGGTCGGAACACTACGCGCTTTCCGCCCTATCCACATATTTCGCATCCCGGCCCCGGTGCAATAATGTCACTTTTGCAAAAATGCAACTTTTCAGGAAAAATATTTGAAACTTTGACATCATATAAAAATATGATATTTCAAGACATAGACAAGTTGAACAGCTTCTATCACAATATCAACATTTAATTTACCCCTAAAAAAATTATGACCACATAATATTCTAAAAAATATAAGACGATTTCTTTATTCCTTCCAACCTTGCAATTTTTGCAAAAGTGACATTGTTGCACCGGGGGTGCGATTTGTTAACAGTTAAATCCCTTTACGGACCTTCCCGACCCCGTAGGGGCGAGGGTGTCTTGGACTCACTTGTGTGCCCTCCGTCTTAGCGGATGAATCCTAGGTCGGGCGGGTCTCTACCGTAATTTGCGCACCGTAATACCGCCTATAAACCCCGCGTTGGCGCCCATCGGTGCAACTCAGAGACTGCCCCGGGATACCGTAAACAGAACGCGCCATGACCGCCTCTTTGTTGCCGCACATAGACCCGGCTTCAGACGCGTGTTGCGTCACCCCTCGAGGGCCACCAAGATAGGGATGGCGGTCCCGTGTGCCCTCTGCGGCGCCGGGTTAGTTGACGTTCCGGCGTCTACTACGTCTCCTGCGGCGACAAGAGGGATTGGTGTACTCCCGATGCCGCCGCTCTCGCCATCTCGTCACGACCTCCGGTTGCCGACCTTTGTGGCGACCACGGTTGGCAGCGAGAGGTCTCTTCCCACGACCGTGATGAGAGCGCTGTGTGCTTCGTCCCAGGCTGGGCACTCCTCCAACGTGTGTTGGATCGTGTCCTCACGGCAGTTGCGTAGTTGCCATAGTGGTGGCACACGGTGGACTCCTCCGCTCCGGCTACGCGAAACAGGTACGCACCAAAGCAGCCGTGCCCGGTGAACAACTGCGTCAGCCGGTATGTCAGGGACCGTGGTGCTAGACCACTGTTCGAGGACAGGTCGCACTGCCGCGACGGTCCTCGTACCAGCACTAGGACTCTCCAGCCTGGAACGCCACAGCGGTCCTGCGGAGATAGGCCCACATGGCCCCGAGATCTCGGGGGACCAGCATTTGTCCATGCTTGGGACGCCCCCTTCTCTTGTTGGAAGTAAGCTGACGAGAGGGTTTTAGCGTCAAGCTCCCAGGGCAGAGTTCCAGTCAAGACGCAGGCCGCGTTATGCGAGATCGTGCGGTAGCCCCTGATGATTCGATGCGCCACCATTAGCTGCGGAAGATGCAGCAGGCGAACGCAGCGAGGGCCCGTGGACCGCACTACTCCAGCATATGGGATTCAACAAGGGATGCCACGACACGATCAGTGCTGCCTGTGCTGGGAACCGATACCCGTGAAAACACACGGCCTCAGTCTTGTTCAAGGCCACCATGAGGTTTCATCGTATCTTATTCTTCATCTTACCTTTTAGTAAGGTTTCATATACGAATTATTATTCAATACCTACGAAAACAGTCATGCAAGAGCCCTGTATTCGGTGGCTAGTTTCTACCAGCAAACCATTTTTTTCTGAAATATAAATCCCATCAAAAACATCCTGTAAAAAAAATCCAAGTCTCACAGCTCAGGTTTTCTACCAAAAAGTTGTGAGATGCGTGTAATACCAAGTCGATTAATTTATTTAGTCCTTAAGGGACCTTCTATATAAAGTTATTACGTTAGTTATTACCATATCAATATTAAAAATTATTTACGTTTTAAATAAATGGATGAGAGTGAGTGACAAAATTAAGAAAGTTTGACTAGTTACAATTCTTAAACTACTGGTTCAAATTGAATGAAATTTTAAATATATCTTGTTTACACAATGCCTGCTTAGTAACTGAAAATTCAGGCTTCATGCTTTAGCCACAACGAAGTTATAGGGGGTTGAAAATGGTCTGAATTGCTTCGAGAAAAGGATGTTACAGCCTATAGCTCGACTTGGAGGGGGCTCGGCCGCGCCCCCAGATAAGAACTTAAAGCTTTAGAACTTGCGAAGGCTATAATAGAATTCCTTTTGGAACACTAGCTAAGGTCAGACCTTAGACTTCATTCTAAGTAAAATGAAGTGATATTTTAAATCATCATAAAATATTTTATGTTGTTATAAATAAATTTCGGGACCGACAATTGAACTTGGCACTCATTTAGATCTCACTTCTTTTGTCGTTGAAGACATCCACCAAAGCATATAATATCACAAGAACTTGGCTCTCTTTTTACATTTATGTTTTTAATGGTTCTTATTATTATGTCCAGAGGCCATAGATTGAGTATAGTCCAAGCACTACAACTAAGATCCAAATATAATTTCTTAAGATTTTGAGATTGTCTAGGTAGTGTTGTCTAGAATAGCATATAGTCTACTATAATCCAAAACCAAAATATACTCAAACAATAATTGTTTCAAGAAGGGATTAGAGCAATAATGTGACTTTAGTTTTCTTTCTGACTCCTCCCGGGAGTCCTCACCCCAGATGATCGTATGTGCCAAAGGAGAATGCCCAAAATTGGCCCTAAGTTTGTCCACTTCACCGTTTTTTTTACAAAATCATATCTATAATTTATCCACAATGATTGTATTATTCGTTTATTAAAATACTCCGGGAATATTATTTTCATTTAAAAAAAGTAGCTACCGGAAAAACAGTTACATGACTATTTCTTTTATACATTCCCCATGGAGTCAATGGAGTCAAAAATATCTTTAGGACTTTCCCAGTAGTGCGATTCACGTAACTTTTTGACGCGCCGATCAAGTTGCGGTGCGGTTACAATTAAGTTTACGCTTTGGTACAAAATGGTATTCTTGTAAGTTTTTAGCTGCGCGTGAACTGCGCGTGAGCTGCGCGTCAACTACAGCGTCAACTGTACGTCAGATGTATGAAATTTGTTTGACATTGACATATACGCGCAGCAGTAGAATACGCTAAAACGTTTGCGTGACGCGAACTTGACGCGAGCGTATTTCGAGAATACGAAAAGGGCTGTTTTGATCGAAACTTAACCGCAACTGCACTACAGCTGAACTTATTTTATTACGTGAATCGCACCACTGATCAAACGCCATGAAAGTGTTGCCAATTTTTAAATTCTCTTAAGAATTGTGGATTTGGGTGTAGTTGTGATATATTATTTTAGTTCGTAATGTATTTATAATTCTCTAAAAGCTGATGAGTTTGTGTAGTGTTTTATAATAAGCATTTCGAACAACAAATAATAATTTCCAGAAATAGAAGAGATAATCCTGTCCTAAAAGATACCTAGGACCTAATCATTTAATCTTCTCTGAAATAAATAAATGCTCTTAACAGCCGCATATTATAGTCTTCACCGAACATTCAGATAATTTTAGTTGTTTTAATGGTGAGCCATTGTTTTTTAGTTTCTTGGGGTTGGCAGCACTATAGTCATTTGTCACAAATGGATGTGCCTACTCGGGATAAACCCGACTCGAGATAACCCGAGTTGAAAATTGAAATTCAGGTAATCCTGGTATACATAGAAGTATTTTGTGTATTAAATATTTATAATTTCGCTTCGCAAATTATTTATTGTATAATAAAAAAAGCACCGCAAATGTGAATACATAATATGTATAAAGAAAACTGTGACAAAAAAACTTTGTAAAAACTAGAGTAAGGAGAAAATAAAAAGTGTTTCGTCCTTCCAACCTCCAAGTTGTATTGCTGTGTATTGCAACCAATCCTTTTAATAAATATTTACTACATTGCATATTATCATTTGAGTGTATTTTGAAATGTGGGCAGGTGGGGCCGATATATAAATGGACAGTGGGCATGCCCCTTTGACATGTTTATGTCAAATAGTTTTGTAGATTGTATGGGGGTTTTCTGTCTGTTTATCTGTGCCTTGGTGGATACTGCAAGCTAATCTCTTAAACGGCTGAACCAATTTCGCTTAGCTTTGGCATAGAAATAGCTGAGACCTTAACCCTTTTATACCGAAACATGTAGTGTTCCCGTGGGATGTGCAAGGAATTTTAATATATTTGTTACTCTTTATATTCCAAAAACGTTATTATTATGATTTATGGTTATTATACCTACAACAGGTGGTTTTATTTTAAATATCAAAATTATTAACATACACGAATTATGATACCAAATTAAAAAAAAAAATGGTTGCCTGTAAAGTCGGTTTTACGGGCGAAGATTTTACGTGACAACGTCTTTTTCTCGGTAGAATATTTATTGATATGAATATAATTAAATTGCACAATAGGAACAAGGAATTGAATGAAAATAAGAATTGCACAAATTTTAACTATAGAAATATATTTTGTTTACTAAAACATTGTACATGTAATGACGAATCTAAGCACTCCATATTTTCACTACAGACACAGCTGACGATACTTTAACCACACGTGTGAACTTGTATTGTGACGCTTTCTTGTTTTTCCAACGCCAAGAACGTTCGAGAAAGACAAAGACAGAGACACAAGCATGCGCCGATTCAATGCGCCTAATTCTCTAGTGCTGCGCGCGCGGCAGACCGATCATAGTTGAGTGGGAGAGAGACGCAAGGCATTCGGCGGGCCTCTCTCTCGTTCGGTGACTCATCGTAACGTTACCGGGCGTTACACTTTTTCATAAGTGACTCCCAGCCGCAACCTAATTTAAGACGTTGTCACGTCAATAAATTTTTTGGAGGTAAAATATTTTTTTTTGGGGGGGTAATTTTTTGCGTAATTTGGGATTTCTGGCGGGGTCAATTTGTAGCCCTCACCAAGACGGTTCCGAGGATACCAAACTCGGTGGGTCTACGATCTATATTGGCCGAGATAGGATTGGGGGGGTGAGGTAAATTTTCGGGGTGGGGGTAAGGGAGGGGGGGGGGGAGGAAGGTTTCGTGGGGAGGCTAACTTAAATTAATTGTTTTGGAGGTAAAATATTTTTTTTTGGGGGGGTAATTTTTTGCGTAATTTGGGATTTCTGGCGGGGTCAATTTGTAGCCCTCACCAAGACGGTTCCGAGGATACCAAACTCGGTGGGTCTACGACCTATGTTGGCCGAGATAGGATTGGGGGGGTGAGGTAAATTTTCGGGGTGGGGGTAGGGGAGGGGGGGGGGTAGGTTTCGTGGGGAGGCTAATAGGCACTATTTCGGAATAAGGGTGGGGGAAGGCAGGGGGGGGGCTATGGGACAATTTTGGAAAAAGTGGGTGAAACTGAAAAAAAATATAATTAAATTGAGTGGGAGAGAGACGCAAGGCATTCGGCGGGCCTCTCTCTCGTTCGGTGACTCATCGTAACGTTACCGGGCGTTACACTTTTTCATAAGTGACTCCCAGCCGCAACCTAATTTAAGACGTTGTCACGTCAAAAATAGCCTCGAAATGGTAGTTTCATTTCGCTAAGTTGTAAGGGAAACAACGTTGATCTGGTATCCCTTTTATACCACCTCAAAAATTATGGCTTGTATTTTAGAAATCCTATTTTTTGTGACAATAGTTCATCTAGGCATAAATGATTATTTATTACTGATAGGTATTTTATAATAAAAAAATAAAATTGTTTGACTATAACAATGGGCGAATAGCGACATCTTTTGGTGACATGACAGTATTAAATTGGTAGTTAAACCAATTTAATACTATGAGATGCTTTACTGTTTTAAAATCTTTGCCATAGTTCTTAAATAAATTAAAAGATGGCGCGTCAACTACGCCAGAGCAAGCATGCTTGACATTTGGGTTGAATGGCTGATAGTAGCTATTAATCGTGATTTTTTGGAATATTGCAAAAAAATCGTGTAAAGTGTAATGAAGTGACTAGTCCTGGAGTGTCTACGATTCGAGTTAAGTGTTTTCATTTGGAAAAGTAGACGTTTTTCGTTTTTTACCTTGGTGTTGAAATTTGTAGCTACTAATACTATCGAGGTCATATTTTGCAATGGCTGAATTGTGATGGTGGGTGTTCCAGTGTGTTTTCCTTCTTTTTAAATATAAAACATCACAAATTTTAAATAACAGTGTTAACTTGTAATATGCCTTCTGTTTAAGCTGGTTTTACAATGTATCAGTTTAAAGAAACAAGAAATATAACCAAACTTTCATGGATCACATCATCTACTAAACGTAGACGGCCTTGAATCTAATCTTGTCAATTCAATGTCATTTGTTTATCAATAATTTTGTCTTTTAGTTAACCCGTCCACAAATGATTTTTGAGTTCCTGGCTAACGATCATATTATATAAAAACATTCTTTTAAATATGTTGAGCATTATTTTTTACAACATTGTATTCGTAAATGTATTAATTAGTTGAGCACAGACGTAAGCGGCCCAAAATGATAATAAGAATTACCTATACATAATTATATGAATAAATATCAAGAATTATTTCGAGAAAACTCTTGTGAGACTATTTAACTAAATTATAACTATGTACATAAATTACTATAGGATATTTCAATTCATTTACGATAGCTAGTTTAATATTATTACAAACTTATCAAACACATTTTGGATGTTAATAATATAATCTCATAGTAGGTATCTACCCATTTTTGCTATCACTATCGTCAAAATACCGAATACTTGGTATTTTAAAATTGGGATTCCCCTTTGGTTTAAAGGGCCAGTGGTATTTACTAACATGAATATTGTACGCACATATTGCCATTGACATGAATTTGGAAGGCTACTGGCAAACATTGTCATTTGCAACAAAGTTCCATCTTTATATTTGACAACATTACTTATTATAAAGTTTATTCTATTCTTAGGGATGAATTGGCATTTACTTATTTGAACTTAATATTACAATGTTTTTTCTAGTGTTTTATTATTAGTTTTATGTTGCGTGATTATATTAAAAAAACCTTTTTGCTACGTCTTACGAATTTTATATCAAATGTGACGTGTTTTCCCCAGGGAGTAGTAAGGACAGCAGATGACAGGCAAGGGCGGCAACATCTAGGTTAAGGTGCCATATCCACGTAACCAGGTCATCATTACGGAACGAGGTAAGTGAAAAACATATCTTTAGATATACAGGTATTAATCGGAGAATTACAACAGCTTACAGACTTACTTGAGTTGTTGTAAATATTTAATAACGTAGGTTTGATAATTCAACTATACATCAATTCGTCATGGATTCGTCATTTCATTTGTATCAACCTATATGTAAACTTTCCTTTCCACACATACAGAGGCCGCTAGCGGTAAATTGCCTAATAGTATTGGCCGTATGTAAAAACACGTTTAAAAAAACGACAATACAAATTGGTTAACTCCAAAAATAGAACAAATGCTTAGTCCATAAGACCGTCAATGCACTTTGGATATTTTTACACTTATGGCAGCCCATTACTTCCTCATTATAAGAAAGCCATGTGGATCCTAGTTGTGTTCTCAGAAATTGTGGATCTTAATAATCATTTTTGTCAAGTTGGAGATTGAATCTATGTCACATGATACTAAACTGTCTATGTTTCGGAGCCGGCGCTTTAACCGTATGTACAAAGCTGTGCTAAGAGCAGCGATAAATTATACGACCTTAAAAACAAATGAAGGTTATAAAGAATCCGTGAAAGTTATTACCCGCTTGTTTACTAATCACAGGAGTTTGTTTCCGAAGAAATACCCAATTATTAATTTAGTTGGATGGATATGATGTAAACCCTGAGTTCATTCGAGAAATCATTACAAGAAAATTGGATCCCAAGAATTTTTGATCTCAATAACGGCGAGTTTATTATTAAGCGAAATAAAACTTGGCGAAAAAGAGTGCGATGGGGTGGCAATTGGGATTAAAGAAAAACAATTATGGCAACATTAAAAATGCCATTGTGTTCGTTGAAAAAAATTATTCGTAGGTATTTCTATACAGTTTCGTAAGGTTTTGTGATAAAATAAACAAAGAATCTATTAAAAATAATAAATATAAATAACAAGTATTTAAATATTTTCCGTCGTAGTATATGGATTTGCCATATTAATATTAAATTCGTTATTAACGCCCTCATTAAAAACAGATTCTTTTTTGCCAAGCTATATATTATTTACATTATGTTATTTAAACTAATATTATAAGGAGGAAATATTTGATTGTTGGCTTGCATTGAATGGGCTCTGAAACTACTGGACCGAATTGAAAACTTATTTGATTACTAGCGGCCCGGCCCAGTTTCGCCCGGGTGCATATAGATTTCTCTACAATAATATGCACGTATTATACACATAAACCTTCCTCTTGAATCACTCACTCTATTAAATAAAACCGCATCAAAATCCGTTGCGTAGTTTTAAAGATTTAAGCATACAAAGGCACGTAGCGACAGAGAAAGCGACTTTGTTTTATACTATGTAGTGATTAGAATCCTACATTATCCCCGTTGAACATGGCGATAAAATACTTTCAAATTATAGTTTAAAAAACTAAAAAACACGCTTGCATAAAAGATCCAACTATAAACTAAAAAAAAATTGATAATGAGTTTAAGATTCGAAAGAAAATGGAGTAAAATACATACATTTTATTGTTAAGCGTGGGGTGTTTACAACAATTACTTATCCTACAGCACCCCGCAGCAGGATCTTTTATGCAAGCGTGTTTTTTTAGTTTTTTAAACTATAATTTAATTGCTTGCACTAAAAACATTATCTACGGCTGTCTTATCAAGAAAGACTGCTGCGCGCAAATTACCTATATTTAATATTAAAAAAAAAAATACGATTCTGGATAAGATAATGTCATAACTTCTTAAATTATTGCGTTGTCATCGGTCCTGGATATGTATGCAAAGTTTGAATTAAATCTGATCGTTCAAAGTAGGGCAAAATCGAGCTCAAAGGAGTCGGTTACATACCTACATACATACAAACATACAGGTGAAGCTAATAAAAGCGTGTTAAAAAAAATGAATCCGCACCTGGGCGGAACTAGGCTGGGCGGCTAGTATTTTTACATGTTTTGAAGTAGGTTCATACACTCATAAATTTCGAAAAATATATTAATTAAGGCTTACATACATGCAACTATTCATATTTTTTTTTATTATACAATTGTTCAATAAATATACAATATATCAATTTTTATGTAATTTTGTTTGGTCTGTATATATATAAAGGAATAAAACAATCATATAAATAAATGTTATCTGTCTTTCGAGTAAATATTATCTTTTCACCAAAGTAAGAAACTGCAAGGTTTCTACATGTTTTAAACCCAACTGGATCGAGTTACTTTAACCATGATTTTAATTTCGTCGATAGGAACTCTGTTGATTTGGGATCTCTAATGTATGGCCTTAACCGATCGGGCTGTAAGTTTTTATATCTTAACTAGAGTTCCCCCGATTTAGGTATGTAAAAGTAATCCCACGTGTTAACCCCGAAGGGTAAAGCAGACACACTAGAAATTGAATGAATTTGTTTTTCAAATTGTTTTGCTGTGCTTATTCTAGCGTGTAGATTTGAGCAAAAGCGAGCCTGTCGCCATACATATTCTAGCTCCAGGCAACTCATAGATTTTACTTACAAAAACTTACATAGTAGAGTCATCAACCTCTGAATTAACTTTGGATCTTACACAAACAACTTTTACCAACTGCGACCAATCTGATGAAGCGAAAAATTATACAAAGATTGTCAGTTTTTTAATGGCTCTTGACTATATCTCTGTTATTTACACATGGAAAAATCTTGACACATTAGGCAATGTAAAGCAGCATTAGAAGGTGTGACATGTCGCTTAAACTACTCAAACAACGCGGAAGTTCTGTTGGAAAATTCTCGTTCACGGTTGACTATCGAAAGCATTTGCATTGAATACAAGTCGCGTGATCTTAAGGTTTTCACTGTCTGTGTTGTTTGAATAAAATTTTAGTATGAAAAATAAAAAAATATACTTAATTCAAAATTAATACATTAGATGTAATAATTACTTTTACGGAATATATGATACAGTGACAGAACCGGTATCAGAATAGTTGGATCTTCCCAGGAGTAGTGAGACTGATGTAGATTGTAGATATTTTAAATGAATTGAAAGTAAAGTGTAGTAATGTTAAAGAATGTACACGACGTTATTGTAAAGTGAAACTACTGGTCAGTGTTGCAAACAACCTTCACCAGTCAGTCACAAGTGTTTACAAACAAAACGCAACGTGACCGCGCTTGCGTGAATGCCGCTTCGCGTCGCCTCCTCGCCGCTCTGTGCTGCGCCGCCATGTGCATTCACTGCGAAACTAACAACATATTTTATCAATTTACGTCCCTAGTCGCATCTACGATGTCATATGGCTACACATATCCCTTTTAATTTATCGTTTACTAGCGAATATACCTGGTTTCGTCTGCGTAAAATATATAGTTAATTTACTACTGCTACCAGTGAAAAATGTAGAGTATTGCTCAGGCACATAATTTTTTTCAGAGCATTAAGTACTTCGTATCCGACTCCATTATAAAAGCAATGTTGATTTCGATTTTTACCCAAACTCGGAACCATTAAAATTTGGAGAAGTATGAAACTCACACACTCAAATTCACAATCGTTAAACTTATCCCCGTATATTTGAATTGTTAAGCAATGCTAATGAGAACCTTTTACTTTATTGAAGTTGGTTAAAAAGAGTCTCAAAATAAATAATGAAAATATGATTTATTGGCCAACCTTAGCTGTAAAAAAGCATTCTAGGACAGTTAGATTTTAAAAAGTTTGAAATATTTAGTAACCTAAACATCAACTTTTTATAAAGTAAACAAATTCAGTTATAAATATTATATACTTGAGTTAGGACGACATAGTTTTTATAGTTCTTCAAAATAATGATCTAATCAAAAATACATTGAATTTTCCTTCTCATAATCGGTTTCATGTTATTGTTAGCTCATACCATTATATCCAATGTTTTATACATCACCCTACTGTGATTCTTATAAGGAGTAACCTCAATACTGTTACATATCATTAGCCTAGTGTACTGTATTGCTGTGGATAGGTCTCCCAAGGGCGCGCTACCCAGCTCGCTCTTCGGCCATTGTTCCAATATTGTTGTCATATTGACATTTAAACGAAATAATTAGTCATGACAATATGAGTTCATTTCGAACAATTATTCGTGACAATAAACAACCCAAATTGGGACACACGTAGTCTTGACCTTGCATGAGACATGTTTTGTGTCGTGGATATTGGAAACCAAAACAGACTTTTCACTTTTACAAAACCCCGCCCCGAAATACACTTTTGTCTTAAATATTTGTCTAATTGAACTTTCAAGTGCATGTTTTATGAAAAGGCTGACAAAGTTTGTTCTATTGAGTGGCTAACTGTAAACTAATATTTTGTATAAATTTATTACAAATGAGAATTATCACGAAATGAGCGTGCGTGGACACGATTTTCACTCTTCCAGAAATCTATTTTGTAAAATAAAGTTTTTATCTATTTATTTTTGTTGCCTAAATGTTGAATTTTCAACGATCCTCTTTTATTGTGTGCTATGTTAAACGATGTCCTCCTGTACAACATTTCAAGTATATAGTCTAGTGTCTACTACATTGAGATAATATACTCAATGGTCTACTATCATTTTTTTAGAACTTTGTAGTAGGGTTTAGGCTGTCCGACCTCTATCAGTGAATATTTAATAATTAACTTGAAAGTTGAATGAGATTATACATAATAAATCAAAAGCGATAATTTTAAAAATAAATCATCCTCTGCGCTCAGATTAACAGTTAAAAATATCACAAAATACCTTATCTACGTAGCACGTAAACAAATTGATCAACAAACAAATATATCTACGCTATACTTTATCGGGATTAATTTATATAACATAGCTATGTATTGAAGAACACATTAATATGTGTTTATAATATAATAGTTCAGGTGCAGATATCACGCAAATTGCAACTATGTATCCAACACAAAGTAGAAATGTTTTGCATTAGGTACAGACACTTTCTACCTTATATAACGCTCACATTTCGCAGTGGTTTTGAAACAAAACATTGTGCTGGTTAAACGTGTTTACAACTGGCCTATTTAGTTCAGGTTTTGCATTATTATGTTTAAATATGTACCATGTATCTCATTACCCAAAGTAAAAGTTTCCTAAATCTAAATGCTATGCATGCTTCTGATAAAGATCGTTCATGCAGACTGCCTCCCATAGGTGGATCTGGAAATCTTTATAGAATGCCTGTCTTAAACAATGGACATTTGATGATGTTTTTTCATTAGATTATTTTTGTTCATCAATATTATCATTTTTAGCCGCAGAAGTCCATTATTGAAAATAGGCCTCTCCTAAGGATTTCTTCAGCGAGCTATTGGAAGCGGTAAGAATACAGTGACTCACTGCAACCTTCACAAATATTTACTACAGAATTAAATAATTATCATTCGTTCTTAAAAAGCCAAAGAATTAAAGTATCCGGGTTACAAATGGTAACATAGCCTTGTTTCGTTCAAATGAAATCATCATCATGTATCAATTGCACAGTAAGATTTTGAAGTTACGAATTCGTGTCATAACGGTTGATTACTTGAAGGTTTTGTCCGGTGGCTAATAGCGGTTGGATGTGATGATGTGATGGAACAATCGTAGTTTAAGTGAAATCCAAGTAGGCATCACGATTGGAGAGTGTGACGTGAGACGTCGGCCGGCGCGGCGCGCGGGTGGAATGCGAGCGGGTTGCGCAACGTGTTTTGACGGCGGCGAAACGTTACTTCATTGCTTCATAGTCTAAGATCCCGCCATACATCGACCTTCACCGAGATGTTTATTTGATGAAACCTATTTTATATGCAATTTAATATGTCAATAAATATATTGTATATGGGTTGCCTTGCAAATTTCAGTCCAGAATACGATTAATTAATTATTAAAATAAAAAAATTTTTTTTACACTTTTCACCTGTTTGATTATTAAACAAATTCTATACCAATCGAAAGTATGAAACCCATAGAATATGTAAACGTTAGGTTGCCTATTTTTTTCCGGTCACAACCCTCAGGTTGCCAGGTATAAACAGGTAAATCGCTACTAGCATTTTGCGCCGGTCTGATTATTGAATGGAAATTAAATGAAAATAAAGATCATTTTATTATGAACACGGTGGTATAGGGTTGCCTGCGAAAAATCAGTCCCGAATTGCGGTTGTCGAATTTAGAAAAGTGAAATATTGCTCCGAGTGACACAGCATAGCAGCTGTTCGAAGTCCGCTCATAAAGAAAGAGGGTGCGCATGCTATTTATTCTTGAGAATGAAAAGGACAGCGATAGACTCGTATATGCTGTGTTCTGTGTTACCTGGCAACCTGAGGGTTGTGACCGGAAAAAAATAGGCAACCTAACGTTTACATATTCTATGGGTTTCATACTTTCGATTGGTATAGAATTTGTTTAATAATCAAACAGGGGAAATGTGTAAATTTTTTTTTTTTTTAATAATTAATTAATCGTATTCTGGACTGAAATTTGCAAGGCAACCCATATACAATATATTTATTGACATATTAAATTGCATATAAAATAGGTTTCATCAAATAAACATCTCGGTGAAGGTCGATGTATGACGGGATCCTATACTATCATAAAGAGATTGCTTTCCACTTGAGTGTACTGTGTCAAGCAAAACAGGTCGTCGGACAGTCTCTTTGTCGGCGCTGAAACGCGTTATACAGATCCGTGTGCTGACCGCTGCGCACACATGATACAATACTCTGTGTACACTATACATAATACCCTTTACACTGTACATTGTGAACAGAGCTGTTTGACTGGCCCCGTGTTGCAATTATGATTGGCGACATGCATCCACACTGTCCTATTTGTGCTGCTTACGATTTTAACTATCTATGTCCGAAATTATTTATGAGCACGATACAACTATGTACTTCAATTGCGTCATGTTTTACGTTACAGGCGCATTTAAGTATACAATATGTACATATAACACTGCTTTAAAAAAACATTTATAGTATTATTTACCCTTACATTGCCAGAATTTCGTACTTCCCTTTTATTGTGTTAAAAATAGACGATTCAAGGAATATGCATAAACATGACTGTTGTGTTCAAATGACGCACATCTCTGTGATATGAAAACATAATTGTTAGTATGTTAATTGTATGCCTTTGTTAGTGTTGTGGCCTACTATTCAGTAATGTGTCTTAATTGTGTCGCTTGTGGATTAATTATTTACGTGAAGTTTTATTTGCTTGCAAATATATTGAAAAAAAGTAAGTCCATGTTATTTACCATTTTAATGATATGCATACTTTAAAGTTTAACCCATATTATTATAGTAATTAGAATGTTGTATTACTATTTAGAATGTTGTATGAATGTACTCAATTTCTACATTCTACTTAAATTATCGACTACCGTGTATTTAGTAACATTTGCGTCATTGGTATATCAATCAATTATTATATGTTTTAATACCCGTGATCATGTTTAAAACCAAATTTAAATCAAAACAAAATTATAATAGTAATGGATATAAATAAAAAATGAAACAAACAAAACCGGTACACGGCCAGCTGGCTGGATCCGGCTGAAAGGCATTTTGACGGACGCGGGCGCGAGCGCGAGCGCGCTGCCGCGTTGTCGCGTCGCCGCCGACCGCCGCTGCGCCGCGCAACTCGCCTCATGTCGAGTGTCGACAGCCTTGCCAAAGGCGCTGTTTTTGCAAAACAAACACTGTTGCAATATCTAGACGACGATTGACTCTCTCTCGCTGTATTGACAGAAGGAACGTTCATATTTATAGAAACCGGATTCTGTTCAAGTTTAACTACAGTTGCCCTGATGATATGTATTTTAATTTGTAATTGAAAATAAGATAATAATTAAGGTCCGTAATAACATACATTATATTACTAATGAAAGCTTTGTTAGATTAATTAAATTAGCTCTTGTACACACTAAGTCATGTTTACGTGTTTTCCACGTGGCCTCATTAGTAGTAGCTTTGGAGTAATCATTTGCATTAGTTTGACTATGTAATCTTTAAAACTTAGTACTGCTACTGCTATGACATTAATGTTTTTCCATTTGAAGTTGTTGATAATACTGATCGCCAAAACTGCAATGTCATCTTTGCGTAAGTATGGTTGAGTTCATAAATAAATTATACATTCGCGAGTTCTACGAACGTAGTGATATCACCTTGTAAAAAGATGTTTACGTCCAATTTATTTAGTCATCTGCTGGTATCATATTTTACAATCATGAAATACCCAACTTCATAGTGGCTTACGTTAAGATTTTCTTTGTTTAAACAACATTATGAAACCGTAGTTCTTGAATGTTATTATCGCATTATTTACCTGTGATACGTAAATAATTACACGAGAATAACTAAAGCAAATATTACCACAACAACTGATATTGTGTATATTGAACTTGTGAAAACAAAAGTTCCGCCAAGAGCCTTTCCATATCTCAATAGTTTATTAGTACAAACAAGAGAGTTATTAATAAACAAATATATCTAACAAGTTGATCTCGTAAAATTTAAGGGTCGATGCATTCAGTATCCATTTGCAGAAACGTATTGAACCGACGAGCATCCACTGATAACGATATTATTTTAGTCATGCCTTCGCCTATATTATCATCATATTCTATCCCAAGATATATCGATTTCGCGATAATGTTTCACATCCATCCCAATATCCGGTGCGTTTTATCGCTATCTGCATTCTCTTGTGGCCGCCCTCTCGGGATAAACCACTGATAAACAGACTATAATTTTAGGATTACTCATCGAAATCAGTAATGTGGTTGTTTTTTGTTATACTAATTATTTATTGAAATAATTTGGTTTTTATCATTGAAGATATTTAAGAATACACACTTCATAATATTTATAAAATTAAATTATACATAACATTACAATTCAAATATGACTAATCAAACAAATATACATATAAAAAACACATTTGGTTTTTATTTTGATTTATTATGACAGATGCTCTGTAGTCTGTGGTTGCACGTAACAATAATTTAAACTGTGTGAACTGTGAATATTAACCTTTCACAAATAACATATAATGAAAATTAAAAATATTAAATACAACCTAACATCATAATTTTACTTCACTTACAACTTTTAAATTCTCGAATTTTTTATTTAGCTTATCTACCACCCTCTGTCGCCGAAAGGGCTGTTGTCAGTATAATAAAATATTATTTGATATAACAAGAATGCCTACAATAGTCTCGTAAAGCGATAAACTAACATTTATTTCAGTATGTGATCGCATTCCATATGTATATAATGTAGTCATTGCGTTATTTAAATTTGCATTTCCTCCGTCTGATGCTTCACTTCCTCGCTTGTGAGAGTTTTCGCCTCAGTGGCGTAACAATAGGGTGGCATAGTGCGCAAAATGCCACGGGCCCCGATCTTAGGGGCCCCCGGCGGCCCGGCCCCTCAGGCTCGAGAGGCTGTAAGCAGAGAAGAACCTAGCCAATTTATTACCAACAACATTGATAATTAAAAACTATTTTTTTAGTTTCCATTAAAGATACCAAGGTTTATTTTTGACACATAAAAATAATAATAATGGTTCTTTCTTTTAGATTTACGCGAATTTTACTAACATTTTTAAACTATTATGTACAGATTACAGTGCGGATTCGCTTTAAAAAAGAACGAAACTTCAATGTATTAGGCTTCTGAGGGGGCCCCATCACCATTGCTGCGTTTGGGCTCCGGCCACGTAGTAAAGATATTACGACGACTAATTGGCCTCGTTGCGGAGTTCTTTTAATGGCCTGCAGGCATATGAGCATATAGCCCGCCTTACGGTCAGCGGTCACCGCCGCTCATAGACTTTTGCAGATCCAGAATCCAGGGATCCAGCAAAATGAAGTCGATTTCTACCGTAAGGACAGTACTTTCTTAAAGCCTAGTTTAAAGAAGGACAGTTTATAGCGCTCAGGGAATATCGAAGCTGGGAGTTCATTCCAGAGCTTGCACGTCTGTGGTAGAAAGAACACTGGAAAAGTACTTTAAGGGAACGGATAGTTTCCAGGTAGTAAGCCTTGCCTTCCAAATGACACCTAAACTGCAATTTTATCAATAATTCAATTTTATCAATAATTGACCCGAATTATATGCTTAGAGAAAGTGTCTCAATGACAAAAGGAGTCTTCTTGGTTGTAAACAAGCAAACGTGGGGTTAAATTGTGCTATGCTCAATTTACCCCATTGAGAGGCCTGCCCCAGAGAGGTCTCGACTTCCGACAAAATTTGAGACCATCTTTCCTTAACGGATCCCCGATAGAGATTCTGTAGTCAGATGTATGTTGCCTCACTTGCACTAGCATCTGCATAACAATACCAGCTGGTGATAAACAACATGTCATTGATATGCAGGATAAACAGGTCGGCGAAAGCACCGAGCCTTATGGAACACCAGAATTAATGGTCTTGGTCTCGATGCAAAAGCCGTCCAATACGACTTTTATGCTGCGATCATTCAGAAAGCTGGCGATGTACTTTCAGAGTTCCTCAGGTTGAAATACCAGGCAGGTAGCTTCTGCAAAACGACGCCATGCCACACTCGATGACAATTTCAAGGCCTAGCGTAATCGCCTCACCCCCACTATCCAATGCCTCCACCTGATGGTGGGTGATATAAATGAGAAGATCACCATCCGAACGACCCTCGGTTGGTGATCCTCGAGATGCGTCAAGAGCTGCATATTTATAACTCGCTCCAAGACCTTAGAAAGTCAGCATGTGACAGCAATCAAATAGATGAACATGGGCGATATCCCATGAAGCCGGGCCTGGGTTTTTTTAATAGGAAAGACGCGTGAGTACGGGAGTTATCTCAGGGGCGGACATCTTAAGAACCACTACAGGGACACATTCCGACCCACTCAACTAGTAGATGTGCAGTACCGCCCGAAATGCGGAGTTCAGGGTTTTATTCGGTATGCTAGCGCAGATTTTTGTTAGGGACCCGCCTCGGCCGCAATTTAACGGTAGGTCAGTGACACTAATATATTCCTTTTGGTCTTCTCCGGGGTACCGGAAAATAAGCTTAACAGTTTTTGTCTCCATACAAAAAGGGGGGCCCCCATCCGATGATTTTGCCACGGGCCCCAGATGGTGTAGTTACGCCACTGTTTCGCCTGTTTTGTTGTGACTAAATCAATTTATTACAATTACCATTTTTCAGAAGATTATTTTATAATAGCTTGTTTTGACTCGACGAGCTCATAAAAAGTAGTATAATTTAGATGATATCGCTATTCTTGGGAAGCGGCAACACTTTATTGTTATTTATAAAGGAAGTAAGGGTGAATGAGTCCCACGAGCGCGTCCTAATCAACTGTGAGACGTCATTTGTTGTTGGCGCCTTTGATCTATTCTGTTTCACATTGAGACCATTGTGAAGTTATTGCAGCGCAGTTGTACAATGAATAGCTTTGTCTGGTGTAGTCTGTGAACGTCTTTGAGTCGAACGTCCGGCGGGTCATCGCCGTTTCGGACATAGCAGTCAGCGGCGTAATGCAACTCGCTTGCTTTGTCTTTTTGTTTTTGTTCTATGATGATTAACTGAAGTGCCACTTATGATCTTAAAACAGAAGTGCTTAGTAGCTGCTTTCGTTTTAGATGTTTGTTTCCTTTCTAATGTGAGAGTACAAGACCGCTAGACTTGCAATTTTTTTAATGTTAACTCCAGTAGATTAGTCAAATATCATAAACTTGTTCCTATCATATATCTGAATTCTCAGGTCTTTTTTCATTTGGTGATGACCTGGAAACCCGAGAGATAGATAGATTAGATTTTGGTGAAGTAAGTGAATCGTATAATGTTTACAATGTAAGAATATCTGGGCCGGTGGGCGCGAGTGGCAAGTGGCGACCACGGAGCGCCTGCAGCGCGGCGCGGCGCGGCATCGTGTCGCCTCAGTGTCGCTTGCAACTGGGCTAAGGTCACGAGCCTGCATTTTTCACACTTACATAGTTCCAGTATTCAATGTAGGCTCGACTGTATCTGTATTCATTCATTCTGTCTCGGTTAGTTCCCAGCGACCAAAGAAGCACATAAAGCCTCATGATTAATTAATAAAACCAATCAAACGACTCCATTAAAGATAATTCAAAATATTGAATTATATTACGCCTGAATTGGTATGGAAGACATGGCATGTGATACGTTTCGCCACTAATTGAATGCCAATAAAGAAACGGCATTGTAACATTGGGTATTATACAAATTGCCCACGCATCTGGCGAGTCTAAGACAAATTGGTACTAACGAAACGTTTGTGTGGTATTATTCTTTGCCATTAAAAGCCAGTAAGTATCTGGTAATATAAAACAATTCTCTTGAGCGTATTCTTCATTTGTTACGCGACGCAGAACTAGGTTACGTACTCTACACTGTCCCGTTTTTTCTTATGATTTACGATGCTCTATTCACTTCTTAATGCTTAGACCAATATATTTTTGTATTGAGTAATTGTTCAACATTAAGTGGCAATTACATTTGATAGACATTATTGAGTACAGAACGGTAACTATAGTGACATTATTGCACATTGTACAATGAACCAGTATTTTTGTTATACTTACGTTATGCCCTCCGATACCTCTATTATAACCAATCGAAGTAATCAACATTTCAGAGTCGGAAAAAAATCATAGAAGGGGGTGTCGGTTTTTATGGATGCGGATCGTTCCGGGAGGGGGAGCGGGCGAGGTTCGGGCGGTGCCGTCGGTGTCGGCCGGCGATGGCAGCTCGGCGCGCCTGCATGAATCATGTCGTATCATGTGCCCGGCCGACAGACGCAGCCGGTATGTAGGTCACCTGCTCGCGATGGTTTGTTTGGGTCCCCCGAATTAGAATGTGTTAATAATACGACAACCTTTGCTTACCGTGCCCCTCTACCCGCAGCCCGCATCTCGCTTCACTTTATTTTTATCGCAAGCGCATCACTCTCATACATTTAGATTAATGTCTCTGCGGTCCGTAAAGATGAATACCAATGAACTGTTCATATGAACAACGTTTCCAGGAAACAATATCAATAATATCCTTTGCGCAAACTTATTTAATGTGTATTTTCCTGTTAAGTTCTTAAGGTGGAAACTTGGCCACAAGATTTCTTCACGATGACTAATATTTTGAAGCAGGTAAAAATAAACGCCTCCTTTATGATTAGCAAATATTACGTAATTGATGAGTAAGGTGTATACGCCAGAAAAGTGACAATTAATGGTAAGGAAGCTAGAAAGTAAGTATACACTGACCATTAATCGACACTTTAGAAATGAACACAGAAATGAAAATGGTTTAACTAAACGGGAAATGTTGACAATGTCTGTGTTAGATGTACAATAGGTGTGTAGCCATAGTTATTTTTTCGTTTTGCATGTTCCGCAACGTAATAATGCTGCATCCGTCGGCCTGGCAGTGGTTAAATAGGTCAGTCGCCCACGCTCAGCACGCTGCCGCATCGTCCGTTTGTTTGGGTCCCGTTTATTGATCAAACGCAAGCTCTGCCGGAGTCCAAAATGTATGCGCACGCAGCGCTATACACTTTTGCAAGGTGCGCTCAATGCACCGCTCGGCTTCCTTATTTTCTATTATTCATATCCGCGAGTTTTTCCTGTTTATTTTGCGTTAGCGTACTTTGTTCATTCTGTAGGAAAATAACTAAAAATATCATGATAATTAAAAATAACTCAAATAATATACAATCAAAGTGTATTTTTAGAATAGGCATACTTTTGTGACGTGTCCCTCAAAGTAATTTACAGCGTGTAAACTGATAATTTAGTATGATTGATGGCCGCGCATTTTAAACGATCCTAAAATAGACGCACACATTATACAACTATTTACAAAGGGAAGAGCCAACGTGACGTTGCGATAAAATTAAAAATATGTCGTGGATTGTTTACAATGCTTTATGCATCACGTAATTAAAATTAGTAAAATTGGCGAGCGCAGCATTGACGCGCTTGCGATGTTATGTAAACGAATGTAGGTTAGGTGCGATCTGCCAGTTGTGCTGCACCTTACACTCGACCTGTCCCCAGCGCAGCCCAGCGCAAGTAGGCCACGGCTACTAGACGTCGTGCTCGTGATTGCTGCCACAATTTCACTACCACCACATAAATATGTCCGCTGCCGGGGAGACACAATACACATTACACATTTACTCATTATAACAACAACCATGCAGTTTTGATTCGGTGCTCGTGTAAACTCTATTACGTATACTGATTCGGAAACATTTACGTACTGTCGCAATATTGCCACCGCAATGCACCTAATGATGTTGCAGATGTTTTTTTTTCAATGTAAATAAATAAATAACACCCAACAGTCACATAGTCCTGACCCCACACTAAGATCGAGTCTTGTGTCGTGGGTATCAGGAACTACGAGAGACGTTTCGGTCTCACAAACACCCAGACCCGGAAGAAATATTTGTGGCCCACACAAACATTTCTCTCGGTGCGGGGATCGAACCCGCGGCCTCTCGTTTCACAGGCGGCGTCTAACCAACTGCGCCACGGAGGCTGTCATGTATTAGAATTGCGATTTCGATTTAGCTAAATTGTTTTTTTAGAAACAATCTTTGAAGTTAACGTAAAATTGTTGGACTGTAGTTATTTTTTGTACAATGCTGTGCAAAGATATTTTGAGCTAACAGTGTACACATATTATAATAAATATTGTTATCAAGCCTGCGGTGTCAGGTATTCCCTATGGAACGGGAAGGAAGTTTTATGTTGTGATTATGTTATGTTGTATAATGCATTAAACAAAAATTGAGTTCTGTTTATCTTTCGCGATGTATTTTATCTGGTTTTGTTTGTATAAGATACAAATTATTATATTTGTTTACGGTAAATGTTGTAATTGTATCATGTGTATGTAATAATCCGTTTCTAAAATATACACTTTTATAACTTCGTTAAGTTCCTAATCGACATGTGGAGTTAATTAATGTATTTACCGATTTAAGTGTGTTTTGATCGACATTGCTGATCTAATAAATAATATGTACGCGTTCTGATAATAAGAATTTTCCTTATTCTCGAGTACAGATTTATAAATAAATAAATAATATATTTTTTAAATTTAATCATGAATAGCACAGTATGGTATGTTATGGCCACATGTTTGCACAGCATATTGTGCGCATGCGCGTTTTTACTTGGTTTTGTCTATCCCCATTTAGCGGGAGTTCGATCGCGTTACGTCGACTACGTGAAACGTAATCGTAATTCGTAAGTAGGTCGGTGGCGGGGTGCGCGCGCAGCCTGCCGACCTCACCCCCCCCCCCCCCTTCCCCGCTCCCCCGCCCCGCGTCAACACACCGCGCCCCCCACGCGCCGCCACTACGACGTCATTATTGATCGTGCACGTGGCGCCGTAAGTGACGTAGTGGCTGTCGCGTCCGATAGTACACCCCACGGGCGGGGGCGAGGCGACGGGGTGTTTGGGGGGTCGGGGTGCCGGGGCGGAGAGGCCTCACCGCCCTCTCACCTTAACCCCAACCTACTACCTCAGCACTCCTGGGTTGAATATTCTCTTGTACATGCACATAACTTCGATGCAGTGAGGCCACTACTAAAAATACACCTCGTGTGCTAGTAAGGCTTTATTTACAACCTATTTAAAATAACCCGCTTTTTGCGTCAGCTTTGACGCCGAAATCGAAATTAAATAATGAATATATTATATATGGATCTTAAATCATAATATCAACTGTTTAAATTGATTGACGTCACTACGTTAATCACAATTCACGTTTATTAGACTTCACTTACAATGACATAGTATGTATTTGAATTATTGTTTGTTATTTAATGAAAAGCAAATTCATGCTGGTAAATTCCAGTGCTAAGTAATTAATGTTTAATGTAGTTAAATGTTTTGTTGCTTTTTTAAAATCATAATATCTGAATTTCAATTTTTTGTAGAAGCCCTTGTTTTAACATTATAATTTATTGTGTAACCAATTTTCTGTGCCCTTTTTACAAATAACGAGTATACATTATATCATCGAATTCTGATAATAATAATTTAGATATTAAATAATCAAAGAAATGCAATAAGTGTTTGAATAAGTAATTGAAATGAACAATTTTTTTATATAATATTAGTTATTATTTTTATATTAGTTAAAAACCATTTCAATCGATGGGAAAATAACGTGTGCGCTACTAGTTCTTTGAGACATAAATAAATATTGGCAAAAATTATCGCAATAAATGTTTTTGCTTTCACGATGCCATTGTAATTTTTGCTCTGGTTGCGTTTTGTTGTAAACAATCACTATCGTCACTGATGTTATCGGAAAAAAATATGTGTGGGCAGGTGCCACTTCATATTTTCATACAATATCAGTGTATATTATTATCAGTCCACGTAAACATATCATACACAGCACTTTAGTAACAGCACATATATAGCAAATAATGTTAATGAAATTTGGATGTACAATAAATTATATTTATGCTGTTGAAATATAAATTATTCTTCCTGTACTCCATGTAAAACTTACTTCCCTCAACGAGATTTCAGATTTGTGTTAATAGGGTAATTGACTCCATTTTTTTTATTGTATTTAACAAAACGTTTCCACAGCTATGGTCTAACAAACAAAGAAATTTATAAATCCATTCAGAATTAAACAAGTTAGAAACGTTTTAAATCTTGTAGTGGGGGTAACAGAAAAGAAATTCAAAACCAAGATAGTGACGTCACTAGGGTTATTATACATTACAGTGTTCGGGTGTGAAAGAGATAGCAAGATGTCCCCACTACACCCCCACTCCTTAATTTTAAATGTTAATATTTGCTTAATGTTATAAGCTACTTTAATACTTTTTTGACAGCAAGGCTTTATTTTTAATCAATTTGTGTTTGTAAGCGAAATAATACCACAAATCGATAATAGTCAAATACCCTATTTTAACGGTGTAGTTGAGATATTGCGTTTGTGATTATATCGAATTATTTTAGTAGGCCTTCTAATCCCGGATAAGCCGTTTATGTTAAATGTAAAAACCTGACGTAAAGCGGTTTAGCTGACCTCGGATTGATACCGAGAACCTCACTCACAGCTTAAACTCCTTGGGCGTCGCTACTAGGTCAATAGGGTCACCAACTGTTGAAATAAAAACGCGGCACTGAATATGCATTTTATTTAAGCCGTTCGAATGCAATAGGTTTTAATTGTACGAGATCCTTGAAATAAAACTATTATTTACGGATTTTATCGCGGATTTGGTTTAATTTTTACATTTTTGACTTCCCGACGACGTTTCGATTACTTTACAGCTTTCGTGGTCACGGGGCGGACTGTACGAGATCCTTATTAAATAAATTATCATTTTTCCACTATGTATTACGAAGCTAGTTTAAATACATATTTATTTATCAGCACTCAGGGTTCTTCACTTCGTAATAATTTCCATTTTTAAATTGTTAGATAGAACTTTAAATATTTTCATTTAATGTCAGGATATTCAATATAAGTCAGGAATTAAATCATCCGATAATCTTATTCCGAAATAAGGACTATAGAATGATTGCATCTGAATGTTCAAATAATATCTTATCGGTTTGTTTGCGTCAAAATAACGGCATCTAAGGCGCAACCTTATGAATTGTTAGCATTCTTTAATTACCTAGAACTGATAGCGTCAGCGCGATTTCTATTTATAGACGGTACAAAGAATTTACGTCAACGAGTTATGGCCCTTCACCGGCATACGTTTCACGGTAATGTTCTATTTGCGTATTTGATTTTCTTGACATTATATAAACCGTTTTTACGGCCCTCCTTGTACGTATACGTGTAGGTACGTGTTTATTGACGTCATAGCAGTACTTGTTATTTTTCTACAATGAAGTCGCTTACTTATAGTGTATGTCTATACATTTATGCATTTATGTTTTTTTTTTCAGTGTAGTATAATAGTAAATATCTCTTTTCGTTGTTCTAATCTCTGTGTAATTTATGCAATCATAAATATCATATTGATTATATTTGTCACGTCTGAACGTGATGATTTTCATTACACGTATTTGCATGTTAATCGTTATTAAGCAATTGTAATTGATAGAGTAATTGCATGTCTTTTCCTAATATAATGACACAACTTCTTGTCTCACAATTTCTTACGTGATATTAGCTCTATCATTCTTCATTTATCTATTACTTGATTACCTATTCTTCATTACCTATGTTTTCAATGTACACGGTATTCCGAATGATTGTATAAAACGTATTGGTGCCAATAGTTACTGTTTAATATGCCATGAGTCCACATTATTGTTGTAAATTGTAATGATTAGATGCACAATGCTCGTAACAGGCGGATTAGGTGCGCCCTACATAACGCCCTTCACTTACTGTATCAACACAATGCATTTAACATTATTCACGGAATGTCGCACTTGTAGTGCTGCTTCCCAATCGCTATAATCCTCTTACTCGGTGTGATACCGAGGTTTTCTAACACATGGCTGTTTGCCAACGTATTCAGTTTCAGAGTGTAAACAAATATTGATCGTATTATATTGAAAGCTTTTGAATAGATTGACACGGTTTAATTTTACAATTTTAAATGATTTTTCCTTCAACAAACTATTGTTTCTTGTTTTAAGTTATTTAATTGAGATTTCTGTAGATTTTGCACAAGCTAATGTTTAGTGTAGGCGTATCATTGCGCAACATTTCCGCTAATGCTGAAAAGGTTTATGTTCGTGGCGCCCACCGGCCGCACTGCCCACGGCGCGGCGTGTAGGCGAGTGGGCGCCCACAGCCACTCGGTACATCTGTGCACGCTGTGAAACTCGTGACCTGACGTATCGCAGGAAATTGCGCATATATTTATTGCCTATACAAGCTCTATTATTGCTTTAACTCTACTTCAATATATTCCATACTACCCACTAAATCGAATATATTGAGCGTCTAAGTTAAATGTTCTGTTCTAGAATTGTAATTACCCCCTATAATAGCTCCGTAGAAAAATGGCGTATGTAGGCCACGAAAGGTTGCACTTATTATAACACAGATTATAATTTACTATTTAAGGTTAGTAGGTGAGTTATTAAACCGTACATACATTATCAGTGGAGTTGATTGCATTATATTACATAACTCGCGGATCGGTCCGGCTTCGCTAGGGTCCATTATGATTTATGGTGCATACTATTTAAGTTCAGCCCACATCAGCAACATATTATTTGGTGTACTGTTTTATTTACATTTAAACTCACTTTGACCGCCTTTTCTATACTGCCTCTTATCCAGTCCTGTTATATGCAGTCCTGTTAACCTGCCCCATGAAATGTTGTCATAAGTAAATTTGTCCAAAGGCCATATTGAAAAATATATTAAGATATAAAGTTGATTGAGGCACGACAAATTAGAGCAAACTGCAAAAGCATTACGTAAGTTCCAACAGAATGCTACAGTAAGCGAATGCAGAGTTTGCAGCGATTGCGACTGAAAGGGCAAAGGTCGGTGGTGCATTGCAGTTGCAACAGCGCGGTGCGCAGAGTGGGCGTTTGAATGACGCCGGTGGGTGCGCTGGGAACTAGGCAACTTGTAGGCGGCGCGACCGCGTCCTATCCACGTGTCAACTTTACCCACGCTCTACCAATAACGTTGGAACCAATACCCTGCTGCCTTCAATTGTTGCTTTATCAACTGTTTTGTTATATAACCACATGTAACAACTTTTATGTGGTTTGGAATTATGCGGTTTTGCGTATTGCAGTTTCCGTTCGAACGTCTAATAAGTTGCCACTTGTCTATAGTGGGCCCAATGTTGGTACTGATGTATGGCGCCGGTGTTACATAAGCCAGAGCTGTATATGTACCTGTTCTAATGTCGAAGGTAGTTGCGCATAAGGCCATGAGAGTCGTTATATGCATAAAGTTTTTACTACACCTACTTGTCTTGCTGCACTTCTATTTTTTGTCGTGCATCGTTTTCTATTATAATTATCTGTTTTTCAGAAGTGTCTGTATTGTGGTGGTGGTTTTTGAACGATTTCTTCATATTTGTGATATTTGAATGTAATATTTCTAATATTTATTTTTCAAGGTTTTGTACAATAGTGTGGGGTGATGATTCTAGCCATTATCTTAGAACAGACCATTGTGATATAATGACACTGCCGCCGCTTTTTTACATCATTATTGTTTATTATTGCAATGTTATGACCTTTATTGTGTTTTTTGTATCTGAATGCATTGACTTTCAAAAGTAAACATTGTTTTTGTTTATTTTATTTTATTTATTTTGTGGTGCAAATATATAACTTCGAATGAAACCTATAACATATTTGCCATTATGATAGCAGCATGTTTGACGTCAAGTGAACACGTAAACATGGTTATCGGTTCTCGTAAAAAATATTTTTGTAGGATTTATTAGAAGTGGGTTGATATTGTACAATGATCTTATCATTTTATTTGAAACAGTGTTAGATTAAGTATCTTCAACTAGTAGGAAATTACTAAATATACTTAATACTCTATTACTCATAGAATTGTAATTTGTCATTTTATGTACTAATAGCTAGAACAATAATTAAATTAGTGTTTTCTTGTATAATAAGGACTTTCTTTACAATTTATATTGAGAAAGAATTCCTCAATAAGCAAATATTTCGAATAACATTAGTAACGATGACTACACATATTTTCAGTACAAAATACAACGACCGACATTCATGACGTCACTAGGCACTAGGTCGGGGTGGTCGACTATATGGCCTGAACCCTCTCAATCGTGCCCTTGATTGTGGAGGAGACCTGTGCACTGCATTGGGTTGTGGGACGTATATGGGCTGATAAAGTTAAAAATCTCGTGTCCTATATGCAGGCCTTTTAAAACAGGACACCGTGGAAATCCTGTGAGAGGCTCGTAGTAAACTTTGCTCTCAGCAGTAAACTTCCTGTGCCAGAAAAATATTGTGATTATGCCTTGAGATATAGGCGGTTTATATTATTATTTACTAGGGTGCTCGCTTAAGGTCGGTTAATTAAATTCAATTAATTTATATGGAGTGTAAGTAACCGTGGCGATCGCCTCCACTCCAGAGTGACGCAAGTTGTTTTGCCCACTACGGTTAGTCACTACTTTATAAGTGTTTCGCAAGAAAGGTGTTGTGTCCTCATTTTAATTTGTAAACAAACAACTGTGAATTCGTCGGGCTACACGATCTTCAAAAACAAAAATATTTTTATAAAAGTGGAATGGTTGATTTAAGAAACAAAGGCGATTGCTAGAGTGTCCCCAATTCCTACACAATCTAAAGATGTTTCATTCGGGTGTAAATATTGGTTATTACTATCTAAAGCAGGGGCAAGCTTTTATCTATCAACGTGTCATTTCCAAAGAAGTGTTTAAAAAGCCATCGACGTGCCGCAAAATAATTTTGATTTAATTATTATTGAAAAACATTACCTGAAGTACAATAAAAAACCAGCGGTGAATATGTTTTTATGTTTTGAGTAAACTTTCTTATTAGATGTTTTTTTTTGAGTGATAGAACTTTGTGGTCGGTGGCGTGCCCAAATTAGTATGTCATGTACCATCCATGGCACGCGTGCCATTGGTTCACCATCCTTGATCTAAAGTACCTATGTATAATTAAGGTGATATTTCATTTTAAAGAACAGTCACCTTTGATTCGATTCATCCTTATTCTGACGCAGATGCAATGAACTCTGTCCATTATTATTTAGAACTACACATAAACAACAAAAGTGAGTTAGCTTTAAAACATTCCGCGGTCATTGTTGTCAATGTGTTTTGATGGAAAACATGTGACTGTATAATAACAATATTTAAATTACCTACACAAACAGCAGTGGCCACACGCGATGTCCGTCTAGACTTTCTTAACTGGAAATATAAAATTAATTACTGTTATTTGATTCGCTCTGCGGGTTACATTAACTCATTATTAGAGTACACTGTACGTACACAAGAAAATTATTTAAAAAAACGTATGTTTGGTTGATAATTGAATTTTATATTTTTATTCTTAACCTTAGTAAAATAATCTGAGGAGGCTTTTTAACGTGTGTGTCAATCCGCAATATGTTGGCCTCGTTTCATCTCGAATCGTAAATAGAGCACAAAAATTTGGAAAACCCATCTCTACATATATTATGTAAACTTTTAAGAAATACGTTTTGTATGTCGTATATTACTCTGGTTATTTTTGTATTATTTAAGAATTGAACACTAACTTTGAAAAATATTCACTTTCCAGTTACCTCGGTTTTCCTTTAAACCTCTCAATTTCCTTTGACTTTAGCTGATTTACCTAGTTATCCGACAGTATTTCTTGAATGGTGCTAATGAAAAAAAAAAAGGCTTATAGTTGTGATCTTTCATTACAAATATTGTATGTCATATACAAATACATAGGTCGGGAATAGATTTTTTTTTTACGCAATTTGATCCCAGAATTCCTCGGTTCACTTTTCATTTACACTCTTATCGAGCAATATTGGATGCGTCCTTCATTTGTTAAGTTTTCTAAATCGACGTGTAAAAGTTTACTAAAGAGCATTTTTTATTATTAGCTTTGCTCATCTGATTTATCGCTCACTGCTCACGTGCTGTTCCATATTATGGTCTGTTCACATGACATATTCGTAGTTTTGTTGCTGTAGTGCGTTATTATTATACTAACATATTTCACGATGCCTACTGATACTGTAATAACTGTGTTTATAGCCTTATTGACCACGGTCGCAGTTGACCGAGTTCGAAAAATTTGTCTGATTTAATTTTATCATTCTGCCAACAAACATCCTGTTGTTCAGAAAACGAAATATCAGTGCCATTGTAGATGGGTGTTTCCCCATTGTTTTGTTTTTTCCTTATTCTTTTGTGTGATTATAATTTTTGTCCTAAAGATTAAGTCAGTATGTTCATACATAAAGTATCCCTTTGGGATACTTGAAGTATTCATTTATGCTTTTTTTAAACAATTAGTTCAATATATTTTCAAAGCCAAAGCTATAATTATAATACTTATTAAAGTAGTGAGTTTATTGATTGTGTTAATGTATATGAGGATAGAAAATGTAATTTTATAATTTATTTACATGTTACTTAAAATTATGTGTAGTTATTTTTTCTATAGCAATGAATGGCGAGACTAGCATGCCTCATGGACAGTAGCAAAACAAAACAACACCATGAATTACAAAGCATTGCTTGGTATTCCATTGCGCTCACAATACTGTATCATCATCATATCAGCCACAGGAAGTCCACTGCTGAACATAGGCCTCCCCCAAGGATCTCCACAATGACTTGTTGAAAGCGGCCTGCATCCAGCGACTTCCTGCAACCTTAGTCAGATCGTCCGTCCACCTTGTAGGCGGGCGTCCGACATTTCGCTTGCCTGTACGTGACCCTCAAGAACCTTTCGGCCCCAACGGCCATCGATTCTAGGAGCTATGTGCCCGGCCCACTGCCACTTCAACTTGCCAATCCTATGGGCTATGTCGGTAACCTTGGTTCTCCTACGGATCTCCTCATTTCTGATTCGATCGTAGGGAAACTCCGAGCATAGCCCGCTCCATGGCTCGTTGAGTGACTTTGAGCCTTTTAATGAGGCCCACAATGAGAGGCCACGTTTCGGTGCCGTATGTCATCACTGGTAACACACAACTATCCAAGAATTTCGATTTTAGGCACTGAGGTATTTTGGGCGAAATAATATTCATTATCCTTAAAAACTTTTCCAAAATTGCTTTTTCTGAAAAGGCTACCGCTTTATAATGAGGATAAACACGTAGAATAATAATTTGTAAACAAACACGCTCTCAATTACGAATTTGTGACCGCAGAAATGAATCATATTGTTTCATATAACGGCGTCGTCTTTATTAATGTTGTCCTACCGATTACAGGTGTATAGAAATATTATGTAACATATTTCAAATTAGTAATTGATGTCAAACAAATATTCAAACAATGCCTACTAAAGAATAATTTTCCTTTTTCGCTTCGAACTTTTATATGCCTTCAAAACAAAATATGTACACTACATCAAAAGTTGGAATGTTTAATTTTAACCAGTATTTAATTATCACTTCAAAACATGCATTTGTACAAATATTATTTTAAAACAGCATCAAAATTGGTCGTAATGTGACAGAGGTATTAATATTTTTAGTATTGTAGTATGGGCTTGTTTTCTCTTTCGCATCTAAGAATCTTATGGAAGATTACGTCTTAGCACGATATTCGCATCCTTTTCAGTCCCCTCTACCAATGAATTAAAAAACATATATTCTTTTTACTATTTTGCATAACGTAACCCTTTGATATAAATAATATTAAAAATGGAGTAAACATCCCTATCACCCTGTCGCATTGATAATACTTTATAACGAAGCAGAATACTATAAGCGAAAAATTTGATTAGTAATATTGTTAATGATGTAAACAATAAATAATGGAATTACCTCTGAGCAATGTGCCATATATTGTAAATATATAATAATTGTAATAATTGTTTTACTTAGTAATTGCATATCGTGTGTTTTGTCGTGTAAATATTAATGAATATATTTTCTTTCCTAATTATTCAATGTTTTGCGTTATTACGTTGACTTAGGTTAGAATTTGTCTTGACCGTATAGTATGTAGATACAAAATAAAAGAATAAATTGTTCTACCCCTGTCTAGTCTAGACGTAATAACTTTACATCTCCAGACTGATCTTCAGTAAGTTTTCTTTTTTGTATTTCTACGCTAGAATTTACTTTAGTAAGAAATACCAATTTGCTGTATGAAAAAACTTTCAAGCTGTGGTGGCACATTCAACCTTCAACAGACATTACACATTATCAAGTCCACGCTAGTCCTTTCCTTTAGTGTGAATACTTTTGTTATGTTCCCACTACCCGTGTCATTAGTTTTTATTTTTTAAGTTGTTATTATTGTCGACTTGTGAAATTCAGAGTTTGGTTGCGTTTTCGGCGTGCGCACTCGTCATGTGTTTAGGCACAGGTTTAGGCATTCACATTGTAATCACAGAGTCACGCGATGTTGTGATCCTTATGAAGGACGTCTACAATATTTTACATTACTGCGTAAAATTTTGCCGCAAGCCTAATGGTCGCTGTATTTGTTTTGTGATTTGCGTTTTTAACTTCGTTACGTTGTATTTTAGATATTTTTATATACGTAATTCGTCACAGAATATAAATCAAATGTGAATTGAAACAATTAGATTAATTAAGAAATAAACGCACAAACTTTTTGGTGTATGATATTCTACAATTTGCTACAATTATTACCTGTCAAGTTGTGTATTGTGAATTGATATTGTCGAGGTCATGGTACTGCACTCGAAACATAAAGTTGTTTACATGTACTCATCGGGTTAATACAGTGAAGTGGTTGTAATTAGGAAAAGATAATCGTCGATGGGACTTGTTTTGCACTCGAGTGACTCTAGGAAAAAACACACACAAAGGTTTTCCCCGGCCAGCGCCAGATATTAAAACGATTAACTTAATGTGATAGGCATTTACCATGTATGACAAATACATTTGGAATTCTTGTTTTTAAACACTAAATAAGTGGTTGAAAAATAAGTATTTTAGAGCCTACAAAATGTGTTGCTTTTTGTGTTTTTACTTGTGATGGAGTACGGATAGGTATTTTCCAAATATTATTTTTATATTATGATATTAATATTATGCCCTTGTATCCAACTTAACAAGTGCGCCATTTATTTGCGCTCCCTGTACACTTTACGCCTGGATAGCGACCACTGTACCCAATGGTACTAAACTCGTCTGGTAGTCGGTAGCCCACGCAAGTACCTATATGTGGCGTGTCGAGTTTTACATATTATTATGTCAAATGTCGACTATCGTAATATGGTTATAATTATTTCGACTGCCTCGGTTGCGTACTTGTACTACGGGACGGCTACAAAGCTGAGGTCTCGGGTTCGATTCTCGGGTCAAGCAAAGTGATATTTGATTTTCCTGTTTATTATCAGCCAGGAGGCAAGAATTTGTGCTCGATATGGCTATAGGCTCACCCTCTATCACATCATGGGACGGAATATATAAGGCGAAATGTATGTGTCCTGGCACCTCTGCCTACCCTTTCTGGGTTAAAGACATGAGTTTGTATGTTATATAGTATGTATGTATGTTATACTTATTTCGCCGAGTAGACATCTCTGCTTGTATTGCATATTGTAAAATAATATTGACATAGGCATAAAAAAAAAAAACAAAATAACAATAGAGATTATCTATAAAAATAATCCGGACCAGTTATCATAGATGGCACACCTCTCGAAGTTGTCAAGGAGTATGTCTACCTCGGGCAACTAATGCAATTGGGTAGAAACAACTTTGAAAAGGAAGCCGATAGGAGGATTCAGTTGGGCTGGGCAGCATTTAGGAAGTTGTACCATATATTTTCGTCGGATATACCACAGAGCCTAAAGACTAAAGTGTTCAACCAGTGCGTCCTCCCTGTAATGACGTACGGAGCCGAGACGTGGACACTGACTGTGGGGCTAATCCACAAGTTAAAGGTCGCTCAACGTGCGATAGAAAGAGCTATGCTCGGAGTCTCTCTAAAGGACAAAATTCGAAACGAAGTGATCCGTCAGAGAACCAAGGTAACCGACATAGCTCTGAAAGTTAGTAGGTTGAAGTGGCAATGGGCTGGCCATATATGTCGCAGAACGGATAACCGCTGGAGTAAGCGTGTTCTGGAGTGGAGACCGCGTCTTGGCAAACGTAGCGTGGGACGTCCTCTGGCCAGATGGCGGGATGACTTGCAGAAGAGGGCCGGCAAGAACTGGATGCGTAAAGCTACAGATCGGGCTCTGTAGTGTACCTTGGGAGAGGCCTATGTCCAGCAGTGAACTGCAACGGGCTGATGATGATGATGATAAAAATAATGTTCACTAAAAACTTGATATACAATGCACGATCAAATCATAAAAAGCACATTTTTATTAAAATTATCACTTTGATATTATGATTTTGTGAATGATTGACTTTTGAATTTATGTATACAGCAAACACTACAATTGTAATAAAATAGAAATATTATTAACGTTTAGTTCATAAACGATGATTTATTTGTAAGTGTGGCATAAAACATTGTACTCTCGAGAGTTCACGGTCTTGGAAGTACACGAGGATCATAACCGTATAACATAAAATATTATTGTGTTTAACGTGCGTTTGGAAAATGTGCAACTATATAACACGACTATACTCGTATATCAGCTTGAAGAATAGAAGTTATATTATTTTAATAAGGTTGTATAACTGCCTCGTTGGTGTAGTTGTAAGCTGGGGCCTCGGGTTGGAATCCCAGGTCGGGCGAAGTGATAGTGGATTTTTCAATTAATTCTATCAGCCCGGAGTCAGGAATTAATGTCCGATATGGCCATATGTTCACACACACGTTTGTGTGTTCTGACTTCTGTCCCACGAGGTAATAGGGGACGAGCCTATCTCCATATCACAAGTTCCTGACTCCGGGCTGATAATTAATAGAAAAATCCTATATATTAATATTCGATTTTTATACTAACTAGTATCTTGTTTATTTTTTTACCAGCGGCACGGTCAGGTCCGGCCGGGTAAAGGCAACCTTTTTTGAAAATATTCCGCCGCCTATGTTCATCAGAGAAAATGTAGGCTTCTAGTGGTGAAAGTTTTTTCATATCGATACTGTGTCTTCAGAGGCTATTCAATGCAAACAATCAAATATTATTTCTTTATATATTACTTTAGATATATAAAGTCCGCTAATTCGCTGTCTGTATGTCAAAATGTTATTTCTATTTTCTTATTTCCATTCCATTTCCAGTATTTTCTCATGTCCCGCATGTAATCGCTGTTTGATGCAATTTTAACTTTCAGATAGTAAAAAGTCCCCTGTTCAGATAGATAACGTAGTTTATCCAAAGTAGAATCGCTATTTTTGTATTGTATTATCGAGGTATATATTTAGAATATTTAATGATAGTAATTCTGTATAAATGTGCCATGGAATTAATGAAAGGCTTGCAATGGAGACCGCAAATAGCTAAGCGCAACGTAGGACGTACGCCCACAGGATAATCGCATAAAGGTCGCAGGGGATCGCCAGATGTGGGCCACTTGCAACAAATCGCTACTCTTTCTGGCGACCTATGTATTCCCATCTTGTAGGTGGCGATGACATTTATTTGCTTTTACCCTTTTGCACGAGGTTTTTTTTTATATTTACGCATTTTTGTCCGTCAGGTCTACAAAATGTTAATGGGTAAATTTAGTTAAATGGCTGGAAAATGATATCTACAATTTCCAATTTTTATATATTTTTCCTTTATTATTCTTGACAATATGTAATATGCCCTATGTATATAATGCAACGTCAGCGCATTGATCAAATAGACAGTATAAAATGAAGACGCATGCCACGTCTTTCCGTCGTGCGCGATCATATCAGAAACTACAAAGCTTAGGTTTATTTGGTTTTCCCATTTAGATAAACTTATTTTCAAGGACGGTTTTGTTGTATAATTTGTTTAATTACGCGTAATTTTACGTAAAAATTATCAATTTATTGATAAGATCCAGCCATATTTGGAGATTCTAGCGTGCGTCAAGATAACCTCTGAAATTAAAATAAGAAAACAATGTAATAAATGAGTGACGTCGTTCTAAATCAAAACCATTAAAAATAGTCCTATCTATGTTAAACGTAGAGTGGTAACACTACATATCGACGCAGGAAAGCGATTTTGTCGTATCTCAAAAAATGGATATGTGCGTTTTGTATTTTATTTAATTCATAAAAAAAATTCCGCATTGAATTTCCTTGTGAAAATGCAAGGTTTTATTTTAGAATGTTATTAATAAAAAAATGGTATTCCTAAGTTTTCAAGTTAGTGGTTATTCATTTTTTAATTAATTTTTTTCTGATCCTGGTGTAAAATTGCTTATTTCGAGATACGACAAAATCGCTTTCCTGCGTCGATATATAAAATTCTTGTTGTTAAGATAATCAAGGAAATTTTTCGCCCGAAAATATCAGTTGGGCCACATTTTTTTGTCGTAATTTTGTCAGCAGTGTCGGAGCAAAAGCTTTCCTTTAATTTATGAGTAATTCCGGCTTCGAAGAGGGTTTTTCATTTTTGGTTGGCTGAATTCAGTTTGGTACCGCAATATAGTATTCAGAAAAATATTTTGTTATTTATAGTATTAAATATGCAATATATCATACAGTATATTTTTAAAGATGATATATAGATATTAGATATGCTTAACGATTTATTACAATGCAAAGAATATTAATATGTAAATGTATGCTATGAAAATAATTAATAATAGTAGTAACGTTGCCAAATGTTTAGATTTACGTTACACAAGTTTTGAGACCATTTTGTTAATATTTTTTTATCATGGCATTTTTTAATGTTCTGTCAATATTCAACTATGTAACATATAATTCTTGTCTGTATCTGTATCAGCCCATATACGTCCCACTGCAGCTGCAGGGCACGGGCCTACTCTACAATCGAGAATACGATTGAGAGTGGTTTATAATTCTTGTACGAAGTAATTTCACTAACAGTAATTTTTCCTTTGGAAGAATAGTTTCCTCACGATGTTATCCTTCACCGTTTTTAGTGCGTGGTGATTGACTATCAATACACACATGACTCCGAAAAGTCAGAGGTGCGCCCTGGGATTTGCTACGACAACCGTAAATATAGTCATAACTCATAACTATAGTCAAGGCAAAAACAGTTTACATCTATCGGTTAAACTTGATACTACTGTCATATCCGCGTTTCATTGAACGCATGTGTCGAGCGGAAGGGGCCGTTAATGTCGACCTCATGACAGGCGACAGCTACGGCGTCACTCGAGTGGAACCGTGACGGAAAAATTCCCACGTCCAATGACGACTGTGATGTGACCGGCCAAGACTGTTACTTTAATAGGTATACTTCGTGAATGTATTTAGAGCTATTATAGAAAAAAAAAATATATATATACAGCTTCAACCGCTCAAACAAGTAGAGGTAAGTTTTTTCGAAAATTCGTTTCGATAATAAATATGTTTCTTGACATACTGCAGTCACACTCCATAATAATGTACCGCTGTATAAAAACTGCGTAATTCAGTCCAACTAGGCCTAATATACTAATTCTAAACTATATTTTTCATATTCATTATTATTCTTTCGGAGTACACTATACATACATATACATATGCATAAAATGGAAAGCGCACTACAATTTTGAAAGATACTGCTGGTCTGAATTTCAATTAATAACAGCATTTAATTGCAAAAGTCCCTATAGAGTCACAAATAAGTGAAAAATTAATTGAACTACAGGTGAAGGAAAGCGCACGGAATATTGACCGGAAAATTGGAGGAGCATATTTTATGTAACGAGAAAACTAAGTTTTCTAAAATGAACCTTAACATTTTTAAACACTTTGTAAGTTTTGTTGTTTTGATATTGCTCAACTATTATATATAATTAGCATTCACGTGTTCAGTATGGGCACGTATTTGAGTTAAAGATATGTGTGTGTATGTTTACAAGGCGAATAATTTTCAAGATAAGATAACGAACTAAATATGTAATAATCACTGTCAAGCATAAGTTGAATTTGAAATAATCGTAATTCATAATATTACGTAATGATTACGAAAATATACATATAAAGGGGAGGCAATTGTTTGCGTCGGCGCCGCCAAGGTCGGGTTCGTTAACCTATTTACGTGTTTCAGAAGAGGCGCCACCGACGCGCCTTGCGACTTGCGGCCGGGCGGCCGCCCCCTTGCCAGTCTCGCTTTGTTATAAACTACTTACTATTATTGTGTTGCAGTATTATCATATTCATGAGTCCTGCCGTCGCCTAATGGGATTCATTGAACCACATGAACATATCCAAATATTACTTCTTTTTCATCATTCTATGCTAACTACCGCAATGTCTGTTTCTCCAAACAGCAGTGTGAATGCACAGTTGTGTTTCGGTTTGAAGCACATTGACTTAACATCTTGTCCCAGGATGGCGAGCGCAGTGGAATGTCAAGCGTTTTTTTGTAATTCAAGGTGTTGTTTGGTTTTGCTACTGTTCATGAGGGGACGTATCGCTTACCATCAGGCGATCAGAATGCAACTCTCGCCATTTAAAGCAAAAAAAAAAATTGCAGCTAGCTCATGTCCACGACGGTTTTGATTCGTTTTTGCTTATTAAGAAAGCTTTTAGTCTCTTTACAAAATACATCATATTTTTAGTCATATCATTTTATCAGTGTTTATAGCAGCAATAAAGGTGAAAAACAACGTCGTAGATGTAATACTCAGACGAAAACACAAACTGAAACAATAATACAATAGTATTTGTATTCACGTTGCAAATTAAAGAGGTGTTAACGTACGCAAACGTACCATTTGACCTACGAAAATTATTGTAGCTTTGACAATGTATTTGTTGAATAACAACGTTTTACTACTAAACCTTAGTTATGTTTTTATTTGTCGAAAGGTAAAAACTAAAACGTGATAACAAATTGTCATAAACGTTAAAAGAACATACAAATTTTAAGTTATTTATATTTATTACAACGACACGCAATACTGGATACATGGTATATGGAATTGTTCATATTTTATATAACTCTTAGTTAAAATATATTGTGAAAACTTTTATCCTTAAAAAATAACACATCGATTCTCAGTAGTATCTACTATAATAATTAAATTAAATTAAATGGATAACAAACTAGAGATTTGATTAATATAATAAAATAAGACTAACAACGTAAGTAAAGAATTAATTTTCCTTGTTTTACATAGAAATTAATCTTTAAAATCTCAACATTATCGAATATCACTATTACAAATAATAACCTATCTATTTTAAACATTATTTAATATGTTTTCCTGTATAGATTAATTCTATCGGACTTTCTACTTTCGATAAAGCGTCAATAACAACGTTACGTCAACACTAAATATACAGCTTAATTTAATTTAAAGTTTTAATAGTTATGTGTTTAATACCTAGGTAATGCTTATTATACTTGTGGCATTACTTTGAGTTGTGATTATTTAGTAGTAGATCTTGATTGCGCATCTCGGTTGTTTAAACCATTTTTAAACGACTACAAAAAAAGGAAGAGGCTTTCGGTTCGTCGGTGTATTTTATCTTATATTTTATAGCATTCTTATATGTAGGTTAAACTGTATCACTGTTTACGGTGTTGTGTGTGGATATAACAAATATTTTTCACATTTATTTATGTAAATGTATTTTGTAGACCATAACAACTAAAATCTATAACACAAAAACATCTATAGAACGCGGTTTTATCGGATTATTTTAAATAGGGAAATACAATATAATAGTTATGACAGACAGGGAAAGAATTGCATTTAACTTGGTTGTAAAGCGGTTTCGTAGAACAATTACGTTGAATTAGACAAGTGTTCCGAATGCAAAACGGAGGACGCGGCGCCGCGTCGATGTAAGGTGACACTGGTTCTCGCGAGTGTCGCTCGATGTACTTGTCTTAACCTCCGCTATTATTCTTCTGTCTGAAACGCCTTTTGTCCGAGTAATAGGCATTCTTACAATACATAAAATCTCCTCTTACTTGTGTCATAAGTATGGCCTACATATACTTTTACGTGTGAGTCAATGTTATGGGGAAGTGCTCTAACAGTAAATTGAAGTTCGATAAACTGCGGTTTATGCGACCACATTAATTCTATCCTATTTTGAAAGTATCACAAAAGAAAATTCTTTAAACTGGAAACCAGAAAAATATGTCATTTAATCTGTCATAATACTTAACTCTGTTATGGCAGCATGTGAGTTATAAATATGGAACAGAATAGATTTTTTCCCCGCATGTACTTGTAGCATTGTAAGTTAAATGACCAGGCACTGCGCATATTTGGATAAACCTTGGACCAACTAACCATGCCGGTGACTGACCCTTACCGGTTACTCACATCTGTCGCAAAAAATACCGGGAAATAACTGCCGTATCTTATTTGTAGTTAATTCGGCCATCATGTGATTCGCCTGTGATATAACACGTATTGTTCTTGGCGCGTTAGCGTATGTCAATCGACAAGGTGTTTTTTTCAACCACTGTTGTATTGAAAATGTAGTATTTTTAGCATTGGTAAAATAACATCCTCACGTATATACAAATCGTGGTGTGTAGGCCGAGATGGTTGTGCTAGTGAACTAGATTTTTTTAGCAGAAATGTATACTTAATATTTTTACTTGTAGAGCGACGCAGAACTCTACTTTGTGTAACATGTTACTTTCGTATTATAAAAATATTTTTATGGGATGATTATTATTCTGTCTGCCCTAAACATTGGTAATAAAATTCACATCCATTCACTATTCACACTATATCATCCGCTAAATGTTTTTTAAGACTTTATTATCATATGCAAAAATATCTTATCATTTCAATCACAGCCTTTTATTTCCACAAATTTGTAAGGCCTTCCAAGGTGCAAACTAATAAATGAGAGGATTTTTTATCAGCGTAAAAGTGAGCCTACGAATTATTGATATCATTGCTATTAACTATACATATAGGCTATGTATTTAGGTAGATCACATGTGTACGGTGTACCGCCGCTTGTTGTTTAGTGAAGTACACATTGGTTTACGCGCCAGATCGTCATTGGTGGACGTGTTGCAAGCGGCCGGGTATTTCCGGTTGTGTGTAATGTGTTATGTGTTTGTGTCGGCAAGGAGCGGAGTCCAGCAGAATATTCTCGGATTTGTTTGCTCTTAGTTATGCGCCGTGTTTACTGTTCATGATGATTCGTAAAAGTCAACGGTTCGTACACAAAAAGAATCAAAACAATGTACATACTGTGGACTTTGTAACGAAGGGAACCGCCGTAAATACCCGTAGAGATTTGTTTACAAAAATATTTGAAGCAAGGTGTAATGACTATGAAATATGTTTGCGTTGGTACATGTTATTTGTTGTTTATTTTAAATAAAGATTGTTGATGCTCATTAATTTTAATAGTAAACACTGATATTTTGTAAATAGGTTATAATTGAAAAAATATGGATTACTGTACCTACCGTTAGAACTTGTGGTTAGATCATTACATAGTAACGATAAATTATTATGATGATAAGTAATTATCTTCAGAATAAACACTCAGGAAATATTATTAAAGATATGGTTATTATTGGTACATATAAGTTAACTGGTATGTGCAACGCAAAAGAGCACGTATGAGTTGATCGTTGTTTGCATGATTTTGTGAAAGCAATGTGCAACCTTTAAAATGTGTCCATGACATTGTTATAAAATGTCACGTAGTTAAAAATATGAAATAAGCTTTGTGCGTATATATGCGTCCCAGAACTCATGTTACAACACTCGTACTGTTATCACAACGCGATTCAAAATGACCTTTCAAAATAAAACAGTTGGAGCGTGAGTAACATGATGCCGTTGTGATGTGTACACAAACACGACCTTCCGATTATAGGTTATCTTATATTTACAGATATAATCACTATCATAAACATTGAATGAATGAAAAGTGTGTGTCGGTTAGATTCGGCCCGCAGGCGGCATGTGATTTTGTTTACAGTGAACCGAATTCCTGGAACGAAACATTGTAGTGTATATTGTACTAGGTTGTTCTATTATTAGTCAGTGATGAGGCATGTGATGGATGGATGACGCGGCAGCCGGCACCGCGACGACGCTGACGCCGCCGGCGCGCCAATGCACAGCTTTGGCTCGGCGCCTGGCGTCGCATGCTTCTGTATCGCGACTCCTCCATTGCGATGATCACGAGCGTACCCCGACAAACTATACGTACACACCTACACTTAGTCATTTAACACAGTTATGCGGTATATATGTACCTTACTCAATGTGACGTCCGCTTAACGTACGTACGTACGATGTAATTTTATGCTGTTCTCGTGATTCTGAATGAATTCTATTTTTAAATGGAAACGGCAAGGTAGCTGTGATGTAATACACGATGATAGCATTGTCATGAGCCATCCTCCGTCATCTAATGTTAGTGATTGATATTGAATAGCGATAAAATATATAGTATACGAGATTGTGGAAAGTTATTGGCGATTTTAGGTCTCGAATTGATCATTTTCTCATGCACACATTTCGTGTTTTCAAGAAAAATAAATGATATGATTTATATTCATTAATTATATTTTATTTAATGTCGTTTTTTCAGTACCAGAATTGCCAGCCACTTGGAGGTTCTCAATTTGGTTCTGATAAATGATAATTACAGAATAACCTGTAATAACTATTTATATAGCTTGCCACACATGTCCAATCATTTGCCCTATGAATGAGTAAGTAGACATTTACTGCTCCAAAATGTGGTGACGAAGCAAGGTAATCATAGTGCTATTATTAGCGATGTAAGATTATCGAATTTAGAACTCGTGAAGAATTTATTCCATTTGTCGTTTCTTGTTTAGCGGTGTGATAAATACATTTTCAGCAATACGTGATCCATTATAATAAAACCTTCGATTTCGCTAAATAGTAGTTATGCAATATTGCTACGTAACGGACGCAAAAAAATCAACGTCATTATTGTAAACCAATTGAATTGGTTTTATTTCTAAGCTGCTATTTGTGACAATGCCCTGAAATTTACGAGTATTCCACAAATGAACGACTTCCGTAGTTCGATTCCTGTAACGTTGAACGTTAATCCAATTGCTTGGAAATCATTCTGTGACCTCAATAGAGAGGCATTAGATGTGTTCTCTGTTTGCGTATTATTGAAACTAAATTTGCTTTTACGCTTTTATATTGCTAGATGTAATTCTGGTTCAACATCCTGAGCTATTTACATCAATCCCATTGAGGTATTATACTAGAGCGGACATCGGGAACAAAATCTGTGCGTATGGTGCGTGCGCAAGGGTACACAGTGAAGCGAGAGGAAAATAATGTTACTTCGTTAACGTGACAGAGACAGAAATATAATGTACCCTTCATTTTGTTACAAACATTTTGTTTGCAGTGTCCCCTCTAGTATATTATCTCAATGATCAATCCATTTGTAATATTCCATTGCGATTTTATTTATTTGTTGATACCAAATATATACCAAGTTAGTTATTAATGTTGTTTAACAAAGGGGATTAAATATAGATATACGGAAGTTTCTGTTTGGAAATCCTAGTTTTCCACACACATGGAAAGTGTTGTTTGGTTCCAGCCACACGTGATGGCAATGATTTATCGCTGGTTCGGGTTAAATACGTCGAGACAGTGGCGCAGGGCAGGACTCATTTGGTCACCTCTGTTTCTACCCACGCGCCTTGTGATTCATTCGCTTGGCCGCGCAACGGTAAACATAACCCTAATTACATTACCAGTGTAATGCAAATATACCCGGCCGTATCTGAACAATGCTACAGCACATGAATACATGACTGGATATTTGATAACAAGGAAGCTAACTTTTCGTTTCAAATTGTGAAGTTTGTCGGCTACTAGGAGACTTGCTATAAAATATAAACGAAACAATTCAACCCATCAATGTAATCTATAAACATAATACATGAGATAGCCTTCACTGAAATGTTGCTAGTTAGTATGAGCAAACCTAATAATTAATTACATGAAAACGACGACAGCTGTACAGCTTCTATTATTGTGTCAATTCTTGTTTTACCCTTGTGCTAGTGTTGTCATGTTACGTAAAACAAACCAGTATTCGTTTGTTTTGCAGTTTCAGTGTAGAAATAACTAGCAGATGAGAGAAAATGTTAGCGATGGCTAGTAGGTGGTTGAACAACGTCGGATGAAGTATTTATTATGTAGCTTAACCAATTGTAACATGCGTTATGTTGCAGAAAAATGTTGTAGGATTTATAAAGTGCAGATTTTTTTATGATGTTCACAAAATGTGAGATCGAAAAGTCGCTCGTAGTTTCTGATACGAACGCCACAAGATTTAATCAATCTTAAATTGGGGGTCAGGACTATGTGACTACACTCTATAGCGTGTATTTATTTATTGAATATTGAAAAATAATTAGGTCTCCCGTCGTAAAAGTTCCTCAGGTTTTGTCGTAATTAAAGTGCATTATTTATTTTGTCGTATTCGTAAATTATTCATCAGTTTTACTGAAGAATTTATTGTTTTAGCCTCTCAAAACTAGGAAAACATTTTGAAGGAATAATACTAATAGGTAATAGAATGGATGTGACACTATTTTCTATGTACAATATGTTTATGGTGCTAATGTAACCGGAGTTATTATTTAAATCTTTTCATAAAGCACAATGAAATTGTTTGAACTTAGTTGCGTCAATATGAACAATTCATGTCGTAATCACTAGTATCCATTCTTGTAACACAATGGTATAAATATGAATGTAGCATATGACGTACAGCTTCCTTATTGACAACACTTTCTTTAATGGCATCCGTTTGCGATGTTTTCATACATTCTTTTGTCGTGGAAAATGCATATGAAAACACAGCTGTAAAAGTTTACAATAACATCGCGCGGCTTGTACAGAATGTTTTGCTATTTAATTATACTACAGTCCACACCCACTTGAAATTATACACGACACGTACAAAAATAACGCGACTTCGACAATAGCAATGAAACAATTTCGGCGGTCACCATAGCAACACCCAGTCCGCTGCTCGATTACTTTTCCATACTCGCGTAATGAACCCAATATAGAAGGGTGAAAACAGATGTATTGGGTATCATTCTGTAACTGCAAAAGCGAATCTATATAGAAAACAATAAATGTGTTGGCATATAGATGGTAGTTATCGTGAAATGTAATTGGTTTTGTATCTAGGTTCTACCAATTTTGTTTAGCTTGCGACCTTCACATGTAAGCTCACGGAATGTGTAAGATAACCTACGTTCACCGGACGTGTGAAAACTTGGTTTTATATAATTGCAATCAAACGTGTTCTCGTTCTGGTATGTTGCCCTTCTCTGGAATATTTAACATTCCTGCTGTTGCAAGACACACATGACGTACAAATATGTGAGGAATTCTAATGAATGGCCACATGCAAATTGTGTTGTTTCTCTAGTATCGGCCCGTTGTAGATACGATTGTGGATAGATAATGTTGTGTTTACTACATGTATTTGAGTGTGTGTGTCAGTGATGCGTGTTTGCGTTTATTTCTACGTGCGATTTGGTGTCGAGTCCGCATTTAGCCGCAACATGAGCCGCCAGCATGCACACTACTGCCGTCATGTCCATGCACCGCGCCAACATTATGTTGCGATGCTTCACCCTTGTATTTTAAAATATATATTTTTTAAACTAAACGACAGAATGTTCGCAAAGATAAGATCAATTCTTGAAAAATATAATTCCCACGCACACCTAAAATAGTTAATTCAAAATTAGTCACCAGCTGATTATTATATTTTTTATAACTGAACAAATCTAAGCCCAGACGGAAAAAATTGAATATTTTAGGTGTTTATTTCATAAAATTTTGGTTTTGTATATATAAGTTCTGGGCAATACAGAAATGAAAAGTAACTATTTATTAATGATAAAACGGATCCTTTATGTACCAACGGACTCCCTTATACCAAAAAACTTATGTTACACTTCCCAGAATTTTGACATTTGCAAGATCACAATATGACTGAACATTAATTCCGAAGAGGAACTGATAGAAGTTAGGTTTAAGAAGAATTTATTTCTCATCAAGAATTGTATACATAATTCACTTACTGAGAAACAATGTTTAAACTATAATTAACATTTAAAGAAAATAAACCGATTTTCAGTATCAGTTTCACGTCTAGTGTTGAAATATCGCATTTCGAAATGAAATGATTATTTAAAATAAACAGCTGTAGAACATAGAGTAACGTTTCATCATGGAATATTTTGTTTGGTATGTCGTTGTGTGCCGTGACCAATGGTGAGAGACGGGCACCTCAATGAAAAATATAAATAAAACTCCCAGACGCCGCGCCCTGCTGATCCGTTTTCATTCTTAGAACCGAAACGAATAGCTCATTATTACCATATTTTCTTTACGATCCCTCATTGAAAGTAATTTTCTTTTATTTTAAACCCTTCACATCACAGATGCCTTTGTACAAAAATGTTGAAATTGTAATAAGTCCATCGTCAATAATTCTTGTATCCATCCGCTCGCGATATTGTCACGAGCAAAGAATTTGTTTTGTAAACATTTCACTGTAAGTCCAAGTCGAATATGACTAAGGTTAAACGTGTGCAGCGGCAGGCGCATTGCCCTTGCATCTTCCACGTGCAAATTTTACGTCATTGTTTCCATTTTAAACCAGTTCACGACGATAATGGAAAATTTCATTAGTTTTTCGTGCTTGACAATATTGTTCCTTGTCACTGATAAGAGCATAATGAGCATGTAGCACGCGCCGCATTTTGTGTTGCTTGGCTTTATCTACTTTTGCAATAGCTAAGCAACATTGGAGAACGTTATGTAATTGAAGATCAGATTAATGGCTTTTGTAGTAGTGTGAATAATCGACAGTGTGTCGTGCAAGTTTTGCACTCTTATCACCCTACACGTGGTGGAGTTTACTACGGTACTATATTTGCGTTTTTATCGATGGAACTTTTTATGTTCATACAATTTTAATCGCACGAGTTGAATTCTCGCACGTCACGTTCAAGATGTGGGCAGTTTATGGCTAGTTACTGTTCCATTATAATTTTATTGTATTATTTTATCCGCTCCCCGCCCGCATAAGTTCAATCGAGCGAGGGATATTGTAGCGTAAAGTGTCCAGAGGGGATGTGAATTTCTAATAAAATGTGCACGATATACGTAATCAAAATATTACAAAATGAAATAATATAACAACGATTTACAGTAAAACTTACATGGAAGAATTGTAACTAAAACGTTGTTTGTGTACGCAAGATGCAATTGTAAGAAACCAGTTTGAAACTTGTATTTACGGCGGTACCCAGTGAAAGTAACGAGCCGCGTACACGCTGGTTTATACGCCGAAGAGAGATGCTGACATACAAATTCATATTTAAATATAAATCACTTAAGATACCGCCGGATGTGTGTTCTCGAGCTGGGTTCACCCAAGGTGAGCAGACGGCGAGGCGGCGAGACGCACGACGACCTTTATCTACTCTCGACTTACTGGTTTCTAAATTAAATCATGGCTTTCATAGTGGCTGGGGAAATTCAATACCGTCTCAACAACACAATCAACATTCATAAAGACTGGACCAGATTTAATACCGCACATACACTGGGTGCAAAATGAATACCGACAGCTTTTCGTACTCCGCGTTGTAAGGAACTCCTTGAGAAGCTTACACCACGCCTCCCTCTGAGCTTTTTGTGAAAGACTCTATTTATGAATAGTCGACTTATTGTTCTCTTCGGTCTTTAACAACACCAGTTTATTTCTAATGCCAAGTTAAAACTGTTTATTATTCGCCAGACGTGACTCTCCCCTAAATTGCGCCACTATATACCAGTAGGGTGAAATAATTGTTTCGTTCTTTGAATAACAAAGCACAATAATTATTGTTGAGTATCCAAGAAACGTAAATAAAAAAAACACGACTACAAAATAACTGTTAACACTTTCACATTTTTTAAAAGTGCGTCATTGATTTTTACTTCATTTATCGATTTCATGTACAAGAATTTGGATTTTTTTACCATGCCTCGCTACGTAAGTTAATATGTCTGTAATCTTTTTACCAGACGAAACACGACCCCAGCTCCAATAAGAATAAAAATTGTTATTCTAACTCGGTTGTGAGTGTGTGCGTGTGTATTCGAATGCCAGACGGTCGCTCTTGCATCTTGTCTGGGACGTCCCTAGGTAGGGGAAAGGACGAAATTAAAGTATTTAGCGACCGCGCCGGAGGGTTGGCAGGGCGAGGGCGATGGCGCCGCCGCCCGCGACTCAGACGTGGGTGAATGTACTCTCCAGCCACACAATATCGCGCATGCCGTACATCATACGCTTTACGTACGCCTCTGTACCAGAACAAATAAAACCAATCGCTGACTAACTACACTCCCCATACTACACGCCTATCATAGTGCTAATGTAATCGTATTCTTTACAAATACTATGGCAATTAAAATATAAATATTATTAATTAAATATATTTAATTTCTAATTTATAAAATCTAAGGAGAAATTATAAATTTTACTATGAAACTTGGTAGCGGTGCGAAGATTGTGTTGTGCCTCGATGAAACGAGAGAAATAATTATATTTTATTATATATATATATATATATATATATATATATATATATATATATTTATATAATATATATATATATATATATGTGTATATAATATATTTATATATATTTAATAAAACAATATATATATAATATATATAATAAAATATAATTATTTCTCTCTCTATATATATATATATTATATAAACATAATTGCGAACAGACCCGAAGTTCTTCGAGAAAGAAACTTGAATCCAATAAACATATTTTTTTGTTTTTGGCTCTGTGAACAAAATATAGAATGATAATGACTATATTTTATAAAAATCTGTCCCGGGATAAACAGGAAAACGTTTAAGGACAAACCATAAAATATGCTATTATAATGAATTGTAGGCAGTATCGGTATCGGGATCAACGATATTTTTTACCGATACCATGGATGGACATTCTCCTTTGCAATACTTACGGGATGACTGTATTTTCATAATCTATTTTAGGAGGTAAAGATTAATAATGTATTTTAAACATACATACTTTTGCACCCATATCCACGTGGAAAAGGTAGAGTTGTCACTACTATTTTTCTTATAGAGGCATACACTTTTCGTACACTTTATATTCATCTTTAGATGTGATAGGTGCAATTATACTACGGTATGATTGCAAAGTTGACTCTAATTCGAATCCCAGTTAGGGCAAAGTGATATTGCAATTTCCCATTCAACTTCAATTCAATTTCATTATCAGCCCGGAGGCAGGAATTGCTGCTCGATATGGCGATAGGCTCGTCCCCTATCACACCTTAGGACGAAAAATACAAAGCGATTCGTAGGTGTCCTGGTAGCACCACTGCCTACCCCTTTTGCGCAAAAAATGCGTGAGTTTATGTGTGATAGAAGGCGAGCCTAATGTCATGTCGGACATAAACCTCAGCTTAGAGACATGCGAATGCAATTTAAATCCCAAAAACTAACAACAAGTGAATTGACCTGAGATTTGAGGTCGGTACCTCGCTGGCTTACACCTCGTAACACGCTGCTAGTGGAGTGATAAGGCCATTGAAATTTATTTTTTTAGTGTACTATATCATGTATGCTTGCCTATATTCATAATATCTTATGATATCGAGGTCTATGAAAATTTCAGTGTTATTTAAGTCAGGGACCGAAACCGGTAACGAAAATATCGGTATTTTTTAGTATCAACCGAAAAAAAACTACCGATATTTTTAAAGGTAACCCCTATACGCCTATTTTATTAGATTCCTAGAATTTAACCGGTATCATACCGGTAACCGAAATAAGGGTTACTTCTATGTTTCATGCGCCGTTCCTCATAAGTCAAAGCGCGGGCAGTGCCTGCGTGTGGTTATACCGCCGTGTGTCTTCATTAAATATTATGGCACTATACCACACATTTATCTTTACTCATTTCATTGTTTTTTCAACAGAATTACAACCCAAAAAAAAATGAACCGAATCCAGCGATATTGTGTAAACAACACGACAAGTATGATATTTATTTGTTATGCAACAACAACGCGTTTTCTTTTGCATTCAAGGTCTTTTTAGGTACCGGTATTAAAACGGTTACCGTATATAAGGGTAACCTTTATAATGCGTCATAGCGGTTACCGAAATCTTAAAGGTAACCGAAATTCGTCGATACCGGTACCGTAATGTGGAATGGGTTTCGGTCCGTGATTTAAGTAAACTTATAAATCAAAAGCCGCAGTGTAATCACATCTTTGATATGTTTGAGCAGCACACAACATGAACAAGTAACGCGACTCAACAGAACTGCTCGCGCTGAGGTTAATGTTATCTACGTCTTTGAATTGAATAATTGTGACGTACATGCGAGTATTTACATCGCGTCCCAGGTATTTTTAGACGAGATGCTGCATCTCAGGTGTACGCAGTACATAAATCGTCATTATTTATTTAAATTAAAAACATTGTGTGATTAAATTAATTTTGTAACGTTACGCGGTATATGACGGAGATGTTGTGTACACGGGGATTACTTATATCCTACGTTGTTATCATTGTTTTGTTTTATTGCTTAGTTATTCATTCATTTTGCAGATATTTTTCGTGTTCATATTTGCTGCTTTTTATTATTGTAATGCAAGTCGAGATGATCATGCCATTCGCCTGATGGTAAGCGATACGACCGCCAATGGACAGTAGCAAAACAAACAACACCATGAATCATCATCATCATCACAATCATCCTGAGACATAAGATGTTAGGTCTCAATATGTCCAGTAGTTGCTATGGCTATAATGTTTTCGAACTGGAAGTCGGAACACATCAGTGCATTTACACAGTTGTTTGGCGGGAGAAGAAGTAACAAGGGGAGTAATATACTATAAAGTACTTTTAAGAAAGACAGTAGTTACTGTGAGACGGTAAAAGTTGAAAATTGTAACGATTAACGATTTCCTAACAATAGATGTGCAATGAAGGCCTAAAATAAATAAATAACACATACATACATAGTCCAATACATAGTCCTGACCCCACACTAAGATCGAGTCTTGTGTCGTGGGTATCAGGAACTACGAGAGCCTTTTCGGTCTCACAAACACCCAGACCCGAAAGAAATATTTGTGGGCGGCACAAACATTTCTTTCGGTGCGGGGATCGAACCCGCGGCCTCTCGTTTCACAGGCGGCGTCTAACCGTCAGCGCCACGGAGGCTGTAAAAATATGTATGTACTTCAATAAGAGTCTCTATTCTCCACTATATTTTATTATACGTATGACATCATGTTGTATAGTTAGCAGGGCTAAAATAATCCATCGTCTACGAGATGTCTCGATTTGTGTAGTGTTCACAACTGAATACTGTCTGCTTTGCTATAAATATCTTGCTTATTTTCATACATTTCCGAGACAATCTTAAGACCTCTAGTCGGCAGTAATAGACATGAAGTCCAGGCTTATGTTCACATTTTGGTACGTACGCCGTAGGAAATGTTCTTTTTGGGCAAAATATGTATGACGTACTTACCATTATCTGGATCTGGATCAGCCCATATACGTCCCACTGCAGGGCACGGGTCTACTCTACAATCGAGAGTACGATTGAGAATGGTTAGGCCATATAGTCCACCACGCACCACTTACCATTATGCCAAAAGAAAATAAATAAGTATTGGAACTCGTATTTTTTCTCAAAGTACCCAAATTTAGTCAGAATGCTGCCGAAGCTATTTACTTCCTTATTATGCGTAATTAATTACCTATTCCTAGTTCCTACTAAACCCACTATGGGACAAAGGCTGAACAATTCAGCAAGGAGTTAACCAAATTATTCGGGTTAATTTCTTAGTGTAATTCTTAACTGCGACAATGGGAAAAGGACAGTAATTTTACCGGTCTGTGTGAATAAAACACGGGGAAGTACTTTACAGAGAATGCAAATAAAGCACAAGTTCTAATTTACCATGTCAATAACATGTGGGTTCCTTGCGGTCCTTGCTCTACCGCAAAATTTATACCTAAATGTGGTTTCTCAATCCTTCTATTGAAAAAAAAAACAATCTTGTTTTTTCTAATTTACAACAAAGTTTAAATGTTTGAATACGCAATCATTTCTTGGGTGTTTTGCATTGTTATTGAATTTATCAAAATTACAAAGAATTGTGACACACTTCGTAAGCGTTTGTTTGCAAACTTGGCTCTTCGGAGTGTTGTTTGAATCGTCATACCTTTTTAGAGTCGACAATGCCGATGATTCACGAACGGACCACCCGCGCTTCGCGATGCCTCTAGTGATTCTGTATAAGGCGTGATTTATAAACTACGATAAAATAATGTTGTTGTAGGCACCTACAACATTATGAATATATATTAAGTAATTTAAATCTAAATTACAAATAAAAAGGTTTTCTGATTATACATTGGGCTAAATTTGCAATTTACTTGAAATCTGCAATTCATTTGAAGCTGTAATGTGTTTAATGGACGAAAGCGTGTGGCCGCCCTAATATTGAGGGTGAATGACTGAGTATATGTATTATAAAGTTAGGGTTTGCTGCCCTTACCATGAGTCATCGAATCCACTAAGTTTCTTGCCTCATTTCTATATACAACTATATTTAGAACAAAGGCGGGATTAAAAATATCTCATACGGAAGTACTTCACTCTTCAAACACGAGTTTATGGGTTACAAATTACAATTTAAAATAAAAACACTTAAAGTTTCTGTTTTAAATTGGGTTGCTTCTATAATATTATAACCGAATTGTTTGAAATGCAAACACGCACTTCAGTTTAATTACTCGAAGCACTTAAGACAAGAGGCACAATGGTATGAAATATAAATTTCCTTAGAGCGAAGTAAAGTCGGTGCGCGAGACGTAAAATGCTTGGAATGCAGTCTGCTCTCACAAACGATGCGGCGGCATGCGACTACGGCGAACGACCGCCACGCGCTTTTGCGTCCGAAGTCCGCTCTTATTATCGCCGCAGCCCGCAGGGCTGTCTCTTCTTTACTTCCATACATGCCTCAAGAGTTAGTTTATACTATTACTAGTACGAAACATCTCTCTATAAATATAAATAAAAATGCATTCGTTCATGGTAAAGTGTTTTGTGCACGTAAGTTACCCTAAGCTTAAAATATCCTGAAGGCGCATTTTATCATAACAAACGCTATCAACTATTTACGCTTTACGAGCATTTCGAATCACAATGAATCAGTGACTCATGTACTCATACATATCACATTGACGTATCTGCGTCATAATATTGAAAATAGTGTTATATTAGTGTATTCCATTTGTAGTAGATTCGATATAGCTGTTATTAAGATTGGAAATAGGCTTTATATAGCAAAATTAATAATGGATATCATGTTATGCCAAATGGCAGCCGCGGGCATTGCGAACCAACTGGGTCATGGACCTCCAAAAATGTTGCGTAGATAATTGAAGATTTCATGTTTCCAAGGTTGCTCTGCTGCGCAGTATACATTAAGTTTTTTACGTATCTGTATACGTCTGTCTCCCTTTGTGATTGAGAAATTTTCAGCTCCGTATAATATTTTTGTATTCGTTTCTTAAGGGGCGGACTGTAGTTATTTGCTGAAATGTAAAGTAGGTTTTAGTTCAAAACATAATATATTTCCAAAGATTTATTTGCAAACTGTACCGCGTACTTCTGAATATATGCGATCTATATTAGTATTATAAAGCGGAAAGATTTGATTGTTTGCATTGAATAGGCCCTGAAACTACTGGACCGATTTGAAACATTCTTTCACCATTAGAACTTCTAATTCTACTTCTTCTATTCTTTTCGAACTTCTATTCTTTCTACATTATACCTAATATCTATATAATATCTGGCTATGAAATGGATAAATGGCTATGAAATATTTTCAATAAAGCGTATCTGCCCCGGGCAGAGCCGGGCCGGGCAGTAGTTAATAATAAATTTTATAAATTCTTGCAAAATAGCATGGACATTCATTTGACATCACTTTTATCAATACGTCATAGTTGATAGTATGCAATTCTGTGTACAACAAGCCAAAGTTTATAACATTTATTTGATAAATCTAATTGTAACTAAAATATTTTTAAAGTATATGCGACATGTAGTACACATTAAGTAAGTATTTGTAAAAATGTATTTAACGTGCAGATTAATGTACCACAGACAAATTAATAATACATATATGTAAGTAGTAGAATGAACGTGTCCTCAAAAGTGTTTTATAATGCTAAGTATTAAAATAAACATGAACTATTATTCTAATACTCAAACACAATGAAAATGCACTCCATGTGAAAATGCAATTACAGGTGTTTGAAAATTTCTGGTGTAGAGTTCAACGTCCAGACAGAAACCGTTTGAGTGACTGATATTAATCTCCATGAACCATTTGAAACAATTTATCGTGTTTTGGCATTTGAATTACTGATTGCTTTTATGTTCCTTATATCTTTATTATTGTTCGCCGACTACGAAAATGAGGTTATAACGCTTTTACTACGTCCGTGTGTGTTCAGTGATGTTACCATTTGCGATCGGAATAGCTTAACACATTTGAGCAAATAATAATCAAAATGTGTTGTTTACTTTTAATAAACCATCAATTGATATTTTTGTAAAGTCGTGTTGACCAGCTGAGCAGTAATCTGTAGATGTATCGAAAAATTAAATATTTTTGAAATTTCCGTTGTCAAAGCAGCTGCGTTTATAAAATTGAGCCGACAAATCGTCATGGGAAAAATAATTTAATTAACTTATCACCATTTAAATATGTAAAATAATTGCTGAGAATAAATTACGCCACAATCCTACATGCAATTTTTATTATAAACATAATAATTTTATGATTTTTACATAGAAATAAATCGATATTTAAATGGACTTTTAATTTGTTCCACTTCTAATTAGCTAATCAAAAATTCGGAGTACTTATTATTTATTTCAACAAGCATAATATATTTCATTGAGAACTTTAAACAAATCCAGTATACTTCCATTAGATTTCGTAAATGAAACGTATATTTAATTTTAAACGAGGCTAGTCCTAGTCATTTTTCATCTTGATACAATTTTATTCATTCCTTGTGTTTGTCCATAAGGCGTTTTTTATATCTTAAATCAACAACGTGTTGTTAATATTTCATATTGGAGAATAATAAACTCTGGATGAAATATTGTGCGTGCTATTTAAAATGGAATGGTCGGCGGCGGTGGCGGCGCGGTCACAATCGCAGGCTGCAGTCGGCACTCGGCGAGCCGGTTAAGCAAAGTTGAATGTATCTGCAGGCATCCCATCCTTCTTGGAATTTGCACCCACACACTCTAAGCCAACAACCGACTGCACATGCCCTCGATACCTTGCACTTTTGGATTTGTACCTGCCTTTCGCTTTGTTATTCCCGATGAATAGACATTCCAACTCTGGGAATGTGTTTTTGTTAACATAGGCTTTTTGTTTATGATAATCAGGTTATGTTTTTATTTTAATTTATTATTTTTAGATATATGTATTATCTAGTAAAATGTAAGTGTCGCAAAGAATCTGAAAATGTATGAGTTATCGCCTCACAAGGTGTTCTATTGTATAAATTAAAAACAGTCGCCACGTGGTTGATACCATGTTGGAATCTCGTTTGATTTTCGCGCGAAATTCCATACGTAGTATTACAATGAAGGAAGCCATTTGAATGTTTCCCACGATACTTTTGATCAGCAAATGAGGTTTGGCTATTATTCACTTTCTATTTTATAGCAATAAAAATTTAAATACCACTTTTAGCTTTTAATTTGTTTTAAATAGTTAGCTAGTTATTAAAGTAAGGCTCAGCTGCACCAAGTAACTTTGCCAATACCTTTGCCTATGAAAATGTCATCGCCATACATTTGAGATATATTTGACCTTACGAATGTATGGAATTGACAGTTTCAAGGGCAAAGGTATTGGCAAAGTTAGTTTGTGCAATTGAGCCTAAGTGTTCTTTAAGTTGAATCAAGCACTTGTTATTTTTTTAGTAAGTGTGTACATTATGATTAATTGTGAGTTACACACGATAGCGTATCGAATAGTACCCCAAGCGTCGGCGTATTCCATCAACGGATATATTATTGGCGCCAAAACGTAGCGTGGTACTTCCACATTTAATGGCCGCCGTTCATTGCGCTTGGGTGTATTGGCCGAGGCGCACCACGCGCATCCTGTCTACTACGTTTCTTGCCTCCTGCTCGCACCCGGTTCCCGTATTGGTAAGCAAAAGAGACGTCACTTCACGTGCAGCGATTTTTGTGCCACAGAAGGACGCGCCCGAGATCAATGCACTTTCCGAGGACAGCGAGCCCGTTTTTATTAATCTTTACTGTTGGCCCGCTTTCAACATGTAAAGGACCTTAAGGAACGGCCCTAAGATTTAGTTTTGCACAATTGGGTGAGTTATAGTAGAGGTCGATGTCTAGACGCGCGGGAAGTGATTAAAGTATGTGGAATTGTGAGTGGAAGGCATTCCGCTCGCGTAGGGCTGATATTTTGTCTGTCAATGCTAAACTGAGCACACTTTGCAAATTATGAAATAAACTAATTTATACGACACAACAAATATAATTATATCTCCTATTTGTGCGCTAAGTGACACGTTGAAAGAAATGATATTTTGTGTATATATTTTGGCAGGTTATTTTTCAAATCGGGTCAATGGCTATTTTGGATTGCAAGTGGCGACGCGTGGTAGCCCTGCGTCCACTAGAATACCATGTGCGTGTGCTGCCGACTCGCGGCCGCCAGCACTCCATGCCCCGCTTCCTCCACCTTTCCAGTTTCCTTTGTAATTCCAAGTTTATTTTTATTCCAAGATAAAATAGAACCACCCTTATTATTTGTATTTATATCGTACACATAATTTAAATGTTGACCGTTATAGAATATAATTTATTACATTTAAAAATAAGTCGACTCTATATTATTTCTATTAACATGCTAAGTGGGTTAATACTTATTAAACAAAATTACTTTTGTAAGATAGTATTCGCGCCATTTAACTTTTAAAAATATTTGCTTATCATACACATTAATTGATAACCCCCTTTCTTGGAAATAAGTAGTAAATTTGACGCTTGTGATAATGGGTCTTGGTATTTCCCTTGTTCCGTTCAATAAAATGTACAATATTTGTTTGTAAAATAAATACCCAAGGGCCAAATGGGAAAAGGTATTAAGGAAAAAGCTAAAAGATTTAAGTAGAGTCCACAGACAATGCAGCGAGATAATTCAGTAAGAACTGCATGACTCATACACCTAATCATACTTTTTAACTAACCCTATCTTTTTTATAAAAATTATATATAATTGTTTCTGGTATATCCTACAGATTTATGCAGTTCCATAACATTTAACAATAGGATATTGATTGGTTTTTCTTCATATATTTGTGAAATCCTATCTTATAATTTTCCGTATTCAGTATACTGTATATTACATATTTAGTAAATGTCAAAAATATTTGACTCAACTCTCAAATCCGTAAATATTAACTTTTGTATTTCACTACATAGTATAAAACAAAGTCGCTTTCTCTGTCCCTATGTCCCTATGTCCCTTTGTATGCTTAAATCTTTAAAACTACGCAACGGATTTAGATACGGGTTTTTTTAATAGATAGAGTGATTCAAGAGGAAGGTTTATATGTATAATACGTACATTGTACAGAAATCTATTTGCACCCGGGCGAAGCTGGGCCGGGCCGCTAGTTATCTAATATTTTGCCTTCTTCGCTGGAACTGAATTCAATAGTCGTTCGAAAGGGACAAAACATTTCATAACTAAAGTATATTTTAAAACTGTCTATAAATAAGCCCGTAAGTATACAGCTCTTTATGGAGTTCAGAACATTAATTTTATATTGTTTATATTAAGATTTTATCGAAGATTTGGTTAATTATTTCAATTTTTGCCTTCCTTACGGGAACGTGACGAACTACGAAATTGGCGATAAAATCCGTAAATAATAGTTTTATTTCAATTGTAACATACGCGTAAATCTAAGAAATCATTATTGCTAGATATTTTAAATTTTGTATTTCTTGTAGTGGTACTATTTTGGCGAAATAATTTTAAGCGATAATACGACCGGTATTCATAGACTGTTTATAAACCTATTTTAGTTTTGTCTTCTTTGCTAAATCTGAATTCAAAAGTCGTCCGAAAGATCATTGTCCGAAAGGGACAAGTGATTCGATAAGTAAAATAGTTTTAATAACTTTTTTATTATGAATAGGGCCGTAGGGGATTTGCATGATGGTAAATTGGGGATTTGCATGGCAGTTTATGCCACCATACTGCTAACTTTTAAGATATTTATTAATACTAAATCTGAAGTCTTTTTTACTCCTCTTTACTGTCATTGGCGTAATTTTTTACTGTCGAAATATTTCCCTACACCATAAAACACCTAAAAGCATTATGTTTGGTATACAAAGATTGCATTATTTGCTACGAAGTTAAAAAATATATCTTAAAGTAAACAGTTAATTAATTCACATACCTACTGGGATATCAAGGTTACTTTGTCATTGTTTTGTACATGTAGAACAAATATTTGCCAGATTTTAATAATTTCACAATTTCGTATTCGTATGCATATACAGTCGACTCTCGTTAATTCGAAACTCGAGGGACTCTTAAAATATTACGAGTTATCGAGTGTTTGAAATATCAAATGGTTCGAAATTTACGAGAGACACTACAAAACTTCGAATTATTAAGTGTTGATCAACTATTATTCAATAAATCTGTATCCGCCCATATACGTCCCACTGCAGGGCACGGGCCTACTCTACAATCGAGAGTATGATTGAGAGTGGTTAGGCCATATAGTCCACCACGCTGGCCTAGTGCGGGTTGACGGACTTACATACCATATAAATCTATATATTAATACGTGATGCAAAAACTTTGGATCCCTTTTTACGAAAATTGCGCGGACGCAGGAGCATAAAATTTGGCACACTTATAGTTTATGTGTAGGAGAAGTGGAGAATGCTAATATTTTTCAATAATAATGCTTATAAAGTACATTAAATCAAAAAATAAAACATTACACACACTGCCATGCATTTCACACACACATCCATACATATTCTGGTGTCAAATTGTTTCTTTTCTTTTTCATTTTGTTCTTCTGACATAGACATATCAAAAAAAAAAGGTTTTATTTGCCTAATGAGGTAATAATATTAATATTAAAAGAGAATATTAATTTTAAATGAGGCAATAATATTAATATTAAGCCTAATATTAAATGTAATATAAAACAAGATTTTAATAATAATGCATAAAAAGTACATTAAATCAATAAATAAACCAGCATGCATTTGACACACGCATACACAAGTATTTGTACACGTATAGATACTCTTTGGTCAAATTGTTTCTTTGCTTTATTATAGACATATGTAGTTGAATGTCAATCAGAAAAAAATGTTTACTGTGGTTTTGTTGAATATCAAACAGAAAAGATTTATTTGACGAATACTACGTGAAATACTGAGCGCTATCATTCATTATATGCATAAAGAAAGTTCTGTAGCAGCAATCTGCAATAACAACATTCAGGTACAAAAAAAAATATATAATTTACTATTGCTGGTTCAAAGCAATTATTGTAGTTTACGATTTTAGTAATTGCATATACTTCAGGGGAAATAAGCGATTTTGAGAGATACGGACATTTAAATGTGCACGAATTATCAGAATAACAACATCATCATACAGGTAAAAACTTTTTCTCTTCTTGATTTGGTCGAATTTCGACCACTAGGCGACCACTAGTTCTTATAAATCGCTATGGTATGCAGGTTTCCTCACGATTTTTTCCTTCACCGTTTTTAGTGCGTGGTGATTGACTATCAATACACACATGATTCCGAAAAGACAGAGGTGTGCCCTGGGATTTGAACCCGCGACCACCGTGAACATGTTGGCAGCCGCATCTGGTCCGTTTACCAACAGGCCACCACGCACTATATTCAATTATTCAATAAATAGCAATCGTCAAACATTTATAGTTTCTCTTTCTCTCTCTGCAACTTTGAATTGTCGAGTGTTGGAAGTCGTTGAGTTCGAATTAACGCGTCGTTTTGTTATATAGCGCTGATTTTTTTGTTCGAATTACCAAGTGTATAAAAATTTACTGATTTAGTTCGAAATATAAAGAGATTTTGTAGGGAACTCGTGATAACTTTGAATTATAGAGAGGTTCGAATTATCGCAGGTTTGTATTAATGAGAGTCGACTGTAACTGCTATGTCCTGGGTAGGGAGAGTGATTTCCTCTGTAAATTTGAATTATCTATTCACTGTTCAATGTACAGTCAGCAACATAAGTCGCTGAACACTTCACATTTTTTGATCACCTTTTTATGAATTAAAATTTGTACATACTACTCTGTAGTTGTAAATTATAACCAAGTAAAGTCATCTATGCCGAGAAGTGCCATACGATATTGAAAATAATTATTATTTTTGATAATAGGACAATTCGAAATCTAGTGACTGTGTAGCGACTTATGTTGCTGACTGTACATAATATTAATATACAAGATATGAACCATAATATGTCCATGCGTTTTGGAAGTGATAACCAGTCATTATCTCGGTACAAATACTTGTTCTGTGACCCGCTCTGGTATTTATTACAACAACAATTATGTATATTATACATTAATTGTTTTCAAACGACTTATAATGTAAGCTTAATAATTTGTTACGTAATGTTTGTAAACTGTAATTACGACACTGATTTGGTTTTAGTAATGAAAAACAATGCAATACGGATTACAATGGCTAGAGACTCGCGAATCAAATATGCAAAAAAAAATATTTTTAGACACGAGGACATAGAGTCTTCTTTGCTCTATTATAAAGAAATATTATTGATATTAAATCTTTCTACAATGTGAAAATATGTAAAGTTTGCTTTTCTCAAACTTAACTGCATTCTTCACTTGTGCGGTATAGGTAACATACTGCAGATAAGTTCAATCATTCGTGGCATCCTTTATCGTCTAAATTCATAAAACGCTAGCACATCAAATCCGTAAAAAGATTTTTACACTGGTATATTTCAACAGAATCTATTCAGTAGTTTAGTCGGGAAACGTAACAGAAATGTAGACTTATCCTCTATAGTCTATACACTATAGTATAGCAAGGATATATGCCGTCTTATTAGGTCGTTGGAAGCCCTTTAAGTGCACAAGTTCGCTTCAACTGTCACAAATACGGTATAAATAGATCAGATTACTTTGTATTGAAAATGCTACTTACTGTAATTAATTCGTGTGAAAAATACTTTCGACATTTCTATTAACATCAGGTCAGGCGTCAGGTAGTAGTCTAAACATAACACTATTCCTAGAAGGTTCAATTAAAATCAGGTATGCGCTCAGTTGAAATCATCAAATCTCGGCTGAGTTGAATTCTGTCAACAAAGAAGGCAGAAAAATAAATAAATTTCTTCGAATCCAATGTTTTTGTCACAGCTTCCCTTCTATTTAGGTGTTAAAAACGGCAGGTGATATAAACAAAGACAGGTGTAGCATTCGAGATGTTTAAAATACTCCGTGCTTGTTTACATTATCGACAATTGTACATTTAGGAAGTGGATTTGTTTACCGTGACTTAAAAAGTGTCGCAACACCTGAAAACTTTGGCTACAAGTTGAAGGTTATCAGGAAAACAAGCCAAAGGCCCTTGAATTGAATTGGTCGGTCATCGCACTTGTCGAGACGTGACGTGGTTCGCGAAATAATTAACTAAGTGTCTGCTGAATAAATATATGTGTATAGTAGGTAAGTTTTATACACGTACATTTCAACTGGCTCAGGTTATGTAAAACTAGTTTCATTACTAACATATTGTATATTATATTATTTGTCAGAGAATATAAATTCACTATGAAAAGCGAATTCATAATTTATACCGGGTATATCAAGAAAACGGCAATACGAAGTGATCAGTATTGAAAACAATTAATATGAATTTTTATGTTTCATTTGTGGGCCTCTTAAGGTTGCTTGTTTTAAGTACAACGACCGCTTTGCTCTGATGGTTCTCGTAAGGTAAAGTAAAGAAAAAAATAAGTCCAACACACATAAAAGTTAAGATAAATCTTATTGAATGTTCTATTTTTATAATTTATGTTGTTTGGAATATAAAAATTTATAACCTGATGTATGCGTTTTAAAATTATCAAAAGTAAGTATGTATATGTTATGGGCCAAGTGATTAATCGGGCATTATTCATCATGCCCGGGCAATATGAATAATGCCCAATAAGAGCGAGCAATGTGATTATAACCAATCAATTTATCACATTGCCCGGGCATTATGAATAACGCCAAGTGCCTATTGGGCAGAGTGATGTAAAGCGAATCAAAATCAAAACAATGAGCCGAAGTAGTGGAATTTAGAATAGGGCAGTACGAGGGGGTGGGTTGGGAGGAGTGGAGGGAGTGTCGCACCTCCCCTGGTACCACTCCCATGAAAAGGTAACGCACCATTCCTGAGAAATATCTATTATAGCAACCTAACCCTTAAAACACTTGTTGTCAATACAAATTAGCTTCTGCATCGTCTCCGGCGCTACGGGAAGTTCAGCCCCTTCGCCCTTGCGTAACAAAAGATAGGCAACCATGCTCACCTCCGCAGCCTCGGCTTGCTGGTCGCCTTCGGCGACCAGCCTCAGCCGCTTCGGCTCGCACGGTTGCCTATCCTTCGTTACAGCGGGCGGGGGCTGCTCTCCCTCCGCGCCTCCGGCTTTCTATATACACTCTAGGGTCGGTAGCCAAAAGACTACGTGAAGTCGGGATGTTCCGAGTCGGTTTTGGGGCACAGTCGACCTAACTGATCCATAAAGTGGGTACACTAATTTTCTTCTGAAGATAATGTTTCGGACGTTAAAAAGCAACTAAACATAAGCAGATCAATTCAATCTTTTTAATTCATGGGTCCATCGCAGATGCGACAATGCGGCAACGCACCACGTAAAAAATCACCTATTAATCACACTGCCCGATCATCATGTAGCCATATTCATAATGCCCTGGCAATGTGATAAATAGGTGAGTTTAGATTGTAATTAATCACTTGGCCCAATATGGCTCGGCCATATTCATACTGCCCGGGCATTGTGAATACTGCCTGCATTAATCACTTGGCCCATAACATATACATAATTGCGGCAACAAACTATTTAGTATCTAATTAAGTAAAGCGTGTTTTGATAATTCATTAATTATATAAGATACTTCTCTAATTACCCATTAATTATTTAAATTTAAATGATGTTTTTGAGGTAAGCAGCCATGTTAGTTTCAATTATTTCGTGGAAAATATATTGAACTTGATTATACTTGCCAATTTACCGCATTTGAATATGTTTTCGTTCGTACACCTCGAATAAATACGTATGTTATCTATTGAAATTGTAAATCAGGAAGTTTATTGGTCGTTGAACTTTCTTAACACTATCGACAATACTTCTTTATGTATTAATATTAGAGATCTGGTAAGTTCCGAAAACGACGAACAAACCCGACTGTTCTGTCTTATCACCCACAGATTTGTGGTAGCTTTGCGATCTAAACCAGTTTATTTCAAAATATATATGAAAACAAAATCGTGGTACATTTGCAATAGGGCCCCTGAGTCTGGGCTATACGTATTAGGTTGCCCCATTCATCATGTACACAAAACCGTAGATACATTAATTATCATAATATCACACGACCGTCAAGATTTAAACATTCATCGTGTGAGGGGCACTTAAGCAGGTGACTTAGAGCGAATATAACTCCGACGTAGGGTCAAAGGACCTCCCAAGGTCGCGGTCGCGACATTTTGCAGCGTCGATAACCTCCAGTAGGCGCCTCAAGCCCGCCAATAACACAAGACGGATTGTGAATACCTTAGTTGGCCTACTCGTATCTGATTATATCTAAGAAACACATGCTTTGTTAAAAAAAAACTAAACATTTGAATTTAAAGCACAGGATGGCGTTGTGACCATTAATCACTTTAAATTCGGCACGTATCAACTCACAAAGGATAATGTGCCCGTCATATAATTTCTGATTTTATTTTATGTCTATAGAATTAGTTTTGTTCAAACCTTTATGTTTTTGCAGTAGTAAGTTTTCGTTCTATAATAATCTTTATATTTTATGCAGCAGCACTAGTACCTTTGTAAAAAGTAATATTCATGATTTTGTAATAATAATACATTTTGACGTCTTTAAAGTCGGTCGATTTGATATAGAGTTCATTAATATTTTAATAAAAAATGTCAATTCCTAAGCAATACTATACAGAATACATGCAGTATACTTGTTATTTTTTGTGCAAGGGACAAACATCTGGCGGGCTGTTTCGAAAACATAAAACGGCAGGTGATGAAGCACACCTGAAACAAAAAGATGACTGCCAGTTTAGCGATGTAGTTAGTAGTCAAGTTTTGTTGTGAAGTTATTGTGTTGCTTTAATTAACCATTTAAAAATGACATGTGCATTTAAATAATTGACCATAGTTGAACACTTCACCATAATTTAAATCCGTCATGTGACTGTAAAGCCCTACAAATCAGGGACCGAAACCCATTCGACATTACGGTACCGCTATCGACGAATTTCGGTTACCTTTAAGATTTCGGTAACCGCTATGACGCAATATAAAGGTTACCCTTATAAACGGGAACCGTTTTAATACCGGTAACCTAAAAAGACCTTGTATGCAAAAGAAAATGCGTTGTTGTTACATAACAAATAAAAATCATACTCGTCGTGTTGTTTACACAATATCGCTGGATACGGTTCATTTCATTTTTTGTGGGTAATTCTGTTGAAAAAATCATGAAATAAGTAAAGATAATTGTGTGGTATAGTGCCATAATGTTTAGTAAAGACAAATGGCGGTATAACCACACACAGGCACTGCCCCCGCTTTGACTTATTAGGAACTTCGCATGAAACATAAAGGTAACCGTTATTTCGGTTACCGGTATGATACCGGTTAAATTCTAGGAATCCAATAAAATTGGCGGATACCGGTTACCATTAAAAATACCGGTATTATTTTTTTCGGTTGATACCAAAAAATACCGGTATTTTCGATACCGGTTTCGGTCCCTGCTACAAATAAATCGAATTTGATGTATAAATCCGATATATTTGTAAATCCTGCTAAAATCCAAGCACACTTTAAGAGTTATTTTCCGTAGATTATTCAAAAAGTCATGGGTATGGTCTATTAAAAAAAGTTATTATAGAAAACTAACAGTGTCATGATTGCGAGGCTCATTTATATCAAAATCACTAGACTTACCAAGAGTCGAAACTCGTATTTTCCTGTTTCTCTTATTCTATCTCGTGCATCAAATATTACTTTTTAATTGGTTTATGTATAGTTTATATATCTAAAGTTTATATATTTTTATTACCAGATTGTTCATAAATATTGTTTATATTTTGTTGATTTGTCTAGATTTAATATATTAGATTTACTTAGGTTTAAGAATTTAATTAATGTAATTGGTGTATGCCGTTTTGATTAAATTAAAAAATAAATATATAAATAAATTGGAAGTACAGTGTTTATTCATAGTTTAAAATGTAGTTGAAAAACAAGTGTATAGGTTACCGTGGCATGCATTATTTACATCTTCCTATGGATGTTGGATACCATACAAAATGAACATAATGCCAGGTGTTGAGTTCAATGTTTCGACGGCTTTTATTTTATATTGACGCGAAGCCTCAGGATTCAGGGGTGACGGCGCGTGCATTGCCCTCGCCTTTTATAAGCAGCACCTGGCTGCACTTTCATACACGATCCAAATTAAAACCACATGTTGTATGATCCTACGCACGAGCCAGCTATTTGTGAAGGCATTCAAAATAATTAGGGAGCTTCATTTACGAGTTCTTTGAAATATTCTCAATAGTAATTAAGTAATGACGCTACACTGATTAGGTATTAATTACAACGTAGGTTAGTATAATGGAAATGGTTTGTATCTATTTCCCTTAATATCATTACGCATTCAAGAGACCATTATTAATAAAAAATGCTTATATGTAGTAGAAAATATTTACGTCTGTTTTATGTCTAGCCAATTAGGTAAAAAAGCCATTGATATATTAGTCTATTATTTTTATGTATACCTACTAAAATATGGCATGGAGCTTTGCAAGGGCCCGAGTGTCTGTGGACGCAATATAAAATGCACACATGTGAATAACGCCATGAGCACGAGACATCTCACACGTGCCGCGACAGCTGCAACATCAGTTAACACACACACAAACATACATACAAGTATGTTATAGGTAGGTAAAGTAATAGAAAACTTATTGAACGTTCGGAATTTTTAATATGAACCTGTAAGTCTATATTATGCATTGGTAGCAGGTAATTTACATGTATATCGCCATTTTATACATAACAACGTGGTCGTTAGCCCCAACAACGGCTGCATGCGCCGGCGCGGCGCATCCCGACAAATCGCTGCGTAACGGCTGCCCATTGAAGCGACTTCGCAGGCGACACCCTCCGCTCGTAAACAATTTAAAACAACTCCGCTTTCTTAAAGAACTTATAATGTTAAACTATGACTATTTTTCGGTGTTAAAGGCAAAAAAAAAAGACACTGGATTACTATGTAAACTATAAATTATATTCCTGTTGAGGTGGCGTTTATGTCATTTTTCAATAAGTTTAAATGTTGCAATTACAACACAATTAAAAACGTTTGAGAATGTACCGTTAGAACAAAATATTTCTATGCTCAAAACAAAATAATAAAGGAACGTTATAATGATTTAGAGATATTTTAGCATTGTGTCATTATCCATTCGGTCATTATATTTGTGCGTGAAATGCGTACCACGTCCCGTTGTATCGCAGTTGTATCGGTCGTATGTCCCATACCCATCTAGTACGGTCGATATTTGGATTGTGCGTCATACTATCATACTGGCGCGAACGGCCCACAACGGGAAGCGCATATCCGTAAGGACATGAATGTATGAATGTGGCCATCAATATGTTTAGCGCCATGATAGTTCCACGAACTCGTAACGTTTTCCTTGTTTACTGTTAAGTATAACTTTGTCGAGGTTAAAAAACTTTTCTGTGATTTGAATTTCTGCATTATACATGCGTACTTATTTATCCGATGGTACCTAACATGACTTCCATCACTCAACCTACCAAAGTTAAACCTGATAATTTGGTAAATAAATTTAAAATAAATAATGATAATCCTGATAATAAATTTAAAAATGTTATAGCAATGTGTTTTTTAATACACAACGTTTTGGCAGCGTGGTGACGTGAAATGCATCCCCTACGTAGGTGGAGGCTCGGAGGGGTGAGCAGGGCGGGAGCGTGGAAGGAGGAGGGCGCCAAAGGCACCGACAGCAAAACGCGCGCGCCGATCGGCTGGCGTCCCCTTAAACCCCCTTCTCACCCCGAGGCAGGGGCGCGCGCGGTGTGGTGCGGGGCGCCCCGCTCACGCGTACGTACTTACCGCCCGCCCGTGCGATTATTCTGTCTAGCGAGCGGGTCGTACGTAGTCAATGCTCTGGCCTCTGCCTGTGGTGCCTCGTTGCATTTGTTGTCAGTCCACGACGCGCCGTTTCGTTGATCGGACGTGTACTCGCGTTCTCTAGATAATTCAACCGTCACCTGTTTGTTTATTTCATTTATTGTTTTGCATTCCTTAATTTATTTTGCGTTGTTAATCATAACAACTGCTTTCGTGTAGTGTATTAGTAAATTCAAAACTATTCTAACATAATTAATGAATGAACTGTGATCGTGTTTTGAACTGTTTTTAAAAACAATAAAACGGAAAAATACCTAGTGCCAGACGGATCGAAATGAGCGGATTGAGCACCAGAGTCAAAAGAGGATCGAGGGGTAGTGCGACTCTTCTGGAAGCAGCTAACAGAATTTTGCGACTACTCGGTGTGAGCTCCACAAAACGCGGGAAACAGCCCTCGCCCAAATCTAAGGTAAGGTCAATGACTCGGGGCGTCTGCTTTTTATGTACCCACTTATTTGTCTGGCTACGCTTACGAAATTAAAATTTATGTTTTTATTAGTTTATATAACTTTGGAGCGCAGAACACAAATACCTATGTCTAAATAAATTCAGTCTTGACATTTATACCAAGGAAACAATCGATCGTATGTCGAGTTGATATTTACTTGGGAGCGTAAATTGGCTTTAATAATGTAATTAACTAAGACTATATGGGACAGTGAAAGGGTGGGAAATAGTTTTTCCAATTATAAATCGTATGTGTAGAAATTATCGTGTTTATATATTTTTTCATGAAGTATTCATAGTATGGTGAGACGTACGTGTTATTGAAAACTTGACCTTTAAATGTTAATTTGGTCGAATGTGTAGAAAATGCCCATAACACTGAATTGTTTGATGCCCACTTTCGCCGCTGCAATGTTTTTCAATGGATGGGCCCGTTCACAAAAGCGAGCGTGTCGCTTGCGATGCAAACAAACGTATGGCTGGAGCGGCGCGGCGTGGCACCTCGTACCGACGCGACGCGACGCTCCGCTACTCTACGAGGCGGCGGACTCACAGCGGACTCGATTGTCGGCGCCATGCACGGAGCTCGGAGCTCCCTGTTCGCTGTTCACTGCTCGACACTTGTTTGTTCACGCGCCGGCGGCGTGACCACCTTGTTTACCACTACGAACGTTTCACGATCCGCATTCATCACTGCGTCCGTAATGACACACTATAAAAACGTTACTCCTTTCAGTTCTTTTATCTATGCGCAATAGCGGCTAGTCACTGGCATTACGTTAGGAACTTCGCCCGCACACCATCATGTAATTTTGTTAACAACATGGAAAGTTAATGTAGGATTTTGAAAATAGATTATAGTATCAGAAGGTAGTTTGTAGCTTTTGTAATTAATTCTCGAATTGTTTATTTTGGCTGATAATTTGTAATCTGTATTTTACAATGTTTAATAGAGCTCACAGTTGTATTTACAAAAATGACATTGGCAAACTTGTAACATTTCCTAGACGATTGGTTATCAAGGAGCTGTGCAAAGATAATTTTTGTAAATTAATCATCAGCGATACGGCACGATATCGTGTTAAACAACACCGTCGAAGTTTTAAACGTCCTTGCTATCACTGTTGCTGACACTGTAATCAATTATTTCTCGTGACCTTACCAAACTCTTAAATATTACAATCACACATTATTTGAGGAATTATTCAAAATAAAACAATGAATAAATGTTGTGGAGGGAGGGACATAAAGATAACGCTGCTTGTTGTTTTGAAACAAAGATTACACTATTATCATTCATTCATTCAAGCATATCGTGGACGAAACATGACCACAATAGAGGTCTTGCTCTATTGCTGCATAATATTGTCTGTGTTTTTTTTTTCGGAATGAGAAAGTTGCGCAATGCATAAAGCATTGGTAATGTACAACCAATCATATGAAATTAATATTTAACATTTAAACGTTAGGTTTATGTTTACTGTGAACAGTAATGCAGCTTGTTTATGCTGTATCTTAAGGCTATTTATAATTAGCCGGATGCATTAGCTAACACCGAGAAGTGAGGGTAAATAGAATTGCAGTAAAGCGTGCCACATCCGCTTAGGATTATTCGGTACAAGGTTTTCATGCCAAGCGAACCTCTACAATTGAATATCAATAGAAATTAAGGTTAGGTATGTTACATAGTTGTTTATGTGGGTCGTGACCTCTTTATCTTTACACTTCTATTAATAGTAACAGATAATAATTAATGTGCTGTTCAATGCAATGTTACCTTATTTTATACGCAGCTTTCACATACTCAATATTCTATTTTTATTTAATTTTATTCTTAAGTTTATAGCGTTGCTGTTGCGCAGCAGTTTCTTACATAATCTTGTTACATCTCTAGGTCACATTAGTTTGTTTTTAATCAATTCTTGTGACATCACTAGTAATACTATATGTGGTTCAAAGAGTTTAAAATTTTAATGATAGATGATGTGGTGATTCACACAGTAAGACAGTTAGTTGTAAAGCAAATTGTCTTTACAATGAGTTGCATGTGAAATGAACGTACGTCTGCCGCAACACACGGTAGAGTGAGTTTAGCGGGGTATGGTGGGGATCGAGGTCGGTGGCGGCGTGGCGCGGAATGGCGCGCCGCTCTGAGTACTGTGTACGTACTGATGACTGCGGAATGCTTTGCTGTGGGAATGCGTTGCGAGTACCGTTGCGCCGGTGTACACGCCGCCGCCGCGGAATGCGAGACCCACTTGCCTGCGCGGAACGGCAACTTCATTGTGACTCATTCGAAATTTCAATGAACCACATTGGCTGCTTAATTTAGTGGCTGCAGCGGCTGGTAAACACCAGTTTTATAAAAAAAAAAAAAAACAAACTTACTTTTAACAGTGTTCTTAATCAATTGCAAGTTGGTTCGCATAAATAAACTCGAGCAGTTTTTTCTTCATCTATGTAACGTATGTATCGGTAACCTGTTAATATTAATTATCTGTGAGACCTAAGTCCTAAACTCCTAACATCTGTAATTAGTTGTGACCTTGTCGTAATTATATTAAGTTTATCCCGTCTCCTGCGCTTTGCTTTTGTTTTTTTCCACTAGCGCCTATACACACTCTTATTTGACAGTTGATTATAAATACGAATGCTAAAATTATTCCATCAAGTTAAAAATTGTGGTCGTAACATTTTCCCCTGCCGCCTTAAAATTTTAATATCGATGGATTGTATTTTTGGACTGGTTTTTCATCAGTCAACGGTATATTTTAGTCGCACGTTTATTTGTTTGTCATTATCTCAGTATTGGTCAGATTACCGTTACTTGCAAACTGCGAGTTGTGTCTGCAATGTTGTTGGACAGAGATAGGTTTGCGAAATCGCCGCTCTCTCTCAGCCCTGACTTGCGTTATTGAATGAGAGCGTCATTTTTTGCTCGACGTCGGCTCCGTAAAAAATGATTAAAAAAATTACGCTGCGAACTTCAAAATTGGATCATCGAACTGTAGATGAGGCCAGTAAACACTACGCACGCGCCCATTTGCACTCTTTATTTCTTATATCCTGAGAGAACACGTGAGAATTATTCCATTTAATAACAGACTGGAAAAAATAACAATGGACGTGTGTTGCACACATCCGTTCCCATGCAAGATTACACAAACTTCTGTTATAAATCCGAACCAGTACATTTGGCAACAGAAAGTCGATCAAAACATATATATTTTGAGATTCACAATCAAACCTCAAAATGTGAATTATTGTAAATATTAAAAAAATAAAAACAGTACAAAAACATTTAAAAATGACATTCCAATGACAATCAACAATAATATTTTTGTTTATTGAAACGCGAATGTAGGTGAATCTTGTTTATGTTGAAAGTTCAGCCCATACATACGTTTGGTACAGAGTGCCTAGAGGAGGCGGCGTTGTTTATGTGCCAATTAAATGGTCACCTAGTTTGAAAACGTTCGGTAGTGCAGACGCCGCGTTGCCCTCGAGCCCCCGAGCCCCCACCGCGCATGACGTGTAGTCAGAGTCACCATCACTACCTGCGCGCTGCCGCCGGCCGATAAACAAGTACACGCTCTCAAAGCCCCACGACGCGTCGGACATCGCACTGCGTTCACAAAGCAGTCTGTGATAAATCATTCACTTGTAATTTCTGTCTCTGTTATCACTCATTCATTCATTTTCTTTTTGCTTCAGGTTAACGAGCGGGCGTCCAGTGAGGTGCGAGCCCCGATAGCAGTGGCCGAGTCCGTTGTCGAGACGCCAGTCAAAATGCAAGCGTCTTCGCCGACGACCACAGTTACGGCCCCCGCACCTAATCCTTCTCCTGCACCCAGCCAAAACCACAAGGCGACCAAGAGATCTGCTCAAGATTATATTTTTGGAAAATTAATTGGTGAAGGATGTTACAGTACTGTCTTTCTTGCGAAAGATATTCACACCGGCAAAGAGTATGCAAGTAAGTAAATTAAATACATATATTCTATTGCTACAGATTGTTTACTACGTAATAGTATTTCCGGTGTTGTTGTTGCCGGAAATGAGGCTATAGAATGGCATTACCTCGCTTAGCTATTTTCTTTTTCATAATTATGATTTGTGGTTAGCAGGGTCCAATCGCATAAATTGTAACATATATTCGTCAACTTGATTTTATCCGCGGAATATTGTCTGACATATTAGTATCTAATTTCATGTTTTCGTACGTTGATATTTACTTATGTTTTTGTTATTTTCAGTTAAAGTATGTGAAAAACATCATATCATCAGGAAGAAGAAACGTGAATACATAAAGCGAGAGAAGGATGCTTTGAATATGCTGTTCAATGTGGCGCATGGTTTTGTAAAACTGTATTGTACGTTCCAAGATGAAGAGAGACTGTACTTTGTTTTGTCATACGCTAAAAATGGCGAGTTGTTGTCATGCATAAATAAAGTGGGCTCTTTCGAGCTAAACGTGGCCAAACACTATGCCGCTGAGCTCTTAATGGCGCTAGAAAAGATGCACGCCAAGGGCATCATCCACCGTGATTTAAAGCCAGAGAATATTCTCTTGGATGAAAATATGCATTTACGTATCGCTGACTTTGGTACTGCTAAAATAATGAATCCTGACGAGATTCGTGGAGGCTTACCCAAAAATAATGAGAACGACACGCAGAATGAGCGGTCAAGGAAGATAAGTTTCGTCGGTACTCCGCAGTATGTCAGTCCTGAGTTGCTAAATGACTGTGTAGATACCCGAGCCTCAGACCTCTGGGCTTTAGGATGCATTATTTATCAAATGATTTCTGGTCTACCTCCCTTCAGAGCGGCTACTGAATTTCTCACTTTCCAAAAGATTCTCAAGATGGATTATGAATTCCCGGAAGGTTTTCCCGCAGATGCAAAGGATCTGGTAGAAAAATTATTGGTATTGGAACACAACAAGAGAATCGGCGCAGAAGACAAAGGAGACACATATGAGAGCATTCGCAATCATCCATTTTTCAATGGTATTGACTGGGAAAATCTATGGGAACAAACTCCACCAACTATTAGTCCATACCTGCCAGGAGGTTCCTTCGAAGAGGAGTACAATGTTCCCGACCACTTGGAACCAGGATTGGGAAACAATCAACTTGTGCGGCTGTGGGAGTTCGATTTATCAACATCTAGAGGTAATTATTTAATTTCTATATTAATTTCTGCATCGCCCAAAGGTAGACTGTTATAGAATGCTTCTGGTATGAAGTCCTCCTACATACACTGTTTTAGTATATGAAGCAATCAATAATAATACCTATATTATAGGCGCAGTGAAATAAAGAAAAATACATACAGATATTGCCAATTAAAATATATTGTTGATAATTTTCGAAGTATTGATACACATCGCGTTGTAAATTGTTCTTCCGTTTTCAAACAGAAACAGTTATGACTGATAGTCACGGAGAGTACACGATATGTACGTCACAAATGTCTGTGGCTGATGTAGACAATTACAAAGACTAAAGCGAGTGCAGTGAAGCGCCGAGTAAGAGGCAACCGTTGTGTTCATGACCTACATTCTTAGCAAATTTATACGCGTATTATTTCATAACTGAACCGAGTCCAAACGTTCTAGTTTTTACAGTTTTTTAATCGGCGATAGGATCGTTAGCCAATTGAAAATATTTTTGAACATTTGCATGTTCGCATTTCAAATACGAAAATACGAGGCATTGAATGCATCGCCGTATATATTGTACGAATCAGAATGAACGTACTCAGCTGTAGGTTTTATGAGCCTTTAGTTAACATGACGTCAACCTTCCGGCACGCCAACGCCGCCGACCCGAGTTGCTTTAACTCGGTAGTCCGAGCTGCGTCATGAATGAGTCGTTGCACCAAAATTCCTCATTACATTTCAGTTAATAAACAAGCCTCAATTACGTTCCATGGTATCTTAATGTATTTTTTTTTCTTCTAGGAATTCTTAATATCAGTATGGAAGAGAAGCGTCGTCGTCTCGAAGTTCAAGCTCGTGAGAGCAGATGGCATCAATTTGTAGATGGAGAATTAATTTTAAAACAAGGACTCGTCGACAAACGGAAGGGTCTTTTCCCTCGACGTCGTATGCTGCTGCTCACAACGGGGCCACGTCTCTTCTATGTCGATCCCACCAACATGGTTCTCAAGGGAGAGATTCCCTGGTCGCCTGAACTGCGCGTCGAAGCCAAAAACTTCAGAATATTTTTAGTGCATACGGTGAGTTATTATGATACACCTACTACTTAGACTAATGTTGTCTCAAAATAATGGACTACAATTTATTAGTGAATATTGAAAATTGATTAAGTAACTTGTTTTTGTTATTTTACAGCCAAATCGTACCTACTACTTGGAAGACCCGGAGTCGTACGCGTTGGAATGGGCGAGTGTAATCGACGAGGTCCGCATCGAGACATATGGGCGAGACACGACTTAAGCGGCGTGTGGGCGGCTGCCCCGAGTCGCGCACCCTCGGGCCCCGCGCCCCACTAGGATTATTTTAGTGTTGATTTCGAGCAAAAGCAACAACCAGGCGGTATGCTATGGGAAACTCGATGGAGCTGTTGCCCCGTGGCACGGTGGCACGGCGGCACGGCGACACGGCGGCACCACAGGCGGTGTCGGAGCCCTCGCGAGTGCGGTCTCCGAAGTGTCGCGAGTGTTGAGTGTCGCATGTGACACGCGCCCGAGCGCCGGACCGTGTTTTATGAGAAGACGACGTCTGCTATCGATCGATCACAGTGGATAAAGAATGACTGATTCCTATTAATAGTAATATGTCGACTATCTTAAATTATTATTGTAATTATTTAAGTTCCTTATTTAACATGAATATCAACGATGATGTGTAAATATTTGTCTTACTGCGATCGCTTAGTTGTAGTGTAAAGTGGCCCGGCGCACCTCGCGTCCGGGTCTCCTGTAAGAATGGACTTGTTATTCGCCACCCGCGTGTTCACGAAGCCCATTCCGGTTGGTAAATAGGCAATTTGTAGCTAAATGTTATTTATTTATTTTATTATTTTGCCAACGGAATGCGACTGCTGTACAGTTAATCTGTAGGAAATTATGATCGTTTGTTTGTATGTTGTACGTGACAACCGCCCGCGACGGCGACGGTCATCGTTGAAGTGAGAAAATATTTATTGTGGTCGATGAGTGCGCGCAGGTGGTACAGCCGATGACCGATCGTTTAGTCGCACAGTTAGTAAAGGAAGTAAATATATAGTTAGTTCACAATACAGCCACGCGAAGGCAAGCCAGTGAACGGCACTACTCCGTGTTTGCTGTGCTCTCAGTCAATTGTTCTCTCCCATCACATAAATGATAAAATTGAGGGAACCTTGACGCTTTCGATGTGCATTTTACTCGTGCACTATAATCCTAACTAGTAAATGTATACGGATAGCGCCACCAAAGGTGACAATTATTGAAATTGCTTAATTTAAATAACCATATTGTGCAACAGATATTTTTGTTAATTTGAAACAAATTTAGCCAACGTATTAGTATAAACATTGAGCAAAGAGAAAATTAAATGTACTTGTAACTTATGTTAGTTTTTTGTGTTGTAAAAAATGTTTCCATAGCGAAAATCAATGTCATGGCACATGGTAGGTTGAAAAACATTGTTATTTATAACTTTATTAGCGATGACTACCTGTTAATTTAATGAACTCGTAATAGTCTAAATGCCTAAAACTTGCCTGTAATGTTAATTAGGGCGTAGGTATTATTAATTGGGATTAAATCCGTAGTTTAATATTATAAACCCTCATTTCATTTAGTAAATTTTAGATGATAGGAGTTGTGCTAAGTAGCAGGTATGGCGAAGTCAGTCATTTCGATAGTGCATTATCGGCGGTGACCACATTAAATTGTCAAAGTAAATTGGATATTTCCATGACATTGTTAAGAATAAAATCTGCATTTAAAATTTAATACCTGTTAACTATTGTAATTATATTTTACAACATTTGTATTGCATAAATTCCATAAAGTAACAAAATATGAAATTGAAAATAAACTAAAGGTTGGTTTTACATTTGTTTCTTTTATTATTCCTTTCTTAATAAATATTCCATAAAATTAGTAATACATTATCCTTGTAGTCTTAAATTACAATGCTGGTAATACTAAAGGTATCCTAGACAAGGTTTCCAGAGCGGCCAGCCACGGAGGGCCATTGCTATGGCGTTGCTTGATCGCATCCACCAATGGAAAAGAGCTTATATGAAAACGAGGCCTAAAGTGAGTATTAGTTAAAACGACGTCGATTTTCAAATTGACGATTTTGTTTAAATTTGACCTAATTATCCACTTTATTTTCGAAGTTTTACTAAAAAAATAATGTTAATTTGAAATAAAAATAAATTACAATTATTGAAAGTATCAAATTATGTTCATCCATCGATATCAATGTTACACTAGATAAGACGTTCGATCTCTATAATATTTGTCCAGAATTATTGGAATGGATATAAGTGGCTACTATGAGAACATACCTATAATTGTTCAATTCATTTTCGACACGAAGATTTCAGATATTCCAAATGCGGTAGTCATTTTTGAAAACTTCTGGTGTACCATTCCTTTTATCTATTAGTCTCGAAAAAAGCTTATCAGCTTGTTAAAAATTCATGAATGTTATTATAATAAATGTCAGACTGATTGTACACTGATTGACTCCTTGACAGACTTGTACACTTGTAAGAGTATTTAATTTCATTTACATCATTTCCATGAATTATTCACGTAAATAAAAAAAACATTACAAATATATTATTGCTATAACGGTATTTATACTTAGGCAGTATCTTAGGCAAAGCTATTATTGACATGCTATTATTATCATGGATGTAATATAAAAACAGGATTGCGCACGAAGAAAATGGTGTCATCCTGAAATAAGACATGTGCATGTAGCATAAGGTTTAATTTACTATGGTAAATGACATGGAGGAAGGCCGAAACCAAATGAGACAGTATGAGAGGTTTCTATCCCTTTTTATTTGCTAGCGTGACCATAATAAAACCCGCCATAGAACTTTTTTGATCGACAATTCAAAGTTCAGATGAATTATTGAATAACTTTTAATCTGCTTGAATATTAAAAGCAGTTCTTTTTCGTTAAAATTTTATTATTAAAGTAATGTTTAATTTATACACATTAATTTGCATCTACTACATACTATGTTTTAAGTGAAAATAAACACGTTAAAAGTTTTTCTAATACAATTGATCATGAATTAAGTTTAATTAAAAAATATTTATTTCTTGCGATAGTTTTTATTTACTGAGTGATGTAAAATTTCGGCACGGACGTATTATACTAACTGCTATATTTTCACGCCTAAGCCACTGAACCAATTTTGATAGAATTTGATACAGAGATAAATTAGACCTTGGGTAAGGGCAAAAGGTTCCCGCTTGTTATGTAGACAACGCTTGAAGGGGTTGAACAAGGGGATACGCAGTACGCATGGAAAAATCTAAACTGTTGAAGTTACAGATGTCAAACTTTTTTACTTATTTTGTAACAAAAATAACTGCACACTTCGTTTTCTTAAAGTTAAACCATAAAGGGGTTATAATAAGGGTTGAAACGTAGTGAAAATAATGGCGTGAATAATATTAGAAAAATAGCATTATGGGATTTCATTTCATTTCTTTATTGATCCGGTGGTCTAAAAATTTATATCTGAACGGGTGGTTCACACATTTACACGAAAAATTGAAATTTAGAGTCAGAATTGATAATTATCGCCGCAATTTTGAACTTTATTGTTAATGATTCGATTAAAATAGGGATATTCGTTAGGGATGAGATAGACGGTACGTTGATTTTAGTTATTACAAGAGTTGGTATGAATAATAACATGTATCTGGTACGAAGTAGGCCAGGGAAGCTCCTATCTAGTGGTCATTGCGGGGTATGCGATCTCGGCCCCCTGAGCTACTGCTATTACTACCAACTTTCCCCTTCGTGGCTGTAGTATCCATCTCTACATTCCATACTTTCCTATCCAATAACATCTTCTAGCCGCAAACTTTCCCCGGTTGAAGACGAACAGCAGCGTCAACAACGCGAGTACCCTCCTGCGCTCTCGAATCCGTCTGCCAAGCGTGGTGAGTATTGGCATAAAAAATAAAAAAGCCTAATAGTTGCTAAAACCAGGATCAGGACTCCAGTCCCCGGCAGCCCCGCTATTCCTGGTTATGGTAGGGGCCACGGTAATGGCGGGACAGATGGTGGTAAGAATCTCTGTGTTGACCCCGACTACCACACCCTGACGAATGGCACTGATAATACACAACATACGCACTTTGTGAACAGACGAGAAGATTGTTAACTGTATTTTGCTGTTAATAAAGGCTTATTATTATTATTTTCATTTTCATTTCACCTATAAAAAGTATACGTATAAAACTATGATTTTGAACTTTTTTGCTAGGTCCCAATGGTGGACCATATTTTGGTGGTCAATATTTTTTAAACGGTTAGACAATATCACGTTTGTTACCTCAAAAACAAAATGCTTCATTCGACGTATTACAACTGAAATATTTACCATATTAGCCAATTTGATTAAAATTCCTGTATTTCCCAAAACATATGGTCACCCTATAGGAACGGGACACAACCCTACCGTCCTACACCTCTCGCTCGGCTCGTTTTTCCGATGACAGTGCGCAGTCCTGTTTATATACTACGTCCATGATTATTATTATTATGTCTTGTCTGTCTAATATCTTTGATCATAATTTGTAATATTCAAGTAAACGTACTAGATGTCGCTACTGAGCTTTTGACAAATACGGGACAAAAACAAATAGTTTCTATGACGGGCCTCGTCTATCGGTAGAATATAAGTCAATGTGTTCATCCAAGGGCCAATTTTGGGCATTCTCCTTATAATTGATTATAATAATTAAATATAGGAAAAATATTCGGAATTATTTTCATTTTTTTTCAATAATTTCAAAAAACATTTTTTTTCAAGTTTTCCCATGGCCGTAGTTTTCCCATGGATGTAATATAAAAACAGGATTGCGTACGAAGAAAATGGTGTCATCCTGAAATAAGACATGTGCACACATGTGCATGTAGCATAAGGTTTATTTTACTATGGTAAATGACATGGAGGAAGGCCGAAACCGAGTGAGACAGTATGAGAGGTTTCTATCCGTTCTTATTTGCTAGCGTGACCATAATAAAACCCGCCTTAGAACTTTTTTGATCGACAATTCAAAGTTCAGATGAATTATTGAATAACTTTTAATCTGCTTGAATATTAAAAGCAGTTCTTTATTTCGTTAAAATTTTATTATTAAAGTAATGTTTAATTTATACACATTAATTTGCATCTACTACATACTATGTTTTAAGTGAAAATAAACACGTTAAAAGTTTTTCTAATACAATTGATCATGAATTAAGTATAATTAAAAAATATTTATTTCTTGCGATAGTTTTTATTTACTGAGTGATGTAAAATTTCGGCACGGACGTATTACACTAACTACTATATTTTCACGCCTAAGCCACTGAACCGATTTTGATACAGAGATAAATTAGACCTTGGGTAAGGGCAAAAGGTTCCCACTTGTTATGTAGACAACGCTTGAAGGGGTTGAACAAGGGGATACGCAGTACGCATGGAAAAATCTAAACTGTTGAAGTTACAGATGTCAAACTTTTTTACTTATTTTGTAACAAAAATAACTGCACACTTCGTTTTCTTAAAGTTAAACCATAAAGGGGTTATAATAAGGGTTGAAACGTAGTGAAAATAATGGCGTGAATAATATTAGAAAAATAGCATTATGGGATTTCATTTCATTTCTTTATTGATCCGGTGGTCTAAAAATTTATATCTGAACGGGTGGTTCACACATTTACACGAAAAATTGAAATTTAGAGTCAGAATTGATAATTATCGCCGCAATTTTGAACTTTATTGTTAATGATTCGATTAAAATAGGGATATTCGTTAGGGATGAGATAGACGGTACGTTGATTTTAGTTATTATAAGAGTTGGTATGAATAATAACATGTATCTGGTACGAAGTAGGCCAGGGAAGCTCCTATCTAGTGGTCATTGCGGGGTATGCGATCTCGGCCCCCTGAGCTACTGCTATTACTACCAACTTACCCCTCCGTGGCTGTAGTATCCATCTCTACATTCCATACTTTCCTATCCAATAACATCTTCTAGCCGCAAACTTTCCCCGGTTGAAGACGGACAGCGGCGTCATCAACGCGAGTACCCTCCTGCGCTCTCGAATCCGTCTGCCAAGCGTGGTGAGTATTGGCATAAAAAATAAAAAAGCCTAATAGTTGCTAAAACCAGGATCAGGACTCCAGTCCCCGGCAGCCCCGCTATTCCTGGTTATGGTAGCGGCCTCGGTAATGGCGGGACAGAGGGTGGTAAGAATCTCTGTGTTGACCCCGGCTACCATACCCTGACGAATGGCACTGATAATACACAACATACGCACTTTGTGAACAGACGAGAAGATTGTTAACTGTATTTTGCTGTAAATAAAGGCTTATTATTATTATTTTCATTTTTCATTTCACCCATAAAAAGTATACGTATAAAACTATGATTTTGAACTTTTTTGCTAGGTCCTAATGGTGGACCATATTTTGGTGGCCAAATATTTTTTAAACGGTTAGACAATATCACTTTTGTTACCTCAAAAACAAAATGCTTCATTCGACGTATTACAACTAAAATATTTACCATATTAGCCAATTTGATTAAAATTCCTGTATTTCCCAAAACATTTGGTCACCCTATAGGAACGGGACACAACCCTACCTTCCTACACCTCTCGCTCGGCTCGTTTTTCCGATGACAGTGCGCAGTCCTGTTTGTATACCGTAAAACGAGGTGGATAGGGACGATTTTCAACTTCACGACGAATTTTCTGGTAGTATTATACAGAAATATTCTTGTGTTATAGCATATTTCATTAAGTCTTAGTTGCTTCTTGACTATTAACTATACAATTTTTTTAGATGCCTTGCAAAATAAGAAAAAAAGGGCACAAAATATGGGTTTGGGGTTAATAGGGATTTTGGGGGTAATAGAGGCGGGATCGAGTTTAATGGGGAAATTAACAAGGGTTGGCACTGAATTGTTTCTTATTAATTACTTTTTAACCGACATCTAAATATTCTGAATTATTTATCGTAATAATTTGCTTTGACACAAATGAAATAATTAAAGATTACAACTGTCTTAAATGATATTTATTAAATCAAGTGACACATTTCAATAAGACATAGTTTCAAAAATTTAAAAATCAACATATTAGGTATTCTATAATGCAGTCTTATATATAAGTTTTTGTAAGAAGTAATACGTAGAGTATTCTGTATAGTTTGGAATCAGCCAATGATTTCTTACTTATGTGCTAAATTATGAGATACGCTAACAAAACAAAGTACGAAGAAAATTGATGGGCAAAATAAGACACGAAATTTCTTAAGTGCGTAATGCTTTTTTTTTATTATTGCACTGACGAGGCGATCATACCGTTCGCCTGATGCTAAGTGATAGACCGCTCATAAACAGTAGCAATACCAAACAATACCTTGAAATACAAAGCAAAGCTAGGCCTGCGCTCGCCATCCTGAGACATAGATGTTAAGTCTCAATATGTCCAGTAGTGACTCTGGCAACAATGTCCTTCACAACGAAACACAACAGAGCATTTACACTGCTGTTTAGCGGTTTGCCCAAATTAATGTGTACTACTTATTAGAAAGAGGAAAATGGCGAATTAGTTTTTTCTATATTTAAAGAAATACTCCATGCATCGCACAGTACTAGATCTATCTATCAAAAAGGAATAGTTGTTATGAAGAATATTCTTACTGCAGTTTCTACATATAATACTCAACCATTGTGACCACAACTGAAGCAAAATTTTAGTTATTTTAAGTGGAAGTACATTCAATGTAACTTACAGCATTAAAAATAAATATAATTAACAGACAAAGTTAATTAAGAACGACAAAATATTTTACAACAAAAAAAACTGTTGCGACAACCCTACACACACTGTACCTATACACCCTTTTTCGTCCCAATTGTACCTTTACACGTCTCTATAAACCTTAATCTCGTTATTAATCACCCCCAAGTCGCCTCTATTCCCCCCAAAATATCATATTTTTTTATTTACTTTTTAAATGATCAAAAAAACATGAATTAAACGAGAAATTGAGACTAACCTTTTATGAATTCGATAGTCCAATACTTATACTTTGTGTGTTTAACAATATCTCCTTCATAAATGGTGTAGTTTTTGTAGTAGACCGAAGTTCGTTTAGGTGTATTTTTACTGCATATCGAGAGGCTATTTTCAAAAGACTAAAAAGACAATTTGTAACTCAAATTAATTGTTACTGATTGTTGCACTAGGGACTATATATAGTCTTCTATTGTTACAATTTGTTTTTAATAAATTATGTGCAACTAATGGCTCACATTTCAACCTTAAAATGTTTTCTCAGTTTTGTCCCTAATCTCCCTTTGATCCCTAATCACCACGTTTTACGGTACTACGTCCATGAGTTTTCCTGACTTGACATTAGCTGTCATGTTTTTAAAAAAGGCTGCATAGGCTTAAATCCTTTGCCTTCCTATTAACAAGAAAAATAAAAAATAATTAATAACCTAAAAATTTAAAACAATTAATCGGCCAATATTTCTTATTATTTTATTACTTAAACATGAGTACTAAAGTAATTAAGTACGTAGGTCGCACAACAGATTTTAAAGGCAAAACACTATGGGAAATTGTAGGAAGCCTGAAGAATTTAGGTGTTGGTCGACTAATTGTTAGATCTGTCTTCGAGCGATACCCTGAGCCTAGTTTTATGAAAATTGTTAAAGTGGAAACTTGCCCTGATGAGGTAATATAATCATTTAAATTTTATATGTTTCACGTTTACAATAGTTGTGATAAATTTCTACACAATTAGGATACCAATATCCCCGTAAAATTCTTAATAATCCGTACCTGGTTATTAATATAAATATTTTTATTGCGATTGTTTAAAACAATATTAATGAATATTCCAGGAAAGACGCCGCGTCCGTATTTGGGTGGAGAAAACATTTAGAGGCAAGAAGCTGCCTCAGGTTACTGAGATCTACCGCACATCATATAAACCTGATTACAGGCTTGTACCAAAGAATGAAGAAACAAAATTGTTGAATTCAGTTAAAATAGTACATGATAAATCTGATGTGATTCTTCCTAATAGAATAGAAATGCCAGCACTGATGAAAAAGTTTATTATTAAGGATCATGAAAAGAAAGGTTTGGCGGTATGTTATCAAAATCAAATTTATTTTGCCAATACCAATTGTTATTGATTAGTTACAAAAATGTTTCCGAATCCATAATGAAATGAAATATATCTTGCAATTATTACATTATTAGACAAAATGTATATGACATTGAAAATATTTAATTTTAATACATTCAATTAAGTATATATGTACCATAAATGATTTTGCAAATTTCATAAAAATCCTCTTTCAACACAAAAGTATGGAATGATGCAATTGGACAAATAGAACAAAATTAAATTATATTGACATGTATACTATAGTGCACTGACACACATAAACATACAGTTATATTCACACACAGTTTTAAACTCTATTTCAGTTATAGAATGTTGGGTATGGACAGTAGTCACTGCTATAGCCCCAATATATCTTATCTGGCATTCTCTAAGCAACAATAGAAGGGCAGTCTTGCTTTCATCTCCATAATCAAATGTGACATGCCCTAGGTATATTAACAATTTAAAATATGTTACATTTCAGCCATTGGAGGAATTGGTTATGCCTTTAAGTTATAACCGGAGCCCCAACAGGATTCAGAGGATAGCAGTGGGCGATGAGAAACCAACTATTGAATTTACAATGGGACTTGGTAAACCTGCTAGTCCTGCTCTTTATGAAGGTGTACCTCTTGAATGATCCAAACATTTGTGAAGTATGTTTAGTTATGTTGTTTATAAGTTGTAGATATATTTAAAAATAAAATACAATAGATTAGTTGACATTTAATATTTATTTATTATTTCTTTCGAAAATTCGGTTCCGAGGCAAACTTTTTTGCCAAAAATGGGTTGGTTTCCATATCTGGGATATTACGCTCCATTTCCAGTTTCTGAAATACGAGAATAAGTAGATATCAAGTTTTTAAACTAATTAAATATCGCGTAGGATACACTCGGTCCCGATAACGGAGCATACCAATCGACGGAATTGTCAGAGAAATGTAACATTTGTAAGTATAAAAGTAAAATATTGTACGCTAATAAATACACTCAATGGCCATATACATAAGCCTGACCCCACACTACGATCGAGTCTCGTGTCATGGGCATTAGAAATTACGACGTCAGTCTCGTCCTCACACGAAACAAATGCCTGTGGATTTCAAATTCGTAAGTGTATCACTATCGAAAGAATCCTCAGACAGCCATTATCAGAACATATTCTCTATGGCTACTTTCTTTACAAACTTAGGACACAATAAGAAAATTACTCATTATTAAGGCTTTTTAGTATGTCTACCTGAAATGTCAGCTTCGCAGCGAAGTCAGTTAGACGCCGTTTGTAAGTCGAGATGCCGCGGGTTTGATCCCGAGATCGAGAGAAATGTTTGTCCGGCCCACAAATATTTCTTTCGGGTCTGGGTGTTTGTGAGACCGAAAAGTCTCTCGTAGTTCCTGATACCCACGAGACAAGACTCGATTTTAGTGTGGACTCTGGACTGTGTGTGACCGTTGGTTGTTATTTATCTGTGGTTGGAGACATGCGTATAAATGTAAAGCTATTACCTTCCAGAAATCACGCATCTCTTGGACTTCCTCCTCCCTTTGCACGAAGTATTGACGAACAGTTTTTTGTATCAGTGTAGCTGCATAGTCTTCAGGCCACAGCCAAGACTTGGGATAATAAGGCCTCGGTCTATAATATACATATTATACAGGTTATATCAAGACTGCTACCGAAAACGAAGCCGGGTGGTAGTTTAAGCGACTTCAGACACAATGCAACAGAAAATCTTGCAAAAAAAGTGTTTTTTTTTGCTATGGCCATATTTGGGTGGAAAATTGTTTTTTTGTTTCCTAAAATAATAGTGTATACCCTTTTATTTATAAATACTTTAAGGTTTTGAGTTGCATTGTGTTTGTAGTCACTAAAACTACCACTCAGCTTCGTTTTCGGTAGCGTTCTTGATATATCCTGTATATTTGTTACAAAATACAAGTACAAGGCAAGTATTGCGTCTTTGAGATGTTTCATTATTGTGGAATGGAGAAATTGAATTAATTATTGTTGCTTCTCAAGTAGTTTTAAGATGTTGAGCTCTCAAGAAGAAAGACACAAACCGGACTACCACTGTGAAAACTGCTTGTAAATTATCACGTTAAAGCAGATTTACCAATACGTTAAGTGAAGATAATAAATCCACTTAACTGACGATAATCTGGCCCTGCAGTTCATCAGTGAATTAAATATTATGTATTTGTTTACATTTACCTTAATTGAAGATGGCGACGTACCCAAGGCATATTGAAAATATGCATATCTCTAAGTTTCCGTTCGGGATAGCGTGGATTGTTATTCCATAACAACTAAAATATTCACACAAGTTAAATATATTTTTTACAGTGTATTATTTCATTTGATTTCATATTATGATCGGTAACCTGAGCGATATGATCGACACCATTGAAGAAGCACTTTTGTAAAACAAGAGCTTCCCATATTTTAGCTTTGTTAAGGGTTTCTTCCAATGCTGGTATCAGGTGAACAAAAACTTCATTTTTTATGTAGTCGCATTCTGTTCCTGAAATATTTTTTTAAATTCAATTTTTTAAGACAAACTTTGTAGTGGCGGTCAAAACCGGACTGGTCAAGTCTAGATTGGTCATCGAATGTGTTTAATAGCGTGGAAGTAGCGAGTTCGATGATAGTTAATTTTTAATTGTTTAAGCAGTAGGTACCATTTAGAGATGGACCGAGAAACTGCGTACTCCTTGGTTCCGCAGCAAGTTAGAAAGTAATATCGGAGATAGATAAACTACGTATATAGTACATACTAGCGGCCCGGCCCAGCTTCGCCCGGGTACAAGTATATTTCTGTACAATAATATGTACGTATTATACATATAAACCTTCCTTTTGAATCACTCTATTTATTAAAAAAAATCGCATCAAAATCCGTTGCGTTGTTTTTAAAGATTTAAAAGGGACATAGGGACAGAGAAAGCGACTTTGTTTTATACTATGTAGTGATTTGCGTAATTTTAATAATTGATTATCAATTTTCTCGCTAATTTCGATGTACCAGTCAATTTAATGTCGATTGAATGAGTTCTTTATATCCACCATTACTATGTAGAGGCTTTACATAATATTTATTGGTGTTTAAATAATTTAGGTTAAAGGTTTTCTTACTAAGAAAAGGCGCTTTTGGAATTATTTCTTTCTTGCTCTCTCTGTATTTTTCAATTTCTAACATGTATTGGTTGCTCTCTTCGAGAATCTTTTGCCAGCTCACCTTCGTAGTTTTTTTAATAAGTACGGGGAATTCTACTTCGGAGCATGGAAGACTGTCTGGCAATGTGAATGTGGCCAAGGTGTCCACCAGCTCGTTTGTTGCTGATTTCACTTCTTTACCCTTTCCTTTACGGTCAGTTGTTCTTCCTGCCATTTTATAAAATTGCCCTTATTTTGAAAATTAAATTAATATCCGTTATTATTTCAATTCAATATAATGAATAGTTTTGGCACGTAGTTGTTTTCAGTTTATGCGATGAGTTTATGTCACAGATTTTTTGAGGGTTTCTCATGGGGTTTCTGTACGAAAATGACAGTGACGATTCTAATATTTTATTACCTACATGTTGTAAGTAGGTACAAGATGTTTAACAACCTCTATTGCAAGTAAATACACCCAGTCATATTATATAATGTCCCTGACATCACTCTAAGATTGAATCTTTTGTCGTGAAACAAATACCTGTGGATTATATAAACATTTGTCTCGGTACGGGGATCGAATCTGCGGCCTCTCCTTTCACCGGCGGCGTCTAACCAACCGTACCACTGAAGCTGTCAGTAATTATAACGCATCATGGAATGCAGTAGAGGCGTCGCTTTTTATGAAGGTGTAATTTAGCTACTGGTATTACATTATTTAGTTAATACATTGGTGAATATTCTTTAAAAAGTAGGTGTGCTTTGTTGATACTTTTCTGGTATAGGTCTTGTTATATAAGAACCCGTCTGGTTAGTGTGTCCGTAGATTGAAATAAAAAAAATGAAATTTATAATTTTAATACGAAATGTTTATTTAATACTAAATCTGCACAAAGCAATTACACTGATACTCTGGACATGTGTCCAAAGTCAATAAATTATATAATTAAATACGTAGAATACCTAATAATAAATATCATATCTCAGTATTCATTTAGTTGATGTTTACACTTTTTTCATCAATATAAAGGTATTAAATTAATAATTTGAGAATTTGCCAGTGATCTGGGAGATCCAGTCAAGGTAGTGTGCAACTTTAACGTACACGCCAGGCACACCCACTTGGCCACAACCAATGCCCCAGGATACTACGCCGACCAGTTGCCACGTTCCACTGCGTTCGCACACCAGGGGACCGCCACCATCACCTTTGCAGGCATCTTTTCCTTCCTCACCACCAGCGCACAGGAAACCTGGACCCAGCTCGTAGTTATAACCCAGTCTTGTCTGTCTTAATTGTTGTTGACACTGTCCGTGACCAAGAACGGGTACATCGACCTCCTTCAAGATATTCTGGTACTTTCCGTAGTCTCCAAACGCATCTTTGCCCCATCCGGTAGTCCAACAACGCTGGCCTGCGTAATCAGTGTACTTGTCGGGCAAGCAAGCAGGGCTGATGTGGGGGTATTTTGTCCACTCAACGGGATGATCCAATTTCAGAATGGCGAGATCGTTGTCAAGTGTTCCGGAGTAGAAGTTTGGATGAATGTGCACTGATAGGACATCTCTTTCAATATACGGATAGAACTCTACATCGCGGTTGACATCCCATTCACCAAGACGGACCCTCAAATCAAATGATTTGTATCTGAAATGATAAAAGACATAAATACATTACACACACATTTGGATAAATAATATGGAAGAATTCCATTAAATTATTTTTGATTGATTAATCACCATATACAAATTATTATAATAATAATGAGAGATGAAACTTACGATTTGATGCAATGAGCTGCTGTCATTATATGGAGACCATCGATGAGTGTTCCTCCGCACACATATACGGATTCTTTGGGATCTTTTTTCAATATAGCCGCTTGCCATGGGTACTCTCCAAACTCGCTCTCGCCATCAACATATGCGGGGGTCTTAACTCTGCCATTGATGCCTTGGGAATGTCTTATTCCACATTGACCACGATTACCAGCTTGTGGCCTAAGCGGGCGGCGACAACACACCTGATTCGATCTGCACTGTTGGACAGGTGAACGGCCAAAGTAGCCTTGACGCTGAAAAGATTAATTAATTTATAAGATGTTATGCAGGCTACTAAGGACATGATAGTCGTCGACTTAAGGAAACCAATTACCTCTTCTACCATTTCACTAGGTCCCTCTACATTGATTTCCCTCTTCTTTCGGTTTTCAGGGAATCTAAACGTTTGGCCTCCGCGGTTTGCCCCATCAGCTTTTGGAGTAACGGTAAGGGAACGGGAGTATGCATATCGATTAGCGTAACTATTTTCATCGTTATTTCTACTAAAATTTGCCGATCTTTCATAGCCCGGAATGTAATTTTGATGGTGGCTAGGATTATTATAATAGTCACTATTTTCGTTATAATGATCATCAACATCATCGTCATAATAGTCCTCATTATTAACTAATGAATGTTGAGGGACTTCAGGACGTGACTTGTAGTGTCCGGTAATTCCATAATGTCCATATTGTGGAGAATAAACAGGACTAAAGTGATGAGTTGGTGGATAATGTGGAGGATGAGGGTATTGGTGGTGATGATTATAAGGATTGTTATGCAAATTATGGTGATGATAATGTTCGTGTTTGTTTAGGAGATAAAGTTTTTTCTCATGGAACAATTCTCCTATCCTATTAACAACATGTTCATTTGGCGTGACATGGAAATTCACCAAGGGCTTTACAACCTTTTCACCATAATCATTTTTACTAACTTGAACGGCTAGTAAAGGATTGACAGAAAATAAACCTAAATTAAGACCACCGCTGTTAAGCGCGGGTCCGTAGGGATTGTATGTTGGATGAGGACCAAAAGGATTAATAGGATATCCATGGGATGGCTGGGGCAATCCAAAAGAGACACCAAACGTGGGCTCCACTTTTTTGTTGGTATTGATGCCATTACCGCCGTGGCCGGGCAATCCGAATACGCGCTGCAGTGACATTTACTTATATCATTAAATGAAATTAAAGTATGGTTAGACTTACATGTATGTCAGTGCCCAATGTTTAGTTTGTCTTTTGTGGACTGCTACATTTGGACCATATGTTTATAAAACAGTATTTTTTTGTCTGAATGTAGCAGTTTTAGCCCAGTTTTGTGGTAAATCAATGATAAGGAAACCAAAGTGATAATGATATGAGAGGAATGGATCGTTCAATATTTATGTTATTGTAATTTTCGTAAGTGCAAAATAAGCAATTGTTACTTAAGAACAAAATAGAATATATACTTACAGGTTCGATTTCTTTAGCTGCTTCGTTTGATTTCTCTTCTTTTACTTCGCGTTTTTGAACATTTTTAACCGTAGACTCTGTAGAGTTTTGTTTCACATCCACCTCGGTGTTAGTTATGTTATTTATTTGTTCTTCAGTGAGCGCTACAATTTCAGTGCCTTTGTTACGCGGGTCAATAGCCAATTGTAATTCAAAGTCTTTGCGATCAATGATTTCTTGAGTAGGACATTGATCAAAGTTGACGCAAACACATTCGAATCCTTGAGCTTTACCCTCATGGTAGTTTCCTTGATACGCATTGTTTTGACCGAATGCGGCTGATCCTTGATAAGCGTTGCTTTGACCGAACGTGGCTGAACCTTGGTACGCATTGGTTTGTCCGAATGTGGCTGGTCCTTGATTGTATAAATTATTGCCAGATCCAACATGCAGTTCCTTTTTGTAGAAATCGTGGCTATTTGAGGCGTAAGATCCTAAGCTGTTGCCATATTTTTGATCTTCGAAGGCATTATTGGGATATTGATTTGGTAATCCTTGTGTTAAAATGTTAGAACTTCCCTTGTTTACGTTGTTGTAACCATATTGGGAACCATAAATTGTTTCACTTTCATAACCTGGTTTATTTTCAATAAAGCCTCCGGACATAGGCTTAAATCCACCAGAGCTACTGAAATCGGCTCCACCACCCGTTATTATGTCGCTGGATTGTTGGAATTGTTGACTTTGGGATGACAAGTGTCCTACTGATCCTACAGGAATGACGACTGGCTTGATGACAACCTTAGGGTCTTTCTCAGCGTCACCATGCACGTAATGATGATGTACATGCTGCTGCACGATATTTTCTGTTTTAGTGTTAGATGTATGGGAAGAGGGTGGTACTCTGTTGTATGATGGTTTTGAGTTATCAAACGCGTAAGGCGAATCTACGGCGTAACTTGGTGGTTTAGTGACGTAATTTACATCCCCTCCTCCAAAGACTCCGCTGCTTTGGGAATAATGGAAATTATTGCCCGATACGCTGTATTTGTCAGAAAAGCCTGGTCGAGGAGGGCCTCCATATCCTACACGTTTTGGGGGTATTTTCTGAGGACGCGGTGGATAGAGCATGGGCTTAGGTGGTCCATAAGCTCTGGGTGGCCCGCGAATGGGAATAGATGCAACTGGTTTGCCTATGGGTTTGATATCGACAGGTTGAGCGTATATCAGGTCATCAGGTGATACATAGGTACGTTTTTCTTGGGTTTCATCGTCTTCGCACTGTAACAATAAAGAGATAATGTGAATTACACGAATTTAATTACTGCCATTTGTTAATTGAATTGATATAACTAATTAGCTTTTACTCACTTGAATAAGACCCAAAGTGCACAGGCGACCTTTTATTAAGTTTCTCGCTTCAGCATCATCTCCAGCGTCCAAGGCATCCTTGATCGTGGGATCGCTGTATACGTCGTCGACACCGTCGAAACCTCCTAGACTTCTTCCTTGTTTCCTGCTTACAAGTTCATCAACAATATCGTCGAGAACGGTGTTATTGGGCGTCGGATTTCCTTGTGACTCAGGCAGTTGTTCATCTTGTAATAAGTCAGGTGTATCTTTGGTTTGATCCGGCGTGGTGTCCTTGGAATCTGCGCTCCAAGACCATTCTGCGGTAGCAGTAGCTATCACTAACGGTAGCAGAAATATTATTTTTGTTGACCACCGCATGATCTGAAAAATACAAATAAGGAATGAGTACTAAAATAATGAGAGGTGTTACTCGATCCTTATTGTTTCGAAACCTGAGTTGACGGAGAATCACTTTTACTTTCGCGGACAGTCGCAGGTTATATAATCTACTATAAAGTCAGTGTACTGTTACGGCTCCGCTGGCATTAGGCGTGGGTTCGCGAAAGCGCTCTCACAGTATGTTCTCGCTCATTATATGTATGTACATTCATATTGCTTGCGTATATAAATAAATTTAATTAGTCCACATTGATTCCTTGTTTGTTATTGGTTGTATTGTGGTTAAAGCTATCTAGAGGCGCTGTTAACAAAAGGGGACCACCATAATTTTATGTTACGCTGTTGAGGTCATCTATTGTTTATATTATGAAAGAAAGCCCGGAATTGGTGTCATTGTCACGATGCCCCAAAAAGCGGAACAGAAATCGATTGGCAGGCGTGTTGCGTCTTCGATGCGTCATATTTCGTGTAACACTTGGCGGTAACAGAGTTACGCAACGTTCAAAATGCTTCTATCTTGTCCACTTTATGCAACACGTTACGGCATAAGCCGACTTATGTGTGCGTTGACTTGATATGTAAATTTCTCCTATTGTTTATTGTTTTGCTAAATGGAAACTAAGATGCAGGATGTAGAAATGATGAGAAAGCATTTTAATTTCAATGATATTTAAGGTTCATTTTTACTTTTGAGATTTAACATATTGATAATAGTGCTACATGTACTATACTTTCAATTCAATTATTTGTGTTATTTTATGTGTCAACACATTACAGTTATTTTAAAAAAGAATTAGATGGAACTATCAGTATAATTATTCTTCAAAAAAATGTGTAGTTTCTATCCTTAGCTGATATCGGACATGGCACTTTACCACGGGATGGAAAGTGAAAGCTCTTACGCATTCGTGAGGATCGCTTTATATCTTGAGAACGAGCTGTTGCCAATTATATTCGTCATATTTAAAAAATAACTAATGCTCTTAACTCGTCTAAAGAAAAGTATGTTAATATTTCTAATTGAATAATTTAATAGTTATGTAACAAAAGGTTATAACTTTGTATTGATTACCCTAATCATTAATTCATGTTGAGTGTGTAAATAACATGTAAATAGGCTTACAAAATATTGTGGTCTTAGCAAGTTACTTTTTAAAGCTTTGTTTATCGTATGTAGTTTCAAATAAATAAACAAAGATGCATAATTGCATATTATTTTGTGTTATATTTTTATAACAAATATGTTTATATCAAAATTTATCAGCAAAGTTTTAATGTGTTTTTAAATCGAAACAAGATTTTTTAATTGTTAGAAACTTTAATTAGGATGTTTACAAAATGGTAAACAAATAATTAATATTGTTCTAGTAATCTATATAATGCACTCAATAAAGACTTACTTCCGATTAGCACTTCTTGTTTTTCACCAATATTGAATGCTTTAAATTTTCACTACTTCACCGGCGCACTGTTTGCGTCCGAATGCCTTCCATTTTTACCACCACGACGCTTTATACTTCGACTAGCACGAAGATGCACGCACTGCGATTTTGTAAGACGTAGTCCCCAAACTTCTACCACGAACGTTTTTTCTTGAGTTTAGTGGTCAAAAACGCTCACATCTTGGTCGAGAAGGTGTACCGTTTGATGCCGTGGTGAAGGGTATGACGTCTGTCGATCTCATTGATCAACCCTTGTCTGTCTCATTCACGTGTGTTCCGAGTAGAAGTTTGGCAATATGGGTTTATCGAGGTCGTCTTTGCGGATCTACATTGTTGCTGGTTCATCATAGATGATAAATATTTATAGCACATGTAACAGCTTAAAGGAACAATGAATTTACTGGCGTAACTGCATCACATATCGTGATGCACTTTCAGTGTGACATTTTTGACATGGAATTCAATATTGGAAACTGTTACAAATATATCTTGGATTCATAGGAGAAGATAAAAGTTAGACTATGGCAATGCATTTGTTGATTTAGATTGAGAAGAATTCACTGCCACTTTAAGTCAATGAATACAAAGGCCATCACTTCTCAAATAGTTATTTTACAGAAAAATGTTATATATTGGTAGAATATCTGAATAATGACACAATGGTAAGAAACTCAGGTCGGAATGAGTCATAAGTATGTACAATTTCGGATGCAGATGTATGATCAGGTATAGAGCAACCCCACCCACCATCCACCATCGTACAGCACGTTGGTTGTCTTTATTTATCTCTGCAAATCAAATTAATTGATGTCGTTATTTGTCTCTTATATGACAAGAGATAATTGTTCTCAGTTCTCATTTCTTGTTGGTGAATACACAATGTGGACTGCATTAAATTTATCACACCGCCAGAATAAAAATCCACGGTCAAAATAAAAACTCTCGTCTATAGGTTCGAAGAATAGAATAGTTGTCGAGGGTAGGCAGATATAACTAAAAAGAAAGTAACAAACAGGCTATTTCTGTATTTTAGTTTCTATAAACACCTCATTTCTTTCAAGGAAGTGGTTATGCTCTATTTCCGACCCTTTGGGAGAGAGTTACAACACTACAAATTTCAGTTTTTTTGTTCCGGTGCGGCACATCAAAATAAATATCCGAATATCATTTTCGTTCTTCTGTTTTGTAAGAGTCTAATATTACATTTATTAATTTTGGTTCTGAAAATCAGCGCTGTGTTGTGATTGGTGGCACAACACAGCTGTAAGCTAAGATCAGCATTCAGTTGTATAGTATAGTATCTCATATTCTTTTACAACGGTGAACACATTTATTTATTTCTGATTCATTATTTTCCCCAGTTTGGCTGTTCGTTGTGAAGCTTTAATATCTGGTACTATTATGTAATTATCAAGTAATCTTTTCAAAGTCCTTAGTTTTGCCACACTGTTCCAATGCTATTCTAGGTCTTAAATGAATGTTATATTAGATAAATTTGCTAATTTTATAGTATTAACCTCTTAAGATTGCGAAGTTGACATTATCTAATACGATGTACATAGTTGTCGCCCACTGTTGAGTTGCACACTTCTACCTTATTCGAAAATGAAACACTTTCCAAATGTCGTCAATACACTGAAATGGAGTGGAGTTCTAAAACATGTTATTGAAGAAAATAGCATGATTGGTAATAGTCGATCGTGGCATTGTATTTTATTTGCTGCAATCTGTTGTAATGTTAGTAGTAAAAAAATTATGACTGCGTGTTTTAATGTAAGTTTTAGCTTTTTCAATAATAAAATTTATGCCTTTATATTGTGTGGAGGATATTGGTTCAAGTCAATGTAAACGAATAATACACTCAAAAATTACCACCCAAACATATAAATACAAATAGGTATACTTCTTGTAGCATCAATATCAGGGTGACAAAAGACAAGAGCGATGTTTGTTCCCAGGGCAACCAGACACTATGAAATAAAAAATATTTCATGAAACTATTTGTTTTCATGGACTTAAACATAGCGTCTTCTCGGTTGACCCGTACAATTTAGACAGCTGGCTACATCTTGGCTGTCCTCATGGCATTGCGAAAGTCCAAGTCAGTGACCGCCTTGGTGACCGCTAACCATCGGCAACAAGCTCGTCTGCCTACCATAGCTATAATAACCTATTGCACTACGGAGTCTGTTTGAAATAAGGTTCTAATGGATGAAGCAGAGAAAGGTATCATTAAAAAATAGCTTTAAGAATATAATGGTAATTGCCTCGCCAGCGCAGTTGTGCTACGCTATTATTGGCAAGGCTGTGGTCTCGGGTTCGAATGCGGGTCGGGCAAAGTTGTCTTAGATATTTCTCAAATGATTTTTGATTCATTACCAGCCCGGAGTCAGGAATTAGTACCTGATATAGCGATTGGCTCGTCTATTACATCAGAAAATATAAGGGGAAACGTGGGTGTCCTGGTTGCACCTCTGCCTACCCTTCTAGGACGAAGGCGTGTGTTTATGTATGCATATTTGGTAATTGCCAAATTTTAACTGACATATTACACACCTGAAACCTTTTGTGACAGGTGTTTATTTTCATTCAATCTAGTATTATCATCAGGTTATTCTTCAAATTATGTAGGTACTGATATTAACTCCTTAATAATATGACCGTGGATGGGTCGGTAATGGACAAGAGAATTTGAATTACAAAGAACAAAAGATCTTTTTTTATTGCAATGAATGGCGAGACGTGCAAGCCGTTCGTCCAATGGTTCGCGATACAACCGCTCATAAACAGTAGCAAAAGTAAACAACACATAGGTGTTGTAGAATTACAAAGCAATGCTTGGTATTACACTGCGCTTTTCATCCTAAGACGTTAGATATTAAGTTTCAATATGTCCAGTAGTTACTCTGGCTACAATGTCCTTTTAGACTGGTGTTTGACGAGAGAAATAGACATTGCGGTGGTACCTACCCAAATAGCCTCTCACATATGAGAGACCTACCAACAGATATTATTTTTGAATGGCTAACACATAACAAAATCAATTATATGGACATACAAAGCGATCACCAACATGCTAATTATATATGCCAGAAAACAATGATCTCCCATTCAGCTACATGCAATATAACGTAGCTGTACTAGTGCTGATGTTCAATAGAGGGTCAGTTTGACATCCGGACGTTATGTCCAGCGGCAACACATATTGATGTTTGAAAACATATAAGTAGCTGTAGGGTTTGTAAGACAAGTTCAACCAGATATTACGTATGAAAATATCCGCATCTATTTTATTGCCTCGGGTGTCATATTCAGGATACTGATTGGTCGCCAGTTTATTTCTATTTATTCAATTTTATTTTTATTATAAAATGGAATATACAATTATTTAATATATTAGCTGTACATAAAATGTATAATATATGTATGTAATTAGTATAGAAAAAATGAATAATGATATATTTTTTTTAAACAATTACTTCACCTTGTAACAACGTCTTTGTATTGATTGTATTTTCTTGTTATGGTTATGTATTTATGCATCATATAATCTTACGACTTCATACAATGAAGTCAAATGAAACAAAAGCCTAAAATAAAATCTTGCTGTTGAAGTTTTAATGCAATATTGTATTTTTATGTGTGATCCAAAACGAAGTTAGCATTTTCGCAAAGTGGCGCGTATAAATAAATAAAATAATAAATAACACCCAACAAGATTGTCCAAAAAATGTACGAATACTTGTATCGTAACTCGTAGACTAAGTTCGGAGTAAATTATAAGTATCATAGAGAATAGTATTTACTTTTAGAAGTGGGAAACTCTTAACATACTTTGGACGTTGATGTTTCGAACATTCGAACTTCGGTTCGCATCATAGAGTAATACCCCTGGCTCTAATCAACAATATTTTCTAAATTTGCATTTATTAATATAAATAACAAGAAAGTAAACATCATAGCATGCTCGGCTGTTGGTACTAACGTGGATACTTTCGTGAGATACAAATCAGGCGTCATTATAAACAAGCAAATTCACACACAAGTATTATTTTCACTTCAGTATAAAAGATTTCAACGCGCGTTGTTTCTGCCATTGTTGATTCTTTGGAACAACTTGTGATTAAATTAATTTTAATTTATTTATATTATTCCAATTATTCCAATGATGATAAATTCCGTAATTTTATAAATGATAATTGATATTAAATTATTTATTTAAGTCGAATGATTTTTAATTTGTCATTTTTGTCGAAATAAACTTGACCTTAAAATATTGGTGATTTCATATTGTCTAGTAATGAATAAGCAGGATCCATTTTTATGATTGCATGCGCCGTTGGAGCTTGCACAAGAGGGGCTTTCCAGCGTGCGCGAGCCGGACCTGGGCCGGCGCGGCGTGCAATGTACACAGGCAATGTACGTCGCGGACAGCTGACGGTGCTGCTTGCGCAACAGTTCGCTGAACCATTTCTATGGCTTCATTCCTTGATTGAATGAACTTGCACGCACTTTGTTAGTAAATACGCAGTATACGCAACGGACTTTATATTTTATTATGATGGTGTGTCTTGTTTCCGTAATAGTAGTCTTTCCTGTGTAGGCGATAGCGCCAGTGAGGATTTTCATTTAAATAAATCTTATCGTGGCAATTGTGCACACTATCAAAAGTTTACTTTTTATATATTATTTAAAATCATTGATTAGGTAAAACAGTTTAGTATTTATTCTTTACATTTGTCGGGTTCAAATTTGATTATTGTAGTAAACATTGCATCAAACATTTGAATTGTAGTAAACATGTTTAATTTTAGTACAAAAAAATAATTAGTGCCAGTCATCTGAGCAATCTATTTGACTCGCTTCCGGATATATAAATGGATTGCTTAAGCTTATGACGGAGCATCGTTCGGCTAGTTCATTGAAAGTGCATCGAACTCAATTTTTGATTAATTTTAGTACGCGGCAGTAGCCTTCCAATAGCTATGTATACGCGGCCCATTTTTGACAACATTTATGGTCGCTCACTTACTGTTTACATTTTTTATAGCTTTTGCGCTGAGAATTGGCTCAGGACATTACATAAGGTGCGCTCAGACTCGATGCGTCAGCGTCTGCCCACTCGTTCTTAAAAGCATTTGTTTGTAATTGTTCAAAATTACGCTTTTTATGTAAACTGATATTTGTGAGATTGCGTAAGTATGCGTGTCATGTTTTGTTAGTGGTAACATTTGTTATAAAGTAATTGATGAATTAACATTAATTGTTTGTATTTATGTGTTATTGATTAATTTGTTTTTACGAAAATAATATTGTATGACAAATATTGTTTTAGGTTTGACCTGAATTCAAAAGCAAACTGGTATAAACAACATAACTTAAACAGTTATTATAACCGAATACGGTTTTCAATTAGTCATAAAACCATAAAACATCACTTTCCTTTCTATGTCAAAACCGCTTGTTGCAGCAACAGTAACAACATCGTATGTTAATATATATTTGTTATTAGAAAATGGATGTTGGCGGTATACGAGTATTTGGTCAAATTACTGGGAACTAATGTAGCAACGCGAGGTTGGGGTTTTCCTGATTGCACGTGTTGCATCGCTTAGAGGCCGTCGAAAATTTTATTCACAGAATACGGAAATCTGTAGAGTAGACAATATAAAATAAAGTTTTGTTTTCTTATTGTGTAGAATACTATTTACTGGTGGTATATCGTTACCGAATATTTTTACTGGTGGTAGGTCTCTCATATGTGAGAGGCCGCCTGGGTGGGCACCACCGAAATGTCTATTTGTCTCGTTAAATAGCAGCGTAAATGCACTGTTGTGTTTCGGTTTGAAGGATATTGTAGCCAGAGTAACTACTGGACATATTGAGACTTAACTTCTTATGTCTCAGAATGGCGAGCGCAGTTGAATGCCAAGCATTGCGTTGTTTTTTAAGGTGCTGTTTGGTTTTGTTACTCATGAGCAGTCGTATCACTTACTATCGTGCGAACGGCACACTCGTCCCGCCATTCATAGCAATAAAAAGAGGTAGGTTTTCCCTTCGATTCTTGTAACAATTACATACTCGAGTATGAGTGGTGTAAAGAGTTGTTTGTGTTGCCGAAATATTACTTACTATGACTATTATTAAATTGGTTGACTCTGTGGCGCAATTGGTTAGATGCCGGTTGTGAAAGAATCTGGCGGTTCGATCCCTGCGCCGAAACGAATATTTGTGTGATCCACAGTAAAATGTTTCCTGTCTGGGTGTTTATGAGACCGAAAAGTCTTTCGTAGTGATACCTTAGTATGGAGTCAGGACTATAAAATGTGGAACTGTCCAGTGATTTATTTATCATGCATTAAATAATCGATCCAACTGCGATATCAAGATCAATCAAGTGAATTTATATAATTGATAATATTATGATTGCTCGTAATTGCGAATAATGTATTACGAATTTATGACCAAATAAAATTGTTTGTCATGTAAACCGTAGGTTAACGGCGATTTTTCTTCGCTGCTTTCTAAACTTCTGATATAAATATCAGTTACTAAAAATCTTAAACTTTAGTATAAGTATAGTTAACCCTTTCATAGTGTAAATATAAATATATTTAATAAAAAATGTATTGTCGTGACGACTCACAGTTTTTCTGTGCAAATAAATTCGTTGACCCACTTTCGGTGGATTGTATGACTCGCGTACCGCTGGGCTTCCCTAAGGTTCTTGTCAAGGACTCCAGGGGCAACTGCGTTCAACACTATTGCGTGCACTGACTTCAATTAATTCTTAACATGTTTCTTGAAATATTATTCATCCGGCCTTATTAGGACACCTATAATTTAAAGGGAAAACCACAAGGTAACATCAAATATTAGAAATAAAATTATTTGATAAAACCCTATTTTTCTAATAAGAAATTGAAAGAATGAACCCGATCCTGGAATTACATTTCATGAAGGGACACTTCAACATAAGAGCATAAGGTTTTAGCATATAAGTTGAGATTCAAGAATCGAGAATGTATCGAATCCATTATGATTGCCAAAAAAGTTTACATATGGCCAGTAGCCGCGTAAGAGTACCTAACATTATTGCGGTGTGGCGATCGTGTAGGATACCCGTAGTGAAGGGATGTTCTTTTGCTTTTTTTGGTAAGGGTTGGTGGCAGATTGGGGGTATCATAGCTATTTCGTCCAGAACATCTCGGCAATCCAAACCTGGGCCCCAAGCAAGCTTGCTCAGGCCCCTGTAGTTGTAGAGTCATAGAGTATTAAAAAAATGTAGGACACCAATAGGCTTATTCAAATCTGTTCATTGATGAATTAAACTACATTCTTTTAAATAGTGCCATCTGTGTGTTTTATTAAAAATCAAGCGACAGAAGGTATAAGCAGTGATTGTGAGAGTTTTGCTCATATTTATCCTCCTGCTACTCATTTGGTTCTCAAGATATTTCACAGATGGCTCTTTATTCAATCCGCATCCGAGAAAAATATTTCTCGGAACTCGAAGATATACAAAAGCTTATTAAAAGTGCAAATATTTAAAATCTACATCGTTTCTCAGTAAATTCCAAATACAACAAAGAAAATCCTCCATATTAAATATTCGTTTCGTAGAATTGGGAATGCCATGCTAGTATACCTACACAAATATTGTACATAGGCCGGCAGTACATACTCGGTGCAAGGTGAATCGAGTAGTAGCCATTATTAGTTCAATATAGTCGATGGCCAACTGTGACACTTGACTGAAATTACGGAAGCTTCTTTTTTTTTATTGCATTGAATAGCGAGACGAGCATGCCGTTCGCCTGATGGTAAGCGATGCGACCGCTCATGAACAGTAGCAAAACCAAACAAAACCTTAATTTACAAAGCAATGCTTGGCATTCCACTGCGCTCGCCATCCTGAGACACAAGATGTTAAGTCTCAATATGTCCAGTAGTTACTCTGGCTACAATGCCCTTCAAACCGAAACACAACAGTGCATTTAAACTGCTGTTTGACGGGAGAAATAGACATTGCGGTGGTACCCACCCAGGCAGCCTCTCACATATGAGAGACCTACCACCAGTATTTATTAATTTCTTTATGATTAAATACATACAAACTCTCACCCCACTTTGAGTATTTGTCGTCCTGAAATACATTTAAGCAGATCTAGAATTAGATGTAATATACTTTTTATTTGCGTTTTTTTATGTCCAATTTTTTTATATGAATACACAATATCTATCGTCTGTGCCTATTCGGGATAAGCAGAGATTTCATCTCCACATTGCTAGACCCTATTACACCACTTTTGCATCATTCACTCAATCAATCTCCTCATATATTCTTTCACGTTTAATGGGTCATTAAATTATCGATTCTTACTGATTCTTTCAACCACGACTCGGGTATACATATATGTGTAGTTTGTAGCGCAACTCACTCCATTTTTTTATTCCTTAGCTAACTAGTAAGCAGGTCATTAGACAGAATTTTGTACGTACTAGTACAATAGATTGAAGTACATATCATAAACTAAAATTTATCGTTACCTGCGTGGCCTGTTGGTAAACGGACCAGACGCGGTTGCCAACATGTTCACGGTGGTCGCGGGTTCGAATCTCAGGGCACATTTTTGACTTTTCAGACGCATGCGTGTATTGTATTGAGTCAATAAATACGCACTATAACGATGAAGGAAAACATCGTGGGGAAACCTGCATACCATAGCGATTTATTAGAATTTCTATAGTATGTAAGTCTACCAACCCGCATTAGGCCGCGTGGTGGACTATATTATGGCCTGTGATATGGCCTTACCCCCCTCAATCGTACTCTCGATTGTAGAGGAGGATACAGATACACTTGTTTAAGGGTTTTGGGGAGCGATTTGTTAGAAATCTTGTGAAGGAGAAATAACATGCAGATGAAACTGGTCATTTTCTCGACACTATTGATTGGATTGAAAAATCTTACTTTACCCACTTTATTGCAATATCTATTTTTATTGGCAACATCAAATTCGATTACAGCGACGCTCTCACCGGGTCAGATAAGTTGGTGGGACTATATATACTTGTTGTTTGACAAGTGGCACAAGTGACATTATTTAAAATGCGTAAATATTGCGTGTGAAGTAGGAAGTGTACTCTCAACTTTATAATTAAGTCAAATTGCTTTTCAATTATAATTTTGTTAAGACCTTGGTTAAGACGTATTTATCGACGATGTCATTATCAAAACAATATCGTTATATGTGTAAGGTTGTATGCATTTTTGAATTTATGGTCTTTAAAAACACAATTTTAGGGTTACATAGTGGAACTCTTAAAATTTCACCGTCTTTTGTCTGTTTGATTTCGGTTTAGATCAGTGATTCGTTACATACTCGTAGAAGATCTGTAATGTTGTATTGATAATATTAATTTATCATGAAATATTAATAAATGAATTAGACGTGTGTCATTTAAAAAAGTCCATCTGTCGCATACACATTCGTGACTCGACCTTATGATCAAGTGTTGTGTCATGCGTATCACTAACTACGAGGGACCTTTCAGTCTCACAGAAACCTAGACCCGAAACAAATACCTGTGGTGTTGAAAATAGTTTATTGCAAAATACGATCTATTTTCAATTTATGAAAACTATTTGAAAATTTCCACTTGGTATAATCCTTGACGTTTTTATTAGCTTGTATCATTAAAGATTTGTTTTCTGTGAATTACTCAAATACTTTTATAAAAATATCATGTGGTTGAAATAAATATTTCGATAGGTCGAAGCCACCGCCTTTCGTTTCACAGCCTGCGTATCCTTATTCCGAGTACTTCAAGAATCATCAATATAATTAAAGTACGGACATATTTTCTACAACTTTTCTACAGATGATAGGTCTCTCATATGTGAGAGGCCGCCTTGGTAGGTACCACCGCAATGTCTATTTCTCCCGCAAAACAGCAGTGTACTGCCTGCCTCGGTGAAGTAGTTGTACCATAGTATGATAGCAAAGCTGAGATATCGGGTACGAATCCCGGGTTGGGCAAAGTGGTATTGGATTTTTTCTATTCATTATCAGCTTGAAGTTAGGAATGTATGTCCAGTATGGTGATATGCTCGCCTCCTATCACATTGTGAGACGGAAAATCCAGGCGATAAGCGGGTTTCCTTGTTGCTACCAGGTGAACCACTGCCTACCATTTCTGGAAAAAGGCGAGTTTATTTATGTATGTAGGTAGTGATTACATACAGCATAGTAGCCTAATAGTAGATGTTCTCACAGCTATAGAGAGGGGTAAGCTCAATAGCTCCCAACGATATTGAATCAGAAACGAGGAGATACAGAGGAACACAAGTGGAATCGACGTAGCTTATAGAATGGCCGAGTTGGCAAGGTGATTGCTCGGCCCATAACACCAAAAAATAATAGTTGGTGGGGCCGAAAAGTAGAACTTTTGGGTGGATTCTGTATACCAACAGGCGCAGCATCGAAAATCTCAACGGTGGATAGTGAACTAATAAATATACTAGGAATTTGCTAGATGCAAGCTGATCGATGAGATCGTTGTGGCAGTAGTGGTTTCATAGAATACCCGTACAAAATAGTTAAAAGTTAATAAGGTATCCATTTTTTAGCCAAATAACGTGGTAACCGTATCATATTATTAAATGAGGATGTATAACATTAAATGCGATAATTGCGGTAATGTGTTAGCCAAGTAGTCTACACACGAAATGTATTGTTTATATTTGTTCACATCAAATAAACTGTAGCCTCTGTATTGGTATAAAAAGCGAGACGAACCACACTCGGACATCTAATCACAATTAAGTCTTGTGTCGTGGGTATCAAAAACTACGAGAGACTTATCGGTCCCACAATCACCCGGATCAGAGAAAAATACTTGTGGGCCCCACAAACATTTGCTCGGTGAAGGGATCGAACCTGCGGCCTCTCGGTTACAGTTTACAGCCGGCGTATAACCAACGATGCCACGGAGGCTGTCAATATTGATTTGCTAGTTTTCCGACTCAATGTTTGCATAACTTGATCATTTGTTCTCTTTAAATGGTGATATATTTTTTACAAGTTTCTTTCATTTATATAATAAATAAAGTTATTGTTCAATCTCTCCATCCCGGTGCTATGTATGATTGAAAACTTTACTGGATTCTGTAGCGCATTCTTCTGTTATTTACATGTGACATTTTGTATTTATTTCCCATTTTTTTATAAATAAGAACACCAATTAAAAATCTACAATTAAATGTCAAGGACTTTAATGAGAATAGATAATAAAATAAAGACGAGAAAAAAATATTTATGAGACATTTATAAACACTAATACTCGTTTTTTTTTGCAAGATTCTAAACTGCAGCCTCTTTGTTGGTATAAATAGTGATTCGATTCGTATTTTGGTATCAGTGGACTTAGCTCATTCTTAAGTGTTAATATTATCTCGACGCGGACCTCTTACCGACATGAGATTGCTGGTGGTATTAGGCACTGTGTTCGCTGCAGCAGTGGCTGCCCCGCAACCGAACAGTCATTACTTGGTCACAAGATCGACCCTTGGATCTGCTGCCTTGCCTGCGCTGTCTCGACAGTCTCGCCTCGACGTCCGCACCTCACAAGTTCTCCCTGCTTCAGCAGCGCACCTGGTAACAGCACCTGAAATCGATGACGAAATCATCAAGGATTCTCACACCACGTTAGATCCAGCATTTTACAATGCTCTGATTGGAACTCGGGCAGTTGTCGGTGCTCCTTCGACCGCATATAATGGTGCTTCACCAGTAGCTGATTCAGCACTTGTACAAGAATCGCGTTACGACACCGAGGACTGGGTGCCATGGGCGTAAATTAATAAAAGCGTTTTTCTTAGTGACACCTACGAACTGGCAAAAGCAACATAATTTCAGCAAAACTACATCATTGTTACAATCACTAATAAACTATTTAATTCGACGAAAATCCTTTGTATTTATTGTTATTTTTTTTTTCTTATACCTCACATACCATAACCACTTAGGACGAGTCTGTTGATTCATTCTGAGTCATTGTTGGCAATTGCTGCACCAATTCAATCTTCAAGTTTGAAACATAGATAGGATCTAGTAAAGGTTACAGAAAAACATTGGATGCGAACCAGTTCCAAGAAGTTGCAACAGGAGATCCTTCGAGGAGACCTATGTTAATCAGCAGATTTTTTGTGGTTTAACATGATGATGATACCATTTTAATAGACTCTCAGAATACGAAATAGTAAATACTTTTAGCTATAAAATACGGCTGTTAATCGTATCATATTACAAAACTGTAAATGTGATAATTGTGATAATATGTTTGGCAACTAGTCCATACCCGAATCTTGTTCGTTTTTTATCAAATCAAACAAACAATTACCATTATATTTGTATAAAAAGCGAGACAATACATACTGTGACTTCAGTTGTGGAATAAAATGTTTAAGAGTTCATCTATCTTTGAGTTTACTACAGACCAGTCAATATGAAATTGTATGTAGTGTTGTGTCTTGTTATTGCTGCGGCGATGGCTGCGCCTGAGTCGAGTGTCCACACCCGTATTGCTGACCTGGCGAGCCAGCCCGGAGTCAACGACGCCATATTCGTCTCTCGCGCCGTGCTGGGAGCTCCTCTAACTACCTTCGACGTCGCTGCATCATTAGTCAACTCAGCAGCATCACAAGCACAGCAGAGACAGGCAGGCAGCACCGGCACCTGGAGCCCTTGGCAAACGTAATAATTTAAATTAGTTTGACGCTTACAGCTATCGGCCGATGCCAATAATCAATCGAAAAAATTAGATTGATGTCAATCTGGATTGTTTTATACTTTTTGATTTGTCATTTACCATGTTGCCATAGTTTTTTCACTACTGAGATTGATTATTGGCCACTTTACCGACGTATCAAAATGTTGTTTGATTTTTATATCGAAATCTTTATATTTTTTTATACTAAGCATTGTTTGGTCTATGAATCATTAAGAAAGTTTTTGTTAAATAATATAATGAAACTTAAGAGAAAGCTTTCGTGTCTTGACACAAGTGTATCTTATCGCATCTTCTGTTATTAGTTGTGTCGAGCAGTTTGTATGAGATGGGCAGTCCCGTCTTTACACTAAGGGCACACGGGGCCCGTGCCCAGGGCCCCCATCCTCAGGGGGGCCCCGAAGAAGAGCAAGTGTAAAAAAAAGACAAACCGAAAATTTTCCTCACACATTTACTCACACGTTTCTCGACTCCTATCATAATACTATACGTATATTTACAAAATTGTAAGAAGTTATAATGATCTATTTCAGTAGATTAGTGATAATATAACTCCACATCCTAAAAGAGATCCCTCCAAACTAAAAGTGAAATGCTATAAATGTGTTCTCTGTCACAGAAATAGTAATTATACTATATAGGTAGTATGTTTACATCATAAAAGATTTGTATAACACCAAGGGTAGGGGGCCCCCGGTCCAAGGGGGCCCCGAGCTTGAAAGACCTCAGGCCCGAAGGGGTCCTCGGCCCGAGATGCCGTAAGCAGAGAAGGAATGTAACATTGATTTATAAAATTAGTAAGATACAATCAACAATTCGCTGAATTGTTTACCAATTCTTGGATAATTATTCATAGAGTTTATAAAGTTAAGTTTTTTATAGTAAGGGAGGGCCCCATCTGATGATTTTGCCATGGGCCTCAAATAGTATAGAGCATTCAATATGAAGTAATCGAAATAATTCCTAAGATACTACTTTCTATGTTTTACGTCTGTAATGCATGGTTTCTGTAAACCAGATGTACTGCTTCACAATCGTTTAATCCATATTTTCATATTTTTTCAATTACCACGTCTTTGGTTTGCTGTGGTTTGAAAGTGGAAAATATTTATTCTTTAAATATTCAATTTTGAGATTATATGCTGTTGTATGATGTTAGTCAACATGTATGCACGTCGCGAACTGAAAAAAGTTGGACACTCCTCACAGAGTACTTTGTTTTATAGGAAACACTTCTGCTTTATTTTAAAAACTAAGTAGGTAACCGATTTTGATGAAACTTATACAACTCCTAAGTTGGACTATATCTAATCGAAAGCAAACATATTTTTTGAAATCCGACTTATACTTTTTGAGATATGCGTGGACAAACATACAAACATGCATATACTTTTTAATTTGAAATTTGTGTTCAGGCGCTGGTATAGACTAACATATCCAAAAACTATGCAACTCTGACAAAATTACATACATACACATCAAATACATAATCTCCTTTTTTTAAGTCGATTAAAAACGAAATTATATTGATAAGGATTAATACCATATAAATAAAAAAAAACAATCGCATATAATACATCGTTTTAGAAAAAAAAACTTATTAAGCATTTTAGTGGTAATCAGTACCTACTCACTAATAAAAACATTTTAGTGAGCCTGTGTAATGAGCTAACCTAGAAAGATCTAGAGACATCATACACAGTTTCTTTTCATTACTTCCCTTTGAGAGGGACAATTCCGACAAGATTGATACATAACTTCGATATGAAATGATCATAGTAGATAAATGTTAGATTAATTTTTTTCTTTATTTTTCCAAAGGGCCCCAAATTTTTGTGTGCCCAGGGCCCCGTCATAGGTAAAGACAGCCCTGGAGATGGGGTTTTAAAGCATTTCAAAATTATTATTATTGTTTTGCAATGAATGGCAAGACGAGCTTCCTAATCACCTGATCTTAGCCTTCAAATGAAATGAAGATGCATTAATGTCTCGATATGTTTGCGAGTATATATGCATTTTGTTATATTTCCCTCAAGCTAACTAAAAAGCACCTTATGAAACCTGAATCATATTTGAGATATTATCTTCGTTTTTGAACACTAAACAAAGATAACTTCTTCAATACATCGTAAATGATTGTAACTATTGCAAGATCTAGGAACTTTTATTTATTTAGATCCTGGTAACATCTGGCGTTTCTGGGTTCTCAGTCCATTATATCTTAGTAATAAGCTACTAAAGTATTAGTAGCTGACTTTCAAGCATAAGCCTTGTTATAATCAAAACAAATACGTATAATCAGAATTTGACGGCCATGATAATCATATTCCGTATCTCTGTAATATATTAAATTTAGTACGCCAAGGATCCTACTACTCATTAAAATATTTTGCGTCAATCCTTAAGCTTTACTACGCGAGGTCAACATATCTGAAAAAACTTATCATAAATAGGTTACATACCTACTAAATATGTTTAACCTCATTTTCAACCAAACGAATTTCCCTGCTAAACATAGAGCTTATCGAAGGATCGAATATTAAGCTGACGAAATATATTAGTATATGTAATAAACCGGAAATATGTTATACTAAAACTGCCGTAACGAACAAGTGTGTCGAACATGCACAAATGTTTTCAAGTAACTACACATATCGGAAACACTATTGACCGCTACGCATAAGTCGGCTCGGAGCAAGGTGAGCTACTTTCATATGACACTTGACATTGTTGTTTCAAGTGTGAAGTAGTACTCGCAAAGTAATTAACCAATTTGACTGTTGACAGTATAAAAGCGCGTTTTATCTCATTAACTGTATCAGTCGGCCAAGTGGGTTCGAAGTGATCGCTTTCTTTCGTCAAATCATAACACAGACCACGTTCATTATGAAGACGCTGGTGGTGTTTGTCGTGTTCGCCGCTGTGGCTCATGCCTCTCTGCTACCCTTGGCTCAGCCTGCTCATCACCCCGCTGTGGTGGTCGACGCACGAGGACGTCCTTTGGATACCGCGGAAGTTATCGAAGCTCGTGCTCTGCACTTGCAGGCTAAGGCTTTGGAAGCTCACCACGCTCCCGTTGTTGCTGCCGTCGCGCCTGTTGCGTTCGCTCACTCCGTGGCCGTCCCCGCTGTAGTCGCTGCTCCCGCTGTGGTTGCCGCCCCGGCTGCCGTCTCCCATCAATCCCGAGTAGACGTCCGCACCAGCCCTGCCATCGTTAGCCACGCTGTTGCCACACCCGTTGTTGCCCACGCTGCTCCCGTGTACGCACACGCTGCTGCTCCAGTCTTGGCTCACTCTGCCCTTGGATATGCTGGACATGGACACTACCTGAAGAAACGCTCTTTGGGTCACGTGGCGTACGCTGTTGCTCCTGCGGCTGTGTCTCACCAGTCTCGTGTGGACGTAGTTTCCAGCCCCGCTGTGGTGGCTCACGCTGTCGGTGCACCAGTGGTCGCGCACGCCGTCGCCACTCCCCTGGTCGCCCATGTCACTGCCCCTGCTATCGCTGTAGCCCCTGCCGCCGTCTCTCACCAGTCCCGTGTTGATGTCCGCACCAGCCCCGCTGTGATTGCGCACAGTGTGGTGGCAGCACCCTTCTACGGTGCCCATGCTCTGTCTCACGGACATTTGCTGAAGAAGCGTTCCCTTGCTGCCGTTGTAGCTCCCGTGGTTCACGCTGTCCCTTCTGCTGTGTCTCATCAGTCCCGTGTGGATGTGATCTCGGAGCCCGCTGTGGTCGCGCACGTCGCTCACGTCGCTCCCGCCGTGGTGGCCGCGCCTGCCGCCGTCTCCCACCAGGCCCGCGTGGATGTCATCTCGTCTGGTGTGCATGCCGCTCCCCTTGTGCACTCTGCCGTGTGGACCGCTCCCGTTGCCCACCTTTCCCACGCTGGATTAGTCAAAGCCGCCCTGTGGTGAACCGATAATTTGATTTGACGAACATTGTAGTGTTCGTTTTGATAGTATTATTAAAATGAATAGACAATAAAAATATTTATAACAATAATGATTCTTACTTATTTGCCTCTTCTCCTATCAATAAAATTGCCTTAAATAAATAATAATACATTATATTATTAAGTTATTATTTCTTATATTTAAGTATGTTTCTAAGTTTGTTTACAAATATCTCGTCTGATCCTAAGTATCTTAGGAAAATCTAATATATTTTTGGGGGAAAGGGTGGTTATGAATAATGGCAGTGGAAACTCGTACATATGCATATACAGCTGGAAAAGAATAAACTGAGCAAAATAGAACGCTGTCAATACTTTTTGTTTTAAATATAATTTCTTGACAAGACACGAACAAGGATGATACTCACGTGTATGAATCAAGTTTATATTATATATGACGTATATATAGTTTCACTCGATGAATTAAATTTTATAGATCGTCTACGATCTTCTGGCGCCCGACTGTGTTGTTGTCAAATAAGAAGAGTTTGTCTCTTACATTTTATTATATTGGATATGTTATTTTAGATTATACATGAGTATATATTGCTGTTGTTTATGTTATTAAACATATCTCTAGGAATGCGTTAAATTGATATTTTTAGAATTTTATTTTTAGTTTCGTTATTTCGGCACCCGCCAGTAGAATTTCAATGGCTTGTAAAAAGGATACAATAATACGTAGCGAAATAAAGTAGGTACATAGCGGTGAATGCCGTTTTTTTATTTCATGTAACTAATAATTTTGATGCTGCTATAATAAAATTGTTATAGGTACATTATGTATTCAATGATTAGTGTCTGATAAGTAGGTTATTTTATTATTGAATCGGCCTTCAATTATAAATATTATTAATTTAAATACAAATATTAAATTTTTCTTTATTGATACGAATACCCACTGGCCATTTTTTAACTATAACATTATTTTGCCGATTATACGGGTGCAAATAGTAGATTTAAATACGTCAAATGCTCACGTAAATAACAGAGCGTGAGAGAGAATTTTGAAACCGTATAAGTTCTGTAAGTCTAAGAACAAAACAAATGGACTGCAGTCGTAAACTTCTGTCTTTTATAATCATTTGATTAAGGGGCATGTGGGCCTATTCAAATTTAGTACATTTTTCATCGGACAAATCCATATCATCATAAGAATACTTGTCGAATACTTTAAATGAAATAAATATTGTGGTTCCTTACACAATCATAACTTGTGAGCACAAAGGTAATTTGCACATATTGCAAGATGTTGGAAATAGTCGATTTACCTCTTCAATGAAATTGAATTGATTCATGTGATACAATTAATCCGAGAAAATAATATAACGTCACGAAGATATCATTATTTGGATTGACTTATTTTAAACAATAATTGTTTCTTATCTTAATTTTTTTGGTAAATAGATATAACATTACATAAAATTATCAACAACTAGAATTACATAATCCAAAATGGTTTCCGCTGATAACAATAATTCACAACAAAAGAGCCGGTATGTATACACACCTAGACCCAGAATATGGGACAGGATTATAAATATAATATTTTATTTACTAATTTCAATAAAAATTGAGTGCATTTTTTATTGAATTGAGAATTGAGATGGAAAAAGATGAAATATATTTAGGAAATTACAAGAATTAGCTGTAAAGCTCTAATATAAAAGCGACAAGTTACAATATTAAAAAATAAATACACCAAACAATCACATATCTAGTCATGACGCCACACTAAGATCGAGTCTTGTGTTGTGGGTATCAGAAACTTTTTTTTCATGGGAAAAGTTTCTTGGATACCCGTTATAAGCAAGATTTTTACCGACTAAAAACCCTATGTTGCTCCATCGACACTTCAGAGCAACTCCAGGACCTCAAAATGGACACGCTAGAGATTTTTTTTAAATTAATATTTCCAAGACAAATTAACACACTTAATGCTATGGATGCATGTGTCATAAACTAGAAGAGGTTTTTCTGGACATATACAATCATCTCCCTCTTTTTCCAGAGAGAGTTTCTTTTTTCAGAGTTTCTCCAGAGGGTGTCAGAAGCTACGAGAAACTTTCGTCTCATTAAAGTGCGGGGTTCGAACCCGCGGCCTCCCGTTTCATAGCCAACGTTTAACTAACTGCCAATAATAATATTATAATAATATTTGACTGCCACGGACGCTGTCAAATATTTATCATATCATTACGGAAGTTTACCATTACCATACCAAAAAGAGTATAAACCTTTTTAGAATTTCGCGCAAAAATGCTGTTGCAATTGTTTTGCTTGACTGGTTTGCATAATGATTTCTTAGATTTACGCGAATTTTATACATTGAAATAAAACAACAACGCGGGGAAGTTAAACAATGTAAAAATTAAACCAAATCCGCGATAAAATATGTAAAGTTATCTACTTGAGAATTCAAAAGAAAACTTATCATGGCTATTAAAAAGTAGGTGTTTTGAATTGATTGTGATACAGTTGAAGTGTGTTTTGAATGCAATTATTAAAAAAAAAACCATACGATTACCCATTAAATTATGAAAATATACTAAGTGTGTAATTAAAATATTTTCAATAATATTTCGTAGGTTCTGAAAATAGATTTGTTAGTGGTATAATAAACCGGCTTTGCACTAAACTAACTTTTATGAGGTCATACTAGAACTAGTTAAAATAATTGCTTTTTTAAATTGCACACCTGTGCTAAAACACGGATCCATAGTACTACTGTACTTTTAAAACTAATATACTTTGATAGGACTACTACTTTGAAAGGAAGGAGCAATGAAGACAAAGGAAATATTTTTGGGATCATTTATTTATTCATAAATATTTTTTTTTACATTTTTTATTCCCTAGTAGTAAGTTTAATTCTTAGGTTCGTCAGATTCGTTCTTCACCAGCCGTGGGCAAGATGTCCGTGAGCGTAGGGGGCGGCGTAACCGGCATGCGCGTAGGGACCCGCGGCCAGGTATCCAGCGTGAGCGATGGGGGCAGCTACCACGCTGTGCGCCAGGGGAGCGGCGGCCACGTGGGCAAGCACAGCGGGGCTGGTACGGTAGTCAACGCGGGACGTGTGAGACACGGCGGCGGCGGGGGCCACAGCTACAGCAGGAGCGGCGACGGCGTGCGCCACCACGGGTGCGGCGACCACAGGGGCGGCGACGGCGTGAGCCACTACAGCGGGGCTGTTGATCACATCCACACGGGAGGCGTGCGACACGGCGGACGGGGCGATGACGGGTGCGGCGTATCCGTAGTGGCCCAGGGAGCGCTTCTTCAGGTAGTGTCCGTGACCCAAACCGGCGTGACCCAGAGCGGCGTGACCCAGAGCAGCGTGACCCAGAGCAGCGTAAGCCAGAGGAGCGGTGGCGGCGTGAGCGAACACTGGAGCGGCGTGGGCGACCACGGGAGTGGCGACAGCGTGGCTGGTGCGGATGTCAACACGGGACTGGTGAGACACGGCAGATGAGGGTCCAGCATACACGGTGGGGGCGGCGACGGCGTGGGCGACGGGCGCCACGGCGACCGAGGCGACGGCGACGGGAGCGACGGCAGCGACGGCGGGAGCGTAGTGTGATTCCAGAGCCTTAGCTTGGAGGTGCAGGGCGCGGGCGTTGGCCACTTCCGCGGTGTCCAGGGGGCGGCCGTGAGGGTCCAGAACGACGGCAGCGTGCGGCGCCGGGTGGATGTAGGAGCCGCAAGCCACGGCGGCAAGAGCGAAAAACACCACCATCGATTTCATTTTGAACGTGGTCTGTGTTTTTTTTCTGACGAACTAGATCACTTCAAACCGTGCACGGCCGACTGATAAATTCGACTTGCATTCTCCTATATTTATACTGACCGGACATAATTAAAAGGTAAGGCAATTTCAGTTGGTACTATAATAATATTCGTTACTAGCTAGAACAATGTCACTAGTTAGTGATGGTGACCTCGGCGAATGTGTGACGGTCATGATGTAGACAAAAATTCGTGATTGCGGAATTTAATACGCAACAATGACATCTGTGAATTTCATGTAGTACACGTGAGTTTAGTAATTAATGTGCTCTATATTTTGGATTTTAATGTAAATTTGGCAAGATTTTGGCTAATTATGACCAAGGCAATGCATAATACGACCTCCAAATAGAGTACGTCCTAATTATATTTATCAAAAATGATTTTGCAATAGCGTTATACTTTCTTTAGTGTTATATCCATCTTAAGCGTGGCCTTTAAAGCTCGTTGTGTAATAATGCGCTAAATTGGTTCATACGGCGATTGATATTAGAGCGTAAATAGATTGTGGATGTGGGTCTGGTCGGAAGGCGGCGGCCGGCAGCGGGGAGCACGCGTCGTGCAACGCAATGAAAGGCTTCGGCGAGCGCCCAGTCATGCCGAGTCGTACCCAAGACCAAGGAATTATTCGATTACTAACACAAATAGCGGGCTTAGTTCCGTGTTTTTGCCGCAGTAATGCGTTCGCTAAACTAATGTGTCACTTTTCACGCTCCTAATCGGTATTATTTGGCTGGTCAATGGCTTTGTAATTCGTTAAATTGTATTTTTGACACTTAAATAACCATAGGCATCATTCACTTTATACGGAGAGTTTGAAGTGAGCACATAACATTATTAAATAAAATATGGCAGATGGCTATTCTTCTGTAGGCCTTTATTCAGCAGTGAACTTCTTGTGGCTAAAGATGATGATAATAATTATTGTTTGTATGCTGTATATAACATTTCATTTTCGTTTGTATAGATACCTATGTGTATATCTATTTAATATTTATAAATACGATAAACTCTCTTAGTTATTTTGCTTCACTGAATATATATTCTTTAAGCATTGAAAAAATATTAATTGTTTGTGGAAATTCCTAAACCCAAGCTTGATTTCTGTAAAACCATAATACGTTTTTGTTGACAAATTCGCGTGGAATATCGTAAGCCGGATATATTTTTCTTTCAAAAGACTTGTCACTGACTCATGTATGGAATGACATAAATTACTTAAAAGGTATATTATAATGTATATATTATGTCCTTACCACTCTCAATCTTAGTTTCGCTTGTAAAAGAGGCCCGTGCCCTGCAGTGTGACGCATATAGGCACGTAAACAGATGCAAATTATATTTCATAAAGAAATAAAATATTACACACAATTTTATGATTAAAAAATACTTTGAAGTTGAATTACTTTTACAAACATGAAAATATTCCACATTGATTGGTCGAATGATGTGTAAGCGTTGAACCGGCGAGTTACGTACAGACTTACTCTGTCTACAGAATGATAAAGGATATTATAATACTTAAATTAATATTCCGTTCGATATTGCGTCAATTATTTTTTGTGAAGTGTTTAAGGATATTGTATGTACATGTATTATGTTATGTACCCATTAATAGTAAACCACCTGACACACATAGTCCCTGAGACATATTTATTAAGCAGTTAGTATATGAAATCTTGAAAAATATTGTTCCTGTAATTATTCTTTCTCTCTTTTCAGCCACAGGAAGTCCACTGCTGAATATAATCCTATAATTTAGTCTAGGAAAAAGTTGGTTTGAGGACATAAATATTGACTTTGTAGAGATTGATTCTCACCCTCCATAATGTAATATCAGCATCCCTGGCCTTTGCAGCTGGATATTGACCTAGAATAACGCTACCTACCCAGGTAAGAAGTTAAAACATTATCAGCATTACCTTTGCTCACAAGAAAACTCATACCATAACGTTTGAATACTAATAAGTGTGCAAATATAAAAAAAAAATTATGTATTGCAGAAAATCTGAAGCAAAATTCCTCGACCTGTATTTGAACGTTGGATCTCACGGTGCTTAGGCTATGCACGTTGTCCTTGTGCCTACGAGGCCATTCAACAGAAATACGTGGATACACACTAGTGATAATTTGCGAAAAGGAAATCCTTAATTACAATACTTTCAAATATTTTTTACCATGCATACCGCGGCCTTGCGTTTTTTGCTAATAAAATTATTTCCTCAGGTAACATGCTAGTACAGTTTATATTATATAAAGAAATAAATACGTCATGATATACAACAAAACATACAGACTTGTACTGAGACACTCGTTATGTTTTGTGAGTATTAAACATTCAAACGTATATTTTGTCGTCATATTCGGATCGGGAGCAAATAGTCATTTGTGAATTTATCATTTTTTTAAAATCATCCATCCATCCATCCGTCAGTCAAAGGAGATCCACTGCTGATCATAGGCTTCCCCCAACAATTTACACAGTGGCCTGTTGGAGGCAGCCTGCATCCAGCGACGTCCCGCGACCTTTACCAGGTCGTCTGACCACCTTTTTTTGATTGCCAGGTTTGAACCTAGTACTCATCGTTTCATAGCTGGCTTCGAACTTGCTGTGCCACGCAGGGCGTTAACTAATGGAAAGCGTAATGTTATGTTGTAAATACGCAAAGTAACCTATATAGAAGTTGACTAATGCAGCTCTATATTAAGTAGTCAGTGTCTGTAAAACGTTGCTTAATACTCTGAACTGTTTAAACCCGTACTAGTCTGGATCTAAACCGACAAATTACAAAACCAATCTAGAATCGACGCGGTTATACAATATTGTATTCAAAAATAAATAAATACACCGAACTGTCACGCACATAGTCCTGATCCCCCACTAAGATCGAGTCTTGTGTCGTGGGTATCAGAAACTACGAGAGACTTTTCGGTCTCACAAACACCCAGATCAGAGACAAATATGTGTGGATCACATAAATATTTGTCTCTGTACAGGGATTGATCCCGCGGGATTACATTTCACAGCCGGCGACTAACCAACGTTTAATTCCAAGTTGCAGTTGCAAGCATTGATCCCACAGGTACAGCAGCTAAAAGATACAGGTGCTACTTCCTATGTTCCTTTAACTATTGTTGTCTAAGATTCCGTACAAAGTCAAGTTCTGGGTAATTTAATCCAGATTCAATATTATTAAATGACTAAGCTATAGTTTATCAATACCCAAATGACTTTAATAGTGTTACTTCCACATTTAAGCCTATGATGATGGAGTTTCTGAAAATACCTTTGGCACACAGACGTTTGCGAACTTGGGTTCACCTTTTTGTCTGGTCACTGACATTGAAATTAATTTAATCTCTTACCCAGTGAAGAGGATGGTCTATAATGGAAGAATGTTATTAATACAGTGGCTGAATGTTTTCCTTTCTTTTGTATATGAAACTCAAAAAATAAGACATTTATTCATTGAACTGTGCGCAATAAGAACTTTATTGGGCGTGGGTTTGATTTTCATTACATTATTTCAGTTCAAAACTTTCATTTAAAGTTCGACGTTCCATTTTGTACCGTCAGTGGCAAGCTTAAAACGCTAATACATTTGTATTTCATTCATACTTATGAATGGATTTATATGTCGAACATACGATATCTGTCTTATCTAATACGATCTGATATTTAAAATTCGCGTTCAATTTATCTAAAGCGATCGTTTTTTACTAATTGAGCCTATTCATTGGTAGTGCAAGCTAATAATAGACCAAGGACATGGCAACAGTACTGAGTGGAAGGTAGCGCCTGCTATTGCGAAGGCGAGAATTTAAATCTAACAGCATACCAGTGTTTTCGAAATCCTGAGAGTGGTTTTAATAGGTGGGTTGAAACACTAAATGTTTCCTGGTGTACATTAACACTTCTACGTAAGATGTTTTGAAACTATAAAATCCATTTAATTTTATTATATTGACAATTAAAATATAACAATGAAAAATTTGCATAATTATTATTTTATTTTAAGTGGCTGTATGCATCGTGTTTCCTTTGTCAATCACGAAAAAGAACGCAAACTAGGCGATATGATTAATATTTACCTTTTAATTTCTTCCTAATAGTTTACTTCTTGTAATCCTCATGAATCCTCAAGAATAAAGTTAAATGTAATTGTAAGTATGTGTGATGTTTAAGTTTTTTAATTATTTGTATCTATTGTAGAACACTTTTTTGCGATGGGGAAGAGCACGTTAGTGTCGACGTTACTTGAATACATCGAAGGTTTTGCGGGCATTGAACCCTTCCCGAAACCCGTTCCCCGTATAAGCTGGGGGTTTAAAGATATGTTGATATAAAACTAATGACGCGTAATGCTTAGGTCATAAATATTGTAAATAAACAGCCTTTTCATGTTTGCTGTGATGGTGAATGTTTCAAAAGGTTCTTGACTCGAATGTGAAATATAATATTTATGATGTTTATTTATCTACTGTGTTAACAAAGCTTTGTATTTATAGATAAGAATTTTAGAAATCGATGTTTAATTTTAGTCTTTTTTGGTTTTCCGAACATGTTTATTAATGTCATCAGTATTATTATTTACATAATACTGAAACATTTGAATTATATTACTTTACTTTAGAATTATATTATAAGTAGCTTATTTTTTAATATGAGGAGTGAGTTTGGCAATAATTAAATTAAGCATACGGTGTGATCGATAGATTATTTTCTAAAAGTGGTGTTTGTTTAATATCAAACTTTATAGACTACTTATTATACACTACTTTTAACTATTATTTATTCGAATGCATGAGTAGTTGCATCCATTAACCACAAGTGATAATCTAGTATACAAACTGCTTTCCTAAGTACAGAATGGTTCGATATACTGTTTCTCGTAAAACATAGTCGTTTACAATCTGAATTCCAGCTCGCTTCATCTCAACACAATTGATATTTTGTTAATGTTTATTCTCTTCGCATATTTAAATGACATAAAAGGGAAGTCTATTAATAGTAGATAAAAATTGAACAGACATCGAAAAATAAATATTTTGCGGTTTTGCTAGATCACGCTCAACCTTATCATGTTTATGATTTACGATCAACTTTCATACAACCGAAACGAACTTGACAAGGACATACAAAGTGCTAATAAAGTAAAAGCACGTATAGTTATGAAAAACTTCGCGACATGAGTTTAGATAATCTTGATTACAATAACCGTTTTTGGTAGCAGACAAAGCGATTATCTTTACAAAAACGCTTTTAATAGTCTATACGTGACGTCGTTTAGGTTTGTTCGTGGTTATGAAGTATTACACTGACGCTAAAATAATACAAACGGCTAAGTTCCTGACGCAAGCCACGGGTGCATTTCGTAATCCCGATTTGTTGCGTAATTGCTGCAACGCCCGCCTATTCCGACGGCAATTTATGTTTCAGATATATTTTGATACCTGCAATTTCAAAATTCACTTTAAGACGGGATTGTGTTTCATGTTGTGATTATATTATCGCTCTGTGCTTAGTTACTATATTATTGTTATTTAGTTGTATTGTGTGAGGGGGAAATAAAAGGTTTAAATTATGGTGGTACATCTCTCATATGTGAGAGGCCGCCAGGGTAGGTATTACCATTATATCGTATTCTCCCGCCAATCAGCAGCGTAAATAATAATAATAACATCCAACAGTCACATACATAGTCCTGACCCCACACTAAGATCGAGTCTTGTGTCGTGGGTATCAGGAACTACGAGAGACTTTTCGGTCTCACAAACACCCAGACCCGGAAGAAATATTTGTGGGCCGCACAAACATTTCTCTCGGTGCGGGGATCGAACCCGCGGCCTCTCGTTTCACAGGCGGCGTCTAACCAACTGCGCCACGGAGGTTGTCAGAAAGGCTGTCAAATGCACTGTTGTGTTCCGGTTTGGAACCGAAGGACATTGTAGCCGGAGTAACTACTGGACATATTGAGACTTAACATCTTATGTCTTAGGTTGGCAAGCGTAGTGGTACACCAAGCATTGATTTGTAATTCATGTTGTTTGGTTTTTCTACTGTCCCTGAGCGGTTATATCATACCATCAAGCGATTGGAATGCTCGTCTAGCCATTAATCGCAATAAAAAAAATGTTACTTAATTGTGATTTATCTTTTAGTATAGTTTAGACAGGTTCATAAATTGCGTTTGCTAATATCCTGAAAAGAGATATTTATTTTTTTGTTTTCCCCTCGACCTTATGCGTGGGAATAGCGCAGCGTTTAATTAAAATGTATGTCATGTGAAAGCTGCTTCCAAGAATCCAAACCCATGGGGTTAATTCAATCAGGAGCAAAGTATGTTTCGTTAATTAAAAATTTGCTGGAATGTTTAACTGTCCCGGGGATCAAAACAAATACTTCATCGTTCATATGTCTGTATTCACTAATGATATGACTTTTATTTTATTTTTTAAACTTCATACAATAAAATTCTACAGGTGGATTTAACGCCGTTGGCATTTTGTGCCACTATTTATGGCTACTTGTATTTTTGCTATTTATGACTTATGAAAACTTTCACTTTTATAAGAATGTGGTAGATTGTAGGTATCCATACAAATTGCAACCACCGTACGCCGACAATGACCCAAGCCAGTGTCGTGTTCAGGGAGCAGGTATTGTATATTCGGTTCAGATTTGGACATAATAAATGATTCGATTAGATATATACATGACTATTAGTTGGTTGATATTCCATGAGGACTACATTGAATTAAGCATTTCGTGAAGTACGAGTTTGTTTTGTTCTTTATTTTCTGTATAATGTATTTTTTTTACTTCATAACTTGCCTTTAGTACTATGAATGCTTTGTATTCACCGGGGTTATTGGACTGCGAGTAAATATGATTTCAGTATAAAAAGCCTACAAAATTCAATTTAAGAATGAGGTTAAATGGAAGAAAATGTATTGTTCACACGGCCATATAGTCGAAGCGAACGGAGGCGGTGCCGACAATACCTCGTCGCAAACTAGAGCGATCTGATAATTCGCTGTCTATACTTGGCATTCGTGTGAACAATACGTGGAACAACTATACATAGAAGCAGTTGTCATACTGATACAAAGTCTATGTTTTTTGTTGTATAGGTCCGGAAAATGTGCTAACAGCTCACTTGATTACCGGTATGAACATTAAATTATAAATGAACACTTCTTGAAGCGTTAGTGCGTTTCTTGTAAAATTGGAATATTAGGGTAAGGAAAAAGGATGGGAGAAGTTTACAACGGTCATCTTCTGCCACTATCCTAGTTAAACAGCTCAATCCTGCTGTAGTTAAGGACAATCAAGCATGTACAAAAATAAAATTCGTAGTCATAAATTTGGAAAAATAAATTTCATGCTTTAAAATAAATACAGAGGATATCAATACTTCTACTACCAAACACGAAATAGAGTGACTAAAAATGCAATGCAATTAAGAGGTTAAAAAAAAAATTAGGCCCTCGTGTACCATAGGGTCTTTAAAAAAGGGTGAACACAATTATTAAAAAAAAAACTGTATATACATAGCTTTTTTTACCAAATACGACGATAGGAAAATTAACAAAAACATTCGTTCCTTTTTTTGCAACATTTTTAGATTCATTCATTGACAGCCTCCGTGGCGCAGTTGGTTAGACGCCGCCTGTGAAACGAGAGGCCGCGGGTTCGATCCCCGCACCGAGAGAAATGTTTGTGCGACCCACAAATATTTCTTCCAGGTCTGGGTGTTTGTGAGACCGAAAAGTCTCTCGTAGTTCCTGATACCCACGACACAAGAATCGATCTTAGTGTGGGGTCAGGACTATGTATGTGACTGTTGGGTGTTATTTATTTATTTATTAAGTCCAAACTCCTAAAACTACCACCCGGCTTCGTTTCGGTAGCAATGTTGATATACCCTGTATATGGTGGTAAGATAAGCATGACTAAGCATTAAGAATATAATTTAAAATAATCAAGGCCGTCTGTAACAATCGCGCCTTGCGCAAGCAAATAGAGCGGCCTTTATTTCCGACCAATTACATATGGAATAATTTCAAATTACAATTTGTGATTATCGGAACATAAAGCCATTAACAGAGTTATTTATTACTGCACATGGTATGTTGTATATAAATAAAATGTTACGAGGTGGTGTAGTATGTCGCCTGAGAAACTTCCTATAGAGAAAAATAAATATATCACAACAATAACAAAAAATAATTAAAGATTGAGTAAACAATTGTCTCGGTGTGGGAATCGAACAGAATCGAATAGTTTTACAGCCAGTAGCTAAAACAACAGGGCAAGCTTAATAAGACTGATTAACAATTGCGCTACGGATACTAATCACATTAACTGAAGAAAGTGTTGCATGTTTGTACACAACTTCCTCTCCAGGACTTAAAATTATATTTCAATTTTAATAACTCTACTAACTAAGCACATTTCCTTCTTTACTTTAATATACATTTAAATACCGAGAAAATTCTATTTTTACTTTTAGAATTCTTGGAATGAATTGCAGCAGTTAAGTCTTGTATTTAATATTTGCAAAATAAATTGTTTATTTGTAGAGTAAGCGAGCCGTACGGGCGCTTTGCAAACTGTTCCGCGTAGACATTTCTTGACATTTTTATAGGCGTAAGCCTGGCTGGTTTGTGGCAACGGGCTTTACTAGATCAAGGCGATCCGCGCCCGATATTAGCAGGAATACGCAGGGGCGTACTTAAAATTAGGACATGGGCATCGGAGGCGAAATTGTAGCTTCACGTCGATATCCTGTGAGAAAGTACTATGGCCCCGGACGAGCCTTCACATTCATGCTGAGTCATGACTGATACATATATGTGTAAGTTTTGAAATAAAAAATGCCATCATAACATTATCACAGGTTGTCTTAGCCGTGCAGTGCGATACGTATCGACTTCTTTTTTATTGCATGGATTGCATTCCTAATCTCGTGTTTTTTAGCTAGCAACCCCTGTTTTGTATTACGTAGACTTTCATAAAAATGTCTTGGACAGGCTTAGCCAGGCACAGTGGTTTGACTTACATGGCAGCTTTTGGTCCGCCGAGAGAATGATTTTATAAAGACGATTATCATTTATTTTTTTAATGCTGTCACCAAGCATTTACTCACAAGAATATTTAAATATAACCCATTTTAATGAAACGCAATTCTAATTTATGCTCTTTCTGTACGGCGGCGGATCCTATCGGAGTGAGTGTGTATCTGTATCAATAATAAAAATAAAGCCTCGATTAGCGAGAGATGCCCTTCTGGTCAGACGGTGGGACGACTTGCATAAGAGGGTGAGCAGTGGCTGGATGCATAAAGCAGCAGACCGGGCGCTTTGGCGTACCTTATAATTAAATAAATAAATAAATACACCCAATAGTTACATACATAGTACTAACCCCACACTAAGATCAAGTCTTGACTCGTGGGTATCAGGAACTACGAAAGACTTTGCGGTCTCACTAACACCCAAAATAACTTTTTCTGTGTACTCAAAGATTTATATCAATATTCTTTAAAAAAAAAGACGGGTTGCACTCCGGGAGTGCCGGCAGAAGTGAAAACTTGATTATTAACGTTGAGCATGTTTGATATTTTGGAATGGTTAGGGAATAATTTTGCACCAATTGCTTTATCAGTATAAAAGTACTATCATTTATGTGGTAGAATACAATATTCATTAATTGCGCTATCGTACACAAACATGACAATTTATATTACATTAAAAATTTAACACTTTAAAACTATTACAATTATTTTACATTAAAATGTTTATCTCTCCGAAAAATCAACTTTCATCCATAATTTCAACGACTTTTTCACAATCATCATTACCAGAACTATCATCGCCAATCTCTAAAACTGATACGATAGGTTTATGGTAGCTGAAGTAAGAAACGAACAGTTTTGATTCGAACCTATTTAAATGTCTAATAAAGACCGCATCAATAGTAGTTTTGTATTTCGTTGTGCTAAGATTGCGATCATTCGACATAGTTAAACCAAATTCATTATTTAAAAATTCAATTAATAGTTGATTTTTATCGTCTGCGAAGTTTATGTTGAAATCTCCACTCAAAATCATTGGCAATTCATCAAAGCTTTATAAACTGACAGCTAACTGACAGCTGTCTACTCTCCATCCGTCTTACGCTTTTCGTCTTACGATCAGGTCACGTGTCCTGACGCGAGTTTAAGATTTTATACCCATTACAGAAAAGTGCTCAACGCCGCTAAAGAAGTTTTCACTTCAATAATTTGTCCTCACAAATTAAGTTAAACAAATAAGCTCGTTGAGTACGTGCCTGGTTAATGTAAAGCATTATCTCGCCTTCCGCTGCGACTAGTTTGCAACTTACGCTCGGTTACATTTCGATTGTTGTCAACACAACCTTGCTACTAGGTAATGAGGTTTAGGTATCCGTTTCAATAATAAGCTCGCCAAAATGCCATCGGTGAAATAGCAATCATACAGCTAAATGTTTTTCTATTGTAGTATCGATGTATGTAAAATGTACTCTGTGGTATCGATACAAAGGTTCCATACATTGTTGACATATCATTTAAACAAACTTACCCACATCTACCTAAGTAATAAGTATTTAAATAACATACGTTTAAGAGTGTTGTAAAAAGGTCTATAGACTTTTAGCAAAGATCTATGTTCTATGTAAAAATGTGATTCACTTAACCGTGTATTTATTTATTTTGTGAGTAGGTTCAGCTTTTTAAACAACTCATCCATTATTGTCATCGACATATTCGAATTCCCTACACTATGTTTATGGGTAAGTAAACAGAGTTTTAAAAGAAAGAGTTGAGGAAATAATTAAGATTTTCCTAGCAAGCTTTTAGTTCGCTGTATTGATGTCACTCTTTTAGCGCGCGAATCAAAGAATTTTAAATGTTAATTAAGAATGCTATGTTTACTTTGATCATATGAACAAATGGTGTGTGCTTATTATAAACAATATATAAGTAATATTGAGGCATAATATTCTTGTATGTATCCATCCTTGTATAGAGCTTGCAAGTATATTAAATAAAAAAAAAACGCATTTTTCTATGTCCCTAGCAAAAATAATTGTTAAACAAATTACATAGGTACGATTGCTACTAATATTTGCATAAAACAACACGCGGACATACATTAAGTACTCTAGTATGAATAGCTAATACTTTTCATACAAGTAATTGACATTTCGCCGACGAGTTCCGAACATAATTGACATTGAATGTTTGCCCCCAGGCGCAGTAGTCTTTCTGTACCACGTGTGTGTTTATGCAAATTGCACAAGCTAATTAAATGTCTATATACGATATTATTTTATAGCTTTTCTACCTTCTTTTATGTAATATTGTAGTCAAATGTCCGATACAAAATACAAACATAAACTCACGCCTTTTTCCCTTAAGAGGTAGGCAGAAGTGCTACCAGAACTTCCACATTTTACCTTTAATGCTCCGTCTCACGATGTGTTAGGGGATGAGGTATCGCCATATCGGACACAAATTCCTGTCTCCGGATTGATAAAGACTAGAAAATCCAATATCACTTTGCCCGACTCGGGATGAGAACCGACGCAGTCAAGAAGTAAACTATAAAGTGCACAATCTATATATTAATACGTGATGCAAAAACTTTGGACCCCTTTTTACGAAAATTGCGCGGACGCAGGAGCATAAAATTTGGCACACTTATAGTTTATGTGTAGGAGAAGTGCAGAACGCTAATATTTTTCAATAATAATGCTTATAATAATAAATACACCCAACCGTCACAAAAATAGTTCTGACCCTACATTAAGATAATTTAAGTCTGTGTCGTAGGTTTTGTTTGGGAAACTATTACTATAAAAGAAATAGATACTTTTTGGTCTCGCAAGACCCTGACCTGAGACAAACATTTGTTTCGGGATCGGATCTGCGACTTCTCGTTTCTCAGCCGGCGTGGAACTAACTGCACACATACGTTGTCAACATATATTTTTTGATACAGAAATGTTTTTAGTGTATGATTAGAATTTGTCCCTGTTACATCATTAGATCGGAAGTGCGTGGTGGCCTGTTGGTAAACGGACTAGACGCGACTGCCAACATGTTCACGGTGGTCGCGGGTTCGAATCCCAGGGCACACCTCTGACTTTTCGGAGTCATGTGTGTATTGATAGTCAATCACCACGCACTAAAACGGTGAAGGAAAACATCGTGAGGAAACCTGCATACCATAGCGGTTTATAAAAAATTCTATGGTATGTAAGTCCGCCAACCCGCACTAGGCCAGCGTGGTGGACTATATGTCCTAACCACTCTCAATCGGACTCTCGATTGTAGAGGAGGCCCGTGCCATGCAGTGGGATGTATATGGGCTGATACAGAACATCATTAGATCAATCTCTTGGAGCTGTTTAAAATTACTGTTAAGGTTTCATTTTGATTTTTTATGAATTTTATTAAACAACAACACTTAACAGTCACATACATATATGACCCCACACTAAGAATGAGTCTGGTGTCGTGGTATCAGGAACTACGAAAGAATTTTCGGTTTCACTAACACCTAGACCAGAAACAATTAATGCTTGTGTTTCACATAAACATTTCTCTCTCTTTGAATTGAATGTGAACCCGCGGCGACTCGTTTCAAAGCCGGCGTCTAGCCAACTGCGCCACGTAGGCTGTCAATTAAACAAGAATTTTCATTATACTCATCAGCCCGCTTTAATCTAACGCTAAGTATATACCTCTAAAGAAACACATCACTGAGCAAATCATCGGCTTCTCTTATCCCTTTCCAGCCGGTCACACTGCGAAGGTCGCTGCTTCAGACAGTCTTATGTGTATAATGTACATAGTTAAAATACATACATACAAAAACTAGCGCCTTTTTCCCAGAAGGCAGTGGAGTGCGGCACCCACGTTTCGCCGTGTATTTTCTGTTCCATTGTGTTATTGGAAGCTAGTCCATCGCAATATAAAATATAAATATCGTGCACAAATTTCTGAGCTGATAATGAAAAGATAAATGAATAGAATCCGAGGCCACAACCATGGGCGTAGCCACGGTGGGGCAGAGTGGGGCGCTTGCCCCACCCTGGCTTTGATCTGTCAGGTACCTAACCAACTCTAAAAAATAAATTATCTAGGTAAAGTACTAGACAGGTGAGCAATAACAAAGTATTTAGGATAATTCGAATTATAAACAAAGATACTGGTTGTTATAGAAGAATACCGTGGGTACAGTTTGCTAATTACATATGATTTAAGACTGCTGCCCCACCCTGACCCCACGGCTGGCTACGATCATGGCCACAACTTTGCAATCATATCGTAGTAGTAGTCCAAGGTGGTCACCGAAAATCAACGTTGTGCTGCGGTCCGCACCGCAGCGCAACTTTTTGGCTGAGTGATCACGTTTTTTTTTGTTCAAGGGGAAAAGCTATTGAGCTCCCCTTTCGGTACCCCGGGGGAGGCCGAAAGGGGTATGTCAGTGTCTTTGGCCTTCTAGCCCGTTACAAACGCGGATATTGTGGCCGAGCTGGGTCCCTAGCAATACCTACGCCAGCATACTGACAAAAAACCTCTTGATAACCGTCACACGCATTGTGGGCAGCACCGGACATCCCAGGGCGAAGAGCGCCCCGATTTACGTCCGCGAACCGCCCCGCGCAATACCATTGGTGGGCCTACCATTACCCACGCCAGATGCCCAGATGATCTCCACCTACACCCCCTCTCGGAGGCCCGCCAAGCTGTTATGGGCGTCCATGACGGAGACGAGGCTCCATCACACGTGTCGGAGTCGTTATACGCGAGGGCGCACGGCCCCCGCCGTGTGCCCAGCTACTCCGATGACCCCTTTAGGTCTTCTTTTACGATTGGCAGAGGATATCGTGGCGGAATTTTTGTACCCCCGAACCACAGGGTAAAGTTGAGTGATCACCTACTTGTCACATGTGCAAACTAATTCCTTCTTCATATTTTTTTTTACACCTGTGTTTGTACGTCGTTTCTCTCGATCTTCTCGAAGAGTTAACTGAGATTTTCCAGTGACAAGTTCGTCGAGCTTGTTTTATTCCCAATGTCGGTCTAAAATGACATACATATGGAACAAGTTTAACATTAATGAACGTAACTATTTCATTTGTGTTCATTTTTCTCTCACATAATATAATAAAATGTATTATATTGTCAACAATTGTAGCTAAAAAGGCTATTTTATTGACCACTTAAGCTCCAATGAGATAAGTAAAAAGCACTGATTGTTTATATTATACTTATGATAATGTACGATTAAACAAGTTTTGTTATCGCAAAAAATATATTATGTAAGTTGTAGATGCTAAATTGTTTGCACGCAATAAACTGGGTTAACTTTGTGATAATTGTCTCTGCACTAGAATGCCGTATAATTATGGGGTTTTACTCAAGGTCCCATTTTGTTGCACTTTTAAGTTATGCCACAATTCTTATGTTTGTTTTAGTGGTAACAGAGATTTCGTGTGTTGACAATATGATTATATCTTGTGATAAGTATCTGAATTACATATTAAGTATCATTCATTATTTGTGAAAAGCAATTTAATTTTTACATATTTTTTAATATATATAAACTACGTTAAAAATTATGTTAGGTTCATAGAATGCAATCTCTCGTTGCTGACTTTAACCATCTTAATTTAAGTATATTGTTAGTTACAACTAACGGAATTTTAAGTGCCATTTTCAGTAAACATAAAGAAAATCAGGAGAGAATATTTTTATTTAAGGGAAATGTCAAATCACTTTCAATAAATATCTTGTTAACCTATACAATAATATAACTTGATTATTAAAAAACATAATTGCAAAAAGTAGAATACAAAGGCAGGCTATGATATCACAAATATTATAAGCTAAAACCTCCGTCTGCTGAACTAGGGAGAACATGTATTACTAACTACTTAATATACGCCGCCACTATCCTTAAAAGTAATACATTCAAATAGCCAAAAACAGCCGCTGGTTTTTTTTTATGTACAATTTTATTTATATACATATGCAGCTTTCTTAACGAGGATGGCTTCTAAGCCATGTCACCTTGTTTAGTTTATTAAGAATTGTTTAAACAAATGTATTTTAAAATGGCAAAACTTTGCGGGAACAATTTATTAAAATATATATTTTTTTCTTATGTATTTTAAATGGCATATCTTTGTGGAAGTAATTCTTAAATATAATTGTTTCCTTTGCCTCGGTCTATCGTTATACTTGAATACTTTATGTCTGCTTATGTATGCGAATTTTACATTAATGAAAAATATTGATTTAATTATTTTAGTGAAACTTTTAGGAAATTTTGATATTACTTCCGGAATGGGTAAATATGCTTTATATGCTGCTCTATATGCAAATAGCCGTCGTTTTTTTTAAATTTTTCTTGCAGCATGCGGTTCAACACAATAATTATAATAATAAGTGAATTGTATGCATGAAAAATGTTTCATTCCATATTGGTAATTTTTAATTATGAATGTCTATTTCTTTTCTAAATATAACCGGTTTAATAAAAATAGTCGTGTTGTCAAAGCGAAATCCTAATAATTATGCGGAAGATATTTACTTATAAGACACTTGAAGTTTTTAACACTACCGTGTTAAATAATGGCTATTATTTAACAACGCGGTGGTAATGGCAATGTGGTTTTATGTAAACTGCTAATTCTGGTTCAGTCGCTTGGTGTTATAAATAGTTCAAATATTATTCGCTAGATGCCGCAGTTTTAAACAATTAAATTAAATATTTCGAAAATGTACAATGATGGCTTTGCTATACATAACTTAGTTTTATCAATCGTTGTAATATTGATTACATTTTATGTTGTGTATAAGCACTTGAGTATATAAAATATATGAACTAACATTTTAATAGTTAGGGGCCATTCAAGTATTACGTAAGCAGATTTCTTATAATTATATACCCCCCCACCCCCCTTGTCAGCAAAAGTAAGCAAAGCTCTTACCCCTTCCCCCATGCTTACGTAAACATTTTTGAATCAATATATTTTTAATTTTTAATGATTCATGAGCAGAAGTTATAATTCTAAAAATAAGAAAATAGATTTAGGATAGAGATTAGATTTTGCTGACACGGTATTCAACATACGAGTAGAGTAAGTTACAAAAATATTATAATATTAGCGGCCCGGCCCGGCTTCGCCCGGGTACATATATAGATTCCCGACCATATTTTAATTAAACTCAATTTGACTGCGCGCCTCTATACTGCTTATTCCATCCCGTGCTATAATATTACATAGTTCTTCTGTCCCAATTTGTCCACCTTATATTCTATTCCATCCCATCTATCCAGATTAAAATCATTATTTTGCTACGGAGATATTATGAAACTGTTACTACCCCGATGACATTCATTAAAACCAAAATATGTAAGGGCAACATACACATTGGATTATATCTACTACCAAAATGTCGAAATATGCTTATAATGCGTTTACAAAAGGTGAAATACGAATAGTTATTTGAATGTTCGTTTATATTAACAATGCCTGCATTATGTATAAAATATAGCAGTTTTTTTTCGATTAACTTCGCGTCAAATAGTTTTTTTATACTTATTTTGCAAATAATACACAAACAAATCATTGTGGTTTAGTTCAAATAATATGAATAAAAAATTCAAGATGGCCGTCAAGTATCCATTCAATTTCTACTATGAATGCAGGTTATTCGAACAAAGTGTGCCTCAGATATCGATTTCGGGACCAATCGGATCAATAACTAAAAAGTTCAAAATGGCGGCCAATATTCTGATTATGAATTTAGATTATTTAAACAAAGGGTCCCTCAGGTATCGATTTTGAGACCAAATTGTTCAATAACTAAAAAGTTCAAAATGGCGACCAACATTTCCAGTTCTGAATATGAACTTGCATTTTTGAAGTAGGTATAGAAAAGTATAACAAATTTTAAACTTCATGTAAATTCCAAATTTATACAATCAATACAAACCTAAAAAGTTTTTTCCTATCCTAATGATTTCTATCAATGAGTAAATTCCCCAAAAGGAATTAAGAAATTTCCTTAAAAAAAATCAACCCCTTTTCGCTCCTTCAGAGCCAATAAAGAAAACTATGCGTGACATTATTTCTCGTTAGTGGCATTTAACCGAATTACGATTTTTTTACATTTATAGCTTCAGCAGTTTTGATTTTCCATACAATATTTCATACCTTATTTTACCCCCATTAGCCGTTATCCAAAATTTTTGGACGCCATTATTTTTAGTTTTTACTTTGTAATAAGGAACTAAAAGATAAATTTTCAAAAAAATATCTTCAATAGTTATTATTTTCCATTTCCAGTTTAACCCTTATTTCAACCCCTTTAGGCAAATACAGGGTATATCAAGACTGCTTCGGAAAACGAAGCCGAGTGGTAGTTTTAGTGACTACAGACACAATACAACAAAAAAAAATTTTTAGTAATTTTTTTCTATCGTCGTATTTGGGTGGTAAATACTTTTTTTTTTCAAAAAATAGTGTAACCATTTTATTTTTAAACAAGCTATGTATGCAAGGATTTTAATTATTATTTTAGTATAAACTATGGATATATCACCCAAATGGCACTAGGCCAGCGTGGTGGACTATGACTATGACTATATGGCCTAACCACTCTCAATCGTATTCTCGATTGTAGAGTAGGCCCGAGCCCTGCAGTGGGACGTATATGGGCTGATACAGAATATCACCCAAATTAAAACATATTTAAAAAATCACAAAAAACAATTTTCTCATTTCTTTGCAAAAATTTTAGTTGCATTGTGTTTGTAGTCACCAAAACTACCACCCGGCTTAATTTTCGGTAGCAGTTTTGATATACCTGTATATAACCTATATCTTATATCTTCTAACTTTCTTTTCATAACATCCCTGTGTTTCTTCTGGGCAACTGCGTTTTGAATCTTCCTGTTTAAAGATTGTTTTGATGACGTAATCATCATCTAGACCCCCCTACCCCCCATGTCATCCAAAATAAGCAAAGCAAAGACCCCCCGCCCCCCCTATTGTGCTTACGTAATACTTGAACGGCCCCTTATCGAATTATTTTACTAGTTGTAGGTATCTCATGTGTGAGTACGAATGAGTGTGTGTCTATTTCTCCTACAAAACAGCAGTGTAAATGCACTGTTGTGTTTCGGTTAGAAGGATATTCTAGCCGGAAAAATTATTGAACGTATTGAGACTTAACCATATTATGTCTCAGGATGGCGAACACAGTGGAATGCCAAGCATTGCTTTGTAATTAATGGTTTTGTTTGGTTTTGCTACTGTCCTTGAGCAGTCATACCACTTACCATCAGGCAAATGGCATGCTCGTCTCGTCATTCATGGAACTAATAAAAATAAAAATATGAGGAAGTACAATCACAAAGGCAACCCGCACTAGGCCAGCGTGGTGGACTTTATGGCCTAACCACTCTCAATCGTTCTCTCGATTGTAGAGGAGGTCCGTGCCCTGCAGTGGGACGTATATGGGTTGATACAGATACAGACAATCACAAAATAATCACAAAAACTCTCAAGTTGAATATTTAAGCTACAGATTCTACATTAATTTCATAGAATGAACTCAGCAGTGGAAAACAGACTACAGTACGGTTTATAACTATTTGAAATAACCAGTAAAAGTCGATAACAATAGAACCTGAAATCCTTGTAAAATGTTACATCTACGCTATAACCTACATTTTTTTTTAAATTTATTTTAAGGATACATAGAGTGATACTAAAACAAAACATTGAGAACAACTATACACTAATAACATGTTTCCGCAGATAGAAAATGGAAAGTATATCAAAAAGCATCCACAATATTAACAAGTAGCAATAGGAAAACTATTTATAAAAAACATAATATACAGCTCACACACAGAAATAATACGATAGATTAACAAACAATATATCTAACGGCCAGAGAAACAAAACCCTGTTAATATTTTCTTAAATTTAAGCTGTTTGGAATTAAAAATATCGAGATCCGAGGATTCTACCACGGCATTTAACTCTTTTGCAGCTCTGATGAAAAATGCGTTCTGCCTATAATTACATATTATAATATCTATACATATATAATTATAATTATCAAAACTAGATGAAAAAGCTAAAGTTTCCACTTATTTCATGTAACTTACGTAGGCACATTATATCCAGAGAACAAGTTCCCAAAGGATTAATATGACGCCATTGAACTGGATAACAATACCTGAAGGAGATGTAGGCAGTGGCGCTATAATTAAAACGCCAGCGTAACACTTAGTAAACTTGTTAATGAGTTTAATTGCTACAAGATATAATCTGTCGGCTTGCGTTAACAAGGCGGTAAAAAGAAACATGAATGTCACTTTGCCTTTATTTCCTAGGTATAATGGTTTAATGAGTGCCATGGCAATAAATTTTGAATGTTCCATAAACTTTTTTAGTTAATAGCAGACAAGTTTTCAGCTAAATTGAGTTACGATTGCTTGAGTAGTTTATTTTAATGTCTTTTTATTAACCTCTGCCATCCCTTTGCGGATACCGAGATTCATTTAATTGGTCGATGGTGTATTTGTGGTGCATTAGATGTCAATGAAAGCATGCCCCGCATCCCTCATTTGGGAATGTTTTATATCAGTCGATGCGGCCCATATGTATGAAATAGGATATAATATTTTTCTATGTATATAAGTTAAATTAGTTCCGCCCGCATGTCGTTTTCATTCACTTTACTTTCAACAGTTTAATATGATACAGAGCATTACAGAATATAATATCGATTTATATTACTAAAAAACACTGTACATAATAATTAAAGATAGGCAATGCGATAATATTCCACCAGGTTCCATATTATGATCTTTCAAATGGGTCGTACTTAAGTTATTATGTTCGCCGTATTAAAAGTACACTGATTGACAATATTTTTATAGTAAACTTAATAGTATTCCTGTAACCGCATAGAGTTAAATATACATACATACATACATAAATTCACGCATTTTTTCCATAAGTGGTAGGCAGAGGTGATACCAGGTCACCCACATTTCTCCTTGTACATTCAGTCCCACAATGTGTTAGGGGCGAGCCTATCGCCATACCGAGCACACATTTCTGGCTCCGTGCTAATAATTATGAATAGAAAAATCCAATAACACTGCTCGACTTGATTCAAACCCGAGAACTCAACTTTGTTATCCCTTTCAGAACGCACTATACCAAGCGTGCGTTCCGACAAAAAAAAATATTTTGGCGCGGAATTTTATTTTACTGGGTCGAAACGGCCTCGATTGTTCGTGTGATGATCTAGGTACATAATTAAAGAAAATTGCGGCGAATCGGGATGTTAGTGACAATTCCAGATGTGTTCAAAGATGGACGTTATGTTTGAGGACGATCATGGTCGGCGTAAATATTTGACAAATGGTCTAAAATTGATTAATTTGTTTTGTTCTAGTTAAAATAGCTAGTTTAGACACTAAACTATAGCATAACGATAATTTGTTTGTAAAATTATTAATATTAGACATCATAACGTGTTCACGAAATTTGAACGCATGATCGTGCGCTTTCGTTTTATTTTTTCCGTTGAAGCTAAATATTCATTCAACTAATACCAACTTTATTTATACAGGACGGCCTCTAGACGAAAATTTATTACAAAATTTTCTTAATAGTGGGTGTCACTCAGACCTGGATGTTTGTGATGAGGTGACAGAACCAATAGCTGAGGTTCTTCGTCTTCTCGATCAAGATATAAATCTGCGGGATTGCTCCAACCACAATAATATCGTGACTAGATAGAGTCTAATGCTTTAAATATTTAATTACTTTCTGGGAATCCGGAAAACGTAGCGCCTAACAAAAGCGCCGTTTGTCTAAGGAAAATATCGAGACTTTGAAGAGACAATAATTTTATCAATAAGAATTTTTATTATACCCCGTACTCGAGTGCTGGAGAAGTAATGAACCCTTTACATTTTATCGAAAAATATTTTAACTAGTATGTTTTCCAAAACCTTGCTACCTGCATAAACCTTTACTGTAATCGTAAAGCCGCAACAATTTTAAGTACATCAAGCCAAGAAATTCGTAAATTATTTGGCATAATTTTGTAATGGGTAGAAACCCACTTTGGAAAGTCCAGCCTATGGATGACGCTGTAAAAAACGCTTGCAGATGAATGGAAAGGGTTCCTAGCAATTACTTCATAGAAGTATTCACTGGGAAGTGCAAACTACGTAAACTAATTAAAAACAAACCACGTCCTCTTGGCCTCAAAAACTATGTCATCATAACTAGCAATAGGTTAATGCTTGATTTTGAAATATATTAGCTTAAAAATTCCGCTTTTCCTGACAAATCGAATCGAGTGGAAGGGCCTGCTCGTAGGCCTGCTGTTTTATTTTATGTTTGGTTAAGAAAGTTCCCGCAAAGAGGTGCTCACAGACTATGTTGACTGACATGTTAATACAATTCTGCTTTTGGACTATCTGAACAACATGCAGTTGCAAGGGACAGGAACAATTATGATTAATCGTGATACAAGAGGACAAGGGAAGGAACCGTGGTGATTTATTGCAGTTTACGGCTGACGGTGTACTGTATCAGCCCGTATACGTCCCACTGCAGGGCACGGGCCTCCTCCACAATCTAGAGTGCGATTGAGAGTGGTTAGACCATATAGTCTACCACGCTGGCCTAGTGAGGGCTACCGGACTACCATACCATAGAAATTCATACAAGTCGTTATGATATACGGTTTCCTCACGATGTTGTCCTTCCCCATTATAGACCGTGCTGATTCACTATCAATACACAGATGACTTAGAGAGATTCGAACCCGCGGCAACCGTGAACAGGTTGGCAGCTGCGTTTGGTTCGTTTACCAACAGCTACGCCCAAATAATATACAATAATTATTAAAAATCATTTTTAATTACTGCTTTTCCATAGTAATGCATGATCGTGCGTTAGTAGTGATAAAACCGGGAACGCACGCACGTGCGTGGTCAATTCTGGGGGAACGGTAGGGGGAGGATTTTTTAAATTATTTTTTTTGGATACTTTAGACCCAATACACTTTATACCGAACAAATTTTTTTTCTAAATTGCAAATAATTTTCATCGTTCTGAAAGGGATATCGTACGTAACAACTACGCCACTGAGGAACTTGATAGAGTTAAACGCGTGTTATTAGTAAATAGTTAACCAATCTTAATAGTCATTAGTTAGTCCCAGTTTGAACGAGGCTGCAGGGCAAGGCCGGTGCAGATCTACCGACGAGGCGGGCTCTTGGACTTGACAGCGATACACGAACCAAACTTGTTTCCAATGCTTGTTACTATTACTGAGTGCATAATTAAATAATTGTTTAGTGCAATAAATCTTAATTTGATGGGGTTTTATTTTCATTTTAATGTTAATTTTAGGGATTTTCCATAACTGATTTGGTGTACACCTATAAAATCTATACTAATATTATAAAGCTGAAGAGTTTGTTTGTTTGTTTGTTTGAACGCGCTAATCTCAGGAACCGCTGGTCCGATTTGGAAAATTCTTTCAGTGGTGGATAGTACATTTATCGAGGAATGCTATAGGCTATATATCATTACGCTATGACCTAAAGGAGGGAAGCAGTAGTGACATTTCTAGCAAATACGAGGAAATTTTATTCGTGGTCCGATTGGTCGATATTCTATATCGATAGTCGGAATAGAACATTTTGACCGCCATTTTGAAACGTGTATCTGCACCCGGGCGGAGCCGGGCCGGACCGCTAGTAATAAATAAAATAGATAATGTGTTACAGATGCTCAATGAATATAATTGTAGAAAACTAGATAGCTTTCTAAAAATATAATCTTTTATATATTTTGTTACAATAATCAAACTTGTTTCTTATAGAGTTTTGAATTTTGAATTTTATTTCTAAATTCTTGCATTGATAATGACTAAAAAGTATGCGAAATGGGTACTCTTCATGAAATGTAAATAAGGATGAAAATTTTGAAGAAAATAAAAATATTACAATTTGAATTTTTTTCGCGATCTGATATGAAGAGACTTAAACGTCGTTTGCATGTCTAAGTCTAAATATTATCAAAAGAGAACGGCCCTTTATCGCATTCAAGGCAAACGCCGGAACAGCATCAGCTCATGTAACATAAAACAATTTATCCCTAATAGTAATAAAGTTCAAAGTTGCCGATTGCCTAACGTATATTGACCCACGGCGGCTGGCCCTTATAGCACTTTTCTAGCCATCGGCTACTCAACCAACGCCCCGCTGCATATTTGACAACGTCACAAAGGTATCTGGAAAACGCCTACCGAACTGAGACCTATAAAAGCTAGAGCTGATAGGGTAAAGACACAGTCGGTGCATAACCTGAAAACAACACAGACCACAATGTTCAAGCTGGTGGTGTTGTCTACCCTCATGGCCCTGGCGGCCGCCAAGCCCAGTGGCCTCGGCGCATTGGGATTGGCCCACTTGGGACTGGCTGGACCGTTGGCTGCTCCTTTGGTCCCTCACCTCGCCGCTCACGTGCCTGCTCCTGTGGTTGCCGCTGCACCCGTGGTGGCTGCTGCGCCGGTCGTGGCAGCTCCTGTGGTAGCCGCCGTCGCTGGTCCTGTTGTGGCTGCCGCTCCATTAGTCCCTGGCAACAACTACAGGGGTCCCGTGTCGCTGGCTCCTGGACAGCCCGCCACCATCTTGGCTGCTGACGGAAGGCCCCTTGACACCTTAGGCGTGAACGTAGACCGTGCTGTGCACAACACTGCGAAGGCCTTCGACCATGCCGCGGCGTTGGCAGGTCACCACTACCTCGGCAAGCGCTCGGCTCCTCTGTTGGCGCCGGCTGCGCTGGGTCACTGGCCCGCGCGTGTCTTCGCTCCTGCTCCCCACGTCTTGCCAGCGGCTCTTGGTCTTCACGCGCCGATTGCACCTCTCGCACCCTTGGCCCTTGGACACGTCGCTCACTTGGGCCACCATTGGTAAAGAATTTGCAATCTGTAGTGTAATGAACAAAACAACGTATAAAATATAAAGAGAGTTACCATATACAAAACTTTTTTAATTTTTTTACCTACCACGTTTCCTCCCCATTATAACTTAAAAGGTTTAGAATTAAAATCAGTTTTAAACATGTTTTGACAGTAACTCGTATATGTTAAAATTTATAGCCTGAAGCTTCACATGGCCTGCCTCGGTGGCGTAGTTGTACTCCGGTACGGTTACAAAGCTGAGGTCTCGGGTTCGAATCCCGGGTTGGGCAAAGTGATATTGGATTTTTCTATTCATTATCAGCCCAGAGTCAGGAATTTGTGCCCGATATGGCGATAGGCTCGCCACCTATCACATCATGGGACGGAACATACAAGGCGAAATGTGGGTGGCCTGGCACCTCTGCCTACCCCTTCTGGGAAAAAGGCGTGAGTTTATGTATGTATGTATGTATGTATGCTTCACATCACCATTCCCGTAGAATTAACCACCGACGCAACGGTTTGCTATTATTTACTTCATTCTGTTGGTTGGAACAAAATTTGACAAAATATTTACCTAAATACGAGCTTAACTGCATTCTGTAGAAAAATAGAAAATAAATTCCACAAAAACACATACAAACGCCAATTCATTTATACCGGGTATATCAAGAGTTCTACCGAAAACGAAGCCGGGTGGTAGTTTTAGTGACTACAAAAACAATGCAACTTAAAATTTCGCTAAGAAACGCGACAATTTTTTAAAATTATTGTTTTAAATATCTTTGAGTTTGGGTGGTAAATCCATAGTTTTTGCTAAAATAATAATTTAAAGCCCTGCATACCATAGCGTCTTTCAGAATAGAAGGGTGTACACTATAAGTATGTATTTACCATCCTAATAGCCGTCCTATTAGAAAAAAAATACCAAAAATAAATTCGTCGCAAATTTTTGCACAAAAGTTACATTGTGTCTGAAATCACTAAAACTACCACCCGGCTTCGTTTTCGGTAGCAGTCTTGATATACCCTGTATAGTAACATAATTAGAAAACAAGAACTATTATAGCCTAAGAATGGTATCATCAGAATATTATCAAGTCGTACAATTTAATTATTAGATCAAGCATCATCTCAAGGGGGCTATTAATTTATCTCTTTTCAATAATACTATGTGGTGATGTCAAAACAAATCAGGGTATATGTGAGACAAATGTTTGTGAGGCCCACAAGTATTTGTCTCGGGTGTTTGTGAGACCAAAAAGTATCTCGTAGCTTCGGATAACCACGATACAAGACTTATTTTAACTTAATGTGGGGTCAGGACTATGTATAATGTATGTGAATGTTGGATGTATTTATTTAAACGAAATTCATCTTTATCAGCTGCACGATGTTGAATGCTACAGTCCACCCCACAGTTTTTTAGGGCAGAATGCGTTCAATCATCTTATGCGGGCTGTAAACTTCATCAGGTCTTCTGCCCCCTTCTTATCTCCTTATGCATGTTAGTGCAACATTATCTTAGCAACGACATATATGGTGTTCACTTATTTGGAATTTCTGTTACATACATACATAAACTTCTATTAAAATTCTTTCCCAGAAGGAGTAGGCGGAGGCATTGCTAGGAAAGCCACATTTCGCCTTATATGTTCCGCCCCACGATGTGACAGTGGATGATTCTATCGCCATCGGGCACAAAATCTTGACTCCTGTGATGATATTCATTAGAATAGAAAAATTCAATATCACTTTGCACGACCCGGGATTCGAACCCCGCATTTCAGCGTCTTAATTGTACAACTACGCAATATAACTACGTGATCTACCTATTGTCATTAGCACGCTAATGTACTGAGTTAATTCAGTGGCTTATTTTTTGTCGATTATTTATTAATTTATACATCAAAGGGAGATAATTTGGACCTACTATAGTAAGGTGTATAGGGGTACAGACTGTTGCTTTGGTCGCTTTATAAGGTGAAATATACACTGAATGCGGCAAAGGCTAAGCTCACATGCATATGTATTACGTTGCTGTGTATTAAACCCGCAATAAATCAATCATGATATCACACTTATCGGTATCAGCATATTTTATCATACGATTTAATATATTAATATTATTTTGTGTTATATTCGTACTCCTTTGTAATAAGATTGTTTTATTACTAATAAGGCAGCCTCCGTGGCGTAGTCGTTTAGACGCCGCTTGTGAAATGAGATGCCACGGGTTCGATCCCCGCACCGAGAGAAATGTTTGTGCGGGCCACAAATATTTATTTCGGGTGTGGGTGTTTGTAAGACCGAAAATTCTCTCTTAGTTTTTGATAACCACGATACAAGATCGATGACGCAATAATTGATTAAAAAATGTTCTAAAGGGTATACTATGCCTATATAAAATATATGAAGACCTAATGAATATCTTCGAACCTAAAGATTAGAATTTCTAAAAATTAAATAGGATTTTAGTGAGTCTTTTTCATCAGAAAGAACATATTGTTATGCATAATATTGTTTTAACACTAAAAATACATAAATAAATAATTTGTTTTAACAAAAATAAAAATACTGTTCAAAGCAAAAAAATATAATCTAGATCTGGATCAGCCCATATACGTCCCACTGCAGGGCACGGGCCTACTCTACAATCGTAAGTACGATTGAGAGTGGCTAGGCCATATAGTCCACCACGCTGGCCTAGTGCGGGTTGGCGGACTTACATACCATATAAATTCTTTATGAATCGCTATGGTATGCAGGTTTCCTCACGATGTTTTCCTTCACCGTTTTAGTGCGTGGTGATTGACTATCAATACACACATGACTCCGAAAAGTCAGAGGTGTGCCCTGGGATTTGAACCCGCGACCACCGTGAACATGTTGGCAGCCGCGTCTGGTCCGTTTACCAACAGGCCACCACGCACTTCAAAAAATATAATATATACCTATTATATTTACCAGCGGTTGGGCCCGGCTTCGACCGAGTGCAGATAGCTTTAGAGTCCAGTGTTGATATGGCAAAAACAGATTATTTATAACTACTAACTATATTTCCCGTTCGTCGTCGACTGTATTTCTTGTCTCATTACATCCTGTTTAAGTCCCGTTTCATTCAGTCCCATGATGAAAAGCACGCAATCCTGTCCTCTGCTATTTCATGCCACCTACTCGAATTTGAAAGAGAGCCAAATCTTTATATTTGAATTCCTGAATTATTCTACGGGAAAACTATATTTTTACGGATTAAAAAGTAGGACCTACTTGTTTTGTTTGAGAAAAAATCCTATTTATATGACGGGAAGTCAGACTGATTGCCTAAATCTTCCGCCATCAGTTCATGTGAGTCGTCCATACGTATGTATCGCCGGCGGTCTCTAGTAGTCTATAGCAGCATCATAAACTCGTTGTTCTATTGCCACGATTAGTTTTAATGTTCCAATATAATTTCGAATTCAAAGTTACAGAGATTTTCAAGTATGAAAACAGATTTAAAGTAAACGGGTTCGCACGAGTGTGATTCCGCCTTGCTTTCAAAATGGGTGAGAGATTCACGCTGTAACCGCACATGAGACATCAATAGCTATATCTAGCAACACAAGAAAATAAGCGCCATATTGTGGCCTTGATTTAAAATAGACCCTATTTCAATGACATTAGGCTGCTTTATTGCTTGAACGACGTCGCTTTGTCTGGCGAAATTCTTTTTTCGCCCACCAACAAAACGCGGCACGTCACATGAAATAGAACATTATTTTGCATCTCATTCTGACATAAAGAAATTCGTATCGGTGTGTCTCATTTTTGCGATGTACAGTACATTTCGGCTCTCTCTAGAGGAATTACTCTAAGGTTAACGTTTTTCTCTTCACTGTCAAAGTCATCCTTTTATTTTGAGACAAGTAAGCAGTGTTGCCGCGTGCTACTCCATTCGGATGTTGCCCACTTTAAATCTTATTTTCCAAAGACAAATCTATTTCCATCTACAAAAATCAAACAAGTCAACACTATTGCCATGTATCTAAATTAAATAAGCCATCTCACGCCCAAAGGTCCCCAGTCAAAACTTTAGTTATTCTTCTTCCTCTACTTCTACCTGGCGATATCCCGCCAGCGTTCGCCTTCCGGCAAATTCATCCTCAACAGTAAGGCCATTGACCCTCATATCTTCCTTGATTAAATCTAGCAATCGCTTCTTTGGTCTGCCTCTCGGTCGAGGTCCGGGAATATTGAGGCTCAGGCACACATTACCAAAGTACTCCTGCGGTTTCCTTAGGACGTGAACATACCATCTCAAGTGACATTCTTGGAGTTCACCTGCCACATCGCGAATACCAAGACTGCCAGTTATTGTTCTAGGCATTACCATCATAATTGCTACGATCCTCATTAAAAACGAATTTATTGTTGCAACACGACGCGACGTACGGAAAATAAGCATATTAAATCAAATTAGGTTCTAGTATAGCTGGTGTATATTCCATCCAAAAACTCAAATAAAATATCATTGACGGAAACTTTTATTTTCTGGTTATGTTTTATGTACATATATCCTGCGTATGTATAGGCTTCTTATGTAAATATAAAATAATAACTAAATATCGTAACTAAACCCAAATCCACAGGTTTTCGAGGAACTTATAAATTGGAAGTATTTTCTTGTCGTTTGAATCATGAATGTCTAAAAGATATTGTCATATAAATATATTTGCGTTAGCTAGTAATTATTTAAAAAACCAACTAATTGCAACATTTATGGATAAATTAAGATATGATTTTTGAAAAAATCGGTGTAGTTGCATATTTTAGAGCCAACTTTGGTCATGCTTTGTTCTTAGGTATTTCACACATCGTTTACTTTCCATTGCTAAATACCTATATAAGAATTTAAAATGAACATATCGCATTTTTGTCTTTGGTAATGATAATGAATTATAAATATAATATAAATATTTTAGCAGGAGAAAGTTTTAAGTGTATTATTGAAATTTCGCAAAGCTTTTGTTCTAAAAACATATCATATTGTACAGGTTTGTTATTACTCTAAGGAGAAACAATACTCATGTATCACATTGCGAAGAGTCGTTTATTCATATGCTTATATTTATATATTTTGTTGTTCATTTGTACCAGTGGGCGTAGGGAGCGGCGGCGTAGGTGAAGGGCGCGATGTGAGCAGCGCCGTAGGGCGCGCTGTATGTGATGGCACCGGCGCGTGCAATGAATGGCGCGGGAGCCACCGCCAGCTTAGCGAACGGCAACACGGCAGCAGAACGCTTCTTCAGCACGTGCACCAGCGGAGTGGAGGTGTAAGTAAGGTGAGTCAGGGGCGCGGCGAGGGGGGCGGTGTACGTGATGTGGGAAGCGGGGGTGATCAGCGGTGAGGCGGCCACGGCGTAGGTGCTGACGGCGGGTGCGATGAAAGCAGCCGAGCGTTTTTTCAGCAGGTGGAAGGGCTCGAGAGCCTTGGCGGTGTAGTGAGCAGCGCGATCCAGGTTCACGTCCAAGGTGTCGAGGAGCCTGCCGTCAGCAGCAATCACCACGCTGGCAGATGCCGCGGCCAAGATGCAGGACAACACCACCAGTTTCATCATTGTGGAAGAGGTCTGTGTTGTATTTGCTCCTCAGAACAACTGATGCATATGTGCGCTTGCAGTTGCCTTATATACCTGCATCTTAATATTAATCAAGGCGTTAACGTAGGAAAACATCGTCGACCGTGAAAATACAACTTTTGTTCAATAAAGTTCATTGGAATGTAGTTTATTATTTAATTCAATTCTTTTTTATAACTATATCGCGTGAAATGATGACATTAATGATGGTGGGAACAGCCGTAACATTCATATTAAAGATTGTATCGTATTTACTTTGGGTTAGTAACGATATCATAAGAGAACAAAGACAAATTATTTTTTTACGATTACAATCTTATAATATGTAGATATATTCTGTACCTTGTAGTAAAAATAATTAGAGTTATTTTTTTTTCATTTGTTTATAGCTTATTAAGCTACGCACGTAATTCAAAGTTATTCATTATCACCCTGGAGTCAGGAATTTGTGTCCAATATGGCGATAGCCTGGCCCTATCCCATCGTGGGACGAAACAAAAAGGCGAAACGTGGGTGTACTGATTGCTACCAGCACCTCTGCCTACCACTTCTGGGAAAAAGGCTTGGGATTATGTATGTATTTCAAAGTTATGTTGTTAGCTCCAAAATCACTCAACCTCGTTTTAAACCTCGGTGCATTTTCTTAAACATAGAAGAGGACTGTGCCCGGTAAGAACCAACATTAATGGAACTTTTCTTTGTGACATAATTATTGAATGTTAAATAATTCATAGTAGGATTGTAAGGTAGGTGTAGTCGTTATAATAATTACTGAACTAATTGGTGTTGTATAAAACCTGAAAGTAACTTCCTCAGCTGTGTGTATACTGGGTATCTCAAGACTGCTACCGAAAACGAAGCCGGCTGGTAGTTTTAGTGACTACAAACACAACGCAACTAAAAATTTCGCAAAGAAACGCGACAATGATTTTTTATGATTTTTAAATATCGTCATTTTTGGGTGGTAAATCCATAGTTTTTGGAAAAAATAATAATTTAAACACTTTTATACCTTAGATTATTTATAAATAAAAGGGTATACACTATTATTTTAGGAAAAAAATGATTTACCACCCAAATATGGTCAAAGGAAAAAAATAACAAAAAAAAATTATTGTTGTTTTTTTTTGGCAACTTTTTCTGTTGCATTGTGTCTGAAGTAGCTTTAACTACCACCCGGCTTTGTTTTCGGTAGCAGTCTTGATATACCCTGTATTTTAGGCCAGGTACACGTGTTAATATTATTTCTAATTTCGCCTTTATGGAATAAATAAAGAACATTCAAAAATAGCGCACCCTCTCTATGAATTCTAAATAGTAGTTATAAACTTCACTGTCTATTTCAGTGACAAAATTAAAATGTATGACAATATGTAGGTGTTTCGAATATTTAAAGGATATTATAGACTTTAATTTTTGGACTAATTTTAAATATTATTGAAAAATGTATTCTTTATACATTAAAATATGTCATATAATATATATTTAAATGCGAGATACAAGGGACCCCAACCTTACTTTTTCTGATATATCTAGTTTTACTTACTACATATTTAAACATATTCTATATTAATAATCACATTAAACTAGTTCGTATTCCTGAGCGAAATTCTTGCGCCATTTCTTCGTTACAGCTACAACACGTTTCGCTGTAATTAACGCTTCGAAGATCTTTCAGACTATTTGTGTAAAGAATATTTTTATTTTATTTTATAGTTCCGAAACTAAATTGCAAGCGTTACGTCGATCTATTTCACACATAACCTTTAAGGCAAAAATAATATAAAACTTTTTTCCTCAGTCGAAATCTTTACAAAGTATATCCTTACGAAATACCTGTACGTGACGTACGCTTATCAATAAAATCGGCATTTCTGCGGCAAATAAACACTCATATTTACGAGGTCCGTTCACGCCATTAACCTTACGAGAGGGCAAAACTTGATAAATAAAGTTCACAAATTTTCAGGCTCACGCGCCGCGTGAATGCTAATCGGATACAAATGTTAAGCTTGATACGAACTAGTCATTTATTATGCATCGACATTGTCTCAATCTAACCGTACATTTATCATTGTGATTTGTATGAAACATGCACGTAAATTTGTGTTAATTTTGATATTGTCGGCTAGTAAATTATAGTATAAGTATGGGTACAGCCTTGCAATTTATAGTTTAGAGATAGCATTAGTAAAACGTTAATAGAATTTGAGTTTCACCTATAGATGTTATAGTTATTCTTAGGCCATATTTATATGGAATAATTGGTCTTGCGCTTGAATTATGTAAATCGTATTTAAACAAAAGGGTTCAGTGTTGATGTCAACGGACAAAGATCTCCTGGATCTGTTGTTACTATGGGGGTTGCGCAGGGCGGAATTCTTGGAGGCTTTCTCTTTTTGATATATATTTATGGTTTTCCTTATTTTATAAGGGATAAATGTGTTGTTGGCTGATGATACTTCATGAATATTTAAAGTTAAACGACATGAATCAATTTTTGACGAAGTAAATCACTCTCTGAATAATATTACATTGACAATTTACTATTGAATAGTCAAAAAACGAAATGTATACGGTTTATAATACCTAACGTCAAAAAAGTTACTCCCAACATTTTTATGAACGGGGATGTGTTGAGCCTTGTGGAGACTACTAACTTCTTGGGAATCACATTGGATCCTAAACTTCAATGGGGTCCCCACGTTAGCTAAAAGCTGAGTGCTGCAGTTTTTGCAGTGGGCAAGATACGCCAATTGACTGACATTGAAACGGCTCGATTGGTCTATTTTGCTTACTTTCATAGCCTAATGAGTTACGTAATTTTGCTGTGGGATGGTGCTGCTGACATTGATAACATCTATGTTCTTCAAAAGCGAGCCATAAGATCTATTTATTCGCTATGCTCCAGACAACCTTTGAGAGAAAAAATTTAAGAAACAAATATAATGCCAGTAGCGTCAGAATTTATGTTCGTTAATCTAATGCATGTCCATAAGAACATAGATTTTTTCAAAAGGTTAGCGATATTCATGTCGGAAATACTAGAAATAGAAATAATCTAGTCAGTCATACGACCAGAGCGTTGAGGAAACACTGAAGCTGGAAGTTCATTCAAGAACTTGCTTGCTCAACTCATGCGTGGTAAAAAGAACGCTGTAAGCTTGCCGTTCGTGAATGGTACGTTTACAAGTGGTAAGAATGAACTCTACTGCAGTAACAGGTGGTAAAAATGCGACGGTGGCGAAAATTTTATTTAACCTTAAATTATGCTACGTCTGCAACTTTATACTTATACCTAGTTGGGACGTCCAGTTAACATTTTATTTTTCCTCTAAATGACGCTGCGTGTAAAAAAAGGATCTTTCAACTGAAATCCTGTACATCTTTACAAAATATATTCAGTCCATTAATATTATTAAATGCTCGGGGTTTCCCTACGAGATCGAATAAGAAATGAGAAGATCCGTGGGAGAACTAAAATAACCGACATAGCCCAGCGGATTAGCAAGTTGAAGTGAAAATGAGCAGGGCGCATAGCACGAAGAACTAATGACCGATGGGGTCGGAAAGTGCTCGAATGGAGGCCACGTAGCGGAAAACGCAGCGTAGGACGTCCACCCACAAGGTGGTCAGACGACCTGGTAAATCATTTTATTTGTACCAGTGAGCGTAGAGAGAGTGGCGGCGTAGGTAAAGGGTGTGATGTGACCAGCGCCATAGGGCGCGCTGTATGTGATGGCGTCGGCGCGCGCGATGAATGGCGCGGGAGCCACCGCCAGCTTAGCGAACGGCGCCAGCTCGGGAGCCGAGCGCTTCTTCAGCACGTGCACCAGTGGAGTGGAGGTGTAAGTAAGGTGAGTAAGGGGCGCGGCTAGGGGGGCGGTGTACGTGATGGGGGAAGCGGGGGTAATCAGTGGAGTGGAGGCCAGAGCGTAGGTGTTGACGGCCGGAGCGATGAAGGTGGCCGAGCGCTTCTTCAGCAGGTGGAAGGGCTCGAGAGCCTTGGCGGTGTAGTGAGCAGCGCGGTCCAGGTTCACGTCCAAGGTGTCGAGGGGCCTGCCATCAGCAGCAATCACATCAGCAGGCTGGCCAGGGGCGAGGGACAGCGGCCCACTGTAGTTGTGCGCGGCAAATGGCGCTGCGTAGGCGGAGTAGATGAGAGGTGCGTAGGGCGCCACCACGCTGGCAGACGCCGTGGCCAAGATGCAGGACAACACCACCAGTTTCATCATTGTGGAAGAGGTCTGTGTTGTTTTGGCTGATTGAAACAACTGATTCATTAACACTTTCGCCACTCGGCTTATATACTTCGTAATAGTAAGAAGCAAGGCGTCACCTGGAAACATCGTAGGCCGTGAAAAGTCTTCTTCACTTTAAATAAAGTTCATTATTGAGTTCATGTTTTGGAATGCTGTTTTTATTTCAATATGTTGTTAATATAGTTTTTAAAATAATATACCCATGATTGTCGAAGTGAAAAAAAAAAAAATTATATACTACTACCACAAAGTTTTTTTTACATTTGTTTCGGAACTGGGATCGAACTCGCGGCCTCTCTTTTCACAGCCGGTGTTTAACCAACTGCGCCACGGTGGCTATCAAATATTTATTTTTTAAATCGTATGCACACTGTTCACATTCTACAATGTAGAGATCTGTCTTTCTTCTAAGTAATCAGTAAAAACTGAAACGAGTAGTCATTGATTCAACCAACAATACATCAATATGAGTGAACGAACACATGTTACTACTTCATTTTTTTTTCTGTATCTAATTGCTGCTAATCATGACAGAATCTTGCAAAATGCACCTATGTTTGAATTTAAATGTAAACATTAATCTAAGTTCAGTATTTTTAGAACAGACCGCTTGATACAAGTGAAATTTTGTTATAATATTTATTACACACATCACAAGTATCCTTTGTTAGGTTTTTTGTATGGCACTTAAGTACTAACGCTTAATCTTAACCAAAATTACAATTTAAACATGTAAACATTCTTCCTAATAATCTTTAATTATTAAATAATATACCTAGTCAGGTCATAAATTCTGTCATATGTTTAATATAAAATAATTGAAACAAGTTTATTCATTATGTATATAAATGGTTTATATACCAAAATCAACTTAACAAAACATAGATTCTTATGACACTAAAGTTTATTCAAAATGACATCCGTGATTTTGAATACAGGCCTTCAATCTGCGCGGCCAGTTGTCTATCGCAGCACGAACGAGGAACATGTCAATATCGGCGACTGCCTTAATCAAGGATGTCTTGAGTGCCTCCAAATTGGGATGAGGCTTTGAGCACGCCTTTTCCTCCAAGTGTTGCCATATCTTGTAATCTAACGGGTTCAAATCTGGATTGGAGGAGGGCCAGTCTTCGTGCCGGATGAAGTCGATTTCACGCGCCGCCAGCCAGTCTTGTGTGCTCTTCGCTCTATGAGCTGGCGCCGAATCTTGTTGGAATACCCAGTTCCTGTTATTGAACATGGTATGAGAAACAGGTTCCACAAGGTTCGTCAGGACTGTATTTTGATACACAACTGCATTCGTTTTTACACCTTTCTCACAAAAATGTACCTCTGTTAAGCCCCAATAAGAAACTCCCAACCATACCATGAGTGAGGATGGAAAATGACCTCGTTGGACACGAGGAATACGGTTGCTCGCTTCTTCACTACTGTGTGCGTACACCTTATCATTTTATTTGTTGTAGCTCTCTTCTACGGTAACATTTTTTTCATCTGAAAAAAGAATTTCCCGATATTTTTTTCCCGCGTACCGCTTCAACAAAGCGCGGCATCTCTTCAGTCTCAGGTCCATTAGACGAGCATTCAAACGATGTCCTGTTTTTCTTCGATATGCCCGAAGCCCTAAGTCTTCATTTAACACCCTTTTCACCGTGTTTCTGCTTAACCCCATCTGAACGGCCAACAGTTTCTGCTTACGTTTGGGATTTCTTTGAATTCGCGCCTTCACAGCTTTTATCACTGCTGGAGTCCTAACAGACCGAGGGCGACCACTTATTGACCTGTCATCTACACTAGAGTCTTCATTGTATCGTTTGATGGTACGATAAACGAATCTTTTGGTTATATTCAAATTTTTCAGTATGTCAAAAATTTAAATTGGCGCGTAACCGCAACGATGCAACGCAATAACTGCAACACGGTCTTCTTTAAGCGTCCACTCCAAGAAGCTTAAACCCAAATGGAGATTGCATTCCGTATATAAAAGTGAAGCACAGAAATTTAACCTTGAGTGACGTCGCTGTTGCCTGCTATCCTTTTCTTTAGAGTAACAATGAATGAAGTTCACATGAAGTTCATTCATTGTCACTCTAAAGAAAAGGATTGCAGGCAACAGCGACTTCATTCAAGGTCAAAATTTTGAGCTTCAGTGTTTTATACGGAATGCAATCTCCATTTGGGTATAAGCTTCTTGGTCCACTCCATATTTAAAAATGAATAAAATTCTAAAAAGTATACATTTTTATTTTCATGAACAATTCGAAATTCGAATTCAATAAACTTTTTTGTGGCCAGCATTCTAAAAGAAAAGTTTTTACTGTGTGACAATACTTATGACCTGACTGTGTACATATGACAAATAAATTGTATTGAACAAAAGTAGTTTCATGGTCAGCGATGTTGCTCTGCGACACTTGTCAATCCATCTTATTATGCAAGTATATAAGGCAAAACCGATCTCGTTAAGGCATCAGTTGTTTCGAATAGCCAGTACAACACAGACCTCTTCCACAATGATGAAACTGGTGGTGTTGTCCTGCATCTTGGCCGCGGCGTCTGCCAGCGTCGTGGCGCCCTATGCATCTCTCATCTACTCCGCCTACGCAGCGCCCTTCGCCGCGCCCAACTACAGAGGGCCGTTGTCACTCGCCCCCGGCCAGCCTGCTGACGTTCTTGGCGCTGACGGCAGGCCCCTCGACACTTTGGATGTGAACCTGGACCGCGCTGCTCATTACACTGCCAAGGCCCTCGAGCCCTTCCACCTGCTGAAGAAGCGCTCGGCCGCCTTCATTGCTCCCGCCGTCAGCACCTACGCCGTGGCCTCCACCCCACTGATCACCCCCGCTTCCACCATCACATACACCGCCCCCCTAGCCGCGCCCCTTACTCACCTTACTTACACCTCCACTCCACTGGTGCACGTGCTGAAGAAGCGCTCGGCTCCCGTGCTGGCGCCGTTCGCTAAGCTGGCGGTGGCTCCCGCGCCATTCATCGCGCGCGCCGGCGCCATCACATACAGCGCGCCCTACGGCGCAGCTCACGTCGCGCCCCTCACCTACGCCGCTACTCCCTACGCCACCGCCTGGTACAAATGAGCAATCGATTATGGCATTAAATCGAAAATTTGTGTAAATATCGCTATGGTGTAAATAAACGAACATACGTCATATTCCTGTGTATTTTTAATCTTCAACCATTTTTTATCAGGCATTTTCCAACCCCTACGTGTAACTCGACACATGTACATTTATTCATGTTACACAAAGCATTAACTCTATAGTTGTAAGTGTCTTAGAATGTTTTCAGTTCTTTATTTTTTCTTTTATATTTGAAAAAAATAATACTTTGGAAATAGCTTGGTAGACAATAGTTGATGGAGTTAGTACGATTGCTTATTAAACGTATTGCTTTTGTGATATAAAGCAATAGTATTTTATGAGACAAAGTTTGATTCATATTTCCTCATTTTACTCTCGCGTATCTATGAAGAATTCTGCACATGTACTGTAATCGTTTTAGATTGCAATTCAATGAGATTGTATATTGCATTTAAATCACTAAGTTTTCCTTCAATATTTATCCGTGATATGATAATATAGCAGCTTTGGAAAACCCTTGACAGCACAAGGTTTTAGCCCTTAGTTTTGCATTAATTGTATGCTTAATGATTAAATTTAAATACAGCAGTAAATATATTATGTATTTTCGAGATGGCTATATTACGTTCTTTTTTCCAGAAGGTATAGGATATGTAAGTAGGTATATGTGCAACCAGGACACCCTCGTTTCGTCTTGTATTCCATCTCACGATGTGAAAGATGGAGACGAGATCAATTTATTGCGATTGACATAATATGTTTACCCTCGCGGATTTTTAAAAACTTTTGTAATAACAATACACAAATTCATAATTTTCAAAGATTCATATCACAAACCGCACATAATCCAATTTTTGTTTTGTTTTGTTTATTTAATGTTACTTGTTACCTTACAACTGTAACTTTGCATGCCCATTGCGGAAGCTCAGAATAAATATTATCATATATTATAATAGATACGTAATAAAAAGTCAATGCAAATTTGGAATAATATTTTTCTTAAATAATGAAGGACATTTCCAATACAAACTTATGACCTCTTTAAGTTATTCATGCACTTATATTTTTTAGTCGAACGGAATCTTTTTGATTGATTTGTGAAATATGGCTTTTAGTTCTATGAACATAAAGATGGTCAATTTAGTGCAGTTATTAATATTTCTAGTTTTTATCGATTGTTTTAATATGCAAAATATTAAAAGAAAACTAAATCCCATCAAAAATATCTTGTAAAAAAATTGCAAGTCTCGCAGCTCAGTTTTTCTACCGCAAAAAGTTGTGATATCCATGTAATACCAAGTCGATTCATTTATTTAGTCCTTGCTTAAGGGACCTTCTGTATAAAGTTATAACGTAAGTTATTATCATATCAATATTAAGAGCGTATACACCTTGCGCGCAAAGTCAACTATAGGTATTTCTTCGTTAATTTCACGCACACATAAGCGACCAAAGCTGTGTGCGTAGAGCTGCCGCGTCGGCTCGCTATACAATCGGCTCAAACAACTTTGATCCGTGCGCTTCAAATATTCAATTGAAATGTAACTGTAATATAATATCATAAAAATATTTTATTTGCATTATAAGTAGACAAATATTACTATGCAAGCAAAGAATAATACAAATTTTGGATACTAATCATATTTTCGTTATTATTACATTGTTAAGTTGCATTCAAATCAGTGTTCAATCAGTAGACACAACGGACGTTTTATTAATCATTTCGTGTTCGAACACATAAATAGTGTTAGGGGCCTTACAACCCCTTACAATTACGAAATATATTTAATTTTATATTACAATACATAACATAATTTAGCCTCGGAATTACATCCCATTATATTACCTGAAACATAATTTATACTCACTACAAAATCATTGTAGGTAATAAAAATAATTAAATATTTTACTACCAAAGTACTAAGATGTGGTAATCGCATTCCGCGCGTGGCTATTTTTACTACGCGCGGCATAATCGACTGCAGCCAGGCCGGAGCGACGAGCGATACGTCCTCCCTCTAGAAGGCCTTGCGGCGGTCTGATTTGATCCACGTCGGACAGCGTGTTTTATAGTGGTTTTTAAAATATTTGTAGAAAACATGAAAACTAATTTTGTTGAAATATAAAAATGGTAATTTATAGATAAGATATTCTTCTATTGTAATATGCAATTGCTATAAAAAATTATGTACGATAAGTTGGTGAAAAAAAAATATGTTCTTGACGAGAGTTTCTGAATAATTTCGCATTGTTTAAATTTTTATTTTTCAGGAACTAAACACAAAAAGATTATTTTTCTCAGCAAAATCCCTCCATAAGCGTCTTATTAGTCTGATAATATTTTTATTTTCATCTTATATTTAGTGGTTTCGGATATCTTAAGCTTCTAAATTGCCATTTAAAGCCTAAATAACGAAACTTGTGTTCAGTAATCCGTATAGTACTCACAAATTATCCATCAATCTATAATGTTTTCCACCAAAATTCCTAGATGACAACCTTTTCTAAAATTAGTAATAATTATTTTTCCTTTAAATTGTTTATTGGTGGCTATTAACTCATTTGAAAAGTCCTGTTTTTACGCCAAAAAGCGCGTGCAGGGTATAAACGCTCTTAAAAATTCTTTACGTTGTAAATAAATAGATCGACTTGGCCATCGCATGAAAACATAATGTATCGTACAATTTATACATAATTATGCTGGTAGTAAAACTGAGCTGCGAGACTTGGAATTTTTTAACAGGATGTTTTTGATGGGATCTCACGTCTTTTTGTAGAGTCCTACTTTTTACCTTTTCGGTACTTTTTACTTCTTGAATATATAAAACGATTTTTCTTAAAGCCTCTGTCTTATGGTTTTTTCTTATTTTTGTAGGTATCAATTTATCACAAATATAGCGGATTTGATTATTAGTGTTCTTTCTTTCATGGTAATTGATAATTTCGAGCTATTTAGTCTATTTATTTGCAAGTGTTTCTTCGTCATGTTTTTCTAGAGGAATGTTGTACAGTTTCATGGACTGAATACACCCGTTCCCTATCTATAGCCCCCTCCTGTTATGTCTCATATATATAGATACATATCTACAACTATTATACCATTATATACGGGTACAATGATTCATTAACTGCAAATGTAACTTTGTAATCCTATACATTTATATGGGATTACAAAGTTATTCATGCAGTTGGTGTATCTAGAAAACTAGACAGAAATTACGAAATGTTTAAATTTTCCCTTACTTTAGACACTAAACACTAATTATATTCTAAATTTGAAGGTTCTATGTCTGCTAGAAGTGCCTTAGACTTTTGATGATCGGTCGGTTAGTCAGTGAGTGACAAAATTAAGGAAGTTTGACAAGTTACAATTCTTAAACTACTGGTTCAAATTGAATGAAATTTTAAATATACCGTGTTTACACAATGCCTGCTTAGTAACTGAAAATTCAGGCTTCTTGCTTTAACCACAACGAAGTTATGGGGGGTTTAAAATGATCTGAATTGCTTCGAGAAAAGGATGGTACGACTGTGCCGCTTTTTAGCTCGACTTGGAGGCTTTGGCACTGCCGTGCCCCCAGAAACGAAAATTCACAGATTCATTCAACATTAAACACATACATAAAAAGACAATCATATCGTTAAACCGTTTATTTACATTTATTTATTTCAGGTAATTTTTGTACTCATTTGTACCAGTGAGCATAGGGGGCGGCAGCATAGGTAAGGGGAGCGAAGTGAGCAGCAGCCACGGGGGCGGCGTAAGCAAGGGGAGAGGCGGGGGTGATGACGGGGGTGTGGGCGAGCGTGTAGGTGCTGATCACGGGAGCAGACCGTTTCTTCAACAGATGCACGCCGAGGGCCTTGGCGGTGTAGTGAGCAGAGCGGTCCAAGTTCACTTCCAAGGTATCAAGAGGCCTGCCGTCAGATCCGAGCACGTTGGCGGGCTGGCCGGGAGCGAGGGACAGCGGGCCTCTGTAGTTGGAGGCGGCGATCAGGGGCGCAGAGTAGACCAGGGGAGCGACGGGAGCGATGAAGGCGGCCGAGCGCTTTTTCAACACGTGGAAGGGGGCGAGAGCCTTGGCGGTATAGTGAGCAGCGCGGTCCAGGTTGACGTCCAAGGTATCCAAAGGCCTGCCGTCAGCTCCAAGGATGTTAGCAGGTTGGCCAGGAGCGAGGGATAGAGGTCCTCTGTAGTTGTAGGGCGCGATCAGGGGCGCCGAGTAAGCGGAGTAGACGAGCGGGGCGTAGGGCGCCACCACGCTGGCAGACGCCGCGGCCAAGATGCAGGACAACACCACCAGTTTCATCATTGTGGAAGAGGTCTGTGTTGTATTCGCTACTCTGAACAACTGATGCATAAGTGCGCTCAATGTTGCTTTATATACTAGCATCTTACGATCAGTGGATAGGCGACGCCGGAAAACATCGCTGGCCATGAAACTACTTTTATTTTGTAAAGTTCATTAATTGGAATGCTGCCCGCATTTTTTCAAACCATATATTAAGTAAGGTTCTCTGCTTTGGTTACTAAAGTATACTCGTCTAGCTATATTTCTTCTTATGTTGCCTCATTGTAACAGACCTATTACGTCAGAGATTTAATCCCAGCTTAAGTCAAGATCAAAATGTAGGCAAAATATGCCAATTTTATTTCTTACACTTATTTTATTCAAGCCGCGTTGAACTTAAATGTATCTGTGCCAGATATTTTTATCTCGTCAATTGTAGGTACGTGTGTTTAAACTATGATTTATATTTTATAAAAAAGATTAGACTATTTTTCTTTTTATTCAATATTATAAAAATGCAGTGCTTTATGTGTAATTACTTATTTGTGTATTTATGTATATTGTTACAATACATTCTTTCACCTTTATGTTTCCCGGGTAGATTTTTAGTTTCCCCTAACATTATGACGTGGATATGATGTTTACCACTTTAGTAATTTATAATCCGGTGTAACAATCGCTGCGTCGTTTGGTAATTTAGTACTTTGGATCAAGAAGAGTGTGGAATCTTACTATAATTTATGGCCTTTAATTTTACTTTTTCAAGGTTCATACTTATGTCACATTCTACTAAGAAAAACGTGAAGTTATCAATATGCAAATAGTCAATGCATGTAAGCAATCGGAAATGTATTATCAGTCCCAATAAATTAAAAAAATAACTGTATTATAATATAAGGAAGTTGTTAATTTTAGCACGCGATCTGAGTGTTTTATGTGCATGCTTTATTCGATATTACTAATATATGTACATATGTACCTGTGAAATGGGACTGATATTACAATTTTAATGTCAGTGCTTTACCTGCATAACCTAAGGGTGTGTAGTCACTGTGCGGTTAGTCGAAACGTGGTCAGCCGGCGGGTTGACGGCGTTCAAAGAAACATATGAAAAATATTTTTATAATTCGTACTAAGGTGTGCTTTACTAAACGCTCATGTACTGTTTAATAGATGTACCTGTCAAATAGAAATAGTACATTGTCTCATGTTTTGCACCACTAGTGCGGGTACTTGGCGGTAACAACACTGGTACAATAGACGAAGCAAGTCGAATGTGCGCCCACACTTAAGGTCGGTGTAGTGGTGAGTTAATTCTATACTAACATCATCATCAATCATCAGTAATTAGCTCCTTTGTCATGATAGCGATCACTATGGCTCCGTTCCGGTTGTTTTATGCACTAAGTAAATAGGGCTAGTTCGTTCATTTTGATGGCAGATGGGGGTTATACTTATTATACAGTTAATTGCAACCGTGCCCGGCTGGGGGACTGATCGTAACGCGGCTAGCCGTTTAGTGTAGACGGGACCTTAGTATTTTATTTTATTTATTTAGTTTTTGTAAATAGGCCACTAGGGGCACTTTTACACGTCATCATTTTTAAATTCATTACATACATTATAAATATATTAATCATTACAAATTATTATTAAGTTACAATAGTGGGAAAACAATATTAAAGGGTACCAGCGTATTTCTGACATGGCGACCAGGCATGTTTATCATTAATGTATTCGGTGACATTGTAATAAGCTTTTTGTATTAACTGTATTTTGATTTCTTGTTTGAATTTTTCTATTGGCAATTCTTGCAAGTGCAGAGGTATCTTATTAAAGAAGCGTATACCCAACCCCACAAAAGAAGAATGTACTTTTTGCAAACGATGGAATTGCGTACACAATTTATTTTTAGTTCTAGTATTAAAAGAATGTATCTCACTTTTTTTTTTAAATAAATGAATATTATGCTTGATATGCATTATATTGTCATAAATATATTGACTAGCTACAGTCAAGACATTAATATTCTTGAAAACATCTCTGAGTGAGGCCCTAGTATCCAACTGATATATTGAGCGAATCGCTCGTTTCTGCAAAATAAAAATACTCTCGATATCAGCAGCCCTGCCCCACAACAAAATACCGTAAGACATAAGACTATGAAAGTTACTAAAGTAAACTAAACGTGCAGTATCTACATTTGTTAGCTGTCTAACCTTCCTAATAGCATACACGGCTGAACTAAGTTTTCCAGCAAGACAAGCTATGTGTGCACCCCATTGAAGTTTTCTGTCTAAAGTAATACCTAAAAATATTGTAAAATCGAGGGTGTTCAAAATCTCATTGTTTAAAATGATGTTTGGTCCTAAGTTTGTAACATTCGGCGTGGTAAATTTTACGCACTTTGTTTTTTTGGCATTAAGGACAAGATTATTTGCCGTAAACCATTGCGTTACTTTTGAAAGAGTAATATTAATTTCGTCAAAATTGTCTCTATTCCTATCTACCTTAAAAAGGAGGGAAGTGTCATCAGCAAATAGTACAACATTACACATATCTTTTAAATAAAAAAAAGGTAAATCGTTAATATAAACTAAAAACAAGAATGGACCCAGAATAGATCCTTGGGGTACACCCAGTTTTACAGGAAGATCCTTGGATTTCATTCCACCTACCTCCACGCACTGAACTCGCTCACTGAGATAAGACGAAACAACATCAAGGGCAGTGTCACGTATACCATAATGACGTAGCTTTCGCAAGAGCGTAGCATGATGCACACAGTCAAATGCCTTTGAGAGGTCACAAAACACCCCAATAGCATTTTGAGAATTCTTAATGGACTTAAGAATAGCGTTGTATATACTGGCTTGACAAAGTAACTGCAGTGCACACGAAGGTTCATTTCAACTTAAATTGAGTATCGTCAACACATTTATGTCGGCATATTTTAAACGGAATGTACACAATAATAATCCAGCCCCTATATGTTCCAATTCACGGGCTGTCTCTACAATTGAAAATTTGATTGAGAGATATACAAAATTATCTATGGTGTGCAGGTTTCATACGATGTTTTTCTTCGCTTTTAAATTGATCTTTGTATCTGTACTATACATAAATGACTCCGAAAAATCAAGGCATGCCCTGGGATTTGAACCCGCGACCACCGTGTCCAGTCGCCTTCGGTTCGTTATTAGCAGACCTTTCCGTATTGAAAAAACATCAGCAATAGTTTCTGACTTTCGACCTTGATTATTTTCTACATATAGCTTGAAATATTTGAACATAATGATATTGCTGTGTGTCTCAATTGCTAATCATCGTTTCAGCCACAGGAATTCCACTGCTGAATATAGGCCTCCCCCATTAAAAATTCCATCCAATTGCAAATACTATATTTAGAATCGTATTACCAACACGACACACTTTTGTCGGCGGTCTACGTAAATTGGGAATCAAATTGTCCTTTTGTAGAGCAGATCCATCTGGCTTCTTGTACTTATTTGCCCACAATTTGAGCCGAAATCGGGTCGGCAATCAAATCTTGCGGAATACGCTTTACTTAGAGAACTATCCCTACCAGATTGCGGTAGACCTACTTCTCTTCATTACCGTCGGGTGGATTACGTACTTATGAGGGTAAGACATTTAATTAGGTCGACGATTTTTATCTTTTATTTCAATTTTATAGATAAGATTTTAAATTATTTAATTTTACAAAGTATTTTTTGTATGTATACACAGTCAGGTCATAAGTATTGTCACAGTAAAAACTTTTCTTTTAGAATGCTGGCCACAAAAAAGTTTATTGAATTCGAATTTCGAATTGTTCATGAAAATAAAAATGTATACTTTATAGAATGTTACTCATTTTAAATATGGAGTGGACGCTTAAAGAAGACCGTGTTGCAGTTATTGCGTTGCATCGTTGCGGTTACGCGCCAATTTAAATTTTTGACATACTGATAAATTTGAATATAACCAAAAGATTCGTTTATCGTACCATCAAACGATACAATGAAGACTCTAGTGTAGATGACAGGTCAAGAAGTGGTCGCCCTCGGTCTGTTAGGACTCCAGCAGTGATAAAAGCTGTGAAGGCGCGAATTCAAAGAAATCCCAAACGTAAGCAGAAACTGTTGGCCATTCAGATGGGGTTAAGCAGAACCACGGTGAAAAGGGTGTTAAATGCAGACTTAGGGCTTCGGGAATATCGAAGAAAAACAGGACATCGTTTGAATGCTCGTCTAATGGACCTGAGACTGAAGAGATGCCGCGCTTTGTTGAAGCGGTACGCGGGAAAAAAATATCGGGAAATTCTTTTTTCAGATGAAGAAATGTTACCGTAGAAGAGAGCTACAACAAATAAAATGATAAGGTGTACGCACACAGTAGTGAAGAAGCGAGCAACCGTATTCCTCGTGTCCAACGAGGTCATTTTCCATCCTCGCTCATGGTATGGTTGGGAGTTTCTTATTGGGGCTTAACAGAGGTACATTTTTGTGAGAAAGGTGTAAAAACGAATGCAGTTGTGTATCAAAATACAGTCCTGATGAACCTTGTGGAACCTGTTTCTCATACCAATAGGCACTGGGTATTCCAACAAGATTCGGCGCCAGCTCATAGAGCGAAGAGCACACAAGACTGGCTGGCGGCCCGTGAAATCGACTTCATCCGGCACGAAGACTGGCCCTCCTCCAGTCCAGATTTGAATCCGTTAGATTACAAGATATGGCAACACTTGGAGGAAAAGGCGTGCTCAAAGCCTCATCCCAATTTGGAGTCACTCAAGACATCCTTGATTAAGGCAGCCGCCGATATTGACATGGACCTCGTTCGTGCTGCGATAGACAACTGGCCGCGCAGATTGAAGGCCTGTATTCAAAATCACGGAGGTCATTTTGAATAAACTTTAGTATCATAAGAATCTATGTTTTGTTAAGTTCATTTTGGTGTATAAATGGTTACATAATGAATAAACTTGTTTCGATTATTTTATATTAAACATGTGACAGAATTTATGACCCGACTAGGTATCAGGGGCGTGCACTCCTTGTAGGCAGAAATGCAGTGCTTTACTTGCCATTCACAGATATTTTATTATAACGTTCGTACGTTTTAGATGACTTTAATTTATAGTAAATAAATGAATAAACAAAATATAATAACTTAAAAACGCCTAATATTTTATAAATAGCACCTATTTGCAATCACGCAAACATTATGGTTGCCACGCGAAAAGCAAGCGGCGCTGCAAAGCAAAATAATGTACCAAATCAACCAAGTCATGCCGCCGCGTCCCGCATTACATTTGTTTGCATGTGTGTAGTAATTTTGGTGTCCGTGCACAGTCGCAAACGCACACACCCATGAATATTGAAAGCCGCGACTCCTGCGGCAGGCCTCGGGAGTTCGGCAGTTGTCGGGAGTAATCGTAAATGTTCGTTGCCTATAATCCGAGTAAAATTAATAGGTTGGAATCTAATAAATCACCTATGCACATTATGCATTTTTGGTTAGTAAGGTTTTATTTGTTTAAATAGAAATGTTTTGTGTTTCGCGGGGGCCATTTTGCTTTTTTTATGAGTTTTTGCATTGTTTACTATTTTATACTAGTATGTTTGTAAAAAAAAATAGATTTCTTAAGGGATTTTTCATTTTAACGTTTGAAAGTGTGTACATTTAACAGTTTATTACTAATTTCGATATTAATTGTAGTCATTTGCTTTTACTAGTGTGTTTGTTTATTTTATTAAATGTTATTTGATTGCGAGGTTTGTGTTAAAAATGTATGTTTATCAAATGAATGAATGAGGTAGCCGAAATCTTACGTTTATTTACATCGGGATAGGTATAGTAATCTCAACTAACCGGAACCTTGAATATGTGAAAATTGAAAGCTGACTAGGTGAGTTTTTTTATTTTACTTATTAGAATTTCTTCCGCCGCGACGATCGATCGCTGTTTTGTCTGCGTTGCCGTAGAAGATGGACATGAATAGTAGTATATCTAAGACTTGTTATGTTGGCATGGTTTCCGATTTAGAGATCCGTCGCGTGGCTGTGGCTATGCTAAAAAACTATAAAAGACAAAGTTTTTGTGACCGAGTACTCCGCCGCATACCCAGTGTCATAATCCTGTGCACGCCGCTGCTAGGTATGTATGTAAATACACAGCTTTTCCTAAAATAATAATATGCACCCTTTTAATATCGATAGTACAAATTATTATTTAAAAAAAAAAAAGTATTATGTCTAGTCACTAAAACTAGTTTTCAGTTCAGTTTTCAGGCGCAGTCATGATTTACCCTGTATATTATGTTTATCTTTGAAGAAATTGCTCTTCTGTAAATAGCCACTCCTGTTACTTAGAATCGGTCAAAAAACATCACGGATCCAGGAAGTCAAGATAAAAACCAGTAGGCAGGTATGAAATAATGAGAGCGGTTACTATGTGGGTATGTGATTCAAGTGTCTCTTAACTGCTGCAAAAACTCATGATTAATGCATAAGTACTTTTTGCCACATGAAATGAAATGTCACATATTTGCCACAGATTAAGGGGCATTCGTTTACAAGTGTTTTAAAATTGCCATACAATAGACAAGTCAGTTTATAGAATAACATTTCAATTGTTATTATTTGCGGTTGAAAATTCTATCTTATTTTATTGGTATTGATTTAGCCAATTTAGTAGCCAATAATTGTTTATTAACATACAAGGATTTTGTAGCTGGATAATTATATAGATCAAAGTGAAAGAAGATATTTTGGTGTCGTAAATGGTCGATGGCAAGAGGCCACGCGGCAGGCCTCGGAAAAGGTGGCGCGACGACCTCGACCAATTTAGCAGCACTTGGATGGCATCAGCAACTGCTTTGCTCAGCAGTGGTACAGAATAGGTGTGAGAATTGGTAAGATACACATGTCGACGAGGCGACGTTTAAGATAATTGGCAAGATTTCCCTTAAGAAATTTCTTCTTCACTTTTTTGCTTACCTATAACTTCTTTAATTTTTAATTTAGGGCAAAAAGTTATATAAAAATATTTGTAGGCAAAATAATTTGCTACAAATTATGTCTTCAATTTTTTTTGGTATAACGCATAGTTTCCGAGATATCGCGAAAAAAGTGTTTTCACCCCTTTTTCCAAGATGGCGGCCGGGGGACAAGGGTGGCGACCCCACAAACTTGAGGTTAAGCTTCTATTGACCCCCCAAACATGTCCCAAAAATAAAATTGCGTCTTCTAAAAAATGCAATATTCGGTCCTTAAATTGAAACATTTCAATGGACTACAGTGTCATTTAAAGCTCGTAAGAGGGTAAGATCCGATAAGATTTTTTATCGGATGTCGTGATTGCAAAGAACCCGATAATTTGTAAAAACTAAGAAAAAAACGCAGTACAGGGTATAGGTTTATGTAAAATATTCGGTCAATAGAGCGACATTATATCGGGCCTGGAACCCGATATCATGGAATGTGCTATACATACATACATCGGGTGTTTGTGTGGAGTTAAGGTGTACAAAATACGAAATATTTCCAGAATTTTAGAGTGAGTTAAAAATATATTTAAATATTCGAGAATTCGAATCGAGAAATTCGAAAAGATATAAGATCGAGTCTTGTGTTATGGGACTCGGACACTACGAGAGATTATGCAGTCTCATATAATTCTTAGATACAAAACAAAGACCTTTAGATCACACAAACATTTGCGACTATTTCTTTAACCAATCTTTGAAAAATCATTCAAACGCAGAATTAAATATTAATAAATAGTAATTTTTAAACGCAGAAAGCCAACTTCTGCGCTGAGTGACTAGCCGCAAATTGTTATTCTTATATAACGCATTATTTAGATTACGGATAACTTCGAGATATTTTTACTGAACGCACCAGAAGGAAGTTGCAGCTGGCTATTTTTATTATATTTTTAACTTTAAATCCAAAATCAAGGTTATGATGTAGATTTATTCAGTTTTAACCTGTTTTCAGAACTATTTTGTGTCGTCAAACTTACTCAAACAGGAAAAATAACTTCAGATGATCCGATTAGAAGCAGTGATCGTAAAATCATGTTCATATTGTTAAGCTTATACTCGTAGAATTGAATAGCGATATCATATAATTAAAAAGGTAATGCAATTTTTAAAAAAATATTCAAATTATTTTAAACAATTAACGACTTTTATTAGACCAAATCATATTGCTGCAGTTCTACCAGATATGTGCGAGGGAAATGTATCGTGCGAAGATGTCTAACTGTGCTGTGAAAATGAGTGGGGGTTTCCACCAAAACAGGGCGAGGAAAATGTGTCGTACGAAGATTTGTAGCGGAGTTGTGAATAATGTGTGGTACGAGGATGCGTTACGAAGCTGTGAAATGTGTTGACTGGGGTGCGGTGTTGTGGGAGCGGACTATACTCTGTATCTTCTGCTTCCATTTCTTCATCACAAAGGGTTAAAAATAAAAGTATCTTCTTTTTCCAATTATCCATATCTATTTTGCGCACTTCTACTTCCAACAAACTCCGTCTATGGACTGGCTGGTACAGTATGTCGCAAACCTCGTAACATATCCGTCGCATCACATTCCTCGCACACATTCCTCGCTTGTTTTGTATGCGCAAAAATCTAGCTCCGCTGAGCCGTTCCCAACAGAGCTATGCTGACCGAGGCGAGGTAAATGAAGCGATAGTGTTGGTTCTTTCCAAACACATCCCTCGCTACGCATCCTCGCACATCTCTGGTGAAAAGCAGCCTATGAGGCATTTTCCTTGATAAATGAAAGAAGTGTGCGCCTCGTCGTATTGCATGAAAATCTTATTAAAAGAGGTAGTCTCCATTAGCTATGAAAAATAACACATACAAGCGGGTAGACACATGTTCGTTTATTTACATTGTATATTTACAGCTTTTGTCGTTAGGCAGTAACATTTGGGTCTTCATTTGTACCAGGCGGCATAGGGAGTGGCGGCATAGGTGAAGGGTGCGATGTGAGCAGCGCCGTAGGGCGCGCTGTATGTGATGGCACCGGCGCGCGCGATGAATGGCGCGGGAGCCACCGCCAGCTTAGCGAACGGAGCCAGCACGGGAGCTGAGCGCTTCTTCAGCACGTGCACCAGCGGAGTGGAGGTGTAAGTAAGGTGAGTAAGGGTCGTAGCGAGGGGGGTGGTGTACGTGATGGGGGAAGCGGGGGTGATCAGTGGAGTGGAGGCCAGAGTGTAGGTGCTGACGGCGGGAGCGATGAAGGCGGCAGAGCGCTTTTTCAGCAGGTGAAAGGGCTCGAGAGCCTTGGCGGTGTAGTGAGCAGCGCGGTCCAGGTTCACGTCCAAAGTGTCGAGGGGTCTGCCGTCAGCGCCAAGAACATCAGCAGGCTGGCCGGGGGCGAGGGACAGCGGCCCTCTGTAGTTGGGCGCGGCGAAGGGCGCTGCATAGGCGGAGTAGATGAGAGGCGAGATGGGCGCCACCACGCTGGCAGACGCCGCGGCCAAGATGCAGGACAACACCACCAGTTTCATCATTGTGGAAGAGGTCTGTGTTGTTTTGGCTACTCGGAACAACTGATGCATGTGCACTCTCCTCTTCGCCTTATATATTTGCATCTTGCGATCAGTTGACAGGCGTTTCAGAAAATCGCCGACCGTGAAAAAACAACTTATGTTTAATAAAGTTCATATAGTGGAGCACTCGTAAAAGTTTCTTTGTGATTGACTGATTGTGTGTGAATGTTATTATTAAATGAACGTGTCAACAAGTTTTCACGTCAGGCGCAGACTTTGTTTGTACCGCGTGCATGTGTGGCGAATAGGCACCCGTTGCAATTACATGCTCCAATGGAAATTTTAAAATGTCACCTAGGCGTGCACGATGTCTATTATTAAATTGTTTTACATATTTTAATCGTTGTGAATGATTTGTCATTAATTTCCTATTTCAAATACTGGTGGTAGGTCTCTCATATGTACTAGGCCATCTGGGTAGGTACCACCGCAATGTCTATTTCTCCCGTGAAACAACACTGCTTAAATGCACTGTTGTGTTTCGGATTGAAGGACATTGTAGCCAGAGCAACTACTGGACATACTGAGACTTAACATCTTATGTCTCAGGATGGCGAGCGCAGTGGAATATTTCTACTGTTTATGAGCGGTCGTATAGCTTACCATCAGGCAAACGGCTTGCTCGTCTCGCCATTCATTTTTTTTAAAACACTGCTTTCGGCTTCCTTTTGCACTGGCGCCCTAGGGACATCGCTCAACCGCGACCTACCCTAACAGCGGCTCTGTGTTTGAGTTATTTATCACATGCTTGAAAAAGAAAGCCAGCGTGTGGAGAGTTCTTCACAAGAATTTCAATAGTGTGTGAGGTCCAGCGTATTGTGTTAGTGCGGTGGTCTAAAAAGGGCTTAATGTCAAACAGCCAGGTAAAATTACGAGCCGAATCAATCTGCCAGATGGATATAATGTCGTACTTTAAAATGTCACATGTCGATCCCTTTCAAGTATGGGATAATAGCAGGTAGTAAGATATAACCCCGTTAATTGTGTTGTTCATGATTCTTTAACAGAAAATAATGAACAACGAACTTTCCCCTTTCTTGTTGTTTGATAATTTAAATGGGCATAATCCTTTTCTACAATATAGTAATTAAATAATGGTACACCATAGGTAGTGGATTTTGTGATAGTTTGTATGAACATTTACAGTTTTGTTTTTGCAAGAGTGTAGTACGCATCGGTTGTATTAGTGGCCTTATTCGTAGACAGTTTATATACCTATTTTAGCTATCGAATGTTTTGTCTTCTTCGCTCAAACTAAATTCAAAAGTCGTTCGAAAGGAACATAACATTTGTTTGCTAAAATTCGTTTATAAACTTTCTATGAGTGAGTGATGCACGGATTAGTGAGACACCTTTTTTGGTAATGTCTAATATGGATTCTGCTTCCTCGTTTGTATTCGAATTATCAGCCTTAAAGAGTGGTATGCTCATTGGGTATGCTACAATGTTTTAGGGGCCTAGTAATTCCTTAAATAATGTGACAAGAAACCCTGTTACCTAAAACTATTAAAAATACCAAACACGTCCTAAATGTAATTGTTCTAGACTTTTTTATATGCACACAATATTATTAATTGAAACCAGATTTGCAATAAGAACCTTTTAATCTTGTCTTGACAACTTTTCTTTTTATCATACGTGTATATAATTATTCCAAGTGACAGATTCGATTGTCGCAAGTGAGCGGGCGTTTGCACTTGTTTTGTTACATTGTTGTCGGAGTTCTGTCACTTCAAGACGATGTGCGCGGTGATGAACTGAGTCATGGAGGCTTCTGGTCGGCCTCGCTGATTGTAAATATCAACTTCCTGGACCGCCTTGCACCGGTTTGCAAAACGAGATCGCCCTTAGCTTTACTATTTATTAAGTGATAACTTTCTATAAATACCCTGCACTGGACAATGTGAGGCATCAGTCGAAACAACACAGACCAACATGTACAAGGTGGTGTTTAGGAGACTGTCCCGCCCTCACACTCACCACTGTAACTCCTGTGAGCCAGGATCAACAGTGGCACGCAAAGTAATGACACCGAGCATTGAAGCTCGGCGAGTCTCCGGGAATGTCTAACTTGTCTTTAACCCGCAACGAAATTAATCAGAAAGTTAAATTAATAGGAGGAGTTGGAAATAAATTATTGTCCACTTCCCTCCGTGCAAAGCGGGTGACAAAACATTGAACTGAAGAGGTAAAAAACCTCGCAAAAAGACTTTTACAGCCGGAGAAGCCAGCTGTAAAGCACCACGGATCAAATTATTATTACATTTAAATGGGACCTATTATGTACAAGGTGGTGTTGTGTGCTTTCTTCGCCGTCGCGGCGGCCAAACCTGATTTGTTGCTCACAGCACCCGGTTACACCACGTACGTGGCACCGGCGACGACCACCATCACCAAGCAGGCCAGCAGCGTCATCCACCCCTCGCCGCTCACCTACAACGCTCCTTGGATTTACTCGCATTTCATGAAGAAGCGTTCGCCGCAGTTTTCCTACATCGCGTCCCCCGCCTACTACGCTTCCAGCACCCTGGCTACGACTTACACCACACCGTACGTGCACGCCGATAACATTCTGCCAGCAGGAGCTCTGCCCATCCATACAGCCCACTTCATCAAGAAGAGGTCAGCCCTGCTGTCCCCAGCTTTCGTGACACCCACTACTTATAGTGCTTACTCCTCTTCCTTGATCCCTACAGCTCCTTTGGTTTCTTCCCCTGCCTACATTGACCAACCTTATGGCTCTCATTTCATTAAGAAGCGCTCTGCTCCCGTCCTGAGCACATACGTTGCTCCTGCATCCTATTCTCACCAATCTAGAATCGACCTTCAGAGCACTCCTCTGATCTCGTCCTATGCCAACCCCTGGGCATACTCCACTCACCACACCACCTATTCCCACGTCTGTTAACTGCGTAAAATTGAAGTAAAAAGCGTTTTGTGTTGTCTACAGAAACATTTAATCAAAATTACCAAAACATGCAATAGATTTTTACATGAACAAATATTTGATGAATGCAATTAATAACTTTCAACTGAATTTATTTTTATTATTTCTACAAATGTCCTTTAAAGTTGTGGTGTATATTAATAAGAATGCTGGCAGCCGCGTCTGGGGGGTTATTTTATACCAGGATTTTTTAAGTGGGGTCCACGGACCCCTTAGGGGTCCGTAACACGTGTGCCAGGGGTCTGCAGCAGCTCAGTAAACTTTTAATATATATAGCAGAAAATTATTATTTAAATGCCTATCAATATTAAAAAGAAACAAATGATTAAAATTTTAAATAAAAACTTTAAAACTAAAAAACCACTATAAAGTAAAAAAATATAATTATAATTTTCCATTGAAAAGCAAAAAATAATATTTATTTCCTTGTACATGTTAATTAATTTACTTCTTGACTTGACTAGCCAACAAATCAAAATATATGCGTAACATATTGAAGGTGGTTCGCAAAGTACCAAAGATGTAGAAATTTAATTAGTTAATGTAAGGCATAGACCCTATCCTATTGTAAACTACCAATAAAAGTCCATGTTCAACAAAAATGAGTATTTTAAATTTAGTTAGGGGTCCGTGACTGCAAAAAGTTTAAGAAACCCTGCTCTATACGAACTACGCAAAACTGTACAAGTATACCCTAAGTAGTTTACAAAATGTTTGAAACCTCTGTCGTATATGGTAACCTTAGACCATGGCCTTAGACTAAGTTCGGAGTGAATGATAAGTTTCATTGAGAATAGTACTGATTTTTAGAAGGGGAAAACTTTCATCTTATAGGTGGACTTCAAACGTCCGAACATTTGAATTTCGTGTCGGAGTATAGAGTAACCCCTGGTCCGTTACTAACAAACCTACAAGCACTTTTCATGTTCGACATGTTCATGGTGGTCTTAGGTTCACATCCCAGGGCATAGCCTATCTTTTCGGAGTCATGTGTGTATTGATAGTCAATCACCATGCACTATATCGGTGAAGGTAAAGATCGTAAGAAAACCTGCATACCATGGCGATTGGCAAGAATTTCTATGATATGTGAAGTCCGCCACTTGGCTAGCATGGTTGAATATATGGCCTAACCCCTTTAAATCGTACTCTCGATTGTAGAGAAGGCCTGTGCCCTGCAGTGGGATTCAGATACGGTTCACTATAGTATATAGATAATAAGTATCATTCAATGAAATAACGAGAAACAATGTAGTAGAGAAGTTTAATTTATTATACCTATATTTATGCTTATGAGATCAAATTCGATGTACGGGTTACAATGCTTTCAAACTAGTAATTTTAATGAATTTTCCGTTCATGGACGGTAAAGTCTTTTGTAGTTCTTGATACCCACGACATAAGATGGACCTTAGTGTGGGGTCAGGAAAGAAATGAAAATTAAATGACATGAATATGAAATGTATGAATAATGAATGATATGATCAACAGTATGTATTTCATTCTTGGGTGTATTTATTTGTCTGTTTATTATTATAAACATTGGATACATATTACACATTATAATTGCTCCACTAAAATACATAGGGCTTACGCTAACTTACATGCTAAATACTTTTAATACTGTATTACTAATTACAAATTTGATAACTATTAGAATATTTTTTTATTACCCGGCGTCAGAAAGTATTTACCGTTTACAGATTGACAAAGATGCAAGTCATCTTGGCTCAAAATACATAAATATTCATATGAAATAAGATAAATATTATTGCGCTCCTTTTTTATACAAATAATCGTTTTTAATTTCACTGTCGTCCTTATGCATCTTTTGTGGCATATTCGTAGTAGTATCGTCATTAGTAACAGTTACTGTATCAGCGTTCGTATTCATATCTTCACTAATATGTTCAATTACAACAACTTCATCTCCTTGATGTTTGGAATTTTCTACATTGTCTTCCTGTGCTTTGTTAATTGAAATCGGATGTTCTAAGGCTCTTGATAATGGCAAGTTGTGATAGAAGCTGAAAGCTACCGGTTGATGTGCAATCACTGGTGTGATTATTGTGTCGGCTGCCAACACGGGAGTTAAAACAGCATCTGATATTTTAGCAGGAGCAGCACTGGCGTAGATTGCTGGACTGTATATTATAGGCATAAATCCTGGCGAGTGTTTGATATCAATTCTCGACTGATGTGAGACCGCACTAGGCGCCGCGTATATTACTGGCGCGAGCTGACCTTGCACTTGAGCCGCGCACACGAACAAAACAATACCGATCATTTTGAATAAGTTTGTTTACGTAGTGATGTACGCGGCAGATGACGCGGCGTTTTATAGCCAAGTAACGGTAGTTAGCACGGTGCGACGCAACGGGTTCAAGTTCTCGGCCGACGCTATTGGACTAGTCGTTGCGTCACTGCAATTGCCCCGGGCTGTACTCGCTAAACATGTTTAATTTTATACATAACGAAGATGTCATTCAATATACATACTCGTGAAACTGGATGTTACATCACGTATTACTTGTTAATGTAAGCATCTTTATACAAGTAGAAATCTAATTGAAGAGCATTTTTACGAAATGCGTCCTTGTATCAATATTCCATTACATATTTTAATACAAGTATGTCATACAGCCTGATTTTAAAATGAAACTGCAATATGAATGGTATAAGGAATATTTTTGTCAATTGCTCTAAAGTTGAATCAATTAAGTTGGACTGGATCATGACTATAAATTCTTATAAGATTTCGATAGAAGTACGTAATATTATTTTTGAAATAGTAGTTATGTTTTTCTGCAACAAGACTCCACAACGCTTGCTTTGAGATCTTTCATTTTTTTAAAATAGTTAATTATTCAAGTCTAAACTTTAGATCACGGCATATTTACAATTATTTAACCTTCTTCCCCCTTTCTCATAAGAAGTAGCTAATCAAGCACATAAACCTAAATTAAGTTTTGCTATTCATAATGGTTTATCCATATATTTCATCTAAAATTGCCACTTCAGAATACAGCGTAATTTCATCTGGGGGCACGGCAGTACCCCCTCCAAGTCGAGCTAAAAAGCGGCACAGTCGTACCATCCTTTTCTCGAAGCAATTCAGACCATTTTCAACCCCCCATAGCTTCGTTGTGGTAAAGCAAGAAGCCTGAATTTTCAGTTACTAAGCAGACATTGTGTAAACACGGTATATTTAAAATTTCATTCAATTTGAACTAGTACTTTAAGAATTGTAACTTGTCAAACTTTCTTAATTTTGTCACTCACTGACTGACTGACCGATCATCAAAAGTCTAAGGCACTTCTAGCAGACATAGAACCTTCAAATTTAGAATATAATTAGTGTTTAGTATCTAAAGTAAGGGAAATTTTAAATATTTCATAATTTATGTCTAGTCTTCTAGATACACCAACTGCATGAATAACTTTGTAATCCCATATAAATGTATAGGATTACAAAGTTACATTTGTAGTTAATGACTCATTGTACCCGTATATAATGGAATAATAGTTGTAAATAGGTATCTATATATATGAGACATAACAGGAGGGGGCTATAGAGAGGGAACGGGTGTATTTAGTCCATGAAACTGTACAACATTCCTCTAGAAAAACATGACGAAGAAAAACTTGCAAATAAATAGACTAAATAGCTCGAAATTATCAATTACCATGAAAGAAAGAACACTAATAATTAAATCCGCTATATTTGTGATAAATTGATACTTAAAAAAATAAGAAAAAACCATAAGACAGAGGCTTTAAGAAAAATCGTTTTATATATTCTAGAAGGAAAAAGTACCGAAAAGGAAAAAAGTAGGGCTCTTCAAAAAGACATGAGATCCCATCAAAAACATCCTGTAAAAAAATTCCAAGTCTCGCAGCTCAGTTTTATTACCGCAAAAAGTTGTGAAATCCATATAATACCAAGTCGATTTATTTGTTTAGTCCTTGCTTAAGGGACCTTCTGTATAAAGTTATTACGTAAGTTATTATCATATTAATATTCAAAATTCTTTACGTTTCAAAAAAATAGATCGACTTGGCCAGCAGCATTATGTATAAATTGTACGATACATTATGTTTTCATGGGATGATTTCAATCGACTTGGTATTATATGGATCTCACAACTTTTTGCGGTAGTAAAACTGAGCTGCGAGACTTGGATTTTTTTTACAGGATGCTTTTGATGGGATACTCTTGGCAGTAATATCAAACGTCCAGCGCACATGATTCCGATATTTTTCTGCTTAAGATTTGCATAAACAAGGGTCTCAGCTATTTTAAAGTTAATGAGCTGATTATTGATTTTTGGCGTCGAACGAAACTTGCGTTAGGTCTTATGAATAAGGGGGATTGACGAATTATAGGTTTGTAGAATCTATTGTATAATTAAGTCATCCTTACTAATATTATAAAGGTGAAAGTTTGTATGTATGTTTGTTACTCTTTCATGAAAAAACGGCTCAACAGATTTTGATGAAATTTGGTATAGTGATAGCTGACACCCTGGATTAACACATAGGCTACTTTTTATCCCGAAAAATGTAGTGTTCCCGTGGGATGAGTCAGGAAACCAAATATACATATTTTCTACTCTTTCAAATTCAAATTGTTGGCACGGGATGTCCTCTCCTACGGAAGGGAAATATAGTCGACGGCACGCGGGAAATATAGTTAGTAGACACGCGAAATAATATGTTCTTGATGTGGATTGGACTCAAAAACTATCTGCACCCGGGCGAAGCCGGGCCGGGCCGCTAGTTGTAAATACAATGGACTGAAGAAATACATCTCAGAACCTCGGGTAGAATTTGACACCCACTGATAGAATAAATCAACAAAGCTTGTAAGACATTACAGAATATGTATGTCACCATAAACTTAGCCTGTAGAGAATGTCTTGTGTGACTAATGTATGAATAATGTAAGGGAATTTCAAATATTGTCTATTGTGAGTTTCGTAATCTGTAGAGTCCTTAGCCAAAACTGTATAGTAACTGTACTATTTAAGCATATATGTAGTTATATAAGCATAGTAGCTAAGGCTCTAGTTTCAAAAATTTTTAAATTTGGTTAATTGTTCTATACTATACATTTTATAAAATTTGTCATTATATTAACCTAATTAGGAGGTAAATAAAATTGTATATTTGGAGTTCAAAATATTACTGTATTAAATGCTTAGAAAATATAGTTAATGATAGCGAAAATTCTAATATTTTCATTTTTGGGCAGTTTACAAATTTACTCTCATTGTATAAACCACTGTGTTCACCTACCCACATTGAGCCAAGGTGATGGACTGACGGAAACGTCAATCATATTGGAAGTGTAAGCAGTTATCAATAAACTTTGAATGCGATAATTTAATATAGGTATAAAGTTCTGTTTTACTAGCATTTTTATATAAAATAAAATTGTTATTATTAACATTAACGTTATTATTGATATTGTCGTATCTTTTTCAACACCGTTGGTTTTTTACTTTTGTTTATTTATTACATTTTGCGCCTACCTCGACCACATTTTGATTTCCTCGGTGGCGTAGTTGTACTATGCTACAGTTACAAAGCTGAGGTCTCGGGTTCGAATCCCATGTCGGACCGGATTCAGAAATTTGTGTTCAATATGGCGATAGGCTCGTCTCCTATCACTTCGTGGCAAGAATACAAGGACAATTTTGGGTATTCTGGCACGCCTACCTAGTCCTGTTAGGATGAAGGCGTGAGTTTGAGGTATGTTTGCAATATGTGCTAAATGAAATAGATCTACTTTTAAAAAAATAATTTCGTTGAGATGTGGTTGGTATCTTATTAGTTAAAATAATTTAATTTGAAAACATATGTACGATTTGATTAAATTAGAATCAACTTGAGACTAATGTTTTTACGTACAAACACCCAAAATCAATTTCTGAATCACTATTCATTCTATTGTTAGCAAAAACTTTAATAGTTTTTTGTCGTCACAATTACAGTGTTCAATACCATAGCGAATCTATTATTAGTACTTATCCCGTCACTATGATTCATTCATAGTATAAGAAGGTTGTCCCGTGGTGTTTTGGCATCAGTAGCACCTAACATCCAATCTTGAAACAATCAAGATGTTTCGCATCGTGGTATTATCGGCTCTCATTGTCGCTTGCAGCAGTCACGCGGTGATTCCAGTAGTGGTGCCCGCGGTTCATTCACCACTGGTCGCTCCGTACCCAGTTCATGGTTATGGGGGACCGGCTCTGCTGGGTCACGGATGGCTGGCCAAGCCGTTGGGTCATCACCTACTGAAGCGGTCTCCTCATCTCGTAGCTCCATTGGGTCACGGAGCTCATATTCCACATGTGGGTTTAGCTCATGTTGCTCCAGTAGCCCATGTAGCTCCATTGGCGTTGTCTCACCAGTCTCGTGTGGACGTCCACTCGTCGCCAGCAGTCGTTGCCGCCCCCATTATCCCGGTAGTGAAGCCAGTCATCGCGCCTCTACTCCACGCTGCTCCCGTCTTACATAAGTCCTTCATCACCGGACCCCTGGGCTTCGGAGTAGGACATTATGGCCCTTACGCCTCCCTGTATCCTCATCGCGGACACTTCTAGTCATGTAAGAAGCATTATCAAAAATATTACCTGTAATATTACACGTATTAAAATAAAGTGATAAACAACTCGTTTATGATTTTGTTTGTTTATCTCCATATCAAACATGACTTCCTTAATGAAAGTGATTCGGATAATTTTATTAAAGCCTTAAAGATATTATCAAGGATTATTAATTAAGCATTCATGCTTTCAGTTATTTTAAACTGCACTTCACTGAGAAACAAGTTTAATATTTTTTCATTTTACTTTAACAATTTATTGGAATAAGCAGAGATAATAATAATTACACTTTAGTCGATAAATAAAGCACATGCGGACAGTTTTATTCCACTTGCAAAATCATTGAAACAGATTTTTTTGTCAAGGACTAGAGTTTTTTTATCTCATCTATTACACAATCGTGTATTGTGATACTAAATAAGCACAAAACGTGCTCTAGATCTCAAAATATTACAAGATAGGCTTTTTTGACCCCGTTTAAGTTGGCATGACTCGAACTTCACATACAAATGGCCTTATATTGCGTCTGTTTAGGAAATGCATTGTTTTACGACAATTTTTATAATATTTAACATGCTGTTGGTATCGTGCAAGGCATAATATGCAATATTAATTTCAATAACAAGGATACTTGGTGGGTTAAGAAAAACTAAATATAGATGAATTATTAATAATTATCACCAGAGCATAATATCTTCTTGTAAAATAATATAAGTCTGTGTTCAAAAGTGCATTGTTCAGGATTTAAAACTGTATCATCTTCAAATATATCTAGGTTAATATTATAAAAAAATTAAATTCGTGGATAAAACAAAGAGGAAATAAAATAACATATTAATATATAAAAAAAACTTTTTATTCGGCAGTTAAACTTAAAATATTACATTCTTGATTGGTTTGAAAATTGGCAAGTTGTATTATTTAGTAAGGGTGGACGCTGAGGGCTTTAGGGTAATAAGCAGAGTAGGTGTAAGGTGACACTACGGCTGGGGAGTAGGCAGACACGTACCGGGCGGAGTAAGGAGAGACAACGGCACCGGAGTAAGTCAGGGGAGATACCACCGAGCTGTAAGTCAAGGGGGAGACAGCGGACACGGTGGCGACGGGGGCGACGGGAGCGACGACCGACCGCTTGTGGAGATGGTGCACACCAGCTAGAGCCTTAGCCTGGTAGTGGGCCACCTTGGCGGCGACGACCTCAGGGGTGTCCAGGGGAACTCCGTTGACAGCATCCAAGACGACAGCAGGTGAGTTGGGGGCTTGAGAGTAGACAGCAGGTACCACAGCGGGGACCACGGGAGACACGTAGGAGCTGTAGACTGATGGGGCTAGCACCGGCGTGCCGTGCACCAGGCTGCTGCTGTACTGAGACACGGAGCTGTAGGCGGGCAGAGCACCAACCGCCGGCACCACTGGGCTGTAGGCCACCACGCTGGGCTTGGCCAAAGCCACCGCCATTAGAGAGAACAACACCACCAGCTGGTTCATTGTGGTCTGTGTTGTGTTGTCTGTTGGATGAATCCGAAACGACTGATGCCTAATCCAAAATTATGGATGCTTATATACCTGTCTAGTGGTGTTTTAATTGACGAAACAAATGCTATCAAAAATAACCTTCAAACCAGTATCTATGATATTTAAGTGTCGTGGACACTGGGTGTAGTGTACGCGATCATTTGTTGTAATAGAATTTCCGCAACAATCTCATGAATAATTAAATAAAGCATTGTGATAAACGACTATGATATTTGGTCAATTTTTGAATGACATATTATGAGTACTTTTCTTTCGGTAATTGAATTATTATTTTTGTGGAGCATGAATAGAGATTTCTAATGATTGCTGTCAAATAATTCAGTATACCTTAAAATTATTTTAAGGGGTTACGACGCTTTATGTTTTTTTTTAATTATTGCATAATATTATATACCTAGTATAAATGTGCGTCTGGACTAAATTTTATTAGGTTCAAACTAGTTTGTTCACTTAGCTTTTTTTGGGAACAAATGAAATCATGTATCATAAAAATTTTATGAGACAGAATCAAATTACGAGTCCACTTACTTTAAGATATAATTTATAATATAAATAAAAATCTCTCTACTGCGGCGACAACTATAAAAATAACTACTATTAGTTTTCATAAAGCGGCATTCTGTAATAAATTGTAAAAATATAAGTGAAACAAAAAATAAATTACTAATAATTACTTTGGTAATTTTGCTCAGATTTTTTTTCGATAGTTCTTAATAACTACAGGAAATTATAATACGTAGTAGGAAAGGAACAGATCAACAGATGGTGTAATAAGGGTTGGAAAAAATCGCTCGGTATAGGACGCTTTCAACAAGCTTCTGTAAAAACCCTAATAAAACCATTTGTTCTGCGTGGATTGCCTGTGGCTAATGAAGAAGTAAACTGAGTTACGGGTCCTGAGAGAGGGTCAGTGGTCACCAAGAGTCTTGATTCTACTTAGCAGGGCACGGGCGTCCTCTCAAATCAAGATTACTATTGAGAATGGTTGGGTACGATCAAAAAGAACGTGAGAAGTAACTACCGGTTATTATTTACTAACAGAAAATTAAGTAATAGTCGTCTACAATCTAGGCGTCTGAATACGGTGTTATCAAAACATTCGATGCAGTTTTTTAAAATCTTATATCACGAGTATAAGTACTTGTTTATTTTATGAAAACCTATGTTAAAGAATCAGTTAAACAAATATATTTCTTTTTAATGTTAAATTTTGCTTCACATTGATAGAGTAAGACAGGCGTTAAATAGGATTTCCATCCTTCAAATTAAAATCGCACTGACGAATATTTTAGTATCGTTGTGTTTAAAAGAAGTGAAATTACTATCTGTTGAGCCCAGTATGCTAAGTTATTTTTGTTATTAAATAATTGATAATGTTATTAAATAAATGAAATAAAGACATTTTTGAATGAAAATAAAATTCAATTATGTGCATACAACTACTGTATTGCCAGGAAGATATATATTTTCTTTTTTATACGTAGAAATAATTCTATAGGTTCATATCATGATTATTACTTTTTATTATTAATAAAAACGTTATTTGTATATCACACACATTTTTCAATAGCAAATTATAATAGAACCATATTTATATTATATTTTCAGTTTTTATTTTTCTCGGTTCAAGAATTCATTGGCGCGTGTAATTATAATAATCAGACACGTTTTCATCAAATAATAGACCTTATAATAAATTTGAAATTTACAGCAATTATGGTTATTGTACCTGTAATACGAGTACGATCTTAAATCCTTATTTATAAATTACTGCCTCTGTGGCGTAGTTGTTCTACTGTACGATTACAAAGTCGAGGTTTCGGGTTCAAATCCCGGGTCCGGCAAAGTGCTATTGGACTTTTCTATTCATTATCAGCTCGGAGTAAGGCACTTGGAATCGAGAATGCCTACTCCTTCTGGAAAAAAGGCGTTAGTTTAAGTATAATAAATTATGTTGCATTAATGATTATGGTCGTTATTGGCTACATACCCAGAAAATCAACTATTACTCAGATATTAAATTCGTGCTTAAAAAAAGGGGTTTTCAGATAAAAAGCTGTCCATCCATCCATCCATCAGCCAAAGGAAGTCCACTGCTGAACATAGGCCTCCCCCAATGATTTCCACAGAGACCTGATGATGACACAGGCTGCCTCCAACAGGTCTCTGTGGAAAAAGCTGTATTAAGGTATAAATGGTTTGGTTGGTAGAGGATGGCAGTCGGAAATCTCGACCTTGATCCGGTTTGAATTATATTTCTAAATATACTATATTTATATATAATTCGTAGTTGTTTATTTTAAAGAAGAGATTATGATGAAACCTGCTAGATTATTAGACCAGCTCTGATGATCTTCAAACAATGACGTCATATTTGTAAATTATAGACAAAGATTATAAAATAATAATTAAAAGATGGTTATAGACTATAATATACAGATTCAAAATTAATAAAAAATATACTCCATTTTAATTCTCGTTACTCATACTTGTTGAAAACAAAATTAATTAAATCTTAATTGAATAATTTATAAATGTTAATAGTCTTTCCGTTGCTAATTTATTTTATGAGTACTGTAAAACTAAAAAAAATATGTATTACGTATTCATATCCAATCTCAACCTTATATTTAACAAATTATAAGCCTATATAAAATATTTCTTAGCTTAGGTATTTTTTTCTTATGTATATAGGCACACGAGGTTGCGGTCCGTCTGATGGTAAGTGGTTACTGCTGTTGCATTATAACCAGCACCAGGGGCCAATATAATAAAGTCGAGTACTACCTTTAAGCCTCGTTTTAAGAATTACTGGTTAAGGACAAGGGGTTAGGTAGAAAATATTTTTATTATTGCACTCATTTGATTTGGGTTCGATGTTAAGATGCGAGTTTGAAATGTTTTCTAGTTTTTTCCTTATCCGGAATATCATTTTAATTGGATGGCCGCGTAGTTCTTATTTAATTAAAAAAAAAAATCTGTTAATGTTTTGAGTCGGAGAAACTTAAAACATAATAATATTAAACATAAAAACGACAAAAATACAAATAAGCAGCATGAAAAATGAACATAAAAGTGATTTTGTTAAGAAAAACAATTAAGACGCCGAAGATTGAGGCTTTTGGGTAAATAGACATGTAGTAATTATGTAAATCGGCATTTTTTTCACCTTTATTAATTATTCTGGTCTTTCATGAGTTCTTAAATTTTTGATTTTTTTTTCTTTTATGCAATGGCGTATCCAAGTACAATATATGTATAATATTAGTCATGGATGAAATTCTGTGAAAATAGAACTGAAATAATTTCTATTACCGAAAGAATCGAATTTGGATTTGCAAATACATAGTTAGAATAAGTTGTAAAATTGCTTTGATAGATAAAGGTTTGAAATAAAAAAATGTTCTATATTTTATTTTATTTATTTACATAATCGTTGGCAGTCGTTCGTCATTTTCTAACCGAGGAATATTATTCCTCATTATCGTGGTGGCATTCACCAGGGATGGATACCGTAAGCTTTAGTTACTACAGGGGTGGCGACAGCGAGAGGAGCAGAGTAGGTAAGAGGAGCCGTGTAAGTCAAAGGAGCTGAAACATAGGTGGACAGTAAGGGAGTGTGCGCGAGGACAGGCGCTGAACGCTTGTGTATGAGGTGAGTACCAGCGAGTACTTGAGCCTGGGCCTCAAAGTGAGCAGCACGAGCAGCTAAGACCTCAGGAGTATCAAGAGGAAGCACACGAGCACCGATGGGAGCAGGCACGAACGCTGCGGTCTTGATCACAGGCGTGGCAATGGCGGCAGTTTTCACGACGGCAGGCGCGTAGGCAGCAGTCGCGATCGGCGCACTGTAAGCAACGGGAGCGGCGGACACAACAGTACTCGCGATAGCTGGAGTGGACTTAATGTCGATGCGGGACTGGCTAGACACAGCAGCAGGTGCAGCGATGGCAGCTGGGGCGGCGTAGACAGCGGGCTCGGCAATAACACGAGCGGCGGGAGCGATAGCCGCGGTCGCTACTACAGCTGGCGATGTTTTGATGTCAATACGGGACTGGCTGGATACAGCAGCAGGGGCAGCGATGGCAGCAGGAGCGGTCAGAAAGTTCGGTTGAGCAATAACGGTGCGGGCGGCGATTGGAGCAAAAGTTTCGGTCTGCACAATAGCGGGCGACGTCTTGATGTCGATACGGGACTGACTGGACACGGCAGCGGGGGCGGCGACGAGTGCTGGAGAAGCATACGCAGCAGGGGCGCTCAAGAGAGCGGGCTGCGAGATCACCGTGTGGGCTGCGATGGGAGCAACTGCAGCAGTCGCCACCACAGCTGGCGAAGACTTGATATCCAGACGGGATTGATGAGAAACCGCAGCGGGGGCAGCGGCTACAATCGGTGCCGAGTAGGTGACGACACCGCCGTCGAAGAGATGGGAGGGCTTGGCAGCGGCCAACGCCACCACGGATAACAACACCACCAGCGAGTTCATCGTGGTCTGTGTTAGTTGAGCGGACGACGACTGAACGAGATTAACTGATGCTTCCCTTGTGTACTCATATGTTTTTATACGTTCGCGGTACATCTGAAATGAAAGTCAAGTTCGACTGGTCCATAGTCATCGTAAAACAAAACAACCGAAATGTAGAACCGATCTTGCATTTTCATTACGTTCAGGTAGCAGCTCTATAATGAGCTTGAGATGTTCGATATCATATTTAATATTTTTAATAAAAATATATTAAATTCACCATGTGGCAAGGTTTAATGGTGTGCTTATGAATTCGTAATTTAATTTCAATATGTTATAGATATGGCATGATGTATAAATTCGTCTAATAAACTTTTCTGTGGTATGTTGATTTTTTGTCTAATATACCAAATACTAAGGCCATAGTGTAAATAGATTTTTAACGTAAAATTAGTATTAAATAGTTAATGTATGATAAACAACCCGATACAGGTTTCATTTGTCGTTTTGACAAGCACTTGAGGTGCAAATTAAGCCTATTACATTGTAAGTCTTTACAGAAAATTACATATTATTGTTATGTAATTAATAGAAATCTTATTTTGACAGCAGCGTTTACGAATAGTTGTAATAAATGGGCAATGTTGCATGTAACTCAGGTTGTTGAAGGCGATTCCATAAAAGGTAAAATAATGAAAAAGGCGTCTGATTTGTTACAAAGGCTAAACGAGTCATAAATATAACGATTCTTGGCCAGTTTTGGTTTGCGCTTTGCGTACGTCGTCTGTATCCAACTTTTCGAAATAACAAGATCTGTTAAGAACACGAAACCGATTGTGAGGCCTGATTATAACTTAGGCTACTTGTACTGTCTATCTACTATTTCAAATTACTTTTAATAAGGTCTCTCAATAAATGATAAAGGCGTAAGGAATATGCATCTGAGTTATAAAGTGAGTTATTTTTAATATCGAATTTATAACGTCGGTAAAATATTGTACGTATAGTATCATCTACTATACAGTATGATATTGATATTTGGTATTTAATTTAAACCACAAGTTCCTAACCACCCCAGGTAACATTGTACCAAGTTTGAAAAAAACCTGCCTTGGAGTTTTGTCAAAAATTGCGATTTTAATTTTCAAGGCGTTTGATCAACCTGTATAGGTACGAGTCTTTACGGCTCAAGTAAGTTTCCAAACTGAAGGGAAGTTTAGCTAAGCGATTAAAATAAATACTTACTCGTGAAAACTAAGATCACGATTCTAGGCAAAAAAAAATCTTGAATTTCTGTTAAATCTGAGAAACATGAGTTACATGTGCGCTTTTTTGCCTTCTATTACATATTTGGCCAGAATTAAACTCAGCGAAAGGCATTGGCAGAACTTCTGCCTTCTTTTTCTTGAAACCAGGTGTGAGCTTATAAATAGTATGTGAGCATGTAAATAGGTATTAAAACTTGCAATATATTAAGCGCCTAAATTCAAATACTCTAATTGATTCCAATTTCCAAACAACGAATTGCGCATAATTGTTATAAATTAGGCATATCAAATGCATAATGAAGTTCATTAATGTGAATAATCTCACGTTAATATTCGTTAAGGAAAATGCATATTAATGTATATTTAAGGATAAAAAAGTTCAAGTATAAAAATAATAATGTGGTTCGCTTAAGCGGAGCACTTCAAATTGTGATTAAGGTACCGTATTTTTTGCGATGGTGACCGACGAAACTAAATGTTAAGGCTCACCCGGCCTTGAGTACACTTTCATACTGCCTCGCACAACCACTAGGCGTAGGCTTTACATATATCCATATATAGCTGATACAACCAACTACTGTTTACTTTTAAGCAACCTCATACATCCAGATAATATCCATTTTACGCTATGCACTTATTTTTATCCAAAGACACCTTTTGTATAAAGCATTTACCACCTTTATAAAAATACCCCGACTAATCTTTAACTCTGGTTCATTGCCTGAAAACAAAGAATATCATATTGCTGACGTCTTATTATTGATCAAAACAATATCAATTTCATTAAATTTTATTAAAGGAAACAAAGTGTTTTCAATAGAGGGCGGAATATGCCGTACCTAATAAGATTGATATTATATCTTTGAACAAATATCAAAAACAAAAGTAGGAACTACGCATATTTATTATAAATACGTAGTCAAGTAGAATTTTCACATATAATACCACAAGAGCTTCAAAATTATCGGGTATTTCCCGATAGGTTCGTTGCAAACAAATGAAGGAGTCAAAACTTGACGACTTTATTTGTTTGCAGGGAACCTTGAGGGAAATGCCAGATAATTTTGAAGCTCGTGTGGTATTCGGGGGATTATTTTTCCGTCCCAAATTTTAATTTCAAACTCATTTTCATGCAAAATCTCCAATTTTCACAATTGAATTCAACCTGTCAGTTTGACGTGTGGTTAATTTGACTGGATCATGTTTTGTTTTTTATATATAGCAACTACCAGAGAAAATTTTCAAAAAATTATTTGTATAATACCATGTAGGTTGTACCACGTGACGTCGAATGGTGCAATTCTATTGTTCGATATTTGGGTCGGAAAAATAATCATAAATATTTTCGCAGTTTACTGTCTAAAATAATTGACACACCTCACTGATACGTCTTTTATGTTACACACATCTCTTTAAAAATATATATCAAGTCTGTCAATAATATTGACATTACGCATGAGGTGGCATGCGGAATTCGTCGCCACTTATAAAGAGACTACCGTATCTATAAGCTTCATGTGTTTACCGACGTATGAAATCCCCATTGAACTGGTTCTCACAATGAAAAAAAGCGAGTAACCTTTCCGATTCGAAACTAATTGCACTGTCATTTAAATTGCTTATAAAATCTCTATCTGGACCATTACTCTGTCAAGTTTCATTAAAAACAGGTGCAGGTCAAGTGGATAAAATTAATTCATTTATCGAAATACATTTATTATGGTAATATATAAATATGAATAATTCCAGACGTAATAATTTATTCATATCCTTTTTATCCACTATGGGCGGCTACCGGCCGTTTATTATATAATTATTTATTATAGTAATTAAGTTCTGAGTTTTTTGTATCAATTTTTTAGCTGATGACTGAATAAGTCTGAAAAATATTTTGGATAGAAAATACTTGATAACTGTAATAAGCCCTATCTTTTCTGGAAGTACATTGCTCTATAGGTATAGAAATTAAATACAACATACTATGTATAAATTTATTGCATTGTTATTTCCAAACTAAGTGGCACAACCATCTAACTCTGCTGAGCTAGATTTTGCTCCATGTAACGAACCGATTGTTCCTATTCTAAATTTAATAAATATTTGACTGTTGCACTTTCCGGGGCTATAGGGCGATGTTGGCCTATGTTGGGCCACGATGTTGGTTGGCCAGTAAGTTGGTTGATCACCAGCCGTGGGCGTAAGCAGGAGCGGCGACAATGGGCGCATGGGCCGCGACAATTGGTGCGTGGGCGGCTACAATAGACGCCGGCGCAGCCACTACTGCAGCGGGCGATGCAATCTGTAATTCATATCAGAATATTAATCAAAAAGTTATTACCGCCACTGTGGAATTACCTTCAAACTACACTGGCGACTTAATCATATTAAATAAGTGACTGATGCATTTTATGTGTTTGTGTGCTTCTTCTTCTATGTATATTTTGAATGTAGATTACGAATAACTGTTACCATTTCGGCGTATAGGTATATTTTATTCCTAGCGTAATGAAAGGCCTTGTCTTATTCCATTATAGATTTTTAAATTTAGGACTCATGCTATTAATATCCGATGCTTTTAAAAGCTAAGACTCAATAATGTCGTAAGAAATACCTAAAAGGCAGACCTTTAAAACCTTCGCATTCGATTACGTTTCGCCACTTTTTCTTCCCTGGAACACGGCTATATTGGTTACTTCAGTTGGAATAATTGTGACTTTGCTCTGTCGTCCTCAATTTACAACCCACGGCATTCGTTCTATTTTTGTGGCAGTTATGTACGACATACAAAAGAAATGCTCTGTCTGTAAATCCACTCGAGATTTTTATAAATAGTCGGGCTCGTGAATGGCTTTGGAAAGATTAGTTTCAAGTCGTACTTCGAATATTAATGTTTGCGTAAAACTGAGTTTAGAGGTTTTTTCCTTTGCCTAGATATTTTATCAATAGTAATAAATGTTTGCCTTATTTGCTGAAGACAATTGTGAGAGCAAACAGACTTGAAATAATTTAAAATACGAACGTTAAAACCACTTATTTTAATAAGGCTACGTTATTTTTATAACAGGGTTCCGGTAAAGGAGCTTGCACTTATTATGTGAATACCACCGCCCACGAACATCCTTATTTCAAAGAGATCGCGATGCAATTGTGAATGTATGCAGCCATCAAAAGATATGTATCTTTTAAAGATCTTGACTTTGAACCTTAATGAGATTTTATGACGTTCCTTGTTTGATGCTATAGTGTAAATATAACATTTCTTCCATTGACGTTATTCAACTGCAACATATCTTTAACAAAAGTTTCAATAATATTGGTAAGAGTATAGAAACTATTTCGCCATTATATATACCACAGTAATTCCTCTAAATCAAAGACCGTAACACAGTCTGATAGTTGTACAAATTTAAATTTTACCGAGTACTAAAATTCAGCGAGTCTTTGAAAATATCAAACTATTACCACACAACGAAATTAGTCAAATAATAAAATGAGCCTTTAGCCGTGACAAAATTGTTACATAAGCATTTTTTTTATTCTCTTCTTCTAATTGCTCATGTTTATTTTTAAATAGTATAATTTAAGAGTTATCGTTTGTTTTTCTCTATATTTGTTTAATTTTGCTCTATAGTTTATTACTAGTTCTATTTTTAATCTATATATTTAAAATTAAACGGAGGAGGAAAACATCATGAGGAAAGTTGCATACCATAGCGATATGAGATTATAATGGTATGTTAATTCTACCAAGCCGACCTAGGCTAGCGTGGTGGACTATAGGGCCTTACCAATCTCAATTGTACTTTCGATTGTAGAGGATTCTCCTGCAGTTGGATGCATATGGACTGATATAGTACGGCATAAGCTGCTCCAAGCCGTGTTTGATTAACCACTGTACGGTATTAACCCATTATCACTTATTACTCAATACTAGAGTCCTCTAGAACCGAATTCAATTGAGAGGGGTTAGGTTAGTCAATCACAATCGCGGGATGGCATGATGTATATGGATTTTTTACGGTGAAAGCCATGCGCCTGACGGCAGCGATACGACCGCTCATGGACAATAGCCAAACCAAACGACCCAATGAATTATAAGGAAATGCTTGGTATTCAACTACATTCGCCATCCTGAGACATAAGATGTAAGTCTCATTATGTTTAATAGTCACTCTGGTAACAAAGTCCTTCAAACGGGAACACAACAGTATATTTACAGTGATATCTACGTCTCTCATACGTGAGATGCCGCCTGGGCAAGTACCACCACAATGTCTATTTCTCCCACTAAACAGCAGTGCAAATTCACTGTAGTGTTTCGAATTGAAGAACATTGTAGCCATAGTAACTACTAGACATATTAAGACTTCATATCTTTTGTCTATTTAAGGCGTTGTTTGGTTTTGCTACTGTTAATTATCGGGCGTATTGCTTACCATCAGGCGAACGGCATGCTAGTCTCGATAATCATTGCAATAAAAATGAAAACAAATTAAAAATCGTCGTCAAAATAAAAGTCTCTCGTAGGTTCTGACATACACTACTGACACAATTTTATTATAGAGTCAGGACTATGTATGTAACTGGTTGGTGTATTTTTTCTTTAGACTCACTCTGACAGTGTTGGCATAGGAGGTGGCTACAGGGACGGCGGTTTTGACGACGCCGGTGGTGACCAAGGGGGCGCTGACGACACCGTGACCCCAGGGGGCTGCGGCGATAGGAGCAGCGCCCAGGAAGCCAGGGGCGGCGGCGGCTACAGCCAGAAGAGTGGTGAATACGACCTGGAAATCAGACAGATATACATGTGGGACGTTGGCAAGAAATGAGAATGAAATATACACCTTAAATATTTATTTATCTTTACTTCCATATTTAATCGACTTCACACGCGCCATCTTGCTCTATCCTCCTGTCTGTCCTTTTGTTTCGATATTTGCTTTCATTCCTTATCACTTGCACATATATCCCTCCTATTCATCCTGGGACGTTACATTCCTAAATACAATATTTGGTGGTTAAAATTACGTTGGCATACGCTTGTATTAATAGCTGGTTTGGTTGACTGCATATATATTTGTGATGGGACACTATTTTTGCACAAAGGGAAGCCTCGGATACCAGTATAATCCTTATCATTTTAGAATGTTTAATATGTTAGGTGAGATTGACAAATATATATTTTTTTTGTCATTAATAATAATTTTTAATAAAGTATCGAGATCTTGAAAGTTTGATTTTAATGGGATACGGGTGCCTGTCTGGAATATTATCAAAGTTTAAAACCCGCTTAAGTGATCCAGGTGTGATCGTTCTTTTCCGGGTTCAATCCTGGGATTTTTAGCAGATAGGCATCTCTTGTCTTTCAATGTGGAAATATTAAGATGTGACAGTTTAAACATAAATGGTTTTTTTGGAAATACATGAATTAAATTAATTCTCATTAAAGCATTTTTATCACTTGAAAGTTATCTCAAGATATTCATTATTCCTTTGTTTCGTGATGAGTGGAATACAGATTAATATTGTAAATATAATTAAAATACCCATATATTTATTTATGGATACTCCGAATTCTACTTAATAGTAAGAATAAAATCTATAATTAAAGTGAATAAATTTAAAGTGTTTTTGTCACACCTACCTTTATTTAACACTTGCTATTGAGACAGTAAAAAATATGTATAGTGCAAAAAATTTAACGTCTACGCCTCGGTAACCTTTAAAGGTATCGCTTTGTGGTTTAGTGCTTATAAAATTGTATATCTTTAAATCAATATTGTTTTATTGCATTAAATCGATAGAAATGCGTGTTAAATATAAAAATAACACGAAAATGACAAATCACAATACAGTTTTTGTCGTATTTATTGATAGGACTTTTAGGACAATCTATATTCCAATCGATAACAAAGATTACTAATTGCTATTAATTTTTGTTACTGAAACATGTTCTGTTGTTTTTTTCGAGATTTCATGCCTTGTTTTAATAACATCGAGATTATTAATATTTTCGAAACAAAATATTATTCATAAATTCTAAAAAAAATATGAATCAAAGATCTCTGAGTTATGTTAGCTTGTTAGTTGTTAGGCATCCTGTCGTCCTTTAAGGGCGTTCTGACTCGGCAAGACTATATAAATCCATTCCTTTCTAAGTACGTCTGTGCGGACAATTACTCTAGATATTGAACTACTTGACATCGATTTAATAAAGATCGAGAGACGTCCTACAATAATTCATTGTAAATAGCCTTTTCAGGCGATGAAATAAGTGATCGGTATTGTAATGATTGTTGTCTCCTCATATATATTTACATTTTATATCATATTTTTAATTCTAAAACTGGGCGTTGTAAGTATGAAAATATAGAATATAGAATACATAACATATCTTCTATCTCCCTAATTCATAAGGACTTCACGCAGTTTTCAAATGCCGTTATTATGAGCTGACTCCAAAAGTTATTCATAGACGTCAAAAATCTAATTTAACTTTTAAATGGCTGAGACCCTTGTTTAAGCAAATTTTAAGCAGAAAATGGTGGATGTCTGAAGTGGCAATATTAGTTACAATATATAAAAAACCATTATGAATAATAAAACTTAATCATCATTTTATCTTCTCTTAACATGATTTAACTAATTAACGGGTTAATGTTTAGTAAAATGTAACATAGAATTACAAGCTAATGAAATGGAAATATCACCCGTGCAAATAATACCACACGCCGTAAAGTACTAAGTTTATTAATATCAATAAGTGTTATTTGGAATTCATTACGAATGATAAACGAGTATTAATAAACGTGTCATAACAGGCATTTATCATTTTCGTGTTAATCATTTTTGTTCTTTTTAATTCTGATATGTATAAAATAAGTCCGTGTCCTGTTTACATAATGAGAGCGTATATAAACGTTAAAGAGCAAACATACACTTATTTATTGATCAAGAAAAAATGAAATAAACCATTTTGAACAGGTTATATGTATTACTCTTTCTGTACAATCAGATTTTACGTACTCGCATATAAAATGGGCAGCGGCAGGTTTCGGAACGAATCAATGGGCTTTCAATATACATGAAATTTGAATCTTCTCTTGTCCGTATAAAGTTTAATTTTAAAACTTCCCTTATTGTTTTCTTCGGGACAATTTATTCACAGTTTATAGAATTGAGCTATTTGAAAGATTTACGATTCGATTAATGAATAAAAAACGCGTAACTTATCGAGTACCGGATGGTGACTAGCGAGCGACCTCGATGGGTCGTTGCCGCTGCAAAGAATGTCAGCACTCAGTGCGCACAAAAAACAATTATTGATGTTAAAAAGGCACGTGAATCATTATGCATACACACAGTTTATATTGATGCAAACATAGTTGTTTTGGTTAATACAAATAAAATCAGAAAAAATAAATACTAAAGGTAACACTTTTTGTAGTTAGTAGTGAGCGCAGCGAAAAATAAATAGATATAACAAATTAATTGATACACATAAGAGTCATATTCATAACGCTGCATTAGCATACAAAAATCATATTGTAGGTAGATAAAACTATGAGAGAAAAAATGTGATCGTGCATCAAAGATTTGTCTCTGCTGGAATCGAACTTACATCCTATCTCAAAGCTTTTTAAAACTACGCCACCGTGGCATATCTACATATGACATCGAGCGATATCGCCCTATATAATTTTATATAACGTGTTTCTTGTTTACTTTATTCATTGTTCATTTCAAGTTTTTGCATAATTACTTGAGTGACTTACAAGTTTATCTGTTCCGTATCAATAAAGGCGCTTTATTTTGAACGTGTCTCTTGTTATAATATAAAGCAAAAAAATATAAAGGATATTTAAAAGTAACTGTGGGAATAGTGATTGTAAATCTAAAAAATATTATAAAGAATTTTTTTTTTTTCGATGATCTGGCTCTGATATTACTGGACTGATTAGAAAAATTCTTTCACCATAAGGCTCTTAAAATATCCCTAATAAACATAGGCTAAAGAATATTACCAAATAGTGCATCTGTGGGCGAAGCAATAGTAGCAAATAAAGGAGTAATATACGTAAAATAAGTGTAATGTGTTCTTACCAGTTTGTACATTTTGAAGGGTGGGTGGGATGGCTTGTTGTTGAAGAAGAAGGATGAAGGAGCGAATGTGATTAGGGCTGGTTAGCTCACGCTTTTATAGGACTTAGGCACATGACTCGGCCAAATCCGTCTAGCCCTACCTCCTGGCGGGCCTAGGTCAATCGTACTAGCCTTCAGTACGTAGCGTTTAGGGTCAGCAAAAAAAACAAACACTTTTAGAAAAGGCCTACATTAAATATTTGTTTTGAAAATAATTGTCACTATTTTACATAAATGACTAATAAATAGGGCAAGAGTAATACCGGCCTTTCAAACAACATTGCGCGGTGGGTAGTTCCTTATCAAGATACCAACCTGTTTTATTATTCATAGAAATTGTATTAGTAATGTTTATCGATTATTACATCATTGTCACCGCAAATATATTATGGTTAGTACAATTATTGTGTACGTAATTAAGGCCACTTGTTATGTTCATATATTAAATTCAACCTTTTTACTTGTTCAAAACTGGTTCCCTTATATTTTTAGTTGGTAATGCAAATTGTATAATATTGTTAAATAACAATGTATTTATCTCACTGGCATTTCGCTTCCTGATATAAAGTAATTTATAATTGTGGTAGTATTACAACTAGTATCGAGATTTTCTTAGTATTTGTATACTAATATCTGTGCAAGTAATTTGTTACAATTGTATTGTTAAGACTTTTCGCCACTGTTACATATGGGACAACACAAAAAAGCCCTGTTAAATCTATTAAGCCCAAAAGTACAGATGAATGATTATTAAATGTTTTGTCTTAAGCTTCCTGGTGTTATATTAGTCCGTTGATATGGATCTAACAGTCTAAGAAGGGGTGCAACCTTTTATGCTTGTGGTTATATCAGTAATTTAGTCAGTTAAATTAATTTTGATAGCACTTTAACCTAGCAGTTAAGAACTTGGTTTCTTTAAGAGTTTGTAAGATCCATTTCTGCATGACGATGTATTTGAATGGAATTTACATATCTATTACTTGTAAAACTAGCTCGTAAAGAGATAAAAATGTATTATTTAAAGTCATATTACCGCTCAAGAAAGCATATTCTTATTTACACGAGGGCACAGGCCTCCTCTACAATCAAGAGTACGAGAGCGAGTGGTTAGAACGTATAGACCAAAACGCTAGCCTAATGGACGGACTTTTAACTACCACATGAATCTTTCCGAATCGCTATGGCGTGCAGGTTTCCTCACGATGTTTTCCTTCGCCATTGAAGTGCGTGGTGTATGACTTTCAATAAATATATGACTCTGAAAACTCAAGGTGTGCCCTTGATTTGAACCCGCGACCATCGTAAACATGTTAGCAGCTGAACCAGTCAGCCACACACACAAAAAAATATCTGGCAAAAATGTATATTGTAATTTATATCTATAAGTGTATTTTTTCTACTAATTCATGTATACCTGAATTTGCGATATATATATTTTACCAAATATACTCTGTATGTTTCTAACGGTACCTAGGACAGTTGTTAGTTAGGTGTAGATATTTTTAATTCTCCACATGTGTTAGTGTTTTGCTCTTGTTAGAACTGCCTGTTTTGATACTTTAAGAACTAAAGTAAAATTTCAGTTTTGTTAAAAGTAATTTCCGAAATAACACAAAATGTATTATTAGTAGGGCGCCCTCTGGCCAGATGTTAGGACAATTAGCACAAGAGGACTCCCAACGACTTGTCGCATAAAGCAGCAGACCGGACTCTGTAGCGTACCTTGGGAGAGACCTAAGTCCAGATTATGAAGTAGAAGTAACATAATTTCTGTATAGGGCCCCAAAAGGTTTTATATTGGTCGGAAAATCATGAAACATATTATTCAGCAACGTAATTATATAAAATGATTATAACTTATTATTAACACAACATATAACTGCCAAAACACATTAGTTCAGCGTGGTTGACTATATGGCCTAACCCATCTCAATGGTATTCTCGGTTTCAGAAGTGGACCGTGCCCCGCAGTGGGAATTATATGGGCTGATACAGATGAATACACATTACGCACTTATTTAGTTGACTTCAAGACAGCGGAAGGGCAATCGGGATTGGATGAATCGGAAAAAATAAAAGTAATGAATAGTTGCTCTTTTTATGAACGTCTAGCCACTCCTCATAATTGATCTGGTTTATGCGATCATCTTTTGATTGCTCTAGGCGTCATGTTTATTTTTGACACCACAAGGGGTTACCCTTAGTTATAAGGATATACGAGATAAAGGTCGACTCGAATATTTAAATTGTTTTATTAAACCATTAAACTATTTAATTTTTATTTTTCATCAGGTGAAGTGCAAACTCGTTTACCCCATACAAAATAAAAAAAAAAAAAATAGTCGGGACGTAGGTGCATAAAAATAAAAATAATGGGACTAAATAAAGGAACAAAAATACAGGAACGAAGTGATAAGTATCTCAGCATTTCGAAACTATTAGTTTCAAACTCGAAAATGTCATGGTATGTTACATTTTTTGCGTATTGTCGAATTAATTCTTATACCAGGCGCACAAAAACTGCAATAAATTTTACTACATTACAATTAATTTATTATTTAATGGAGTAATTTTACAGCAGCACGTATCGACCGGGTTCCGTAATTGGCGTAGGTAATACTTGATTGATATTTTCATTTTTTTTTTCATATTTGGTAAAGTTATTGCTAGAGCAGAGATAAGGATCGTATGAAAACTAACAATTTGCACAGACGGAGAATTATAGGTTATATGAAATAATTATTTTTATTTAGGGTTAAAACTTTGAAAATAAAAATGAACCAATGGAAATGAGTAATAAAATTAATTAATTTAAATTTGATCTTGTTTTGTGTTTTATAAATGTTTTTGTTGGTGTAATTTTGAGTTTTTTTTTTTTTTCTTTTTTAATTCCTGTGTTTTATATGAATGGTGAATTGTATCACTGATCGGTGTGTGTGAGGTGATAACCAGCAAGGGAGGGTCTCGCGATTGGATACAACGACCCACCTGTGCCGGTAATTTTGAGATTAGAAGGTTCTATTAGTTGCGCTTTCTTTGTTTTATTAGAATTGTCGTCCCAACCCACCGAAGATTTACTTTTCGAAAACAAAATGTTCCAAAAAATCATCCATATTTTCGAAAAGTTTTAATAAACAGAAATTATTACATAAATGTCACAGATCGTATATGCAAAGCGCGCTTTATTATCTTTTATAACGCACAAAAACGAAACACAACCTTCAATCAATCTTCTTCTAAAATCACACAATTTCATAGAAAAAATATTTGTAGTATTTTTCCCGAATAAGCAGTGAAATATAAAAGTTGCGCCTTGACGTCAAAACTATATTGGGTTTATCAGGAATTTTGTTATAATAGATCGTTGCGGTGTAGACTCGTTGTTTCTTAGAACTCTTTCTCACTTTAACTCGTATGATATTAGAATTTCGTTTAGACGCAGTATTGTGGAAATATGTGATAAATACGAGTACATTTAACTTCTCTAAATAAAAATAAAAGATTGTGAATTAATAAGTCTTGATTGATAGCTTTAAAACCTATTATAGTTGCCGAATGTTCTGTCCTTTTCAAACGATTTTTTCATTCAGTTTGAGCGAAAAAGATAAAACATTCGATAGTCAAAATAAAACTGTTTATGAATAATATTTTCTTATTTACTTGACACAATAAGAGCTCTCTTCGCACTCGTTCTTAAACATAGAAGATTATCTTTTCAGTCATATACAGGAGAGATTAGTCATTGGTGACACAAACACACCCTTTAAAAATCATAGAAATGCCCACACCCACAGTCATTTTCGAAACGGTTAGTTTAATGAAATCCTGTCTTTCGTCTTCGGTAACCATCTCGTTATTTGAGGTATAATTTTATAAATAACTTCAATGTTTGAATTGTTTTATTTAAACGCAGCAATAAAATTTACATTTAAGCCTTTTAAAATAGACTGATTGTATTACAAACACTGTTTTACATTACGATTTATATAACAGAATATAAACAAAACTATTTTCTCAGCTTTCATTATAATGTAACAATGTAGCTCAGTCAATAATGTATTCAGTTATTTATTCGCATATCAATTAGTAACTACAGTACGAGACTTGATTATTCTAAGGTGTCTTTCATAATATCATTGTTCGAACCATTAGAATGCTTACAATGCGTTACATAAAATATATACAACTGATACGTTTTTGTTTAAGAAGACCAACAACTTAGAACATGTGGAATACGCATATTGCGGGAAACGTGAATATCATTTACGTATTTGTTACGTCAGCAAAAGGTATTATACTAGTTTGGAGTCCTGCCTCCGGCTTATGAATCTAAAGATTTATTTATTGCAAGTCATGACGAGACGGGCATGCCACTCGCCTTATGGCAAGTGATACGACCGCTCGTGTACAGAAGCAAAAACAAACAACACTATGAATTACAATGGACTGTTGTTTGGCGAGAAATAGACATTGCGGTGGTTCCTACCCTAGTGGCCTCTTACATATGATAGACCTACCACCGGGACAGAGTTGTAAACAAAAAGAAGTATATAACACCAGAGAATAATACTTAACCTCGTACCTACATCTGTACTACTCATAGTACATAAGAAAACAAAAATTCTGCCGCTTTACTTTTGAAAGATAATACTAATTTTACTTCACAGTGACATCGATTAGATATTTGGGTATATGAAAACAAATTGAAAAGACACTTCAAATTTGTAATTTTATTTAAAAATAGCGTCGGGGTGTGTAAAAGTAGTCGTGCGTTCACGCATGTGTAAGTTAAGCCATTAAAATTTTATCAAACTCTTAATAATTTCTAGATTTTCAGTTATTTGTCACTGATTAATACCTTGTGACGTAAATATACAGTGTTATTTTTGCGTAAAAATAAATAATGTTCGAGTAACTTCGCATTGTTTATCTATGTCCTATACAAAGAACAAATGTAGGTAGTTATAGTTTGATACTTTCATTACTACTGTACTTTGTGTAATACATTGGAAGATATTTTCAATTATTTTTATATTTTCCAGTTATAACAGATGATAGCAAAGTTGAAACGTTAAATGATTCTGAATTAGACTGTTTGGGGGATTACTGCGACGATGATTTAGAGTTTCTGCCTCCAGAATTGACCCAAAAAGCGAGTTACCACGAGACTAGTGATTCCAGTAGTTCAGACGAAGATTATTTATTTATTATTATCTACCTGCTTCTTTAGCGCTGTTTGACAGTTCTACATCGCGACCTCGTTTGAGAGCACGGAACAGAAGAAGACGAGGACGTGGACTTGGTCGTATACGTGGCTCAAATATTGGCAAAGAATGCAACCCACCCAACCGTCATCTTTATCTATTCGACTGAGTGCGATCAGAAATCACAAAACATATGATTGCATGCAAGACTCATGGACAAAATATACCTTAGAACCCGAAATCAATGATTTTATGCTTACGTATGTAAGCATAAAATGATAGTTTCGTTATGTATATAAAGAAACTCAATATTGGGAGTGGAATAAGTTCTAGGATCAATATATCGACGAGGAGACTTTAGTATTTTTAGTTGACTATTCGAATAGAAGATATATGTTAGAGACAGGGAGATCAATGGGTGTAACTTTGAGAGAACTAAATAATATATTATACATATTAAGTATTACTATTACAATGTCCGCATTAAATTGATACGTACTGGTTTTAAAAATGGAAGGTTCCTATTATTGTTATGGCTATAATGAGAAACAGATTTTAATTTATAAAATCGCGCCTAAAGGGTGTTTATAATAGTGAAGTAAATACAGAACAAAAAAGACAAAAAAGGATTACATAACAACGGTTTGATAGAGTTCAGCACAGTTTTTTTTTTTAAAATTGTTATTTACCTTTTTTTACGCGAAATCGAAATTGTTATTCCCATTTTTAGTATATAAATTTTATTTATATTTGTTAAATCTCTATTTATGTTCTTAATTTACGACTTATTAGTAAAAAATGTTGACTACAAATTATTTTCTGTTTGTTTTTGGAGAATTGTGCTTAATTTTGTTCTAGAACACGTTGAATTACTTTAATTTTAAATATTTTCGAATAAAATATCATAATATATAAGATTGTTGCTTTTTTTAGATTATAATACTATTCTTATTACAATTTTTCTTCCAATTGTTTTTTATGTCCTATGTAAATGACATAGTAGTATCGTCACTTTGTCCTTTATAAAGGACATAGTGAAAAACTATTTTCCGAAAGGTGAGATTTTTTTTGTTATTTTTCTGATCCATTTTAAACGGTTAGGAATACAATGTTAAAGTTTCACAAACATACTAAACAAAAAGTACCTCTGGTAGGCAGGAGGTTAAAGCGTTTTTTTAAAATTTTAATTTCAACAAGTGCCGTCACATTATCATCTTTATGCTTTTGCTTTCTTAAGTATCGTTGTCAAGTTTTATGTATATTTTTGTTTAATTTTTTTTGTCTCGAAGAACAAGTATTTTCGCGTCACTAGCTTATCGATAAACAAAAGTACAACCGGATTACGCTTTTATTATTGATTCAACAATACTTTTTTGCACTGGTGGTAGGTCTCTCATATGTGAGAGGCCACCTAGGTGGGTGCCACCGCAATGTATGTTTCTCCCGCTATACAGCAGTGTGGATGCACTGTTGTGTTTAAAGGATTTTGTAATCAGAGTAACTACTGGACATATTGAGCCTTAAGATTATCTTAGGCGAACACAGTGGAATGCCAAGCGTTGCTTAGTAATTCAAGGTGTTTGGTTCTACTACTGTTCATGAGCGGTCGTAACGCTTACCATCAGGCGAACGGCATGCAATTCTCACCATTCAGTAGAATAAAAAAAAATGTGTATTAAATATAAAGGATCAATATATCGCAGTCGTTGTATACTGAACTTAGTTACAGCTTGACTAAAATTTATTTGTCCATATGATGAAAATTGGCCAGCCGCCGCTTGTAAACAAGAAACTAAACGAGGGCAGGGCGTTTTCAATGACACTGTTCGCTACCTCACACGGTCACCAGAATTAATACATATCAATATGGCAAAACTCAATTATTGTGATTATGCACTTTTAATTACGCGATCTACGTCACTTTTACGTGTAATGTTCATGTCAGGTAGTGGTTTAGTAGCAAAATTATTATAATATTTTACAACATTTGTACTATGTAATGAATCTTAACAAAGTTAAATGAGTACAAAGGGCAGCCGTGTCGCTCAAGGCATCTCTTAGCGACTACCATGAGATGGAAGTAACATAACTAAAAAGAGAGAGTCTATAGTGAAGCAATAGGATAAAGTTTTAATGATTAAAATAAGTAATAAAACATAATATTTATCGTGACAGACAATACAAATACATTTATAAACATGTGAAAATATATTCACGTAAAAATAAACATCCATTTAAAATATTCAATATACATGCATCTAATAATAATGTATAAACATACATAGGTAATAATATGAATACACACAAATTTATTCTTTTTCACTATATTTGTCTGTATGAGTCCCACTGCAGAACATAGCTCTATCGCCAGAGGGCTTCAATAACATTGAGACTTGGTCACCCAGTCTAACATTAAAATGGTGCAATTAATAGTTCAATTATTAGAACATGACATACGTGTATTTTACGTCTCTGGTAACTCCGAAGCTCGCTATCGATTCCTTGCTGACAGGAGTTGCAGTGGTGGCTGTAAGGGCGAGAAAGTCTCTATCCCCGGGAATACTCTTTAATAATCTCCAAAGTAATTCGTATAAAAAATGATTAAAGATATTTTTCAAAATTAATTTAAGTATTTCATGTTTCTTTGTACAGGGTTATCTTCACATTCTATTCTGTTTTCCCTAGATCCTAAACTTTTTAACTTGCATTTATATACATTTTTTTAAATAGGGATGTACCAAGGACCCAACTGGTGGCCAATTTCAGAAGCGACTTTCCTAATTGTGCCTTAGAGCGTATCAAATAATAGTATCAAAGCAATAAATATACACAGTGACAGATATCTAAAAAGGTACCATATTTAATTATCCTCATAATTACCCTTTACACGATCTTAAATCTAGGTCGTATTGATACGCGCTTGTTATCTCGATATAAAGTAAACAGACCGGCTCAGCTGTCGGATATTAAGGTCTAAGTGCTGATATATTGAGCTAGATCAAATTTAATATCCACCTAAACTGACATGTTATTAAATATTGTTATGTGACTGTGAAACCAAACATTATTTAACCAGTTCAACTAATGGTTATTTTAATGCGTCGTGGGAAACATTTTTGGTAAGTTTATGGTATGTATGAGGGGTGGATAGCGGAAGGATGAAGACTACTCAAGACCAGGATGGTTAGATTTTTTAATATAGCAATGAATGAAATGTGTTTGCCGTTCTCCTGGTGGTAAACCAAACGACCGCTCATTGACAGTAGCAAAACCAAAACACCATGAATTATAAAGCAATGCTTGACATTTTACTGCACTTGCCATCCTAAGACATAAGATGTTAAGTCTCAATATATCCAGTAGGAACTCTGGCTACAATGTCCTTCAAACTGTAACACGACAGAGCATTTATACTGTTATTTGGCGGGATAAATAGACATTGCGGTGGAGGTCTATATCTTGTAGCAAACGGTGATAGTCTGAGTAAATATTTACGACCTATTACATAGAAAGGTATAAACCGTTTTTTAGTTATCTTTAGAAATACTTAAGAATGTACATGAATAAGGCCGATAATGCATCATTTATGTAATAAGATTTGAATTAGTAATTTCTCAGAACTATGTAAGTTTGATAAATATTCTTGATGTAGTGACAGCCTGTCATCGAATGTCGTGGTCTAACTTTGTAATTTTTTTCCTTCGATGACAATGATTACCCCGCAACGCATGGAAAGGGTTGCGTATTCAATGATTAGTGTCATGGTCACCTGTTACTATATCGGGTCTACCACCATTGCTACATAAGTTCGGTAAGCGAAGGCTGCTACCATGAGCGGATAAGAATGAATACCATCAGCTATTATTTTAGTAAACGGGCACACAGGAAAAATACTAATTAGTTATTTCCATTCAAGTGAGAGTTAAAACTTAATTAATATTAAAAAATAAACACAGTATTTCTTAGGTATATGTATTTATAATTCACATACTAATATAAAACAATAACAATTAGGAATAATAATATACAGTTTTGAGCAAGTCACTAGGCAATGAGGTTACCAAATTCGTTTATAAGTAGTAGGGAGATGACAGGTATCGGGCGGCAAAGACGGGTGCGGCAGGGGCCACGAAGGGGGCGGCGTGGGCTGCGACATAGGGGGCGGGGGCGACCACAGGGGCAGGGGCCACTACGGGCGCGGCGACGGCGTGGTTGACGGCATGGGCGGAGTACGAGCTGGCGTAGGGGGCGATGTAGGGCACCGGCGCCACTGCAGGGGCGACTAAGGCAGCAGGGGCCGAGTATGGCACCACACTGGCGGTGGAGGTGGCGATGGCCAAGGCGAGGACCTGTAATTAAAAAACATGATTTATTATTTCGAACCTGTAAATGTTTTATCTTGTTGTAAGCGGTTAATATTAAGAAACAATATTTTTTTTTTGTGGTGTATTGCTTCTAATAAAGACAGAAGGAAATGTAGGTCGATGTGTTAGATTTTTTTAAGGTCCTACATAATACAGCAAGCAATGTTGTTAGTCTTAATCTTAATTATACTTTATTAAATACTTACAACGAATTTGGCAATCATTTTGCTTGGGTTTAGTGACTGCTCACAGGTGAGTACACTGAAGGGAAAGGTGGACTGTGTGGTCCCCAGGGCATCGTCACGTTTTATACCAACACTCGTTTTTGTTGGGCAACAACGCGGACGCGATGCGCGTGCGCGTCTAAATAATGCGCAGGACATTGTTGGCAGTTGGTTTTTGGCCCATACACGTTTGACGATCGGAGCATTCTAATTTCGACTCTATACACACCAATTTCACTATACCTTATGTAATTGAAAGGAAAAAGTTGGTCATTATTGCGCTATCATACGTAGTACTGTGTAAGGTAATTATTGGTAGGTCCGGTATGCGTAATTGATCCTGGAATATAGGAGAATAATCTTATAGTATCTAAAATGAATATGTCAATATGGTAACAACCCTATAGCCTGCCCATTGGTGAGGGGGAGCAAGTTTGGTAACTTGGGGCAAACTCACGTTTTTCATGCGTTTAATATCCGATTTATAAAGAAGTAGTCAGTACTCTAACTTTGTAGTAAGGTTAGGATTGTTACTTGTTTTAGATTAAAAAGTTACTTGGGTAAGGCTACCGTCAAACATCCGGAATGGATTTCTGGATTTTAATATAAAACTTAAATAAACCATGCAAAAAAATGAAAAATCTTATCATATTATATGAATATAATTGTTATGTACTCTTTTTATATTTTAATTGTTTTTAAAAGCAAATAAACAAGACTGTTTTTTTCGATGACAATCTAAAGATAAGACTTGTAAAAAAACGCCGCAAAAAGCATAATGTCAAAAGGAGCGATAAGCAAAAACCGTTGTACCGGATCGCGCTCCCGAATATTTTTGAAATTAGAAAAACACTACCTACCTGTTGTTAGTTATTTGTGTACTAGTTTATATTTGCTGTTTTAGTGACACATGTGTTAGTGTATACCGGGTATATCAAGACTGCTACCGAAAACGAAGCCAGGTGGTAGTTTTAGTAAGTACAAAAACAATGCAACTAAAATTTTCGCAAAAAAACCGACAATTTTTTTTATCATTTTTTAAATATCGTAATTTTTGGGTGGTAAATCCATAGTTTTTGCTAAAATAATAATTTAAACTCTTATATACCTTAGAGTCCTTAAAAATAAAAGGGTTTACACTATTATTTTAAGAAAAAAATGAATCTACCATCCAAATACGACCAGAGGAAAAAAATAACAAAAAGAAGTCGCTTTTTTTTCAACTTTTTCTGTTGCAATGTGTCTGAAGTCACTAAAACTACCACCCGGCTTCATTTTCGGTAGCAGTCTTGAAATACCCTGTATAACAGGTAATGAATATAAAAAATCAATTAAATAACTAAATTAATTAAAAACTGAAGATACTTTTTAAATATAACGATGTTTGAGTCTCAAAAACATTTTGAACAGTTTAAAAAGATGTAAATGCATAAGTTTAAAAGCCATACCTATATTAAATTATTGACTAGTTACTGAGATGTCTAAACCCGTGGAATGTTTGATTTAAGCTTATTTTAAGTTTTGATTTACTTACTTATTTCGTTGATTCATTAATTTGTCATATTATGTAATAGTAGCCCTAGGTTTGTCTAACTTTCGTTTTTCTTGTTTTTACTTACGTTTGTGTAATTTATAAATGTTGTATACTCGTTTAAGAGGTATATGCATCAGAATATAACTGTATCAAAAAAATTGTAGTTGTGCTACAATCAAAAGTGTATACTTTTGGAAAACCTAATTTGATAAAATAAAATAAAAAGACGTGTGGCACTCGGAGACTGCCGCGGTAAAGCTATTGCATAGCATTTTTTATCAACTTATGTAATTATAATTATTTATTTATTTTATTTATGCAGTATTTTTTTCCTTTTTTTTATATTAATTGTACAGATATTCACTGTTGTACGTGCGAGCTTCGTAGAGTCGTACCATGAAGTAAATACAAAGAGGAGGTGCCCTTACGCTGAAACTCTAAGTAGGTATGAGTCACCAGATTGCGGGGCGAAGAGGTGCATTACGCATGCGCAGTAACGCCGATACAACCAATGCCACCTAGAGGCGAGTTACTGAACTAAAGAGAGAAGCGTGATATTTCAAAAAGTCATTAAAAGTTCTGTTATTCTAACTAAATATAACTAAATATCGAAAGAGGTTAGATTACAATTAATCACGCAATAGCTTGGCAATTCGCATTTAAAAGTACTGGCACATATTTGAATCAAAATAAAAATATTAAATTTATAAGTACGGGCACATATATGAATCAAAATAAAAATATTAAATTTAAATTTCGGTCGGACTTAGGTTATTTTCGTTACGGAATCTCTGGATTCGGTTTCCACGCTCAAGGCCCGCGATAAAAGCTATGCAATAGCTTAAAATTCAATACAATAAATACTTTGATTTTATTGTAGAAAGATCGCAGCAGTTACGATTTGAATGCAGGAAATGAAAGGCCTATTGTCTTAAATCAATAGATGCACTTCACGCAATCCAAAAGAAAAAATTCACAAAAATTTCTCAATGTGATCCATTTCTCCACGCGTGCCATCGCGAATCCCAAATGAACGACCGCGATACTTCAAATGTTCGGTGTTCCGCACGATATGTGAATTACAATAACGGTATAAAAGGCTACACGTTTTTTTCGATAGTCACACATCAAATCCTCTTTTCGTTAAGAAAGGTCCACTACCAAACTAAGCAAGATGTTCTCTTTCAAATCTGTAAGTAACAATTTATTAGGCATTTAACAATATTCATACATTTTTATCCAATAATACTAGATCATTTGTTAACTAATTATTATTTATTTAGACCAGTTATTAACTAATAATCATATTGTTTTTTATTCAGATCGTCCTCATCGCTGCGGCTTTCACCATCGGAGCTGAATCGAGCGCTGTACCAGTAGCCGCTCCCTTGGTGGCACCGGCTCAGATCGGCTATGCTCATGCTGTGCCCCAAAACATCCCGCCTTACGCTGCCCAAGTGAGCGTAGTCAACAGGGCTCTCAGTCCCCTGGTCGCCGCACCAGCTGTTGCCGCTCCTTTGGCTGCACCTGTGGCGGCACCTCTGGCAGCGCCCGTCGCTCCTTACGCCGCTGCTCCTTACTTCGCTGGTCATGGCCCAGTCGTTCCCGCTGCCTACGCTGCTGCACCCTACGCTGCACCTTACGCTGCACCCTATGCTGCACCCTACGCCTACCCCGGACACGCCGCATACGCCGCTCCCTTCCCGTACGGCGCTGCTCCCCTCGTCCGCTCTCCCTTCGGTTTAGCCCCAGCGTTTGTGCGATAGGTTTAAGAGAACACGCCTTTCTTTGAAAAGACTTATAACAAAGACTTATTTAGTTAATTGTTTTGAATGAAATTTAAATAAAGTTGTTAAAAATATGTATAAAATATTTTTTTTTACAATGTACGTTTTATGAGTGACACGGTCCCGCGTGTTTCACGAAATATGAGTTAAGCATATGGTTCATAAACCGATATCTATCCATGCGTATCAAATATGCCTCAAATGAATTATTCAAAATTTTGCAGCTAAAAGCAAACAGACGCCCCTATACATAATCCGGAACACATCAATATTGAATATTGGCATAAGCGACATACACCTACAGAAGGTCGAACACTAACTGCTGCGGCTTGCGCAATCATGCCGAGCGATTATAAATCTACACACAAATTTTGATGTAATCATAGGTATGACCGCAATAATTTACAGCTGATTTGCACCTAATATTCATAATAATTTTGTTTGCAATCAATCTTATGTTTGTTGTAATAATAAGAAATGCGATCAAGTTCGCCTCATGCATAATAAAAGTGTGTAAAAAATGTAAATAAATGCAACAATGACATAACTTAAGTAAGACATACTTTTATAGGCTCTGGTCTTGGAACAGGTTTTAATATGTGCCGGATTAACATTATTAGAATTTTTTGTGGGTGAACACAATATCAATATTGTAACGAGTAATCAATTTAAAATCGATATTATTTATTGACGTCACATTCGATCGAGCTATGTCGTATACGCCTACAATACACGGTAGCGGAAGTCAGTGGCTGTGGTTTAGTTAACTTGTGTTTTTATTGTGATAAAACATGTTGGCGACAAACAAAAAATGAATGTTATAATTCTTACCCACGAACAAAAAATATTTGCGCAAACGTTACAATATAGCACACATTATACGTAAGTATTTTAAAAATAGTTCTTTTTATTTAAGTTTAGTGAGAACTGTAGGTGTGTTGTAACTAAATAGAAAGAAAGACGATAATAATCACTTCTGTTCTATAAACAGAAATACGGTAACAGCCCACATTGTTGACTATCGGATTTTTTTACAAGTATTATTTGTAACTTATATCTATTTTCAGACATAAACACAGTTGCTTCCATTTCGACTTAAATTACAATCGCAAAAAATATTTTCGGGTCGTATTAACGTTTTTTCTTCGAATAAGATTTTTACAAAACATTATTTTTTGAAGGACTTTTTAGTAAACATACTTTATAAGAAATAGGTAAGCGCTATGATATATTTTTTCTCAATGATAAAGTTAATGTATCGTACAGAATAGTTGTACGAACCCCTTTCTAATGTCACACCAAAATTTGCAAACACAATACATGATAAAATCCTTTTCAAGATCCGAGTCCGCATGATTATAAAACGAATTTACCCTTCTTATCGCATTGTTCGTGTATTGAGCCAGACACCGTTGCCTCTGGAATGCGTGTAGGTACTCTTAAAACTAAACGGAATCTAAATCCAAATGTTGACTATGAATTGAGATATTGATTTCTATAGCCAAGTATAGAAAAATGAGGAATTAGGCGCTTGAAAATAAAATAATTATTCTCGGAATACTTATAGGACATTGCGACACCTACCTTCATCGTCAATCTTTAAGGGACAATAGGATGTCCTGATAATACCTAAGTCGTATAGGTTCCCGAATAAGAAGCTAAAATTATCAGAGTCCCGACGTCACCATAAATACATTTTGCGTGTTAGGTTCTAGAAATTACGTAGGTTTAAGAAATTATTATTTTCGGTAATATTTATTTCTGGATGTAGTATCTACCCATAGAAAACATATTTGAATCAAATGTATAAAAATCTGTATCCGTGCCGAAACGAACCCTGAGGTTATCTTTTATTAGCCCACTTCTCGATGATTGTGCTTTATACGAATGGTTTCGTAAGAAAGTTATATTGAGACAAAAATCTTATACTTTTTTTATTTTCATGTATGGAAAGATGAGGATGCTATTATGACAACTCATAGACAGTAGCATAACCAAGCAATATCGTGATTTTCAACGCAGTGCTTGGCATTCCATTGCGATACATAATATCTACTGAGTTTTTTGGAACTCAACGATAAATACTTTAATTTTTATGATTTAAACTTTTCTTTTGGGATGCCGGATAGGAATAAGCTACTAATATAAATTAGCTAACCAAACATGTATAAATACAGCCGTAGGGTTTATCTAACTCAGATCCATGAATTCACCACACACGACCTTGTGTATCAATGGCGACTATTTTAAATGTCACCTATTTTAAGCACGGGCAGTAGGCAGATATCTGTTAATTAAAATTTGTGCCTACGATTGCCACACATCTACACTTTTGCCTGCCAGACATTAATAAGATTTATAAGGCAAATCCGCGTGTAGATGTAATGGCCGATCTAAATTATTTAAAAAATTAAGTTGGTGTAAATAACTATTGCAGATGTTAGACGTATATGGGCAGATTCCGATGTTTCATCATGAAGATGTTCTAGATTATGGTGTACAAAATTCGGGAGGTACGAAATACAAAATTATTTTTTATCTTATTGTAAGACAATATTGGTACACCCACTTGCCAATGCCTAGTACGTCAGCAAGCTATTGGATGGATTGCCTCTGATTACTGATAGGATCCTCATGAATATAAGTATTAGGTATTAAGATCAGGACAACAGCAGTTGAATATTTTACTTGCAACTGCGGTTTCTCTTGCAATGCAATATATGTACATATTTCGTAAGTGATATGCATATATACATAGGATTAGATTATGTTTTGTGTAACAGATGTTGCGTCTTCGCAGAATATCTAACATTCTGTGTATTATTATAAATGCATGCTTTTGTATTTGTTTCCAACATGGCGTTGGCTCGCCTGTCACATTTGGTACAAATATAATTATATATAGGTCGAAGAAATGCGAGTGGTACTAGTTATTACTAGTACCACTTCTTACTCCTTTGACCATATAGGTATGTGTAGGTGAGTTTATTGTACATACATACATACATACATACATAAACTCACGCCTTGTTCCCAGAAGGGGTAGGCAGAGGTGCCAGGGCACCCACATTTCGCCTTGTATGTTCCGTCCCACAATGTGATAGGTGGCAAGCCTATCGCCATATCGGGCACAAATTCCTGACTCTGGGCTGATACTGAATAGAAAAATCCAATATCACTTTGCCCAACCCGGGATTCGAACCCGAGACCTCAGCTTTGTAGCCGTACCGTAGTACAACTACGCCACCGAGGCAGTTTATTGTACTTATGACATTTATCGACTTATGGAATGGGTTAGGTTCTTATATTAATGATGATGTAAAAAAAGACAGATGTATTTCTTATTTTTTATAAAATTTGTATAAAACAGCCTTAACATTTTATATACAACAAGTCAACACTAACAACAATTCTATACTACAATTGCTTCTAAACTATCAGACTAGGTCATTTCCACGCAACATTTTTGACGATAGGCGCAAATGGCGCGTATGGTGCAATTCCGTAAGGTACAGCTCTCGCTACAGCAATAGGAGCTGGGGGAAGCACAGGCGCGGGGAACGCTGGTGCAACTGCAGGCAGGGCTGGAGCCACGGGCCTCACAATCGGAGAGAACGCAGCATGAGGTAGAGCGGGTACGGCTCTCGCGAACAATGGCGCTGGGTAGGCAGGTACAGCAGGAGCAAATCTAGGCAGCACTGGTACAGTTGGTGCTAACCTTGGCAGCACTGGGAAAGCAGGAGCTAGTTTAGGGAGCGCAGGGGGGAAGAATGGCACAGGGGCGAACCCTGGAGCGAAGGCTGGTGGAGCAGGAGCGAAGGCTGGTGGGGCCGGAGCGAATGCTGGTGGACCGAAAGTAGGCGCAAACGGCAGCGGCGCTGGTGCCGGGGCTGGTAAAATTGGTGCTGGCGCTGGCAGGAATGGTGCTGGAGCGACTGGCGCTGGTACTACTGGTGCTGGTAAAAACCGCGCTGGCAGTGGAGCGGGTACTACTGGCGCGGGTAGGACTGGCGCTGGTGCCACCGGCGCCACAGCGTGTATTGATCTAACCGTTCCAGGGAAGTTGTAGAAAGGCGCGTATCGGACGATCGGAAACGATTTGACTGCTGCTGGTACGATGTGGCCAAATCCGCTGGCGTTGCAACCAGCTATGATGGCGGCGGTAAAAATGACCTGTTAAAGAAAAATTTTTGTGTTAATTACAATGCAATTTCTCTTTAATGAATGCATGATCCCGTGACACTTACTAATCTGAGTGCTGACATGTTGTTTGTGTTTCGACTTGATTAGTCGAGTATCAAAGTCGATGTGTATGGATGAGTGTGTCACAAAGAGGTTATATAGTTCATACTGTTGCAAGCATTACGTCTTTGTTCGTCGATCATAGTTTCACTTTCCTTAGGCAGGACATATGCATGCTCAATTAGGTGTCAACACAGACACCATCGATTGCCGAATATGTCATACGACTGACCATTCATAGTAGCGTTATATAACTTAAGTACCCCTACTGCTCGTTGTGTGCCCTGCCTTCATTTTTATGATTGCACTCTGTACATATTGTCATTTCGTAACGTCTTTAGTATAGAATCAAGGAGGCTATTATAAGCAATTGAAACAATTAGTTTACTTAGAAATCGATAAAATAGCATTGCAATTGAAACGTTAGTTGAGGTCTCGAGTTTCCCGAATCAGACAGATCCCTTTGTACAAGATTTATGCCGCACCTTCACAAATACCTGTTAAAAATAATTCCGTGATGATAGCCTATATTTCTAAGAACACAAGTAAAGGAATTATCGTTACTGATTCTTGTAACTCAATGACTCTTCACATGTTTTGTTCGACTAACGACAATAATAATAACCTAAAAAATTGTTTACTTTTTTGATTTAAAACTACTAATTCCCGCAAAGTATAATTACTCGTGCATTCACGCCTATATTATTATAAAAATCCTAGAATTGCAATAAGTATATGAATCTTATCAAAATAGGTCGAATGCTGAATCCGTAAAAAGCGCACAGAAATATTAGCTATGTGCTTAAAAAACCAATTGGCTGTCTAATCCTTGTTTTTTATTTTCGAAGAATTCGTAGCCGATATACTTACTCGACTCCCATACAAACCTTGAATTGAAGTGTCAGAAAAGTGTGGGTGCACTTAATATTGGCTGGTATATAAATAAATTTCTTCTTATGAGTTTTATTTTCAAAAATATAAATCTGATGGGATTATATTTTATTAATTTAGCGAAATTAATTTTACAGGTGAATCTTAATACTCCTATAAGAGCAAGTCATTTATAAATTACTTGTGGCCCGTCCCGGCTCCGCCCAGGTGCAGATACCTATACTTTTTTGAAAATATTTTATCGCCTATGTTCATTATGGATAATTAGTAGGATTCAAGTGGTGAAAGATTTTTTAAATCGGTCCAATAGTTTCAGAGCCTATTCAATGCAAACAAACAATCAAATTTCTTCTCTTTTTAATATTTCTGATAGCCTCCGTGGTGCAGTCGGTTAGATGCCGCCTGTGAAAAAAGAAGCCGCGGGTTCGATCCCCGCACCGAGAGAAATATTTGTGCGACACACAAATATTTGTTTCGGGTCTGGGTGTTTGTGAGACCGAAAAGTCTCTCGTAGTTCCTGATACCCGCGACACAAGACTCGATCTTAGTGTGGGGTCAGGACTAAGTATGTGACTGTGGGGTGTAATTTAATTTAATTTAATTTATATAAATAAAACCATACGCGTAATATCAATCAACATAAATTTTGCCTGCAGTAATAAACGTTAGTTTTTTATAACCGTAATATTAATAATTTAATGTCGGTAATTTAATTGCTATTAATGTCTCATAACTTAATTTAAATAATGTGTTTATTAGTTTAAGAATAATTTATTTATAGGCATATTATTTCAACTGCTCAACTTTAATGTCCGAATGACTTACTCGTAAAACAAATAATAAGCGGAATCTCTTAAATTGTACAGTTAATCCGCGGCCATTTTTGAGTATAACTTGATTGAACCGGTGCGAGAAGCGTCGAATAACACTCTCAAAGAATACTAAACGAGTACGATTGAGAGTAGTTAGGCCATAATTATAATTATATAGACTTTTAGTGAAACTCTTACTCACAAAGCACATGACTCATTAGCATTTACCTTAGGATCACACAATTATTAGTCGCGCCGGTGGATCTTGTAATTTACTTTTTGTATATCAAATTTTACAAATCTGGAAACAACATGGATAAAAGCGGTAGATTAATTATTTATTCCACAGTGTCTTCGGTATGTATGGAATCATTCGATCGGACCCAAATACCATTGTTTCTACCGCATTTGGCTCGCATAACCAAATTGTCGCATACCCAATAATATTCAACATCTTATTTATGGTAACTTTCATTCCGTTAAGACAACGACATACTCACGATAATTTAGTTTTTGCAAACTTCGTGTATAGCAATGATCATCTTCTTACAGTGGCTGAAACTAAATTTTATAAATACTTTTCGCAACTATAAAAAATCCTTTTCGCAACAACCGTATAGGCGCCTACAGCGGAATAAATGCACGCATGAAAAGCACAAAAGAATGCGTATTATGTAACACATCCGTAATTAGTTCATGGATGAAGGACGCCCTCGATATTATGCCGTGTGATCAGAATAACCATGTTTGAATCGAATCCTGATTACCTACGTCACAAAGCAATAGTTACGTATGCACGGCCCGCGCGACAAAGTTCCACTTGCACGTACAATGACATTCCTGCCTGGATTGTTTCTATCGGACGCAAAACGTTAGTCATATGATGGTTGATGACTGGGGCTCACGTCATTAATTTTGTTAAGGACAGTATAAAACACAGCACCTATTCTTAGTGCACATTTTGTGGGATAAGCTGATGGTGATTGAATGTTTTTTAGAATAATACATACATAAATAAACTCACATCTTTTTGCAAAATGGTATAGATGCTACTAGGATACCCACGTTTCATCTTGTTGCGTCTCACGTGTGAGGGCGAGCCTATCGTTACATCGAAAACATATTCCTAACTCCGAGCTGAGCATAAAACCTGATATCACATTGCGCGACCCAGGATTGAACCCGGGAACCTGACCTTTTCAGTGGTACCGTAGTACAACTTCGCCACCGAGACAGTTTACTAAAAATAAATAAATAACATAATGTAAGCATTTATTTAAATATAATATTCGGGGGGTAATTTAACACTTTAGGTTATTATGGAAAAACTTCTTAAAGTCAGTGCGATGTATTCCGGAAGAGTAAGTTTCCTTTGTTCAAACCAAAAGGCATCTAGTACATGGCTAATACTTTCAATTTGTGAGTCGCTCGAATTTGAATAGAATTAAGTAGATAGAAAGTGTAAAACTGGTCTAGTAACAGCGAACGTGGACTATCAATAGGAAGATCCAGATACCTGCTTCTGGGTAGGGCATTCGCTGGATTTTATTGCTCATTTAGTAATTTTGTACTGAACCAAGGGAGAAGTAAGCAGTTTGCACAAAAATGTGGAATAAAGTGGAGAATAGGGAGAAATTTACATAAACATCAGTAAGAAATTGCATTTCGTGCACATTTTTGTAAGGTAGGTATATATTACCACAGAAATATGATATAAATAATAATAAATACACCCAACAGCCACATATACAGGGTATATCAAGACTGCTACCGAAAACGAAGCTGGGTGGTAGTTTTAGTGACTTCAGACAAAATGCAACCACATTTTGTGCAAAAATTTGTGACGATTTTTTTTTGTTATTTTTTTTCTATAGACTTATTAGGGTGGTAAATACATAGATTTTTCTTAAATAATAGTGTACACCCTTTTATTTTTAGAGACGCTGTGGTATGCAAGGCTTTAAATTATTATTTTAGCAAAAACTATGGATTTACCACCCAAACTCGACGATATATAAAAAATAATTAAAAAAAAAAATTGTCTCGTTTCTTAGCAAAATTTTTAGTTGCATTGTATTTGTAGTCACTAAAACTACCACCCGGCTTCGTTTTCGGTAGCAGTCTTGATATACCCGGTATATAGTCCTGACAAAGATCGAGTCTTGTGTCGTGGATACCAGAAACTAAGAGAGGCTTTTCATTCTCACAAACACCCAGATCCGAAACAAATATCTGTGGTTCACACAAATATTTTTTTCACAGCTGGCGTCTTAAGCCTAACAATAGCCAAGCCCGACAATTTGATGTTTTTAAATATACGAGTACCTAATGAATAATTTAAGTTGCCCTTTTTGGAAAGAACGTACCACTTTCCTCAATTAAAATAATATTGTTTACTTAAATATTAATTCTTTTTTTATAAAAAATATTCAGTTTTTTTTAAGAGCAAAATAATAATAAACAAACTATTTTTATAAATTATTTTGCACTATCACAGATTAGCAAAATATGTACTTACTACTGCTGTTACTTTTTTATTGTATGCGATTGCTAAACGAGCAATTAGGTCACCTGATGGTAAGTGTTCATTGCCGCCCATGAACATCCATAACGTTTGGATCAAGCATGTGTTACCGGCCCATCAAATCGGGAAGAGAAGGAAAAAGGATGGAAAGAGCCGAGGAGTATTGAACGTCCGGTAATCACACTTATTGAATGAAACGCGACAGCTAAACTGTCGCTTCACGTCGATTTCCCGTGAGACAGAGTTATCGTCGTGGAAAAGCCTGCCCATTCATGCTAAGCCATAACCAACAACAGCGTGGCTCTGCCGCTTTTAGAAAATAGCTATACCTATATGCTTTTCCTGACATCTGCAAAATTTCTTAAAAGCAGAAAACTATCAGATAATTATTTGAGAAATAAAAATATGAAAATTTAATAAAGTAGGTATTTTAATTTGTGACCGAAAATGAAAATAAATGAGGCTAAGGATTCCGTCGTATAATTTTGCAAGGAGGCTCTATCGCTAAAGGAGGTAGTAGGCGATACGGAGGAGTAGGCGATACGGAAAAGTTCAAGTTGAATCTTGTATTATACGCGACGTACTCACATCCTGAAAGACGATCTTCGGCTTCCATAAGTCAGAAAAAAAATGTAATCACACTACGTGCGCTTGTTGTAGTATGGTGTTAAAACCTCAATAATTGTATTTCCTGCTTAAGGACCAACTCCTACGGGGCCGCGGAATTGCATGTTACGTGTATCACATGCCCCTTGTTTTATTAGAGATAGGGGTATATCATGGAATTTTAGTCAGTAGGTTGATCTAGATTACTTTCTATTAGAACGGTAAGTCCAACCTGATTGGATCCGTAAAGAGATTTCCTTGTGAAGAAAAATGGAATTTTGATTTGTCTCCATTTCCAGTTATTAATATCGCTAAGAAGTATAAAAAGTAAAAATAAATACCTTGAATCTACATGACAATAAGTCACTTTGAAATACAAACTCTCCTTTAGCCCGTGGTAAAATCTGAATCAATTTCTTCCCTTCGCAATTCACTTTGAGTGAATCCTTTGTGTTGTGACTTGACGCCACTCGTAAGCTAAACAATAGCTTCGATCTCACACACTAATATGTTAAAACGTGCCTCTTGTTTGTTTATTTTAAACACGTGTACACCTCGTGTTTCTACTTTCAAGGTTTTTAGAAAAACTTTTTTTTTGTTAGTGCAGTCAGTTTTATGTTTTTGGAGTGTTACTTTTTAAGGTTAAATAAAATATTTTGATATGAAACACTTGGATACAAGTTTATAATAGTTCTTAACTGTATTTGATATTTTTAGAATTTTTATGGTTATATACATATTTCCAATCTATTTTTTCATCACAATGATCATGCTTAAAGATATACACATGTCCATCAAACAACTCTCTCGTGTTGTATCCCAAAATAGACCAGCCTAATTTCAATTGTTTCCTTTGTAACTGCTCCGGCTTCTTTATGTAACTGTGATTGTTCGTCGCCAGCTTAATTACTTTTGCCAAGGCTTACGAGGAAACATCCTTGAAACTTAATACTGTATCGATTGTTAACAAAACCACTACATTATTATTTAGTATCTTTTAACATCCATAGGCAATGTTTGCAAAAAGAAAATATTTTACGTCGACACACAATGGAAATAAGGAAAATAATAATTCACACATAAAATATACAAAACATTTATTCAATTGGTAATAACAAAGAGGCCTAGTTTTGAGTCTGTATTCACTTGAGTGCTACAAAGGGAGCAGCGTGGGCGTAGTAAGGTGCAGCCGCGTAGTAAGGGGCGGCGTAGCGGGCGTAGGTAGGAACAACAGGGGCAGCGGCGGCTACGTAGGGGGCGGCAGCAGGGGCCACGAATCTCGCAGCAGGGGCGATGTAAGGTGCAGGGGCAGCAACCAGGGGAGCAGGAGCGGCGACCACGGGGGCAGCGGCGTATCCCACTCCGTTGTAGTTCCTCGCTATGTATTGGGAGCTGGATGCGGTGACTATTGGGGCGGGGGCGGCGACCACGGGAGCAGCGGCCACAACCGGCGCCGGCGCAGCTACGAGGGCCGCGGGGGCGAGGCTGGGCTTGGCTACAGCCATGGCGATGGTGGCGAAGAAGAATACCTTAGAAAAGAAAGTTAAAAATTAAATAATATCAAACAACAAATGTAAGTGAATAAAATCGTTGTTCAATACTTACGATTTTGTACATTTTTGTTTGTTTGGGTTGTTGTTTCTGATAGAACAGAAGATGCGAGTGGTGTCGAATGTTTGGCGACAATAGCTTTTATACGCGGGTCGGGTAAGATTCACCTTGTATTGCGTCGGCGCGTACGCAACGTCTCGTTAGACCCCGGGCACGCAACGAGGGCGCGCGCCGTTACGACAGCCCGCACGTACATTCGACCACCTCACCAAATTTGGACATATTCAGATCGTTTAATTAGATCTATTGCGTTGATACCTAAACATCTTTTTGATTGTGCATGAATTTTGTAAAAGTACCAAAAATGAATTTGCTTGTAATTTTGAAGTGTAACTATTACTTGTGTTATAACTTGTTTTAAAATTTACATGCAATAATAACATTTTAATTAAATACTCGCATGGGTCGTGTTGATATTCATATATTATTACAGATAGGTATGACTACGAAGTTAATAAATGATATAGTCACTAAAATATCCGCAGTTCTTTATCATTGTAAAGCATAAGCCGGATCTGCATCCAATATGTTATTATTTAAAATATATTATGGGTCTTTATTACAGAACCTTTAATAAAATTCACATTGCATTAACACTCACTATTTATCAGCATTTTTCATTATTTAGAAATAAGGAAGAAGGTCAGAAAAAATATTCACATTCGTAACTTATTATTGATGTGATATAAATATATATGTTTCCAATTTTAAGTGAAGCGGGCCTAGTGATAGAAGGTTTTATCCAATAATTTACATAATAAATCTTTAATAATTGTAGTGTAAATGCACTTTTGTGTTTTGGTTTGAAGGACATTGTAATGAAATGAAAATATGTATTGAATCCATAAAATGTCATACATTATTTAGATTCAGTCACTTTTTTCCACTACCACCCGGTTCACAAGGCTTTTTCGCCAGAGAAGAACGGACAAGAAACTATAGCGTTGCTCTTTTCAAAATAAGTTTACAATACAGTGATTATTCATAAATAATTTATAATAATAATTAATTGATAATGATATTGTACGGCTGAGTTAAGTGTGTAGTCAGAATTACATTATTATTAGAGTAACTACTTGACATATTGAGACTTAACATCTTCTGTCGCAGGTTGGCGAGGACAGTGGAATGCCATGCATTTTACACACTTTGTGATTCATGGTGTTGTTTGGTTTTGCTATTATTCTTAAGCAGCCGTATCGCTTATCATCAGGTTAATGACATGTTCATCTCGCTTTTTATAATAATAATAAAAAAATGTGGTTAGCATACTAAGCAACTAAATAATAACAAAAAAATAAGGATTTCTGGAGAAAAAACAGCGGTTAATATACTTTAATTTCTTTTTCGTCTTTGTAAAACCAGTAAATGTAATTTCACTATCAATATGATTCATCTAACACATTCTGTGATTTGAAATACATCAACGCTATTAGTATGCATGCAACGGAGTATAGAATTAAACGTCTTCCTTTACACCGAATTTATACAAAACGTTGGAGAGAGTATTATGTATTTTTACATATTTATCTACACGTGTGATAAATTCAAATCCCTCGTCAACGACGAATCACGTGTTGACCCAAGCTGAAGACTTTTCTTTTACGATCTATTATTCGTCCTGTGTGTGGCTGGTATGAAAAATCAAAACCAATTCTCTCTCACATCACAGTAAAGTAATTTATCTTGTAGGTATTAAGCATATAAAGAAATAATAATACATCATAAATAAATACACCCAACAGTTACATACATAGTTCTAATCCCACAATAAGATCGATTCTTGTGTTATGGGCAAAATAATTGGGAGAGACTATTCGTTCTCACAAACAGCCAGTACTATCACAAATACTTGTAGTTCACATAAACATTAGTCTACGTGATGGGATCCAAAACCACGGCCTCTCGTTTCATAGTCAGTTTCTAGACTAATAATTTAAAAGCATTGAGGTATTATAACTAGAGCGGACATCGGGAACAAAATCTCTGCGTATGGTGCGTGCGCAAGGGTACATATTGAAGCGAGAGGGAAGATATGTTACTTCGTAGGCGTGACAGAGACGGAAATAGCATGTACCGTTCATTTTGTTACAAACTTTTTGTTCGCAGTGTCCCCTCTAGTATATTATCTCAATGTTTAAAAGTAACAAATTTAACAACCATCGGGGTTTTAAAATCAGCTAAATATAAATATGTGTTTACAATTACCGTTTCACAATAACTGTTTTATGAAACGTTAGATTCACTTCTCAGTATTGTTAAAGGAAAACAGTTCCAAGCTTTGCTACGTTCTTAGAATCATAATTTCTACTGAGGCATTTTTAGGAAAGACAATCCGAGACCTATGTCCGAGACTATCCCTGTGTTATATTTCGTCTTTATTCAATATTCACTCGAAATATTCAAGATACATTTGAGTATATTAATTTAATGGAGAATGAGAAATTTTCTCTTGCTTTCCCTGCCCGCTACAACGTATCAGGAAAAAGTATCCTCTGTGAAAAACTTTCGAACGCCCACTCGACTGTTCCATTATTTTTATTTTCTTACATTTTTCCCTTCAGAAAACTAACGGCTAATACAAAAAGTAAATCACAAATTATTGGAGATATTAGATAGGAATTTCTAGAAAGAAAATATTTTTGTTTGATACGTTCATATTACGGTCATGATGCCGTACATTGTACTGGGTAGGTAGTAGGTTATTATGCAAGAACGTCGTAAATAGCTCCTGAAATACACAAAGCTAAAATGCGTATAAAAGTGTTACTTTTCGACGTCATACCACAAACAGGCAAGCGTTTATAAGTGTTCCCCGCCTACGAACACCCACAAGTAAAGAAACGCAGGTGTTCCCGTGTCTTTAGCAATCCCTACGGAAGGTATTTACTAACTTCCTGAGGAAATGACATACACGTAAGCTGATGCCACGAAAAGACGTCTAGGGCCGAAAATCTAAGAAAAGTGAGTTTATTGCGTCTGTACTGTCTTTATTTTACGATTATTTAACACATTAATAATATTGAAATAAAACTTGTTTTCGGATTTAATCGCGGGTTTGGTTTATTTTTTACATTTGACTACCCGACGTATCGACGTTTCGGGTTAAAATATTTTTATTTTAAGAAATCTGAAAAGTTTTGCGTAAATCTAAGAAAACATTATATTTATAGCAAATTTTATTTTGTAGTTGCGGCTATCAACTCTCAGTATTTCTAAGGATTATTTACTTATTTAGAGTAGTATATAAACTGAATGATTGACTGCCTCGGTGGCGTAGTTGTACTCCGGTACGGTTACAAAGCTGAGGTCTCGGGTTCGAATCCCGGGTTGGGCAAAGTGATATTGGATTTTTCTATTCATTATCAGCCCAGAGTCAGGAATTTGTGCCCGATATGGCGATAGGCTCGCCACCTATCACATCATGGGACGGAACATACAAGGCGAAATGTGGGTGCCCTGGCACCTCTGCCTACCCCTTCTGGGAAAAAGGCGTGAGTTTATGTATGTATGTATGATTGAAAGCCTACTTACTTTTAATTTAGCTGTCCCCATAACAAAGTTAAGTTGGCAACTTCATAAAGAGATGTGGGTTAAAACGCTCCAACGATACTTTTTCTTAAATGGTTTAGAAATGTTTGGTTTCAGGTGATCGAGATAAAACAGTATTGCTTATCGGTAAAAATCTGTTGCTTTCTTTGAATAATTATAATGAACGTATATTTTTTCACAAATAATTTGTTATAGTTTAATGGATACACCCTTGCAGTTGTTATTATATTGATATGAACGCGCAGTAGACAGCAGCTGAGTTTTTTTATTCTTGGGTAATAAAAATATATTCCGTAATTGAGTGAACATAAATATTTATTTATTTTATTTTTAAACTTTAGACAAATTGTGTATCAAGACTTGTGCCTGAGGCATAACCTACCAGTCGACCCTAGAGTGATGCAGATATGTAAAGAGGTAGGTAAGCAATAATAAAAAAACACACAATTATAAAAAAGATTACATTAATTATAATAATACTGAAAGTTTGTTTAAATCGAGTTTGTATCGTATATTATTTTTGTTGTTCTTCTATACTTACCTCGGGATAATTTGCCTAGCCATGAATAGTTTGAAGAACAGTCACAGATTTATTTAAAAAATTATACTGTAATTTTAATCATTTTAGTCCTTGACATTTTCATAAAATAGTGTTTGGGTTACCCGTTTTAATTTATGTTTCCACTCAGCCAAAAATTTAAACCACGGCTTATTTTAAATAATATGCGTGTTGAATCTTTAGTAATTAAAAATAGCTCTCATTCTTTACAATTTTAGTGTACTTACAATTATTTAATTATACTTTTATTATGTGTTTGTATAAGCCCCTAAGTATCCTACTGCAGGGTACTGGCCTCCTCTACAATCGAAAGTAAGATTATGAGAGGTTAGCCCAATTATAGTCTATATTTTATGTATCTTCAATTTTATACATTATCTAATATCAGCTGCTATCGAAACTCTCAAACATTGGTCGGTAGGCTTTTGATTTTAAAGCAAATCCCAGAAAAGGTTTTAATAGAAATTAAATTAATGACTGACATGATAGAGAAAATTATTTCTGGATGCTATTAATTTATGTGAGAAAGCTACATTTCGATTGTCAGAAATGTTGTTTAGTTATATTATATCACAAGTTATATCATATGAAAATTACGACAACTAATTAGATATCCACGTCGGAAGATGCCAGCTTATTTCCATCAATAATGAATATTTATAAAATGTACGCATGTATGGTTCAGCATTTATGTGTTATGGACTTTATATCTGTGAGACGCATTCACAATACGTTAGCCGAAATGTTTTCAAGCAAAAAAATAATATGTAAATTGTTCATTTTACATTCCTAAGAAAATAATGCTTTGCATCGATATATACACGTGTAATACCTACATATCAAGTTTTTTCATTTATATTCTTTTCATACAAATGGTCTAGGTAATGTTAGGTCAGAAAAATAGTCCATTCTTCAATGAAGTTTAAATGATTATATTTAAACACTTATAATTCTCAAATATATTTACACAGTGCTATACATTAACAAGTGACAATTGGCTATCTAAAATACATAAACTATACTCTTGGGGGCTTGGTGTTCGGTCTGTTAAATGGACTGAACGTAGTGGGTTCAGTGAATTTGTTCACAGGAGTAATGTTTCCAGCTTGTATATTTCTTGCTGATATGGGTGCTTTATACGCCGACCGCACATGACCCTTAACAGCGTGGATTTTCACTGGAACTGGCCTTATTATAATTTTAGCACTAGATTCAGGCACGAATCCGTACACATGTTTGATTATTTTGATGTGACGATGGGGTTGATGAGTGGTCAACGGCGGCGGCGCAATGTAGGCTAAAGGTGCTTTGACAACCTCTACCAATGTTTTCAACTTCTGCGGCTTCACTTTAGCGTGAATGTGGATGTGAGAATGCGGTTTTGGCCATAGTTGCTGCTGTGGGCGTTGTTGAGGGTATGGTTGCTGTTGAGGTTTCTGTTGGGGCCACGGCTGTTGTGAGGGTTGCTGCTGCGGCCAAGGCTGCTGTTGAGGTTTCTGCTGAGGCCATGGCTGCTGTTGTGGCCGCTGTTGGGGCAACGGTTGCTGCTGTGGTCTTTGCTGCGGCCATGGCTGCTGTTGGGGTGTCTGCTGTGGCCACGGCTCCGGTTGCTGTGGCTGTTGCGGTAACGGTTGCTGTTGTGGCCGCGGCTGTGCTGGAGGCAATGGCTTCGGTATCGGTGACGGCAGCTGCTGAGTCCATTGCTGTGTCCCTTCGCCCGACGGCAACGGTTCTAAGGGTAACGGTTGCTGCTGAGACCAATGTTGTGGTCGCGGTGGTCCGTAAACATTGAAGTTAACATCTTCGTTGGATGGCGATGCTTGAACGAAACTGTCGTCGCTGTTAGAAGGAATGGGTGTCGTGTCTTGTTCCTTCTCGGTCGTCGTCGGTTCGGTCTGTCTAGTGGTTGTCGTCGGAGTGGTAGATTCCACTGGTCTTTCAGGTGGTGGGTTATTAGGTTGTGGTGGAATAAATGCGTAACCCGGTGGCAGTCCAAATGGGTAAGGAGGAAGCAAGATGGTCGCTACAGGAGCTGCTGCGTGAGCGGTAGCCACGGCAATAGCTACATTAGGGTCTGATGGGGCTGCTGATACTGTTGGCGGAGGAGCATTATTGGGAACTGGCACGAATACAGGCTGAGGTTGAGGCGCCACTGGGATAGCGGGTGCAGCTGGTAAAGGTTGAGCCACATGCACATGTGGTGCCACGGGTACAGGCGCGACGGGTACTGGGGCTACGGGTACTGGTGCTACTAAACGGTTGAAAGTCCTCTCGAAGTACTGCGAGCTCGCTGCTGTCACAACAGGGGCCGGAGCTACACCAACTGGGGCAACCGCTGCTGGTGCAAACCCAACTGGCGCGAAACCCGCTGGTGCCGCGCCAACATGACCGATTCCAGAACTCTGCACGATACCACACAACGTGGATACGACTAGCACCTATAACCAAATAAATCACATAATTAAATAAGAAGTCAAATAATTGTATAAATTATTATATTTGTCATTTTTATATTTACCGGTAGGAGCATGGTGAGGTCCCCTTGTCTGACCGCCTTTAAAATTATAATGCGGTCGCTAGAAAATGGAACCTTCGCTTTTATATAGGTGTAACAAATTTTGCATCGTGGTGTGGCAACGGTGCGGGTGCCGCGGAATACCTAATGGTACCATAAGTAAGGACGCGGACCTTGATGGCTACAAAAATCGTATTGAAAACGCCCAACGAATAATAATACATGATGGGCCTTTTCGAAAGTATTCACTTGCACTTTTAGTTGTAATTGATTTTGTAACATCGTTAATTGATAAATTACTACAATTGGCATTTGTAGGGAATTTTATCGTCAGATTATCCTTATAGGTACGTTTGGCTCATCAATAGGTGCGTGTGTATCGTTGCTCGACTTTGAGGAAACTAAATGTACGAAGATGTTAATCTGAATTCAAACAATCGAATGTGAACGAGAGTCCGTGATTACATTTGCATATATTACGGGATTAAAATTCATCTACCGTCTCCGTAATTAAGGGATTTAATACGGTTTATTTAACTTTTTTGTTTTTTCTTTTTTTTGTGAATTTGGCGATTTAAACATAGAATATTTTTTGTAATAATACAATTATGGATTAGGGCGGCGTGCAGTGACAGTGAAACAAGAGGTCGCGGGTTCGATCCATTCAATTCAGACAAAGCTTTATGTGATCAATATATTTTAATGTCAGTAAAGTCTCCAGTTTCTGATGTTTCTGATTTCTCGGTAGAATCTGGAATATAACATGTAACTGGGGCGGTATCCCCAGTATATTCCATTTTGATTTAATTCATAGTGATTTTTTGGTTATACATACAAATCTAAAATGATTGTTGGCTAAGATTGTATATAATGTGGCTTTGCGCATTAGCGCGCAGCCTGTAACAGTACTCATTTTATAATCACACTTAGATCGCATCTAGTATTACGGGCGTGAAAAACTACGAAACTTTGCATCTCACAAATCTCTGGATCAGCCCATATACGTCCCACTGCAGGGCACGGGCCTACTCTACAATCGAGAGTACGATTGAGAGTGGTTAGGCCATATAGTCCACCACGCTGGCCTAGTGAGGGTTGGCATCTCACAAATACCCAGACCTAAAACAAATACCTGTGAATCACAAAAACATTTGTCTCGTTGCGGGAATCGAACCCGAGGCTCTCGTTTCACATCCGACGTCTAACAAGCTGCTCTACAGAGGCTGTAAAATAAGATTTTTTAATGAATGAAGAATACCAATATCTATGTGTTTTAAGGAGATATTTCTTTTGTTTACAAATTTTTTATTTTAACATGATTTATATAGACGAACAACCTCATAAGAAATACTAGTAATTATATAGATAATATATATTTAATAGAACATTCTTCGCATCATTCTTGCGCAAATACTTATTAAATTTGATACCACAAATGAATTTGTATAAACCATTCATATTGTAGAAAAATGTGAAGAAGTAAAATTATAAATATTTATAACTTTTCGTGAAAGCATGCGCTTTAAAATATTTTCAGCTAGCTCGTTACTACTTGTAATAAAGGTAAAATATTTTTCATTCTAAAAATAAAGGGTTGTGTGCACGACACAATATCACCTTTTGCACTATTTTTCTACTACTTTATTGTGTTTCTTATTTATAAACTTTATTGGATGTGCGTCTATGGTTTACCTACCGACATTGATATCCTTCCATGCTCTGTATACATTAGTTGTTACTTTCAATTTTATTTATATTTATGTAGAATAGTCTGCCGTGGAAAATGATAATATAGCTGTATTATTGTAACTTGACGTCATATTTTGGGCATTTTGTATATTTTCTAACTCGAAGAAATAATGCGGATATTTTGAAGCGCCTGAGATTTTTATTCCGTATCTTCAGGATGTGATATTGCAAATGGTTTTGAGACGGCGTTGCATTTGTTTCTACTTTAAACCCGTGGTGAATATGCATTTTATTATGATTTTATTATATGATTTTATATCTATTTGTAATGAAGTACATTACGTTACGGTTATTAATTACAGGAATAAATTTTCAAGACAAAATCAAGGTCCCCGTAGGTGTTATTACGAAAGTCAAATACAAAGTCAAGTTCAAAACATATGAGTATTTATAGAGCACCAAAACATTTATGTAGCCGTTCTATTAAAACCGCGGAATTTAGATTAAATTATTTAATATTGGATAGGCGTGGGAAAAAATGACAAAAGTCAAAGTTAATGAAATATCTTTCTAATAACATATTTTGTCGAGAATTTCAAAATTCCCCGACAGTATTCGTTTGAATTCAGAATTATCATCACTTCAATTTATCACCGTCCGAGTGAATATTATGACCAAAAACTCAATGACTATAGTAGTCATGTCAGTTTGATCACTATCAAACTATAGTATATTACTGTCAATGGCAAAATATAGGTGCATTAATTACAAGCAGGAGTAGCCAAGCAGCTAATGTACTGTTGTGTTTCGGTTAGGACATTATAGTCAGAGTAACTACTGGACATATTGAAACTTAACATCTTATGTCTCAGGATAGCGAGCGCAGTGGAATACCAAGCATTGCTTTGTAATTCATGTTCGGTTTTCCTACTGTCCATGAGCTGTTGTATCGTTTACCATCAGCCGACTGGCATGCTCGTCTCGTCATTTAATGAAAAAAAAAAAACATTCCTGTCTATACCTCCATTGAATAAATGCATGTTAGAGTAACAAGTTAATACCACTATATACTTATCTACGACTACTCAGTATGAAAGCACATAATATCAAAGCATGGATAAAAACATTCTAATGATCTATATCATTATGATACACAAAACCAAATAGCCGGATACTAAGGGCCTTATTTATAGTCAGTTTATAAACCTATTTTAGTTAATGAATGTTTGGTCTTCTTTGCTCCAACTGAATTCAAACTCGTCCGAAAGAGACAGAGCATTCGATAACTATATAGGTTTTAAAAGGTCGTACATTGTACAAAACATGTCGGTCCACTTGTACCCGTGTCCAGTTGCCTACATGACTTAATTATGACGAATAATCGCGATATACCTACGCACATATACGTTTAACCTTTGGAAAATAACAACCTAATTTATATTTCCATGTATATGAACAATCTACTCGGATTATGATTTATATTTATAGAATACTATCTTGTTATTTTCTTATCCAGCTTGTATGTCACAGTCTGTATAGCCGTTTGCAAAATGATTTTGGTGTTGCACTCTTTATGACTGCAGTGACTCTCTTGCCGTCAGACCTTTAATGAATTCAGACCTTGGGGAATCACAATATTTTAGAATTTATATACTCGTGAATTTCCCAACATGATGGACAATGATGTGGTTTTATTATATCTGATTATACTCGTATTATAGATAACCAATATATGAAGATGTTTTAAATTTAGACTAATAACATCTATATATTTAAAAAAATCCTAAATACTTGCATACATAATTACCTAATTTATACAATCTCTGTGATGTTTGAGCTACGTATAATGAAATAATATTTACCCGAAAGCAACTATTTTCCACGTGAGAAGAAAAAATAATTAAACTCGTGTAATTCGACACGTTTTTAATTTGTGGTCTCTCGTGACCTAATCCTTTGTAAACTTGCATAACAGGTCAGAAAATTTCATAGATGAGGTTTCGTTATTTATGTAAAAAATGAACTAGTAGAAGGGAATTCAATATAGACTATACATACTATTACATATTTTTGTCTATTTTTCATATCCATTTGTCTGTATCAGCCCATATACGTCCCACTGCAGGGCACGGGCCTCCTCTACAATCGACAGTACCATTGAGAGTGGTTAGGCCATATAGCCATATCCATTTGGATTTGTTTATTTCTGATTTCGTTCATATTATTTCAATTTGTATAATGTTTTTTAACTTTGTATTGTTCAAGATATACATATTTTTATTTTTGACAAAATTACGGTTCTTTGCATACTAATCATAAAATAACTTAGAATGAATTAGACTAAAAATCAAAAGTTATTTAAGGCGTTAGGCCACCCTAGAGGCTGAAAAAAATTGGCTTTTTGGGGATTTTTTTTCAGAAAAACTACAAAATAAATCAAGGTAACAGAAACGTGATTTTATTATCTATATCAGTGACTGCTTATAATAATTTTTTTGAAGCGATTCATTACAAAATGTCGGCTGTGCAGCGTTTTTGCGACCACGTCTTTTTTTTTTCGGAGTCCACGGCCGGACTAACAGCTCCTGTAATTTTTATAATAATAATGAGCAAATGAATTTACTCGATTATATATAGTAATTGCTATAGAAGTACGTAGGATTTTTGCGATATATAGGTTTTTGGCCAAATGGCGCCCTTCTAAAGTGAAAAGTGACAAAATTGCCTGAAAAATTGTCAGATAATTGTTAATAACAAATGAAATACCCAATATAAAAAAAAAATCCTACGTACTTCCATAGACAATGTATATTTCAAGATATTTTCAAAATTTCAAGTTAATCGGTTGAAAATTGCTTGAGTTACGAGTCCGGCCAACTTGAAAAATACAGTATTGAGATAAACGCGTTTAAAGTTTTGAGTAGTAGAAAACCATGAATAATTTCACAATACCTTTAATCTGCGATGCATGCACCATACAATTGGCCTTCCAGATTATCTTCCTGCTCTTACATTTCCTTTCTGCTTGATCTTAAAGTGATTCTTGTCTCTTTTACCCGGTCGGACAGCGATCTTTCTGCAAGTTTTATGCGCTGTTTGTCGATCTCCAGGCACATTTCGTAGCTGTTCGGGCCGATTTCCAAGTTCATTGCTTTCGTTTTTATTCCTTTCTTCGCACTTTACACTACTTTATCACTTATTGTAAAACTCAATAATTATATATGGAAAAAGAAATGGAAGTTCACAGAAATATCTAGGAAAAAAGTGTTCGTCGACTAGCGTCCTTCTCAAATGCTTGGCTGTGCCCAGCTAACTAATAGAGACGTTCGACAAGGGTAAACTCGTCTAGACTAGTCAGGAAATAAATATTTTCAATAACATATACCTGCTCTAGTCCCCTAACGTACCTTCCCCTTAGCGCTCACAAAAGGAACTCGCTGCGGACCAGATGGCCTTGTACTAAAGTTTGAAAACCGAGTACCTAAAGGCTTTTCCCGGCCATAATCTTCAGGGACATCATTTTTGAGGTCCTAAGGGACTATTAGGAATTAAAAAAAATTTATTGATTTTTCGAAAATTCTAGGGTGGCCTAAGGCCTTAACAGTGCATTACCAGCACTTCACTTCTTCTTGCTAAGGGTGTTGTTAAAAACCTCTGCAAATACTGGTAATAAAAACAATAAAAAACGGAAATATGCAGTAAGAATCATTTTAATCGTATATCACTTGGTGGGGTCAGTTTAGACGGCTACGATGGGAGCGGGAGCAGCTACGTAAGGGGAAGCAGCGGCCACGTAGGGGGAAGCGGCTACGTAGGGGGCAGCGGCAACGTAAGGGGCAGCAGCAGGGGCAACGTAGGCCGCAGGAGCAGCTACGTACGCAGCGAGACCATTGTTGATGCGGTGGTAGTATTGAGAACTGGTGGCGGTGACTACGGCGGCAGGAGCGGCTGCTACGAGAGGAGCACTAAACACGCTGGGCTTGGCTACGGTGATGGCGACGAGCGCGGAGAGGACAAAGATCTGGAAAGTGTTATTGTAATTAGTATATTATTAGATAGCTGAACCTTGGCTTGTGGGAATTTCATTTAAGGCATTAGAGCATTGAAGGTTGTGAAAATTTAAAAAATTTTGTATTCGTAAATTGTAATTGGCACTAAGAAATAAACGTAAAATTATTCATCTGGCGTGAACGCAAAAAACCTTTTTTTTCGTTTTACTTTCACTGCACTTTTTAGTGTCTTAAAAAACATCAACTTACGATCTTCATCATTTTGGTAGGTTTGTTTGTTTCTGTCTGTGAACAGGGAATACTGTCCGTCCAAATAACTGGACATTATATAGGCGGCAGACGATACGGATGGCGCAACTCAGCCCCATTCGCGGCAATGTCTCTGGCATTGGTGGTCGACGCGTGATCTGAATCTTACCGCGGACCTTCGAGGGATTAATACATCTTTCGCGGGCGTTCCTTATCGCATTCGTAATTATTAGTTGACTACACTATCTGTCACGTATCTCACGCTTAATCTGACAAGCCTGAATTCAAAATTAAATGCAAATGGCCATTAGCGCCCGTCGGGGACTATTTTATGGGGCTTTTGGTTTTTTAACTTTTTACTGTATAATGGTTTCTAAGATTAACGCGAATGTTACACATTGAAATTTAACTATTTTTTACGGATTTCGGTTAAATACATATATACATTTTTAAACTTCGTATTAACACTTATTTACTGCGTATTAACATTATCTAATTAACAATTTTCTATTAAAAATCTCGCAAACAGAAACCCTTATGTATATCATAGTATTTCTTTTACGAAGGCGATCGTGAGTTGAATAACTTATACAAGTTATATATTTTTATTGCCTGCGTAGGCATAACTTGCAGCTCGCTTGATGGTAATCAGTTATGATCGTTCTTGGACTTTGGCAATGCACTTTGTGCCAAGTTTAATGTGATTCTAGTTTATTAAAATATATCTACATAAATGTAAATTTTCTTTGTTTTTTTTTTTTGTATATAATATAACATACACACATAAACTCACATCTTTTTCCCAGTAGGGGTAGGCAGAGGTTCCGCTGGTAGGAACCAGGACACTCACGTTTTGCCTGGTGTATTCCGTCCCACGATGTGATATTGGGCGAGCCTATAGATATATCGGGTACAAAATAACAATGTAATAAACTCAAATATACGTAAGAATATCGGTAAAGAAATTACCCTTGGTTAAAATATTAAGCAGGGTTACAGAACATATCGAAGGTCACTACTGTTTATATTTCGTAGAAAATAATAAGCCAACAACTAAAAAGCGCCGTCGTCGTCGCCACGTGACCGTTTCGTCACTTCATATTGTGATTTTTCTAAGACAAATTCTTAACATAATATAATGTGTTTGGTCACGTGTATACATACAATTCTTTGTTTCTATTTGTTTTGGAATTGTGATGCCTTTGTTTTATTTTGCTTATTAGTTTTCCACTACACCATAATTCAATATTACAATAATCCAGTGCATCCAAAGGTTGCCCGGAAGAGATCGCAGTTAGCGATAAGGCCGCCTATTGGGACCATGCCTTTAGTTTTTTAGTGTTTTGAAAGTGTCTTTCATTTTAGTGATGAATAAATAAATAAATAAATATTATGTTCTGTATTTTATAATGTTTGCAGTAGTAACTTGGAAAGAAAAACTTGACTTCGATGCGGGTTATAGACAAATTAGATCCCGAAGAATCGTCGACGTCTCGCCGAGTTCCAATGCTCGGTGTCATCGCAATGCGTGCCACTGTTGATCCTGGCTTACAGGAGTTACAGTCTCCAAAGGACTTGGAAAGATTTAGTGAGTGATAATGGGTAGATTATCCATTAACCACATATTACTTCCTAGCGGTTTAGCTACAAATGAAGACATTCGCTAGTCAAATAATGCTTTAATTGAATTCTGACAGGATAATCATATTAGTGTAATAAGTACAAGAATAACATCGTCTTTTAAGAATCAATATAGAAAGACAATAAAAATATCAATAGCTGTTTATTAATGTGTACAAATTCGTCAATTCGTATGCATGTTGCGTGCAATTGCTGCTTCCTAATGCATCTTCCTTTCAATTAATATAAAAATGTACGTATTTAAAACATATTTTAGAACTCGCATAATGTATTAGGGGGAAGTCCCCTAGTGGCGGACACTTAAGGTTATTTATAAATAAAACAAAAAATATTTTAAGAAATGTTTATTAAATTATGACTTATATTAGATAACAAAGTTATAAATCAAATTAAATTAACAAAAATGCGACCTCTGCTTAAAAATAATTAATACTATCAATCAAACTTTGTTAACAAAAAATATAATTTTAAAAAGTGGCACCTAGTACCGGACGAATACTTGTGCCATACCCCTAGCACCGGACATTTCAAAATAACCTGCATCGATCACATATGTAGCCATCTCCACACTCTGGAATGTCTTGTGGCTGCAATGGCCATCCAGTAGAAGCAGCACAGGGTTCTCTTTGGTTGGTTGCGTGTGTTTGACGAATATTCTTAGATATTGCAAAAAAAAGTCACTATTCATCCACCCTTTTGGCTGGGCCACACCGATGCTCTCAGCTGGAGCATTCATCATAAGCCTTTCATTCATTCTTTGCCTAGGAAATACGAAAAATGGGGGTATGTAGTGACCGTTAGCACTCATACAGAACAAAACTGTGATGTTTTTGCCTCTCTCAGCAGAAGTGAGCTTACCTACTTGACGGATGGCTTTCGGAGCGAGAACTTTTTGATGTTTGTACACGCAACTGACACCAGTTTCATCACAGTTATAAATTCTTGAGGGTGTGAATTTGTACTGTTTCATCAGCTTTTCAAGGTTGTCGTAGAATATATCTACTTGTGGTTTGTTAAATCCTACGGCGCGCATCATGCTTGTCGATTCCGGTGCTCTCAACGAAATGTCAGAATGCCTTTTCATGAAGTCGTAATAAAAATGTTTACCAGCACTGCCTTTTTCTTTATTAAATCGATGAGGAATCTTCATGACTTCAGCTAAGTCGTATGCTAATTTTAGAAACTCCTTTTTCATGAGCGGCATGCATCTATTCGATAAATCTTTAACGTGGTCCACCAAGACTTGTTCATACTCTGCTGAGAAGGTGCTATTGAACCTACCTAACTTTGGTTTCATTGTTACTTCTTCTCCTCGATTTAGGGCCTTTATTTTATCATGAATAGTGCTTTTAGGAATATTGTATTGCATTGCAGCTTGTCTTACACTCAGTTCTTTTGACATAACCTTATCAATAGCAGTTCGTAAGCTCTGTGGCTCCCAGGATCCTTTCTTTTTCTTCTCTTCCATTTTAATTATCTTCTTTCTTCTATAATCTAAAACAAAATTAAATAATTAGAATAAATGACGTAAATTCTCACAAGAAATATTAATGTGTTTACTGTCCGGCGCTAAGGGACGACTTAGTGTCCGGTGCTAAGGGACAGACATTTTCGTTCATTAGGTGGTACCTACTAAAATTGTTTAAAAGATCTAATAATATTCTACCATTTTACGGATAACAATCAAGTACTACTTTTATCTTTGAATACCACTCAAATGTAAATGCATAAATATACTAGAATTACTTACATTGATATTTAGGTGACGCCGTGATTTCGCGCCTAAAACAGCTAACGGTTGCTCCCGCCGTGGCCGTGTGCCTCACTGGTGAGGCGCGGCGCGTGATCCTGTACCTGTGTGCCCCCCGAGCCCCTTTCACTTGTATTTTGAATCGAACAGATTTATACTTGCTTAAATAGTACGAGTGTCCGGCGCTAGGTGCCGTCCGGCGTTACGGGACTTCCCCCTACATTTTACACTTTGATATGCGCATTTAAATAACCAAGGAAAATGTTGGCACGCAAAACATTCAATTATATTGTTAACTTTGATTCTAAACTATAGAATGAACAATACGTTTTGACCACAAGACGTCTATTGTTAGACACATCCTACATTACGTCTCAAAATCAATACAATGGCACACTCGAGTACTGTATATTCAAATTAATTATGGCATGTTGTAAACATTTCAATAAAACAGGCTGTCGAATACGAAACAAAAGATTCGGTAAGCGATTACATATTCACGTACGTGGCGGGCCAGCTTGCTCCAAATACTGACATTAATTTGTACAAACATATGAAAGTTATAGTACAATGCTGGATGTGGCAATGCATTAATAAAATAAGGGATTTAGTTTGAAATACTATTTATTTAATATTCTTGTTCTTTCGCTTATTCTACAGGCTACAATTATGTAGGGATTTCGCTGGATAACTTTTAACGCAGAAAGAAGAATGTTCTAATTTTAACGTGTATTTTAAAGTCCCTTTGTGAGATCGCATCTCCTAAAAACTCTTCATGTCCTAATTATCTTCTTTAGTTTAGCTTATCGTCTCCTATTCATTTTTATATGAATAAATACACTCAACCTTCACATACATTCATGGTACCGAGCCCACACTTAGATACAGGTCTGGCTCGTGGCTATTAGAAATTACTAAAGACTTGTTTGGTCATAACTCAAACCGGAATCAAATATACGGATCTCACAAAAACCGGTGGACTTCGAAAGAGACTGAGGAGACCACAAAATTGTCCTTTAAATTATTGATATTTGTGTTTATGGCATATCATAGCGATTTATAAGAATTAATATAATATGCAAAGTTCGCCAACCCGCATCAGGCTAGAATGTTGGACTATATGGCTAACCACTCTCAATCGTACTCTCGATCGTAGAGGAGGCCCATGCCTTGCAGTGGGACGTATATGGGCTGATACAGACAGAACACATAATTTTTATGGCTACTTCATTGCACTGTGTATACAAATAACGAATACAAGTGAAATACAGATTCATTTCCAGTAGGTGTTAAGCACTGTGCCTTTTGTCCCTACATTCTCTTGCATAACTAATCCCGTAGAAGACAGGCCTCGCAGAATTGTCGTCAGAGCCTGCGCTTGACACCTTCAATTTTCACCTGCTGGTAGGGTGTGCAGGGGAGCACTCCATTAGCTTATTGCGCAACTCGCTGACATTTCAGTTCCATTCGCTGAAAGTATTGCAATTATACATCTTTGTGATAAAAGGTTTTCTATAAATATCGGCATGATTGTATTGTAAAGATTTTATGCAATTAATTAAACTTAGAAACTTCGTTTTTATGTCGGACTCCTGATATAAAAATGAAGGTCAGCCGCTGTTTTAATATGATTATTGTTGCCATTTTTTACGGTTGACTTTTACATTATGTCATGTATAAGAAAAATAGTTAGCGACCAGTCGGATCGTAAGAGGCCACTGCTGTTTATAGATTTATGTTAATTATTTATTTAATCAACGAGACGTGGAAATAAAAAAGATGGTAGATCTCTCATATGTGAGAGGTCGTCTGGGTAGGAACCACCGCAATGTCTATTTTTCCCGCCAAACAGCTTTGTAAATGCACTGTTGTGTTTCAGACAATGTAGCCAGAGTAACTACTGGACATATTGAGACTTAACATATTATGTCTCGGGATGGCGAGCACAGGAGAATGCTAACCATTGCTTTGTAATTTCAAAGCGTTGTTTGGTTTTGCTACTGTTCATGAGCGGTGGTACCGCTTACCATTAGGTGGACGGCATGCGCGCCTCGCCATTCGTGGCAATTTAAAAAAGAAACAGGAGGAGATTCTCAATTGGACTGTATTTTTTTTTGCTGTTTTATTTATTTATGCCTTTATCAGAGAAGCTAAAAAAATCTTCTGAAATTATCTTCTCAAACCTTGTTTATAGAGGAGAATAACATTGTGGGAACACCGGCGCAGGGAGCTAATTCCAAAACTTGCACGTATGATATATAAACCAGATTACCCCGAGGTAAAATAGATTTACTTCACAGCGTAGACGATATTCAGACATACATACATGAACGTCGCGCAGGCTTGTCGGAGCAGTTTGGAGAGTAACGTATATTTACAAGAAACCTATTAGTATTCACGTCTGTGTTAGTAGTCGCCATGGCCAATGGATAGCTCACTATTCTTTTGTTAAAATACTGTCACATGCCTTGCAACGGTCTATGAGTCATATTTTACTATAATATTTAAGTAAATGTGGGCATCATCTAATTTGCTACTTGTTAATCCATGTTTTAGTCTTATTTACCTGATTAACCTAAAGAAAACATAAATTTATATACTATATTATTTATATATTTGGCGCTTTATTTATATATTTATCAATATTAAAAATTCTTTACGTTTTAAATAAATGGATCGACTTGGCCATCGCATGAAAACATAATATATCGTACAATTTATACATAATGCTGCTGGCCAAGTCGATCTGTTTATTTAAAACGTAAAGAATTTTTAATATTGATATGGTAATAACTAACGTAATAACTTTATATAGAAGGTCCCTTAAGGACTAAATAAATTAATCGACTTGGTATTACATACATCTCACAACTTTTTGCGGTAGAAAACCTGAGCTGCGAGACTTGGATTTTTTTTACAGGATGTTTTTGATGGGATTACTTTAACGCATTGAGAAGAGTCCAAAGGTTTCGAAAAATTCCTGATATATTTGGTTGGATGCCATGTGAAACAAGAGGCCGCGGAAACGATTCTCACAGCAAAAAATTCTTTTTTGTGAACCACGGGTATTAGCTTCGGGTTATCTCATAGCTTCTGATACCCACGACACAATACTCGATCAGTAAATCAGTATGATATACTTATATTTTATCATATTTTTATGTTTATATTACTTTCCTTCCTGCGTGAAATGGGACAGTATTTGTAAGGTTTCTTTACACTCGGTACCTCAGTACTATTGTTTGCTAAAGAGTGTTCCACGTGGTTTTCTTCTCGATAAATACTCACATGTTAGTTAGTTTGCAGTATATTTGAAATTTTACAATTAAATTTAAGAATAGAAAAATATTTTGAACGACTAAATATTTTCTTTTGATATGATTTTCAGTCAAACTTCTTAATACATTTTACTTAAATTATTTTACTTTATATTTTATTATTTTTCTGCTTAGGTATACGATTTATAACCCATTCTAAAATTGAATTATATCTGATATTTTTGTAATGTTTACCTAATCTTGTCAGAAATTGTGGTATGTCAATAAATAATTTTTCAATCTCTGCCTCAAAAGTGAGCTTTCTTAATAAGCCATAAATTATAGTGATCATTGGTGATCAAATGAGGTATTGAGAGTAACGAAACCTGTTGAAAAACAAAATAAAACAGTACTTTGTGCAGATAAAATAGAGTATAGTATTATGAACTTGTTGTGCATCATGTATTTTCCAACATTTTGTACGGCGGTCACTATACGGGTGGCCGTGAATGAAGCTCAAAGAACATTGGTAGAACCATTGCTCATGCAATTTAAGCGTCTATAAATTTCGTGTATAAAAATATATAAAATTAATTTACCAAGCAATTTTGGTGCCAAGCTTACGGCGAATCCAACGCTAAATTAAAAAATATATAAATTTTCGTAAAAATCTATTGATATTTACTATTTTCATTGAAGAGGCGTGATATCATACGGACGAAAACAGCTGATTTTTTGCGTAACGTATATTTGAATGATTATGATATTATCATTATTACTGAAACTTGGCTAGTGGATTCAATTAGTGACGGTGAAATATTTGATGAGAGATATGTTGTTTGGAGACGTGATAGGGACTACATCGCCACTAAGCAAACATTGGGTGGTGGTGTATTAGTGGCAGTTAAAAGAAATCTATCAGCTATCGAGAGGCGCGACTGGCGCAGTTCTGCGGAAGACCTGTGGATCACATTGACGATCAAGCAAAAAAACCCCTCAAGTATGTATAATATACACATTTGTGCACTTTATTTATGTGGTGAACATTTAGGCAAATCGTACTCAACACAGTTACATAATTTTGCTGATAATGTTTATAAACTAATTTTCGCAAACCCATTAGACAAATTTATTTTGGTTGGAGATTTCAACTTCGGTAATAATATAGATTGGTGCGCTACTGGTGATTGTGATGAATTATTACCCACGAATATATCGGGGCATACGTTGATGGATTTTATAGACACCATGACTACATGTAATTTGGCTCAATATAATCATGTGCGTAACATTAATAACCGATTACTTGATTTAGCCTTTTCAAACGTCTCTCTTTCTGTTGGTGAATGTTTTGACTCTTTGGCGGTGCCCGTAGATGTGCATCATAAACCTTTATTTATTGAAATAAAATTTATACAATCTCACAAATTACCTGAAAAATTTAATATAAAGTATTTGTATCACAAGGCGGATTATTCTGTAATAAATGAGTCGTTCAGTAACATTAATTGGTCAGAACTCTTAAGTAATATTGAATTGGAGAATGCTGTTACTATTTTTTATGCCAAATTATACGAGATTAGAGAGAAATTTGTTACCAAAAAATCCATCAAACATATGTCTCATCCGCCATGGTATAGTACGGCACTTATCAAAATTCTTAAAGAAAAACAAAAATATCATAGAAAGTTTAAAAAATATGGTAATATTTCAGATTTTAACTCATTTTCACTATTACGTAACCGAGCTAAAAGAGTGGAAAAGGATTGCTTCAAAAATTATGTGTATCTGATCGAGAAATCAATTACCAACAATCCTAAATTGTTCTGGTCGTATGTGAAAAATAAGCAGAATATTCACGGAATTCCTCACGTCATGAAGTACAATGACATATCGACTGAAAATGGATCTGATATTAGTAATCTATTTGCTCATTATTTTTATTCTACATACCAGAATGCTAGTTCTAAATTAAATTTAAATGCATATAAAGATGTGGTTTCCTCTACGAACAGTTCATCAAGTATCTTATGTTCTGTTAATATTTGTCAGAATAAAGTTTTGAATTTATTGAAAACACTGGATCTTAATAAAACAGGTGGTCCAGACCATATACCACCAATTTTCATCGTCAAATGTGCTGAGAGTTTAGTTGAGCCCATTTGTATCTTATTTAGACGGTCATTATCTGAAGGTATCGTTCCAAAATTATGGAAATCCGCTTTTATTACGCCGGTTTTCAAAAAAGGTGACAAATCTCGAGTTGAGAATTACCGACCTATTTCAAAACTCTGTTTATTTGCTAAGGTTCTCGAAAGGATAGTTCATGATACTGTTTATTCAACTTTTAGTAACAACTTAGGTAATGAACAACATGGTTTTCTTAAAGGACGGTCGACAACATCAAACCTCTTATTATCTAATGAAATTATCACTGAAGCCATGGATAATGGTGGCCAAGTAGATGTAGTGTACACCGACTACAGTAAATGCTTCGACAGAATTGACCATCACATACTACTACTTAAATTAATGAATACAGGTATACACGGTGATCACTTTCGTTGGTTTGCATCGTATATTGATAATCGGGCGCAAGCAGTTGCGTTAAAGGGTTTCGTATCTAATTGGAATTTAGTACCATCTGGAGTACCACAGGGTTCAATTTTGGGCCCGTTACTATTCACAATTTTTATTGCTGATGTTGTAAATTGCTTTAAAAATTCATCTATATTATTGTATGCGGATGACATGAAAATCCTTAAGAAAATTGATGAACTCAGTGATATTCATCTTCTTCAAGATGATCTTAATAGATTTTTCAATTACTGCATAGATATTAAGCTTCAATTGAATGTTTCTAAATGTTATCAAATATCATTTACTAGAAAGAAAAATCCAATTCATTCGTCATACAAATTTGACAACACTATAATTAATATAGTTAACGAAATTCGCGATCTTGGCATTATACATGATAGTAACCTATTATTCGATAAACATGTTGATTATATAGTTAAGAAAGCATCAAAGGCACTGGGCTTTATAATGAGAATGTCAGCTGATTTTAAATAATTAAAATGCATTAAAATATTATACTGCTCATTTGTGCGGAGTAATTTAGAATATGCTTCACAGGTGTGGAACCCGCAATATGACGTTTATATAAAAGGTATTGAAAACATACAAAAAAAAATTTTTGCGCTTTCTAGATTTTAAGGCACGGTTAACATCAATTGACTATATCCATCGTTGTAAAAGGCATCATATAATGCCATTGCACTTACGAAGAGATATAAACGATATATGTTATTTGTCCAATATCGCTAAGGGACATATAGATTGCTCTGACTTATTGAGTAAAATAGGGTTAAGTACTAATCAGCTCGGGTTGAGACTACGGCCACTGTTAAAATTTCCATTTACAAGAACTAATTATAGACGTAATGCTTTCTTGCCTCGTTCTTTTACTAAGTTTAATTCACTTCCTTATAATTTGGATATAGATTTATTTTGTACGAGCAATTCGGTGATTAAACGTAAATTAAGTGATCAGTTTTTCAATGAGATTTAATTTGGTACTTTGTTTGTATTATTTTATGTTTTTTTTTTTGCATTAAACATAATTATTTTGGTGTAACTATAATTAGTAGCTATATGTGAAGGCTTGTAATTAGCTATGTTGTTACTTTATTTGTTTTTTACTCATTAAGTTATTAGTCTGTAAGCTTTCCTTGTATAAATAAATAAATAAATCATTTCAACGGTGACATTTAAAAAAATACCACAAAAAAAATAAGGAGAATTAACATTGTTCTTTACTCTGAAAATCGGTAGCATTTTAAAGCTTCCAATATACTATATTTCAACCTTCAAACGCTTTTCTGATGCTGGAAAGTTTGAAACAAGAGTGTTTTCGCTTGAACAAAGCACGCGTTGACGCAATAGGCTGTACCACTCAAGGGACGCGTGTATAGAAACTTTCATGGACTGTTTGTCGCCAACATTATCGACACGTTCTTAGTATTAACTATTGTGTTCTTCAAGAAGTTGAGTTTGTGTAAACAACTTTAAAAGAACTCTAGATGTTTTTTAAACAACATTGACTTAAAGTTTTTATGTTTTTTTTCCAGGAGTAATACTTGTATTTCTTGAATATCGATAGAATATCATTTTTGGGATGTAATGGAGAATTACATCCTAATTATTTTTTATTGCATTGAATGGCGAGACGAGCATGCTGTTCGCCTGATAGTAAGCGATACGACCGCTCATGAACAGTAACATCCTATCCAGGCGGCCTCTTACATATGAGAGACCCACCATCCTGGAAATCTTTCTTTTTCCTTCTCCATTTTTCTTTCTATCCAATGGTTTTTCGGCACAGATTGGCTAAACCCCGCAGCACTGCGCACACTCGCATTGGCCGTTACAAGCTGCGTGTGAGTGGCTCGTGACGGACAATGCGAGTGTGAACGTGAGCGGTGGGGTTTGCTCTAAGATGTTTATAAAGCATAGATGCGTTGTCCGAGCTTTATAATGGCAACACGTTTGGAAGGTAATTGCCTCCAGTGCAATCAGTCACACATCAACCAGTGTCGCGGGTACACGTTTCTCTGACTATCTGTATTCTCGAAACCAAATGCGTAAGAATAGATTAGAGTTATTTAAAAAAAAGTACAAATGATTCTGAAACTGTGAAACAAAAAAAAAAGACGGGTTGCACTCCGGGAGTGCCGGCAGAAGTGAAAACTTGATTATTAACGTTGAGCATGTTTGATATTTTGGAATGGTTAGGGAATAATTTTGCACCAATTGCTTTATCAGTATAAAAGTACTATCATTTATGTGGTAGAATACAATATTCATTTATTGCGCTATCGTACACAAACATGACAATTTATATTACATTAAAAATTTAACACTTTAAAACTATTACAATTATTTTACATTAAAAAGTTTATCTCTCCGAAAAATCAATTTCATCCATAATTTCAACGACTTTTTCACCATCATCATTACCAGAACTATCATCGCCAATCTCTAAAACTGATACGATAGGTTTATGGTAGCTGAAGTAAGAAACGAACAGTTTTGATTCGAACCTATTTAAATGTCTAATAAAGACCGCATCAATAGTAGTTTTGTATTTCGTTGTGCTAAGATTGCGATCATTCGACATAGTTAAACCAAATTCATTATTTAAAAATTCAATTAATAGTTGATTTTTATCGTCTGCGAAGTTTATGTTGAAATCTCCACTCAAAATCATTGGCAATTCATCAAAGCTTTATAAACTGACAGCTAACTGACAGCTGTCTACTCTCCATCCGTCCCAAGAAGTTTATACCCAAATGGAGATTGCATTCCGTATAAAACACTGAAGCACAAAAATTTGACCTTGAATGCAGTCGCTGTTGCCTGCTATCCTTTTCTTTAGAGTGACAATGAATGAAAATGACATTTTGTTCATTCATTATCACTCGAAAGAAAAGGATAGAAGGCAACAGCGACGTCATTCAAGGTTAAGTTTTTGTGCTTCACTTTTATATACGGAATGCAATCTCCATTTGGGTATAAGCTTCTTGATCCGTCCTACGCTTTTTCGATCAGGTCACGTGTCCTGACGCGAGTTTAAGATTTTATACCCATTACAGAAAAAGTGCTCAACGCCGCTAAAGAAGTTTTCACTTCAATATTTTATTTAGTGCACAAGTACACACTAATTAAATTTTTTATAAAATTAGTAAAATCGCTCTCATGGCAACGTATGACAGCTCCCGCCACGTCATTCTGTACTTCATGCTTAGTGCTACGTCACACGCGTTTTGGCCAATAACCGTGCGGCACTTATTGTTACGTAACTAGCGACGTCTATTCATCTTCTTCTAACTTATGTTTCTTGCTTTTTTACTCTTTCTTCGAACCAATTTGAAATTACAATACGCATCGCGCCATTTTTTTGTGCCATTATGTTAGTGTATGACGTGTCTATTTGTAAAACGTCATTGGGTTTGCTGCCATTCTCAGAGACATTTAATGTCAATTAAATCATTACTTAGTGTAGATTTTACGTAAAAAATTACTAAGGAACGGTTTAATTGACATTAACTGTCTCTGAGTGAGGCCGTAAGTGCAATAAGACCGCCATTTGTATTTTGAAGTTTCCTTGTCTCTATTTACTGTTATATTTATTGTGTTTAATAAATAATGAAAAAAATTATTTATTTATTTATTTGATACTTCATATACAAATAGTATACAGGCGGGGCTTAATGCCAAAGGCATTTTCTAACAGCCAACCTTCAGGTGGTGCAGAGATAAATTCAGAAGGTGCATAAAAATTAAAAATGGGTTGAGACGTAAATCGAGGATATATACTCAATACTTATACTAGTACCTACACAAATATAAAATATGATATACATAAATACAAGATATAATATACATAAATACTAAGAATAAATTATATTTTACTGGCAGCCTGATGCGGCTCTGCCAAAGAATTTTTCAAAGTGGTAAATTAGTTTCAACTGACAATCAAATATTTCCTCTTTATTATATTATTATTTTCCATCTCATTTTCCGATATATAAACTGTTAATCAATTCGTAAAGGAGAATCTCCATTATCGTAATCGGTAAAAATATCGTAGATCCTGATACCGATACTGTATCAGCCCATATACGTCCCACTGCAGGGCACGGGCCTCCTTTACAATCGAGAGTACGATTGAGAGTGGTTAGGCCATATAGTCCACCACGCTGGCCTAGTGCGGGTTGGTGGACTTACATACCATAGAAATTCTTATAAATCGCTATGGTATGCAGGTTTCCTCGCGATGTCTTCCTTCACCGTTTTAGTGCGTGGTGATTGACTATCAATATTATACCGATACTGCTTAAAATTTATTATAGTATTTTTATGGTTTGTCCTTACACGTTTTCCTGTTTTATCCCGGGTGACTGATTTTTATAAAATAAAGTAATTTTCATCACATTTTTCATTTTTTTTCACAGAGCCAAAGCCACAAACAATATTTTTGTTCGACTTCAAGTTCATTTCTGCAAGTACTCCGGGCCTGGGTCGCTATTATGTTGATATAAATAATAAATAAATAATAAATAACACCCAACAGTCACATACATAGTACTGACCCCACACTAAGATCGAGTCTTGTGTCGTGGGTATCAGGAACTACGAGAGACTTTTCGGTCTCACAAACACCCAGACCCGAAAGAAATATTTGTGGGCCGCACAAACATTTCTCTCGATGCGGGGATCGAACCCGCGGCCTCTCGTTTCACAGGCGGCGTCTAACCGACTGCGCCACGGAGGCTTTGTGTCTATTAATTGAATTATTTATTTTATTTTTCCCTACACAAAAAAGTAGTTTTCATCTAGGGACGAAAATGTTCGCACCGATATTAAGTTTCATAGTAAAGTGGGCATTCTCCTTTTCACGCATATTTTGAATTTTGTAGAATAAGTGAAGGATATTGACATGCAAGGTATGCAATGTATACTGGCACTAAGCCCATGATAATATAATCTTGTTACAATGTAATTTAAATACGTCCTAAGAGTTTCTTAAACAGTCGTGGGCAAATATAAATATGCCCTGGGATGTGAACTCGCGACCACCATGAGCATGTTGGCATGCATTGCATGTTGATCTAATGGCAACATTAAATCATTTATACTTTACTTCACAAACATGTACATACTAGTCCTCTGCCTAGCTTTTCAATTGTTATTCTCAGAAATAACTATTTCTTATAGATGGTTTGAAAGAGAAGCTTTTTTAATGCCTGTTTGACGTCAGTTGATATTTGCAGATTGTTTCCATATAAATTGGAAAATTTAAAACGTTTATTTATAAATAACATTTAATATATGCGACCAATGCAAGATCTCAACAAGTTTTATGTCGTCTTGATAATTTATAAAATACGAGTATGTTTTTTTTGTCTTACTATTTTTACAAACAGGGAATAATGCAAACTGCGGCCTTTTTGAAGTTGGTTTAAAAATATCTGCCACGATCATTTGAGAGGAATTAAACATATGTCTTGTACACATGAAAGACGAAATGAACGTTGCCTAAAATGTAATTTTTAAGTCAGCTGTTACCAAAGTTTCATTTGAAAAATAAAATAAAATTGAAGATTTCACTTAAACAAACACTCTATTTTACATTTTGCATAATACCTAACTGCAAATATAAACAACAATCCATATTGATGTGTCTTACAAAAACAATGATTAAACTACAAATATATATTTTAACATATGCTACGATGAGAACTTGAAATATTTGATCAATCAACACGGAGTTTAAATGTACTCATCGACTATTATAAAAACAATAATGTGTCACTATTCGGATTAATATTCTTTTCTAAAAGCTCTGTTTTTATATTCACTGATACTTATCTAATATTTCTGTATTTTTTATCATTTTTAACAATTTCAGACAATAATATGGAATAACAAAAACATATAACTAAGTCTAAATGCCTTTTCAAAACATTCCATAAATCCACTAATATTATTTGCGTTCAAATGACATTTAAACATGTTTTCCTACCTAAACAGTGAAATTGTTTGAAAAAGCTTTGTGTTGCGAGTAATTTGTAATGTGGGCGTAATCACGTGAGCAAAATCAATTTTATACATAAATTGCAATGCAAGAGTCATGGTGTCACGTGTTTACTGTTACTCTCAGCCGTCAGAAACTCTTTATTATGTCAGGGTCCTTATTCTAATATCCACGGCTAATTAATTTATTAGTGAGATGACTAAATACCAAATCATCTTTATTGTTAAAGAACTTGGATCTATCTTCCCAGGAACATCAAATAGGTCCAATTATTTGAGTGAATACCGGAATATTTGTAACTATAATAATTGCTTCAATATTTTATACCTCTATATAAAATAATCATTATAATAGCCATTATTAGGATATTGTATCTTAAACATTTATCATGCGACATTCGACTTGACGCCATTAGGAATATCGAATATAAATTACGTGCACTTTCAAAATAGGCGCTTACACGGCCTTCGTCAGTGTGGAGTGTGACGTGGGTAGATTTAGCTCATAACAATTACGGCCATTGGCTATAGCCTTTTGAATTTCAGAAATGCTATTATGCGTACGCTTGTAATAACAGCATAATACGAAATTTTCAAAGAGATCTTACAAATACAGGGTGATTAATTTAAAGTTGGTAATACAAGGGTGTTTACATTGCGTTTTAGGCATTGAGCTCAATAACTCAATATGGAATTTTATGTCCATTAATACGTACAGTATTGTTCTGTTAATAGGTGAATGTGTTCACAAAGGGTTAATAAAAGTCAGCGTGGGTTAAACACAATTATATTGTTACAGTGTATTACACTATTATACAACACAATACTAATTATACCGAGAGGAAATTTTACATAACTTTCATATGACTTAATGGGATTCAATAAACTGTATAGAATTTTCATTCATTGAATACACAATCGGTAATATCCTTAACCCTTAGTGACCCGGAGTAGGTTTCATTTCATAGAAGCCTAAAGTGTCGATTGCTAAAATATTTTTAATAATAAACATTCAATTATGTTTTGCTATAAATGATCGCTTGATATTCAACATAAATGTGTTTCATCATCATCATATCAGCCACAGGAAGTCCACTGCTGAACATAGGCCTCCCCCAAGGATCTCCACAATGACCTGTTGGAAGCGGCCTGCATCCAGCGACTTCCTGCGACCTTAGTCAGATCGTCCGTCCACCTTGTAGTTTACTAATTTGTTATTATTATACCTACATTACACCATTGTCCGTATCACATTTATTAGTTGTAACCACTGCTGAACATCGGAATCGGCATGAAGCCGCCTGCATCCAGCGATTTTCTGCAGCCAGGTCGTCCGTCCACTTTTTAAGCAGACGTCCGGTATACTGCGCTTGCCTGTACGTGGTCACCGCCCATCACTCAAAAACCATTTGGTCTCACGAGCCATCAGTTCTTCGCGCTATGTGACAGGCCCACTGCCACTTCATCTAGCTAATTCATCGGGCTTCGAATCCAACTAGGATGGGCAGCGTTCGGAAAACTAAATCATATCTTTTCGTGGGGTAGGTAATATTGTCTTTCAAAACATCTACGTGAAGGCAGCTTTTGTCCGTCATCACGTCCCGTCAGCGTTGCTTTATAACATGTATAGGAAGGTAATACCGAATCTTGATAATAAAATACAGCTGTTACCTTACACTAATAATATTTATTGCACGTTCCGAAATTCCAATACATATAATATACTCAATACAGATCCTTAGCGGACGTAGTAAGAGTAGGGCGCGTAAGTATAGGCGGAGTAGGCGAGAGGCGAGTATGCGGAGTAAGCTGAGTAGGCGACCGGCGCGGTGTACGCAGCTGCCACGGGCGCGGTGTATGACGCCAGGGGGTATTCAACCACCAGGGGCTTGGCTGACGCGAAGGCCAGGATAGCGGCGAACAGCACCTGGAAAATTAGTTTATTTATTTATTTATTTGTACACTAGATACAGAAAATTTGTCAGAAATACATGAAAAGAACAAAAAATGCACAAGTGGCGTACTTATTGCTTGAAGCAATATCTGCAAGACAACCATGGGTTGTTTAATGTATTTATGTGATTCAAGGATGCAATGTAGTCATTGTTTCTTGAGTTATTCGATGTCGATTTATGGGTCTCATGGCTAAAGTATAATATAGTATGCGTCTGGGTTAAGAACTATGAAGTCCTGGGTGTAATTCCCAGAATGTTCAATTTATTGTAAAAAAAAGTAGTAGTCATTTATGAAGCTTGGATACTTTTTTGCCCGACCCGGGATTCGAATCCGAGACCTCATTTTTATATCCGTACCGTACTACAAATACCCAATCGAGGCAGTCAGCAAAATATATCTTATTAAATAATTAAATTAAAACAATACTTACGTATTTGAACATGTTTGTTTGTTTGTTGTTGTTGTTTAGTGTGAAGACACGATGATGTACTGCGTACAATGATGCATGTCCAGTACCCGTATCCTCTTTTTATACAAACGGTCAGTTGCCCAATGTTCACACATGGCATTACAACCGGATAATTAGAAAAATATCCTGTTGGTACCCCATTATGCATTATGGTCACGTTCGACCTTCAAACGTGGCATTGCTCGTAACATTACTAGATCAAGGATTCACATCCGGATTTCGTTTTTTTTTTCACTTTAACGTAAATGTCACCTTTTTATGTGGATGATCGCGCTTGGTACTTGAGTGTGGGAATTCATAATCAGTACTGGTTGAGTTAGACACGGCATTCCTTATTTTCACGTTATTTATGACAATATTCAACTTCGATATTATTCTTAATATAGGACAGTCAGTAGCTTATACGAGAATATACGAGCGAATTAAGCTGCGTTAAATCATTCTTTAGGCCTATATCCTTGTTTTTGTGTTTTTTTCTATAAGACAGAGAAAATTAGTCCTCTGGCCCATATATTAAATCATATCAACCAAATTCTATGTAAAGGAAGGACAAACTATATACAAATTGGTTTTCTTTTAACTTACACAAATAAGGTTGATCATATATCCTTAAAGAAGTTGACGGGGTGGCATACTGCATTTACAATTGGCCGATCGTATTTCCGTCACAAATTGTGATAGAGACGGGCCTATAATCATACCGTGTACAAATTGCAACTATGAATTAAGTTAGTTCAAATAGAAAATTTAGAACATACTAACCTGCGTCAACTTGGAATCGAAACCAGAACACCTGGAATCGCCTAGACTCTAAGGCAATAAGACTGCCACCTGTACTCTTTAGTTTTATTTGTAATAATCTACTGTGTTCGTTGTTCTTTTTGTGTGCAGTTGCGAAAAAATACTTACAATAAATAGCATACATAAACAAACCAACCACCACCAAAACAAAGATATGGCTGTCGAATCACTGTAGTATGAACTGCTGATATAATAAGTCTACAATAAAACAAAGAAGTACTCAAAATTCTATATTAAGAACACCTACTTTCACATGAGTTTACATTACAGCTTTAGATAATTTTAATTTTTTCAAACCAGCACTATACTTTTGGAAGTTAAAGGCACCTGTACCAAGGTTCTTCTCGAGACGACCGGTCGTACTTCATGCACATGCTTGTGAACGTGCGCCAACGTCACGAAACCCATCAAAAACACCAACAACAACTGAAAACAACGTTTATTTTTAAAATTCTTAACATTCGTGCTATTTTTGTACGCGACTGTACTAAGATATTGCCGCTGGTATTTGTTTAGCTTCATGCGGACAGATTTCGAAAGTCATTAAGACGTATTTGTGTATTCTTAGGGTACAATGTATATAAAATATAGAGACTAAACAGTAAAATAACACAAATGGCGATTTTAACTGGAATTGTTAAATGACCTTAAGCTCGTTGGTAAGGGCAGTGCCGTCGAGACAGTATCCAGTGGCGATAGACAATAGAAATAAATACACCCAACAATCACATTTACATATAGTCCTGATCCCATCCTAAGATCAAGTCTCGTGTCATGGGTATCAGGAACTACAAGAGACTTTTCGGTCTCACACACACAGACCCGAAACAAATACCTATGGATCACACTAATATTTGTATCGGTGCTGGAATCGAACCCACGGTCTCACGTTTCACAGCCGGTAATTGATTTAATTGATTTATACATTCTCACCATGATGCGATGACTATTCATTATCCTTTGCCATTCGATACAATTGGGCCGAACATCAAAATTTCATCACTAAAGACAGTATAGCATATAGAATTTTTATTATTCCAAAAAAATGAATAAGTCCACAAAAAGGCCACTGATGAACACTGGCCTTTCTATAATATCCACAAAAATAATAATAAATAAACCTCTCGAAACTGCGTTGTACAGCGTGCAAACAAATGTACGACGCAGTTGATGTGATGAATTCTAAGAAAAACATAGCAATATGACTAGAGAACAAATACTCAATATCTGTTTTGACTAGAAAATAGACAAAATAGAAAATAATCTTATTTTTTCGCATTTAAACCTTTAAGGTAAAAAAGACTTTAAGGATTATTTTTCAAATCATCTATAACCTTAATTATTTTTCCATTATTACTAATGGATCCACTTTTTAATAAATTTGGAGACATCTGAATCTTTGATACTGTATATTGGACAATAATATTTACGCGTTTATTTAAATATCGAGTATTTTTGACAAAAAGTTTATTTAATTTTTAAGAATAGTATGCAAAAGTACACTCACCGCTCTGAACAGTAACATTGTTTCAAAATTAAAAGTTAATCACAAATCCTAGGTTTTTATACAGATTCTTAATCTTAGAAGGTAATTAATAAATATGCGTGGAGTTATACCGAGCTTAATTAATTTATCGCCTTCATCGTGGCAGCGATAGCGATTTAATTACTAACCCGTCTATTAGTAGATGAAACGTCTGTGATTCAGTGAATTATAACTCTTGAGCTAATTGAAGATGCATTCAGAACTTGATCAAGGAGGTTAGGGTGGCCTCATACTAATAATATCTTAGAAGGGCATGTGGTTGAAAACTATATTTAAAAAATATTATTACCATAAATATTATATATTTTGAAGTTGCTATCTCGAATGATTTGTAAAATTTACTGGTGGTAGTTCTCTCTCATGTTAGAGGCCGCCTGGGTAGGTAACACCGCAATGCCTATTTCTCCCGCCAAACAGTAGTGTAAATTCACTGTTGTGTTACGGTTTGAAGGACAATCGAGCCAGAATATATTGAGACTTAACATCTCATATCTCAGAAAGGCGAGCGCAATGGAATCATTGCTTTTTAATTCAAGGTGTTCTTAGGTTTTGCTACTGTTCATGAGCGGTCGTATAATTTACCATCAGGCAATCGGCGTGCTCATCTCATCATTTATTGCAATAAAATAAAAATATCTTCCTTCTAGAACATTCATACGCAGATATCTCATAATAATTGATCCCTCTCGCCATTAAACGCAATACAAAAAACAGCTATTAATGGAACAGGAGTGGATTGACGCTAAGTTAATTTTAGCCGCCCGAAACTGGGCCACGGCGTTTCCAGTGAAAAAGCGTCAGATAACTTCTAAAAATAGCTAGAAACAAAAATGTACAAGAAAAGCCACTGGCTGTATAAATTACATGAACGGATCATTTATCGTGTCTCCGTACCGAAGTAGGTTGTGAACCGGCTGCGACATGAGGTGCCATGTGTTCGATCCCCGTTTCATGACAAACTTTTAAAACCAAAATAAGTATCTACTAGGATACTATAGCTAGGTAAGTACAAGAGTTGTACCTAAGTGACGGGTCCGGAACATCCGAACACCCACAGGACTGATGGGCGTCTCCAAGATAAGAAAAACACTGAATATTTACCAATTCTTTTGCTCTCAACTGCTCAAACAATTGTTAATAGTATCTATTTAAGAATTCCAATGCATTGGAATATAAATGAATGTATAAAAAAAATCAAACAGCTATTATCGATAGAAACTTACTTTTGAAAATAAAATATATGATGAATGATTTTTATATTATCAATTGAATTTTTCCATTCGCTTAGCATCAACATAAACAAATCGGCATAAGATAAATCGATTACACAAATCAATTATCCTCAATTCCTCAATAGAACATCGGCAATGTCCAAGTTTTGGTGGACACTGCTACTTAGTATGCCGAGTAGGCTTCGCAAGGCTTTCATCATTGCCAGCTCAATACTATTGCGAACGTATAAAACGAACTGACGAGCGCAGAGGATATCACAACTCCTCCTCTCTTGTTTCAATCGAAACTTTTACAAAAACAAACAAAATGTTCAAACTGGTGAGTTAGAAATTTTATGTGGTTTATTATGTTAAACGTTTTCGAGTTACGCGAAAGTTAACATGTCAGAATCAGAAATTGAATTAAATATTCCTTTTAGACCAACATTTTGGACGGCGATATAAGTTTAATAGCTTTTAACTGTTATAACATATTTATATAATTGAAAACTTATTTTGGAGTTTTGATGAAATACTAGACCTTAGATATCATTTATACTTTTACCTGTATACTTTTTAATGACTATAATGTACCTGCATATCGTGTTGGTAACTACAATTCAATAATTATATCCGATTTCGGTGTAATGCTAATAAAAATTATTTTCCGCAGTTCATCCTCGCTTGTTTCCTCGCCGTGGCTGCGGCCAAGCCCGGCGTGCTGGTCGGCGGCTACGCGGCGCCCATCGCGGCGGCGTACACCGCGCCCGTGGCAGCTGCGTACACCGCGCCGCTCGCCTACTCCGCCTACACCGCGCCGGTCGCTGCCTACTCCGCCTACACATACGCATCGCCGTACGCTTACTACCTGCGCCGTTAAGTTTAAACTGCCATAATTAACGAAACACCACCTATTTAAAAAAAGCAATATTTTTCAAAATCTACATCTTTTATATCTATTAAATCTTAGTGAATTGATCTAGCACTCTTCAAGAGGCGATATGTCGTAAGCTTTCCGCATCGTATATTCTTCACAAGAATAAGGTGAAAATATTGCCATAAGTCTTATAGATGTTCTATATTTTTACTTTATTAAGTATCTTTGTTGCCGTTAAATATTTGTTTATCAATGATAAATGTTTTCTTATTTATATATAAGTATTACGAATAGTTTGTTTTGTTAAGTTATTGTTTAAATTCAACCCGATCTGTTTGCAGTCATCGTGATGATGAAATAAACAATGATTATAAATATGATTTATGATTTAACAACCTTTCCTTTAAATTTGAATCGAGATCTGTCTCCATTCCAACTATGTAGTACCCACCTGAGATCATAACTTATTATGTTATTTTCATACTAAAAGCGTCCAGAATACAAATGCATGTTTAACATGACTGTTGAAATAAAAGTAAATCTTAGAGAAATAATGCTATTCTGGACAGCCGCTTGCAAAGTAAATATTTAATCCTCAACAACAAACTTATCCAATTATTCCAAGGATTTATCTAAAATATTTTCATTTATTTATTATGCAACATTAACATTATGCTTACAATTATTCAAAACATTAGGTAGGTATAGGTTTATGTATTATTTGTTGATGAGCATATTAAAGAGAAACAGTAAACAACAAATAATAAGCTTAACATAACTCACGATCACTCGCAGTTGCTTACATGTGTTTTGATCCGCGAAGATCGAACCCTGCCTCTCGATTCACAGCCAGCTTTTCAAACAACATTACCCCGGAAGCCGTTATTTTTTTAATAGTTTATCCAAACTACAGATATAGAAAAAAATTGCTCCTAACGATAAGGCCACTGTTCATACTACACTACATACTACACATACTAACTACACTTTACAAAAATGATATAGCTCGAGTAGATTTTTAATATTTTACTTTTGTATTTCGATATCGCGTACATTTTAAATAAGTAAATACTACAATGCTACATTTCACATGTTTAATTATCAATTTACAAATCACCAACAAAGTTGATCATTCTCCTACGTCGTATTTTATAGCACTTTATGACTTCTAATTAGTAATATAAAAACTCATACCAACACAGAACCCATTAGCATCAATATAAAATGAAGACCAATCAGTAAAATTTGACGCCAATTACTAAAATATTGCTTACACGAAGTCGCAAGAAGAGTCATAAATCGCGGACTATGACTTAAAATAACAGAATAAAAACTAATAGTGTTAATTTGACCAGTTCTATGGCAATATTTTTTTGCGATTGTTTAACATACACATGTATGGCCTTATTTATAGTTTAAAAACCTATTTAGTTATAAAATGTTTTATACTTTTCGGACGAATTTTGAGTTTATTTTGAACGAAGAAGACAAAAACATTCGATCGCTGAAATAGGTTTTAAAATTGTCAGTAGGTCGGTAGGCTGATAGTATTAAAACACATATACATAGATGGATAATTAATATTCTAGTTTGATTTATTCCAAAATTGGAGCGTGGTAAGGCGTCTTGTACACGTGTAAATGTTGAACAAAGAGCTTCTTTATACATTTCCAAGAATTAGCGAACATTTATTGAGTATCATTTTCTATTGAAACTCATTTTCTCAATTTTCACACAATCTTGTGATTTCTAAAATAAAGTACGTAATAGCCTTGTTTATGATATAATCCATTTTTTAAAAAGAAATTGTTCTAACTAAAATACTTTTGTTTGTTTTTACGACGTAAAAATGTTGAGTAAACAATATTTAGTTTATAGAAATATAACATTACAATAAAACCCTTTTAACATTTTAATCAATTTATTATCAACCCAAATAACCAACAGGTAGACCTAAGTTACTGGGAAAGCCAGCTATTGGTCCATCCGATGGCTGCGGATAAGGATAGCCCAGTCCTCCAAGCCCATAGCGGGGGCCAACACCACCCATTGAGGGTACACCACCAAGTCCCCCGTATGGTAGACCACTGGTGCCCAAACCTGAACCACGTGGTATGAAAGGCACCACATGCGCATAAGTACTTGCCAATAGCAGGAACAACGACATCTGAAATTAGAAAATAGGCAAAATTGTCTAATATTTCTAGTAATTATTACAACCAAAAATTAAATGTACTAATATAACATTGATTTGATATTTTGAATTATCCCCTTAATATATTTAAAATTTGTAAGTATAAAAAGTTTTTATTTTAGTGCGGGATGTCATTACTGTTATTTACTTTTTTTCTCATGGTACATTGTAGTCGAAGAATTAACAAAAATATTGCTACATGCAAACGATACTCGTTAAAAATCTCTTAAAGCATAAAACGTTTTGAGTAACAATGCTCTACATAAATGAAATCGTAGATCTGCACGGAAAGCCCGTTGTAGCGGTCAAGGTTGTGAATTAAAGATAATGTCATTGCGCACGAGTGCAAGAATGTTTGATTATCAAGTGACACATCTTTTGTTGTGCCGGCCAGCGGTACGGTCCGGTTTTTTAAGTGTCGCAAGCTGCATTGGAGTTTGTTTTCATTTCTCACTTTTTTGATTAGGTCACCGCAATATCTAATGAAATGAAATGAAATGAAATGAAAATATTTATTGAATCCATAAAATGTCATACACTATTTAGATTCAGTCATTTTTTTTCCACTACCACCCAGTTCACAAGGCTGTTTTCGCCAGAGAAGAACGGGCAAGAAACTCTATTTCTCCCACCAAACAACCGTGTAATTGCACTGTTGTGTTTCGGTTTTAACGAATTTGTAGCCAGAGTATCTAGTGGATATATTGAGACTTATCATCTCATGTCTCATGGCGAGTGCAGTGGAATGTCATAAAAAATGCTAGACTTATTGCGTTACTCTTGTTTCACTGGCACATCAATTCTAAGATTACTATGAAATCCTTGTCGCATTTTAATAAAAAAATTATAAAACTTCAACAATTGTTTACCCACTTGGAGAATCTATTAATATAAATTACAATTACTGAAATGTTTTCCAGTAAGTTAAATTAAATAAAAAAAAATAAATACAGAGTTGCTTACCACTCCCAACATTTCAATGAGGTTTTTAAGAAAGTGTACGAGTGTGCGACACAAAGTTGAAAGTTTTACCCTCTAGTATAGTTTGTTCCTCTTAATATAGTAGTTATAACAGCTCCATGGCGAAGTGTCAATTAGACGCAGGTTGCTTGGCAAATTACTCTACATGCGATAACAATGATTAATATCAAGGAAACACAGTTCTCGTCACAATTGAAAAGTTAGTAGTTTGTGTACATGAGTTGTAATTTGTGGTTGTTTGCATTGTAAATCTGTAATATCGATGGCGAACTGACTAACGGCGGTAACTGACAAAGTCATAAATTAACATAATGCGAAAAAAATAATATTTTTGTTAAGTTAAAAAGTAGTTAATATATTTATTGATGGGGAATAGTAATAAGCTAGGCTTTATAAGTTATATTGTATTCGTATATTTTATGATAATGCAGTAGGTATTCACTTAGATAGGAGGTATTGCCAAAAAATGATAGGTTGGAAAATTACAGTTATTAGGCATTGGTACTTCATCGTCAATATATATATACCTGTGTACATACCTATATTAACCCACGCCTTTTTTCCAGAAGGGGAAGTCAAAGGTGCTACCAGGACACCCACATTGCGCCCTCTATGTTCCGTCCCACGATGTGCCAAGGGGCGAGGCTATCGCCGTATCGGGCTCAAATTTATGAATACAAACTGATAATGAATAGAAAAATTTAATATCACTTTGCCCGACCCGAGATTCGAACCCAAAACCTCAGCGTACAGTTTCAATAGTATAATCGAGGCAGTCGCAAATTTAATCTGTAATCTCAACACAGAGTTCCGTCCATCTGTTGTTGGTATCAGAAACTTGTATTCACAAGTTTTTTTATCTGTGAAGTGTTTTCATTTGAAAGCGGATAGATGGGCGCGGAATTCCAATTGTTTCAGTGTAATTTTGAGTTAAAAAATATATATTTATCGAAAATATCACATTCTTAGGCAATCTCAATTTTTTTTGTGTCACATTATATTGGATTGTTGTATTAAAAACACGCCCCGTCGCACCCGATGCGTAGACTCCACACCTGTTTGGTTCTGGCAAACCAAAACTATTCGTTTTTGTAATAACCCATATAATTAAATACTTTGTTAAAAAAAAAAGTAGAACTTTCTGGTCTGCAATTTGGATCTACCGTCAGATAATTTTTACTACACCCCAAGCAGAAAACATGAGAAAACACGTGAAACTTCTGTCACTAATGTATGTATTTAAGCTACCTTTTTAATATTTGTCACTCCTAATTTATTCATAAGCAAACGTCTTGACAGCAGTTGAGCAATAAGGTAAGTGGCCTTATTCTACAGGAAAATTTAGTGTTGGTCAAACCTCGACGAATTAACCGACGACCTCAGGAAGGCTGGAGGAAGCTACTACACACCTGTTGCAGAACCATACCAAATGAAATATACTGACGGCCTTCGTGGCGCAGTTGGTTAGACATCGGCTTTGAAGCGAGAGCCCCTGAATACGATCTTCGCAAAGAGATAAATGTTCTTGTAGATCACAAATATTTGTGTCTAGTCTGTGTATTTGTGAAACCAAAGAAGACTTGAATCTTATTAAAGGAACTGAATTATAATAAATAAATACACCTAACAGTCACATATATAGTCCTGACCCCACACTAAGTTCGAGTCTTGTGTCGTGGGTATCAAGGACTACGAGAGACTTTTCGGTCTCTCACACACTCGGACCCAAAACAAATAGCTGTGGATCACACAAGTATTATTATAACTATTTGTTCGGTGCGGATATCGAATCCACGGCCTCTCGTTTTACAGTAGGCGTCCAATTCATACTGTCATATATGTATATGACTATGTCTAGATTGATATTTCAAATAGTAAACCTTTATTTGTAAATTTTGGGATTTCTTATTATTTTAAAAATTAATTGTCAATATTTGTATAAGAATATTAGAACAAATATTTAGAGCAATGGGTCACGTGACTTATCACACACAGATTCAAATCCCTATGAACAGGATTCCTAAAACCAAATATATTCTATCCTTTAAATAACAAGTCCCTGTACGCAATAAATTATTCACGTGTCAGAAATCAAAACGTGAATATTAATTTATGAAAATATCCTTTTAAATTAAATGATGTATATGAAGTTTGTCACATAAACAAATATTCGCTATATGTCGGTACGTCAGCCACTTGGGATTGATCGAATCGAAAGCATGAGCCAGTAATTACGACCATTCAAATGAAAATTGGAATTCACCGTGTCGAAAGTCACGTGCTTCAAGTTTCAATGCGACCTACGCATCAGATACGTATTGTGTTTCTGTGACGTCGTAATAATGAAAATTAAAATATTTCAACAGTTAATCAACATTCGTTAACGAACACTCGTAATATTCCATTAAATAATAAGAAAATTGAGAAAACTGAGAGCGTCATTCACAATAATAAGTGTATTGAAACATCGTCTATATGACAATACGAGTAATCATTGTTGGAATAAGCGTACAATTAATGGTTCTTTTCATCTCCATTTCCACGGGAAAGTTTCTCGCATTGAAGATAACATCTTGCATAATTGCATCGTGAAAACATTTGTCAGAACACATAATTTATGGCGGTTATTTCATGCGATAATGGCATACGATTCTCGCGAGAAACTTTCTCCATATAATTGGGCTTTTTTTATATGATCCATTATGAAACAATAGTTGAATAATAATATCAAGGAATAATTGAATAGTATGAACCTACGGTGACATAAACATGAGATAGCAGATTGTATTTTAGGCATCCAGCAACACCTAAATATGCAAAACAAACGGATATTATTCGCTTGGATGTTGTTCCAGTGAATGAAAGTGACAATGAATATTTCATTGAGTATTTCATTCATATCCTAAACTGCGTATCATGTGAATACATAACTGCAATTAGAATGGAGATACTGTTATAGTCAGAAATTCATTGTTGCGGAATACACTGATTTTAAAACTAGAATTTATTCAGTTACGAAGGTAGAGGATTATTATGCCGGAAAATATAAATTTTAGTAATACCTACGTCATTTCGTTCCTATTGTAAAAGGTTTCAATAGGTTGCATCTAAAGTTCTGAGTAGTGCACCACAAACTCACTCACAATTAACCTCAATACTATTATTTAGTGTATAAAGTACTGAAACTAATCGTATTGGACAGGAGTTCTATTTAGTTTCACGTGTTTCTCTGCTACATAACTCGTGAAAGGTCTTCCCAAGGGTCTTACGTAATTTTAATAAACATTCTAAGTGTGCTCATACTAATTATTTATCGCAACTCTGACACCTCATTGGTTTATTTTACTAATACTTTAACGTATTAATCATTTCGTTTATTGATGTCCATTCTTCAATAATCCCAATTGATCTATGAATATTGATCGATGCGTCAATACATTAATAGACGTACTTATTAAAAGGATTAACAGGGATCGTTAAATCATAAGATAATCATAAAATAAATATTTCTATATCAGCCCATATACGTCCCACTGCAGGGCACGGGCCTCCTCTACAATCGAAAGCACGATTAAGAATGGTTATGCCATATAGTCCACTACGCTAGCCTAGTGCATGCTGGCGGACTTTACATACCACAGGAATTCTTTCAAATCCCTGTGGTGTGTAGGTTTCCTCACGATGTTTTCCTTCGCCGTTATAATACATGTGAACACATAGTGGGATTTGAACCCTCGACCACCGTGAACATGTTGGCGGCCGTATCTAGTCCGTTTACCAACAGGCCACCACGTACTTCATAGAAAATTCAAATTAAAATAAACATTTAATAGCACGACTAATCGTGTCACCAAGATTATCACAGGACCAGTGGTGTGACATCTATTACAATTTACAAAAGTAGGCACGTCTTAGATTATAAAACCTATCTCTGTAATTAGCACAGGCGTTAGAGGCCAAAAAGCAACGCATACCAATGTTAGGTAATTTGTTAATTTACACAACCCCCTCGAATCTTGAAACTAACTGATCATAATTCATCGTGCGTGGTTGCCGCGAGCGCGCAAGTATCCTCACATTGCGTACGCCGTCCTTCGGTACTTACTATAAAATCCCGAGTTAACATTGACTTGATATCATTTGGCTCAGCAGCTCAGTGACTATCAACCGACAAAATGTTCAAACTTGTGAGTATTCACATTTAAAAAAATTATAATATTTACTCCGTCTTAAACCGCATATTACAATTGTCTAAACTTTAAACACACCAGTGCATATATTTGGTTAAACTTACTAGTACAATACTCAACCTTTACTCGACTTATATTTGTATCTCAGATAAAAACAACAAAAAGAAAGTTTTGAATCTGCTGTAGTTTACAAGGATTAAGTTTTAGGCTGAACTAATTAAAAAGCATATGAATACTACTGCTTTTTAATAAGCAGGTGAAATATTGTTATTTTCCGAAGTAGCCGGAGGACAGGTTAGCCATTTTCTTCTTGTCCAATAGAGGCTTAATTAGATTTACCAGAGACACCATATTTTGACCGATATTAGTTACATTAGTATCAGTAGCAGTGTAGTTATTTTGCCATGTCACTGTACTTTTTAAATACTATATTATTTGCATATTATGTAGTTACTATGCCTTAACTATAGGTGTATAAGACGCAAATGATATACGTATAAACCTTTTCATATTATCATTTTGCAAAGAAAAAAATCCTCAAATACGTAAAGTAATAAAAATTGGCTAATTATTATGTTTTCTTGTTATTTCAGTTCATCCTCGCTTGCTTCCTCGCCGTGGCTACTGCCAAGCCCGGCGTTCTGGTCGGCGGCTACGCGGCGCCCATCGCGGCGGCATACACCGCGCCCGTGGCAGCTGCGTACACCGCGCCGCTCGCCTACTCCGCCTACACCGCGCCGGTCGCTGCCTACTCCGCCTACACATACGCATCGCCGTACGCTTACTACCTGCGCCGCTGATTTCTTCGAAAAATCCCTGAACCACTTCTAAAAAAATAATAACAGTGTTTTAATAAAAGGACTTTGTTGCAATGTGAAATGATGTTTTTGAAAATTAATATACATCCGACACCCAACTATCACAATCACGAAACCTGACCTCTCAATATGATACAATTATTGTGACGTAGGCATCAAACACGACATGGCAATTTTCGGTCCCACAAATACCCAGAACCAAAATAAATGTGCATCGCACAAAGATTTCTTCTGCGCGGGTAATGAACCCACAGCTTCTAGTTTAACCGCTGGGGTCTCATCAACCGCGCAACAGGGGCTGTTAGAGCATGGACCTAACATCATAAAGAAATACGCTCAACTGTCACATACATAGGTCCTGATCCCACACCAAGATTTAATCTTGTGTCGTATCCGAAACTACGAAAGACTTCTCGGCCTCACACTATGGCCCAAAACAAATACGTTTGAAACACACATATATTTGTTTTGGTGCGGAGATCGAACACGCGGTTTCTCTTTTCATAGCCAGCCTCTTACTTACTCTGCCACTTTGTTTAACTATTGCTATGATATTATGAAAGTTAATGTATTTGATCATCATTACAATTGACTATAATTATAAACTTGCTGTAGTAGCTTAGTAAAAATTATTTTACCGTAAGTAATTATGAGTTAGTAGTTGGTTTAACTGCTGCCAACATGTTCATGGTGGTCGCGGTTTCAAATCCCAGGGCACACCTCCGACGTTTCGGAGTCATGTGTGTATTGATAGTCAATCACCACGCACTAAAACGGTAAAGGAAAACATCGTGAGGAAACCTGCATACCATAGCGATTTATAAAAAAATCTATGGTGTGTAAGTCCAACAACCCGCACTAGGCCAGCGTGGTGGACTATAAGGCCTAACCACTCTCAATCGTACTGTCGATTGTAGAGGAGGCCCGTGCCCTGCAGTGGGACGTATATGGGCTGATACAGATACAGTTGGTTTTTACAAGTTGTCCTTTTTACTTTATTTTAATTTTTAGATCATTAATTAATTATTACTGTCACATTTTGGGAGAATCCTAAAAAGACAAAATAAATAATAATGGCCAGTATTTTCAATGTCATTACATTTTTTTATTAAATTAAATAAAAAAATAAATTTAACCATTTATAAACTAGGGCCTAATCAAATTAGGAGGATGTTTTAAAATGCATACATTTTTTAAAATTTGACACACATATTCATACGCTGATATAGACTAACATATCCAAAAACTGTGCGAAAATGACAAAGTTACATACATACACATCAAATTGATAACATCCTTTTTTTTAAGTCGATTAAAAAAGACATTGCTTAATGCTTTATATGCTAATGTGAAAAACGGTATCCAAATTACAAACTACACTTTCATTGCCTCTTATCCATAAGTATCGTTACTTTTAAATCTATAATAGAGTCCTTGCAAAATTTAAAATAACTGGAGAAAAATGTAGAAAGTCACAAATTTTTAATATCAACCCTAAATTACGATGGAGAGAATCTAGACTAAAAACTTACTAGTATTAAAGACTGGCTACGCCAAATACCTTACGCAATTGAGGAAATTGCCATACTCTTGATCTTATTCCCTAAACGAAATTATCTTACTAACCTTGACCGTATTTTTTGTGGCTATAATTGTACCAATTTGAAACTATACAACCAAAACTCACTTTTATACTGGTTGTACAAAAACAGGTACAAATACGGGTTGTTCAAATCTTAAGGCACAATTATATAAGCAATATACATAAGTGTACGGGGCTTTATCAACGTAAAAATTGTGTCCTCATTCGGAAATTATGTTAAAATCAAAGTCAATTTTGGAATTGCGTTCTATTTCGGTCAAATGGCTCAATTAGTAATTAAATTGTTTCAACGAGGTTTGATCACAAAGCAGATCTGAATTGCTTCCTAATTGTACATTTTTACTATTCCAGCGTAATTGGGACGATCCGTTGTATTGAAAATAGAATTCTATTTTCGTACTACCTATTTTTATTTATTCTTTTATCTATTTATAAATTACATTGCGTATTTGAATATTATGTTCTATGTTAAATGTAATTGTAAAATTGAGCAGCAAACTAACAACGAATCAAATGATTGTCAAACATCATAATAAATAAAAGTTGATTTCAAAATTGTAGCATACAAACGATCAAATGATGATTACAATTCTTCAGATGTAGTTATAACATCTAAAACAATAATCGTTATCAATCCAAATATAACTTTAACTATTAAACTCAAATCTATCAAGTGACGAGACAGGGTCATAAGTCACGTTTCTGCCCCACACATGATAACTATGGACTTTAACTATGGCACGTAAAATTAAAACCAATCAAGGGAGATTGATATGACTGTTGGTTTACTATGGAAGATTTTATTCGTTATGCAGACAAGAAGAAGAAGAGAACAAGATATTGGAGTGGGTAATGTATTGGAAAATTAATTGTTCTTCCACAGTATTACTGTATTAAACCTTTCTCTAGCTTTCTTGAAACTATCTACATAAAATATTTCAGTGGCGGAGCATGTTGTTTGATCATGTTTTCGATAATCGTACAAATTAAATTTCGTGAGATCAGTTTGAAAATATAATATCCAAGATGGAATAATCTTGTTCACATAGAAAAATAAAATAAATTATTTTGGAGCAATATTTATATTTCAATCCGAGTTTGTGTTGTTATTTTTATCTACTTTTTATGAGTTGATGCGTGGGTTTCTAAACGCTTTTTGGCGTGAGATTTCTGTTGTAGGATCTATGATAAGGGTTTCTTCGTTTGTTGACTAGGAGAATCAGCGGCGCAGGTAGTAAGCGTACGGCGATGCGTATGTGTATGCGGAGTAGGCAGCGACCGGCGCGGTGTAGGTGGAGTAGGCGAGCGGCGCGGTGTACGCAGCTGCCACGGGCGCGGTATACGCCGCCGCGATGGGCGCCGCGTAGCCGCCGACCAGCACGCCGGGCTTGGCAGCAGCCACGGCGAGGAAACAGGCTAGGATGAACTACGGAAAAAACAAAATTATTAATATTCATACTTTCATAACTGCCGTTTATATATGAATATGTCGATTATGTGACTTTTTACATTATAGTCATAATCAATTTTCAATACACATTTCAATACAATATCATTTTTTTTGTTTCTCTATTGGAGTCGTTACACTTTTTATATTAATTATTTATTTATTTAATCCTTAATTGCACAACTTAGAAAAAAATACAATATAGAAAAAACATAATAATAAAAGTAGAAGAGGCGGCCTTATCACTCTAGGTAATATCATCCAGGCAACCTTTGGAAACTTTTTATTTTATTTGTAGTTTATTAATACTTCTTATTGTTTTATCATTCATAGTTTTCAAAACTTTATATCAACTTACTAGTTTGAACATTTTTGGTTGGTTTGTTTAGTCGACTGTGAAGACGAATGGTACAGATGCCTCATTGGCAACAGACTTTATACTATCCAAGAAGGACAGTAGAATACAATAGGGGGAAAATCGCCCCAAGACTCGTCGCCTACAGAATTACGATTAGCTTATTGCGGAAAGAAATGTGACGCGGTCTGTATCACAACGGTATATCTCGACCCAAGCCTTGTCGCATTAGAACTTTGTGTAGGTACTGCGTAATAAATAATTTATTCCTATTTATTTCATTGTCATGTTGCATGCGTCACTGATCGAACAGCGATGCTCTGTAAAATCTGGTATCTTAGATTCTATGCCCTGGCTAAAGAAACGGTAGCGTCAGTTAATTAAATCATTATTCTCTGTATTTGCTTTCTATTCTACCACTACCCTATATTTCCAATTGTTGCTCTTTTCATTCCATCCAAAGGTTTTCAGGAAGAGATCGGCGCCGTTAGCTATACGAGTAAGAACGTCGCTTATACTAGCGATAATTTGTATTCCCGCCTGTTTCTGTTTTGTCGTTTTTTGTTGTTTTTTATTGGTGTACAAAAGTATTTAATAAATAAATAAATATTAATCATAAAAACCTAATGATACCTGGTAATAGGGCGCAATTGGAGAAAGCCTAAGTCTAGCAGCAGATAGCCATAGACCGATAGGTTAAAGGATGATAATAATGCTGATAGAATACATCAACAATTATATAAATAGTCCTGACCCTACAATAAGACACAAATCTTGTGTCGTGTATCAGAAATTCAAAGATTTAATTGTGGTAAAGCCACGCTGTTGTTAGTCCTAACTCAGTGTGAATGGTCAAGCTATACGGGACGGTAACCACTGTTCCACAGTCGTACACTGTATATATCACAATACCTGTACACCTTTGTATCAAAAGTAATAAATTATTATGATTATGATTACCTATCAAAGCGTTATGGATGTTCATGAGCGGCAGTGATTAGAGGAAGAAAGAAAGAAAAGGAAAAAAGGAAGAAAGAAATACATTTATTGAAGGCGCAAACATACATACATAGATAGGAAACAAAATAATATAAAAAAATAAGAAATAAAAACATGAATAAAATATTATTATGCAACAATATTATGTGACTAAACTATTGCGCCGACAATGGGCCTCCCATTCAGCTTTATGCCGCAGTATGGAAAAAGCAAACTGCAGCGCTGATTTTCAACGGGGAGGCCTGGCGAAACTCCAATATCCAGTCGATAAACTGACAAAATATTATCATAAATATATCTTAATAATTATATTTACATTTTAGCAAATTTTTAGAAGCACTTACTTAGAAGCAGGTGACATGTTTGCGCGTTTTTGCAGTTATCATTGTTTAATAGAATTGCAGTAATATTAACCATTAGATATATCGTGTTAATCATCAAAATTATTATTGTCATCAACGTAAGCTACAAGAAGCCCTGTACTGAAAATAACCCTCTGCCAATTTGACGAATTTCACGAATTAACACTCATTATATTCTTAGCTCATCAACAACAATAGTTATCTGATAATCGAAATCCAACCACACCAAAGTGCTATATGATTTCAGTGTAAATAATACATAACAAAATAAGGGTTACACGTGGTTGTAACATCGTTTTGTTCGAGTTCAAAAGCTACGTGTCAGTTAGTGTATAAATTATATTACAGAATGTAGGTAACATCTAACAGATGTTTTCAGAAGCATGAACTTGAGTGGAATTCAAGAAGCCATCACAAGGTAGTCATATTACAGCAAAAATATTTAATATTCCGACGTAAGACGTGTTACAAAAGTGGATTCTAAGAATTTGTGTATTCGCCTTTTGACCTTGTTCATGTGATATGATTTAATATGTCAACATTTATAAGTCCATTGCTGAGGATGAATTTCTTCTGAATTTTAGAGTTGGATTCAGAGATTTTAGGCCGTAATTTCCCACGATAGTCTATTTAGGGGGTCGGCATAGTTTACATGCTATATAAATTCTTATAAACAAGTCTGTAATCTGTAGTCTGTTGTATAGAAGCCCGTTATAATTGTATAGAATGGGATGGGACTGCCGTCTGATGCCATTTGATACCCGGCCGGATGGAATTTGCGCTAACCATCAGATGCAGTACAGTCATTATGCCGAGCCAGTGTAAAAAACCGGCCAAGTACGAGTCGGACTCGCGCACGAAGGGTTCCGTACCATCATCCGTAAAAGAAACCCTAAAAATCACGTTTGTTCCTGTTTATTAAGATCGAGTTAAAAATTGCTTAAAAATTATGTTTATTGTATGGGAGCCCCCTTTAATATTTACTTTTTTTTTATTTAAGTATTTATTTTGAAAGATAATATACAACTAAATATTTCGTGAAATTTTTAAGCGTCTACCTGTCACCGTTATTGATATTGAGCAATCAGTAAAAAAATACGAAAAAATTACGTTTGTTGTATGGGAGCCCCCCTTTTATATTTACTTTATTTTTATTTAATTATTTATTTTGGAAGGTAAAATACACCTTAATTTTCTGGGAAATTTTTAAGCGTCTACCGGTTCCCATTATTAATATTGAGCTAAAAAATATAAACAAAACAAGTTCATTGTATGGGGACGGGATGTTTTTTAATTTTTAATATTTGTTGTTATAGTGGCAACGGAAATACATAAATTGTGAAAATTTCAGCTTTCTAGCTATAATGGCTTATGAGATACAGCCTGGTGACAGACAGACAGACAAAGACAGCGAAGGCTCAGTAGGGTTCCGTTTTTACGTTTTAGGTACGGTACCCTAAAAAAGTATGAAATTTTCCTTAACTACATGTTTCCGGCGTTAAGGTAATAGTTATAAGTAATAGACTATCAATGCACCGTCTGCGAAGTCAAAGATGTGTTTGGGTTCGAATACGCGAGTGCCATAATCACACCCATTTGCGTCACGGACTTTTTAATGAAACCTATTGCATATTTACATATATATTAATTAAACCTATAGATTGTATACTTATATATTCATTCTCTCAGTCATCATATGACTTTAATTTATGCGCCTACCTTGTCTTCTCTTTGCACCATCTAAAGGACTGGCAGGGAATGCCCTAAGCGTTAAGTCTGCCATTATATCTCCCCCGTATAAGAAGCATAAATAAATAAATACTACTTCAACAGTTATGAGGAATGTAAAAATCCTATAATTTGAATATTAAATGCTATTTACCTTCTAGAACATTCATAGGCAGATATATCATAATAATTGATACCATTCCCAATTTGCATATTATTATGCTAATATGCTGATGAATCATATGCAGCGTTGATTTATATTTGTATAAAACCACAACGAAAATGTCATATGCTAATGAAAATTGTATGACTCACGATCACTATTTATTTCGCTGGCCGAGGCTAATTTTCTGTATCTCATTTTGATACTATATTAGGTTTCACGGAATCCATGTAGGTATATACCTATTTTAGGAAATTCTGAACAGATTTATTTTAATACTAAATAAATAAATACACCGAACAGTCACATACATAGTCTCGACGCCGCGATAAGATCTTCTTGTGTGTCTTGTGTCTTGTCTTATCAGAAACTACGAGGAACTTTTCAGTCTCACAAACATCCAGGCCTAAAACAATTAAAACTCGTGGAGCACACAAACATTTGTCTCGGTGGATCGACCACGCGTCCTCTCCTTACACAGCTGCTGTCTAATCAACTGCTCCACGAAGGCTGTCAATATAAGTTTTGTATAGTACTAGGGTCCCAGACCTTTGCCCATCTGCAGATATTCTTTAACTTCACTCCACACCACAATTTTTAAGCATTTAATAATACAGCATTATTATCTAACGTTTGCTCAACTAAACCATGGCGTTCTGGATTATCTTTCTAGGCGACAATTTCAGATAGAGTAAGGTTGTTTTTCTGAATTTTCGGGATGAAAATATGCTTGACATAGGGATAGACTCGCTTTTTATTTGGGATGATATTAAAATCTGCGAACTGTGGATGACACTATTGTCACTACTGCCTAACCTTTCGGGCATATAGAAACCGAACGATCTATCATGTATCAATATTTTTCTACAAAGTTATGAATATAAATTTAATATAGAATACATAAACTCACGCCTTTTCTCCAGAAGGGTTGGCAGAGGTGCTACCAGAACACCCAAATTTCGCTTTGCATGTTCCGTCCTACGATGTGATAGGGGGCGAGCCTATCATCATATCGGAGACGAATTCCAGACTTCGGGCTGATAATGAATATGAAAATCCATCATCACTTTGCCCAACCCGGGATTCGAATCCGAGACCTCAGCTTTGTAATCGTACGGTAACACCTACGCCACCGAGGCATTTATTCTATTGAAATCCAATCTGTAAGAAGATCACGTTAAGTTTTCGCAAAAAGCAATATCATGGGATACAGATCACATTGACGAAATCTTAAAGGACGAATTTACTTTCGTCAGCTGGCTCCGCTTGCGCCGACTGATCGAAATTCAAGATGCAAGGCGCACGGCGCGGAAGGAATATGTTCGCGTTGCGTGCACTTGTCCTTCATTACTATAGTATAAAGTGCGTACTGATGTTCAACTTGATATCATTCGCTCAACAGAAGCTAACTGATAACCACCAAAATGTTCAAATTGGTGAGTAGTGCATTCTCATTGTTGTATCTACCAGATCTAATTTATCCAGAGTGCGAAGGAATTTCAGATATAAGAGATATTCATAATTATCTGCTCGTGATTAGGAGAATAAAACCTAGTATTATGAATTGATAGTGTTTTCTCAGACACAAGAGATTTAGATCAATATGAAATGATATGAAATGAAATGTATTTATTTATTTATTGGTCACGTAGGTAATTAAAGAGCTCTTACGACAAGTCAATACACATAGAACTTAATCTCTATATACAAAATATTTTCTATGCTTTTATTTTAATATAGCAGAAATACCGTAATTATAAAGATCTATGCAGTTTATTGACGATAATTATTGACGATTTGTGTCGATTTTTACGATTTCGACACTATCCATAATTAAACAAAAGACATTGTCATGACTTGTGGTGATCAACAAATATTTAAAACTATTCTTGTAACTATATAATAAATAAATAAGATATAGTACATCGCAATGAATTGTACAAATTACATTCATTCATACTTTTAAGCCAATTTTACGTTTTTTTACTTTGTGATCTAATTAATGCCAAGAAATATTTAAGTAATAAACATTAGTGAAGAAAAAGATTGAAATTTTTAGCATAGCAATTTATCTTTTTCAATTGTTAGGGTATTAGACGAAGATAAACAACAGTATGGGAGCTATGACGATTCATGGACGAATAAGTTTATACTACTTTAACGTCCCACACAGCCTTACTGAAAAGTAGATTAATGTGTGATCGCATTCTACGCAAATATTTTGCTGATTTGTTTGTGTATACAAATATGTTCACGTAAAAAATCCTTTCATCACATTTTATCTTGTATTAAATGTAGGGCACGTAAATCAAATATAATTGAATAATTGTATTTACTTATTATAAATGTTACATCGTAACACTTTATAAAATATAAAAAGAAGTACTAGCGATTATAAAAAAAATCTAAGAAATAATTCGACTCCCTTCGTGTATCTAAAACGGCTATTAAATCAGCAGTAGAAGAGATGAAATAATTTATAATTATTTTCTAGTTCATCCTCGCTTGTTTCATCGCCGTGGCTGCTGCCAAGCCCGGCGTGCTGGTCGGCGGCTACGCGGCGCCCATCGCGGCGGCGTACACCGCGCCCGTGGCAGCTGCGTACACCGCGCCGCTCGCCTACTCCGCCTACACCGCGCCTGTCGCTGCCTACTCCGCGTACACATACGCATCGCCGTACGCTTACTACCTGCGCCGCTGATCACTACCAACTCCAAGAGACACAACTTAACGGGATCGGATTGTGAACTGGCAAACTCTTCCAAATGCATTTGGAAGAAAATATTTATGTTCTCAAAAACATAGATAAGTAATAAAATTAAACATATTCTCTCCAATACAATTTATTATTTTGTCCTTTAAAACGTAAACTATTATAAATATTGCTCATGAACGTCTCGTGCTGCTTTTGTATACAGAACACAAATTCAAAGATTAGAAGGTTTTTTTTAAATACCTTTCACTTTCTTTCATAATATTGATGACACCACATATGACGCCTTGTTCTTTGACGTGATTTAACCGATTTTGACTTATTTCGTGATTACGTTTCGAAATATCACATGCAAATGGAACAGAAACCTGAGAATAGGTAGGATAATAAAAATTAATGTCATTCATACATACAAGGTAACAACTGCTAAACATAGGGCTCCCCAAATGTTATAGCGACCTGTTGGGAACCTACATTAGGTTCTCCGTTCACCTTGTGGTGGATGTGCGATGATGTCCATTTGAAATTTGGGCTCCATCAGTCGTCTGTTCTCAGAGCTATATGTATATTGGTATTTCAACTAACTAAATGGCTGATTTATGCTAGTAACTTTATAAATAGTTAAATAATTAAAAACCACTATCATTCGAATTTTATCGAAGATTTGGTTTCATTTTAAATTAAAGTAACCAAAGTAGTTTTGTTTGAATGTGTACCATTTGCATAAAGGTAAGTGACCATTGGGCAACCCATTTTTACATAGAAACCTTTAAGAAAGACATCAAATTGTCCTACGATGTGACAGGGGGCGAGCCTATCGCTATATCGGGCACAAATTACTGACTCGAGGCCAATAATGAATACATACATACATCAGCCTGCGCTGTCCCACTGCAGGGCAAAGGCCTTTCTACCCTCCTTCCATACGTCCCGGTCCAGGGCTCGATCCTGCCAATTTCTGCCCCACCTATCCAGCTCGTCTCGCCATCTTTTTCTGGCCCTACCGCGACGTTTCAGCGTCTTTTGACGACGAGAGTGAGAGGCCGCCTGGGTAGGTACCACCGCAATGTCTATTTTTCCCACCAAACAGCAGTGTAAATTCACTGTTGTTTTTCGGTGTGTAGGAAATTATAGCCAGAGTATAGCATATTATATGTAGAATATTAGCCTGGACATGTTCAGACTTACCATCTTATGTCTCAGGATGGCGAGCGCAGTGGAATGCCAAGCATTGCTTTGTACTTCAAGGTGTTTTTTGGTATTGCCACTATCCATGAGCAGTCGTATCGCTTATCATCTGGTGAACGGCATGCTTGCCTCGCCATTCATAGCAATAAAAAAATACATACTAGATAATATTAAAAAAAAGTGATAAGTAATTGAACACAAGCATTATATAAGAAAACAGATATAATCATTAGATTTTGTGGATTAGATATTAATTTATAACTAGATTTACAAGTCGAACAGGTGTAAATGCACATCCGTAAATGCAAATTATGCACTGCATTTGTTTCTCAGAGGCCAAGGAAATATAGATGTGTGAAATGTTTTAACAAACTGGTTATGTAGTAGTAGGAACCACTTTGTAGTTTTAATGCTAATTTATGACCTAAATCGTGAGTTTAAAGTTTTAATACTTGATTCACTGACAAGTGACATTTTAATTTTAGAAAAGATTTGGATACAGTAAAATTATAATAGCTCTCTAATGGTCCTTATAATTCTGCATGACGCCGTATTGTACCGCAGGATGCAAGTGCAACAACTATACAGGGTAAATCAATACTACTACCGAAAATGAAAAAGGGTGGTAGTTTTAGTAACTACAAACGCAATGCAAATAAAAATTTCGCATACAAATAAGTATATTCTGTGATTTTTAAATAGCACCGTGTTTGGGTGGTAAATGCATAGTTTTTGCTAAAATTATAATTTAAGCCCTTACATATTGTCTTTAGAAATAAAAGAGTATTTATTGATATTTTAGAAAAAAATATATGTATTGAGTACCCAAATACGACGGTAGGAAAAATTAACAAAAATAAATCGTCGCATTTTTAGTTTCTGGTATTGTGTCTGGTGTAACTAAAACTACCACCCATCTTCGTTTTCGGTACTAATATTGATATACCCTGTGTGTTTCTGCGACATGTTAAAATGGAATAAACACAGATAGAAAACGGTGTGTAAATACGGTGTGAATATGACCTATGAAAGTCAATGATTCAATTTAACGCCTTGCAATTTGTTAATATTTAAATCATCAGATTGATAGTAGTACAAAACGCAGCTGTATCGATAACACCAGGTTATTGACTCGTTTATCTGATGCTTTACAAAGAAGCAAATTGTGTATATTGAGGCAGAAATCTATGTCATAGATGGATGGAGAATGTAAGTGGTTGTGATATTATTTATTAAAAAGTGGCCGCTGTGAAAACTTTTTTGGTCTTTTAAGATACTTTTTACTTACTTATTACATTGTATTAACTGAAGTGTATGATACAATAGGTGAAAATAAAAGAAGACTTTTTGAACGTTTCAAACGTTACAATATTTTGGAATGTTATGTTATGGTTTAATAGCAGTAGCATTCATATTTAAATGAAATTATTTCTGTTCTAAGATGTGATCAGGTAAGTCTAATAAGCTAGTCCTATGGCAAATATTTGGAGTGTTATTCAATTAGATTGTATACAGGTTTGTTTCTCTGATACATTTTAGGATAAAAGCTTCAAAATTTAAAATGGACTGTAGCCTATGCATTGATACAGCAAATTTAGTAACCATCTAAGAGGCAGCACATACCGTTCGTTATTTGTTTTCTTGCATATAATTGTTCTCAAAAATCATAAGAAAAACGTCGAGACTATGCATTAAACTGAATGTACACAGAGATAAAGTTAGATGTTAACTGGGTAAAGAAAAACCTGAATCGGAGAAGAGAAGTATATTTCACAGTATTGGTGTTTTGTTTTTTTTTGAAAGCATAAATAGTTTGTTTCCAAATGCCTTTGGAGACAAATATCCAGTTCACAATCCGATCCCGTTAAGTTGTGTCTCTTGGAGTTGGCAGTGATCAGCGGCGCAGGTAGTAAGCGTACGGCGATGCGTATGTGTAGGCGGAGTAGGCAGCGACCGGCGCGGTGTAGGCGGAGTAGGCGAGCGGCGCGGTGTACGCAGCTGCCACGGGCGCGGTGTACGCCGCCGCGATGGGCGCCGCGTAGCCGCCGACCAGCACGCCGGGCTTGGCAGCAGCCACGGCGAGGAAGCAAGCGAGGATGAACTAGAAGATAATAATGAATAAATAATGCAATATAACTGGCCTTCCCACACTTGAAGATTCCAAAGGAGGTCCGACATGTTAGAAGATCTTAAATATTCAGTTAAGCCAAGATTTCGTTTGAACAAAAAAAATGTGTTCCAGGTGCAAATTATCTTGCATTAGAAAAGTTTATTTCAAGTTTGAAAAATTCAAAATTCTGTTTTTAATACACTTATTAAATACGACCAAGGCGCAGCACTCTACATAAATATGATGTACATATATGTATATTGGCTGTTTATACAGAGTGTGCTTGGAATAACATAAAGAGATATCTCAGTGTTAATACTCGCAGAGCACAATGAGTGATACTACGAGTAGTTGTTGTCAAATAATATCTTCGACTAATCCCAAGCACAATTAATATTTTAATACTCTGGAATACAGGAAGAACGTGATTGCACAACTCACCAACTTGAACATTTTGGTGGTTATCAGTTAGCTTCTGTTGAGCGAATGATATCAAGTTGAAATCCCGCACGCACTTTATACTAGCAATGAAGGACGAGTGTACGCAACGTATAGTCTCCTTACACGTTTTGTTCGTGCGTACAGCGGTATCGTGTGAATTCACCATTACACATAATAGAGTGTGACATGTGTCTTTTAATGAGGAAAAGTTCTTGACTAAATATTATATATGTGGGAATAGTTCCGCCTCGGGTCAAATCAAACTAGGATCTTTTGGATAATCTTCAATATAATATTAAATCTTTTATAAAATACGTCTTCACGTCTTACGTCTTCCGTCGTCTTCCAGACTGTTCTCTTTCCATTCCGTCCTTGCATACATCAACATCTTAATCATTCATCCTCGTACTCTTTCCATCTTAAATACTTTCATTAGTCATCTCTTTCACACAAACCACGTTCCATATCAGTCATTCGTGTAACGTTTCATTCTACTCATCTTTCTTCTTAACATTCAAATCCTACAACTCGGCCATACTGACATCTGACTGCCCTCAGTCAGGTCCTATTTACAACACAAAATATACTACAACACAAATCACACAATCTCCCGAACCACATAACATCCTTCATCTACTTTAAGATATATACAATATTTTTTATAAAAACATCTTAACATATACTCGTACTAAACAACATTACAGATCTTACAACAATATAAACACAATATTTCTCTTACAAAACAATTAAATCTTTTCTTTCTTTTCTTCTTTTTAATTTTACAATTTTCTTGAATTCTTCTAGGTCTGTTTTCCACGAGGTCGTCATAATGGTCAAGCAACAACTTCCATCTTAAAACATCATCTAACGGTTTCACAATTGGTACAAAATCTTTAATAAATTTTCCGAAATGAAGTCCTATAAAATCCTGAATCTGCCTTAACATCTTTAGTCTAGTGATCTTGCTTCCAAACTCTCTTTTTTCTGAAGTTGACACGTTTAATAATAATTTCATCTTAAAATCACTTTCAACGCTAACTGTCTTCTTGTCAACATTTTTTTCCTCTTTAACAAAAATCCGTCTTGGTTGCTGAACCACTGATAATTCGTCTTTGCACACATTGGGCAATATAAGCTCATCTTTTTTTGGACTCTGCATTTTTCCAAATATGTCATCTTCGCTGCTGTTACCGCTGTCATACGCGTTGTCATGGCAACCATTGTCGTCGTAAGCACTCTGTTTGCACTCGGTGACACACGAAGTTCGCAAAACCATGAGGCAGCTCGACTTCTCATTCGTTGTGGTCTGAATGTTTTCACCCAATTGTTCTTTGCATTCCGATGCAATATCACCAAACACATCACAATAACTTTCTTCATTAGGCGAAAATTCTTTTATTATTTCAGCTTTAAAATGTTCTAGCGTCGTGAATGGTTCCTCAGCTCTCAACCATTTTTCGGCGGTGCCTGTCAATGACTTTTTGGCAAGAATCAGCGTCTGTCTGGATGTTAATTTGAACATTTTGCCAATGTCTTCTATTTCTCGCATCCATCTTGTTGATGTGTAGGTTTCGTCATTACCACTAAATATAGGTCTTGACTTGAATTTCCTCATTAGTCCATCCATTCTTCGTCTTCGAAATTTCTTTACGTCGTTGTTCGTCTTTTTGACCCAAAATACGGAACTATCCCGGACGAGCCCCCAAAAATATGTGGGAATAGTTCCGCCTCGGGTCAAATCAAACTAGGATCTTTTGGATAATCTTCAATATAATATTAAATCTTTTATAAAATACGTCTTCACGTCTTACGTCTTCCGTCGTCTTCCAGACTGTTCTCTTTCCATTCCGTCCTTGCATACATCAACATCTTAATCATTCATCCTCGTACTCTTTCCATCTTAAATACTTTCATTAGTCATCTCTTTCACACAAACCACGTTCCATATCAGTCATTCGTGTAACGTTTCATTCTACTCATCTTTCTTCTTAACATTCAAATCCTACATATATTTTTATGAAGCGTCGTGTTTTAGTCGGATACAATAACTAAATATATATATTTAAAAATTACAAATATTTCTATTCTTTTTACACGCTTTTTATTAGCTTCACCTGTATGTTTGTATGTTTGTTTGTAACCGACTTCTTTGGGCGCGATTTTGACCCACTTTAAACGGCCAGATTTCGTTCAAACTTTGTAGATTTATTGAGGACCGATGACAATACAATAATTCGATTAAAATATATAATTATCCTGATTAGATTCGCCAGGATTAATTATTCTTATAATTGATGACCATTGCTACTGACCACTAGGTGGCGTATAGATGAACATAATTTGCTACTGACTAATAGATGGCGTGATCACGTCAATAATTCATGTTTGCACTATTCATCGCTAGATGGCGTTAACATTGTATTCTTCAAGTGTCAAATGTTACTACTGACCAACAGATGGCGTTATTAATTGGAAATACAGCCGTAGATGGATGTTTTTAGTCAAAACAATTATATAATAGTTAAAAAAACTAAAATACATGCTTTAATAAGATATGCAACTAAAAAAGTAAAAATAATTGATACTGAATTTAAGATAAGAAAATGGAGTAAAATACATATATTTTATTGTTACAAAGCGTGGGGTGCAGGAGGATAAGTAATTGTTGTAAACACCCCACGCTTTGTAACAATAAAATATACGTATTTTACTCCATTTTCTTATCTTAAATTCAGTATCAATTATTTTTACTTTTTTAGTTGTACGAGTATATCTTATTAAAGCGTGTATTTTAGTTTTTTTTAACTATTATATAATTTACAAAAGGCTTTCACTGATTTTATTATACACAATAGGCATTTAGTGTAAATTACTGTTATGTAAACAGTAGCTTCAACGTTTTGCATATATACTCTGTATGTTTGTGGTCTTATTCTATGTTTATTAGTTTTGTCATTAAATAATACAATTATGTTACTTGAGTATCTTTTATTTTCCTATAATGATCATTCATTTCAAGCATAGTTCTATTCCCATATTTTCAATTGAAACATTACTAACAGCCTGAGCCGGCTTCGCCCGTGTACTCAGGCTTTTTTAAGTTTAGTCCACATCAGACACACATTATTTCACGTCGTTACAAATTGTTTTATATTTAAACTCAACATAACTACCGTCCTTTTTAATGTTTGCCTGTCCTGTTCCGTTACATCCCATCCTGTCTACATCTCATTTTGTTCATTGACTCAAGCAATCCTCTCCTTTTATATCCCATTTCATCCGCTCTATAGTCCATTCCATCCCTTTTAGTTTGAAACAGTAGCCAGATAAAAAAATTTGAAATGTTTACTCATTCCATGGGAACACTACATTTTCGGAATAAAATGTGTGTTCATTCAGGTTATCAGTTACCTTTAGACCAAAATTCATTAAATTTGATTTCGCCGTTTGGGCGTAAAGAAGTAACGAACACACAAACATTGGGCAAAATGTGATGCTATCCATTGTTTTGTTTACTGTTCTATGTTTTTATGATGTTGTTGTTTATATTGTGCCATTGTACGTACAAAAAAAAACTGAAATTGGCCTCTAATTTGTATAATATTCCTTTAAAATGCACAAGATTTCCAGCATCCTTTGGGCTTTTTTATATTTCTTAATTTAGTGTCTAACAGAGAGAAAGTAAAAGAGAATTTCTACATCACAGTCACGCAATTTTGTGGAAACGATATTTACTTACGTATATATCACGATACTTCACTTATTACCATGTTATTTTCTCTCTCTCTTTTCTGACCTTCCCCAAGAATCTCCAAAGCGACCTTTGACTCTTACCTGTTAAATCAACGATACTTTGATCAAATAATTAATGGTATCATCGCTTTAGAATTTGGATCCTAATGTAGCTACGATATGGCGCAATAAATTTGATCAGCAATAGGATCTATCTTCTTTTTACTTTTCTTGTAAATTCTATTCAATGCAAGTAATGCTATTTAAAAATCGTCACAAACCAAAGAATATCCCTCGATAAACCTAGGTCGTCCTTGTATATTCCAACAACAACATTGTCATTCCAACCACCCTCGACAGTCTCAGTGGTGCAGTTGCTACATACTGGGTGTGAAACGACAGGCTGCGGGTTCGATCCCCACACCTTTGTTGTGTGAACGAATCGTATTTGTTCTGGGTATGGGTGGACCTAAAAGCTCCTCGTAATTTCTGATACTCAAGAGAATTTTGAGGCAATGCTGGTTCGGAAGTCTGTATGTAACCGTTGAGTGTTAATATTTTAGATGCCGACTATGAAACGAGAGGCTGCGGGTGTGATCCCTGCTCCGAATCAAATGTTTGTGCAATCCAAAAGTATTTGTTTCTGGTCTAGGTGTTTGTAACATCGAAAAGTCTGTCATAGTTCCTGATGTCCACGACACAAGATTTTTATTATCATAATTTATGATCTTCAGTTACATGGAAAGTCCTATACCGTACATTAGTTACAGGTGTATCCCAGTATTCGCCACGCTTGATAGGCCGGTTTATAAGCTCAGATTGAAGTTTCTCACACCGACGACACTGCTTATTGGTAAAAGCCCTTTACAAACCCTTATAACGTCTACAAGTCAATGCATCTATTTAAGTGGCATTCATATCACTGACATTAAACCACGCCGCACATGCTCACACTCAGATTGTCCGTCACGAGCCGCGTGCGAGTGGCAGTATTTAAAACCGATGGCGCAGTACCAAACTCCGCATTTGGTCTCACGTCCCACGTCCTGCGTCGACCCGTGAGAGCAAATGATTTGTTTTAAATACTGTCAATCGCACGCGGCTCGTGACGGCAATGCGAGTGTGAGCATGTGCGGCGGGGTTTAATGTCATTAGTTATTGTGTAAGTTCGATAAGGGTAATATCTTTTTTAATGTCTATTCTATATACTTGTATAAATAAAAAAATAAATCGGAGGATAGAAATTTATTTCATTGTAATTACTTTTGATTTCTTTTGCGAACCTAAAATCTTAGGCTCTAAAGAGTTGCTGGAAAGAAATGTTTGCTCGTAGTCCAATGGTGTAAGTCGTGTCTCTTGGAGATAGTAGTGTTCAGCGGCGCAGGTAGTAAGCGTACGGCGATGCGTATGTGTATGCAGAGTAGGCAGCGACAGGCGCGGTGTAGGCGGAGTAGGCGAGCGGCGCGGTGTACGCAGCCGCCACGGGCGCGGTGTACGCCGCCGCGATGGGCGCCGCGTAGCCGCCGACCAGCACGCCGGGCTTGGCAGCAGCCACGGCGAGGAAACAAGCGAGGATGAACTAGAAAATAATTATAAATTAATATTCCATTCAATATAACTGGCCTTGCCACACTCATAGATTCCAAAAGAGTTCAAAAATGTTGAAAGATCTGAAATATTTAGCTAAGTCAATATTTTGTTTCAATTATAAAAAAAATGGTTGAGTTCTAGATGCATCAGAAAAGTTGATTATGTTACCAAGTTTGTAATTCAAAATTTACTTATGTATTAGGACCAAGGCACAGAACTCTACATAATTATGACGTATATTGGCTGTTTATAAAGAATGTGCGTGGAATACAATAAGTTGATCTCTCAAATTGCAATCCTTCGCTGAGGTCAATAATGAGCAGCATTTGACGACAACCAGTCAAATAAAATCTTCGACTAATACCAAGCACAAATATTTGAATACTCTGGAATACAGGAATAACGTGACTGCACTACTCACCAACTTGAACATTTTGGTGGTTATCAGTTAGCTTCTGTTGAGCGAATGATATCAAGTTGAAATCCCGCACGCACTTTATACTAGCAATGAAGGACGAGTGTACGCAACGTATAGTCTCCTTACACGTTTTGTTCGTGCGTACAGCGGTATCGTGTGAATTCACCATTACACACAACAGAGTGTGACATGTGTCTTTTAATGAGGAAAAATTCTTGACTAAATATATTTTTATGAAGCGTCGTGTTTTAGTCGGAATACAAAAACTAAATATTTAAATTTAAAAATTACAAATATTAATTTTATCAAGAACTCGGAGATATTAGAGTAATTGAATTTATTACCATCCAAAGTACATGAAAGTAAATTATTTAGAACGTTTCTAGTAGTTACAAAAGGCTTTCACTGATCATATTATACACAATAGGCATTTAGTGCAAATTACTGTTATGTAAACAGTAGCTTCAACGTTTTGCATGTACCGGGTATATCAAGAGTGCTACCGAAAACGAAGCCGGGTGGTAGTTTTAGTGACTATAAACACAATGCAACTAAAAATTTCGCACAGAAACGCGACTGTTATTTTTAATGATTTTTTAACTTTATCAGCAACAGGGACTGTTTCTTTTTACTTTACTTTTACATGCATACATACATAAACTCACGCCTTGTTCCCAGAAGAGGTAGGCAGAGGTGCTAGTACACCCACATTTCGCCTTGTATGTTCCGTCCCACAATGTGATAGGTGGCGAGCCTATCGCCATATCGGGCACAAATTCCTGACTCTGGGCTGATACTGAATAGAAAAATCCAATATCACTTTGCCCAACCCGAGATTCGAACCCGAGACCTCAGCTTTATAACCGTACCGTAGTACAACTACGCTACCGAGGCAGTCCTTTACTTTTAAATGCAATTCAACGCAATTGATACAATTTAATAATATCGTCACAAACCAAAGGATATCCCCCGATATACCTAAGTCGTCCCTGTAAATTCCAACAGCGACATAGTCATACCAACCACCCTTGACAGTTTCCTAGACCTCAGTGTCGCAGTTGCTATACACTAGCTGTGAAATGACAAGCCGCAGATTCGATCCCTGCACACGAACCTTTGTGGTGTGAACGAATTGTATTTGTTCCGGGTGTAGGTGAACCCAAAAGCCTATTTTATGTATGTATGTATGTATTTACGATATATATAGTAAGTGGCTGACTATGAAACAAATGTTTATGTATTCCAATGGTATTTTTCTTGGATCTGGGTGTTAGTGAGACCGAAAAGTCTGTCGTAGTTTCTGTCTGTAGTAGATGTCCCCGACATATTTTTTTTTATTTTTATGTCAAATATCATTTTCAGTCATAGAAAGCCCTATACTGTACATAAGTTAGAGGCGTACCCCAGTATTCACATCGACGACACTGCTTATTGGTAGAATCCCCCTTACAAACACTTATAATCTTTACAAGTCAATGCATCTAAGTGGCACTCATATCCCTGACCCTAATTATCGCTATCGTAAAATACAAATTGGAAGATTGTCTTTCTACCGCCCCTTTATGGACATGCATAATTATAAATTCGACCCTTTTATAATTCTCTTCTTGCTCGAAATTAAGCCTCGTATACATATTGTAATGCTCTTAAAATATGTGAATTTTGTGTTCAAACAGATACTGATGATCAGATAGTAAAGCGAATTTTCATAGACAATTAATTTTGTATTGCCTATAACGTACCCAGAAATCGTACCCACGTCATGTACTCACAAAAACTGCATCCTCACTTTAGACGCTATCTGTTTCTATTGGTTGAAATATTAAAAAAATAAATACTTCAGACTAATAAACAAGAATGTTGGTACAGAGAGGAACGCTTCATGCGCTGTAAGAATATTTAGTTACTGTTTCTGGAAACCAAAAAATATATTTAAGTTAAAGAAAAAAAGGCTTTTTCTCGATACTTTATTATATGTGAACACATTATGTGAATGACTGCTTAAGAAATTTGTTTTCTTTTAAATGACTCAAATTCAAATTAAGAAAACCCATAACAGACTTTGGGTTTCTTTTGTAATTTTTCTATGCTTAACTCAATGAAATATTTCGTATTGTGAAAATCAAAACTCAATCAGTTCATTTTAAGCTTGGTTTTGTTCATAATCATTTTATTTAAATTATATCAGATCTTTATAAAACATCAAACTCTTGCGATCATCAAAAGTTTATTTTCCGAGATGTGAACTAAAAAGTCGGAAGCTGTTTCGGGTTCTATTCATCAATTGTCATTAGTAATTGTGTAAGTTCCTTAAGGGTAATATCTTTTTTAATTTCTATTCTAGATACTTGTATAAATGAAAAAATAAATCGGAGGAGAGAAATTTATTTCATTGTAATTACTTTTGATTTCTTTTGAGAACCTAAAATCTTAGGCTCTGAAGAGTTTCTGAAAAGAAATGTTCGTTCGTAGTCCAATGGTGTAAGTCGTGTCTCTTGGAGTTGGTGGTGTTCAGCGGCGCAGGTAGTAAGCGTACGGCGATGCGTATGTGTACGCGGAGTAGGCAGCGACCGGCGCGGTGTAGGCGGAGTAGGCGAGCGGCGCGGTGTACGCAGCTGCCACGGGCGCGGTGTACGCCGCCGCGATGGGCGCCGCGTAGCCGCCGACCAGCACGCCGGGCTTGGCAGCAGCCACGGCGAGGAAACAGGCGAGGATGAACTGCGAAAAAAAAACAAATTGACTTAATCACCCTTGTAACTTGACCATAACAAGAGAATCTAAAATACTGTGACTGATGAAGTATTGAATTTAATAAAAATATCATGATACCACCACTCACCAGTTTGAACATTTTGGTGGTTATCAGTTAGCTTCTATGGAGCGAATGATATCAAGTTGAACATCAGTACGCACTTTATACTAACAATGAAGGACGAATCTATGCAACGTGAATACGCTTCTTACACATGTTTCGATCGCACGAAGCATCGTAACACGTGGTCTTGGCGCGCAGTGTAGTTAGCATCCAAAAAAACTTTATGGTCATACTTTGATTCAATAAAAGTAGATAGGAGTTTTTGTCGTAAGGCCATCATTCTAGTAACAGCTTAATAATGTATTTAAAAAAATAGTGCTTATTAAATTACCATTACTCATTAAAAATCTCCCCTATTGAACATAAAGCCTCCCCAGAAATGCCCTTTTGAAATGTTGGAGCCGGCGTGCATCCACCAACCTCTTGTTACTCTTACAACAGCTAGCTTAAAATGTACAAACATATCGGGTAGATTGGACTATTTGTTCTCCTTGCGAGTAAAACCACTAATGTGAGGTGAAGATAGGTACACACATGAATTCCCGTATTGAAAATCAAAAGTTTAAACTAGATCAGGACTGGAGAGGACAAAGGCCTCCTCCCTTTGAGGTATTTGTCCTGCAGGAGAACACTAACGGCTGGTGATAAATAATAAATATTAGAGAGGACACCAAGACAAAATGTGTGAACAAAACAAACCGATACATGTTCCCTTATTTCTGCTCTTTTCCCTTTCAATCCGACAAAGCCACATGATGTTTCTTCGCCACTGATTTTCCGACTTATTTATAGGGGATGTTTTGTCTTCATCGCTCAAACTAAATTCAAACGTCATTCGAAAAGGACAAAACATTGCATAGTGCGTACAGATTTTGTTCGCGAATCGCGTTGTCCCATAAAATACCATTATTACAACTGATATCTGGGACCGTATGTGGTGATAGTACAAACCAGCACTCCCGCCAAACTGTGTTGTGTTTGCGTTTGAAGAACATTATAGCCAAAGTCATCCATCCATCAGCCAAAGGAAGTCCACTGCTGAACGCAGGCATCTCCCAATAATTTTCACAGTGACCTGTTGGAGGCAGCCTGCATCCAGGGACGTCTGCGACCTTTACCAGGTCGTCTTACCACCTGGTGATCGCGGTGGTCAAATCATCATCTCTGACACCTAGAGCTAATTAAAAGATGTAATTAATAATGAGGCATGCACGTGGCATCTATTTCAAAGACATTAATTATCTTTACTGTAACATATCAATAAATTGGAATATTGTTCTATAATCGCTTCATATGTACAATTAATTAATTAATATAAACCAATTGTGATTCCCAGTAGGCCAGAAATCAGGGTACGTGTGCAAATTATAATGCTAATTGCATATGTTGCATAACTTTGTATTGATAACTAGTGGTCCGGCCAAGCTCTACCCGGATGCAGATACCCTTTTCAAAATGGCGGAAAAAAAAACTATTTTGACTATCAATTTAAAATATCGACCAATCAGACCACACAGACGAAAAACAAAAAAAAATCCTGTAATTTCTGCTTCCCTCCTATAGGTCATAGCGTGATGATACATAGCTTATAAAATTTCTTGATAAAATTTCTTGACCTATCCAACACCAAAATATTTTTTTATTAGAACTAGTAGTACCTGAAATAAGAGGTAACAAACAAACAAACTTTTCACCTTTTATATATTAGTATCTATGTATAATCTGGACTCGAAACAAATAATTGAGGGCCACTTAATCATTTTTCTTAGTTCGAACATCATGATCAATTGTTTCCCAGCTAAGTTCAACTAATTTCGACAGGCTTTGGTAACTTATTCGATAGTGACAAAAATATGCATGGAAAAACGCGTTGCATTACCCCCGATGATTTTTAAAAGCATTGTGGTTTAATAAAAAAAATGTACAAAAATCCAACACCCACAGCGTATTAGTTTAACTTTCGGTGTAAGTAAAGTTCGTTGCAACGTTCACAAGTGCGTGGTGGCCTGTTGGCAAACGGACCAGACGCGGCTGCCAACATGTTGACGGTGGTCGCGGGTTCGAATCCCAAGGCACACCTCTGACTTTTCGGAGTCATGTATGTATTGCTAGTCAATCACCACGCACTAAAACGGTGAAGGAAAACATCGTGAGAAAACCTGCATACCGTAGCGATTCATAAGATCATTAGGCCAGGGTGGTGGACTATGGCCTAACCACTCTCAATCGTAATCTCGATTGTAGAGGAGGCCCGTGCCCTGCGTGGGACGTATATGGGCTAGTAAAAAAGAAGAAGAAAGTATACGTACGCGTTGTGAACGCAACCGGTTTTGGACCGGCATGGCCTGGATTGGAATCCCGAGCCAAGATTTCCGATTTAGAAATTCTCATAAGAGGTGTTCGGGAATGGAATTTGTACCCAGTATGGCAATTGACAGCCTCCGTGGCGCAGTTGGTTAGACGCCGCCTGTGAAACGAGAGGCCGCGGGTTCGATCCCCGCACCGAGAGAAATGTTTGTGCGGCCCACAAATATTTCTTCCGGGTCTGGGTGTTTGTGAGACCGAAAAGTCTCTCGTAGTTCCTGATACCCACGACACAAGACTCGATCTTACTGTGGGGTCAGGACTATGTATGTGACTGTTGGGTGTTATTTATTTATTATTTATTAATTGTAGCTCGGCGATTTTATAAGTGTATCCTCTATCTACTACTTAGTGATACAGGCGTTAGGTTATCTATCTAAATAAAGTTCTTCAAGACCCCTTAAACGTTATTAAAACAACTACTGTACTGGTGTAATAAGATATTTATTGCTTGCTAACCGAGGCGTGTTTCTAGGTAATTAATTAACACACAAAGTTCTATGAACCAGTGCCCTATTCTTTAAGTGCAACCCACGGCCGCTATGTCCGAAACCCCTTGAATTATTTTCAGGACAATAACCGTACTGGGTTAAATAAAATTAGGTGATTTAATAAAGTGTCATAGAGAACAATTACTCGTAGATGTCCAGTAGATGCAGGCACATTGACCTACAGGGTTGTCGCAAGCATCGGCATTGTAACATCAAGCACGCGCGCACTGACCTCTGACGCAACGATGCCGCACACCCTGAATGCTGATGGGATCGGTTTATCCACGCATGAGTCACGAATTTTTATGGGATATTTGTATACCTAGTAAAAAAAAAAACCTATTGACCAACGAATTTTATTAACTGTAAACTTAACCTCCGATTATAATTTTTGTTTTGTTGCAGTACAGTGGAATACTCAGCATAATAATAATATAATAATAATAAACTTTTATTTCAAAAGAAAGACATACAAAACACTAAAACTAAAGTACAAGCAGTAGGAATACAAAATAAAATAGAGCTAAAGCGCAAGTGTTAGATTGAACTCTGGTGCCCAAATAAAGATTTAACTTGTGTTATGGGCACCAGGGGTTCATATCGTACATATAGTCACTATATCGAGGTCGCTAACAAAATCAATATTAATTTTAAATCTACAGCATTGTTAATAAAATAACATTTAAAGACTTATAATGTCTTATAATATCGTGCCTGTAGCCAAGACACTATGTGTAAATATCTTTAAGTGTAAGTGTGTGAGTTGTGTGTAGTGTGAATGTGTGTGAGTGTGTGTGAGTGTTTGTGTTTGAGAATATATGATGTAACGTATTTATTACGATGGAGCAAAATTTAGAATATTTTCCGTCTCGTTGTAGTTTTTGGTTAAAAGCCATTTCCTTACTTTCTGTTTACAATTATATCTGTTTAAAGGGTAAATATTGCAATCTTTATTTATTTTATTATAGATGTGGTTTCCAGTAATCATAAAGCTGCGCTTAGCCAGAGAAGTTTTAAATGTTTTAGTAGCAAAAATATCATAGGCACGTCGCTTTTTTGTCATACTGTAAGGTAGAGTGTTTCCGTAAAATGGTATGAAAAATGTACAGTTGCCTAACAGTGAGAACCTGACTATCTCTATAAAGAAGGGATGTTGGATATCTGAACGGTCGAAAATTCAACACCTTTAGCACTGCCCTCTGGGCCCGTTCTAAAGGAAGCAAAACTGTTTTGTGAGCGTTACCCCAAACAGAGATACAGTAGGACAGTATGGACTGGCCTAAAGCATAGTATACCGTGTAAAGTGTTTGCTTATCTGCAGAGTGGCGAAGCTTTTTAAAAATAAATATTAGTTTCCTCACACGGGAGGTTAGTGATGCTAAGTGCAACTTCCAGTTTAGGAGATTGTCAATCTGTACACCAAGATATTTGATAGAATTAGATCTCTTTAAGGTATGGCAGCCGCATGTAGAATTTGGAGCCAGAGTCAGGCATGTATGGGCTTTAAGTTCTAAAGTATCTTGAGTAGATTGAATTTGGGGTTTTAACGAAAACATTAAATAGGTAGATTTATTTAAATTTAGGGACAGACGGTTTTGAGAAAGCCAGATCATAACTTGTTTAAGAGCGATTTCAGCATGAAGAATAGTTTCCCTCCAGTCACTACCATGAATCACCAACGCTGTGTCATCAGCATAGGTAAAAATAGAGCAGTTTGGAATGGAAAGCCTGCATAATGAGTCAGGTTCAGCTTGTTTTTATAGTGTCGACTAAGTAACCATATGATACTTTCGATAATATTTTATTTACATTATCATATTAATAAACAAAAGGGATCATCGCCTTGATTTAGAGTTCTGATGATAAGAAAATTTCATTTCAATTTTCAATTACATATGTGATTGACATCTATTAAAAATTATTTATAACTTTATAAGGAATGTAACACATCTGACTTTTCAGAATTATGTTTGTATTGATAATTAATCACTAGTCAATTCTCCGATTGTGATGTTAAAAAGAGCATTTTATCAATTTCCTCCAATGCAGCTGGGAATGACTGTATCAGCCGAAGTATGATATTACCTATCCTTGACCAAATTCTTCCTATCATATGTCACATCCTTAATTTTTCGATCTCGAACTTCGTCTTCCCATCTTTATGGAAGGATGCCGAAGTTATTCCTCTTCCCAAAAAACCTAATCCTGTATCCTTTTCTAAATATCGGCCTATTTCAATTTTACCGTTCCTTTCAAAGGTCCTCGAAACCCTTATCCATCATCAATTAAGTTCCTTTCTTACTGACAACAATCTCCTTAATCCATTTCAATCCGGATTTCGTCCTGGTCATAGTACTACCACTGCATTGGTTAATATTACAGACGACATCAGATCTGCAATGGAGAGCGGAAAGCTAACGGTGCTAGCCTTGCTAGACTTTAGCAATGCGTTTAACACTGTAGACCACGATTTTCTGTTAAGTATGCTTCGCTCTATTAACATATCTCCAGCGGTAATTGACTGGTTTCGTAGTTACCTGACTGGGCGCCGGCAGCGCATACGCATTGAAGCTGCAGTGTCTGCTTGGTGTGATACCTTTGCTGGCGTTCCTCAGGGCGGCGTTTTATCTCCTTTACTCTTCGCACTATTTATTAATTCAATATCCTATAAACTTATTTCTTCCTACCACTTGTATGCAGACGATTTACAGATTTACTACCATGCCCCGGTGGACAGAATGGCGGAAGCTATTGCTGCAATAAATAAAGATCTCACTCGGATCAATGAGTGGAGTGGGATGCATGGTCTCACAGTAAACCCTTCTAAAACTCAGGTCATTGTTGTTGGCAGCTCCAGGATGGTTTCGCAACTGAATTTAAATCAATTACCCCAGGTTTCATTCAATGGCTGCCTTATTCCTTTTTGTGATGTCGTAAGAAACTTGGGCGTTTTAATCGACAAAAACCTATCCTGGGGTCCCCAATTGCAACAACTTAGTCGTAAATTATTCGCTGCAGCGGGGTCCTTGCGAAGATTACGAAATTTTCTACCTATTCCAACAAAAATTGCGCTTGTCCAGTCTCTTCTTTTTCCTCTCCTTGATTATGCTGATGCTAGCTACCTAGATCTCACCGAAGCCCAGTTTGAAAAGCTTGAGCGACTTCAAAATTTCTGCATTCGGTTTGTATTTGGACTTAAAAAATATGACCACGTCTCTGAATATCGAACTAAACTCAAGTGGCTATCAATACGCTTTCGCCGGAATACTCGCATCCTTTCACTTCTCTATACCATATTATTTCATCCCACGACTCCAAATTATTTAAAACGTCGCTTTCATTTCTTAAGCAATACCCATGTACGATCTCTTAGGTCTTCAGAAAATTTGATTCTAGAAATTCCTAACCACAGCACATCATTCCTAGACAAATCTTTTACTGTCCATGCTGCTCGCTTATGGAATGAGCTACCCCTGACAATAAGACTTGCTAAATCTCTGCCTATTTTTAAGAGATTAGTCAGAACGCACTATTTGTCAGAACAGTAATATATTATGTATAAATATATTTTCTCTCATATATAAATATATTTTTTTTTTCGTTACGTTTATAGTATAATATATGTAGTAAAGTCACATTTTACTTTGTGTAGTTTATGTAAGTGTATACTTGTATTATATATATATATATATATATATATATATAAATAATGCCTATTTATAAAGCTTTTAGTTGTACATGATTTTCTTCCTTTCCTTTTTAATGACTATCTTCGATTTTCCTTCTCCTATTCATTCCAATCCATCCAAAGGTTGTCTGGAAGAGATCGCCGTTAGCGATAAGGCCGCCGTTTGTACGTACTTATGTTATAAGTTCCTTAGTTGTAAAATTATTTTATTAATTTTTGTGTACAATAAAGAATTATAAATAAAATAAAATAAATAATCACCACGCGCTTTATAAAATATAGATGAACGAAAAACATCATAAGGAGTTCTGCATACCATAGCAATTTTTAAGGATTCCTATGTATATGGAGTCCGTTAACCTGCTCTAGACCAACGTGGCTTTCTATATGGTAAAAACCCCCTGAAAAAGGAGGCCAGCACCCTGCAGTGGGACGTATTTGGGCTGATAAAAATAAATGACATTTACAGATATTTACCATAAAGTTTGGAGTTTGTTGACAAAAATAAATTAAAACATGTGAAATCTATAAAAATCACACATAATTTATGTAATTACCTCAAATCTGCATCATATTTCATTATTTACCATTAAATGTCTATTTATTTCCTACAAATCAAAAAAATAAACGAAAAAATATGTATCACCTTGAAACAATTATCAAAAGTTACTGGCGCACTCTTGCATTACACCGCGCTGGATATTTATCTAGAATTCGGAGCAGCACCGACGTGTACGTATGTACGTAAATTTGCAAGCCCTCGTAATATCTTGAAATTCTCTTTCGTTTTAAATCAAGTACAGTATTTAAAGTAGTGCATCACATCCACAGGCATCATTCACTTGCTTTCCTTACCACAACAACAACCCACTCAACAAACATGTACAAGCTGGTAAATAACATCACTATTTAATACACCACTGTCTGAAGTGATAATTAAAAAAATAATGTATACAAAATCGGATTAGTACTCTTAACTTAATTTTTAGTAATTTATTCAAACAGTTGAACATTAATATTTCCAGAATCAAACAGTAACATTTGTCATACATTTTTGTTTTTTCTTTGCAAATTCAAGGCCAATCGAAAAAGCGACACAAAACAAGCATAGAAGGTAGTTTTACCTACGTCTTCTGTCTGCATATTAATAATCCTTTGCCTTGAACTACTACTAATATAGAAAATGTCAGCTGTCTCTTATATAGGTCATGTTGACATCTGGTGAATAATCACAAAACTAGCATAAATCTGATTTTTTTTATATTAAATAATTGGTTTATTATTCGCAGGTTGTATTCGCTACCCTGCTGGCCGTCGCCGCCGCCAAGCCTGGCATTCACGCCATTGCGCCGGCAGCATACGCAGCACCTTACGTAGCAGCTCCTGTTGCTGCTGCCTACACCGCTCCTGTAGCAGCTGCGTATGCTGCTCCCGTAGCCGCTGCCTACACCGCTCCCGTAGCCGCTGCGTATGCTGCTCCCCTGCGTTACGCTGCTTACACCGCTCCCGTAGCTGCTGCGTATACTGCTCCCCTCCGTTACGCTGCCTACACCGCGCCAGTAGCCGCTGCCTACACCGCTCCTGTCGCCGCAGCTTACAGGGCTCCCGTCTTCCTCAAGTGAACGAACTGATCTAATTTACACCATATCCCAAAGATTGAATATATGAATTTGATTTATTGATACAATTCCGTAGTTTTCTTGCCTACCCTTATGCTGTGAATTTTACCAATTTGAAATGTAAACGGAAAAAAGGTTTGCTGAATCTAGAATATGAATGAAACAAATAATATTTATAAAAATACTTACCGCTCCACATAATTGCTAATTTGTCGGAAGCGAAGTAAAAATTATATTTAAATACACGAATAGCAGTGCAATCTTGCGCTGTAAGCTAATAGCCTGAAAGTTCCCTACGTCAATTGGGTGACAAATTATTTATAGAGATAATTACACTATACGCCAGATGAATCATCGCCTGTTTTAACTATGAGTACTACATAAATTAACATGCAAATAAGACGTTAGCAACCCCTGTCTCCGTCATCGCCCAAAAAATGTTCCGAGACATCCGATGACGTAATCAAACTATTGAATCTGACGCATAACCTTAACCCAGATCACCAATCAGATCGCACAACCTTTACTTACAAATTAAAAGCAAATAAGACTACTGTGTGTTTAATTTCCGCCAACCCGTACTTGACCAGCGTGGTGGACTATATCGCCTAACTACTCTCAATCGTACTCTAAATTGGAGAGGAGGCCCGTGCCTTGCAATGGGACGTATATGGGCTGATACAGAAAACTTTGTTGAAGGCTTGCTGAACTTTAACACACGGTGTCATTCAATACATGCTACTGCTAATCCCGGCTTACATGAGTTACAGAGTTGTGAAGGCGGGACAGACTCCACAACTCACAGTTGAGAATTTAGCTTAACTGCTAATAACGGTATCTTTCCATAAACGTTCTACAGCTGAACACGAGCTTCCTCAATGGTTCACGCCATATAGTCCAACACGCTACATGCTATAGATACAATAGATTTTATACAAATCGCTATTGACATTCAGGTTTCCTTTCGATGTTTTCCTTCACCGTTATAGTGCTAATAACAGTGTAGTTAAAAAAATAATAATATCAAAGAAATGTATTGTACTAAACAACTAGCCCACTGCTAGGCACTGGTTACCTCTACATTCAAGAGTTTAACTAAAAGTATTCATGTGCCACCAAATATTTTGGTAAAGTCCTGCGTAAGGTTAGAATATAGAGCTATCGAGAAGCATCCGCTAGGCACGGGCTGTCTGTGAACAAATATACAGGGTACATTAAGACTGCTGCCGAAAACGACGCCGGGTGGTAGTTTTAGTGACTACAATTACAATGCAACTAAAAGTGTCGCAACGAAACACGACATTTTATTTGGAATTTTTTAATTATAATATTGTTTGGGTGGTTAATCTAAAGTTGTAGCTAAAATAATAATTTTAAACCCTGCGTACCATAGCGCCTTTAAAAATAAAAGCTTGTACAATATTATTTCAGAAAAATAGTGCTATGAATTTACCACCTAAATACGAGGATACAAAAAAAGTAACAAAAAAATCGTCGCTTTTTTTAAAAATGTTTAGTTTTTTAGCAGCACTGAGTACTTTGTTATATAGGAATTTAATAGTCTCAAGTCAATAATAATGGCTTCGTTTTCGGTAGGAATTTTGATATCGCCTGTACTTCTGACTAAAAATTTGAAGACTTTAAGACGGTTTTCGCTAAAACGACAATTTCTTAGAAATTCAATAATATTAACACACAAGCCTAGATAGTCCAAAAGATAAAAATATTAATTATTTATAACAATTTTAGTTTTTATTGTTACAAAAGGTGATTTCAAATAGAATACCGTGTGTCAGTAAACATAATATTTTTTATACAGAAACAGGGTATTATTCTAAGAAACTTGATAGAAATATTAGTAAATACTGATTTAAAAATATCGAAACCACGATGTTTAACTATATAGCCATCTGTCCCCACTATAAACACATGACATTTATTGGTGATAAATGCCGCATCCTAATCGATATACAAAATTAATTCATTTATCGGTTTGCAAAATTACGGACAACTTAGTATTAGTTTTAAATTTACATATTTAATGAAATAATTAGCGGTACATTAGCATTCGCGCTATCGTATTAGTCACTGAATGTGCAGTTCCGGAATATTCAAAACGAAATATGTAATAGTTGTGGGCTGATAACAGAATATCTATTACCGATAAGTCGAGTTTTCGATGCAATCAGGACGCAGTGTAATAAATTATAATTGAATCAAAAGGTTGGAACAGCAGTCGCTATTATTGAATCAATACCATGGAAAACGTTCAAAATGGCCCTATAAATAGCTCATACCGGTGTAGACAATACCACAATACATGACATCAATCGATTGGGTGTTGCATCACTCAGGAGTCTAAGGGTTGGAGAACAATAAGTGACGTCACGAGACTTGCACACGCGCGCGAATAACTTCATTAGACACTCATTACGTGTCACTTTGGAACTTCTGGAGATTAATCTAACTAAAAGTATAAATGTGAATGTAAGTTTGTTTGTTACGCTTTCACGCGAAAACTACTTAACCGATCATCATGAAACTTTATACACATAATCTTGGAGGTATTAGAAGTAACATAGGATACTATTAATGATTATTTTTTTGCGCAGGATAAAAACATTTGCCCGGTATTTTGAAAAGCGTATCTGCACCCGGACAGAGCCGGGTCGGACCGTTAGTTTTAAATAAAGGAATTTACAACAGAGTACGCGTAGGATCTTAATCTAAGATTTGGTGATATACACGATCGTGTGGCTTTTCAGCCCTTAATGGTTTTGAAAGTTAACCTTCATGTTAAATGTTTGTTACACGAGTTTGTTAAACAACGTTACATTTAAATCTAATGCTAAAACACACAACCTATTAAATATTTTACTGTCTAGTTACTATAAACAGATTAATATTCTTAATCTGTGAGATTAATTATAATAAATAATTGCGCCGAATACTATTGGGTTGATGGCTAATTCCAATTGAATATTCAAAACTACACACAAATAAATTATTTTATTTTCCGCTATTTGAATCTATAAAAGGCGGCTAGAATTTAAAAATAAGTCATATAGCTCAATAAGACGTATCATTTTGGAGGTTACTCTTCTCACGGTTACGTTCGTCATACGAACCCTTATCCAATATAGAATTATGAAACCAAACAGAATAAAAAGGTCCCCTTAGTCCCCTATGTCATATTGTCGCCCCCGCGTCGTGGGCATTCGTCTTTCCACCCTCGGTCAACGCACTGATGAGGTAACAACGTACGTATAAAATTATTAGGACAAAAAATTTAGATATCGACATCCCATATTCTTTTATTTGTAACGAGTTGTTTCAGTTACGGACGGTTTGATAATAGCACTAAACGGGACCAATATAGATATTCTAAAATCTAACAATGTGCGCTAGGTAGAGCGCATATCTTTCAGAGGGATGAATAATATATATATATATATATATTGCGCAAAAGAGCAAACAAATCACCTGATGTTAAGTGATCACTGCCGCACATGAATATCCATAAAGTTTAGGTCATGGATATGTTGCACGCCCATCAGATAGGAAGGGGAGCAGGAGGGATAAAGGATGGGAAGAGAAAAGGGTAATTGGAACATCTCAATCACTGAACAAAACGCGACAACAAAACTGCTTCACTTTGATTTCCTGTGAAACAGTTTTACCGCCCCGAACGATCTTGCCCCTCATGCTGAGTCATGACTGATAACAGCGTGGCTCTACCACTCTTAATATATGGGGCGATTTTTTGTCTTTTTATTTAGATTTAGTAAAAAACAGGTCTTAATGTCACGTATAGAGTCTAGTTCTAAGCAGAACTAGTCGTGAGCCAAACCTAATTACCTCTGTATCAGCCCATACACGTCCCAATGCAGGGGACGGGCCTCATTACAATCGAGAGTATGATTGAGAAGAGTTAGGCCGTAAAGTCCACCATGCTGGTCTAGTGCTGGTTGGCGGACTATAACATAGTATTATATACGATTCCTTCCTAATGGCTATGATATGCACATGCATAGGGAAGACACCTTTCCTCCTCAAGCCACCACCGTAAACTCGCCTGGTCCGTTACCAACAGGCCAAGACGCACTTTTTTTTTAAATAAATGCACCCCATATTCGCATACATAGTCCTGAGCCCACACTAAGATCGAGTCTTGTGTCGTGAGTATCAGGGACTACGAGATACTTTTCGGTCTCACAAACACCCAGACCCAAGACAAATACCAAATATTTGTTTCAGTGCGGGGATCGAACCCGCGTTTCTCAGCCGGCGTCAAATCAACTGCGCCACGGAGGCTGTCCTAATTGAACACAATTATCTACCAAGATGAAATAAGAGTGTCATATGTCATGTCATCTGTAGTAAAACTTTAGTGACATTGCGAGTTGCCGTAAATTCACAAGTGCATTGTTATTTACGTAGGGAAATACGTGGGCGAGTATCCGCTTCAAGCATTTAATTTGAATTACTATAGACGGCCAGCTTCGCAACGTCAAGAAGCCACCACGATGTAAGATTGGATCAGCTATTCAATGTCGCCATTTTGTTTTTCGGATAGTTGAGGGATAAAGTATTATCACTTTCCTAATTACAATACTAGAACATATTTGACAACGCCCGTGGATTCAATCTTCGTACTGAAACAATTGTTTATGTGTTCTCAAGTTATTTGTCTCGAATCTGCCAGCACTTATCCTATAGATATATATATATATATATATATATATATATATATATATATATATATATATATATATATATATATATATATATATATATATATATATAAACTAATTTGCAAAAAAAACGAGCACCTAAGCAATGAACCATTCTAAATGTTACTATTGGTTTGTTTGATAATTATAGATAGTTTTACTTTCACAATTTTGTAAATTAATAAGCAAATAATCGTTTTCGTCAGTATTATCATAAAATTTTGATAAAATTTATGGGTTTTAATGCTAAAGTTCACTAGTAGTGTATGCTCGCTAGTAGTGCATATGCTCGTGAAGTAAAAGTTAACAAAGATTTTTGTTTGTTTTTTCTTTAATAAAGTAAAAGCAGATAAATGTTTAGTATCGAGTGTGACCCCCTCTAGCTGAAATCACAGCTTGAATTCGTCTGGGTATGCTAGCGAGGATATCCCGGATACTTGCTTGCGGAATACGTTCCCACTCCGCGGTAATCACATTCTTCAGCTCTCTGATGGTCTGCGGAGCCGGTTGTACTGATCTCATGCGTCGTTTCAGAACGTCCCAGACATGCTCTATAGGATTGAGGTCGGGACTTCGAGCTGGCCAGTCCAAACGACGAATGCCGACCTCTTGCACATACGCTTCCACATCGCCAGACCGGTGGGCGCGAGCGTTGTTGTCCATAAAAATTGAGTCTTCGCCTAAAGCGGCCGATGTGGGTTGTGCATGAGGAATTAGAACTTCCGTTATGTATCGATGTCCAGTCAGTGAGCCGTTTTCAATGAAGACTAACTCTGTACGATCCATTGAATTTATTCCTGCCCAAAACATAACAGAGCCCCCACCATAAGGTGTGATTTCATCAAAACAAGCCTCTGCAAAGCGTTCTTCTCGTCTTCGTAGCACTCGCCGACGTCGATCTTCACCGAACAGAGATATTCTGGCTTCATCGGAGAACAATACCCTATTCCAGTCTTCTTGAGTCCATGACTCACAATTTCGAGCAAACTTAAGCCTGGCAACTCTGTGCTCACGGAGTAACTTAGGGCCGCGGGCCGGGCGATGACTGCGTATATTGGCCGCGAGAAGCCTCCTCCTGACCGTCCATAGACTAATATGCACATTTCTTACTTCTTCGAGGTTGTTCTTAAGGTCCACATACGAAGACTTGCGATTTCTCAATGCGCGACTCACAAGAAAACGATCATCCCGTGGTTGGGTACATGGTTTTCTTCCAGAACCAGGCTCAATCCTATAGAGCATGTCTGGAACGTTCTGAAACGACACGTGATATCAGTACAACCGGCTCCGCAGACCATCAGAGAGCTGAAGAATATGATTACCGCGGAGTGGGAACGTATTCCGCAAGCAAGTATCCGGGATATCCTCGCTAGCATACCCAGACGAATTCAAGCTGTGATTTCAGCTAGAGGGGGTCACACTCGATACTAAACATTTATCTGCTTTTACTTTATTAAAGAAAAAACAAACAAAAATCTTTGTTAACTTTAACTTCACGAGTATATGCACTACTAGCCAGCATGTACACTACTAGTGAACTTTAGCATTAAAACCCATAAATTTTATCAAAATTTTATGATAATACTGACGAAAACGATTATTTGCTTATTAATTTACAAAATTGTGAAAGTAAAACTACCTATAATTATTATCAAACAAACCAATAGTAACATTTGGAAGGGTTCATTGCTTAGATGGCCGTTTTTTTTGCAAATGAGTTTATATATATATATTATATGTGGGTTCTGCACTTCAAGACATTTCTGCCATGTTTCTGAATTATACAAATTAAAATTATTAACCTTATTGGTATAATAATTATACAAGGAATTATACTTTAATTCCTTTTTAGGTGCCCTTTTTATTTCTTCGTGGTAGCATTATGCGGTTAAAGGATCTCACATATTGTCATGATGATGGATAAAATTTCTTACGTTTACAAACTATGCTTCTCCCCATACTTATTGTGTTATTATTAAAATTTCAAACAATTAGTATTTCAATCTCTTAAACCGTATTTTCAAAAAATAAAAAACACTCATTACAAGTGGTGTCCAATTTGACAAAGTCCGATATTCACACAAAGCCGTGGTTGACCGAGATTCGCTCCCAACAAAAGTAGTTCAAGCACTCGCCGTGGGATGCCGCTACTCCGAGAGCGAACAGCTGAAAACCATTCACAATTCATTCTCAATTTAATGAGTTCGTACTAAAATCTTAAGCGTATTGTTAGTAAATAGACAAAGAAATATATTATGTAGCAAAGCAATGGAGACAGACCGCTTCCAACTGGTCTTATGGAGAGTTTTGGGTGAGACCTATTTTTAACTATTACATATTTATCACTTCTTATGGCTGAAGATGAAGATGATGTAATAATATGATAATTACAAGCATTTAATATTGCAGTGCAAATACCTGTTTTCTGTTATAAAAGTGGTCCGTCCGATAAAAGTAAGTCCGTGGAACTGATAGAGCCACGCTGCGGTCAATTATGACTCAGCACGAATGGTCAGAATCACAGGAAATCGACGTGTTATGACAGCTGTGAGTGAGATTGCCAGATCCCGATACCCCTTTCCTCTGCCCATACTTGTTCCTCACCTTCTCCCCTTTTTTTGTTATATGCCCTAACCACGCTCAGTCGGAGAAGGCCCTGCAGTGGGACGTGTTCACTGACTGATACTATAAATTAAAAGAAATATTTGTCTAAATCCCATAGAATGTAACTAAATTATTATACCGGGTATCTCAAGACTGCTACCGAAAACGAAGCCGGGTGGTAGTTTTAGTGGCTACAAATACAATGCAATTAAAAATTTCGCGTAGAAACGCGACAATTATTTTTTATGATTTTTTAAATATCGCCATTTTTGGGTGGTAAACTCTATAGTTTTTGCTAAAATAATAATTTAAACTCTTTTATACCTTAGAGTATTTATAAATAAAAGGGTATACACTATTATTTTAGGAAAAAATGTATTTACCACCAAAATATGGCCACAGGAAAAAAATAACAAAAAACAAATTGTCGCTTTTTTTGCAACTTTTTCTGTTGCATTGTGTCTGAAGTCGGTTAAACTACCACCCGGCTTCGTTTTCGGTAGCATTCTTGATATACCCTGTATATCTAAATCAGCAATAATGACGTATATGTAATAAATATGCGCCCCTTCAAGGATATCCTATTGTATACAATTTCAATTCTTCTCGTCCACTTAGTCCCAAGTAAAAGAGCAAATCTAATAAATATTAAGCTCATGTTTGAAATACTGTGCATACATATTTTAGTGAGTATGACACACTCCTTTTATGAAGACGATTTATTGTCATAGTTATATACTGTCAGTACGAACTATTATTTTAACTTTAAGTATTAATTTACCAACCCGCACTAGGCCAGCGTGGTGGACTATATGGCCTAACCACTCTCAATCGTACTCTCGATTGTAGAGTAGGCCCGTGCCCTGCAGTGGGACGTATATGGGCTGATACAGATACAGATTAGTTTATGTGATTGAAATGCAAATCTTATAGTACGGGCAAACGGCTGGGTTAACACACTGAATCATTGAATAACCAAAACAATTCGTCACTCATTCATGACCGTAATTATAATCTCTTCTATTGGCAATCGGTTCATGAAGATGCACATCATAGTAAATGAACTATCAAAATTCTGCAAAATAACTCCCTGAAGCAGTGGTTTTGAAACGGACTCTCACGGACGGAAGCATTTCAACCGGTCCACGAATACATCCTAAGGCCATAGGTAGAATAATTTTGTGTATGTTTCTTTTAAAAAAAAGATTAACGGAAAAAGATGTGAATTTATGCACGTATGTATGTGTTATTTATTTATATTAAACTAATGTATTAACATGAAACTAAACCAGTCAACCATCTGAGTGATCAATGGCTTAACAGAAATTTTGACGAATAGCCCCGCAATAGAAAAAAATTAAAACTTCTGAAGGAACCAATAACTGATTTGACATTAATATTCATAAAACTTTACCTTGACATCGTATGGTATTCCACTAATGCACATTAAATCCAATGAAATGCATTGTCAATTTGATGGCACGTATCCATATCGCGTGACAAAGGCAACAGGCAATACATCACGTCACAAACTGTGATTGCGTTGAAAACACACAGTTCACCATAATGTTTGTAATATTTCTGAATGCTGGCAACAGGTCGCTGTGGAGGTATTGTAATTATCTGCAGTTATCTTGTTGGGCTGAAAGAAAAAACTCACTACTAGTACTACTAAAAACTATGCATTCATATTAGGAACTCATAACATAGTGTAGGATGCCCTCCAGCTAGGTGGATTGAATAGCCGCTGGCAGATGCTGGATGCAACAAGCCGAAAACAGTATGAAATGACGCAAAGAAGGCATATGTCTAGCAGTGTACAACAATATAGGCTGATGATGATGATAGTAGAGACTCAAGTATTTCACAAATTGACACACAGAGTATAGTTGCTAAACACTTGTCTCCCAATGGGAACTATATCGTTTGATATAGCAAGGCGATCAATCGGAACTTAGTAATAATTAAACGCAATAGCCTGTGCACGGTGTGGTTAAGTCGCCCACAGTGACATAAAAGGCGTGGGCACGGATTTCCACATGCTCCCATTGTAATAACACGAGCAGGTGTATGTGACAAAACTGAATTGCAAGACATACATACAATATATTCTGTCAACGTAGCCTTTTAGCAAAATGTTCAGTGATAAATTATTAACTTGTGGATATCAATTAACATTACATTATAAGTTGGGCTTAAGTGATTGCATCTGCTAAGCTCAAAACCGGCACAATCTATGGAAAATGGTGCTGATTATATCGTTTTAATATATTCATCACAAAATAAATTAAATTAAATGATTTCACAGCGATACATAACATTTGACAAACTATAATAATTCAGATGTTTGAAATTTCTGTTCCAGGAAGGTATGATTCATGATCTAACGGCCATTCAAAATAATCAAATTATGGAAGTCGAACCCATGAACACATTTTACACACCCGATAATATCTGCCATTATACCAGAATTCAAGAACAAGAAAGAAATGAAATCCATATTTAAAAAATCCTAATAAAAAGTCCTTAAACAATACTTAAAAAAGCATTAATCCTTATCTGTAAATAAATTAAAGTCAAGTTCATGGTTATAATAATAGCGACCTTGATCAAATGGTGGCGCATAAGGATGTACAAATTTAAATATTACTACCAAATGCGTACATAGAATAGAATGTTCTACCGCTCATGACGGTAGATCCTTGCCTCTTTGATTGGGCGACCAACACGCCTGCCAAACATACAGGATGTTTTATATCTACAACGGAATATAATATTAAATTATTAACTGTTCTGTGGTCCTACACATTTTCACATAATTAATAATTGGACTATTTATTCTATATATAACGACCCGTGACGTTCATAATGACCTATGAGCGTGGTGGCCTGTTGGTAAACGAACCAGACACGGCTGCTAACATGTTCACGGAGGTCACGGTTTCGAACCCCAGGGCACAGCTCTGACTTTTCGGAGTCATGTGTGTATTGATAGTCAATCACCACACACTATAACCGTGGTGGAAAACATCGTGAGGAAGCCTGCGTACCACAGCGAATTTGTAAGAATTTCTATGGTATGTAACTAACCGCACTAGGGCAGCATGGTGGTCTATGTGGCCAAACCACTCTCAATCGTACTCTCGATTGAGGTGGAGGTCCCTGCACGGCACGAGACGCATATGGGCTGATACAGTACAGTACAGAGTTTCTATCCACCCTTCTTTTACACTATAACTCAATTGAATCTCTTGCTGCTCTCTTTTAAAAAGTATTTACATATAAGCATGTAATTGTTTGTTTGTATTTCACACAAAAAATAACTTCTTCAGTTATTTATTGTGAGAAGCTATTGTTTTGACAATTTTTTCTTTCTCCAAAATTGAATTCATCTTGAATTTAATCAAACAATATTTTTTGCCCTCAAAGCGTAACCGCTGGTAAATGCCAGTGAATCGTAAATGTCGGTTATTAATCTTTTGATTGAAAAACTTGAATTATGACTAGTCGTTCTAGTTTAGGCTTCTAAATGTAGTTCGTGTCTCATAAACAAAATTAACATTTTATTGTACCTAAATATCCGTTTAACTTGTCAAATCTTATGAAGTTTATGAGGATATTTTTTTTGCATAAACATTACACAAGTTTAAAGATTTAGTCAACATAAAAATAGATTTTTTCTACTCATTATACTATAGATTATTTAATTGATTTATGTTTTATTTAACTAACTATTCATCGGAAATGAAATAAAAATAAGGCGAAGGAAATGTGAGATTCAAGATTAAATTTTTGCACGCCCTAGTTGAAAATCAACTATTTAATTTGAATTTAACTTGTAACTATGCCAATACCCCCAACTTAACTAATACTTAATTTATTTATTGTGAAATGCAATAAGATGGTAAAATAAGCTCAATGATATAATTTTGAATGCATGTATATTCCATTATGTCCTAGAATTACACAGCTTGCGTAGTCCTGAAGCTCTATGTCATTTGAAATTTATGGTTAGGATCGAATCGACCCGTTATTTTGATGATATTGAATTCTACATGAGTGTGTTAGAATTTTTTTGTGGGAAAAGGTATATAAAATAATATAAACATGGGTATTTCAATATATTTATCTATAATTATATATTTTAACCATATCATTTAACATATATCACTTAACATAATGGTCAATAATTATTATAATGTTACAAAATTATCAATTATATTAAATGTTATTTATATTTATAATAATATGGTTTAATTCAACCACAATCGACAATTACAATGTTACAGAATAATATTTAAATATTCTGAACAATAAGCAACAAAACATAATATTAATAACTTAACTTGCCAATCCTGGTACTCCTCACTGCTCAATCTCAGAGCTTCCGCTCAGTGCAACGACTCACGATCGAAATATGTCTCCTTTCTCAAACTTATGTGCTACCGGCGAGGATAAGGTCCTTCCTCTGTCGTTGTCACTCGAAAAGTGCCGAGCCAAGTGAGACAACGCTTTATGTTACTGATTCCCCACTACTTGTGAATCATACGATGGGTAGTTTTAACGAAATTTATAAAAATTGTTGCAGTATTTTGTGACAGTATTCGAACAAGTGGATGGAACTAAGTGAAGTGGGCTGTTCAGTAGCGTACAAACTACATACAAGATCTAGGCAAAAGAAACAAAAGACTGCGCATAATATTGAGCGATAACTAAACTACACCATAAAAAATCATTAATTCAAAGGAGACTTAACTCAATATGTCCAGTAGTTACTCTGGCTACAATATCCTTTAAACCGTATCACAATAGTGCGGTGTTACTTACCACGTGGCCTCTCTCGTATGAGACCTACCACCAAATGAATGCTATAAATTACTGTTGTACAAAAAAATTATGACGCCAATGGCGCCCCTACTAAAGGTACATCCTGTGTATTTGAATAGTGTGCAATCAAAATTATTCATGTCGCGTAAGGGTCCCGATCGCGCACGTAGCGCCTTGGTGCGCAGGCGAACTGATGCCAACACTATAGAGGTCATCATCGAATCCTTATATATTTGCTGGGACTAGACTAAGGAGCATCAGTCACAGCCTGACGAACCAACCAACCATCAAAATGTTCAAACTTGTGAGTATATTTACTTACTTATTTGATCGGTTAAATTGTGTAAGGTTGTTTGTTGTATTTTAATTTAGCTTTATTATATTTTTTTTGTATACGAGGTTTTTTATACATGAAAAATTTGTGAAAATTTTTTTTGTGAATTGCTTACCTAGACACCAAATATAATAATCTTATAATAGATTTTTTTTTACATTCGATAAATCCATTCTAAAAAGTTTGCTTTTACTTGATTTACTTACAGATTTTATATTACAGGTCAATCTTAAATATTTTTTAATATAAAATGTCCAAGTTACTAATTATATTTCCTAATGGCACCCCAATGTAAATACCAAATACAGAGTACGTATTTGGTCTTTATCAGCCTCAAAATATTAACCACTAAAAATGGACGTTCACCAAAATCATCTTTAATTTATAACCAGATATTAAATAACATCGAATCTTCCACAGCTGATCTTCGCCGCTCTCCTGGCTTTCGCCGTCGCCAAGCCCCTAGTGGTGAGCTACACTGCGCCGGTAGCTGCAGCCTACACCGCGCCCGTGGCAGCTGCATACACTGCACCCCTCACGTACTCCGCATACAGCGCCTACTCTCCGTACTACTCCGCCTACACCTACGCAGCGCCATACTCTTACTACGTCTAATACCGAAATTCCAAAATAATTTTTGTTTCAATGCCAAAATTGTAAATCTGTCCAGTCATATTTATTTCATGTTACCAATATAAATGGGTTAAATGCAAATTGATTTTTATTTATTGGTATCTTTCCCTTGAATACATATGCAAAATTATTGTTTAGTATAATTTGTTCTCATCAGACTCGTTTACAAACGAAATTTCGTATTCGTATTTTGAGTTGACGGACCTCACAGCCATTTTCTTGAAGGATTACGTAACATGCATCCATATACTTCAATTATAAAAAAAAAAACAATACTAAAAAGATATTTATAAGAAATAATTTTATAGTTAAATACTGTAAAAATTGACTCTGTCTCTGGATTGGCAATTATTATATACCAAGGAATCATGAATCACTGTAGCATTAATCCTTTAGTAATCACAATCTTTCTTTCATTCTATATAGGAAGACAATAAAATTAGCTGTGAAGGATACCTGTGCTTCCACGGACATAGCGTGTCAGACAATTTTGTTTTTTCTACTGTAATTTAATCTATATTTAGCACGCATTAGGAAACTATCAAAATACAAAAATTATTCGTTTTGAAGGTCATAATTTATTAGCAAAAATATATATTAAATCTACAAATTCTAAAGCCTGCAAAGAATAGTCTAGCAATCAGTAAAATTTAAAATTCTTTCAACATTTTGTCATTGTGTTTCTTAATGGTTTGCAATGCTCGTACAATTCACTCATGTCGACCATGAAGTATCTCGTATGCTGATCACGTGTTCCACCAAAACAATGTAAAATCAAAAAAATACGATACTACTAGCCTATACTTTTCACTATAATAGTTCTTATGTACTCTAAGTCAATGAATGTCAGTGGATCTTCGAAAAAAGACAATTATCTGAGGATTATCATTAGTTATTAATAATGCCTAAGAAATTACTTTTTCTGAGGAGTATTGTCAAAACTTAGAGGATGGAAGAAAACGAAAATGTGAGACACGTCTTCTCTGGAAGAAGCGAGCGGTTTAAATATTTTGACCTTCAGTCGGTAACGTAAAAGTGTTAAAATATAACTGGGTTTATCAATCTCTTAAGAACCTCATTTAAATAAATAAATAATAATTAATCTTAATCTGCATTTATATAAGTCACGATCCATATAATAATTTTATACATACGTATCACTCCATAATTAGTAATAAAAATAATTAAAAAGTTAGCTTATTCCCGCAACTTCGTTCAGATTGTTTTAAATTTATTTTTGGAAATTAAACATATGCGTGATTCAGCCGGCCATCTTTCGCTCACGAACAAACTTAAACTTATGTCTTTAAAAGTCATACCGGGTATATCAAGAGCACTACCAAAAACGAAGCTGGGTGGTAGATGTTGTGACTACAAACACAATGTAACTAAAAATTTCGAAAGAAAGAAAGAAAAGAAACGAAAGAAACGCGACATGTTTCTTTTATTATATTTTAAATATTGTCGAGTTTGGGTGGTAGATCCATAGTTTTTGCTAAAATAATAATAGAAAGCCTTGCGTACTATAGCGTATTTAAAAATAAAAGGATGTATACTATTATTTAACAAAAAACTATGTATTTACAAACCTAATACGACGATAGAAAAAAAAAACAAAAAAAACTCGTCAACATTTTTTGTATAAAATTTAGTTGCATTGCGTCTGAAGCCACTAAAACTACCACCGTTTTCGGTAACAGACTTTATATACTCTGTATACTTATTTTTTACAGAATCAGTTTATATAAGCATAATATCTTAAATGACAAAGAAACAACACGTAATTGCTGATATTTATTTGCCTTAACTAGTTTAGTAAGGATAAATGGCAACGGAGCGATAAAAGTGAAGGCACGACAACCAGTCAAAATTTTGCGTAAACAATTATACGTTCTAGGAAGTGTTATAATTAATTGCTATTGTAATGAATTCCACAATTAAATAACTGACCGTGTTCTCTTTTTTATAGCTACTATGAATAAAAAAAAATTATAGGTAACAATTTATCAGTTGAAACTACTTTGATTAGTATTAAATTATCTAATAATTATTATCACTAGTTCTTGATGACTATATACACTGACCCATTAATATATTAAACCTTCAAAAATATATCAACTTCACTTGCAATATACCTACATAGTTTAAATAAATCCATAGAAAAAATTGATCCAGAAAGATACATTCATGATTGGTTAGATATGACGAAACCCTAACCGCGAAAAGACGCTTTCATAATTAGGATACCTCATCCCATCGGAATTTAATCCACCTTTAAACCACCTGCTCCTTGGAAAAGAACTTGAGTGGTCTATCTGCAAGACATTTAACCGTCTTCGCACAAGTTTGGGCCGCTGCAAGACAAATCTGGCAAGGTGGGGTTATCAGTCAGAGTCCGATTATGAATGAGGCGTCCTCGAACAAAATATGTCACACTTACTGATATGCCTACCACCTGTACAATAAGGGATATCATGGAGGCTACAGAGGCTGCCATAAGTGAACTGATCTACAATGCCGAAAACTGTAAAATTATTTAATAATGAGAAGAGCCATTGATTTAAACAAAGAATATTAATACGAAAGATACTCGGTGCTACTTAAGTCCATCTCCATAAGGAATCGATTCCGCGTGTTCTCCTTGCATAGGTAAGTATTATCAATTGATTTTGATACTCAGCCCTAAAAAATAAAGTGCTGAACATAGGCATCGTCCAAGAATGTACTTAGCGGCATATTTGAGAACTGAACTAAATAATTGTTTTGTATAAAACTGTTTTATTTTGATGTTTTGGTGTTATTACATGGACCATAGTATAATTTACTCCCAATCTTAATTTTTCAACAAGATTAACTATACTTTGTGTTTCATAAATATACTTTGCCTAGCAATGGTTTTAAATTCTGAATAATTTGGATGTTTTACTCGTGAGTCCTAAAACAATAATCAATATATAATCCAACAGTTTAACCTTATTCATAAAGAAAGCAAAATGTTCACAGATTACCATCAGCACCGTTTTCAACCACCCAATCATAAGATGTCAATAAATCGTATTATTTTTGTCCAATACTAATTTGTTTATGTTTGATTAATTGTGCGCTAATGTCATTTATGATATTAAATTGTTAATCTTTGCGATAGGGATTGACAAAATCGACTTCCTCGATTCTTTTATTTTGCTGTAATATACTTGTAAATTGGACTCGTTTTGCTAAATTAGCCTTGGAAAAAATCACACACTGACAGAATTGATTTTTATTGCATTTCCCACCCACCTGTGTTATTTAATAAATTGAATCTTATATCGACTGCACAAAGATTAATTTATTTATGATATACATATCTACTTTAGGACTGGGTCCGGTTTAAGGATAGTAGTATAAATTTGCAGGCGATGAGAAGCTTGTCATCATTCAGTCTTCGACGGATTAAGTGATAACAACTAAAATGTACAAGGTAAGCAAAAACATCAAATCAAAAATTAAAATAATTCTTAAAATATTTGTGTGGGTAAAGTGATATAAATTAACATCATAGCTTAATTCATTTTAATTATTGTTGATGGTGACAGTAACTGGTAACATTGCAATTTGTATTGTCAGGCTAAAGTTTTATGTTTCCGTGTATTAATAAAATTACGTACAGAGCAATTAAAAATAATGATTATAAACCATATTAGTGCAATAACGTGACTTGGAACTATTAATTCTTTTGATCTTACCTGCAAACTCGTTTGGAGTTATTCATTGAATGCAGATTAACCAAACTTGGTACCGATCTGATGGTGATATTCACGGAATGTACGGAGTCGAAAAATAAGGATACTTATTGGTGGCACTACCAATTATAATAAAAAATACCCTTCTTACCAGCGAATATCACCTGACGTACCTACTCTTGAAATCACCTGCCTCCTGCAATACAGTCTTATCTCAGATCAGACAGACTTATTCTGATGAATATAAGGTTATGCTTATGTATTTGTTGCAGATCGTAGTCGCCCTTGCCGCCGTGCTGGCTGTTGCCGCCGCCAAGCCCAGCGTAGGAGCTGTGTCCTACACCGCGCCTTTGACTTACGCCGCGCCGGTCGCCTCAGTCGCCTACTCCGGCTCTTACCTCCCAGCTACATACGGCTACAACGTTCCCTCTGCTTACTCTTACTCCCCCGTCTCTTACTCCTACAGCAGCCCTGTGGTGTCCACCTACAGCGCCCCTCTGACTTACTCCGCGCCCATCTCTTACTCTTCCTACCCTGGATACTCTCTATACCCCAAGTACTACAGCGGATACTCCGGCTACGGCAGCTACTCTCCTCTCACTTACAACAGCTACTGGAACCCCTCATCTCTCCTGTGGAAGAAGAAGTGAATACTGACTACCGACCTTGTAAAATGAATACTGGCTAAATACATTTTAGAAAATGATTACTTGTTTTTTTGTATTACCTTTTTATCACCTGTTATTTGATTTAAACGTAGATGCCCTTGTTGCTACCAGGAGAACCTTTGCCTGCCCCTTCTGGGAAAAAGGCGTAAGTTTATATCTGGGGGCACGGCCATGCCCCCTCCAAGTCGAGCTAAAAAGCGGCACGGTCGTACCATCCTTTTCTCGAAGCAATTCAGACCATTTTCTATCCCCCTATATCTTCATTTTGGTTTAAGCAAGAAGCCTGAATTTTCAATTACTAAGCAAGCATTGTGTAAACACGGTCTTTTTAAAATTTCATTCAATTTGAACCAGTAGTTTAAAAATTGTAACTTGTCGAACTTTGTTAATTTTGTTTGACTAATTGACTGACCGATCATGAAAAGTCGAAGGCACTTCTAGCAGACATAGAACCTTCAAATTTAGAATATAATTTGTGTTTAGTGTCTTAATCAAGGGGAAACTTAAACATTTCATAATTTTTGTCTAGTTTTCTAGATACTCCAACTGCGTGCATAACTTTGTAATTCCATATAAATGTATAGTTACATTTGCAGTTAATGGATCATTGTAACCGTATATGATAGAATAATAGTTGTAGATAGGTGTATATATATATGAGGCATTACAAGAGGGGGGTATAGAGAGGGAAAGAGTGGATTCAGCCCATGAAACTGTACAACATTCCTCTAGAAAAATATGACGAAGAAATACTTGCAAATCAATAGACTAAATAGCTCGAAATTATCAATTACCATGAAAGAAAGAACACTCATAATCAAATCCGCTATATTTTTGATAAATTGATACCTACAAAAATAAGAAAAAACCATAAGACAGAGGCTTTAAGAAAAATCATTATTGATATTCTAGAAGTAAACAGTACCGAAAAGGAAAAATTAGGTCTCTACAAAAAGACGTGAGATCTCATCAAAAACATCCTGTAAAAAATACCAAGTCAAAAAAGTTGTGAGTTCCATGTAATACCAAGTTAGTTAATTTATTTAGTCCTTGCTTAAGGGACCTTATATTTAAAGTTATTACGTAAGTTATTATCATATCAATATTAAAAATCCTTTCCGTTTTAAATAAATAGAACGACTTGTCCAGCATTATGTATAAATTGTACGATACATTATGTTTTCATGCGATGGCTAAGTCCATCTATTTATTTAAAACGTTAATAATTTTTTATATTGATATGATAATAACTTACGTAATGACTTTATACAGAAGGTCCCTTAAGCAAGGTCTAAATAAATTAACCGACTTGGTATTATTATACATGGATCTCACAACTTTTTGCTGTAGAAAAACTGGGCTGCGAAACTGGTATTTTTTTACAGGATGTTTTTGATGGGATGTATTTGTATTTGAATAAATAAGGAATTCTAACGTTGTCTTCAAAGTAAGATAGCCTTAATATTATAATGATTAGTACACCAGTTGAGGCAAAATCCAATGGATTTCAAACAAAACATTTCAATTTATGCAGACAAATGTTAGGATCAGGTATTAACTTTATAACGCAGTAAAGAACTCTGAACTTCCATACTTAATCACATTGTTTAAACTTATGATTTATAATTTGTCATAATAGCTGTATTTTAATAAGATATACATACAGTTTTGTTTGCAAATGCACACCTGTTACCAGAGTATATAAAAAGTAAACCTTAACTAAGGATGAATGGAAATTTAGTATTCAGAACGGAATAACACAATTAAAATAAATTAGACAAGAGAAGAGGCATAAACTAGTCCAGTTTGACAAGGCACCACTGCAGATGCTATTGCATAATTATCTAAATTCTAATTAGTTCATTTCATATACGAAAAATTAGTAACGCTGCAGTTTATATTACCTAGTATATTTCAAAAATAGGAAATTTCAAATCAAAAACAACCGGACTAACCACCAAAAATCAATAAAAATTCAGATATCAAATGAAAAATCAAGAACAATCCCGAAATCAATAATAATCTTACTTCATTTCTACAAAATATTTTTGAATCAAGATGGCGTTGATTTTGTATAACAGTGATTAAAAAAGAAGCTAATGACACGATAATAGTTAAAATAGTTGAGGTACCCTCACTAATAATGTTGTCAATACAAACAACTGGATATTATCGACTGGAAAAACGTTTGATCATGAATGTCTAGTTAAAGTAACTCCAGATCAAATCGTACTGATACCAGAACAGTTACTGAAATGAAATACTTGTATTGGTCATATGTATGGGCAATTAAATAACTCTTATGACAAGTCAATAAATAGTACTGAATCTCATTTAGAAAAAATACAATTTATTAATATTAAAATTAAATGTATTTGGTTTTCGGTCATCAATATTTTCACGTTGTTATTACACCATACAAAATTGTATTTTTAAATGTTCAATACGCTATTCTTTGCCGCTTGTGTTCAAGAAATGTATTAGAGATTACATTGAATTAAATAATTACCACTTGAGATTTAATATGTAAGTAACTGGTATTAATATCACTACGATCTAGACACAAGTTTTAAATTGTTATTTGGTTAGATATATTGCTGTTAGTTTAGATTAATGTAAGGCGCTTATTTTTTTATATGATATGTATTGGTGGAGGCTTGTTGTCAGCATTTTTTTATATACCTATGTATATTTCATTTATTTCTACTCATATTTATAATTTGTCTGTAAGCCTTCCTAAAATAAAATAAAATCTACCAATTAATGAACTTTTTGTTTTATAAAGCCTTTATTGTAATGTTTTGGCAAGTTGGTAATTGGACCAGACGCAGCTGCCAACATGTTCACGAAGAAACCTGCATACAATTGTGATTTTTAAGAATTTCTAAGGTATGTAAGGTCCGCCAAACCGCACTAGGCCAGCGTGGACTATAATATAGCCTAACAACTCTCAATCGTACCCTAGATATTTAGAAAAGGCCCGTGCCCTGCGAACGTACATGGGCTGAAACAGTACAGTACACTTTTTTTATTGAATAGGGACATCATATTATGTTAATCAAAAAACATTGGTTATGTATCCATATTATTATATATATTTTTTTTTATCTAAATGCTTTATTGTACACTAAGTTAACTTAATTACAGAACATTATATTACATAGTGGTACAAAAGGCGGTGGTATCGCTCGAGGCAATCTCTTACCGACTACCTTGGGATGGACAGTAAGAGAGGGAAAAAAAAGAGAGTATATAATTATTATGACGTCATAAGCTATTTATATTTGAAGAGAAATTATGTATTTTAAAGGGCAAGGAATGATGTTCATATAGTCGTGGTTACCGTACCTAATATCAGCTGATTATTCTGATTTTATTATAAGCACCATTGAAAATGGCCGTGAAAACGTCCGGTAAGTACACATGTTTCAAATTTTCAACTCAGCTAGCGGTATTCTGTGTGCGTATTCTTATAAATATGAAGTTTTGATTTTAGTGTTAATGCTGCGACAGTTTTTTAATTTACATGATTGACGAGATAAGAAAGCCATTCGCCTGATCGTAACCGATACCACACTTTATGGAAAGTTGCGATACCGCACAATACCATACATTACAAAACAATACTTAGCCTTTCACTGTCCTTGTCATCCTGAGCCATAAGATGTCAACTCTTAATATGTCCAATAGTTATTCTGGCTTCAATGTCCTTCTAACCGAAACACAATAGTGCATTTACACTGCTCTTTGGCGGGAGAAATAGACATTACAGCTAAACACAATATAGGTATAAAGCATATTTAAAGTCGACAACAACATTATTAAACGGTAAACATGCTATATTTGGAAGCTCGAAATAAAATATGGTCAGATATACATATTATCTTCCTAGTGTAAATCATTAGTCAAGTTGTTATGATTTGCAAATGATTTTGAGATTATTAAACATCGTTAAGGTTGTTAAAAGTAAAGCGTCGTTCTCTAGAAAATAAGCGCTAGATTTGAAAAACTTATCTTTTGCATTTATGATATACAGTACATATCTACTTTAGGACTGAGTCCGGTTTAAGGACAGTAGTATAAATTTGCAGGCGATGAGAAGCTTGTCATCATTCAGTCTTCGACGGATTAAGTGATAACAACTAAAATGTACAAGGTAAACAAAAATATCAAATTAATAATTAAAATAATTCTAAAAATAGTTGTGTGGCTAAAGTGTAATAAATAAACATCATAGCTTAATTCATTTTATATATTTTTGATTACAGTAACTGGTAACATTGCAAGTCGTAGTGCATATTTGTAAAAAATATATTTTTAATTGAACCATAACATGACATAATATTGTCAGGCTAAAGTTTTATGTTTCCGTGTATTAATAAAATTACTTACAGAGCAATGAAAAAGAATGATTGTGAACCATATTAGTACAATAACGTGACTTGGAACTATGAATTATTTTGATCTTACCTGCAAACTAGTTTGGAGTTATTAATTGAAGGCAGATTAACAGACTTGTTACCGATTTGATGGTGATATTTACGGAATGTATAGAACCGAAAATAATAATACCTATTGGTGGCACTAACGATAATAATAATGCTTCTTCCCTGCGAAAACCACCTGATGTAACCACTCTTGAAATCACCTGCGCCCTGCAATACAGTCTTATGATCATACAAACTTATTCTTATAAAATTATTGTTATGCTTACATGGATTTGTTGCAGATCGTAGTCGCCCTTGCCGCCGTGCTGGCTGTTGCCGCCGCCAAGCCCAGCGTAGGAGCTGTGGCCTACACCGCGCCTTTGACTTACGCCGCCCCGGCCGCCCCAGTCGCCTACTCCGGCTCTTACCTCCCAGCCACCTACGGCTACAACGTCCCCTCTGCTTACTCTTACTCCCCCGTCTCTTACTCCTACAGCAGCCCTGTGGTGTCCACCTACAGCGCCCCTCTGACTTACTCTGCACCCATCTCTTACTCTTCCTACCCCGGATACTCTCTATACCCCAAGTACTACAGCGGATACTCCGGCTACGGCAGCTACTCTCCTCTCACTTACAACAGCTACTGGAACCCCTCATCTCTCCTGTGGAAGAAGAAGTGAATACTGACTACCGACCTTGTAAAATGAATACTAGCTTAATACATTTAAGATAATAATTACTTGTTTTTTGTATTACCTTTTTACCACCTGTTATTTTAATTTAAAACTGGGTGTCCTTGTTGCTACCAGGAGAACCTCTGCCTGCCCCTTTTGGGATGAAGGCGTAAGTTTATATATTCGTTTTGTTGTATTTTGTATATATTTGTATTTGAACAAATTACGAATTATAAGACTAATTAATGTTATCGTCAAAGTCAAACGGCTTTAATATGAGAATGATGTGTTCATCAGTTCCAGTTGAGCCAAACTCCAATGTATTTAAAACAAAACATTTTGATTTATCCAGAGAAATGTAATGATCAGGCTAACCAATATAACGCCTTAAGGAACTTTATTATTTCGACGAGATTGTTTATACTATTTTTCCGTACTTAATCACATTTTTTAAGCTTATGATTTATAATTTGTCATAATAGCTGTATTTTAATAAGATATACATACAGATTTGTTTGCAAATGCACACCTTTTACAAGAGTATATTAAAAAGTAAACCTCAACTAAGGACGAATGGAAATTTAGTATTCAGAACGGAATAACACAATTAAGATAAATTAGACAAGAGAAGAGACATAAACAAGTTAACTAGTCCAGTTTGACAAGGCCCACTGCAGATGCTATTGCATAATTAACAAAATTCTAATTAGTTCATTTCATATACGAAAAATTATTAACGCTGCATAGTTTATATTACCTAGTAAAAACTCCAAAAATAGGAAATTTGACAGCCTCCGTGGCGCAGTTGGTTAGACGCTGCCTGTGAAACGAGAGGCCGCGGGTTCGATCCCCGCACCGAGAGAAATGTTTGTGCGGCCCACAAATATTTCTTCCGGGTCTGAGTGTTTGTGAGACCGAAAAGTCTCTCGTAGTTCCTGATACCCACGAAACAAGACTCGATCTTAGTGTGGGGTCAGGACTATGTATGTGACTGTTGGGTGTTATTTATTTATTTATTTCAAAACAAAAACAACCGGACTAACCACCAAAAATCAATAATAATTCAGAAACCAAAATCAGAAATCAAGAACAATACAGAAATCAATAATAATCTTACTTCATTTCTACAAAATGTTTTTAAATCAAAATGGCGTTGATTTTGTATAACAGTGATTAAAAAAGAAGCTAATGACACGATAATAGTTAAAATAGTTGAGGTACCCTCACTTATAATGTTGTCAGTACAAACAACTGGATATTATCGACTGGAAAAACGTTTGATCGTGAATAACTAGTTGACGTAACTGGTTTTAACAGAACTGTGGAATATCCAAACAGGTGCAAGTATGAAGTACATACAGCAAACTACGAGTATGCAGACGTTAACTCCAGTCTCCAGATCACATCGTACTGATTCTAGTTGTTAAAATGAAATACTTATATTGGTCATGTAGGCAATTAAATAACTCTTATGACAAGTCAATAAACAGTATTTAATATCTATGTACGAAAAAAAAGATTAAAATTTAAAATAAACGTATTTGGTTTTCTGTAGTCATGTTTTCACGTTGTTATTACACCATGCAAAATTGTGTTTTTTAGTGTTCACTACGCTATTCTTTGCCGTTTGTGTCCAACAAACTTATTAGAGATTACATTGCATTAAGTAATTAGCACATGAGAATTTTTAATATGTAGGTAACTGGTATTAAAAGGACTACGATCTACCAGCTAATAAACTTATTGTTTTATAAAAGCTTTATTATAATGTTTTGGCCTATTGGTAAACAGACCAGAAGCGGCTGCCAACATGTTCGCGGTGAAAAACATCGTGAGGAAACCTGCATACAATAACTATTTGTTAGAACTCCTAAGGTATGTAAAGTCCACCAAACCGCACTAGGCCAGGATGGATTATAATATGGCCTAACGACTCTCAGTCGTACTATCGATTATAGAGAAAACCAGTGGGACGTAAATGGGCATATACATTACAGTACTGTTGTTTTTATTGAAAAGAGACATTATTTTATGTAAATCAATAAAAAATGACATTGGATCAATAATATATTTAATTATTATAAATTCATAAATATTTGAAGAGAAAATGTGTATTTTAAAGTATAAGGAATGACGTCCATAATATCGTGGTTACCGTACCTAATATCGGCTGATTGTTCTGATTTCATTATTAGCACCATTGAAAATGGCCGTGAAAAACGTCTGGTAGGTATACATCTTTCAAGTTTTCAACTGATCTTAGCTCACGGTTTTGTGTGCGTATTTTTGTAAATATTTAATTAGTTTTAATTTTGTTAGTGCTGAGACAGTTTTTTAATTAATATGATAGACGAGACAAGCATGTCATTCGCCTCGTGGTAAGCGATACGACAGCACATGGGCTCCTGAGACTCCATGGGATCCTGAGACTCCATGGGCTCCTGAGACTCCACGGGATCCTGAGACACAAAATAATAGTTTCAATATATATAGTAGTTGCTCTGGCTACAACGTCCTACTAACCGAAACATAACAATGCATTTATCTTGGCGTATTAATTTTTTTTAGAAATTGATATTGCGGCGGTATCTACCCACTAACCAGGTGACCCCTTACATAATATGATGACGCCTACTTATAAATAATTTGCAGTCGAAAACATTTTTAAAATTACATGCTATATTTGGAAGCTCAAATTAAATATGAAATTAATTTTATACATCACTTCCTAATATAAATCATTAATCAAGTTGTTATATTTTGCGAACGATTTTTAAACATCGATAAGGTTGTTAAAAGTAAAGCGTCGTTCTCTGGAAAATACTAATCTTATACATTAAAATTTACACAAGCGTCAAACTTAATGTTTCTTCCTAGTATTGACTACCTCGGTGCCATAGTAGCAGCAGCGGTTATAAAGCTGAGGACTCTGGTTCGAATCCCGCATCAGGCATAGTGATATTGGATTTTTCTATTCATTATCAGCTCGGAGTCAAGAATTCGTGCCACATCTTTTTCCCAGAAGGGGTAGCCAGAAGTGCTACCAAGACACCCACGTTCTGCCTTGTGTGTTCCGTTCCACGATGTGATAGAGGGCGAGCTTATCGCCATATTGGACACAAATACTTGACTCCGGGCTGATATTGAATACAAGTCCAATATCACTTTGCTCAACCCGGAATTCGAATTCGAGACCTCAGCTTAGCAAATAATACCGAAATATAACTGAGCCAACGAGTCAGTATAACAATAATAACCATTTGCCGTAAAGGACTGTTTAAATCTATGCCCTTTCTAATTTTTAACAGTTTCACTAATGTCCAATGTTTAATGTCTTCTGCATCAAGTACTAAAATTTAAGAATATAAGAGTACCAGTGTGTCTACAACATAATGTTTGTCGGTACTAATTATACATTCTTTTGTTTTCCTCTGAAAGATTCGGCATAACCTTGGTAAAACCATTGAAAGAACCAATTCATCCATACAATATCCGTTTGTTTCTATGTCTCTGTTCAAACTGGACAAAATATATAAGGTAGGAAATTATTCACGACCATCAGTGCAAATTTGTATTAAGTTAACAAAACAAGTGTAGTTGCCAACAAACATCCATCATGATGAACAAAGCTGTCACGGTAAGTTTAATTTCTCAGTTCCTTAAATGTTTGAATGACTCACCGCATATTCTTTTTATTTTATAATATTATAGTAATAAATGCCAACCCGCACTAGGCCAGCGTGGTGGACTATATGGCCTAACCACTCTCAATCGTACTCTCGATTGTAGAGGAGGCCCGTGTCCTGCAGTGGAACGTATGGGCTGATACAGACATACAGATAGCAAGAAATAAATTCGCAATAACTTCGAGTAAAATATCACGATACCTATATTTTAACAACTAGACCTACATTTCCTTTTAGCTGGAAAAATACTCTCGAGGTTAAATGCTATTTTAGTAACTAAAAAACGAATGCCATGACATAAATAAACTATTTTATTTTTCTTTGTTAAATAAATTTCCTTATAAAATAAATTGTTGATATAGGGAATCTTACTAACAATGGAAGACTTGTCGATGCCTATATTAATTTAATATTTTTCCAGAGACATATATCGAGGTTATTTCTTTTACAGATCGTTGCCCTCGCCCTCTCGTGCGTGACGGCAGATCCCTACATCTTCAGTGCTCCGTATTACGCTCCTACATACGCCGCAGCCTACACAGCGCCTGTTGCTGCCACAATACCTGCAGCGACATCGATACCTGCATTACCTGCTGTACCTACAATACCCGCTGTACCGACACTACCCGCTGTACCGACATTACCCGCCACGTGGAACCCAATTTCATCCCTATCGGCATACTCTTACGGTTCAGGTTACAGTGTACAAGAAGTCCCTGTGGTCAACACGGCGTCAGCACCTCTTATTTACGGCAGCCCGTATGGCACTTCCTTACCTCTGGCTTATGCCGCTGACTACTACTATCGTAAGTAGACTGCTGATATGTTCTGTGACATGTAAAATGTATTGTTTATTGTATAAAATATTAACGTTTTAATATAATTATGGCAATTTATTAATGACTTTTATTTGTGCCGAAACTTTTTAAGAGTTGCACATACATATTTTTGACTAAGTTTAAATTATTCTAATAAATTCCTTAATCATGATGTAAATTTGATGAAAAAAAGATATAGTAAAAATATGAAACTATATATTAATGAAATGTACTACTAAATTAGATACATTTTAAGTGCAAAATATAACGATGCAAAAAGATCTAGCAGAATCTATTATTGATATTACGCCTGGCATATAATAAGCATGACAATTTGAGACATATTACTATGTGGTCCGAATTTAACAAAAATTACATACGTACATACATCAATTCACGCCTTATCCCCGGAAGGGGTAGGCAGAGGTGCTATCTGAACACCCACGTTTCACCTTCTGCGTTTTGTCACACGATGTGATATGGGGCGAGACTATCGCCATATGGGACACGAATTCCATACCCTGGGTACATTAAATTACACTTTGCCCGACCTGGGATTCAAACTCCAGACCTCAGCTACGTAACTGTACCGTAGTGCAAACGCGCCACGGCGGGACAAGGAAGTCACAAAAAGTGATAATACGTTCATCTAGTAATAATACGTACACATCGATATTTTTAAAAACTACTCTATTTTACTAATTTTACTACGCTTACCACTATCAATGAAGGAAATTAATTCTTATTCCCCATATTTTTCATTCCATCAAACCAATAAAAGGAAGAAAAAACACAAGAACCTATTTCTACTGTTTTAATACATATAATTTAGGTAATGTATATTTACATAAAGATTTATATAGAGTTCCTCATATTCCGTTAAATTTATTAGATTTTTTTAATCAAGTGATTCTCATTGTTGACTATTTTTATACCCAATGTAAATAGAATAATTAAATAGTTTTTAAATGTAGGAAATACTCAACGCAATAATATTTAAATTTTAAAACGAAAATATTATTTTAAATGTGTATAATTAGGGGGCACGGCTGTGCCCCCTCCAAGTCGACCTAAAAAGCGGCACGGTCGTACCGTCCTTTTCTCGAAGCAATTCAGACCATTTTCTACCCCCCTATAACTTCGTTGTGGTTAAAGCAAAAAGCCTGAATTTTCAGTTACTAAGCAGGCATTGTCTGTTTAGTTTTGTCTAGTTTTCTAGATGCACCAACTGCATGAATAACTTTGTAATGCCATATAAATTACATTTGCAGCTAATGAATCATTGTACCCGTATATAATGGAATAATAGTTGTAGATAGGTTGTGGATATATCTATCAGTTACTAAGTAGGCACCAGCAGCATTATGTATAAATTTACGATACATTGTATTTTCATGCGATGGCCAAGTCGATCTATTTATTTAAAACGTAAAGGTATTTAATATTGATATGTTAATAACTTACGTAATAACTTAAGACAGAAGGTTCCTTAAGCAGGGACTAAATAAATTAACGGACTTGGTATTACATGGATCTCACAACTTTTTACGGTAGAAAAACTGAGCTGTGAGACTTGGATGTTTTTACAAGATGTTTTTGATGGGATAACTTTATACAGAAGGTCCCTTAAGCAAGGACTAAATAAATAAACCGACTTGGTATTACATGGATCTCACAACTTTTTGCGGTAGAAAAACTGAGCTGCGAGACTTGGTATTTTTTACAGGATGTTTTTGATGGGATTATGTTTATTCATAATGTCTAATGCATTGCATGTTGTGGAATCCACCAACTCGATCTGATACAGGGTAATAGCCAAATCTAAATCCTACTCAATCACAGACCAAGCCTATCACAACATATTCTGTACTCTATATGGTTCCAAGACAAAACTGGTCGCGTGAACTAGTTATTTGTATCCGATGGAGATAGCTCCGAATGCGCTCCCAAGGCCAACGAGGTTGGCACTATGCATTAACACCAATTAATTATATACATTTATTCCACCAAAACAGAAGATTAAAACTGTATTTTGATATTTTGATACATAATGATATATTATATGCATAAGATTACTCGTATACTGTATATTTCAACTTAAATTAAACCATGTTTGCATAAGATTACCAAGTATTTTTATAACTTTATGTTGCATGTTTCGTTAGATTTTTGTTTCCGCGCTAAATGTTTTCATTAATAACTACTGCTCATATTATGAGGAGTGGCGATCACGAGGTAAAATTGCTATGCTGGAAAATGTAATGTTAGAATTGTTGGGCCCCTATCGACAAATGAAAAAACAAATTAGACGAAACTCTATAGATTTTTGATATTCGCCGGGCCCCTTTTCACCCTGGATTCAGATTTATGCGGCAATAGCCAGTTACGTCACAAAAATAATGTAAAACATCAATTTTAAATTAGATCAATTTTAAATTTATTCAATAAAACTCTGACACTGATACAAACATATGCACCTACATCAACCTACTCCGATGAAGACGTTGAAGAGTATTATCATCTAATGAATAAGGCATGTGATGAAAATAGAGGTACATGGACGCTCATACTTGGTGATTTTAACGCCAAAGTTGGCCCCAGGCAGGAATCTGATAGTCCACGTATTCTAGGTCCTTATGGAGAAGGAAATAGAAACGAACGGGGCATTAAATTGCTACAGTTTTCGTTCGGGCAAAACCTGCACGTTGCTAACTCATATTATTTTAAGAAGCCACAGAGACGTTGGACTTGGGTATCGCCAGACAATAACACAAAAAACGAGATCGATTACATTTTAACATCGGACATAAGCATCGTAAAAGACGTAGGTACAATCAATAAATTCTACTGCAGTTCAGATCACAGACCTCTTAGGGCTAAAATCAAATTTAATTTCAAAATTCATAGGGCGAAACATTTCACAAAACATTGTAAAGTGTCAAAGCAAGCACTCCTCCAAAATTCCGAACAATATAATTTACAATTATCAAACTACTTTGATAGTTTGTCATTGGATAAGACTGATGTGGAACAACAATATAAAGAAATAGTTACCGGTATAAATAATAGCAGCAAGAAATTTGTAACTAAGAAAAAATGTAAACTACTTACATCAACCACCGTAAACTTAATTAAAACACGTACTATGATGCAAATAAATACAGAAGAATATCGAAAAATGGATAGACAAGTTAAACGCAACATTAGAAAGGATATAAGAGACCATAATTGCAACCTAGTGAAAATAGCTTTAAAGAAAAATTCATCACTTAGAGTTGCCAAACAGGGTGTTACTAAGGGTAAGGCGTGGATTAACAGCTTACAGGACCAAACAGGAAGGAAACACCATAGTCGGGAAAAGATCATGGACATATGTACAGGATTTTATAAATCGTTATACTCTGACAAAGATCACACACCTAGCCCTGTTTCGGATTACTCCCAGTCAGCTTCTGTTCCACACATCACTGGCTTTGAGGTCTATAAAGCACTCAAATCCATGGCCTTTGATCGCAGCCCCGGAGGAGATGGAGTAACAACGGAAGCTCTCAAAATTGGTTCTCCTACCCTATTACCTCATATCACCAATCTTTTTAACTCTATTTTAGAGACAGGTCATATCCCGAAAGGCATGTGTCACTCCAACATAATTTTACTACATAAAAAAGGAGATAAATCTGATATCAACAACTACAGACCTATAAGCTTATTATCCCATTTATATAAATTATTTATTAAAATTATTCTCAACCGCATTGATGGAGATCTAGATGTTCATCAACCTCCAGAACAAGCTGGATTCCGACGTAGTTTTTCAACCATTGACCATCTTCATACTCTCAACCAGATAATCGAAAAATGCACGGAATTTCAAAAGCCGTTATACCTAGCTTTTGTTGATTACACAAAAGCATTTGATAATGTCAAACATAATGCAGTTTTTTCCGCTTTAAATAATCAAAATATTAATAAAACCTACATTGATTTATTAAAAACGATTTATAACAATAGCACGGCGGATATCAGACTCCACTCCTCCGGCCCAATATTTCGAATTTGTAAAGGCGTCAAGCAGGGTGACCCGTTATCACCAAAACTATTCACAAGTGCTTTGCAGGAGATTTTCAAATCCTTAACAGATCTCTGGGTGGAACGTGGCATTAACATCGAAGGCGAAAGGCTCTCTAACCTCAGATTTGCGGATGATATTGTCCTTTTCGCCTCTTCGGCCGACGAGTTGCAACAGATGCTCAACGACCTGAGCAGGGCAAGCCTTGGGGTTGGATTGATGATGAATCGGTCAAAGACTCAGGTTATGACAAATAGTTCCACATCGAGAATTGTTGTGGACGGAGATGAGATATTATATGTCGACGAGTATAATTATTTAGGTCAAATAGTCTCCTTCGACAACAGACAAGACCGAGAGATCCAGCGTCGAATAGACAATGCGTGGAAGGGCTACTGGTCCTTGAAGACATTTCTTAAGGGAAACCTTCCCATTTCCCTTAAACGTAGACTCGTCGACATGTGTATCTTACCAATTCTCACATATGGAGCTCAAACCTGGTCTTTGACCGAACTTCAGAGGTCCAGGCTTGGGGTTTGTCAAAGAGCTATGGAACGCAGCATGATAGGCGTAACACGCATGGACAGAGTGCCCAATAACACCTTGCGCTCCATAACCAAAGTGAAGGATGTTGCACTGAAATCGGCCGAATTAAAATGGGATTGGGCAGGTCACGTCACGCGAATGCACCCAAAGAGGTGGGCAAAGATTGCTACTCAATGGGTGCCTAAGGGCAAGAGGCCACGCGGTAGGCCTCGGAAAAGGTGGCGCGACGACCTCGACCAATTTGACAGCACTTGGGTGGCATCAGCAACTCATAGGGATAAGTGGAAGGAGTTGAGGGAGACCTTTGCCCAGCAGTGGGACAGAATAGGTTAAAAAAAAAAAAAAAAAAAAAAAAAAAAAAAAAAAAATGTTTAATTCTAATATCACATTTTGCATTCAAGTCAAGTTATTTTCATGTACATAAATTTAATTCTCAACACTCCTAAAAATAAGATAAAAATTACAATAGCATATCACATGATAACAAGTTTGAAATTGTCTGCTCGTGACACAAAGGGAGAGCATCTGGAGACGATTCTGACCTAATAGCCGATACTTAAATCCATCTGATTTGCGAAATATTGTGTTCCACTTCAAAGATTCCCAAATAATGACAAAGACTGATGTATTTCATCACTATCCCCAAAAAAGCTTCTGTATTTTATTCATCATCATCATTATCTAACATATACTAAGACTTAATCGTATTACCGTATACAATGAGTTCACAATGAAATCTTCAAAGAATAGGCATTGTCACTAACGGAGCTTTGTAGCACAGCTTTGTTGCCATGCCGGGCCCCAACCAAGGAATAAATAAAACAAGATTTTTTCGAACAAAATATTCATATTTACTTACCTTTCCTGGAAATAGAAAGCTATTATTATATTTATTAAATAGGTACGGCAAACGAACAAACAGATCACCTGATGGTGAGTGATCACTCCCATCTATGAACAGCCACAACTGTTGGACCATAGATACCAGCCTTTCGAAACAGGATTAGGACAGGAAGAGAAAAGGGGTTTTGGGGATCTGGTAAACTCACTCACTGAACGAAACGCGAGAGCGAATCTATTGCTTCACGCAGTGGCACTGTCCCGGACCCGTCTGCCTGCGTATAATGAGTTGTGACTGCCAATAGCGTAACTTTGCCATATATAAATGTACAAGTTTAACATTATAAACCGGAATATTTTTAACACAGATTACTTATCTATACTATTATTAAAAAGTGTATGTATCTGTATCAACCATTAACGTCCCACTGCAGGGTACGGGCTCCTCTACTATAGAGAGTCCGATTGAGATTGACAGTACAGTCCACCACGCCGACCCAATGGCGATTGGCTGACTCTACACACCATATAAATCCTTATGAATCGCTATGGTTTGCAGGTTTCCTCACGATGTTTTCCTTTACCGTTTCAGTGTGTGGTAATTGACTATCAGTACACACACGACTCCGAAAAGTCTGAGATGTGCTCTGAGGTGTGCTTTGAACCCGGGACCACCGTGAACATGTTGGCAGCAGCGTCTGGTCCGTTTACAAGAGGCTAACACGCACTAATATTTAAAAGAGGGATGATTTGATTGTTTGTTTGGATTGAATAGGCTCTGAAAGTACTGGACCAATTTGAAAAATTATTTCACCATTAGAATCCTGCATTATCCCTGATGAACATAGGCGATAGAATGTCTTTTTATTACTTTGAATGGCGCGACGAGCATGCCGTTCGCCTGATGGTAAGCGATACGGCCGCTCATGAACAGTAACAAAACCAAACAACACTTTGAATTACAAAGCAATGCTTGTATTCCACCGCACACGCCATCTTGAGACATAAGATATTAAGTCTGAATATGTCTAGTAGTTATTCTGGCTACTATGTTCAATCCGAAACACAACAGTGCATTTACGCTGCTGTTTCGCGGGAGTAACAGACATTGCGGTGGTACCTACCAGTAGTAATATGAATAAGATATGCTCTTTGAAGCATATCTGCAACACCTGCTGTGATCACTTCCTTTTTATAATTAAAATGCTTTCATCTCAGTTGAATCCATCCTTTTCAATGTTAAGGCCAACGATGCGTAATGTGAAGTTGTGAGTATAAAAGGCATTTGGCCCTTCGAAGGGCATCATTCACCCCCGTGAACGAACTGCATATAGCAACATGTTGAGACTGGTAAGACAAGGCTGCATTTATTTATTTATGTGTAGGAGTCCCGATCCTGTCGGAAGAAACATTAATATTATATAATATGTCATATCAACAGATCTTAAAGCAAACATTGATATTAATATGACGGCTTTCGTGACGCAGTTGGTTTGACGCTGGCTGTGAAACAAGAGGCCGCGGGTTTCGTGGGTACCGACACAAATATTTGTGTGATCCACAGGTATTCGATTCGGGTCTGGGTATGAGACCGAAAAGTCTCTCGTAGCTCCTGACACCCAAAACACAAAACTCGATCTTATTGTCAGGACTATTGGGTGTATATGTGACTGTTGCGTGTATTTATTTATTTATTTAATCACGTAAAAAATAACAACATAACTGGAAATAGAAAATGTAGATTTAAAGTGTGAATGTTCTAGGATGGCACACATATTTCACTCAATAACTTATATTACCACATTAAAGACTCGTAAATAATAGGTCGGTGTTAATTTTCACTTTACTCTGATACAATTTTTTTAAATGCCAACACACAAAAAAAGATGCACTTTTCAAAATGACGACTTACATTTCAATTCTGATTCTGATTTCCAACTACTAATTTAGAATATCGACCAATCGGACCGTGAAAACTAAATAAAATGTCCTCGTATTTACAAGTTTTTCACTACTGCTTCCCTCCTATAGGTCATAGCGTGACAAAATAGCCCATAGCATTCCTCAATAAATTTCCTATCCAATACGAAAATAATTGTTCAATTCGAACCAATATTTCCTGAGATGAGAGGTAACAAACTAACTCTTCAGCTTTATATATCAGTATATATATATAGATATAGATTATAACCACAAGTTTTCTAAAACAATTTGCGTACGAAGAATAAAATTTTAATATGTTTTTTTCAAGTGCGCCCGTGCGCTTTCTTTGCCTACGCTGAACACGGACGCAAACGACACGTTTTAGAACTCACCTTTCTGATATCGTGTTTCGAATAAACGTGCCACAGTTTTATATTGGAACGTAAACGATACTCGTCAATAGAACGTCATAAAATTATGCAGTGCTTCATGTGATGACGTAACAACTTTCATGGGCCGACCACTTCTGCGAACACTGGCTGCTAAGGATTTTACTTCATATTTCTTTTTGCATTTCTTGAACTGCACTTGTTTTATGATGTTTAACTGCTTCTTACGAGTCTAGACAAAGCTTACTGACGTACAGATGAGTTTATAGAATGAAACCATTGAGATATTATACCGTCTCAATGAGTGAAACTATGTTTTGTTATTTTTGTAACAACAAGGGGATTTTAGAAAATTAATAATAATGCTTTGAAGTTACAACATATTATCTCCTAATGAGTTTGAACTATAAAAAAAAGGTTTTTCACAAAATATGGTAGGTAATTATTGGTTATTAATTGGTAATTAGATCAGTTGTTATTTAGTTATTTTTAAAATTTACCAAAACATATTCTCTTTTTTTTAACGTGTCTAGTATATTAGTATCGTGCTAGATAATAGATACTAATGACCGCAGAACAGTTGAATATGGTTAGAAAGGCATTAGCCGTCAAATTGTATGAAAACCAGCGTCGTCGTTTTAGAAACACAAAACCTCTACAAATCCAATATAGAAAGCTTGCAATAGTCGATTTTCAGTATCGATAAAATTATGGAAATTTGTTTTTGTTATAAGACTGGAAATTATTTTATCGATATGCTTAATGGTTTTTCCTGATGCAGTTATTTAATTAGTATTATGTTGATAGACGGAAAATAAATGAGACTACAATATCTAATATTGAAAGTAATTTTAATTTGTATACTATTTTACAAATCTATATGTACAGGATTTTGAAGATTTTCAGCTGTGTGCGAGATATTAACATTCTTATGATTGGAAAAGCACATAATATATGCAATTATAACAATAAAATTATGTTTTTTGTACGTCAATAGCTTCAGTGGTTTTGATTATTCGTACAATAATTCATTATTTCATCCTCATGATACAGTTTTTCCATAAGCGTTGCCCGTAATTATTTTTGGTTTGTATATTACCTATGATACAATTTTTTTATCGTCTTCTGTTTCACGAAAATGAATACTTAGAACAAATCGTACTGGATTTTGTAGGAATCCAGTTGTCTCTACCTGTTGCTCTTATCGACTTACTCTCGGAAACCTACAAAAGAATGAATTAATATTATGAGATATATTCAGACACAAATATATGTTGTTCTCAAGTTGGCGGAGTTATGACATTAGAACATAAGGATAGGTCGCCAACCTTATCAAACGTTACGAGTACTACTATTTAAAATTACTAAAGGATTTGATTTAACTACAACACTATGTGACATGTGACAAATTTCGAAGGTGACATAACAAAAATGAATCGCATGCATTGCGTAGGAACTTGGCATTTACGTGTATGTACGCGTTATCAGTAATGTGTATTTTTGATTTGTCCTCTATCATATTATCGAATTTTCCATGATGTCGTAATTATAAACCGCAATTTTAGGAAATAAAGGTGAAAATCAATAAAATCGGGTATTATAGTGGTATTAAATTCTTCCTCTATTGATATTCGACGCTTTAGTATTGAAACTGCAAGATAAAATAGCACAAATCTCCATTTTTACTTTATTTCGCAGGAGCACCACGCTCCAAGGCATTTCGACAACGACTGATTTGACAAATCATCCGTTCCACGGCAGTGATGCTTTTTATGAGTTGTTATCCACCACCTTGCGCTTGCGCTAAACGCTTGTATTTGCCTTCTAACCATATTCATCTGTTCTATGCTAATGACAGGTCTCTCAAACACCCAGACTCGAACTAGATTCTTCAAGCAAATATGTTAGCATCAAACCTTCGCCGACCATTTTACAGCCGGCGAATTAACTAACAGTTGCGAAGGTTGGTAAGCAATATAACAACCTACATCGTATTAAACTTTAGTACACAAAAGCACTTAACAACACTTTTATATGTATTTCTATACACACGTCTTCACTATGAGTTTCCCCCGCATATTTTAAATGCTGGCTTTATTACCTGCCACTTTAAATTCAATAGGGTTGGACCGAAATGTCAAGTCATCTATATAACTTTATGTTACTTTTATTACTGCACCTTTTGCTAAATCACAATTCTCCATCTTAATGCAGTCTACCTGTATAAGTCCCACTGCAGGGGTCGGGCCTCCTCTACAATGGAGAGTACGATTAAAAATGGTTCGACCATATAGTCCACCACGCTGGCCTAGTACGGGTTGACGAACTTTACGTACCATTAAAATCGCTATGGTATGCAAGTGTCCTCAAGATGTTTTCCTTCTGTTATAGTGCGTGGTGACTGACTACAAATAAACACATGTTTCCGAAAAGAAGTTTGTGCCCTGGGATTTGAACCCGCGACCACCGTGAATATATACGCAGCCGCGTATGCTTCATTACTAACAGGCCACCACGCTCTTTCACAATCTACCTGAGCCTACACAAATAAGAATAATGGTCCCTTGTATAGGCCAAGGCTTAAATGTAGGTCCTTGTAATCGACCAATCACTATCTCATTATTTCTAAATGCCAGGCGGAAGTAATTATACCTATATGTCACAACGTAATCCCTTGGCAAAAAATAGCGTGGCTATATATAATCGGTTGTAGTTAATCGGATTGTATTGATATGATTCAGGTAGCTTTCAATAACTGTGTTATATAAGTATTTGCCGACAATTGTTGCCTATTTAATAATTGGAATATAGATTTGAAGCAATTTTTTTCAAACTTTTATAAATATACTGGCATCAAGAGTACCTAGGGTTAATATTAATGTAAGTACATTATTACCAAAAAAATAATTTACAACCTGTTGAAATTGATTAAAAACAACATTTTATAAATAATGCTAACCAAAAACTAGTGATGTTTGCATTGACAGTAGTATTCAGTCTTAACAATGATCAGTTTCCTTCCATTCCCTCTTACATTTTTTTGATGAAAACCCAACATATTTCAATAAAGAATTCATATTTTTGATTTCTTTATTTATCTTTCAGTGGAACGGATAAGGAGGTTTTCACCTCGTATCCATTTTCAATATGAAATGAACCGTAGATATTAGCAGCCTTATTCATAAACGGTTTTAAAACCAATTTTAGCTATCGAATTATTTGTCCCTTTAGAACGTTTTTTGAATTCATTTTTTTTCTTTCTTTCATTAAGCCAGCGTGTTGGACTTTACAGCCTATTACATAACCACTCTCAATCTTACTCTCGATTGAAGAAGAGGTCCGTGGAGGAACGTGGGGTTTTTACAACAATTACTTATCCTACAGCACCCCACGTTTTATAGCAAGAAAATGTATGTATTTTACTCCATTTTCTAATCTTAAACTCATTATCAATTATTATTTTTGGCCCGAGGGAAATTCGGAAAAACAAATAAAATTTAAAAAATATGTTGTCAACACATTGTTTGAGATATGTTGCAATAATACAAACCGCTTTGTTTGAAAGATATTTCAATAATATAAACAACATGCAGTTACACTCGAATCTAATAGTATTAACATGTTTAATTATTATAAAATGTAAAGATAGGAAAGCTATTTTATTTTATTATTCCTCTTATTTTGACAGCGGGGCTTTCAGCGACAAAAACATAGTACTCGTAGATCTAGATGGAAAGCTTTTGAGACACCAAACGTAACATTTGTTATTTCCAACTTAAAGACAAAAATATGTATCGATAAAAACTATTATACTACCTAAAAAATAATCATATTTATAGTTCTCAAGACATGTTTTTATCCTATTAGGAGAACAGTGTTATTTCTGTTTCCTAACAAATTAGTTATTTGATATTTTTTCGAACATTCGAGAACGTCTATGAATAGGACGTATTTATCAACTTTTAGGCACAAATCAAACAAAACTAATATTTTTCCTTTTGATATAAACATAAGGAAAAAATATACGAGTAAACAAAAATTGTTTTGGTAATAAATTATAAATAATTTCAGTATGTCGTTTTCCACGAGTGCTTTCGTTGGTGGATTTGTAAACTCATTTGGAATAAATACTTCAAATATTCATATTTTTGTTTCAATAATATAGCACGTAAATACTAAACATCTGTAACAGTGCCTATATGTCCCACTGCAGGACACGGGCTTCCTCTACAACCGAGAGTATGATTGAGAGTGGTTAGGCCATATAGTCTACCACGCTGGCCTAGAGCGGGTTGGCGGACTTTACTTACCGTAGAAATTCTTTCAAAACGCTATGGAATGCAGGTTTCCTCACGATGTTTTTCTTCACCGTTGTAGTGCATGGTGGCCTGTAGGTAAAACTTAAAGGTATGAAGACAAACAATTAGTCAATAGCTACGGTCAGTAAAAAAATATAAGTCAAATTATGAAACATGAGTAAATCAGTCGCTTTGAGCTATGCTTTATGCCATGGCTTTAAGCCGACTCCATGTATGTGTTAGATAAAAGTATACGATAATTGTAATAAATATGCACTCAATAAAATACATTAATTATTGTATAACTGTGTATAAATACATACATAAACTCGTGGCTTTTTCTCAGATGGGGTAGGCAGAGATGCTACCAGGACACCGACATTTAGGCTTGTATGTTCCGTTCCACGATGTGACAGGGTGGGCTAGCATATCGCTATGCCTTAAAAGTTGAAATAACAATGCCGTTGATGAACGCTGCACTCCACTGACTAATAAGATTTTATACTTATCACACAAGGCGCTATACTACGCCTGGAGGTAACTGCTCTACAACGACAAATAAATAAAAAAATACCACCGTACAGTCCCATACATAGTCCTGACCCCACACTAAGATCGGGTCTTTTGTCGTGGGTATCAGGAACTACGAGAGACTTTTCGGTCTCACAAACACCCAGACCCGAAAGAAATATTTGTGGGCCGCACAAACATTTCACTCGGTGTGGAGATCGAACCCGCGGATTCCCATTTCACATTCGGCGTCTAATTTCCTGCACCACGGAGGCTGTCAATCCAAAGTTACTTTAGTATTTACAATATTAGTATAATAATATTGGGCTAAAATTACTGGCACCAACCAGAAAACTCTCGTAGTTCCTGATATCCACGACACAAGCCTCGATCTTAGTGTGGGGTCAGCACTGTGTATGTGACTGTTCGGTGTTATATATTTATTATATTTATATTATAATTACACCCTCTTTATTTGTTTCCAGGTGTTATTCGTCGCCATCTTGGCCATTGCGTTTGCATCGCCTATCGCGGATCCTGGCGCGCCTGTGCTCACTCCTAGTTTGGCGTACCATCAACTCTTCATCTACGCAGCCCCTAGCTACGCATTAGGGTATGCTGCGATACCCCCCTCTGCGCCCCTTCCTCTTGGCGCGCCCATCGCCTACTCCGCCATACCAGCAGGGCCTATTGTCTACCGTAAATTATACAAAATTCATAAACTAAAAGTGCATTACGTGAAAGTTTATCATCTGGTACTGGTTTCATTTGAAATATGTAATGCATTAATAAATTGTCGTTCCGCCTATATTTTGTTTATTTTATTCCAATTATGGTTAAGGATTTAAATACAACATTAGAAGTGAAAACAAGAAGTTAAAAATTAAAATTAAACGTATTGCATACTTGCAAACCAGCTGAATAAAATTTTAATGCTACAGTATATTCAAGGCTATAATATTTGTGTTTGCAGTGCCTTTGTTTGTTGCCCTTATCTCTCGCTCATGCGGCGACATTTTAACTATAACCTCCATAGAGCTGTTGGATAGACGCCGACTGTGAAACGTGACGTCGCAGTTTCCAACCCCGCAGAGAGACAACTATTTTTATTATTAAACGGTTTTATTTAGCTCACCCCGTTTGTTTGTTTGGGTCAAATTTAGTAATTGGAATTTAACCCTCTTCCCGTTAACCGATTGATCTGAAATTTGGTATACGCCTTTGATTCTGATGACAATACAATTATCCATATTCAATATTATTGCGAATCCAAGATGGCCGCTGCTACAAGTTGGCGGACAACTTATTTTTTTTCAATCCCATTAATATGGGTATCAAATGAAAGGGCTTGTCAAGTAAAATTCAGTGCACTATCCAAAATCAAAATCAAAGATGGCCACTGCTACAAAATGGCGGATAATGTATTTTTCACTTTAAAAGAATTTTGGATGACCTTAGGATTAATTAGATTCATTGATTAAATTAAATTGTAAATATTGGACGTGCCCCACGATTTTATTTTAGTTTAATCAATGCATATGTTTAAAATTTGTATATTTCAAAAATGACATCTTTTGTCATCTGGTATGTTTGACATAAATGTATATTGCATTTTTAGGAATTTATGTGACCATGGATATTTCCAGAAAGTGAGTAGGTTACGAGTTACTTTATTTTGAAAATATAACAATGTATACATATTGGTACCCATGACTGTATCCATGAAATTATTTTTTAGCTTTTAGTACATTTATCTGCAATATAAAACCGTTTAACTTAAAAAAATATATATTACTTTTTTTTGTGTGATCCACAGCTATGGATCAAACTTATATTTGTTCCGCCTTCCGGGTTTGGGTGATTGTGATACCGAAAAGTCTCTTGTATTTTCTGATACTCGAGACAAAATTCGATCTTAGTGTGTGGTTAGGACAATGTATGTGACAAATCAATGAATTTTACGACCGATTACTTATCAGATATCATCACTTTTGGAACATGGCTTTAGACTGTATGGACTGTAGAGAACATTGTACGGTGTTTTTAATTATATTTTAATGACCATCACAACAGATAGCATAAAACAATATTTCACTCGTTTCGTACTCACTCGATTTGCACTTGACTACAATCCAGCAGGTGTTTATAGTGACGGCCTTCTCATTATACCAACAATACGAAATTTCACGAATTTCTGTTCGTGGCATTATCAATTTCACTGAAAAGTGTTTGAGTCACTTTGTCCTTGTTAGCATTACATTAACTGACATAATAGACATTGAAACTGATTGTAGTGATGAGACAAGAACAACAAATGTATTCATAACAAAAGGAGTAAATCCTTTTGATGTTCGGGTAGATATTATGAAGGTTTCTAGAAAGTTCGCCTTAACGTAGTCTTCAGAAATTGTTAGTTTTATCAACTAATAATAATTCCGTTTACATCCAACCGGCAATAATTTGATAGACACCTTATTGTTCCCTTGTTTTAGCATAATATTTTTAAAACACTGCAGGCAGAGAAACCGTATTCGAGGAAGTTTTTTGAACACAGTATTTTTTGTACATTCAATATATTATAATGTGATCCATGAACCATATCAAGTCCGGTTATTGTATAAGTTTTTCGATATCAAATATAAGCCACCCGCTAATGAAATTTGACATAAAGACTATTTTTTTATTTCTTCATCAAAAAGGGTTCTAATTATATTTTTTACTTACAGTCATTACGGTTCTACCTGGCTTAACACCTCTCTCTACCTTTCTTTCCAGATCTTGATGTCGTCCAATATAATATTACGTCAAAAAATAAATATATGTACCAAACCATTAACTTCGTTGCTATTGATAGACAAAGACAATGTAATATGATTACAGTAATTCAATCCAGTAACACATATGCCAATTGATTTTGATTATTCGATGTTTGTATGTGTAATACAATTAGTTCATGTAATTTTATACCAAATAGATATCAGCCGAAATTAAGTATACATGCTTCAACGAACATGTCATAATTGGTAATCATATACGTTTCTTCTAAAAGACACAACAAGAATAAACATAAAACTTGTGATTAAATAGATTGGAAAATGTGAATGACGAACAAGTAAGTCTACTAACAGGTGTAGGTAATTCCTTTTGATAGCAAGAAAGAAAGAAACTGCAAGTATCTCAGACGAGCATTATTAGCATATCGAAATCTGAACTATCAGATAAAACTACCCTCAACTATAAGGTAAGACAATAAGCTCTACAGTTGTCGAAGCGTCTGAAACGTAATATCTCAGCGAAAACATACATTTACGTAATAAAGTTAACAGCCCGTCTCTAATCACTTCGTAATTAGATAATTAGGTAATTGAAGCAATTGCCATAGTACTAAATAAAGTAAACAATGCCATCCATACATAGATATAGGGCTGAGAGGACTGAGAAGATACCCAGTAGGCATTACAAAGCTTACAAATTCTCGTTATTGTTTTGGTATGCAGGTGTGTTTACTGTGTTTTCCTTAAAGCTATGATTGACGAGACGAGCATGCCATTTGCCTGATGGTAAGCGATACGGCCGCTTACGGACAGAAGCAAAACCAAACAACACTTTGATTTACAAAGCAATACTTGGCATTCCAGTGCGCTGAGAGCATCCTGAGACATAAGATATTGAGTCTCAATATATCTAGTAGTTACTCTGGCCACAATTTCCTCTAATTCAGAAGATAACATTGTATGTACTTTGTGTATGTACTATTGATTGGCGGCAGAAATAGACATGGTAAAATAGACGGCCCCTCACATATATGAGAGACTGACCAGTAGGTTTTCTTTGGCATTAGGGTGATAATTCAATAACACCATATATACGATACGACGGTATTTTCATTGAAAAGAAAACATCAAATGCTGTTCAAACGTATATTAAATCATTTGGCATATCGGAGTCCGTTAACAATCTGCATCACGCTCGCTTATCAGCGCACGTAGTAACCGGAATAAGCGTAGGGGTAAGCGGCGTAGGGGGCGGAATAAGCAACTGGCGAGTAGGCAGAGTATGCGACGGGAGCGACCGCCGGGTACACCACCTGGGGCTCAGGCTTGGGGCTGGCGAACGCCACAGCCAGGAGAGCGAAGAAAGTCAACTGAAACAGAAGAATAATATCAGTATATTCATCGTTGAAAAAATTGTCAGGGCCATATTCCATTTATTTAATAATAATAATAATAAATAACACCCAGCAGTCACATACATAGACACAACACTAAGATGGAGTCCTGTGTCGTGGGTATCAGGAACTACGAGGGAGTTTTCGGTCTCACAAACACCTACACCCAAAAGAAAAATTGGTGGGCCGCACAAACATTTCTCTCGGTGCGGAGATACTATAAATATTGTTGTTAAAATTAGTGTGATTTAAAGAGTAATAATTGCTCACCCAGGAAAGATCGACAGACGCATGAAAATATTGAAAATTTCATAATAACTAAAACTTTAAAATTAAGAACTAACCTAAACTTAACACTGAAATATATATATTTACTGTAATGCGTATATACTGGGTATATCAAGACTGCTACCGAAAACGAAGCCAGGTGGTAGTTTTAGTGACTACAAGCACAATGCAACTAAAAATTTCGCAAAGAAACGCGACAATTATTTTTAATGTTTTTTTAGATATCATCATTTTTGGGTAGTAAATCCATAGTTTTTGCTAAAATAATAAGTTAAACTCTTTTATATCTTAGAGTATGTATAAATAAAAGGGTATACACTACTATTTTCTAAAAAAAAGTTATATTTACTACCCAAATACGAACATACGAAAAAAAAAAACAAAAAAAAATTGTCTCCTTTTTTGGAACTTTTTCTGTTGCATCGTGTCTGAAGTCGCTTAAACTATCACCCGACTTCGTTTTCGGTAGCAGTCGTGATATACCCTGTATTACCACATGATATGCATTTATTGGGACATATTGGTACAAGAATAGCTACTACTGTAGCTAAGTATAATGGTGGTAGGTCTCTCATACGTGAGAGGCCATCTGGGTAGGTACCACCGCAATGTCTATTTCTCCCGTGAAACAACACTGCGTAAATGCACTGTTGTGTTTCGGATTGAAGAACATTGTAGCCAGAGTAACTACTGGACATATTGAGACTTAACATCTTATGTCTCAGGATGGCGATGGAATTGCTTATAATTATACTTATTCAAAAGTCACTGATTTCTTAAAATGAAACATGATACCTACTACAAAGATGTTACAACTTTATTACTTACAAAAATCTAAAAATAAAATTATGTAATTTACTTAATTTCCAAACAAAGTAAATTTAAACTTCTTGACATTATTAAATAACAATGTCTGGAAATAAATATAGTACGGATTTAATCAAAAATATTAATTTAAAAATCTTACCAGTTTGTAGAACATTGTTGGAGTTACTTGGTTGCACAAGTGATACTCCTCAATCGTTCCCTGTGTCTTATATACTAAACAGACCCGACCACGCCTAGATCAGTGTCTTGTCACATTGTACAAAAAGCGTCCTTGATCTTCAAATGTAATGAATGAATTCAATGTACATAGTACCTACAGATGTGTATCTGTAACAAACATCCGCGATGGGCGTCGCAAGTGACTCCTACCTTCTTTAACATGCATGGAGCATCCTGAATGTTTATGTATTTTATCCACAACAAAATTGATTTTATGCATCGATTTATCATTCTTGTTAAATTGGTGCATGACATTGATTTTTATATTAATTGGCGAAATGAGCATGCCATGCGCCTGGTTAGGGATACGACCGCTGCTGCAATTACAAAGCAATGCTTGGCACTCCACTGCGCTCGCCATCCTGATACACTAGATGTTAGTCTCAGTAGTTACTTTGGCTACATTGTCCTAATAACCGGAACACAACAGTACCTTTACCCAGCTGTTTGGTGGACAACTAGAAAAAATATATTTTAAAATGATGTTGAAGACATCGACATAATTGCTCGGTGGCTTTTAATAATATTTACCCGGTTAATCTACCAAAGCTTCGTTTAAGGTAAGTGCGTTCTAGACAATGACAAGACAAGTTGAGACAATTAATTTCATACATTTAAACTTTTAAGGATACATTTTTAGTAGCCAGATTAACTGCTAATGAGACTGTTGCCTATTTCTTATGGTTTCGTTAAAATTTAGAAGAAAGAGGAGTAACTTAACATCTAACTACCTAACATAAACCAATGAAGTGGAAAAGTACACGTACAAACATCAACAACGAACAAATTAAGAAAATATAATTTGATGAGGTTTGATAAGGAATACCAAGAAATACGGGCTTTATTTGTATTATCCATTTAATATCTAATATCCATTATGTTGAAAATTCTATTCCATGAATTTAATGTTATTAATACAGTGTTTTGACTGCAAGGATTATGTCCATAGCATCCAAAGATAATCTATGAATATTAGTGCTAATTATTTTTGTTGCCATATCAAATAGTTGTGTAAGGCAAGTTAACTTGGTAGAATACACCTTGACATAATTAAATAATTGAAACAAATCATTATTATAAAAACCGTATATTTATTACAGACATTTTTTACAAAAGAAAAAAAAACATAACCATCAAGCCAAATTATGAATTCAAAACAAAACAAACCAATAAGAAACTAATAAAAGTTTACAAATTTTCGATCACATTATACTTTAGTATCCGTATCCGTAGCCGTAACTGAAGGGTGACGCGCCATAGGCACCATAGCCGGTGTAGCCCACCGGGCTACTGTATCCGGAGTATCCGCCGTAGTATCCGGGGTATCCGACAGCGTAGTTGTTGTATCCGTAGCCGGAGTACAGCTGAGGCCTAGCCAGGGCAAAAGCCAGAACGGCGAACAGAACAAGCTGGAAAACAAAAACAACATTGGTTTATAAATTATCAAATACATCGACGACGTGCTTGCATATTCCTTTTAATGGATTGTTTACATTGGGGTACTTGGTTTGTAAAGGAAACTTACGAGTATATTGATGGAAATGTACTTTCGTACTATTCAAGGTTTGTCATATATTTTTTCATCTATAGTAGAGCATCATGAACTATGAGTTGTACGAGTATATAGTTCGTCTCAGAATCCCGGTTTCATAGGGCACCATATTACTTAAAATCTTAACGTAAATAAGGAATTTAAGAACGTGTCGCCTATTATAACAATAACAATAACACGCAGAACGAATATGGAAACCTTATTCTTATTGTGTAATACACGCCTCTTAAAATATTTTCATACGGCACAAATCCAGCGTGAAACATTTCAAGTGACACAAAGAGGAACATAATGTTCCCTCTAATTGTTATAGTGGTAGAATCTATTGTTACTGTCGTTTACGATTGTTCCCCAAATGGTTTTGTTGTGTAAACGTGTCATATAACATGAATTACTGGATAAAAGACGTATTTTCCCATTTCTATACATTGTTGACAAAGCTCTGGGTCGATAATTAGTGTACCTAATTCACTAGTTACGTAACACCACTTCGGAATACGTATAGCGTTCTGCCTAATACATTATTGGTCCACCACAAACGCCATAGTTTCAGGTAGTTTAGAACTTATGAATTTAGTTCTTGGTATTAACACGAATTGTACGTTAATATGTTACTCTCACTTGATTTTACCGATGGCAAATATTTTATAGTTTTTTCATTAAATACTCCAGTAAAGTGAAGTGCGTGGTGGCCTGTGAAGTGCGTGGTGGCCTGTTGGTAAACGGACTAGACGCGACTGCCAACATGTTCACGGTGGTCGCGGGTTCGAATCCCAGGGCACACCTCTGACTTTTCGAAGTCATGTGTGTATTGATAGTCAATCATCACGCACTAAAACGGTGAAGGAAAACATCGTGAGGAAACCTGCATACCATGGCGATTCATAAGAATTTCTATGGTATGTAAGTCCGCCAACCCGCACTAGGCCAGCGTGGTAGACTATATGGCCTAACCACTCTCAATCATACTCTCGATTGTAGAGTAGGCCCGTGCCCTGCAGTGGGACGTAAATGGGCTGATACAGACAGACTCCAGTAAAACAATAATCAATTTTATTGTTTCCTACAAAATATACTTTTGTTAGTTTGTCTATTTAAATGCATTATAAAGGTTTACATTATAATATCCCAATTTGTTTTCCTCATTGGAGCTTCAACTTATTTAATTTTATTGCACAACACGTAAACCAAATGCATTCCAAATTCAAGCATTGACGTGGAAAAACTACTAATAGGCTTGAAATATTCAAAACGTTATATAAACAAACATAGTATGTTTTAACACATAATATATCGTACTAAAGATACACCTATATTTTATGGTACAAGTTTAGAACACTCACCAATTTAGCCAGCATTTTGAAATAACAAAATCTCCCGGTATTTAACACTTCTGTTGTATTGACTTATGGAGTACAACTGTTCTTATTTTTTGAATTCCTTCAACATTTATAGGCCGCCGGAGTCCTTGGGACCACACAAACAATAACGGAAAACCTATACATACATGATACTGTTGGGAATGTATGTATAATTATGAGCACAGTCCACAGACAAACGTACCTCAGACGTGTACTACATAAACAATTGGGCCTTTGTTTTAACTAAAAAAAATCCATCTACAAACTCGATAGGAATAAAGTGTCCATCGTTATATTTTATTAACGACGCGCATACATGGAGACAAAAACATTAAGTTCGCCAAATGATACTTGGCTCTTAGAATTATGCAATTCTATTAAGAAGTACTGTAACTAGAGCTGCTACCTTATTAGGTGATACAGGATATTAGTGACTATCGACAGATCATCGACCTCAATTGTAACCTTGGTCATCTGTCATCTGTCATCTCAAACAAAGTATCTGTAGATCAAGGCCAAACTTTTGTTATAAAAGCTTAGAGATGACGAGGCTTATTATGATTCAGTAAGTGTTCTGCATCGCATAAACAAACATGTTCGGAAAAATTGTGAGTACTACAACATACGAAACACTTTCCATTTTATTAACCATTGATATTAGTATGAAGAAAGTATATATCCTTTAGGATTTTATTGTTACATAACTTTTGCTTATCTACATGGACGTGATTTCTAGAAATAATATATTTATATTGGTTTGTAAATAGAGTTGTTTGTATCAGAATCTCCTTTTCATCTTGAATCATAGTAGTAGACAGTTTAAAACCTATTTTAGTAATCAAATGTTTTGTCTTCTTCGCTCAAATACAATTGAAAGGTCGTTTGACAAGGACAAAACATCCGAAAATAGGTTTTTAAATTGTCTATGGTTACGGCTGATAGAATTTGAAACGGAAAGCCTATTTCCAATTTGCGTAATAAATAGAAGATGAAGATTATATTATTCATGCAATACTGTCGGATAACAAATAATTACTTCAAATCACTATTATTGTCTATACAACAGCCTTGCCCGTAAACATGTTGCGAGTTGCGACAGATCTATGTATATAAAAAATATATATACTTCTAATAAATATGGATTAATCAATAACAGGTGCATCTTTTAATTAAATCTAGACACCAAGCATTGCAGATATCCATATACAGCATACGCATTGTATTCTTATCAACTTAGGAACGCCATAGCATTACAAATAACAAAAGTATTTCAATACAATAAAGATATTCTCATATTAAATTGTATTGGGAAAGGTGACATCAATTACAGAGGACGGTTGAGTGCATATTTCTACTGACTTCTTGGAAATTGTTACTGTTGCTACAACATCGAACTTAAGCAAAGAATCTTTTCTCGAGAAAATAGAGCTCCTTATTAAAGCTTTTTCCTGAGTTGTGGGAAATATTGTAATGCTTATTATCAAAATCTCGATAATGGTATGAAATTAATATTTTTTTGTTTCTCTTAATCCCAGAAGGGGTAGGCAGAGGTGCATCCAGGACACCCACGTTCAACCCTGTATTTTCCATCCTACGAGGGGATAGGGGGCGAGCGTCTCGCTATATCGGGCACGAATTCCAAACACTAAGCTGAAATTGAATAGAAAAAGCCAATATCACTTAGTCCGACCCGGGATTCGATTTGCACCCGAGACCATAGCTTTGCAATCATACCATAGTGCGACTGTGCCACAGGGGCAATAATAAATAATTAAAAAACATTTTTTCTAGTATTAAAAATTTGTTACAATTAACCAATTTTTCGTTGCCAGCAACAGAACATCTTCTGGTTAAATAGATCTCCTTTCAGGATTTCCACAAAGACAAAGGAAATACCATTGATATTAAATTCGTTTGTTTCGTTTCAGTTCGCATTGTTCGCTTTAATGGCCGTGGCTATGGCTGCTCCTAGCCCCAAGGCTGCTCCCGAGCCTACCCCACAGTTCCTGACCTACTCCGCCGGCCTCGACTACGTGTACCCCCCGGGCGTAGTGTCCCCCGTCGTGTCCTCCTACGGAGCCGCCCCTGTGCCCGTCGCCTACTCCGCTTTTCCTTCTGGCGCCGTATTCGTTCGTAAATGATCTGAAAATTAACAATGCTTAATCTTCATGGCTCTTTAAATTTCGTTGACATTCGCAAATAAACAGTTCACAGCAATGAAGTGTTTTATTATGACAAAATATGTTGTTACAAAAAGAACAATGCGTAAGATTGCTGCACCTATATTTTTCGCGGTTTACATTCCTGATAATTAAGTCAAGTACATGCAACAAGTTCATGATCTGTTTTTCAATTACACGTTCGAGAATACTGTTCTATTTTATCTAGAAGTCAATAAATATATAGGTGCCGACACATGCCAAAATTAAGGCTCATTTACACATGCCCAGTTACTGGCAACGTGTTGGCGCCAAACGCTGATATGCCTGCTTGTAGTTGGCTTAAATATGTCTCTATTCATAGGCAAAGGTATATAATACACATCTAGTACTGTAGGTAATACTAGGATGGCAAGAAGAAATGTATACACATAGACCACACCATACCAGCACTGGCGTGCCAGTGACATAGACTCCCGCAACTTGACATGTATAAATCAATGTGATGTGAAATATTAACAACACTGCCTGAATTATCTGAAAATATTGCATGTAAATCCTATGCTGTCTAATTTCATTCATGGCAGAAGTTACATGATTAATATTACCGAGACCTCGGTACCCTATCCTCTGCTAATAAATATTTCTCTCGAATTACTTCCGCATACATTTTTGGACTTGAGGAAATCATAATGCAGCTCACAACGCTAAGTGTATCGGCATGCGATAATTTAACAAGACCATCAATATGTATTGCATTAACGGCTTAGCCCCGCAACTATGAACGCCGACATTCGATCAATAGTTACTAAAATAGCACAATCCCTGTTGGCTCCATGTTTTGAATTAAAATGGCAATGTCAACACGCACCGTTCGTACCCTAACAATAGCTATTTAGAAATTCGTATCAGTAAACTGTGGTATTGAGGATAATATGGACGTTTTTGCTTGCATTAAATCTTTAAGAATTATTGTGAAAGTTTCTTATACATATGCAAGTATCAAGGAAAATCATACGTTCCTGGAAAATACTCCAGAATTTCTTGGATTTTTTATTAAATATTTATGTATTGTTTAGAGATTTTCCTGGTTTTAAAATAGGGGATCCTGAAGATAGGGATGGTGAGATATTTGAAGAAGGGGGAGGATTTTGACACCACATGAGATAAGGTCAAATGAAAAGAACGAACTATCAAATAAATATTTTCTTTGTTCTGAAATGAAACCCAGGATTGTTTAGTTTATAATCAAGTCATAATTTAGGATAGCTGGATTTAACAAACATCAAAAAAATCTTTAGAATATTCCTATTTATTCTTGCAACTAAAAGTTCGAAGTCGATTACACAATTTATATATATTTATATTACACTAAATTTTTTATATGCTGCAAAAATGGGTCACGCGTCGACAAAATGCTTGTTTTAATTTATGGACATGATTATCATATCAACGAGCTCCAAGTATATAATTTGCATAATACTTTAAATCTTTATTATAATCACTACATAGTATAAAACAAAGTCGCTTTCTCTGTCCCTATGTCCCTTTGTATGCTTAAATCTTTAAAACTACGTAACGGATTTTGATGCGATTTTTTTAATAGATAGTGTGATTCAAGAGGAAGCATAATACGTATACATTATTGTACGGAAATCTATCCCGGGTACAACCGGGCGAAGCTGGGCCGGGCCGCTAGTACTAAATGTATAGCAAAAATGGCACAGTTTTTAATCTTCAAAATTGTTTCTCTTAGATATTAACTCAATATTTCCTTTTTAAAATGAAACACTAAAATAAAATAAAAACTTAGCAAATATAACAAATGTGTATGAAAATAAGTCTCAACATAGACACGTGTAATTGAAAGGCGTGTTGTTTTTAAACCATCCTTCCTAGAATGTATAAAGTTAGATGGCATTGTTACTCGTATCTACAATGTTGGAAGATGTTGTCTTGTGTTTCTCCAGTATCCGTATACAGGGTACACGCAAGGCAGTAACTTGAGAGGGGCTATTTCCTCTTAACATAACAAAAGGAATTGTATTATGTTTATTTGCGTCATTAGTCTTGCCGCGTGTATGGCTTCAATATCACTGCTGAGTGCATTTCCCAGACCAAAATTGTCTTCTTTTGTATGGACTCCACGCAAATATATTGTATTCCAAATACTGCATATTTCTTAGACAGCCTTAAGTTAATTAGTTATCATATTTGTCATATTTTGCATTGTATACAATTATTTTAAACCACACAGCATTCGATTTGCTGGTTATAGGCTCTCGGTTTGGTGATTAAAGATAAAATTTCATGCAATTTTCATCAAATTTTCAAATTAAACCGACAAATAATAATAATTTCGTTTATGTCGGACCCAAGTATTACTCGATAGTGTTAGTAATTAGTAAATTAAAAAACATCAAATTAAAGTGGCTCACGGTTAGCATTTTAAAGAATTTTTGTATGAATTCCGCGCGCAGGTCTTATTTTATTGCTAACTTTAGGCACATTTATAACTAGGAACATAAAACATATATGCCGACAAACCGATTACTATGCAAGAGGTTCTTGCGGTCTTTTTTGTGCTAATACAATACAGGTCCTAACATTGTCAATACTAAACTACACGCATGATTCAATGACTACTTGTTAGTACAAAAAGTTCCGTTGAATTAATACGAGAAATAAAAACCGACTTATAATTTAATAATTATCTATTTTTTTATAAGCGTATGGCAGAATTTGGAAATACAAATAAAATTTTAAAAATATCCATTTAATGCATTGAACTTTGAGATATGTTTTCATATTATAAACAATAAACATTTAAACTCGTAATCTAATATACTATGCCCATATTAACAAATGTGAAGAAAGAAAAAATATTCCCAAAATTTTGACAACAGCATAACAACATCTTGGAGTGGAGGCCACGTACAGGCAAGCGAAGTGTTGGACGCCCGCCTACAAGGTGGACGGACGATCTGACTAAGGTCGCAGGAAGTCGCTGGATGCAGGCCGCTTCCAACAGGTCATTGTGGAGATCATTGGGGGAGGCATATGTTCAGCAGTGGACTTCCTGTGGCTGATATGATGATGATGATGATGATAACAACATCGCACTCTGACGCCGAAAGATCGCAGACGATCTATACCTATACCAATACGTCATAAACATGACTGTTTCTCTTACTGCCTTTTCCGTACTAAGGAAGGGGTTGATGCAATATGTGCTGAAAGGATTTTTGTATTGACACGGCTCCTGCATCCTCTCGTCAGCCAATACAATTAATATTAACCTTATCAAAATTTGATTTACAATGGCTGATTGATAGAAAGGAATCGTAAATGCTATAAGTTCGCGAAGTAAATTTGATTCCATGTTACAACTAGATCTAGAATTCAAATAAAAAATACAAGAACCACTACTTATCCAGTAAGTAGTTTAGCATCTAGATTCAAAACAAAGAACTTCAAACCGATACCTAATGTTATAATCCGCAGATTATGTTTAAAGTACGTCACACAGGCCTTCCGAATAACACTGAATGTATTTCGGACGTCTAATTGTATCTATTCATGTATAGCAAACCGCGCCCAGCGCTAATGACTGATTTGTCTTCATAAGCTGCCCCGAGCTTATCACTAACTAACGATAATACGTATAAATCTCCTTACTCAATGTATGATCTAAGCGGAACATTTTGTTAGTTTAATGATGTGAAACATTTGCATTATAATTCACAGTAAATCGAGTTTAAAAGTAAAGGTTCATTACTTTAAATATTTATATTATTTTTCGTACAAGAGTATTTCAATTTTTAGGGAAATCTCGGGCTATTTGGGAGGTAATTAAGGGACATAATGCGGAAAGTGTATTCTTAGAGGAAAACTATTCATTTTTATGATTACAAATACAAATATTTTCCATAACTATAGTGTTTGGGAACGGCATATCTTCACACTTTGTTTTCTCTACTCGCTAGACCTAAAAAAATTGTCGCAGTAGGTAACGTTTTTTTTTAAATTGCATTTTATTTTTCTCCACTAACAATCAAAAGGGACTTAAGTTTTAGAAATTGCCGTGCTCAGAGGATTATTGTTTAAACCTATACTGGAACTATACCTCTTTATTCTCATGCAAATTTTAAGCGAACTGACGCAATATTTCAACCGTCAATAAAAAAGGTCGCTATATAACTGTTTTTCGAAAGGGAATAGCACTACCACGGTTGATACAGCCCATATTTATGGTAGTCCGATACAACAATATGCCTCTAGCACTTTTAAAACCTTGTCTCTCCTCGAAAATTGTAACTGCTTAATCTAGGCTCGGTACTTAACAAATTTGACGTCAATTCGTTGTTTTTGTAAAGTACAATACTTTCGATTTCAGAATTTAAATAATTGCAATATAACAAGGTCAAAGACGTGGGTAGGCAAAATGTCGAGTGTTATATGCTTCAGCTAAAGCGAAATACGTAAAGTACATTATCAAATGAATTTCTCAAACAGGCACGTAATTGACATTAATCTAATTATATTTCATAGTTAAATGAATTTGATTTAAATAAATATGAAATTAAGATTCTTAATTTAATATCATTGCATTGAAATCCAGTGTTTTTTAATCATGAGAATAAGAATCCCGCTTTAATTTTTTAAAGTTACACTACAGGTGAGTCGGCTTGACTGGGTTAGTACCACTGTTATACTGTATAGAAAACCGACGATGTTTTATTATGTTACTGTTACGTTATGTTCGGTTAATGGTGACGGGATATTCATATACTACCTTTATTTACGTATAGCGATCACTTACTTGGCGGTAGGAAAGCATGTATAGTGAATAAGCCCTTTATTTTATTAATTTATTTTTTGCATTTACCTCTGATTTTTTTTAATAAAATTTTACTACACCAGCAATGAAATATTACAGCTTAAATCTACCAGTTTCAAAACATCATAAAATAATTTGAACAATTCTAACCAATTAACATTTGGTATACAATCTAAATTCCTCCCTGTTCGTAGTTAATTAATTGTACCCGCGTTAAAGGCGTTGGGATCACGTGCTAAGAAACAGTTGATTTGATGAGAGTTTCAAACACCACGTGGCCAACTGCGTACATATGACCTGGATATTAAGAACGTGAGCAAAGCTTGGCATAAGAACATGTAAGATTCATACTGAAACATGCATTCATACGCAACTTACCAAAGTTTATGTTACTTAACTTTATATTGTTCGTTGCACATGCATAACAACATACTTGAAATTACTTATGTTTCTTGCATGTTTACAATTATTGAAAACTTATTATATCACAATATTTGTTTATTTACTAAAGAATATCGACCAAAATATATATGTTTTTTATACTGGCCCGGCATAGTGGCCGCATTGCACCTGATGGTAAGTGCTAATGCCGCCCAGGCAGAGTATCCATTGGCATCGGACGGCGGTCCCATGCCAATGGAAACAGTTATGCCGGCCAGCTAAGGTGCCTCTTCACGCTACGGCGGAAGGACCCAGGATTGTAGGAAGAAGAGAACACGTGAGACGGCAAACAATTCCACAGCCTGACGGTGCGGCACAAAAAAGAATTCGAGAACCGTTTGGTTCGCGCCGGGATGATGTGGACCGTCAAGCTATGGCTTCGCAAGCCAGCACGCGTGGTTCTGGTAAGGAATGGAGATGAGGGGATCAAGTTGAACAATTCTTCAGAGCACTCACCGTGATACAGGCGGCAGAACACGCTTAGAGAGGCGACATCCCTCCGGAGTTGTAGCGACTCTAAGTTGCTCGTAACGTCTGCATCATTCACAATGCGGATGGCCCGCCGCTGCAATCCATCCAAGGCATCGAGCAGGTACTGGGCGGATCCATCCCAGAGGTGCGAGCAGTACTCCATACCCGGCCGGACCTGCGCTTTATATAAGCGACAAAGCTGACCGGGCGTGAAAAACCGACGCACCCTGTTCAGGACTCCAACCCTGCGTGATGTGGCAGATATTACGCCCTCGATGTGATTCCTTGGATTGAGATTACAGCGGATATCCACACCAAGGATACTCAGGTCATCCCGCACTGAGAGGGGAGTACCCTGAAGAATTGGGATGGGAGAGAACGGGGATTTTTTGCACGTGAACGCACACACCTGAGTTTTCTTGTCATTGAACTCAACCATATTCCTGGAACCCCATGTAGAAATGAGATCCAAGGTCCGGTTGAGCTCAATGACAAGATCTTCACGTCCCCTCACAGTTTCGACTCGGCAACCCGGAGGCCCGCAGTGGTATCGCCCATGAACCGTGCTGTCATCTGCATAGCAATGAATGTTGCCAAGCGACAACATGTCATTGATATGCAGAATAAACAAGGTGGGCGACAGCACCGAGCCCTGTGGAACTCCGGCATTTACCGACATGAGCGCCGAAGCGTGTCCGTCGACATACATACATAAAATTAGTATAACAATAATAAATTGCATTTTGTTTAGTTACACGAAATCATAACATGCAAATGTAAAAAATACTAACAATACCTATAGCAATCACAAATATACGACCGCACTCAGATACTTTCACTTCAATTATATTGATCCTTAGTATTGAATACCTTGGTAAAATCTACAAAGTTATTTAATTGACATATTATGTCTCTTACTACTGCAGATAATATCTGGACAATGTTCGTCGAGTCACCTTTACAACAACATAAATGTCATGGATACGGAAAACTTCCACTCCTCATAACATCCAAACCCAAAACAAAGCCGTGACTTATCTACCCACTGAATCAATGTATTTGCATCCCACTGACGAGCACAGTCCGTACGTAATGAAATAGAGCTTACAATTTAGCCCGCCGCGTTGGACTAATGCGTACCCGGGTCAGTTCATAACTTCGTACATAAGATTGTTTACACGGCTTAACTAATTGTAATGTCATGTGACGTTATTCATAAACAGTTCACAAATCTATTTCAGTAATTGAATGTCATAACATATTCTTCGCTTAAACTGAATTCAAAAGTCATTCCAAAGGAACTTATCTTAAGATAAATAAAATAGCATTGTAACTGTCTATGAATAGACCTTTAGTCTGTAAACAACTACAGTTTTGGACTTTTATAACAATCAGAATGTTAGCCATCTAGCTACATATTTTTAGTTATATAGATATTTAAATATAACATTACAAAAGCTATAAAATACTGACTCAATTCACATTAACATATGTGTATATAGTCTAAACTGACGCCTTATAATCTTGATCTTTAATCTTTATCACAAATAGTTTTATATAACTAATAATTATATTAATACATTCATGTTAATTACAACCCTAATTTTAATACAGTTTCTGTAATTAAATGAAGAAGCAGCCACACAATAATCTTTAATGTTATTTAAATGCTATATATGTTTTAAGGCTGCTTTTAATCTTTTGTGGCTTTAAATTAACACCAATACTACAGTTTCGTTAATTATTAAACTTGGGTTCAAGTAGCTGAACAATAAATATTTAAGTGACAACATTCATTTTCGGTTCATTCAAGTTCATTAACGTTATTATGACCGAAATGGTCAGCTTGATAATTCAAAGACACAGAACGTTGACTCTCACTCAAACCCTGTTATTATTAGGGCTTTATTTTATTGTTGCGGTCTGCATGCTTCAATTTAGTATAAGTACATACAAATATATCTATTAATGTACAAAACTTACATATATAAGCTGACGTCTATATACCCGATATGTATATAATGTAGTTGTCACTATTACAAGAAACAGTTCGCCGGATTTATTTATTTATAGAAATGTGATAGGCGTTGAACGCACTACCGTGTTGGGCAAAAAATGGTTGTGATTTACAATCGAATGAGCCATATGTTTCGTATGAGTAAATCCACGCCATAGCCTATATTTTAAGCAAATACGCACGAAAATATATTTTTAATGTTCAATATAACAAATATAAGATCAATAATACTTATTTCCAACAAGTTACTCATGAGAAACGTAATTAAGACGTAAATCAAAATATTATAGCGTTTTTTTTCTTCGAAACAAATTACGCATTGAACGCCTGGTGAATACCGTCTTCAATTTTGCTACAATTGAAATAAAAGGCGTTGTTTTCCTGCAGCGGCACGTGGCGCACGAGATTCTTCACCCTTACTTATTTACATACGACATTGCTTAAGGAAATAAACGTTGTTACAACGTGCACGTCACCGAATTACCGTAACTTACCTCCTTGTAATATGGCTGCCTATGCACGTAGGTAAATGCGCGTCAGTGACTTCTGAAAATGATGAAACCGAATATAATAATTTTACTATTAAAAGTATTAAGTATTTTGTGCATCCACATTATTATAAAAAGTATTGGTAATTGAAATATTTAAACAAATATTAAAAGTAAAATATGTACCTAAAAAAATATTATACTTGCGTTAATTCATGCTTTGAAATGGGGTTAAGTAAGTTCTGGAAAAATACATAAATTTTCATCGGCAACTCATCCATAAGCTCATACAAATGGTGTCTTTAGTTCAGTAGAGGGAGGGAGCGGTATCCTGACGACGACGGATGTGCAGCATTCGCTCCAGTGCACGTCCGCACAGATCGCTTCTGCGCATGCCCCAAAAAGCCTATATAAAGCTCTCAGCTCAAGCTCTAACAAACAGTTCGGAACGAATCTTCACGAAACGATCCTTGCGCTCTTGCGACCCAAACCACACGCGACGAGCGGAAAAGTTTCTAATCAACAACATTTGCGCCTACATTTTACTACACTACAAGTGCCGGTGTTTCTACACCTGAAAATTGTGCAATCAACGACCCTATGAAAAACAAGCTTGGAATCAATTTTGTGTCGAGTGAGAAGTTTGTCGGTGACTTGCCGGTCAACATGGTGGAACAGCAGCGGTCTACTAAAGGAAACCGACGTGAATCTGTGACGCCTAAGATCGTTGTCTGCCCGCCGATGGAGGAGATGACGGAAACCATCACCACTCCGCGAGGCGGCCGCCTCCTGAAAGCTCTCAGTAGAAGAATTACGCGACGTGCTGCTGATTCTGACTCCGTTGGCAGCTCCAGCAGTTCTGACAGTGTGTCCGGGGATACTGGTCGAACAGACGATCGCTCCTCGTGCTCCGCAAGTGAGTCCGGCAGCGACGGCTCCGAGCGACACCGCCGCAACCGGTCTACCGTGTCTCTTCGCCGTGTATTTCAAAGCCTTAGTCTCACAAGCCGCTCCCAATCGTGTACCCCGACTGAACGAACACGTCCACCCAAGAAGCAGCAGCAACCGAAACGCATCCTGCGACCCCCAATCACCTACACATACGTGCGCGGTCTCTCCGGCCTGCCGACACAGAGGGTGCCACGTTACGCCGTGTGTTGCGACTCCATGGGTCTCAACCGGTAAATTTTGGAGGGAATTTTCACAACTTCGGACCGAACATGGGCGGAGATCAAGACTGGTTACGATTTACGAGTAGAATAAAAAGCGCTAAAGAGATGCGTTTTCATCATATCAGTAGAATATCGGTAATTGCAAGAATATAAGCCGATGTAATGGACTCATCGAGGACCAACAGGGGCGAAGACGAGAGCGCTGGTGGGGTACACCGCGCGGCTCGCTTCGTGATAGCGGAGCTGTGACACGTATAGTTCTAATTAGGGGACAATACATAAGACTGTGTGAACATTTGAAATTCGTTATAGGTCTGTTAAGTATTGATAGGGGATGTTGTTATAGACATTGCTGGTTGATATCTTATTTTCAGTCTTACGCACCCAATTCAACTCGTAATGTACGTGTGAAAACCTATAACGATTGTGTCTTTATTTCAAATTATTTCAAACTAAAGTAACCGGCAATTTACATACAGTCTTTCAAACATTTGTATTTCTACCTACTTTAAGTTAATGTATAGTCAGGGTGTTACAATGTATTTAAATAAAAATTCTGTTAAATTCAAGCATAGTGCCTTTCCACATTTTTATCTAAGTAGATCTAGTTGTAATGTATACTATTAATGTAAGAACTCTGTACCTTAAAACACTTTAAAAGCTGTGCTATGAGATAATGTACTAACAGCGTAAACAAATCACGTGTAGTAGAGTAAATAATTAATTATTGTCACTTTGCACTTGGTTTTGAATTTGATATACACCTTAAAATATAGAAGGGCGGGTGAATGATACAAAATGTAATCTGTTACCGGCTCTCCTACATTGGTCGTAATATATCTATAGAACGGACTATTTGTCTATTAAAATTATTGTTCATTAACTCTAACCAATTGATATTACCGTATACTTTGTAGATAGTATAAATCAATTAGATGTAAGATATTTTTATTGTCGAATAAGGACTTTCGTATTCAATAAAATATGAATAATATTTATGATTTTAATTCCTCTCCTCACTTAATTCATCATTTTAAATGACACACATTAAATAATATTACGATAACCACACATCAGTAACTCATTCACTGCCATACGGAACACAAAACAAAATAAACGCCATCAACAACCAACTATACCACTTAACAAACACAAACCACAAGAAAACCTCAAAGTATAGAAAACTAGAAAAAAGGAAATTTTGAACGTCAATTAATTTAGTTTGAAATTGTTCCTTCTGTTACGCCTACACGCTAAAACTCAGGTACGTTTAAGTCACACATAGTGCACACCTGCAGCGCACGTCTCCCGCCCACACACACGTGACTGAAACCTTTCTACATTTATATAATTCTTTTTTTTTTAAGAATTTGAACTTGAATGGTTATTAAAATCTTGAATCGTAAATGCGGTTCATACAAAAAAGGTGAATAGACAGTTATAGCCCATAGTTCCTTCATATTGTAATAAGATACAAAAACCGTACTGGTATTTGGACAATTAACAAATGTTCTTACAATTTGATCATTCTTATGAAATACTTAAACACAATAAACACTAATGTAACAAAAACATGAATACACCACAAATACTTTTTAAAGATTCCGTCAATAGAAACAACAGTCTAAGTCTCCATTCTACACTTTATACTTAAGAACTTTGATTTCAATAACAAAAATTGTCGAACAATTGTTTAACTTCTGAAATATAGTATATTTGTTTTTCTAAAATAATAAGTTAAATGTCTCTTTAACACTTAAAACTTTTCGGCTCTTCTGCCTATTATATACATTCAGCATTATTTTACAAAAACATTTAAATACTGTTCATTCAAATTTTACTTATTATTTCACTTATATATAAATAATACATAACCACCATATGAAAATAAATCATATCTAATACAAGAATACTTTTTTCTAAATCAAATGCATTGAGGAATATTAATATCACTTAAATAATACTTTATTATTACTACCAAATACATAACATTTATGCATCATAATCTGTGATCCTAAGCCTCACTCCATGAGTTTATTTATAGCCATTCAAAGGAAAAATTCCCACTATACAGAACGGTTTGTTTGGCGGTGTCATCTGAGGGCCATTCGGCAATGCAGTATACTGAAGGTATACTTTATAGAGCAGATGTGATTCGAGGCCGCACCTCTATTTAAAACTAAAGTTGAGCGAACAGGGGTCAACGACCTGGATGCACCTATCGATCTCACAGCTTCCGCCACCGACATCTGCCCCTTATATTTTGACACATAACATGTCACGTGGTATGGAAATTAGAGTGCTCGTAATGTGCAACTGTAAAGGTAATGTGCATTACTGATATTATAACAACATAGTATTATGTAAAATATTACCTTATAAGCATGACATTTTTAATAAAAGTTGTCTACACGCTTCTGTGTCTAAACGCTTTTCATGAAACACTGAGTAGCAACTAATTTAACTAAATAAAAATGAGTCTGAATTATTATTTTATATGTATCAATATTACGTCTAGCCTCATGAACCAAAACATAATATTTTTATACTAGTTTATATTACTTGAGACGTAGCTTAAGAGCAACAAAGGCTTGCGAAAGGAAAATAAGATGTTTTAAATATTAGTCGATAAGTTCAGTGGCCTTACGAGGGCGTATCCCATATCCATTGTCTGTGTAGATAATTTGCTTTACAAATTGAAACATTACGAAATTGAGTTTCAATATAAATTATTCACAAACATGAATACCGTGAATTTTCTTTCTCCTCTTTATACTGTCTATTTCTTGGCGGTTTGATACAAATTGTTTTTAGCAGACTCCCATATATGAATTGTATGTGGGTACCCACTTCCTCTTACTTTAGGCACAAGATGTTTTACCAAATGATTCATAAACAACAGAATAATTTATTTTTAGATATTTCATAAATATTACTAAAACTCTTATTTTATTTAACTAAATACAAGATATTTAAAAAAATAAGGTGAATGCCTTAGAGGATATATATATAGAGGGAGCGCTGGTACTTCAAAAACGTAAATAAAAATGGTGGTGCCGGGCCACCTTTTTCTGCCTTCTTCTTCTTCTTCTTCTTGAACAGGTTGTGCACAACCTGTTCAAATATTAGCCAATAGGAATAAGTACATACATAAAATACTTGAAAAAAAAATTAAAGAATAGTTTAGTTATATTTAATTTCACTCAAACTCGTTTTAAAAGGATAATAGCTAAATATAATTTCGGCTATCAAAGGAATTTATAGCAATTTATGACTAAATAATGAATTAAATTTTCACTAATATAGGAGCGCTACCAACATTACGAACAAGAAAATATCTACGTTTTTCAAAAGGCGGATGTATGACAGCGCTCCCTCTATATATAAATACTCTAAGGTGAGTGCCTAAACTTCTTTTCAATTTGGAAAACTTTCGTAGATATACATAAATGCCACTTAAATATCATGTTGCACTTAAATAAGCAAGTAGCAAGTATTATAATGGTGTTGAATAATCGGGCGTTTAATATGGAATTATATTCGAATTTTAAATTTAAAATATGAAATATGTTCTAAGATTTTTTTTTTCTTAAATGTGATGTAATGGAAACACTTCGGTCGTTGCCGGTATCCCAACAACATTTTCCGAGTGCTTGTCAACAGTGACGCGTTAGTAATAAATTACCATAATTTATGCGTGTCAGATTGTGTCTAATCATGAGCACGAACCGTAACAAGTCACATATTTACGTCGTCATACATTTTACTAAGTACATACGTCTTGCGCAGGAACTGGAGAATTACGAAATTATTACCTAACTAGCGGTCCGGCCCTGCTCCACCTTGGTTCAGACTTTTAAAAAAAAACTTTCGCCTATGTCCATCGAGGATAACGTAGGATTCAACTGGTCAAATATTTTTCCAAATCGGTCCAGTAGCTTCAGAGCCAATTATTCAATGTAAACAAGTAATCAAATGTTTTCTCTGTATAACATTAGTGGAGATAGAAAAAGTTTTATCAGGTATTTTATTACAAGTATGAAATTTTAGCCATCTCCTCAGCCAGATCCGTAATCTGCATAGCATTACGAGCACATTCAAAACGAATAACCAAAATGTTATTTTGACTAAGCAGAATTAATAAAACAGTTTCATTGCGACTAAACTCCATTAACCTTCACTGACCATTATTATTCTGCCATTTGATTCAAACATTTATGTATGTCTTTTTCTATTATAAAATATTTTTATTTATGTTTCAGAAATAAAACACGTAATGAAAGACTTTGATATTCCTTCCAATCACAAAAATAATAAACCAGAAATTATAAACAAAGATTTTATGTAATCTACATACAAATATAATAATTATGCCACATCACAAAAATATTAATCCCTATAATACAATCAATCCACATAATCTATGGACGCGTTAATAAAACTTCTTTCCAACGCTATCAGTTTTCATTGTCTATGATATACCATCAGATTACCTGAAATGCCTGAAATAGACACAAAGGAAGTACTATAAATAGAAAATAAATACAAAAACATCTTCACAAACAAAAATATTAATAAGGAATTATACAAGTGTGAAACCTCCTTGGATTACTCGCGAAATATAACCAACTAATTAGGCCAGTTTAGCTTGGGCAAGTTTCATAGAAGGAGGATTTATTTTGGCTTACATCGAAGGAAGTATTTTTGCCAAATGATTCGTGTCATTGACTTTCTTGATATTTATTTGTTTTGGCTGGTTTCATTACCTCTTGCCAGGAAATGTTTTATTCTAGCCAAAAAATAATAAACAATTTATTAATTACTTCCTGCGCAAGTACACTTGGTCCTAAATCAAAATTATCATTCAGCAGTTTGCCATCTTATTCAGACCATTCGGTTTCCACAACATACAATGATATATTATACAAATACGACGTAGATATCGCACTAGCACTTCAAAAGTGAGGCGTTCAAATTCGGGCAATTGGTGTAATTTCATCTAGTCGCATAGCAACGGCGACAGAGGGAAGACCTCAGTGCTGTCAACATAATTTATTTCGCAAATATTGTCTAAAGTGTCGAATTGTGTGTTTTAAAAGTGTTAAAACAATGGTGCAACAATACGAAACTAAATTGGACCTACACACCATACGTAAGTATATAAAAACCACACAAAATTTAATTTTTATTTTAAATTAGTAAACACCGCCATCAATTGTGTAATAAGGATCTCGTAATACAAAGATTGTGAAGTGCGATAGGGACAAAAAGCGTACGTCATAGATTAACAAGTCAGAAGCGAAACCGATCATACAGAAAATTGGCGATGAAAGTTTGAATGGATTTGGATAGTTGTATATTTGTTTCTAATTCAATCACATTTAAAACGATTAAGTTATTTGTTATGAATTATTTTCATAATCAATTCAAATAATTTAATCCAACCACGAACATTACAAAATATATTAGCTTCCCCATATATTTTGAATAACTATATTTACATATTATAACATTAATTAATGTTTCTAAATTTCCACGTGATGAGCTTTTGAGACGTAAATGGATATGTACTAAGCACAGCTCGGACAAAAAGAGACTATCGTGACTGGATGCTTTTAAAACTGATTAATATTGGTTTAGCATATTTAATTATGAATAAAAATATACAACTACGAAAATATATATATCCACCTAAAAAAAACCTGCACCATCGGTTGCAGTATCGGTTGTTTACTAGGAGACTGTCCCGCCCTCACACCCACAACTGTAACTCCTGTGAGCCAGGATCAACAGTGGCACGCAAAGTAATGACACCGAGCATTGAAGCTCGGCGAGTCTCCGGGAATGTTTAACTTGTCTTTAACCCGCAACGAAATTAATCAGAAAGTTTAATTACGGTTGTTTACTAGTGGCAGGTCGCTCATAAGTTACCAACAAGGTACCACCGCAATGTCTTATTTCCGAATAATGTTCTGGTCCAAAGGACATTCTCGCCCGAGTAATCGCTGTACTTATACTTAAGATCTTATGTCTCGGAATGGCGAGCGCAGTAAATGCCAAGCATTGCTTTGTAATTTAAGGTGTCTTGGTTTCGCTTATGTCCACGAGCGGTCGTATCACTTGTCATTATTACAACAAAAAAAAAATATAATAAGAGATCGATTTTTCAGTGCATGCTTACCATAAACTTATATAAAAAACGGCAATCAATTATTTTATTTATTTTATCAAAGTTGTAAGCAAATAAAAATATATTTGTTTCAGGATGGCGTACCACAGGTAGACTAATGTAGCAACCTCAAAGTTAATATATTAAATACTTATAAAACCAAATAAGTAGTTTTATTTATCGTCACCCTTCTGTTTCTATCGCTTCAATTCTATGTTTGGATAGCGCAATGCTATCTCTTTTCGTCTCGTACTTTCTGGTATGATCTGTTTCATTCTCTAAAATTATCATAAAGTATTAACAAAGGAGTATGTTGCATAGCAGTACAGTTTTTAAACGTCACGCAGTATGGATATGCGTCATCTTTATTAAAACATCATTGACAACATACAAAATGCATGCAGGTCAAACAATTAATAATAAATAATGTAGATATATCAAGTAGACCGCGGTTGTAAAATTGCAATCTATTTTTAAATTTCATCTGCGAAACACAATACAGACCGTAATATCTACAGCTGAAAGTGTACATCGAGGTTTTAATATTTTTTACTGCAAAGGCGGCGGGTCGCGGCTACTCCTACAGCCATCCCAGCAACTCAGCTGCACACAAATACGCATCAATTATATGAGACCTTCCATTGAAAACACAAAACCAACCCTGCAAAAAGCTTTCGATACAACTCCAGTATAAATCCCGTGTCGCTGATATGCAACTGTTATCAAGGTTGTACTGCCTACGTCACTGATACCCGTTTTGGGTCAGTAGGTCACGGGAAAGGACTTCAGCGGGGCGGTGTGAAGAGGGCGGGATGTAATTTTTAAACCAAACACTGTGACGTCAGCTTGCAAGCCTTGGACCCCTCCCGCGCCGCACCGCGTAAATGATGAATGAATAGCTGGACTAGCGTTAACTAGGCCAACCGCATTCATATCAAATGTAAAACACAATATCTCGCAATGTCGCATGATTTATATGCTTTTGAGCCGATATTATTTTACCTACTTGGCTTTGAAATTAATCTAGTGACCTAGCCATTACACGCCCGGCTGAGCTGTGAAGGTTGTAACTTAAATAACAATAGCAAAGGTATTTTACATACATACATACATACATAAACTCACGCCTTATTCCCAGAAGGGGTAGGCAGAGGTGCCAGGGCACCCACATTTCGCCTTGTATGTTCCGTCCCACAATGTGATAGGTGGCGAGCCTATCGCCATATCGGGCACAAATTCCTGACTCTGGGCTGATACTGAATAGAAAAATCCAATATCACTTTGCCCAACCCGGGATTCGAACCCGAGACTTCAGCTTTGTAACCGTACCGTAGTACAACTACGCCACCGAGGCAGTCAACAACAACATTACAATGAATACCCAATCACAATTCACACCATCTTAAGTTTTAAGGGACACTAACAAAGTCTCACTTAGAATGACCATCGCGTATTTAGTTTTAGTATATCATTAACTAACAAAACGTCATTATGAAACGGGGGAATATTAATATCGTGAAACAAAAACAAAAATATTACGGCTATAAGGAATTGTTGAAAATAAATTGGAAACAAAAAACGTTTGATTCGTAACAATGTAAAGGCAAAAAAAATGTTTGAAGTGTTCAATGCTGTTGGCCGAAGGATATCATCAGAGGCCATCCTTGAACACATCGGTGGAAACCAGGTCACGGCAATCCGTTTTTGCACCTCCTACTGACGCAATTTGCGAACCCAAAGCACTCGTGATTTCAACTTCCGTTCCTTTCTTTGATTCTTGCTTTACAAACAGCATTGACAGAGGTCATAACTCTCATGCGCGTTTGACGTATATGTACCTAAAACCGCTGACTGGAAAATATAAATAGGTATGTTTTTTTTTTAAATGGGTGTAGGGCTGTTAGCGATCCAACGGGTTAGCGAAACAACTACTGACACAAACATTTCTGGATATATTTCTGACTTTTTAGAGTAGTGTGAGTGTTGTTAGAACAACTATATACTTTAATGGCAAAGGAAAACATCGTGGAGATCTGCGTACTATATTTTCACAATAATTCTATAGCAAATCCGTCAACCCGTGGTAAGATAATGTGTTAAGAGTATGACCTGAGCCCTTTTAATCGAGCTTTCGAATTTCCGTGTCCTGAGAAAAAATGCTGACGGCAGTTAGAATATACTTACCAGTATTTTACGCACTAGTCAAGATAAACTATAACGACGTTTTAATTTTATTATAATATTATCATTACAAGTAACAAAGAATAAAAATCACATGAATTAATTTCCATTAGTAATTGTTTTCCATTATAGTGCGTGGTGGCCAGTTAGTAAACGGACCAAACGTGGCTGCCAACATGTTCACGGCGGTCGCGGGTACAAATTACACCTCCGACTTTTCGGAATCATGTGTTTATTGATAGTCAACCACCACCCACTATAGCGATGACGGAAAACATCGTGAAAAAACATGCATTCTATAACGATTTGTAAGAATGTGTGATTTGTAAAGTGTGTAAAGTCTGCCAACCCGCACTAGACCAACGTAGTGGATAATGTGGCCTAACCACTCTCAATCGTATTCTCGATTGTAGAGGAGGCCCATGTCCTGCAGTGCATATGTGGGGTGGTACAATAATTATTTCCGACTCTGCAAAACTGTAAAACATATTGATATTCTTAAATTATTTATTAGTAGATTGAATGCAAATCCTATACTTTAATTTGTATTGTTGGCTGATTGTCAAGTGATACTGCTCGTTTATAAGATTATCATTCATAATTACTGATTTCGTACATAAAATAAACATTAGATTTGGAAATCAAAAATCTTATCCGTATCTTAATATCTTTGAATTTTTAATAAATTAATTAACATTACACAATAAAGTAACTTCTTACGTAATTTATTATTTGATTTAAATCTAGAATCTGAAAATAAATAAGACAAATATTTTGAATGATTTAAATTACGTTTTATAAGCCCCTAATCCCAAACATGCCCGGCTTGAAGGACACTAGCCAGAGTAACATTATGAGACTTAACTTCTGAAGTCTCTAGAAGGCGAGCGCAGCGGAATGCCAAGCATTGCTTTGTAATTCGTGGCATGATTTGGTTTTGCTTCCGTCCAAAAGCGGTTGTATCGCTTACCATCCAGCAAATGGCATGCTCATGCAATTAATTGCAATTATAAAAATATACTTTATGACTTCAGGAAAGACGATACTGGTGTAACCAAACTTTCGGCCCGGCACTTTTAAGGTATTGCAGCCAAGAAAAAAAAAAGAAAGTAAGATTTATTTATTGCTGGCACAAATAGCACACACGAAGATAAACAAAATATAAAAAAAATCGTAAGTATTACATTTCAAAAATACTTACTTAATAATTTTATTACATTTAAAACAATATAATGACGTGTTTTAAGATTTGTCTTACAATTATCTACATGCAGGAAATAATTCATCTCACCAATTAAGAGTCGTCCTTCATCATCATCATCATAATTCTATACTCTTGTCCACTACTGGACCTAGGCTTCCTCCAAATTGTGCCATTTCATCTTGTCTTCGGCTTCTCGCATCCAGCGTCTGCCAGCGACATTTCGCAAATTGTCACTCCACCTAAGTGGCGGGAAGAGTCATCTTTGGCAATAAAATAACATAGCCTGCATAAGTTGAAAGAAAGAAAGTGGTAACAAATCAAATTCTGCCGTATCGATTGCCCCACATTTAATAAGCCAATGGCAATACATAAAAGCTCCTGAGTAGTACATGGATATTGTTACAAATTACACTTCGGCTTCCCGCAGTGACATAAAAATTGTAGTAATCTCCAAATATATTATCTAGGCCCACACAATTTACGTCTAGGCCAACGAACTCTCTCTTTTTATTGTTTTCAGGTCTAAAGGCTTCAATAAATTTAAATATTATATTTTTATCTTAGTTACTTTCTTTTTAATACACAAAAGGTATTCGTGCAAATACTTTCAATTCAGAACATGGACGAGTAAAAAGGCGATCAAATTGAATATTTTTCATTAAGAATTAAGTTATTGATTTAGTTGAAATATAGATTTGGCTTCTTTATTTTGTTTCAGTCCAAAATTTGGAGAAATCATAAAAAAATATGGTCCTGATTACTATTTCCCAACTTTAAACCATTATATTCAAAAATACATAGGAAATTTAACGCATTTCCTCTCTCTTATCCTATCATACGTAAACCACGCGAATTTTGCAACAGTAAACAACAATACTAGAATTGCTATATCCATACGGCTTTATTCAAAGATAGTTCATTGAAATGTATAGTTTTTAAATGTTTTGTCCCTTTCGAATGACTTTTGAATTCAGTTTGAGCGAAAAAGACAAAACATTCGGTAACTAAAATATGTTTGTAAAACTGCCGCTGCCACATTTCAAGAGTATTGAGACAATGGTAAAGCAATCGGCAGCAAGGAGATGGTGGTAACTCGTGACCAATCGCGTCACGAGTCGTGCTCGCCTAAATTGTCTGAAGGGCTTCCCTTTCACGAAGGAAATGGAAAAAATGCTATACATTTACATAACGAACTTATTAATAGCGCACCAACTCAAGACGCAAATCTACTTCACGTTCTGTAGCACGAGATGTGTTGCGTTTAAATACTACTTAATATTATTCTGAACAATTGCTTTAAAATTTTAGAGTATCTATAATGTAGAGGCTGTCATAAATTCCGTCTCCAATAAGGTAGATATTTTTTGTACCTAATATTGGTAGCGGTCCTATATTAGTGAAAATTTTATTTATTATTTATTTAACAACAAATTGCGATAAATTCATTTGATAACAGAAAGTATTTTCGCAAGGAGGAGGAGGAAATTATCTAATTTTATTTTTCTTTTCCAAGTTATTTGTGCATGGTTGACAACCAGTCAAATATCAGTCAATGGGCACATGGCATGAAAAAAATTGCCCGACACCAGCATTATTATCTACGTTTCTAAAATACCAGCGCTCCCTCTGTATCATAAATAGTCTAAATCGACGCAGGAAAGCGATTTTGTCGTATCTCAAAAAATGCGTATATGCGTTTTGTATATTATTTAATTCATAAAAAAATACCGCATTGAATCTCCTCGTGAAAATATAAGGCTTTATTTTAAAATGTTATTATTAAAGAAATGGTATTCCTAAGTATACCAGTTTAGAGGTTATTCATTTTTTTTTTTGGCTCTGGTTTAAAATTGCTTGTTTCGAGATACGACAAAATCGCTTTCCTGCGTCGAAATGTAAAATATAATATCTTTAATTTATTATGACTAACAAGCCCTTATTTGACAACGTACGTTGCGCAATTGGTTATCCACCGGCTTTCAAATGAAAGATCGCGAATGCAATCCCTGCACCGAGACAAATGTATGTATGATCCGATCCATAGGTGATTTTTGAGTCTGGGTATTTGTGACACCGAAATGTCTCTCGCAGTAGCAGACACACAACGTAAGACTCGATCTTAGTGTGGGGTTAGGACTATGAATGTGACTGTTTTATATATTTATGTATTGATCGACGTAACTAGTGTTCTGCATGTTTTAAGGTATAGTTTAAAGGACATTTTGACACATAGGGGATAATTTTTTGGGGGCTTGCAGGTAGATTATGTTCTAATGAAGCAGCTACCATTAAACTCATATATATCATACCAAATTGGGTACAAAACAATTATGATCAAGCAATAAAGGAATAAAAATATTCCTCATTTCCACGAGAGAAAATCTCTTTTAAGCAGTAATTTCAAATAGACAGAGAAACAGTTACTTGAACTACTAACTAAAATGTGGACTATAAGAGCCAAAACAAAGAATCCGACTCAATTTTGCAAAGTAATACGATTTGTATAAAATATATGTATACATACGATATTAATGTAACATTTGAAATGACGAACGGACGTCAAGCTGCGGTCGCGACCTAGACAACATTATACCAATTGGATCACTTGTTCGACATAAACAAGTTAATTTGGGAAACATCAGACGTACCCATATTCCTATTGCCAATGCGTAATAACTAATAACAGATGAATAGGTAGTCTCAAGATAAGTTGACATTGATCGGTAATTCCGTATAATAACGGTTCTATTTATATAAAAGAAGTATCAAAGGTGCGTCCCACAATGTCAAAGTGGCCAAATTATAAAATATTCCTCTTTGTAATATTAGAAGATATCATTTCTTTTGATAACTCACAAAATAAGCAGTATGGATTGAGAACTTCGGCTTATTTGGAGTTTGGACATTAATATCACATAAGGATTTCGTGTTTTTGATATTTTCTTTTGAGATAAAAACTACGGACGCTGCCATAATTTATAAATTATAAGTTAGAACCTATTTATTTTTTATCACTAATACATAACATTCATTGGCTTTGAATCATTACTTAGTATTACACAGGGTAGATCCAGACTGCAACCGAAAACCAAGCCAAGTAATTGTTTTAGTGACTACAGACACAATTCAATAAAAAAATCACATAAAGTACCGACGATTTTTTTTTTTTAAATTTATGAAGTATCTTCGTATTTGGGAGGCAAATACATAGTTTTTGCTAAAATTAAAATACGAACACATTTCATATAAAAATCTTCCTGTTGACATCAAAGTTCCGAAATGGATCAAAGTCCAATTTGTTAAGCTTTGAAAGACCAGTCATGACAACATGGGATTCTCGTGGTTTCTACATGTTGTTTTCTATGGACCACCGACTTTGAAGCACCAACTTTATTGCAGTGGGTGTTGTAAGTTTTCCAACGGTTTCTATATTAAGTCACGTACTAACCACTAGTCTCATCTACATATCTTAAATGTATCTATTTACTTTCAAAGTACATCCTTCCTATGTTTTACAAATATTAATGGTATTTAACTGTATAATAAGCTGAAATTGTTTCCAGCGCAATTATAAAGCTCTAGGAAATTTAATGGCTACTAGAATGTTGGGGGCTAATGCGAGTGCTGTGTTAGCCTATTTGAATTATATACTTTAATTTATTTGTTTAAAAACAGCACACCATTAAATATTAATTAATTGAGGGTAAAAAAATAAACAATGTGATTGTAAAATGTACCAGATGTTTTAAAAAAAATAAATATGTAATCAATTATTATATTATAAGAATATTGTAGTGCAATTCTAAATTAACAATATAGATTTGTCTGTAATAATTTAAGTGTAATAATATATCGTTTAATGTTATTCCTAATTATTCAGTAGTTCAACGATGACATACGTTCTTATTTTCGTAATTAGTTAAATAGATCCTACCCATCCGGTAACTTTACATTGGTTATACCTAATCATGGTCAGCACAGTCAGTCGTCGTTGAGCATTGAAACATTAAGAGTGAATTGTGGAACTAGTAATGTAAAGTAAATCTGTGATTAAAGTGAATTAAACAAACGAACTGTGTTTAAAAGTTTTACAGCTGCATACGGTGCACTGGTGGTAAGTCTATTTATAACCCCAAACAGCAGTGTAAGTCAACTGTTGTGTTCCAGTTTGAAGAATATTCTAGCTAGAGTACCTTTTTTTTATTTCAATTTATGGCGAGACGAGCTTGCCATTCGCCTAATAGCAAGCTCGTGGAAAGTAGCAAAGCCAAACAGCACCTTGAAATAAAAAGCAATACTTCGCATTCCACTGCGCTCACCATCCCGAGACATAGGACGTTAAGTGCTTCTCTTTCTTCTAAATTTTAACCCAACGAAACCAAAGTAAATAAGCAAAAGTGATTTTATGTTAATAGTAAGTTTACCAGTATAAAAAAACCACAAGAAGCAATATCCAACTTGTGTTTATAAATAAACCTTGTTTTTAAGAATTCTCAACGGAGAGCTACGAAGAGTTTCCTCATATAAAAGTACATTCGGAGAAATGTCGTCACAGTACAAAAATATACGCGGCATGCTTTTATGACGGAAACGCTTTTTGCTTAACTGGAAATTAATAAAAGACTATCTTTACAAACTGTCTGGTTAGGTGAGTTAAATAGAAATTTAGAATCGGGCTCAGTGATTTGGAATTAGTGATATTTTTATCGCAATGAATTGCGAGAAGGGCATGTCAGTCACCCGATAGTAAGCGCTATGACCGCTTACAGTATCAAAACCGACATGAATTGCAAAGCAATGCTTGACATTCCACTTCGCTCGCAATATTTTCACCATCATGAGACATAAGATGTTAAGTCTCTATATGTCCATGAGTTACTCTGACTACAATGTCAATAGAAATATATACTGGGTATCTCAAGACTGCTACCGAAAACGAAGCCGGGTGGTAGTTTAAGCGACTTCAGACACAATGCAACTGGAAATGTTGCAAAAAAGCGACGATTTTGTAGGTACTACCGCAATGTCTGTTTCTCCCGCCAACCAGCAGTGTAAATGCTCTGTTGTGTTTCGGATTGAAGGAAATTGTAGCCAGAGAAACTACTGGACATATTGAGACAACATCTTAAGTCTCACGATGGCGAGCGCAGTGGAATACCAAGCATTGCTTTGTAATTTATGGTGATGTTTGGTTTTGCTATTGTTCATGGGCGGTGGTATCGCTTACCATCAGGTGATCGGCAAGCTGATCTCGCTATTCAGTGCTGTAAAAAAATGTAATTTTACAGTGTACTGGTCACGTTTATGACATTGAAGAAGACTGAATTTCGATGGATGTCGATTCATCTCGTACTTGATTTTTCTTTATTATAAATGTTACAATAATTTTAATTAACTTTCAGTATCCAGTCTATCTTGTGACTGCCTGTATACTAAAAAGAATGGACGAAGCTGCCACTGTCGCCACCCACAGTTCCCCGAACTCCGAACTCATTTCCGTCCCAGGATAGAGGATGAATCCATCGTCTTTCAATATACCGGATACAAATTTCAGTACTCTGCAACACATATGACGTCGCTCGAACCAAAATACCTCCAAAAAATGGGTTCTAATATTCACTCAGGTATCGGTCCGGTACTGAAACAAAACCGACAAAGCGAGATTTTGAAAATTCTGGTATTTTCAAAATCTCTGTATTTCTTTGTATTTTTTATCCAAGTTTTATAGCTCGGTGTACGGTCCATCTTAGATAGTTAAGTGGGCGGAGGGGAGTCGCTATAATTTCCATTTAGAAGACCGCTTGCTTCGTGGTTCACAGAACGTCATTAGTTACCTAGAAAAATACTGCGCACTTCCCAAACACTTGTACTTGAATCCACATTATTTGTAGTTTATTACATTTTATTTTGAATAGTATGTATAATATGTTTACTATTATATGTATGGTATTTATTTATTTGTTGTTGTTTTTTTTTTATTTCTTTTTCATGACTATGAGTACCTTGGTTTCTTTTCTGTTCATTACAGTCTATCCAAATTCTAAACTGTATTTAGACGTATTTAGCTTTAAATTTCTGATATAAAATTTTCTTACCAATTTTGTGTTGAATAAAAATACATGTAGGTAGTAATATTTTATGTTGCAGATCAAAGGATTTAATGACACCAAACAAATAATAGTCAAAAACATTCATGAAAGCTAGGATGCTTGAGCATGATAGGTCATTGTCATAAGCACCCCACGCATTGTACCAACAAAATTAATGGTTTCTGCTGTTTTCCGACACATTTTCCGTCAAGTCAATCCTTCGCGATGTTTTCAATTGCTTGAAAATCGACTTCAAAGATTCCGTTACATACTGCATACAAGCGTAACTAATAAAAGCGTGTTAATATATTTCAGGTTTTTTTAAATCTCCAACGTATTAAAATGAAATGAAAATATAACTTTTATTTGATCTTATTCCCTTATTACGGTAATATATCTTATGACTTTCATTGACACTTTTATACCTTACCTAGCGGCCTGGCCCAGCTTCGCGCGGGTACAAATAGATTTCTGTACTATAATATGTACGTATTATACATATCGACGCAAGAAAGCGATTTTGTCGTATCTCAAAAAAATGCGTTTTGTATATTAAATAATTCATAAAAAAAATACCGCATTGAATTTCCTCGTGAAAATGTAAGGTTTTATTTTAAAATGTTATTATTAAAGAAATGGTATTCCTAAGTATTCTAGATTAGAGGTTATTCATTTTTTTTAAATGTTTTTTAGCTTCTGGTGCTTGTTTCGAGATACGACAAAATCGTTTTCCTGCGTCAAATTATAAATCGTTCTCTTGAATCACTCTATCTATTAAAAAAACCGCATCAAAATCCGTTGCGTAGTTTTAAAGATTTAAGCATACAAAGGGACATAGGGACAAAGAAAGCGACTTTGTTTTATATTATGAAGTGATTATGCCTCTGTGTACATTAATAACATTTAGTTTTGTTGTTGGAATACAAAGCACTGCTTGGTATTCCACTCCGCTCCCTATCCTGAAACATAAGATGGTAAGTCTCAATATGTTCAGTAGTTACTCTGGTTACAATGTCCTTCAAACCGGAACACAACAGTGCATTTAGACTGATGTTTGGCGTGACAAATAGGCGTTGCGATGGTACCTACACGAGCGATCTTTCACATACATATAAGGGGCTTACCACCAATAAAGTTTTATGTTTTTTATTTTTTTTAGTATTATATCCATTGCCAAAAAAAACAAATACATAGGTACAATAAATTTAAGAATATAGACACAATAATGACTTGAATTAGCAAATCTGTATGACTAGAAAAAATGCATGTAGTCCACAACAAAAGATTCGATCTTAGTGTAGGGTCAGGATTACTTATGAAAATTGCATGTGTTTATTTAGTAGTAAATCAATTACGTATTACTGATCCAACATCGTTTATAACACGACCTAACAAAATTTGAAATAATATCTTTATATCGAAAACGGATGTCATTCAAATTCCGATATCAGAATTATTTTTTGCACATCCTGGTACCAATTTTATAGACTTTTATCCAGAAACATTTTTCGATATACTATTAATCGTATAATATATGGCTACAAAAGAAAAGAGATATTCACATCTCCGATTGACCGTCGTAGTTATGACAGAATAAAATGTTCAACAGACCAGAGCCAAGGGTACCTCCTGTACAAAAGCAAATTTCGATCTATTTTAGGAAACGTAATAATCGTGCGATCACAGTGTATACGATCAATCTGCCATCGGTTCAGTGAACTTCCTTTTTGTGTAATGTGATATAAAACGTATGAGACATAAATAAATATCTTTGCATAACTCTGGCAGTAGAATTTACGATAAATAAAAAAAATGATTTTTACAAATTGTTAACATTTGGTTCATATATTATATTACAACCAACCGTATTCTAAGTGATAAGCACGGTGCCAGCTGTTAATATTTTCCTAAACAACATTTTCCTCTACAACATTCTCCTCGTTGATTTTTGAATTTTGTTGTACCATCTGTTTGGCAAACAAACGAACAGGTTCCAGGCAGCAGCTGGAGCCATCCACTACGGATCATAGGTGTATTGCCGGCCCATCATATTGTGAGGGGAACGGAAAGAAAAAAGATAGAAAGAGTAAATGAGGATTGGTCATCCCACAGTCCCACTCTCTAACAAATCGCGACAGCTAGGCTGTCACTTCACGTCGATCTCCTGTAAGATAATGTTACCGCCCCAGACGAACCAGCCCGTGACAACCATCCAGTACATCCAACAGTCAAAGCATAGTTCTGATTTCATGAACTCACATTAATATCAATGAAGTGAGTATCAGAAACCACGAGAGACTTTTCTGCCCCACAAACATTTGTCTCGGTGCGGGGATCAACCCCATCGCCTCTCGTTTCACAGCCGGTGTCTTACCAACTGCGCCACGGAGGCCGTCATATTCAGCCAGCCCACTGATGCTGAGGCATTACCGACAACAGCGCAACTCTGCCACTTTTGCATTTTTGGTATTTGGAAGCCACTTCCTGAATTTCTGTAACTTGTCCGCCAAATCATGATTCTATACCTTCACTTAAACTCACTCTCGATACGTCTGTGACTAATATAAGTACTCTAAATATAATTGCTGATCATCTTACTTATGATATTATTCAATAGATAAACCGCATACTGCCGTTCCTCCTCAACAAATAAGCCCGCAAAGAGAACGTCAATTAATCCACATTTTAAATTGTATTAGTACCTAACTACCTTCTTTTTTTATTGAAATAAATGACGAAAAGAGCATGCCATTTGTCTTATAGTAAGTGATACGACCAAGACCGCTCGTGAACAGTAGCAAAATCAAACAAAACCATGAATTACAAACCTATGTTTGACATTTCCACTGCGCTCGCCATCCTGAAACATAAGGTGTTAAGTCGGAATGTATCTAGTAATTACTATTGCTATAATTTTCTTTAAACCAGAACACAATAGTGCATTTATACTGCTGTTTGGCGGGAAAAATAGACATTGCCGTGGTACCTACCCTGATTGTTTTTAGAACCTCCGTGGCTCAGACGGTTAGACGCCGCCTGTGAAATGAGAGGCCCCGGGTTCGATCCCCGCATCGAGAGAAATGTTTATGCGGCCCACAAATATTTCGTTCGGGTCTGGGTGTTTGTGAGGCCAAAAAGTCTCTCGTAGGTGATACCCACGATACAAGACTCGGATATTAGTGTGGGGTACAAAAAAAACCCTACCCAGATGGCCTCTCAACTATGAGAGACATACCAGTAAAAGTTTTGCCTACCTAATTTGGGACTTTAGTCATAGGCATACGTCATACGTCCTTGCAATAGTATATATGTGTATTGGGTGCATAGCAAATATTAACCAGAAAACATGGATATAACTCGTTTCCACTGATAATATTTTTTATTATATATGAGATACTATCGATTGTACGGAAAAAATGCCTATAACAATCAATATTATCTTTAGACATCCTGTTATTCTCGTAGGATAACACATCATTTTGAGTAACACATTTGTATTATCAATTGCATTAAAACAATAAATACAACTACGTATTTTTATCAGATGTTTTGTTTTCACTATGGGTACATATTTAATAATATTGGCGATGTATTTATTTATCCTTTTATTGTTCTAATTGGCACTAATTATACGGCTAGTAATAAAGATGATATAACTTAAAATAATCAGTAAACTCTTGATATCCAGGATTTTATTAATAAATATATTGGATGTGATATCCTTATTGTACATGTATTAGCACCTAATAGATTAAGCTTAGGAATTAAGCGCATGTCAAAATATGTTAAATATAAAGTATATGCTGTAATTATGAACTATTCTTCTTTGTTCGAAAAAAAAAACAAAAGTACATTGCAGGCCATTGTAGCCAGAGCAACTACTGGACATATTGAGACTTAGCATCATATGTCCCAGGATGGCGAGAGCTGTGGAAGTGTGGAGCTGTCAGGCATTTCTTTGTAATTCGTGATGTTATTTGGTTTTCCTACTTTCTATTAACGGTCGTATCTCGTCGTCTCTCTCTCTCTCGTCTCGCCATTCATTGAAATAAAGAACATAAAAAATAACGTCATTCGCGAAGGTAAAACCACAAAAGTTGCATCATTAATTAGCTTATTGTACTATCAAGCGCGTAAATTATTACTTTAAAGAAACATGTTGGTCGACAGCCAACAAACCCGCTTTGGATTTAGTAATAGAACAAATAATTGTTGATTTAAAACAAATAAAACTGGTATCACGTGATTGAAAAAGTTTAGTAGCTATAAATAGAAACACGTTAAAAAATCAGGACCAAAATAATACCTTTGTCGGGCTAAAGTAAAATATGTTTACAACAAATTTATTTCAATCCCTTCGAATGTTACGTATTGAAGACACGAATATCGTAACTTTTACCTATAAATAAAATTATTTTTACACATCTAAGCAAACATTTTTTGTGTGGCACATTTTCTTCGTACAACTCATATTTTCTCAAATAAAATGTGTTAAAGTTGGAATAAATGAAATGGAAATGTAGATTTTAAATGGAATAGTTCCTAACTTATTCCTAAGAGGGAATTGAAATAATGTCTCGTTTTTTTCCACGAGGACCGAGCGCACTGTCTGCAGGAGCCCAGCCCGCGTCTGCAAGTGTTTCTCAATCATGGCAACAAAACTACAATACATTTATAGAAAACATTAAATATACAAAAAGAATATTAATAGGATGAAAACTGGTGTTATTAAATATTCTTCTTTGATGTCGTATTTAACACAGTAATCAGTATACTTACTTATGTACTTTATTGTAACAGCACTGGCGTCAAAACATGTATCTCTCTTATGTACCACCGCAATGCCTATTTCTCCCGCCAAACAGCAGTGTAAATTCACGATTGTGTTCCGTTGTTTGGTTTTGTTACTAAGTGCGGTCGTATCACTTAACATTACGCGATTGGCATATCTTTCCATTCATTGCTATAAAAAAATGTTCCTTCAGAAATCTCTAGATTTAATTTGTTTCTTCAACTTTAATTAACAAACAAGAATATACAACCCCTAACTACAACAAACAAATAATATATTTTCTTCCAACAAGAGTACCAGAGGTTAGGTTCAACGTGCTCAACTAACGCGGTCGATAGACAAAGTTAAATTGGTACCAAGACTAATGTTAGAATTGTAAGCCATCTGTACTGGACTAAGTTTTCTTAACGACTGTGGCCGCAATCTGAGCAGACTTAATTCCTTAAATGGTGCGAATAAAACATACGTTTAAGAGTATTTACTAAGTCAATTTACATATTTACTGTATTTCTAATTGTACATGTAAGATATTTAGGGTCTTTACCCTCGAAAACCTGGTATTCTATTAAATGTAAATCACACTAGAACGTACAAAAAAACATTGAATAAAAAATGAATGAAAAAAAAATTGAGGTGAAATTGTTGACTGCCGGTGGCGAAGTTCTTCTACGGTACGACTACAATGGCATGGTCTCCGGTTCGAATCCTAGGTCGAGTAAAGTGATATTGGATTTTTCTGTTCAGTATCAGCCCGGAGTCAGGAATTTAGACCCAATATGGTGCCGCCTATCACATCGTGGGATTTAATACGCAAGGCAAAACGTGAGTGTTCTGGTAGCTCCTGTACCTAACCCCTCTGGGAGAAAGGCTTGAGTTTATGTATGTAAGTATGTAAGTTTATGAAATTGTTAACTTCCACCAGAACTTTGTTCTAAATAAAGAAAATATCTGTGGGCTCATGGGTCTCGGTTTCGCATATTTTGTCGAGCAATACATTTCATGAGTCTGTTTAAGAACCATTGTACGACTGCCACGTTTTGTATAGACAAGTTTATAATACTCACGTGTAGGTTCACATTTCTTCGCTGCGTTTAGACGTCCACTTTGTAATAATATCTCAAGAGCTTTTAAAGTACTTTGTCTTCCATCAATAAAACGTTTATCAATGTAATTCTTACGTGATTTTTGTTTACGAAGTTTTATTTACAGCCAACAGATAAAAAATATACTGGAAGGAAGCCACTAGTCAGCATTTAATTGTGGATGAAGAGGGTGTTAATGAGTTGAAGCCTTCCTTGGTTTTGTGGCGATACCAATCCGGTTTTATTTTTTATTGCAATGGATGGCAAGACGAGCATGCCGTTTGCCTGATGGTAAGCGATACGACAGCTCACGGACAGTAGCAAAACCAAACAACACCTAGAATTACAAAGAAATGCTTGACATTCCATTGCGCTCGCCATCCTAAGACATAAGATGTTAAGTTTGGTGGGCTCGATGTCAAACTTTCTCATAATGTGGAGAATTTATGTGTTCAACAGCAAGACAAAAACGGATTGTTAAAACTACACATTTATTTTCCAAGGTTTTTGTGAAACAACTTTTTGCTGAGTTGAAAATCCTGTGTTTTCACGTGAGGAAATGTTTCTTCCGGAGATTTTCTCTTCTGAAAAGCTTGTCCTTTGACTCTCTCCATGATTCTAGCCATGGCATTTAAAATCTTATGTACGTATGTCTACGATATACATTATCATTTTCGAGTCATGTGCGTCAATCAGCACGCACTAAAACGGCGAATAAAAACATCGTGAGGAAACCTGTATACCATAGTGATCTCTAAGAATTTCTATAGTATTTAAGTCCACCAACACGCACTAGGCCAGCGTGGTGGACTCAAATCACAATAGTTTCTTGTGGTCTCAGGTGGTGGACAATATGGCCTTATCACTCTCAATCGTAATCTCAATTATAGAGGAGGCTTGTGCTCTGCAGTGGGACGTATATGGACTGATACAGTACATCATCATCATCAGTCTGTTGCAGTCCACTGCTAGATATAGGCCTCTCCTAAAGTACACCACAGAGCCCGGTCTGCTGCTTTATGCATCCAGTCGCTGCCCATTCCAGTTGCTCCCTCTTGTGTAAGCCGTCCCGCTATCTGGCCAGTGGGCGTCCCATAAATATCCCTCTTCGATATACATACATAAACTTAAACTTAGAAAATACTATTTTATTATACTGGTAATGGCGTTAACATTTGGGTTTAGCAGTAACTAGAAAACATTAGCATCTCAAAAAGGGTTTATAAAGTCAACGACCTGAGCAATAATAACGGTCAGTAGATAAAGTGAGATTATAGAACAACGGGAATTAGTAATGTGTGCTTACAATGTTACCATCCAATTGCTTTTAGAGCCCAAAATTAATGCTGCTGGGGCAAGCGGTAGTTAATAAATTCATATCAAAAACATCTATTTTTTTTCTTCTATTTTTTTTTGTGCGTATATTTTCCTAATAATCGCGTGGACTACTGTCAATTTCATATTAGCTATAAAAAACAGCCCTATCCCCAATTGAAATTTACATATCATGAACTCCAAAAAAGGTTGAGGTTAATTAGGTTTACGTCAATTGCCTTACGGTTCGCAAAAAAGTTCACTGACCTCGTCGGTTGATATGTAGATACGTATATGCACGATAGACAATACATCTTTGTTACATATATATGCTGACTGAACCATTAATTGAGGACTAGTTTAGACTTCCTTAACTGTGTCTATACGTCTGTATATCCCTCGCTGAACGCACGATTCAGAGCGCTAGGAAGATCCATCTCATACCATTACTGGCAGCTTCAGCATTATTTTGGCGTTCATAAAGCATGTCACGTTAATACAGAGATTAAATGGTCTAGATTATTCTAATCAGTTCAAGCTCTTTGAAAACCTCGTGTTTGTGTTTAGAAATGTCTAAAATATTTTTTTTACTTAATTTTACTTAGCTAACTATACCAGTAATTGAAAGGTGGTGATAAAGTCAAAATTAACGTAGGTGTTAAAATGTTAAATCTGAGATGTATCTAAATTTACCCCTAACAACAGATCATGCCTTACAAGTGTGTATATTGATACTTGAAAACCATTGATCTCTACATACACTGAAATGACATTCCTTGATAATTTACAATAAGAGGGATCTCCGACCTCCCCGAATGAAGGCTGTACTCCCAAATACAGTGAACTTTAATTTTGTTTATTGGTACTCGATTGCTATTATTTCAGTAAAATCCAATTCTATTATAAAGGGTTTTGTAGGCACAAATGACTTTTCTAACCCCGTTCATCGACTTCAAAGCGATTATGCGACAAAATAAACTAATAATAGTTAGTTAATAAAACAATATGATTTAAACTATATAATACGTGAACATAATAGGGCCGGTATTATGTGTTTGTTGAATGAATTTTCTATATATAAATGTATGGAAATTAACCCTATTCATGAAATAAAATGTGGCGGTATTTAGAGGTTTAACAACATACACAAAGCTGTTAAATATTCTGTTAAGGTGTATGAATGCTTCTGTTTAAATTGTTAGGGTGCTTAATGCCCCAAGAAGGACGGGAATAATAGTTTACTGTTCACATTTATATTGGTGGTTGCTTAGGAGAAAATAGGACACGCTGTCGAGCATATCGGCTAACTTATACCATATGTTACAAAAACAATAACATATAATATCAGGATTAATATCAGTGTTGGTATTTGAAAGAGTTCATATTATTTTCAAAAAACTTTATACGATATTTGTTAAACCTCTTTTGTTTCACCTCTTTAGAGAAATTTACCTAGTAGTATTTTAAGTGCATCTAGGCTCTAAAAACACTTCGGTGATAGTCCCACGATTTGATAGAAGGTGAGCATATAGCCATATCAGGCATAAATTCCTCGCACCGGCTTATAATGAATAGAAAAATCGACATTAGATTTTGTAGATCCGGTATTCGAACCCGAGACCTCAGCTTTGTAACCGTACCGTAGTACAACTTCGCCACCGAGGCAGTCAATCTTTAATACTTCTGACATTTATTAATATCCTATTTATAACATCAGTTCTATTTACTTATGCAATATCCTCGAGACAAAGTTTAAAGGTGACAAGATTCACTCTTGAAGCATTAATTGCCGTTTTAAACAGCTCCCACAGATTACTAAGAAGCAATGACGAAGACGTCATTCTCGTTAGTTAGTAACAGAGTTGATTCCAGAAGGCATACGTTATGAAACAGGTTACATGTAAGTTTTGTTATATAAACAAACAAATTGGCTTACATCGGCTGACATAACACTAGAAATCATGATGCGTACAGAGATAACATCTACGTAATGGAACTCGTAATCGACATCTTGGTGCTTTGATTTATTATCTAGTTATAAAGTTACTGATCTTGATTATACAGTCTATTTAGAAAATATTGTGTTTGGCAAGGAATCATTGCTCATCAATGACGTATAAGATACAGTATAGTTACTATGTCGTGGCAACGTTATAAATGTTTTCAAGATGGCAGAGAATTGGCAATATAAATCCATGATATTCCCCTCCTCGTATCTATTCCTCATTGCTGAGGGCCGTGATCCCTTGAAAATTGAGTTATTTTCTGATTATGCTGCGCCACCTCATTTGCTTTTTTTTTATTGCAATGAATGGCAAGACGAGCAAACCGTTCGCCTGATGGTAAGCGATACGACCGCTCATAAACAGTAGCAAAATTCCACTGCGCTCACCATCCTGAGACATGTTAAGTCTCAATATGTCCAGTAATTACTCTGGCTACAATGTCCTTCAATCCGAAATACAACAGTGCATTTACACTGCTGTTTCACGGGAGAAATAGACATTGCGGTGGTACCTACCCAGATGGCCTCTCACATATGAGAGACCTACCACCACCACATATAACTATTTTAAATCCATGTTATAGTTAAATTTTTACCGTCAAACAGAATTGTCTTTGTTAGGAAATGTTTGTTGAGTACTCAACATAAAATTCGTCTTCATTTTTGTTTCATTTCTTTGAGGCTGTTAATATGGCAACACAGCGTAAAAAAAACTTAGCCATCTTGCTTAGATATTTGTGTGTTTTTCCACGAATCCTATAAAACAATTCGACATCAAAGATTTTAATACCTATACTTCGAGAAACCACCTAATTCATTTATGTTGAAATTAAACTCGCATAGAAACAGGATAGAAATAACTTACAGACGTCCATTGTATGAAAATCTTACAAAAAATTGTAACAAAAGATGAAGAAAAACATAAGAAGCTTTACAAAGTGGCTAAATATACAACTACACAATGAGATCTAGTTTTCGTTGGAAACTAAATATTAATTTAATATTTGCAAGAAACGGTAAAGCACTAAAAAATGTGTCAATATTTTTACTATAATTCTTTTTACTCTAATATTCAGATGTGAGAATACAAACGAGGGATGCTCACTAATTAATAACTTATATAAAAGCAAGCAAAAAGAATATCAAGGATTTTTTCTATTTCTAAGATTCTTCTTCTCTTCATATTGCAGTGATAGCAGATACCTGCCTGCAAATAAAGACTCACCAAGACTAAACCTGATTACAAGTCATGTTAAATAACAATATTTGGAATTATATGATATTCTAATATTCGCATTCCATTTTCAATTTTCATATTCAATCAATCCGAGATGGATTTAGCAAATGAGGGAGTGTACAATCCATAAGCTTGATAACAGGAACACTATTTGCATCGTATTAGCACCAAAACTATAGTACAATAAGATGTAAATTTCGTATTTTTAGTCATCTTCACTGTATGTTACATAAACTATGAAATGTTATGTTCTTAATTATTAGCTTTAGAAAAACTGACGTAACGAAGTAGTATGAAGCTTGCAGCAAATATTTGTTTTATGAACAATTACGAGTACGTTTCGAATCTTGGAGTTATGGGACCCCAAGTTTCTTCTTATACCTACTTCCTGATTTTCATGGAACTAAACTTGTCTCTTTCCGTGTTTAAATGTATGCATATAGTTGAGTGTTTATAACTTACTATAAAAGTAAATAAATGTATTTTACATAAATAAACTTACGACTTTTTCCCTAAAAAGGTAGGCAGAGTCAACCAAGACACCTACGTTTCGTTTGGATTATCCGTCCCACAATGTGATAGCCTATCGTCATATCGGGCACTTTCTGACTCCGACCTCACCGATCCTACACCATCCAAATCAGTGATACCCTCAATAAGAAGCAGGTCAAAAGTATCCTCAACCGACGAGAATGCATAAAGAGGTTGATGAAAGTAGATGAAGCGAAAGTAATACGTCAGTATCGAGGACAGTGGCGGTATTATGATCTCTGCCTACCCCTATGGGATACACGTTTGAGGATTATGTATATGTGTATGTATTAATTATCAGTATGTCAGGCTAATGATGGCAGCATCAATCGATACCTAATCCGCATATCCAGCGTGGCAATTACGGACAAATCCTTCAAATGCATGATGGATGTACAGTTGGCAAATGAAAAGGCTGTAAACAATGCACCTATAAAACGGTCGTTCGCATGTTCCAAGTGGAAATAGGACTAGGTCGTGCCGTAACCTTATGTAGGAAAAATTTTGATGTTCGCACTAACCAGGATTAACTAGCGCGTACATGACCCAGTTACGTGCCTTCATCTTGTTGCATACTGGTAATCTAAGAACTGTTCATGGTTCAGTAGTAGCTATAAGTAAGAAAAAGTGTGAAAAAAAATTAGAAAATAACATCATGTTTAGTTTTCTTGAGAATGTGGAGTTAAAAATTATTTCAAATTTATTTTTAACAATATTATTTCATGTTATTTGACTCATCGGGATTAATAATTTTCTTACTTATCACAGGTCTCATTATTGTTACAGTCTTTCTTTGTTTTCGGAAGTGTTTCCCTATCATTCGGTGTAAGATCTTGATCTTCTCCCTAGTTGAATTTTGGTTGGGGAATGGTTTTTTTTATGTATAGGAGCGTGTTAATCTCAATAATCTTGTTTTAACACAACCACGATATCTTATGTGGTTTAATCACTAGTGCCATTAATAATAAACAATCGAGAAATAAAAATGTTATATACCTAATTATCATGTTATATTAAACATTATCATTGTTAATGGTTTCTTGGATTTACCCGAATGTAACATATTGAAATAAAATTAATTTATACAGATTTTATCGCGGACTTGGTTTAATTTTTAAAGCTTTTATTTGTGTAAAGTATTCAAACGTCGCGTCGGGAAGTTAAAAATGTGTTTTATTTCAATTATCATTAGTATTTAAAATAAGACCGCGGAAGCCTTGTAAGATAATTTTCATGGAATACTAAATGAATACTAAATAAACATGTTACGCGTCTCACTTTTGTTTGTCATATCGCCAGTGTTACGTACAGCTCTTATGTCCAAAATGTCACTAGCCAATGAGAGGGGTGGCAGTTTATGTAATCACATGTTTAGATTATTCAACATATTCGATTAGGCGAGTATAGTTTAAATTGTTTGTTCATAGCTAACTGTCAACATCACAAATGGAAGTAGCAATGTTTATATTTTAATAGAAGTTTTGGTGCATAAAAACCGAAAGAAAATTTCGTCAACAACATCAAATATTTTCAAAATGTCTAAATGTATCAAATACTACTCACGCCTTATTCCCAGAAGGGGTAGGCAGAAGTTCACCCGGTAGCAATCAGTTCACCCAGGCTTCCCCCTGTGTACCATCCCACGATATGATAGGGAGCAAGCCTATTACCATATAAATATATCACGGCATGTTCAATCTCAATAATAGAACGGCATATCCATCTGGATAATCCACTATACATTCATTTCTATAACCATTGATACAGCAATAACTGATGACGTATTCGATAAAGGTCACGCAAATGCTCCCATTGCGACAAATACGGGTGTCAATAAAATACAAGGTCTCGTATTTTTATTAATTGGCTTCACAGCTAAGCGCTTCATTAGGTTTCAGTGGCCTTCAAACGATTGAAAATTTAACAGTTGAACATTTTGATCGTGCAGTGAGTTCCGGGTGCGACCACCCAACCCCAGCGGCTAAAGGGCACGACCCGTGGTAACCGTGTCAAGGATGTTTCTTTAAATAGATATTTTCAAATTGCTACGTCATTCGGCTATTTATTTATTTATGCCTACAATGTTGTATCAAAGTTAGTGATTAGTATGCATATCACATACGAGTATTTCTGTTTTTCCTGATACTTGTCATCAATAGGCAATTTGAGGTTTACATTTGTTTCGTAAATTCATCAAGTTAATATTTTGATCTTTTTTGTTCATTGTAGATAATAAAAATAATGCACTTGATGTGAACGCTGCAATTTCATACAATATGTAACTAATATTATGAATGTTGGTGATGGTAAATATGTATATATTGTCTTAGACAATAATGAAATAGGAATATTTGTTAAGTTCTTTAAGCTTGATAACTTATTTTATAGATTGAGAGATATAATGGTACGGGAGCTAGCAACGTTTGAAAAGTAAGAATTTTAGGTCAGCTGATTTTGTGATAAGTCGTCCTTCTTGCACTTTCGGTTAGAGTCTGGGCTATCTGGCTGGCGGTAGTGGTTGCGTTCATTAGTGCGCATCCTACCTGTCCAGGTAAAAATCCTGGATTTTAAAAGCATTTTAGAAGGCGTAATTTTTGATTTTTTGTTTTTAAATAAGTCTCTCTGACATACTTTTTTTATTGCCAGACATCATTGACATTGCTAACTATGTGCTATACGCGATTTTATATTTTTTTTTTATTAAAATTTTAAAGTATTTTATAATGTCTGTAATTTTAATATTATGTTATTTAAAGATAAGAAAAACTTAAAATAAATTTGCCAGACATTAATTCGATTGTTAAGTCTGGAATTAAAATGAAAAAGTCATGAAAAGTATTGCAGTATAATGCTAGTATTCGGAGAGAGACAGTTGCAGAATAAGTCGAGAATGATACAGAGAACCATTACAAAAGTAAATTACTTGTCACTGTACATGTAATAAAAAATAATAATAATATTCAAACACTACGATTATTTTTCCATTCCAAATCCCATGAATCAGAACTACATAGAGCTGTAGTACGAGCTGATCATAAATATACACCACTTAACCTGTTAGATTCCATGATGGACTTAAACCCGACCACTAACACACAAAAGCTGAATGCCTGGACACAAAAATCTCTCCACGGGAGACACCGCCTCGACTTAACTAATCCTATCGTTGACAAAATAGCTTCAAACGCGTGGCTTAAGCGAGGCGAAATGTTTCCCGAAACGGAGGGATTCATGGTTGCCATCCAGGACCAGACAATCGACACAAAAAATTATAGGAAACACATAATCAAAGATCCTACAGTCCAAAATGATCTCTGTCGGCACTGTCATAGTAGTCCTGAAACAATTCAACATATAACCGGAGCCTGTAAATCTATAACCCAGACGGATTACAAACATCGACATGACCAAGTAGCTGCAATAGTACACCAATATCTTGCATACAAATACGAGTTAATAACAAATAAAACGTCATATTATAAATATTCACCCAAAATAATACTAGAATCGGACAACTACAAGCTTTACTGGGACAGGACTATTATGACAGACAAGACAATTCATCACAATAGACCGGATATTACACTACACGATAAAAGAAACAAAGCAGTTTTTCTAATTGATATAGCTATACCAAATACCCATAACCTACAAACAATATATATAGAAAAAATAGCAAAATATAACCTTTCTATAGAATTAAAAAGACAGTGGCGAGTTGACTCCGTGCGGACCGTACCAATTGTGGTGTCAACTATGGGTGTAATTCCTAAGTATCTTCATAAAAGTTTGAAGACACTCCAAATACATCCCCTAACATATACCCTCATGCAAAAAGCTGTCATTTTAAATACCTGCCGAATAGTTCGTAAATTCCTGTCAATAGAAACATTTTAATAAGCTCATCCATTATTTTTCTATTTCTTACGTGTTTTAACTATCATTTATTCATTATCAGTTTCGTTTTGGCCGCAAGCCTGCGTAGCTGATTATTTCGCCAGAAATAGTAGAAATTATTTTAAATACCATATAAATAATAATAATAATAATCATTCTAGTCAGAGCAAGTTTCCAAAAAAAAATAAGCATAAAAAGGAATATAAAATTAGATTGAAATTTAAAAAACAACACTTTTTATTTAAATTGTTCTGATTACTAAATGTAAATTATAAATAATTAATATTAAGTTTTTCAAGTTGTTTCAGCCCATAGTGACGTCACAAAAAAAGAGGCATCTTCATAATCATCATCATCATCGTCGCTGTCTTTGTCAGTGTCATTCATATCATCTTCTTGGGAACTTTCGTTATCTTCTAAAACTCTATCATCTGTAACAGAAAAAAAATAAACAGTGTAATTCTTCTTGTTCGTTATAAAACATTTTAGTTATTATTGATAAATATTCCATTTTACACTTACTTTGAATAATAATATCTGCAACTGAGGATGGTAATTGATCTCCCAAAAACCAGACAAAATCATATTTGTCACCGTTAATGGTTCAACCGAAAGCCATTGGAGATAAAGATGTTGGATGTTTTGAGTGAGCATTTCTCCAAATTTTCGTCACGTAACGAACCCTCAATAAATGCTGTTGCAATTCCACTTTACAGGGTGGCAAACTGGATAACTTCAGCTGTCTCTGTCGGAATACTAGCATCATACTGCAATACTTTTCATGACTTTTTCATTTTAATTCCAGACTTAACAATCGAATTAATGTCTGGCAAATTTATTTTAAGTTTTTCTTATCTTTAAATAACATAATATTAAAATTACAGACATTATAAAATACTTTAAAATTTTAATAAAAAAAAAATATAAAATCGCGTATAGCACATAGTTAGCAATGTCAATGATGTCTGGCAATAAAAAAAGTATGTCAGAGAGACTTATTTAAAAACAAAAAATCAAAAATTACGCCTTCTAAAATGCTTTTAAAATCCAGGATTTTTACCTGGACAGGTAGGATGCGCACTAATGAACGCAACCACTACCGCCAGCCAGATAGCCCAGACTCTAACCGAAAGTGCAAGAAGGACGACATATCACAAAATCAACTGACCTAAAATTCTTTCTCGAAAACGTTGCTACCTCCTATACTATAAATGATAATAAAACTAAATCTATGTATATGACGTTTGGGTGTATTTATTTATTATTATAGAGAAAAACATCTTGAACATGAAAAACAACAACACATTATAGAAAAAAACGTAAAAAGCATGTGGTGCCGGGCCAACTTTTTCTGCTCTCCTATTGGCTGATATTCGACAGGCCGTCCAAGATGCAGAAATTACTTGCAAAAGAAAATATAAATAAATAGTTTAGCGCTGTTGAATAAAAGGATTAAGGTTGTTAAATAATGCGTTCAATTACGCACAAAAAGTTTTTTATCGATGCAAAAGTATGACAGTGCTCTCTCTATATTATAAATACTCTAAGGTTTCATGTAAAGCCGTGGTTCCTAACCTTTTTAGGTCCGTTACCCCTAAGATCTAAGGGTGACTGATTTTACCCTTCCTCCCAAGGATGATCTCAAACAACACGTGTTAATACCTTATACGTAGACTTTATTAAACTTAAAACAATTGCACATAACCAATAATTATGCTTTTGAAATTTCTATTAGTTTAAATTTTTTATACCACCACAGTACCACAAGTTACTGCTTAGCTTTTACAAGTTTGTAATATTAGGTTTTGTTTGATTGAAGACGATAACCAGCTCATTGTTACCCCCGCAAAATACAGGTTTTACCTCTGCGGGGGTAATTACCCCCAGGTTGGGAACCACGGATGTAAAGCCTGTGACATAAACATTTAAATATTCTTAGCTTTCAATTTAAAACAAAACGTAGACTAATTTACTTCTTTCAGATATAATACAAAGTTTGATTTAAGGATATTGTCGCAGTCGGTGCCGAAATCCACCTTCTTATGTAGGTAGTCTCCTCCATGTCATCATATCGTCAACGTCCTTATATTTAGGACCAATGACTATTATACCTTCCTTGACGGCATCTTGCCAATGCTTTTTAATTGACCTCGAGGCAAAAGCCCTGCTATTTACCAAGGAAGTTTTAAAATAAAAGTAATTGAAGAATTAATTTTGTGAATTATTTAAATACCTACTTATTATGCGTGTGCTTTGAACGTTGAAGCTCTAATAAAACCAAAAATTGGATTTTTACTATAAGGTACTATAAATATAGATTTAAATATTAAATATAATGCAACATACGCCCTCAAATACGTTTATCAAAAGTATATTTCATAAAATAAAATTTAAATCACATAACGAACTATCGCGTCCAAAAATTACGCAAGCGGAAATTCTTAACAAATGCTTAATAGGTCGACTCGAGGAAGCGTTCACATTTTCATAATTTACCTGGAGGCTGAACCTATGACCTTTGCAGCTCACGGGAAGGACGGCGCGTGATATGACCTCCAGTGATACATCTGTGTACCGGCCTCGACGACCATTTATATATATATAATCCAGGAAGGTGAGATGGAACTGCAGGGAGTGAGGTTGATCTAGTTTTGAATGGGCTCGCGGAGGCTCGCTCGTGACGTCATGGAGGCGTAGCTGTGACGTCAACGCTGGGAAGTAGGTCGCGCGGTCAAAGACCCCGGTATCACTGCAGCCAGCACGCGGGTCCGTCCTTGTACCGCCCTGACGAGCATGCCAACTCATGCTTTCTATATAAATCGTCATTTATCGGATAAATTGAATAATGAAATGTTTTATTCATAAGACTTAAGGTAAATGAAACATCTATGGTCTTTACCCATTGAGGTATTATACTAGAGTGGACATCGGGAACAAAATCTCTGCGTATGGTGCGTGCACAAGGGTACACATTGAAGCGAGAGGGAAGATATGTTACTTCGTAGGCGTGACAGAGACAGAAATAGAATGTACCTACCCTTCATTTTGTTACAAACATTTTGGTTGCAGTGTCCCCACTAGTATAATATCTTAATGTCTTTACCATATGGTTATTACAATAAAAGCTTCTGTTAGTTTTAAATTGAATACAATTATGTCATTGATTAAAAGTTTAAAATGTTTTGTTCTTAAGAGAAAAGTTCTAAGAAAAAAGAAATCAAGTAGAATAATATTATAACTTTATAACACACTGCAATAAACTATGTACCTACTTAGAGTCTTATAAAATATCATACTTAGGTATTCTTTTGTAAATGTGTGCACACAGTGCCTCCAAACAAACTACCCCTATTACTACTTCATATCAAAAAAAATATAAGAAGGTATTTAAATGAGGATCTCATCTAAACCCCTGAAACTTGAACGTTTATCACTCCTATTAAGATTTTTTTATAACAACACACATTATATTTTCACCAACAAATCTTTATTTTAACATAAAAGATTTAATTTATTTTACGATGATTATTCAATAAATCCACAGAAACTTAATAAATTGTACAGATGTAATTTAGAAAGATATCGTGTCCAATAAATTTATTTGTATAAATATTGGACGATGCCCAAAATGGTCATAAGGAAAATATTTAACCACAAGTTGGCTTAACGCCAAAAACCGCCCCTAATAGTTTTATTATCGTAGAACATTATGTTCTCAAAGTTCCTTTTGTATCATTTAGAAATAATCACGTAGTAATGCAAACTACGCGAATATATATTATTTTTTCTTTTTGTTTAACCTGAGACTTAACATCTTATGTCTCAAACACTTTAAATAGTCAAGCTGTAGTCATCTTTACAGATAGCAAAAGTGCATTGTTCCATATAGCTCGATGCGCCTCTGGGTTGAGAGGTGTTTCGGTAGCTTATGATATTTTGAATAAAATTCATAATCTGGCACTTATTGGTATCGACCTGAAGTTGCAGTGGGTTCCATCCCACATAGGCTTAAGAGGTAACGAGGTGGCTGACACATTGGCTAAATTGGCCTGTTCACAAGGATTAAATTATTGTTTAAAATCAAACTTCACTGAAAAATTATATAAGTGTAAAGAAATATGCTATGATGTATACAAAGAATATTTTGACGTAAAGAGTAAGGAAAAAGGAATTTGGTATAAAACTTTACAGTGTCAGCCTTCTCGCATACCTTGGTTCATTACTGGTAATTTATTGAGTAGGTCTTACATCGTTCTAGCCCATAGATTGCGTTCTGGTCACTATCCATCAAGAAAATTTGGATTCCTTATGAAGAAAGTTGATTCGCCGAATTGTGATGTGTGTGGGATTCTGGACGATGTCTATCATCTCTTAGTGGATTGTACCAAATATAAGGATAAAAGATGTGATTTAATTCGGAAATTGCAATTAAATATGCTTGACATAGGAGTTTTCGCCAACATTTTATCGAGGCCAGCTTCTGTAGAGGCTGGCGCGTTGTTTGAAATGTTTATACATTGATAGAATCTTACTGATTGTTATTGTTTAGGGTACGATGGGACTGACGTACCTTGGTTGGACAAAAGTCCCTAAATAAAGAAAGATAATAAAAAAAAAAAAAAAAAATGATAGTAAGTGCAGTAGAATGCAAGGATTGCTCTATAATTCATAGTGTTGTTTGGTGTTGCTTCTATCCATGAGCGGACGTATCGCTAACCATCAGGCGAATGGCATCCTCGTCTCTCCATTCATCGGAATAAAGTCCTTTATTGGATACAGCCATGCAGATCGTTTAACCTATAGTATAAATGCGACGACCCAACCGAGATGCGACCATAGTCACACAAAAACGCCAAGTAAAGTAATAGCTTTGTTGTTGAGTTTCTTCTAGTGAGTGAGATTGCTGGATGCTCAATACACCTTCCCACGAAGATCCAAAGCTATTGGCAAAAGATGATCCTAGGTAATGATTACCGGACATAAGGTGGAATACTCGTTGTCCTGACCTAATATGACGCTTCTGTATCAGCCCATATAAGTTCCACTGCGGGGTACGCGCCTCCTCTACAATCGAGAGTGCGATTGAGAGCAGTTAGGCCATAAAGTCACGCTGACTTAGAGCGGATTAGTGGACTTTACATACCATAGAATTTATTACAAATCGCTATGGTATGCAGGTTTGCTCAAGGTGTTTTCCTTCACCGTTATAGTGCGTGGTGATTGACTATCAATACACACATGACTCCGAAAAGTCAAAGGTGTGCCCTGGTATTTGAATCCACGACCACCGTGACCATGTTAGTTAGCAGCTGTGTCTGGTCCGTTTATCAAAAGGCCACCACGAACCTTTTTTTCTAATACAACACGCTTGCCCATAAACAGCAGTTACACCACTCGAAACTTATTGCTAAGCACAGTGTAGCACTGCACTGCTCTTGTTTCACCGAAACATTAGGTGCATATCTCTTAATACCCATTATTTTAACTGTTATCAACAAAATGTATATTTCTGAAGTTAGACACTTCGTCACGCTGCTCTCACCTCACACTCTTGTTTCATTGAGGGTGCGAACTGGGTCAGGCTTGGTGCTGCAGCCCGGGCCCCGCCTCCGATCGATGCGCCGGCGTCAATGAGCAACAACCCTGAAACAACGCAAGTATACCGCGGTAGGCCTATAAATAGAACTGAAGGTACCGGCCTTCATGCACGCTGCCTTGGTACACTTCATGTGAACATAAGCTGAGGTCGGCCGTGCTGTAATTAGCTGGATTGTAATGTAACCAGGTATTAAATGGTATACAAAAATACAGGGTATATCACGACTGCGACCGAAAACAAGGCCGGGTGGTAGTTTTAGTGGCTATTAACATAATTGTGTTTTTTAAATGTCCCCATGTTCGGGTGGTAAATCTATAGTGCTAAAATACTAGTTTAAAACCTTGCAGACCATTGCATCTTTAAAAATATTAAAGGTGCGCATTAATTTAAGAAAAATATACATATAATATAAATATATATAGGTAATATAAATATAAATATAATATAAATACTTAATACATAGGGTATTTCCCACCCAAATCCGACGGTACGAGAAAAATAAATTTTAGTTGCATTGTGATTTGTGACTAAAGTCACTAAAACAACCAACTGACTTTGTTTTCGAACGTAGTGTGGAAATACTTGGGAAATACCCTGTATATTTATAGGTGTGCTTGATCATAACCAACAAACGTTGTTGGGTATATTTAAGAGCGTATTATAAGCAGGCAGTTAGAATATACTAAAAAGCCATATGTACCATTCATGCTTGAATATTAATTAGTCATTCCAAGAATGGGTCTAGAGGAATAGTCTAAGACGCCCTAATATCCTTGTTATTTTCGTTTAGAACAATGCGTGTCCCTGCTGTGGTGCATTTATGATCCTAGCTGTGTTTGAATTAATTAATCGAGTAGATACGAATACGAGTAGTAAAAAATATCCCAAATGTCTAGTAATAGACAATGAAAAAATAAATACACATTTGCAATATGTGACACGATCTCCTAACTTTATTTTCATATCAAACAGGTGTTACACTAGATAAAAGAAATCTATTTACAAAAACAAACAATATTAAGTTCTGTAATACTATGGGCACGAGAACGTTTAACTCTGAAATCTTTTGAAATAAGACAAACTTTGATGAAAACAAAAAAATCTCATGAAAATGCTGATGACTAGAGCTGAAATCTTATGCACTATTATGTATGGGCGTATCAAAGCTATTTTAAAAAACTTAAGTAGCCTAATCCACTATCGTAATACCAATACAATGGAAATTACAGATCAATTGGGTCATTTAATTTATGTTATTTTAAATCTAATTTATGTTTCAGTATCAAAAAAAATCTATGTGTGTGTGTGCCTTTAAATATATGATCTAAAATTCGTTTTAATTTCACAAAATAATGTATTTTTAATTATCAAGACGAAAAGAAAAGAACAGATATCCCTAAGGGTAATCGTCACGGCAGCCTATAAACAGGATCAATACACTGAAAAGTTATTATTGTAAAACACTGTACTGCGCTTATCATCGCAAGACATCAGGCGCTAAATTTTACAAGTGGTAGAGCTGTACGCTGTTGTCAGTCCTGACTCAGATTGAATGGGCTGGCTCCTCTGGAGCAGTACCACTGTCTCACAAGCGGTCGACGTAATGCGGCTTTGCTGTGTTTCGTTCGGAGATTGAGATTGCTTTTCCATTCCTCATCTGATAGGCCGGCAATACATCCATGATTCAACCGTTATGGATGTTCATTGGCAGCAGTGATCACTTACGATCAGGTAATCTGTTTGCTCGTATGCCATAAATATGCGATAAAAATTAATCTTGTCAAGTATTGCCGTACTGATACACTGCTTCCCAGCATAGTTTAGACTTACTCAGAAATACACAAAGAAGTAGTCTACGAAAACCCCTGACATAGTAGGAAGTACCATCTAGTATAAGAAAAATAATGCTTCACGATCTTTTTTCATATAAATTGCTCGCTAACCGAGATGGTCCACAAGTATCGAATGTATCGCGGACACCTAGGTACACGTCAAAACTAACAATTGGTAAACATTTATCCCCTTCTCCCTTTCCTTTTCTGACGATCTTAACATGCATTATAGATGGCATCGAATATACCAGGGTGAGAAGTATCCTGTTTTACATCTGCGTAACCGCTCTGCCCAAAACATTTACTATTATACCTTATATTATAGGGAGCACAGATGTCCCCCTCTAAGACTATTTTTGGACGCCCAAGTAGTAAAGATCTGCGCTCTCCTATTTTGAGGCACCAATCATGGTTGGATGCCAGGCTTCCACGTAGAAGAATCTGGGGCATTCCTTGTTTTGAGATATCTCTCAGATCAATAAAAAAATAACACCTAACAGTCACAAACATAGTCCTGACCTCACATTAAGATCGAGTCCGATCAAGAACCGATCAATCAAGAACCGATCGTGGGTATCAGATGCGTAAGGAGTTTGAGTCTGTCAATCATACCGATATATGATTACTGAAGGCCCCAGCTCCGCCGTAAAGTTCATGTGTGTCAACCTGGAAAACAGATGATACCAGCCATAATACCAGCATACTTACTTTAGCCTCCTCTTGTCAACATATCCCAACGTTTTCCTCTCATTTAAGAATCCATGCACTGCTTATATAATAAGTGTTGCTGCTCCTTTTTATGAGCAGCCGTGAAGCTTAAGTAACATCAGGCTACTAACCTACTCACCTCGTCATTCCCGCTATTTCGCTTAAAAGGAATGTCTCGTAGCGTGTTTAGGAGCAATGTAAGTCAATAGAACAGGACATATAAAGCTAAACCATCCTAACGAACGCTAGTTTTTGTTATGAAAAGGAACATTACTAAAAACCTTTATTCTACAACAATCGAGAACATTCAGATTTATATATATCTAAATGATAAAACAATTAATATGGAACCGCTTTCATTATATCGTAAGAAATCTAATTTGAAAGAAATCTAAGACTTATCTGAATCAAGACATTAATCTGTATTAGAAAAAAACATTAATTGAATTTGTAGAGTATACACACATATGCTTATCAAAACTGATTATTGTAATAATCATACCTAAAGATCATAAATCTCTTGATTATTTTTTAACAACTGCACAATATAAAATCTAGTATAAAGCAGTTTTAACGAAGTTTGCCGTCATTTCAGATAACTTGCGTTGAATTCTATGACTAATAAACATACTGATGGATACAATGTAACTTATGTAACCTAATTTTTTCTTTTACTTCAAGTTCCAAAAGTTTTTTGACTCTTGAAATGAATATTCACGCGTTCTCAATGACCCTTCACTCTTCCAAGACATTAGTAACAAGATTAACTGCTAATATAGTTAAATTCTGGTTTCTCAAAGAACACCTAAGATTGTGGTAACAAATATATTCTGATCTATAAATACGCTTATTTTTTCAGTTTTTTTTTTTCGGATCTTAAACATTAGAATATTTAATTTCATCATTCAGGCAATAACAATGTAACATATTTTAAGAATGGATTTGAGTACCCATCAAGCCGTTGAATCTAATGTGCTGTCATTTATCTGAGCCCTAATGGTTCCCATTTGACATTCGTTTCAAAACAAATGTAAGCAGCTTGAAAATTCTGGCATGTATTGTCGTATGTATTATAATTTGATACACGATAAAAAAGTCTGCTTTTTTGGTACACTTCTAAGCGATCCCACGAGTAAAGAAAACATCTAAAATATAAAGATATTTGAAAAGATATATTGACAAAAGCTTGATCAATAGGTTATAAATATTTTAATAGCGGCTATAGTGCACGTGGAGAGGCCATTAGCCGGGGTTGACGTCGCTCGCTGCATTTCACCTTTCCACTTATTGGAGTCATCACCCTTAATTCGCTGTGAACGCACCCGATACGAAATGAATGAATCTACGTCACTACTGCAGGGAACATGCGTTCGTATACTCAGATATTTCAACGTGATTAAAATATACTACTAGATATTTAAAAATATCGTGGAAATATTTACGGAAGTCGAAAAGAAGAATTTATGCTCAGCGGTATTTTGATGCTGAAAAAAATTAAATATAAGATTTCGAGGATATGATTTATTGGATTTTAATACGTATCAAATATATTTCCTATTAATGTTATGATATATGTATATATAACCTCAATTTTTTCTTAGTCTTCCAGAATGGAGATATGAGATAGTTAAGCAGTTCAATACATTCATCTATCCAAAGTCACAAAGTAGCTATTGGACTTAACTAAAATGTTTTTGTCGAACATACTGTTAACAATTTCAAATTATTTTTAACTCAATAAACTTCATCTTATCTTCAAATCTTTTAATAATTTTAAGTGGATTTATCAGATTAAAAGGTAATCATAATATCTAATAATTTATCGCGGAATAGCTATATACTGGAACTACATACATACATACATAAACTCACGCCTTTTTCCCAGAAGGGGTAGGCAGAGGTGCCAGGGCACCCACATTTCGCCTTGTATGTTCCGTCCCATGATGTGATAGGTGGCGAGCCTATCGCCATATCGGGCACAAATTCCTGACTCTGGGCTGATAATGAATAGAAAAATCCAATATCACTTTGCCCAACCCGGGATTCGAACCCGAGACCTCAGCTTTGTAACCGTACCGGAGTACAACTACGCCACCGAGACAGTCATACTGGAACTATATTATATCATATGTGTTTCTCCATTAACACAAATACTTGTTATGTGTTTCTCGCGCCAATCAGCAGTGTAAATGCACTGTTATGTTCCAGTTTGAAGAACATTGCAGCCAGAGTAACTACTGGACATATTGAGACTTAACACCTTATGACTCAGGATGGCGAGCGCAGTGGAATGCCAGGCATCGCATCATTTTACTGGTGGTAGGTCTCTCATATGTGAGAGGCCATCTGGGTAGGTACCACCGCAATGTTTATTTCTCCCGTGATACAACACTGCGTAAATGCACTGTTGTGTTTCGGATTGAAGGACATTGTAGCCAGAGGAACTACTGGACATATTGAGACTTAACATCTTATGTCTCAGGATGGCGAGCGCAGTGGAATGTTGCTACTGTTTATGAGCGGTCGTATCGCTTACCATCAGGCGAACGGCTTGCTCGTCTCGTCATTCATTGCAATAAAAAAAAAAAAAATAAGCGCTCGTATCTCTTTCCACCAGACGAATGGCATGCTTATCTCACTATTGATTGCAATAAACAATATATAAATTACAATACTTCAAATACTCTTCGTTAAACTTATGAGTGCAATTTTCTATCCATTACAAAGAAAAACATTTAACAAATCTACTGGTATTGATGACCTGAAGCCGAAAGTATAACGCGTATAATCGTACTAAAATAGTGAAACTATATGAGATTACTTTTATCTTAGAAAAATAAATTGTCTACATTACACTGGATGATAAACGCAATGAAAACCAAAGAGTATTATTGTCAGGATATGTTATATTCGTACCACAATTCACTCTACAATAATCAAATCCGCATGAACAACATCAAAAGAATAATATGGATGGTGCACAGTCTATTTATCATTAAAGCAATACTAAAATGTTTATAATTCTAGAACTTTACCTAAAACATTCCCGTGAATAATAATAGGTTTTGGAACAAACACACCATTGAAATACTAATTAATATCCATTGTGGTTCAAAAATGTACTTTTACAACATTAGAGTCAACGGCCGAGTGAAGTCGACCACCCCTTGTGTCCGCAATAAATAGGTCGACATAAGTTTCAATACCCGAGGGCTATTGTGCGGGATCTGTAGCGGTATATTTGCACAAAAGTACGAATAGTTCATGCAATTGGGTCTTTTACTGCGATACGGGTTAAGAATATTTGTTCGGCCCTAAAACTAACCCCTTTTCAATGAGACTTAATATCGTTTTATCAATTCGTATATGTCGTCCGCATTATTAATGTAACTTATCATAGATAGTGTATAACTCTGTTTTAGCTATCGAAATTTTGACTTCTTCGCTCAAAATGAAATAAAAATTCGTTCAAAGGAAAATACATTTAACTTACACATTACAATTACATTACATTACAACATTCGATAACTAAAATAGGTTTATTAACTGTTTATAGATAAGTCTAAAAGAAACATTTTAATGCGCTTCCATTAACACTCGTAATATATTATTCTCCTGCCAAACAGCATTTTAAATGCACTGGTGTATTTTGGATTGAAGAACATTGTAACCAGAGTATCTACTGGTCATATTGAGACTTAACATCTTATGTCTCAGCATGCCGAGCGCAGTGGAATGCCAAGCATTGCTTTGTAATTCAAGGTACTGTTTGTTTTCACTGTTCACGAGTGGTCGTATCGCTTACCATCAAGGGGACGATGTGCTCGTCCTGCCATTCAATGCGATAAAAAAAATTGTTTGCAACGATTTAATTGAATGTCTCCATGATGCGGGTTCGATCCCAGCACCAAGACAAATGTTTGTATGATCCATAGGTATTAGGATCTTCTAAGCCTGGATGGAAAGAAAAGAAGAACGACTTACTTACTCAGATAATCACCGGACACGGATGCTTCAGTGATTATCTGAATAAAATCGGCCGAGAGGCGACGACAAATTGCCATCACTGCGCTATCGACACACAAGATTCTGCTACTCACACTCTTGCGAAGTGTTCCGCTTGGGGTGCTGAGCGTCAGAGCTTAACCAACTAGATTGACCTCTCTTTGCCTACAGTTATTTCGACAATGCTAGTTGCAGAATCTTCTTGGAATGCCATGGCCTCATTCTGTGAAAGAGTTATGGGAAGAAAAGAAGCTGCAGAGAGGGAGAGGGAGAGGGTTGATCCCACTAGAAGGCAGAGACAAAGGCGGCGTTAAATAAGCCGTGATGGTACATTTAGCCAGGCGAAGCCTGGTAGATTATATATTCAATGTTGGTTTTCAGGCGGTCAATGTAATGGGGCTTGTATCGTTGTAAACCATACCGCACAGACGCGAGAAAGACAGGTGATGAACAATATCATCTCACCTCACGTAGTGCTAGATAGCAAGTGCTAAACGGGCTTTGGTGTGTTCCTCGTGAGATCCCGAAGTCCCTTATGTCTGCTGAAGGTGGTCATGGAGTTTTAGCCGGTAAAAATCCGGCTTGCCCTGTTTATCATCCCCAGGGTAAACAGAGAACCAAGAGGACAGAGAGAACAAAAAAAGAAGGTATTAGAATCTGTGTGTTTATGAGACCGAGTATCTGTCGTAGTGTCTGATATCCACGACACTAAACTCTATCTCAGTGTGTATTCAAAACTGTGTTTGTTTACTGGTGGTAGGTCTCTCATATGTGAGAGGCCATCTGGGTAGGTACCACCGCAATGTCTATTTCTCCCGTGAAACAACACTGCGTAAATGCACTGTTGTGTTTCGGATTGAAGGACATTGTAGCCAGAGTAACTACTGGACATATTGAGACTTAACATCTTATGTCTCAGGATGGCGAGCGCAGTGGAATGTTGCTACTGTTCATGAGCGGTCGTATCGCTTACCATCAGGCGAACGGCTTGCTCGTCTCGTCATTCATTGCAATAAAAAAAAAAATGTGACTGTTAGGTGTATTTATGCATTTAATTTTTCGTGACAAAATGACTACAATACGCCTCATGGTAAAAAAAGCACTTAGTAAAAATATTAGGAATAGTTTTTTTATCCTCACACTTTTTTTTAGATTACGAGTATGAATGCTAATTATGTAAATTAACGAAAACATATCTCAAATAATGCGGTAAATAGATATTTATTAAATTTTATTGTAGTCACTAAATTCGCCACACTTCAATAGCAGTAGATGTTTACAAAGACTAAAAATGAAACATAAACAGACTTGAAGTAACGCGCACTTGCGTGGTGCACTCAACATATTAATTAGGCAATAAAAGCTTATTTTATGAAACACAATTGAATATTTTAATTTATTTAAAATAATTTCATATTGCTATCGTTTTAGGCGTCATGCTTACGTGTCTATGCCTACAATATAATTTAAAATTTAATCATGCCATTAGTTTTCATTACACTCTAATTAATAATATCCTCAGCAATAATGCGTTTTATTCAAGCTAAAAATAGACAAAATACCAACTTCTATTAATTTCACATTTCGGCGAATTTTCTCGAATAAATTAAAAAGTCAAAGACTCAGCTAAAGTACCTACCTGAAACTTTTACCGGTCACTACCAAAACATTCATAAATTGTGACCCAAAATCGTTTTCCTTAACCTATCTTACGCTTAGGGTCATTCACTTTAAACGTTATTCCATAACTTTTGTTTAATTTGTTCACAATATCCACTTGTGTTGACTTTAACCTACGAGATAAGTTAAGTATCAAAGTTGTACACAGATAAGATTAAACAGATATGAAAATCATAGTTTGAAGTTCCATTTAACTCTTATTTATACCTAAAATATTAATATTATCACAACACACACAAAACATTAAATTAATTGGAAATTTTGGTAAAAAAACGTTTACATTAATTGAATTTTTTTGTTGTAAATACATATATTATGAATTATTCTCTAGGTAACACAATCAAGAAGCTTATACCCAAATGGAGATTGCATTCCGTATAAAACACTGAAGCTCAAAGCTTCTTTAGAGTGATCTATGAATGAACTTCATCTTCATTCATCGATCACTCTAAAGAAAAGGATAGCAGGCAACAGCGACGTCATTCAAGGTCAAATTTTTGAGCTTCAGTGCTTTATACGGAATGCAATCTCCATTTGGGTATAAGCTTCTTGAACACAATTCATTATAATATAACCTCGAGACTCATCATTTAAGATGTCAAAACGAATCAATTTAGCTAATGTACATGTTTGTCACGTTGTGAAAGAAAAATTATTAATAAAAGCGTTTGTCATGTACAATTAACTTCGCTATATATTGTGTTATTTTATTTCAACCTGATAATGTAGCTTTTAACCTCAAATAACCTTTACAGCATCTCAGCAGGTGGGCAAGTGGTTATGATGCCCCAGGTCACATAAAAATAGCACGATATCCTCCATCAATCGTAATATTTTGACCTATTATAACATATAGTAATTTAACTTACAGCTAATGAAAATTCGTTATTGACATTAAATGACGGATATAATAAAATAAACCTAATTATAATTATTTGTAATACTTATTTTTTAAATAATATTCCATCCATGCATCAGCCAAAGTAAGTCCACTGCTGAACATAGGACCCCCAATGATTTCCACTGTTACCTGTGGAGGCAGTCTGCATCCAGCGTAGCCCTGCGACCTTTACCAGGTCTTAATATTAAATTAGCTATTTTTTGCGATTCTAATACCTATCTTAGTGGCAGAGGATGTACTTAACGTTAATGAGAATTTCTAAAAACTCCAGCTTAATATTTCGCAGTGAAGTGTTTCATTGTGATTCTTCGGTCGGTTAATGTACTTTGGTTGTACTTTGCAGTGCATTAATCTTCACTTAAGGCTCAATTTCAAAAATGACAGCCTTATGGTAAATTAATATAATGGGGTGACGCACACATTTTCATCCCACCGCCCACTTATGATGCCTAATTCTACCTCCATTTGTGGCGTGGAAGACAGTCCACAGTGATAATGTTATCAATTTGGGGTGTTTTATTCATTATTATTTTTTATTTATAGCGATGAACGGCGAGACAGTAGAAAAGTAGTCACACTATGAATTTTGATGAAATTTCTTTGTAGCAACGTTTGCCACTCCACTGCCCTCGCGATTCTGAGACATAAGATATTAAATCTCAATATGTCCAGTAATTACTCTGGCTACAATGTTGTTCAAACTGGAACACAACATTGCTTTTACATTGCTGATTGGCCGGATAAATAGACATTGCATTTATTAATTACATTATATATTATAATATCAGTCTTTTTTTATTAGCCTTTAGCAGACATACAAGTATGCGGACCGCCTGTGGAAGCGGTCGCCGCCACTCATGTACCTTCGCAACGCCATGGGCACAGAATACTAACCAATGGTCTAGTACAGCCAGGTCAATGTCTATCGTAAGGTGAGGACTCTCTCTAAGCCTCATTAGAAAAATAAGTGATAAAGTCTGGAGTAGGTAGTAAAAATACGGTACAAATAAGTCAGTTCTTTTAAATTGGTACCACTTTCACACAGAAAACGTTGTGAAGTCACAAGTTGCTGTTGTATTTCGTATATTAAGTGAAATAAATGGAGACTCAAGATCTAGTGGTAGTAAGTTCCTATCAGGCTGAAAATGAAGTGCGGTGCGGTTACCAAGTGGTGCTAGTGTGAATAAATAAGTTTATTAAAAGACTATACGAAATAGCAAAATATAGGTTTTTTAAACACGTGTGTAGAAATATATGGCGGTAGAGTCGATGGAAAACTCAACAGTAAGGATATCAACTTGATAATCTTGCTGAGTTCTTGGGGAGGGTAAGAAGTTAGTATACACAACAGTAATTTGACTGCCACAGAGGCGCAGTAAGTTAGACGCCGTTTGTGCTATAAAAGGCAGCAGATTTGATCCCCGCACCGAGAATAATATAAATTGTTTTGTGCCCTCCGGCGCTGTGCTTACCAAGCTGCCCACCCCGTGCGTGTAGTTAAAATATAAATAAATACGCTGATTGATTGATGCATGGATGACTATCTTCAGCAATAGATACTTTTTACCTAATTAAGGTACATATTTGAACTCTCTGTGCAAAATTGTTTAAACCTGAAAAGTATTAGTTTAGTTGGAATTTATTTGGCTTGTAATTTCACGGCCCAGTTGCATATACTGAATCTGACGATAACTTTATTCCTGACAATGTCATCGCTATACATTTGAGACGTATTCGACATTGCTAATGTATTGGATCAACATTTTTAAAGTCAACGTTTTGGGCGTAGTTTGTGCAATTGGGCTTAATAATTATGACAAATTCAACCCAAAAAAGCTGAAGCTGAAAGGTAAAATCGGGGAAAAGCATTGAACCTACCTATGTTTTAGAACCAAAGTCGAAGGTATGCCCTTTCGGTAGCCAATAAACGTTTAACACAATAAATCAAGTAACATAGGTCCAATGTTCCTACTGGAACATTCAAGGGTAGTCGGTCAATGACCCGTTGGACAACATACCTAAGCTTGGAAAAAGTATTGCAAGACAAAAAACACCTTAGAATAATGAAATATAATTTGTATCCAATTACTCAAATTATATTTTTTCATTTAATGATTCAGATTAGTTTTATCTTCAGTTTTTATAATATTGAATATTAGACAAACTTTAATCATTTTAAATGGTATCATTTTTCAGAACTTAAAATTATGGGAAATAGTCTTTACGTGTTTTAAATCAATTATAAAATGTACAATAAGCGCTTCAGTTGCCATAAGACTGTAAACTTCAGTACTAATAAGGATATATCACATAATTTCCTAATATCTTAAATAGTTTTTTATCGTTTAATCCAACACTAACGCAAGGTCAACGTAGCCTGAATTTGATGCGGCTTAGAAAGATTTGATTTACGACCTGCCACCTGCCTGTCCTCAACCCTTTCATAATTGTATCCAATCCCGACCATAGCATAGTGAATGGTCTATTGATCTCGGTCATAATAGAAGGACCTCAAGCCTCAAGATCTCTCAAGGTATGCTGTGATTTGATAAATAAAACAAAAAAACTTCCATTTTGATTTTAGTTTTAAATTCTATTAAATTGATTAATAATAATAACCACTTATATTAATAATAGTATATTTTTTGTCATAAACACATATTTTTGCAGATACACTTATTACTACCTATTTTTTATATATTTTATTTATATTATAAAATAAATTGTGTATTTAGATTACCTGTAATAATTTCTGTTTAAAAAATATGTCGTTTCCTCCCTCAATAATTGTACTCTCGATTGTAGTGGAGTTGTGCAGTGCTGATACAGAGATTTTTTTCTCTTTTTGATTGCATAATTAATTTTTTAATAAAAATAAAAGGTTTTTGACACCGAATTTATGAGAAGCTAACTCTATAACCAAAATTTAATGTGATGCAAAGCTCTACAGGAGTCCTTGCACTGGTCATTGTCCTTCAAACTTCTGAACAACTGGCTGTGAAAGCATATGTTTTTCTGTTGAAAACTTCATGTAGACATCGTTCACCCGCAGTAACTGTTGTTGTAGTGAAGTCACGTGTTAGAAGATTGGACCCTCATCTATCAAGGATAAAGGAAAGTAAATTTGCGTGCCAATGACCGGGGCGAGAGACAGCGCGGCGTGTCGTGCAAACTATTATCATTGTTTTTGTTCGACCAGTGTCCCTGTCACTTATCGGTTTCATGGACATTGGACAATCCAACTATATATTGGTATTTAACATGAGAGTAAATAACTATACATCTAATGAAATAGAGATGTTTTAATTGTTGTATTTTTTAAACTTCACAACAGTGCTGTAAATACGTAAGTTTTTTTTTTATTGGAACGAATGGCGTTGTTCACGTGCCATTCGCCTGATGGTAAGCACTACGAGCGCTCATGGACAGTAGCAAAACCAAACTACATAATGAAATACTAAACTATGCTTGGCAATCCACTGCACTTGCCATCCTGACCTAAGATGTTAAGTCTGAATATGTCTAGTAGTTACTCTGGCTACAATGTACTTCAAACCGGAACACAACGGTACATTTACACTGCTTTTTGGCGGAATTATTAGACATTGCGGTGATACCTACCCAGGCGAATTCTCACTTGTGAGAGACCTACATACATACATAAACGTCACGCCTGTATCCCATAGGGGTAGGCAGAGACTATAGACCGCCACTTTGCTCGATCCTGACATACTACTTTCGCTTCATCCACTTTCATCAACGTCTTCATGCATTCTCGTCGATTCAGGGTACTTTTAACCTGACCCTTGTTGAGGGTATCAGCGATTTGGATGGTGTATGTTCGGTGAGGTCGAACCCTACCGACTCTTCCATCCACACTGTGAGAGACCTGCCACCAGTATAATTACTAGACATGTGAAGAAATATAGATGTTTTATATTGTTGCTTTTTAATTTAAGTAAAAGTGCTCTTTCTACGCCAACAAAACAATATACATATGTTATTACATATGTTAACTATTGTTAACGTTTCATATCAAGATGCTACATTATCAAATAATCGGTTTTGGGCATACACCGCCTTCTTTATCATACACAAAACATTATTACAGAACATAATTTACATAACATGAGTCCATGCATTATTTGTTGAAACTGTAATACAATTATTAATATCAAATGCGGATAATTAGTCATTAAGAGCATGTTTATACTCTAATTTTTATTATAATTATGATTCATTTAAACTAGCCAGCGTCGGTTATGTTTCAATGTCTAACTCTTAATTATTTTATGAGTTAGCAACAAATATATGCAAACGATGAACAGCTAAGAAGGAAAACGTCGTGAATTATACAATTTTAACATATTAAATATATATTAGGTCGTACTTTCTCGCGTTATACATAATGTATGTTGTCGGAAGTATGAGTTGCATTTTACAAATTTATAGTAAAATATGTAAATTTTTTGTATCAGTCCCTATACGTCCCATTGCAGGATAAAAGCCTCCTCTACAATTAAAAGTACGATTGAAAGGGGCTAGGCAATAGGCATCATAGTCTACCACTGTGACCTAGTGTGGGTTGGCGAACTTTACATACCATAGTTTTTTTTTTTTCAAATCACTATGGTATGCAGGTTTCCTCACGATGATATTCAGCGCTATAGTGCGTGGTTATTGAGGATTAATCAAAATGCAATTATTTTGATTGCTGTGACTGGCGGGACTAGCATGCCGTTCGCCTGATGGTAAGCGAAACGACCGCTCATGAACAGTAGCAAAACCAAACAACACCGTGAATTACAAAGCAATTCATTGCTTGGTAATCCACTGCGCTCGCCATCCTAAGAAAATAGAAACACAACAGTGCATTTACACTGCTTTTTGGCGGGGGAAATAGACATTGATACCTACTCAGATGACCATCAGTAAATTAGTATTTTTTATTGTACTTAATTTCTTATTCAACAAGTGTGAAACATTACCAATACCGTGATTTGTAATTAGGTTGTCAGATCCAAACGACCCTTCAAAATAATTGGCGATTGTCGAAACTTCAGACAGTGCAAGTTTTGAATCACGCAAATACCCGTCACCAACTTTGCGATCGTGATACCCTAAAGTGTCGTGAACTTTTTAAGCCGGCTAAGTCCGTTTGAGCCAACGTTGGCTCCAATACCAGCCGTCTAAAATGTTTGACAAAAATGCTTTTATTTTTTTTTCGTTTTGTTTATTCCTTTTGTTCATATATGTACATCCCACTGCACGTTCCCTACATTTGAAAGTATGATTAAGAGCGATAAGGTAATATAGACTTTACATACCATAGAAAATGCAGTATGCAGGTTTCAACACGAGATTTTCCTTAACCTTTTAGTGCGTGATTATTTACTGTCATTACGCACATGACTCAGAAAAGTCAGAGGTGTTCCCTGGAATTTGAACCCGCGACCACCATGAATATGTTGGCAGCCGCATTTGGTCTATTTACAGGCCACCAGTCATCTTAAAAGCAAATTTTCTAAAAATTTGAAAATCATATACCTTGTAGTTTGCGCTTAGTTCACAGAAGTACTTAACTTCATTAGTCGACTTATTCATATGAATACAATTAGTACGCTGATTTCATTATCTACACATTACATAACATTGTCTGATCATTAATGAGTGTATTGAGTTTATTTTGGGTGTATATTGGGGATGTGCCCTTACAGGCCGGATCGACGCCCCGCTGTTCGCGTCGAACTAAACAAGCTGACGTGAACTCACAAACACAAGCGGCTATTTGTGGACACCCTCCTCAGCCGCATTTGGGATGTACTGACCTAAAATTAAGCAAATTATCACACGTAACAACACCTTCGCCGACTTGATATCACTTAAATCACAAATCCATAGCAATTTGATAAATAAACCTTATGTTTCGACTCTATGGTAATTACGCGTTCCTTAAACTTCGAACAATGACTATCATATTATGCCCTTTGTAATCTTAATGTGTATAGTTCTCCTCATATAAAGTCACAAGGAGAAAATATATAAGAACATTCACCTAATTAGTCTTATCAATCTGCTAACAATTAAGAGGTATATTAAATTGCCGTAAAATATATTAATTGTTCTATTGGCTGTCTACTATCGTATCTTTAATATGTTTTACTATTAAAAACAACTTTGTTTAGTTGTGTTCTAAAGTGTATTATATTTTTATAGCCACGTAGAGTGCATGCATTATAAATAATAAAATAAATAAAATTATTTTTTAAATGGATTGATAACCCCTGTGACTTTAAAATGCTTATGCCAGATATACTGATTAACAGTATATTTAGTTTTCATATTTTTTATTACATATTTTTAACTTGGATAAGGTAATTTTCAAAACTTATTAAAATCAAATATTTTAGCCCGTTCTTTATATATTTTTTGTATCACAAAAAGTTAACTCCTCTATCTAGCTCGTCCTTTCGCTATTTAGGTAAGTAATCTCTGCACTGTATAATCTGGACAGTGCTAAACTGAAATAAAATGGACAATGCTACGGAGCGTTCGACTAATAAAGGAGTTCTTAGGTGCATGATCACATAACAAAATATAGCCCGCAATTGGGTTGAGCAGTCCGGTGTTCTTACCTAGACGACTGGGCGTTTGTATTTCAAATCTTATTAGTTACGTTAATAATTTCAAATTACGTTTTAAAATATTATGATGACTAGATATCAGCACGATCATCGCGCTGAACATCAAAGTCTTAAAAAAAATCATTTATTTTCTAAATATTCTCTCTATCTTATATTATCTTCTATACTTTTTCGCGTAATTTTATTGCCATATAAGTCTAAAAGAGGCCTATATTTTTGGGCGAGTGTTAATCATAATTAATATTATGTTGTGAATACCTACATGTATAATATAACTACTACTGTTTCTTAAAATTTAACTTTGAAACTTTTTTTAGTGCTTAATATATGTATATAATTTGTGACAATCACACATTGTAGGTGTCTGATGTCCGACACAAATAACTGTGCATTGCTCTACCTACACAAAAATCCTAATTAATATTCAGAATTCTCCACTTCCGCAGAAAAGGAATTAAAACAACAAAACATTTAACTTTTAACCATTTATTTACACAAACAGGTATAAGCAGAATGAGTGTTGTTCAAGATTGCAACTATTGTGAACGCATGACGGTGACATGTTCTATATCCATATTGAAATGATCACGACAAGCACATTGTAGTCATAGAACAATATAAATAGTTTACTTAGAGACAGTGCCTCTTGGTTCAAAGAAGTAGCACTGGTGGAAAGCACTGCCCAGTACCCCGGTAAACTTGGGCTCATAATTGTAGATCACGTATTCGTTCTCTTGAGCTTGGTTTCTGAACGTGTGCGTGCTTCTCCGGCACTCTTTGACGAAGAAATCCATGAAATATCTGTTAGCCTTGACAGCTTCGATTGAATGCGGGTGGTTTTTGGACCTCTTCCATTCAAACGCATTCTTCTCAGGGTGGAACTGGACTCCATAGAACGGATATCTGCAAATAAAATTATTTTTTCCTGTCATATAAATCATAAGCTTGGAGTCAAAAATTGTGCCTGATATGGCCATGGGTTCACGTCCTATCACATTATGAGACGGAACGGAAAAGGTGAAACGCGAGTAACACTCTGCCTACCCCTTCTGGGAAATGGCGTAATGTGTGTGTATAATTACGATTGATTAAGCTATAGGCAAGGTTCTTTTAATGAGTAATTGTAGAAATTCGAAAGAGGCTGTGTTCAGCAACGAACTAGATACGACTAAATATGTTTATGATTCATATTGCAATTGTTAAAGGCCCTTCATTATGACCCGCGGATGCCACTTTATGAGGACTATCAGAGTAATTACTAGACATATTGAGACTTAACATCTTATGTCTCAGAATGGAGTGTGCAGTGGAATGCCAAACATTGCTTTGTAATTCAAGTTGTTGTCAGGTTTTGCTATTGTTCATGAGCAGTCGTATCGCTGCAATAAGAAAAATGCCCTACTTATAGAATATCTAATGACCGTGTTTAATAATTAGGTACTTCCCCATGAATTATAAACTGAAATAATAATTTTGTTTAAATAATAATAAGTTAAAATAATATTATTTCCTTGTTACCTAGTATGCTCAATGCTTGCAATGAATTGGACACCGTGATCGTCGTCGGAATAAGATGTCACCCTCCAGTCATCGGTTAAATTGTATACTTTTAGGTTCTGCAAGAAATAATCACATTATTATTATTCAGGTATTGAGTAAAAAAATTATATATGCCCCACGCTTGATAGCCGACGGTCAAACCGCAAATGTATTTTTGTCATAGATGTGTAATTAAATGCTAGGTAATAAAAAAACTTTAAAGCAATTACTGCTTGCACATTTTTAATACAATCTGAAAGTACCAACACCACACTCACATTGTACCTTTTATATTTTTTAAAGTCAATTAGTTTTATATTCATATTAGTAATAACAGTATTGCTAAGTAGTGCTGAGCTAAACTCGTAATTTAAATATATTTATGATCTTTTTTCTCCAAATATAAGTGTGAGCTTGGTTTATGTATTTAATTGGTAAGCCAATTTATAAATAAACATTAGATTTACTGATGGTGGGTCTCCCATATGTGAGAGGCCATCTGGGTAGGTACCACCGCAATGTCTATTTCTCCCGTGAAACAACACTACGTAAATGCACTGTTGTGTTTCGGATTGAAGGACATTGTAGCCAGAGTAACTACTGGACATATTGAGACGTAACATCTTGTCTCAGGATGGCGAGCGCAGTGGAATGTTGCTACTGTTTATGAGCGGTCGTATCGCTTACCATCAGGCGAACGGCTTGCTCGTCACGTCATTCATATTTCATAGCAATTTAAAAAAAAATCGAGACGCCCGGCTTTTAGCCAACTGATGCGCAATAAGTTTATGTGACTGGCTGAATACACTACTCATACATATAGTTTTTATTGTACTCATTTTGTCTTTTCATTTCAACTTCATTTTTTACAGCTGATACAAATGCTTTTATTTAGAAACTAACCTCGTCCACAATGCAGAACTGGTGTGCGTTGACTGTCACGTTTTCATGTGCCAAAATGTCTATAACATCTTCAGGCGCCTCCCGGAACATTTTGCTAGTACGAAAATCTGTTAACAATATACAATAACTTATTTAATCTCCTATTAAACTCCTATATTTATACGCTGTACTAAAACGACCATTTACTATCTGAGTCACTATTTAAGAGATGGTATATGATAAACTAAGCTTGTTTAAAATAAGGGAATACTTGTCATAGACACACCACATGACAATATGACGAATATCTCAAAGATCGATATTCACACTTATGTAAAGGATGTCGTGAGGATTTCTTTACTCGACAATAGGGGTATTGAATATTAATACATCTATTCTATTTTTAAATAATCATTAGATACTCACCGTTGGTAAAATCCAAATGCAAGTTGGAGTAAGAATAACATCTAATTCTGTTCTCCTTCTCCCCGCGGCCTGAAGCGAGAATGATGAACAGTTCAAAACCGAGACACGTTCCGAAAATTGGGAAATAATCTCCGGCGTCATTCATTTCCATCGCTATTTCGTATATGTGTTGACCGGCGTCGGCGTAACCATCGGACTGGTTGAAATATGTCGCGCCACCAGGAAACAACACCCTGGAAAATAAAACATTGATTATTTAAATATTTAATCCATGCCCGTAACTAAACAAATAATTATATCGATTATTACGGACGGCTATTTTGTATGGGCTTGAAAGAAAAAAGGAAAAAGTAATGGATTTTCAGATAACTGTTAAAAATGCATTAGTAGAACCAACGAAACTTACCCATTCAATTTGCTCATGAGATCTCTGTAATATTCTCGGTCTTTGCCGATTCTGAAAAAAAGTAAACGCAATATAAAGGATTATGATTAGAAATATAAAATAAGCAGAACTATAGAGATTGAACTTGAATTTTAAAAATAAATTAACACGTGAACTTACAAAATGGGCACAACCCTAGCTCCGGCTGATTCGACATCCTTGACATAGGAGGAAGCAATATAACTCGTATAGTTCTCCTCAGGATATTTCGAATGCAGATACAAGGACTGCTCCTGAGAGAGAACACCGATGATGGGCCGATCATTTACAACCGGGTGTTCTTCATTCCGTATTACGACTGCACCTTGGCAGCACAAAAAATACAGGACGGTAATGAGCAGTACACCCTTCATGACGGCCAACACACACCAACTGTACAGTGATCCCGCCAGCCACCTGTAATAATATAAGCAAAACCATAGATTATCGCTGCCAAGATCAAGCTAATTGCGATTACCAAAAATCTATATAATAAGTACTCGTTATCTTTGTTAAAACATTGTCGACTGCACGTTTGTGCCGCACAAACACTTTGATAGGGTCAACACTTAAATGATAACAATTACTAACGAGAAAAAAAATATGTTAAGAGCGTCATTCACAATACAAACTAAAACGATTTCTGCTATTCTCGCGTGCATCAGCTGTGCCACTATGTTTACTCTAAATATACTTCGCTCTATTTCTGGTTGCTACTGTTTAATGGACATCGAATTTGTTGTCATAACAAACAAATCTGTCCCTTTGTACTAATATTATGATGCAACAGGTGAGTCAAAAGTATTGTTCTAGTACGTATTTATCACCGCAATCATGATAAGGAAATTATTAAATGGATAATAATATTACCATACTGTGACGTAGAGTTTACTTTTTGATGAGGTTAGAAATTAAAAATAACACAAGTGTTTAAATAATTCAAAGTTCAAACAGATGCTGAATTTATTTAAAAAGATAATATTACTTAAAATACTCATATGTATTCTATAGTTTTAGGCATTTACTGTTGCATGACAATAATATTTGTTATCAATGATAACTCAAATAATTCATTTATATTCATCTGATGTGCAGTTTCAATAAATGCATCAAATAAGTCAAAAGGGTAATAAAAGGTGGTAGTTTAAATACAATTTTAATGTAATGTAAATATTAAACTAGAGTGGATTCCTTTTAATTTGCTATCTTTAGTTTATCTATGGTGAATCGATAATGACACAGGCAACTTTTATTTAAAAAAGCAGGAATTATAGATTTTTAGATTTTTTGGGGTAAAAAGCCCGTGTACTGGCCTGTATCATGCATTGCTAATGTATTTCAATATTCAGTACTTATATTCAACATTGATATAAGTATATGATAGAAATAAGAATATTTACCATTGAATTTATAGAATTACTGTGATGTCTGTTTACCACGGCGCAAGGACCAATGCAGCATGGAATTAACACACAATGTCGGTGGTTATTTATTTATACATGTTGTACTTATTAATACATGAAAATAAAACTTTTAAACACTTTTAAGTACCTAATCAACTATTTATGGTAGTAGTGTTGTAAAACGTACCTACTCATAAAATTTGTATGAGCGACTGACACACACCTGCCTTGACCTTAAAATCAGGAAAAAATAAGGCGTTGATAATGACCTGATAAACTTTTGAAAACTACAAAGCCATCCTTGAGGCCACATCTGAGTGTCAACACTAATCATGATTCTGTGGGTGAAACCAATTCACCACATAGTTAACCCTGTTATATTTGACTGGGACCTTACCGCTCTCACATAAACCTCCTTATTTCGTTATTGACATTAAACGATAAATATTTCACTTTTAAATAAACTATAGCGTCAAAATGTTGTAAATAATAAATAAATAATGTAATAATAAATAAAAAAACCTTATCTTTCGCTCACCTTTATGCCGACTTCCTCCGAGGTCAACGAACTGTTTTAATTTATCAATCCAAGAAATAACGTGGCACATAATTGTATATATTTTTAAAAGTCCAGTGCTTGCTGCATTTATAAACATATTGACGAAACAGAAGTTGTTGTGATCATTCATATTCTGATGGCGCAAAGCCTTGACAAGTTTACTGTCAGAATCAATTCAAGAAACACCTAAGAGAAACACGCATGCGTACTAAAGCTGTGTTATTCGATAGGAGCATAGGAGGTAATAATACCATGCGTTAGCCACTGAACCTTTATAATCGCTTTCGCAATACGTTTTTATTTTCATTATCGCAATTAATGGTGAGACGAATATGCCCAATAGCATTTACAACAAAAACTAAAAGACATCCTAAAACATAAGATGTTAAGTCTCAATATATCCCGTAGTTACTCTGGTTCCAATGTCCTTCAAACCGGAATACAACAATACATCAACACTGCTGTTTGGCGGGAGAGATAGACCTTGCAGTGGTACCACTCAGGCGGCCTCTCACATATGAGAGACCCATAACATAATATAAGAGACCTACCACCAATTATAGTCATAATGGTCAATATTTTGCTTTATTTTAAATAATTTATTGACGATACTCAATTACCAAGCAGTGTTTCTGATGCACAAATCACAATTATACAGAATTAATTTTTCAGGTGGTCGTTGATGGGCAATTCCGAAACTATGCGGAATAGCGAAAAAAGCTGAAAGGAGACACGAGCCCGATTTTGATAGAAATTAAAACAGCATACTTTAATTTTGACAATATACCTATAGTATATCATCCTAGCGAAGAATCGAACCCAGTGATTAAAAATAATAACACATGTATTATTACACGATTCGATACTATTGCTAATAAAGATCGAATTCTGGAAAGGAATGGCGTACGGCAAACTAAAAGAAACAAGTCATTTTTAGCAAAATATATTCTCTAAGGGTGGGGATTATAAAAGATCTACTTTTTTATTCGGTAATTAACTGTAAGAGCACTTGCAGTCAAATTGGTGTCAATAGATAGCCGAAAGACCAATTCACAATATATGGCAATTACAATTTTATGATCAGAAAAGGTTTGTGAGATATTACAACAAGATTTAAATCCTTACTTTCGTCCCTGGTCTCCCTTACCTAGTCCACAATCTACATACAAAACTAAATATTATAAAAACGCCAGCAAAAAAGGGGAGCTCCAGTAGAAATAAGTACCTAGCTCTAATTTTGTCGTGAATATTTGCATTATTATAAAGCACTTTATAAAAACAAAAAGTCCTTTTAAGTAATAATAAAATTAAATTAAAAGGTGCCACTCACAGCACTAGCTAGCGTTTCTCCGGACTCTAATGTCTGAATAGATATGACTCTTTATGCTTCCAATGATACCATTGTTGATCAACTGGTGCAGTTTTTTCAACAACATCATAAAACGCGATAAAGTAGTCTGATCCAAGAGTGGAAGGATACTGTTCTAATAGTAATTAGTCGTAACTACAGAATGACATCCTAAATCTCTGCATCAGTAAACAAAACCTATGTATGTCTACTAATTTATCCAACCCGCTGTTAACGAAGCAAGGTTAACTTTGCTACTGGATGACTCATCTCGTGTACCAGGACTCGAAATGGAATAAACAACATTCGATTGGCTTCATTTATCTCTCTACTAAATTTACTTTCAATGCAAGAAGTTTGCAATACGAAAATAAAAAAGCAATTGTAGAAAATATACAGAGTGATTAAAAACAGAGTCCTCTTTGTACATGGTTCTCTAACTTTGACGGCGTGTTTAATTACCATAAATATAAAATAATATTATAACACTTACGTTGAACAAAAACAGAATTTGGTAGAAACCGACTCTGATATTCTAAGACACATATATAGATTTTTAATTATATTTAAGATGTTCTTACTATACTACTACATATATAACTGATTGTAGACAAAGTCAAAGGTTAAATGATAATCAATTTTCGTGTATATACTACTTATAATATATATAGCGTATATGTATAACGCTATCTACTTATATTCTCTATAAATTTGTTTATCGATAAAAAGAAAAACTTACAACTGTGTAGAAAATATCTATCTTTTTTTACATCTAAGTATGTTATGTTTTCTATTCAAAATCAATATATATCTAAAAAAATATGTAATTACATTTATTGCAATATCAATAATAGCTACTCGCTGGAACCTCTATCCATAGGCTGCGTCAATAATAGGTATGTATATTTAATTAAAAATTAATAATTTATTGAATCTGTACTTTTAATAGGAAACTGTGACTGTCTAACCGATCCGCTAATACAAAGTACAAGCATCTAAACGGATTAGGCAGAAGCTAAAAAGGCACACAGACATAATTCTGACGTTTTTATTTTCTTATCACTTCTTATTTATCTACAGTATATCTGCCCTTCATATGGTAAGATTTAAATCATATGAGTTTTATCTTAGGAATCATAGGACTAAACTCTCGCGATGATAGAGAATGATGAGTGAATCATAGAACGTATTGTGAGGTGGATGTGAGGTGGGTTTTGGCTATCGCAACGCCACAGTACAATGGTTTATACCATCTAGTTTTTGAAGATTTTATGAGTTATGTGGTTATAAGTGAATAGGCATGATGACTGATTTTGAAAAACTACTTCAGAATGTTCGTATACATTAACAATACTTAAAATGAATTTAAGTTTTGAAAAAAAGTAAAGATTTGCGCCAAAAATTACGTTTTAAATTTCACATTTTAACCTTTGCTCAAAAACGCCGTAATAGTAATGGCGTCCGTGTGTGACGTCATGCTTTTGTAAATGCTTGCTCGTGCAATGTTTACGTGTATATTGTGGTATATACATTTTATTATTTTTAATAGTAATGCCGAGTTTTAATGTGGATCGATGATGTGTAGTTCCGCAATGTAATAAAACATCGATACAAACTCCGAGCAGTTTGTTTATTAATGTTTCAATGGATAAAAAAGTTAGAAATATATGGCTAAAAATGTAAAGGCAAGATCCAGGATCTTTATCTTTAAATTCGATGATTAATATCCGTGAACACTATTTTGACGGAAATAATAACTTTATTTACAATGTTCATAATGTTTGACGTGTTCAGAAAACAACATATCAAAATTTAAAATATAAATAACAATATCGATAAATATCGGAGCTACAATTCATTTATTTCCTTTCGGTATTATTATCATGCCAATCGCTGTGTATATGAGTACTGAAAAACGGTATTAATGTTTCAATTAAACAGTGATTTGGAATATCGTATAGTTCCAAATTTTGAGCTATTTCCGATGAATCCTTATTCCATGAGTAATGTTACTTTTTCGTAGGTAGCACAAAACTGAATGCATAACTAAATATTAGATAAATATACTGAATAACATAGAAATGACCAAAACTAGCCAACAAGTTCGCGTTATGACTAAGTAATATTTACGAAAGTGACACGTCACTCGCTTCTGATTGGCGTTTCATCTAATATGGCGGATCCTTAGGTTTTGTACTTTTATTTTTGCAAAAATATATTTAATCTTAATTAAAAACTAAAGCAAATGTTTATTTTGAAAATCCTTCTATTATACATTATTATATTAAACCATAATTTCATTAATTCGTTGTTACTGTCATCATCCCCATTGGACCCGCGGGGCAGCATTTGAACTAGATTAGGGTAGAAAATACCCAAGTGAATTGAATAACAATAATATACATCTCTGCGAAGCCGGGCTAGGCAGTTTTTTATAAGTACATACTTAATATATTGGCTAAATCATAAAGAAAGGAAAAATGTAAAGGAAGTTAGAACAATATAAAAGTTATGCCCGGGCAATGCAACACAATGCACATACGTATATTATGACCTAAGTCAGTGATGTTTAACCATTAATATGAGCCATTGATCACCCAGATGGTAGACTGGTTTAGTTTTATGTTAATACAGTAGCAAAATGTAAATCAATAAAAAGTTTTCCTATGAATCCATAAATGAAACGTGCTCAAAATCCTTTTAACTTCACCGACCATTTCAAATGTTTCCAGGTACTACTACAGGTCCGTAGGCCACCGGTTAAGAACCACTGATCTAAGTAATCTATTGTAAGAGGCCTAAAGGACTCACATTTATGATTGTTTTTGGACGCCCATGAGTTATTTTGCTATCCCCACGACAGAGACTAGGCCATGCACGCCATCGCACATCTCAGAGTTGCTATAGGTAGGGACGCACTGCCCCGTAATTGCCGCAATGACCCCGAACGCCCACTTAGACCCTCTCTCACGACGGACCCTGGCGGAATTCTTGCACCCCCAAACCACAGGGCAAGCCTCTACCTCGCTCTACCATTTAGATACGAGCAACGACAGGAAAACATTTTCTGAAGATGTAATAAATATTATGTAGATGGCGCTGTACGCAAAAAAACAAGTTTATTAAAATCTTTGCTGATAAACCTCCGCCCGTCCTAGATGGCGCTTGTAAACAAGAGCTTAAAAATATATTAGTCAGCCGCGCGAATATTAATTATTTTACATATATAACAATTAATAAATAAATAAAAATCCTACTCTTAATTACACTTTTCTGTAACAATATATTCATAGAATGACAAAACTATTTTCCATATTTTAGTAATCGTGATTGATTGCCACACAAATAGTTTTCTATAATAGCAATACCGCAGCACTCCTCGTCAAAAGAAAAATGCCGCTGCCAAGAAGAAACGTAATGATAAAGGTATTTTGATAGTGAATTACAATAATTATCAACATCTTACGTATTTTAATGAGTGAGTGTTATATTCAAGTCTTTGTAGCTGTGAAATGTAATTAATGAACATAATTGTATGGATACTTAATGAAACACTTTGTTTTAGGTTGGTTTTCTGCGTTGACAGTGGATTTCGCGTATTTTCTTTTATACGTTAACATTTACTTTAAAAATGTTTGAAATGGTGAGTTAAAACGTATATTATGCAGTAAAGTTGTGTCCTAGTGTACTCATGTGTGCTGAATATTTAAATACTGTGTCGTAATTTTGTATTGTAGAACGCAGCTGAACCTATGCAAGTGGACGTTCCACCGGAGGACAATGAAAACAATGAGACAGAGTGTTACGTAGTTGAGAATCCCACCTTGGATCTAGAAACCTATGCCGCTTCTTACACTGGTTTCGCAAAGCTTTATAGACTGATGTTTGTAGCAGATCATTGTCCTTCACTTAGACTGGAAGCTTTAAAAATGGCTATATCCTACGTCATGACAACATATAATGTAAGTCTTTACCAAACTCTTCACAAGAAGCTTGCTGATGCAGTGGCCACAGCAGGGCTGCCAGATGTTGCTGGCTCCCAGGACATTCCAGTCCTGGACACCATGTGGGTTGAATCAAAAACCAAAAAAGCTGCAATCAAATTGGAAAAACTAGACACGGACTTAAAAAATTACAAAACAAATTCAATAAAGGAGAGCATCCGAAGAGGGCATGATGATCTGGGTGACCACTATCTGGATTGTGGAGATTTAACAAGTGCTCTGAAATGCTATTCAAGAGCCAGGGATTACTGCACAAGTGGCAAACACATTATAATGATGTGCCTCAATGTAGTTAAAGTGTCCGTATACCTGCAGAATTGGGCTCATGTTCTTAATTATGTCTCAAAAGCCGAAGGCACACCAGACTTCAATGAAGTTCCTGGCAAGGACTCAAATCAATCCATACTGACTCGCTTAAAATGTGCTGCTGGTCTTGCTGAGTTAGCAACAAAGAAATATAAATCAGCTGCTAAGCATTTTCTGGCTGCAAGCATTGATCACTGTGAATACCCAGAACTTCTGAGCAGTAATAATGTTGCAATATATGGAGGTTTATGTGCTCTTGCTACGTTTGATCGTTCTGAGCTACAGAAACAAGTCATAGTTAGCAGTTCTTTTAAATTATTCTTAGAACTAGAACCTCAGTTGCGTGACATAATTTTTAAATTTTATGAGTCTAAGTATGCTTCCTGCTTGAGGCTACTGGATGAAATAAGAGATAATCTTTTATTAGATATGTATTTAGCACCGCATTTGAATTCATTATACATGCAGATTCGCAACCGAGCATTAATCCAATACTTCAGTCCATACCTATCGGCAGATATGAGACTTATGGCTGCTGCATTTAATCGAACTGTAAATGCCTTAGAAGATGAATTGATGCAGTTGATACTTGATGGGCAGATTCAGGCCCGCATTGATTCACACAACAAAATATTGTATGCAAAAGATGTGGATCAAAGGAGCACCACATTTGAAAGAAGTTTGGCTATGGGCAAAGAGTACCAGCGGCGGACATCTATGCTTATTCTGCGAGCTGCCATGCTTAAGAATCAAATACATGTCAAGGTAGGGTTATTTATTCTGTTTACATTATTTATTTTAGTTTGAAAGATAATCGTAAATGAGTAAAAGTGAAACATTTCCTGTCAAATATTTGACTTTTTGCCGAGTATGTAGGTTCTACCAACAATATTACGCCACTATAATAGAGTAAAAGCCATGCAGTTGATAGATTATGTAAGTCAAGGGCGGATCCAGCTTTTACGCCAGAGGGGGTCATATTATAGTTGATGTCAGATTTTACGCCAGGGGGGGTCATATAGTTCATGTCAGAAAACTGGGTCCGATTTCAATATTCAATTCGTAATAATGACTTTTTAAAGTTCGTTACCGTGATTTGTGAACACACACGCACTTTTTTACTTTATTTATCGACATACAAAGAATTAATTGTGCTTATAAATTTTATCAACAAGTTAATAAATAAATTCTGTCAATCTGGAGCCAGCCCAGGGGGGGACTTGTCTTGTATCTTGACCTCCCCCCTGGATCCGCCGTTGATGTAAGTTGATTACTAAATCAATATACAAATAAGTCTATAAAATATTCAAAAACAAATAAAATGCCAAATTCTTATAAATGGAAACTATGTTATGTATAACAGAGCTTTAATTTGTAACTTTCGCATAACAAGGAATATGTTTATAAATATCGATAAATTTATTACATCCATTAATTTAGGCTCTAATTTATTAGTTTCAACTTATTAAGTCACGCCTTTATGCCATAGGGCCATAGGGTAGGCAGACACTGTAGACCGCCACTTTGCTCGATCCTGACATATTACTTCCGCTTCATCCACTTTCATCAAGCTCTTCATGCATTCTCGTTGGTTCAGGGTACTTTTGACCTGATCTTTGTTGAGGGTATCACTGATTTGGATGGTGTATATTCAGTGAGGTTGACCCCTACCGACTCTTCCATCCACACTCGCAATTTATATTTGCTTTGTTGTTCTCCTTTCATCCATCCCCTCTACATGACCAAAGCATCGCAACATTCCTTTGTCAATTTTCGTCACTACATCCTCTTTCACTGCATAAGTTTTCATAATTCATTTCTATTTCGCACTCTATCACACAAACTTACAACATGGTTCATGATAAAGTTATAGCTATTTAAGCATGATGTTCCAACCAGTGGGATGGAACATTGTGGCAATTAATTTGTTATTGACTCCATAGCCATTTTTTATTCATATTCCAATAATGTTATTTGATTGAAACCAATTTATATAATTGTTTCAATAGGCAATGTCTCATTGGAAACATATTTTTAACTACAACTTTTTTGAATTTCGCCATCCTGATGAAGTCCCAGAAGCCAGAAGTCCCATGCTTAGCAGTGGCATTATGTTCATAAAATTATAAACTGTTTTTTTTATCGTGTTCAATCTTCATAGGAGCCGGCCATTAATCACGTGAACTTTTATTTATCATTTTTTGACCCCCTCTCCTCTTTAGTGATATGTGGTCAGATTTAAGACCCCTTCATCCAACGTCACGTATTTTTAGTACATATAAATAAATCTTAAAATTTTTCGAATACTATCTTTAAATACGGGTATAAAGTATAATCCATTTTTATTCTGAAATTAAGGACCATGATATAATAAAAGAATCGTGTAATCATACGAAAAATATATTATGTAGCATTTTAATCAAAATCATGTGTCGAAAAAAATACACGTGATATCTTACTAGACAAGGTTTTTGTGTACGTTCTGTGTAGATTTAGAATATTTTTTTTATTAACCGCAAAAATCCTCTGCCCAATCTTAGTACATGTGTAGAAACTCTCAGAGGCTTCCCCAGAATGCCTATTCATAGTAAAGGGGTTCACTCGAAGGAATTACTCCACTAAAAGTCTTATTGTACTTTTCACAATTTATTATTCCAATACAGTCAACATGGTCTTATTCTCTTTTACAAATTATTTCCAGTTCCGCTCCGCGAAACATACCGTACATTATATATTCTCTCACGATCCAATACTCGCTCAATCCGGCAGTATATGTTTAATAATCCATCATTCAAACCATTAGCCCTATATCCAAAATTCAACGCCATATTACCAATGTCACTTATTATTTTTCAGTTTTTGACATATATTTCAATATAAACCTTACAGCTCGGCCATCCTGTTCTAAGCGAGTCCCTTCGCTTAATATTATATAAAATTAAAATAATTGACATATATCCCAATATAAACCTTACAATAGTATAGGTAAAAAATAATTTTGATCCCGATACTGCTTAAAAGTAATTATACCATTTTTTATGGTTTGTCATTAAACATTTTCCTGTGTTATTTCGGGCGACAGATTTTTATAAAATAAAGTTATTATCATCAAATTTTACATTTGGTCACAGAGCCCCATACAAAAAATATTCCTCCAAGAACTCCATGCCTGGGTCCCGATTATGTTTATATTTAATGAAAGTATATATCTTTCCCCAAATTATTTTTACACAAAAAAGTAGGTTTTATCGAGGGACAACAATCCTCGCACCGATACTAAGGTTCATAGTAAAATGGCCATTCTCCTATAGTGATATCATAGGTTATCAAGTAAATCTGTTAACAATCCAAATTAACAGCTCGTTTAGAATGTTTGACAGTGAAAACAGTAATTCTTTTTCAGAATGTCGGTCGCGACACGGGCCCTCAAAGTGGCGAAGCACCTGGTTCCAGCACCAGCCTTACTCCCCGTTCATTTGACACTGTGCCCTTGTGATGTGATGTTCTTATCATGAGATAGACAGCTGAACGGTATATGACACTCTAAATACATTTCTGCTATAAAAATTGAAGAACAAAAATATAAATATGACCTTTGCAAGGGTGAAGGAATGTATATACTCTGTCATGAAAACTAGATCTTATTTTTAAAAGAACTTTTTGTGTACTGATTAATATCTGCTTTTGTTTTATTTAAAGATTCTGAACGAGTAGGCCCATCGTTTACGAGATTTGCCTATGCAAACAGCTATATTGATTTAAGAGAAATAATTTCTTAGCGATCACAGAACTGGAACGGCTGGTGCAAACATCATTCACAACATTGTTTATACTGAATTATTCTATGTAACCACAAAATATTATGTCTACGTAATTTTGATTAAAAAGTAACTACGGCATACGCATACGTTTTATTTTGTATAATCCAAAATGTTGTACTGAAGATTTGAGGCTATAGTAACAAATTTTAACAGCTATTATATATCTTATATCTTTTTTTATATATCTATGTCACACCACATCATACGCTCCTGCAAGTTATCCAAAACTCCGAAGAGTAAAAGTTGCCACTTTTCTTAGCGTTTGTAGTCTATGAGAAAGCCTTCAATTCGATAGAAACTTTAGCTGTAGTCTCTCCAGTGTTGCCACATTGACCATCGGTATATCGAAGTGCTTTGTGCCTTTTATGTGTGCTCTAATACAGCTTATACAAAATAACCACGATGTCGGTCCGAACAAAACCAGAGCACGAAGGCTATTCCGCTACAGGGAGGCGTGAGACAGGGAGATATTATATCTCTGAAATTGTTCACTTCTGCGTTGGTAGATGCCTTCACACTCTTGCAATGGAAAGGTTTTGGCATTAACATTAATGGTGAGAGTATATCTCGCCTTCAATGGCTCTTTACGATTGCTCTGTTTGGGCCGAGACCCTGGACCAACACTGTTTTGCTCTTCTGCGCCCACCGCAGCGAACAAATCAAGGGCATCGCATGACTTTCAATGAAATGGCCTGCGTATCGCTTGGTCGGTACGTATTGATCGACGCCAGAGCCGTCTCATCAGCATATAACTGACGGGAGACGACGTCCAGTTGCGGGGAACTACCGAACCCCCATGGAGCTCAAGAATATACGGTCCTCCCTCGGCATGGCGGTCGTGGAGAAATGACGTACTGAGCTGGACAATATCAGCTGCGGGTACAATCGTGGTAGTGTGTTCAGTTCCAGATAAGTGCTGGATTGGCGTCGCGGTGCCACGTATTCGAGCCATAGCTACTTCGGTAGATACCAATTGCAATAAGATATAGATCTGTCGTGGTTTCCTTCCCTGATCGAGAGTCGGACGTCTTGGCAGGCTTTTCTAATCTTCTGCGAGAGAATCGTCTCCCAAAAGGAGAGTGCGGAGTGGGTCCGTAAGCAGAACGATCCCGCCCGCTGCCGCTAACCGAAAAGGAGGCACCGGTTGAATGACAACTGCTGACTCTGCGTTGTTCCCGCATATCAGGCTAAAACGCCGGCTGAATGTTCGTAAAAATATTAACGTCTATATTCATAGCCAAACAAAATTGTCAAAATATTTATCAACATTTATAAATATTTTGTCTACCCACCAATGGTAGAAAGTTATACATTTGTCGTGCGCGGTAGTTTAGTTCTAACATAAATAATAATCAATAAGTATTAGATATATCAGGTTACAAAATAACTTGCTATGTTATTGATCATAAATAATTACTTTATTCATACATTAAACGTGACTTATAAAACTTTATATTAATACTATTTAATTGTCCTTCTCATTGCAAACTATCGGTTGTAAACAGGTTGGACAGGAACCAGTTGCAACTCCAAAAGCCGGCGGCCGATTTCCCGCACAAGCTAGCAGCCACTGAAAAATAACAAAAAATATTTTTATGCACATTTGTGAACATTGTATGATGTATTTTATACAAGCAGTATAACACCTATCACACTTTTAGTACAGGCAACGAAGCATTTTTTCCTGCATAATTTGCCAGGAGTTTTTTTTTTTCATGAAGAGGTGGCATATGACCCCACTAAGTTAAAAACCCAAAATACTTACAAAAATGGCGTCCGCTAGAGCCGCCATTTTGGAAAACGCGTTTCAAGCCATATCTCCGGAACCGTCCACTTTAGGCCCATCATGCTAAGGACCTTTTTTGTAGATAATTAAATTTCTAATCATTTTTGTTCAATAATTTTTTTTGTACCATTTACCGTTCGCGATTTACAAGGTTATTAATATTCGTTTCTTGGCTTTTTGCCCATATCTCTGTTAATAATTGTTTAAACAAAAAATTGTTAATGACTAAACGTTTAAATCAATAAATTCTTAACAACTTTTCACCCATACTTTTTTTCTCTAAAATCAATATTTTAGAAGTTATCGCGCGTTGAATGGTGTACTACCGAATCAAGGTCAATGGAAACGAAGGATACATAGCGTAATTATGAAATCCAATGATTTCTCCATGATTATCACGTAATTAATTAAATACTGATGGCATAAGGGAACAAAGTAATGAGGAAATAGTAAATTTTGTTAAAAATCCATGTAAAATTTATTGTAAAAAAGGTATAAAATGAAAATTAATAACATTGTAAATCTCGAACGGTTAATGGTACAAAAAAAAATTATTGAACAAAAAAGATGGGAAATTTAATTATCTACAAGAAAGGTCCTTAGCATGATGGGCCTAAAGTGGACGGTTCCGGAGATATGGCTTCAAACGCGTTTTCCGAAATGGCGGCTCTAGCGGACGCCATTTTTGTAAGTATTTTGGGTTTTTAACTTAGTGGGGTCATATGCCACCTCTTCATGAAAAAAAAAACTCCTGGCAAATTATGCATTGCGGACAAGAGTAACCCGTTGCTTCGTTGCCTGTACTATTTAATGACATTCGCAAACAAGCCATAGTTTTGTGGTCACAATCCGAACCCAGAAATTCGCCTATCTATATTTTCGCAATCCTATTGGATCCGTGAACCTGTTTCATGGCTATATCGCAATGTAAAGCTCAATTTACATGGGGACAGTTCCTCGCCTCAAAGATAACATTTTTGTAATGATATAAAAAGTTGCGTCGTGTAAACATTTGCCAGAACACGATAATTATTCTATGGCGATTATGTCATGCGATAAAGGCATACGAATCTCGCTGCGAGTAATTCTCCATGTACGGAAATGGAACTTTACTGTGACTATGACGAAAAGAGAATTGTCTGCAAGTCCACGTCGCAAGTTGTTCGCTTTGCTATTCGGAAATATTACGGCGGAAAATCCCCGCATATTCTATACGATTCGCCAATAATCCACAATTGGTATTACCACTTTTCCACATTTGCAACATAAAATATAGAGCATTCAGCCTAAGTACATGATATTCTACATATTTGAGCGAAAGTACAGTTGGAAGTTGAACGTAAGGCGCACCATTTGTCGATTATTGCGTGTTTTCCGGCGTTTTTTACATACCTACTATAGAGCGACTGGTTCCGATTATAAAAGATTTTCATAATAACTAAATATTAAATATGCACAAAAATAATTCAACAGCATAATTATCATTTTTTTTACATGAGATGCTTCTTATCAAGAATGTGAAACAACCACAATATTTAGTATCAGAGACAATAAGCCTTGCTCTAAAATTGCATTGAAGTTTAAGTCCAACATGATGGATATTGGACACCTTGATCTAAGCTTTCTTAAATAATGTTTTTTTTTATTGCCATGTAGGCAGACGAGCTAGCGGCCCGCCTGATGGTAAGTGGCTACCGCTGCTCATGGACCTCCGCAGTGCCAGGGGACCAGCACAACAAAGTCGCTGCATACCTTGAGGAGAGTGCTCTCTTTAAACCTCGTTTGAAGAAGGACAGGTCATAGCGCTGAGGAAACACCGATGCAGGGAGTTCATTCCAGAGCTTGCACGTACGTAGTAGGAAAGAACGCTGGAAATGTACCGTTCGGGAGCGGTACGCTTCCAGGTGGTGGGAATGAACTCTACTGCGGAGACGTGTGGTGCGATGGTACATAGGCGACGGTGGAACTATCTTAAACAACTCTTCGGAGCACTCCCCGTGTAACAGACGAAAGAACACACAGAGAGATCCGAAGTCTCTCCGCAGTCCTAACGGTTCCAATTTGTTAGTGAGATCGGGATCATTGACTATTCGACAAGTTGGTCGCTGCAAAGAGTTAAGTCAAGTCGAGCTGGTATTTTGGGGCACCTGCCCAGAGGTGAGAGCAATACTCTACGTGGGGCCGGATTTGCGCTTTGTAAAGCGTTAAACTATAACCCGACGTAAAGTACCGCTTGGCTCTGTTCAGGATTCCCAACATCTTGCTCGCCAGTTTGCCTTTGTCCTCCAAATGACTCCTAAACTCGACCTTGCTTGATATTTCGACGCCGAGGATTCCAATACTCTCGGATCCTTGGAGAGTAACTCCTTGGAATTGCAGCGCCATGACAAAGGGGTCCTTCTTCGCAGTGAACACGCCAACTTGTGTCTTCGAGGGGTTAAATTGAACTAAGTTCAATTCACCCCAATCGGAGGCCCGCCCCAGAGAGCTCTCGACTTCAGACACAAGTTGAAATCGTCTTTCCATAATGGAATCCCGAGAGTAGCTCCGTTGGCCGATGTACCGCGCGTCACTCGTACTATCATCTGCATAACGATGCATGCTATCAATAGACAACATGTCATTGATATGCAGGATAGAGTGTCGGCGATAGCACCGAGCCTTGTGGAACACCAGCATTAATGGTCTTGGTCTCGGAGCAACAGCCGTCCACTACAACTTTTATGCTCCAACCATCCAAAAAGCTGGCGATCCATTTGCAGAGTCCCTCAGGACGTCGATACGCTGGTAGCTTCGCCAGAAGGGCGCGATGCCACACGCGGTCCAAAGCCTTCGCAATGTCATTTATTGCAATAAAAAAAAACTAATTGAGATTTAACATCTTGAGTCTCAGGATCACAACCGCAGTGGAGTGCCAAGCATTGCTTGGTCATTCATGGTGTTGTTTGGTTTTGCTATTATTAATGAGCGGTCGTATCGCTTACCATCAGCCAAACGGCGCGCTCGTCTCGCCATTCATTGCAATAAAAAAACATGGACCTGGACATGGATTATATGAGCTGAATTTCTACTAACACAATTTAATACCTGATACAAACAACTCCGATGGTAGTAGACTCCACACAATTCATTCTGGCATATTGGTTGTGGCACACCAGGGATATCAGGAAGCTCTATGCACAAACATATGCTGCATGTAGGGGAATCTGTTATGGAATCTTCCTCTGTTATGGATTTATCTACATTCTTCGTGATCTTTGGAAATTCTTGAATATCTGTAATTATACAAATAGTAATTGGAGCTGTTTGTAACCAGCAGATTTACAATCTTGAATATCAGCATCACAATTATTTGAAAAGTTTACATAATTTTGATGATACATGTCTAAATTATATTAATTAAATAAAACAATTTAGTCATGTTTTTTTCCTAAATACAAATCTTTTCAGTCTTCTCAAAATATTTAGCAATGATTTACAGAAGATAATCATGTCATATTATGTTACATTGTATATGTATGTATATAAAAATTGCCCTTACCAAATACATTCATAATATTGTTAATAATGTTTTTGTCATGGTCCCAAGAGAGCAAACCCTCCTGCAACTTATTCTGCCACTGCTCTGACTGACCTACCAAGTGAATGTTGGTCGCCAAACCTTCTGGTGTCACTTCTACATGTAACCATACCCTATCATCTGGAAAAATATTGGTCTGTTTACAAGAAAAGCTATGGTATGTAAAACTCCTTAAGTGTATTTAAGTGGCATAATATTTAATTATAACTATGTTTAAAACAAAACAAACAATAAATACTACAACAGTTGGAACCAATGTTCCATCTAATAAGATTACAATAAGATTTAAACCATTTTGTCATAATATTTTGAATTTAACAATAAGATTATAATTTCGTATCATAAAATATCAGAGATTATGCAAAACCATTTCACAGATTTTTGAATGAGAGTTATTTTGTTATCGAGCCCCAATTTATGTATTCCACAGCTTACATATTAACTTAATTATCATTCCTTTATTCATCATCCGTAAAACATTAGAGGCATTATTCAGAAATATTAGAAAGTATTAAAACTTATTTTATTTATCCTATGTTTTGTTTTCTTTCCTGAAATTGAATTCAAAACGGACAAAATATATGATAATTAAAATAAGTTTTATGAATAAGGCTGTAATATCTATGTTGAATTTGAATTATTTGATAAATTAGAAAGATAAAGCAGATAAGAAGAACTTGAAGTAAGTGCTTTAGTAAAAGGGTTTGCAATTAGTGTGGTAGTTAACAATGAATGTTGAGTAAGTACACTCAACAATCACATACATAGTCTTTTTACTTTTTTTATTATCATTAGCCACAACAATCCAACTGTTAAGAAAAGACAGCCCCATGCTTTCTAAGCTTAACAATATTCAGCAATTTAGGGCCAATCCTTGCAAGATTTATCAATATTGGGAGACAATATTGACATCACCTGTCATAAAGGCAGTACTGGCCCGAGAATGTATATAATTTTAAAAATACATCTGACTGTATGTACGAAAATACATTACAAATTAGATTAAAAATTTAAGTTTAAATTAAAAATTACATGACAAAAACAAATGTTGTGAAATAGATATAAAATAAATACACAAAATACTACTTTTACCTAGTAATATTTTCCTGTAATCATCTTTGAAAGAAGGGTGAGCAGGTTCTACAACTGTACAATGTTGATCTATCAGTTCCAACTCTTGGAAATAACTTACTAATTCATTCACATGTTTGCCAAATGTCGTTATTATATCGTTGAGGCAAGCATATTCTCTGTCTTGTAAATTTGTATGGGGTAACTTTACAAATGATACACATAGGTTCTTAGGGCCTCTGTACTTTACTATAATGTCGTGCTCCCTGAATCCTGTATCTTGAATTACACATTTAATGTCTCTCAAGGTTTTACCAAAATATATACGGGCTTTATCACAATTAATTATCTGCCTTATCTCTTCATATAGATTAGCATCGACCAATCCCAAAGAATCTTCATTTAGCATGCGACTTTGAGTCAGTGCATGCAATCGATCTAAATTATCATAAAAACTACTTGTGTTTTCTCCAAACAATAAACTTTGAATTATCTTATCACAACAAATATCATCCATGTATTCATCGAAGTTAGACATTTTATTGGAAACCTTTGTGTATGGAAGCTTTCAAACCCGAGTAACGCAATTAACGGTTGTGTTATAAAAATATTTCAATAAAACTTAACTAATAAAAATGAGAAAATAAAATTACTTCATTTATTTCAGTTCAAATATAAGTTCTTTTTATTTCAATTTTTTTAAATCAACGTCATAATGACAGGTTTTTTACCTTTTTTGTATTCATTTGAGGAATTGGATTTATACTGCCTTAGATAATAACATGCATAACCACAGACCAATAAGTGCATAACGTATTAAAAAAAACTAAGAATCTGTATATATATAAGAGGAACCTGACTGACTGACTGATTGACTGACTGACGTATCAACTCACAGCCGAAACTGCTGGAGCTAGGAACGTTAAATTTTGCACAGAGGTTCCTATTGTAACGTAGGGTAGCACTAAGAAGGGATTTTTGGAAATTCAACCCCTAAGGGGGTGAAAAGGGTTAAAAACTGTTGTATGGAAAATCGAAACCGTTAGAGTTACCATTCTCAAACTTGGCACTTTAGTGGATCATTTAAAGAGAAAACTAACTGCATACTTTGTTTGTCCAAAATTTGCCTTTAAGGTGTTAAAATAAGGGTTGAAGTGTTGCGAGAGTAGGGTGATTTTATGACTATCTAATCAACGCACAGCCGAAACTACTGGATCTACAAATGTGAAATTTTACATAGGAATTCCTGTTATGACGTAGGGTAGCACTAAGAAGGGATTTTGGGAAATTCAACCCCTAAGAGGGTGAAATGGGTAAAAAACGGTTGTATGGAAAATCTAAACCGTTAAAGCTAGAATTCTTAAACTTTGCAAGTTAGTTAGCCTATCAAAAACAAATATAACTACATACTTAATTTTTCTAAAATTAACCCTAAAGGGGTAAAAATAATTGTTGAAATTTTCCAGAACCGAACTATCGGATCAACGCACAGCCGAAACTACTGGAGCTAGGAACGTGAAATTTTGCACAGAGGTTCCTATTGTGACGTAGGGTAGCACTAAGAAGGGATTTTTGGAAATTCAGCCCCTGAGAGGGAGAAAAGGAAAAAAAACGGTTGTATGGAAAATCGAAACCATTAAAGCTAAAATTGACAAACTTTGCATTTTAGTTACTCATCTAGAAACAAGAATAACTGCATACTTTATTTTTTTTAAATTAACCCTAAACAGGTTAAAATAAGGGTTGAAATGTTGTAAAACCTAACTGTCGCATCAACACACAGCCAACACTACTGAAACTACGAACTTGAAATTTTACACAGGGATTCCTACTGTGGCGTAGGGTAGCACTTAGAAAGTATTTTTGGAAATTCAACCTCCAAAGGGATGAAAAGGGTGAAATATTGTTTTATGGTAAAACTTGGAACTTTATTTAATTATTACAAACAAATATAATTGCCTACTCTCTTTTCTCAAAATTAACCCTAAAAGGTTTAAAATAGGGGTTTAAATGTTGTATGCAAAATCAAAACCGCTGAAGTTATTCATTTGAACATTTGTATTTCACCACTTATTTTAAACGCAAAATAATGCCCTGAACTACTATTCGAAAACAAGCACTAAGGCAGTGAAATAAGGGATGATATTATATATTATTATGGGATAACTAGAAGCACTGAAGCTGATTTATGTATGTTATCAAAATCATTTTTTTGCAAATCTTTCGCAGAGCTTACAGTGTAATGTTGTTGAAGCGATATAATGTATTAATTTTACATCCGTATTATTATAATATACACGCAGATGAAGTTGCGGGCAAAAGCTAGTCTATCTATAAAATGTGAACTTATTTAATATATGCACCAAATAATCATAAAAATAATCATAAAGTAGTAACAAAATTTGTTACTACTTTATGATTATACGTTACTTTATTATTACGTAGTTCTGATTTAATCATATGAAGAATTTAATTACCTATTAGCTTCGATCAAATATACACTAGATACACAGTTCCCTGTAAATATTCTGTTAAAAAGTGGCACCGATGCATTGAAACAAAAAAAGTAAACAAAAGATCACATATCACTACATAGTATAAAACAAAGTCGCTTTCTCTGTCCCTATGTCCCTTTGTATGCTTAAATCTTGAAAACTACGCAACGGATTTTGATGCGTTTTTTTTAATAGATAGAGTGTTTCAAGAGGAAGGTTTATATGTATAATACGTACATATTATTGCACAGAAATCTATTTGTACCCGGGCGAAGCTGGGCCGGGCCGCTAGTTCCAAATATATTAACACAAATTCCACCTTATTCCTGGACCTTAAAGTAGATTTTCACATAATATTGTCTAAAGTTCTGCGACGTTTTAGAAGCAACATTCGGTGCGTGACTGAATGCGAAAGAATGCTTAAAGCACTCTTTTTTGGTGCCATTTTCTAAGCGCTCATGTTGTATCTAGTGTATATTTGATCGAAGACTTATTAGGTACATTTTCGTCACCCCGAATCAAAGAATAGACCACTACCCCGAACGATGCTATTGGTGGCTACTGGTCACTACTAACTGGTAATGTTTTTTTGTAATATTTTTTGCTGGTGATGCTGAGATATATTGAATGGGGTATTTTACTATAAGAGAGAAAAAATCTAAAAACAATTAATCTATTTAGAGCAATGAGTTTAAGTTAATTTCAGTTTATAACTCATAGTTAACTTTACCTACTTACTGTGTATTTCTTTTATTTCTATGAATTCCAATTTATAAACTATGTGTTCCCTGAATTCGAACCCAGGACACCTTGTTGAAGCTTGTACTCAAATATTATATAATCTATGTTTTTTATAGTCTGTTTTTTGTAACTTCCTTCCTGTGTATTCACTTGTAATAAATTAATATGGCGTAAGTGTTGCATTTTTACTAGAAGCTATCTAAATTAAGTTGCAAGTCATTATTTAAGAGGTAATGCGCCCAGAATAGCATTGTAATAAGTTAAATTGAAAACAAGAATAATAGTGTAAAGTCTAAAATGACGACACCTGCAACAGACAATGCTATGCCGCTTACTCAAGTGCTACCACATGCTCACATCATTGAAAAATTAGCAGGTACTAAAAATTACCCTTTATGGAAATTTCAAATGAAAATGATATTAATTGAATCTGGATTGTGGAGATGTATTGAGGAGACACCCGTCGACAAAGAGACGGATCTTCGCGCCTATGCTAAAATTTGTTTAAACGTTGGTAATGCTTGCTATCCTTACATAAAATCAGCAAAAACTGCAAAAGAAGCATGGAATTGTTTAAATGCCACCTATGACAACATTAGTATTACACATAGACTAACTTTGAAGAGAAAACTTTACCATGTGAGTTACGACAATTTTACAAATATGGAAGAATACATTTCCGGTATAATTACCATTACTCAAGAGTTAGCAGACATAGGTTGTCATATTGAAGACTCCGAAATAGCCGAAATAATGTTGATTGGTCTACCAGAGGAATTTGACCCACTTATTATGAGTATTGAAGGACTGAGAAAGCAAGAACTAACCTCAGATCTGGTTAAGAATAGGTTAATAAACCACAACAGACGAATTAAAGTTGAAACAAATGAGTCTGCCTTAGTATCAAGATTCAAGAAAAATAAAATTATATGTCATCATTGTAAAAAGGAAGGACATATAAGACCCAAGTGTCCAGCATTTAAAAAGTTGACAGGAAGAACTTATGATCATGAAAATAAAGCTCTAGTGACTGGCATACACGATATGCAGCTTTCAACTTCAGGTGTATGTTCTACAGACTGGTTAGTAGACTCAGGTTGTACAACACACATGACTATGCGTAAAGACTGGTTAAATAATTGTTCTACAGATGTTAAAACTTCTATAACAATAGCAAACAATGAAAAGATTTGTGGTCGTGCATTAGGTAATGTAGATATAATTTTGCCAAAAAATGTAAAGAAAACTATAAGTAATGTAATTTATGTTCCAGATATAGCTGCTAATTTGTTATCTGTAAGTAAAATTGCAGAGAAAGGTTACACTTTAGTTTTTGATAATAAGGAATGTAAGGTATATAAAAGTAATGATGTTCATACTAATGGTCCTTGTATTTTTTCAGCATCTAATGATGGTGGTGTATACAAACTCAATCAGCATCAGGAGTATCCCATTCATCAATGTGCTGATAATGTTGCTGCTGCTAGACAATGTATAGATCATCAATTAATGTTATGCAATACAAACGACACTGACTTATGGCATAGAAGACTTGGACATTTAAGTTATAAAGGTATGCTTTTATTGCGTGATGGTCTAGCAAATGGTGTATCATTTGGTAACTGTCCTTTAAAACCTTGCATTGCTTGCATTGAGGGGAAGCAGATTACAAAATCGTTTCCTAAAGGTTCTGTTAGAAAAGGGTATAAAAAATTAGAGCTCATTCACACAGACATTTGTGGGCCTATGCAAGTACCTTCATGGGGAAATGCACGTTATATTTTGACCTTTACAGATGACTATTCACGTAAAACCTTTGTTTATTTCCTAAAAAACAAGTCACAGATTGAAGTATATAAAGCATTTGTTAATTTTAAAAATTTAGTGGAAAATCAAACAGATTTAAAAATAAAAATAGTTAGGTCTGATAATGGGACAGAATATTGTAATCAAACTATGCAACGGTTTTTCAATGAAAATGGTATAATTCACCAAACTACAATTCCTTATACACCACAGCAAAATGGTGTATCAGAAAGGTTAAACCGCACTTTAATAGAAAAAGCTCGTTCAATGTTACAAGATTCTGGATTAGACAAACGGTATTGGGGAGAAGCTATATTGACAGCAGTTTACTTAAAGAATGTCAGCCCGACTAATGCTTTGAAAAATACCACTCCAGAAGAAAGGTGGACTGGAACTAAAATTGACTTAGGCCATCTTAGGGTCTTTGGCTGCAAAGCTTATGCTTTGACACCAGAAAAACAACGTCAAAAATTGGATGCAAAGTCAAAACCTTATATTATGTTAGGATATTGTGAAGCATCAAAGGGGTATAGACTTGCAGATCCCACACAACCAGGAAAAATGATCAAAGCTAGAAATGTTATATTTCTTGAAAATATTGTTGGTATTAAGCAAACAAATGTAGATTACAACATCCCTAGTGACATAGAAATATCATATTGTGAACCTAAATTGCACACAATACACAGCCTAGATAATAATGTAGGATCAATTGATGTAACAAATGTTAGTAATGTGATGGATAGTCAAGAGACTGAATCAAGATCTGATCATAGCATAGATTATACCTCTGCAGGTGAAGACATAATTGAAAATAATTCTGATGATGTTGGTTTACCAGATGATAACAATAGTACTGTGACTGATTACCCATCAAGTGCCACACGTCAACGTCGTCCTCCTGTGTGGCATAAAGATTATATTTTAGATGGTAATGAATATTTGGCTATGTTGAACCAAACCACTATTGAACCAAAATCATATTCTGAAGCAATTTCTTCAAAACATAATCATCATTGGAAAAATGCTATGGATGATGAGTATAGATCATTAATTGATAAAAATGTTTGGGAAATAGTTGATAGACCCATTGATAAAAATGTTGTGAAATGTAAATGGATATATAAGGTTAAACGGGACACAAATGGAAACTTTGAACGATTTAAGGCAAGACTGGTGGCGAGAGGTTTTAGTCAAGTAGAAGGAATTGATTATGATAAAACTTTTTCACCAGTAGTTCGTCACTCATCATTGAGACTTCTATTTGCAATTGCCGTAGAAAAAGATATGGACATTAACCACATAGATGTAAGCACTGCTTTCTTAAATGGAAATTTGGAAGAAACTATTTACATGGAACAACCACAGGGATATGAAAAGGATTGCATCAACAAAGTTTGTTTGCTTAAAAAGGGGATATATGGTTTAAAACAGGCAAGTCGTTCATGGAATTTAAAAGTAAATAAAGTATTAAATGATGTTGGATATAAACAATCTAAATGTGAAAGTTGCATTTATTATAAAAAATCAGAAAAAGGAAATACAATTATTGCACTTTATGTAGATGATTTCTTTATTTTTACAGAAGACAGTAAGGAAAGAGATAGGCTATTAAATGTGCTTAAAAGGCATTTTGATATTAAAGACCTTGGAGAAGTAAAGAATTGTCTAGGTATGAAAGTTGAAAGAGATAGAACTAATGGGACTTTAAAGCTTTCTCAGGAAGAATATACAAAGAATCTCTTATTGCGATTTGGAATGAATGAATGTAAATCTGTTTCCACTCCAATGCAAGTTAATGCAAATCTTATTAAATCTAATCAGTGTGATAATAAATATCCTTACCAAGAATTAGTGGGAGGATTAATGTATTTATCAGTATGTACTAGACCAGATATATCATTTGCATGTAGTAAATTGGGACAGTATAACAATTGTTTTGATGAGACTCATTGGCTGGCAGCAAAACATGTGCTAAGATATCTTTCAGGTACAAAACATTATGGCTTACACTTTACTAAAGGAGATGGCACCCTCAAGGTATACACTGATGCTGATTGGGCTAATGATCAAAATGATAGGAAGTCATACACTGGTTTTATAGTTAAGTATGGAAATTGTATTGTAAATTGGGAAGCCCGCAAGCAACAATCAGTTGCATATTCAAGTACTGAAGCAGAATATTATAGTTTAGGTGAAGCTGTTAAAGAATGCAAACATCTACAAAATTTCTTTAAAGACATATTTAATTATGACATATGTCCTGTTAATATTTATAATGATAACTTAAGTGCTCACAGAATTGCAGAAAATAACCAATGTCATCGTAGAACAAAGCATATTGATTTACGCTACCATTTCATTAGAGATTGTGTTAATAATAATAATATTAAGATACTTTATCTCTCTACTGAGCATATGATTGCAGACATTTTAACTAAACCTTTAGCTAAGATAAAACATAATAATTTTGTAAAAGAATTATGTATGAAGGGTTTTGTTCTTGATACATAAGTATAGTATTTTGATTTATTTTTGTATGTTGCTGTTATTCGTATAACTATAAGTGTTATGTTACATTAGTTAATTTTATGTGTATATTTTTATTTGGTTTCTTTTTACTACTATTATATTTGAGTAAGGGGAAGTGTTGAAGCTTGTACTCAAATATTATATAATCTATGTTTTTTATAGTCTGTTTTTTGTAACTTCCTTCCTGTGTATTCACTTGTAATAAATTAATATGGCGTAAGTGTTGCATTTTTACTAGAAGCTATCTAAATTAAGTTGCAAGTCATTATTTAAGACACCTGGTACAGCTGTCCAGACCTCAATGGCAATCTATTGCTTTAAAATTTTGGTAAAATAATAATTACATAAGTACTGAATTTCAAAAATATCGGTTACTTTTTCAAGTTTTTAGGTATTTACAATTTTTTTCTGTGCTCTGCAGAAAAAAAAATGGAAGTAGGTAAGTATATCTAATAGACGGAAGCCAAAACCGATCCGGTGCAGTAGAGGAATGAAGGGCCAAGAGGTAGACAGAAGATGAAATAAATACGGTTTCCACATAGGTACATATACTCACGCCTTTTTCCCAACAGGGGTATGCAGAGGTGCCAGGACACTCACATTTCACCTGATGTGTTCCGTCCCACGATGTGATAGGTGGCGAGCTTATCGCCATATCGGGCACAAATTGCTTACTCTGGGCTAATAATAATGAATAGAAAAATCTAATATTACTTTGCCCAACCCGAGATTCGAACCCGAGACCTCAGTTTGTAACCGTACAGTAGTACAACTACGCCACCGAAGCAGTCTACCGTTTCGACTGTCGAAGAAACTGCTTCTTCACGTCAACGTATACGTCACGACTCACTTATACGCTGCCGGCGACCCTTCGGATAACCAGTGACAAAGGATAACAAAGGTTAATAAATGCAATATTTATTTCGTAACTATTTTTGTAAATGGCAAGGAGTTATATAATTTCCGTAGACGGAGAAACGAATAATTTCACATTTAGGTACTCCAGGGGTGCGGGGTGGAAAGTGAAATTAGACCTGCCTAACTAGACTACTTGTCGCAACTAGACGCATCCGTCAACAACTTCGCAAGTGGAGTTCAACTCCAACCGCAATGAAGATGGGCACGACATGGACATTTGACACGATCTTCGTCTTGTCCATATTCATTTTAATGCCCAACTGTTGATAATCTCGATTGAGGTCCTTGAGCATAAGGTGTTGTTAGATCCTCCAGCAATGTTTCGGCAAATCGAAGGTGAATGATATAAGTACTTGCCATTGATGTTACTGCAAAATACTTTCGATTGCAAGAGCTTGAAGGCATCTTCCAGCGCAGCAGTGAAAAATTTCGGAGATATAAAATCTCTATGTCCTACGCTTCTCTGTAGTGGCTCTGGTTTTATACTACGGCCGACATGGTGAGGTTGTCTTATAAACTCTTCACCACTGCGATATACTTAACGATAGTCAATATGCCACCGCTGCTGGAGATAGCAGCACAACCTAAGTCTCTATCAAATCAAAGGCTTTCTCATAGTTCACAAACGCAAAGCAGTAGCAAGTTATACTCCTCGGATTTTTGTATATTGTCAGGGCGTATAAATGTGGTGTATGGTACTGTAGCATTTTCGATAGTCTGATTGTTCGGGAGAAGTAGGTACTTAATCAAATCTGTTCTAGACGATTCGCAATAACCCATGAAAACAATTTGTAAACATGGCTCAAGAGATGGACCTCTAATTCTTCAATAAGGCGTTATCACCGTTTTCGAAGAACAGTGCCATCTCACTCCTGGTCCATGCTTCTGCCATTGTGCCCTGGACCAGAACGAAATTACAGAGCCTCCGAAGGGCTTCCAGTGGCGGCGTTCTGCCAGCTTTCAGACGCTCTGCTGTAATTCCAGCTTCACCTGGCGTCTTATTGTTTTTAAGTTGTTTTAAGGTCATCCCGGATGAATGACTCATCTGAATCTCACACGGACTGATGTCCCTGAAGTCGTCGCTATAGTGCCATAAATAGCTTTCGAGTCTCCTTGAGCTGGCCTTGAGGAACTTGGTAACCGAGCTATAAAGCTGTCCACATAACCTCCCGATTTCCCTCAGAATCTCTGGCTTGGTACTGTACCACCATCCGTCTTAACCTTAGACATGTGCTTTTGTCCAATAGACAGGTAGGTACTTTGCGGACACTGGCACCTTTAATCGGCTCAATCGTCTGTTTAACAATATTTGAGCACGGACGTGCATCGTGTCGCGGACTTTGATATTTGTCTAAAGAGCCGTTGCCGGTATACAGTGTTGTAAAAAAGCTCGAGTCGGCGCTTAAACGCTCGAGTCGACGCTCAAGCAGATAGCTCGTGCTCGAGTCGGGACTCGACTGAAGCGCTCGACGCTCGAGCAGTGGCTTGAGCGCTCGGCTCGAGCTTGAGAGCGCGCTTAGATTACATAGTTAGAGAAACTGTAAAAAAGATCTGTATCTGTATCAGCCCATATACGTCCCACTGCAAGGCACGGGCCTACTCTACAATCGAGAGTTCGATTGAGAGTGTTTAGGCCATATAGTCCACCACACTAGCCTAGTGCGGGTTGGCGGACTTACATACCATAGAATTTTTTATAAATCGCTATGGTATGCCGGTTTCCTCATGATGTTTTCCTTCACCGTTTTAGTGCATGGTGATTGACTATCAATACACACATGACTCCGAAAAGTCAGAGGTGTGCCCTGGGATTCGAACCCGCGTTCACCGTAAAAAAGATAGTATAATTGAAATAAGACAATTTCAATTTTATTTTTAACGATATTTATATCATAATAGTAGAAAAATACTTATTTATTATTAGTATACAATATGCCATATGATCTACGCCATAAGGCCCAAATTACATTACAAGTGTGGTTTAGCTTTTTGTTTGTTTTTGGTTTTTGTGTTTTACTGGTGGTATGTCTCTAATATGTGAGAGGCTGTCGTGGTGGGTACCACCGCAATGTCTATTTCTCCCGTCAAACAGCAGTTTAAATGCACTGTTGTGATTCGGATTGAAGGACATTGTAGTCAGAGTAACTACTGGACATATTGAGACTTAACATCTTGTGTCTCAAGATGGCGAGCGCAGTGGAATGCCAAGCATTGCTTTGTAAATCAAGGTGTTGTTTGGTTTTGCTACTGTTCATGAGCGGTCGCATCGCTTACTATCAGGCGAACGGCGTGCTCGTCTCGCCATTCAATGCAATAAAAAAAAATAGCTGAAGTTTCTGTACAATTCCTGACTACCTACTGATTTTTCTTAGCAACTAAGTTAAATTAAATACCTACGTAAAATCATCACACACCTTTGCAACACTATAATTTTTTTAACCATGAGAAAAGTCACATACTGGCCTGTATATTTTCGTTACTAAGTCTGTTCCTTCTTTTAGTTATGACTAGCTGAGCCCGCGACTTCGTCCGCGTGAAGTTTAACAAAAAAGTTAATTAATTCTTTTAGTTATTTTTTAAATAAATGAAATTTTCTACAACAAATGTAGCCTAAGTTACTCCTTATTATATCAGCTACCTGACAAAAAAAGTCCCGTCAAAATCGGTCCAGCCATTTCAGAGATTAGCTGGAACAAACAGACAGATAGACAGACGGACAGACAGACAGACAAAAAAAATCTAAGGTCATTTTCGTTATAGGTATCGTGTATATAACGATATGTACTTGGACATTTTTATTTATTTTCACTTTACGAACAGACACTTCAATTTTATTTATATGTATAGATAAGGCCAGCTTATACGACCAAAGTCAAAATATAAGTAATACTCACCGTACCTACCGCCCCCCACAACTCCTAACATTTTTATTTATCACAATTTTTTCATCTATCCGTATTTAAAAACTACAACGCTTGAACGCTCGAGCGCATAACTCGAGCATGAAAGTCTAAACTCTCAACGCTCGCAAGCCTTAAACGCTCAAGCGTTTAACGCTCGAGTCTAAAACGCTCCAAAGCGTCGACTCAGCGCTCGACGCTCGACTCTCAGCGCTCATTTTTACAACACTACCGGTATACCCAAGTAGGCCAGTATTATCCTAGATAAGTAATGACGAATAATAAGGATTTTGGATTAGATATAAAGTTCTAAGTGGGGAGTGTTATTGAAAAAAGAAAGGCCATAATTTGGACAGCAGGATTATCACAAATAAGTAATCGTTTTGGGTGGAGAAATGGATGAGGGGAGAAGGCATCTACCGCTAATTTGGTGTATAAATCACGCAGACGAATTTCCGGGAAAAAGCTAGTATCAAATAAGTTTAAGGAGTCAACAAAACGATTATATTTTTTATTTATGTAAAATTGTTTAATTAAAACACAAATATAAATAATAAAATAGTCATATACACCTAAAATTATTTCCATGAACATCAACTTACAAAAATCACAGAATAAAAACTACTACATTCGACGTAGATAAGGATAGTCATTATACAAATAATAAAAATTGCAAAGATTGAAGTCTTTTTGTACATTTTAAAAAATATTTCTAATATTCTTCCAATTAATCACACATCATGATAAAACAAATAATTCATTTAAAGTAGGCACTGACCCTATGATTTAACTATTTCATTGTGAATTATTACTAAGTACCAGCGTACCAAACATACTTCATTAGCCATTACGACAGTTCATTGAGGTCTCTTGAGCTTGGTTTCCACTTTTCCTATTTCATCACCTTTGTGCATTTCAGTTTTTAAAATAGAAAATACCTCTATTATTTGTGTTACTTCGGGCAAATCTGCTGTTGCCTTCCAAATCACCTCCATTTTGGAAAGTTTCTGACCACCTTCATGCTTAATACATTTATATGTACCAGGAAAGTCCTGAAAATAACAAGTAAATATAAATAATTATAGGAAAAAAAAACGATTATTATGTTTAAAATCAAATATCAGCGATAACATACATTATTAAAAAATATTCTTCGATTCAGCCCCATAGCCACAATAATAACGTCAATGTATTTCTCCCTAACTTCTACTACTGCAGCGTCCATCTCAAGGGGTGAATTCAACTCCACATATTTTAATGTATATAACTCTGTTGATAGTTCGCCAGCTTTCTTGGCATTGTATTTTTGCTTGTTGCATTGGGATGCTACTGAACGAACAAAATCAACATCCCACTTAGGTATCTCTCTGTAGTTTAAACTTGCAGCCAATAATCTGTAAGTAAAATTATTTCATAAATAAATATAAAATTTCATACATACATATAAATAAAATTCATGTGAGAATTTGATTTACGGTGAAATTAAAATATGTGATGATGACTGATAGGCTAATGTAAAAATCTGTAATAGAAGTTTTTTTTGTTATTGATTCAATGGGTCTCAAACTGATATCGGAAGGACCATTTGTTCTAATGATCAATTTAAAAGTTAGAATTTTTGGCCGCTATTTGTTAATGTTTAATATATTTATTTTATGTTTAATTTCACTCATTGATTTAGCTGTTTTCGAGACAAAAAAAATAGACTTCCAGATTTGTTTATTATGTAATCAAAAAAATCAAAGTAAGTAGATAGTTATATCATCCATCCATCCATCCATCAGCCAAAGGAAGTCCACTGCTGAACATAGGCCTCCCCCAATGATTTCCACAGAGACCTGTTGGAGGCAGCCTGCATCCAGCGACGTCCCGCGACCTTTACCAAGTTGTCTGACCACCTTCTAGGTGGACATTCTATGCTGCGGTTTCCGCTACGTGGCCTCCATTCGCGAACTTTTCCCCATGGGCCATCAGTTCTCCGCGCTATGTGCCCCGCCCATTGCCACTTCAACTTACTAATCCGCTGAGCTATGTCTGTTACTTTAGTTCTCCTACAGAACTCCTGATTTCTGATTCGATCTCGTAGGGAAACCCCGAGCATAGCCCTCTCCATAGCTCGTTGAGTGACTTTGAGCTTCCTAATATTAGGCCCATAGTGAGAGGCCACGTCTCGGTGCCGTATGTCATCACTGGCAACACACAACTATAGTTACATAGTGGGTAGTAAATATTACAAGATTATTAATTGTTTTCAGTAGTTTTTAGTTCTACATAATTTCAACTGAATAAGAATTTATAAAAAACTTACCTATGGACCATTATATCAGCATATCTTCTAATTGGACTTGTAAAATGAGTATATAGTGGTACATTAAGAGCATAATGGCGATATTCATCATCATCACAGCCACCGGCACAAAAATATTTAGCTCTGGTCATTGGCTTTGCGCATAGCATATTCAATACCATGGATTTACCAAGATCTGCACTGTCTTCTCCCGAAAATTGCATTAACGAGCGGTGTAATTCACCAGCTGAATTATATTCAAGCTCAATGCCCATAGGCTGTAAGGACTTAGCAAGTTGTTTCAGCATGTACATGCTGGGAGGAGGATGACATCTCAAGAATGCTAATGTTGGGTGATCATCGTTAATTCTAGTTGCCACTGTCATGTTTGCAAGGAGCATAAATTCTTCAATAAGTTGGTGACTTTGTTGGCTCCCATAAATACTAAAGGAGTTTGGGAGTCCATTAGTAGGATTTAAGAGGAAAGATATTTTTGGTTGGTCAATTCTTAATGCACCACTATCAAATCTGTTTTTTCGAAAAATGGCTGATATCTTTCCTAATACCTTTATTGTGTTATAAATGTCCTTATAACTGAAGCCATTATAAATTTCTGGGAACTTGGTTTCCGCATCCTCTTTGTCTTCTAAAATAGCTTGAGCATGTTCATACGCCAATTGTGAACATGAGCGTATGATTGTTTTAGAGAATCTATGACTTAATACTTTAGCATCACTAGTAATCTCCCAAAATACCGAAAATGCTAGTTTATCAATACCAGGAAACAAAGAACAGAGTGTGCACATCTCATCTGGTAGCATGTGATAAGCTTTTTCTACCAAATATATGGTAGTTGCTTTTTTAGCAACTTTTTCATCCAGCAATGTATTTTCTTGTAGAAAATGGGCCACATCTGAAATATGGACTCCAACTTCATAATTACCATTTTCAAGTTCTCTGCATGATACTGCATCGTCAATATCACGGCAATTAAAAGGGTCAATACTAAAGATACAGATGTTACGACAGTCTTCCCTTAATTTTATCTCTTCTTCCGGTATTATGTAGTCAAGGCGAGGATAAAATTCTCGTACTTCTGGTCCAAAAGGTGTTACATCTAAGTCAGTTTGAGCCAGTATTGCTTTAGTTTCAGACATCATATCTCCTAATTGTCCTATGTTGCACACAATTGTTCCCATTGCAAATCTGGTATCAGTCCAGTCTGATATTCTTGCTAAGAATAATGTGTTCTCATAACTTTTTGAATCTTGGTAGAAGTTATCTGGCCAACTAGTAAATGGTATGTTAAGCCTGGGTATTCTGTGATCACGGGGAATGAACAAGGCTTTCTGCCTATTTCTATCGGCCATTAATTTTAATGTTCCAATACAAGTTCTTGTATGTACCCTTTCTTTTATATATACCACTCTTCCTTTCTTTTGCTTTGGTTCATCAGATGTTTCTTCCCCATCACTGTCAATAAGTTCAACAGCAACAATGTCTCCTTCAAGTGCACGATTTCTGCTTTTGACTCCATCTATAAGAACATCTTGTTCACTACGGTCACTGCTAGAAACATATGAATGCTGAAACTGCTTGGGATTTATTCTTAATACACCTTCAAGCAAGGTATTATTCTTTAGACCTGCTTCAGCATCTTCTACAGACATGTAAGGCTCAAATTTATAGTCCCCATTAGTATCTTTCTTTTTATTATTATTGTTAACTTTTCGTTTTTGTTTATGGGAATTATTCAATGAATCTGACAACTGTTTCAGATTATTTTGCACTTGTTTAAAATTTTCATTATTTTGTAAACTCATTGAATGACTCAGCAGTGGGTGTTTTAATGCATTTTCAATATATCTTGGAGTATTTGGTTCTGATTGCGGTAATGGTGAAATAGGATAATTTGTACCATACCTATTTTGTGTTGGAACAACAACAGGTGTTACTGGAACACTTGACGCATGCAAAGCACTTTGTAACGAATCTCTCACTTGTTGTGCTTTATTCGTAAATTTGAAATGTGGATGGTGACACAGATTTTCCAAGTAACGAGAACTATTGTTTACATACAAAGGACTTATCTGGGTTAAAAAAAACTCATGCACTGTTGAAATCGGGGGTTGCCCTGAACTTCTGTCAGATGTAGGTTGCACAATATTAACATTCACATTACCAGGTGGAGGTATTTGTAACTGTTTAAGTCTCTCCCTTTTCTTCGAATTTTTCTTCTTAGGACTAGATTGGCTATCTTTTAAATCTTCTTCACTATCACTGTTCATTTTCAAATTTTGACACTCATTAGATATATCGTTCAGCGATGAATTAGTAAACACCATTGTATTTATTTTTGAGTTAGCGTCTTCTTGTTGTCGACTGGTAGTTGCTGCAGGAAGGTTATTGTCCTGTCGGCTATTGTTAGGTGAGCTTTCTGCTCGGTGAGTCGTTGGCGACGTGGATATTTGTTCACTTTGTGATTTTTTTGCTTCGATGTTGGTTGCAGGTAAATTGTCACACGAATCAGACATAATGCGTTACGCTGGAGACCAAATATCAGCAAAATAAGTGATTGGTGTTACCAAATTTTAATGCCAATGCGACGAAACTATCTTGCATTCTGTTGAAACAAGAATTTAGGTGATGACTCCTCCGACATAGCACCAAGCAAATTGGCAAATAGCAATCCTTGCCTATCAGCTCGCTGCTCGACCGACAAATATTAGTGTTGGCCTCCGATCGATTATGTGAGGGCCGCCTACGTAATATACTTTTAAATGTGTATATAACATGTATATAATCTAAGACTTTTAAAGTTATGGTGACTTATCGCAAACATTCAGCGATTTCACAATACATTTAAAGAAAAATATTGTATCGAAGTTCCTTATTGTATTATACTTTAATATTAGCTAATATTTATGTTTATGTTTATGAGAAGTTATTAAAGTAACATTTGTAGTAAGAAATAAAACTATGAATCATTAGCTGATGTGATTGTATCTCAACGAGACTACAAAAGCATTTTCGTTTCGTCACATTTTATAAACTTAATTATATTTGAACTTAGTTATATGACCAAACTCACAAAAATTAAATGCTAATTAAAGTACTTACATCGAAATTTTAAATTAATGCGTAGCCGCTAAAGTTATTAGAATAGATTTCATGTCAATATATTTTTTTAAATTAATATGTACAATCGATTGCGTGAATTATGAAGCGATCATTGCATACTTGTACTTTGAAGTTTGACATTAGACAACTTAGAACAGGCGCAACACTATTCATAAATTTATAGGTTATTTCCCGGGTGGTCTTTTCATAGTATTTATTTTTGAAAAGCAGACTGTAATCTTTAATTTGTTATAAAAATAGGGTTTTAGGAAAGATGAAACTCATAACACACAATATGCTTACATCGAAATGTTTGAAAGGCGTTGTTACTGGATATCCCCTGGCTATAAATGCTACTAATATTAAGGTTACAGAAGTTGGTTTCGATCCAGAGTTTATTAGTCGTGTTATACCGAAGTTGGATTGGGAAGTGCTATGGGTTGCTGCAGACAGCATAGGGCATAGTGAAGGCCTGCCCAAAACCTTAGAACCTAAATACGACGAGAACGAAGAGTTTTTGAAAAAGGCTCATCGTGTGCTCTTAGAAGTAGAAGTGGAAGAAGGACACCTCACATGTCCAGAGTCTGGCAGACAATTCCCTATTACAAAAGGAATTCCGAATATGTTACTAAATGAAGCTGAAGTTCAATAAATTATTTTAGTTGTTAAAAAACTGTAATATTAATTTGTAAATATATGTGATGTGAAACTTAGGTTTGTTTTGTATAGTAAAAGAACAGTGCTATGTATTATTGATTCTAGTAGGAAATTTACAATTTATGCCATATTCTAGGAGATCTTGTTGACACATTATAAAATTCTAATTGCCTTTGCCTTTTGGACTCTGTAAGAGCATACAATATAGAATACACTGTAATAATTTAAGAAGCATTATCATGTCACTATATATTTTTGTAAGAAATGCCTAATTGTTAAAGTCAAATCCATTTATTTTAATAGTATTATCTTATCAATTGCTGTATTTTTTCATAATTTCTATTTGTAAGCCCCAAGAGTAAATAGGCATCTAATACAATTTGTACGTTAATATATTCTCATAAGAAAATCCACACCAGTTTCAATTAGTTCTCTCTCATTAACCAATCAAAACATAAAAATCTAACCACTAAATCGAAATTTACTTAACTCTTTAGAGGCAGTTGTATGGTGTATGTAAAACATTAGCAAAAATAACTCAAAAATGTTTATGTTTTTATGTATAAAACAATATTAAATTGTTTCATTGGTGTCTGTTGCTATATACTTCAGAGTATTCATAACAAAGTTCTCTATGTAATTATTAAATGAAGTAGTTAGCAATTTTACGAACCACTTAAATAGGTAGAATACCTACCTCCGTAACTACATGTCCATGTAATATGATTACTATATCCGCTTAAAATAAATTTATGTATTTTCAACAAGCCTATATTTTTTAACAATGTAGAAACATGCGTAATTTTTTCAAACTAAGAATGTATTAATCAAATTCTTCATGAATGCATATTATCAAATTGCAGTCCATTGTGTTTGTTTTGTCTTTGATAACTTTGACTGAATGTGTTTGCAAAACAGCAGGCAGGTTTTGGCAGGTACAGGAAGACCTATGTCCAAAATCCAATTATGTGACCCAGTCTTTAAAACTCTGTTCATATATTTGTCTGTATCTGGCACAAGATGCCCGAAATTAAAATAGGTAGTTACTAAAGCAGACAATGTTTCACGTTTTGTTCACAATTTTATTGTTACAATATTTATTCTTACCACATGACTCATCAGCATGAGCAACTCATATTATCAACCTACATTATATAACTTAATTGCACAATGTTTTAAAATTCGACAGCTTCCATACTGCAGTCAGTTGAAAGCCAGCTAAAACAACGGGATGATAATAATAACATCTGTGCAGTCTTCAAATATTATTAGGTAAAAATATATGTAAGGTCCATAATACTACGATTCAGGTGCGCGTTTTGTGACTTGTGAGTCTGATAAATATTACATGATTTTTATTTAAATTATGCGAGAGCTATCATTATTGTAAATGTAAATTTGTAGCAATTTTATTATTGTGAACTGATTGAATTATAGTCAGTGATTATAATAGTTTTGTCTTTAATATTATTGAGGCTCAGTAATATTAAAGCCCAATATTTTCCAGAAGGGGTGGACTAGCTGGTAGACTGCCTCGGTGGCGTAGTTGTACTAAGGTACGGTTACAAAGCTGAGGTCTCGGGTTCGAATCCCGGGTTGGGCAAAGTGATATTGGATTTTTCTATTCATTATCAGCCCAGAGTCAGGAATTTGTGCCCGAAATGGCGATAGGCTCGCCACCTATCACATTGTGGGACGGAACATACAAGGCGAAATGTGGGTGTCTTGGCACCTCTGCCTACCCCTTCTGGGATATAGGCGTGAGTTTATGTATGTATGTATGTATTTTCCAGAAGGGGCAGTCAGAGATGTAACCAAGGCACCAACCTTTCACCTTGTATTAATTGGCCCACAATGTGATAGTACTTAATAGTAAAAGACATCCACACTTCGTAGGCGCGTCTGATTGCTCCCAAACCACTATGAGCTTATTAATTAATAGCGGCCCGGCCCAGCTTCTCCCGGGTACAAATAGATTTCTGTACAATAATATATACGTATTATACATATAAACCTTCCTCTTGAATCGCTCTATCTATTAAAAAAAAACCGCATCAAAATCCTTTGCGTAGTTTTAAATATTTAAGCATACAAAGGGACATAGGGACAGAGAAAGCGACTTTGTTTTATACTATGTAGTGATATCAATGAATACCAAGGAAATACCAAAATATTTATTCTACATTAAATACATAACCTCCCGCCTTTTTCCCAGAAGGGGTAGGTCGCATGTGACAGGAGGCGAGCCCTAAGCCATATCGGGCACAAATTCCTGTCAGCGCTGACAACGAACAGAAAAATCCAATATGACACTGCCTGACCCGGGATTCGAACCCGAAACCTCGGTGTTGTAATCCTATCGTAGTACAACTGCGCCACCAAAATAATAATATTAATTCTAAATTCAAATTAATTGGCAATAACACAATGAACAAATCAAATCATTTATTTCAGAAATAATAAATTATAATCCTTGGAATTATACGCACTATACAGGTAATTTAACGGGCATCGTTATAAGTAACACAATCATTTCCTCTATTGATATTATTTATAATTTACAATTCATCTACATATGGAACAAATGCGAGGTTTCCGGCAGCACCCATCGAAATCTTGTTCTTGGCCGCGTTTGATACAGCCTGAAAGACAATTCAATATGGTTAATGTCGAGTAATATACAGTAATTAATTTTAAAATCATGGTTTTGACAAGGTCAGAAATAAAAGAATACCTATATATTCTAGCAGGGTTCCTAGCGGCGTACATACATTCACTATTTTATCTCAGCGAATGCATAAGTACATTGGTAGTTGGTACAAAAATAAAAATTCAGGGACATTGAATTCTCTAGTTTCAATTATGGAAATTAACACTGATTTTTTTTTAATTCCAATGGTGAATCATCCAACCATTTGCCTGATAATCTATACGACCGATAATACCCTAATCTATACCTGGTTAATATCGTTGGCAGAAATCTGATCGATTTCCTTGGCGATGTCAGCGGGTGCCTTGACGGTGCCGGTGTAGAGTCCCTGCGCCGCCACCGACTCGGCGTACGAGGACGCGGACTCCGCCTCACTCAATACTTGCAGCTTCAACTGCGCCTTGCCTGCCTTGATGGCCTCCGCGCTTATTGAACCACCCTTTAACAGCTTCGCAACACCCTTAACGGCCTGACAAAAATAAATACTCTTTTTTTAAATATTCCATTGTCTATGTCTAGCGGGGATGATGTAGGATTCTAATGATTTATATTATTTTATATTCGAGCCCGCCGCGTGACCATGAAAGCTGTAAAGTAAACGTCGGGAAGTCAAAAATTTAAAAATTAAATAAATCCTCGATAAAATCTGTAAATAATAATTTTATTTCAATGGTTTAATAATTTTTCAAATGGTCAATTTTCATTCAGTGCAAAAAATTAAATCTTTCCTCTTTATTACTTCAGTAATAATAATTTTTGAATAATATTACAACTAAATATATATAAAAATATTTATTTTTTAATATTATTGCACAACCTTATCTAATTATTTGAAGGTGTGTAGATTGCTCAATAGCATTTTTTTGTAGTTTGATGACGTCATATCTAAACCAATGAACATAATATCACCATTACTTAACAACATTAGGACTTGCGCAATATGTTCGAAATGATTGAGTAACAATTAGTTTTCCTTGTATATATCGTAATTACTTACGCTGTTAGCTTCGTCTTTGGGCACTGAGAGGACAACACCGAAAAGACCGTTGTCGGAGTAGGACACATTGAATCCGGCGGCAGCGAAGGGTCCAATGTTGCCGATAGCTTTGTTTAAGGGCGAGATGTCGGCACCCCACTTGGTGACTGGGCCATTGCCCAAAGCTGAAATAATTACAAAGATAATGTATAAATATGGTTATTGGGGTTTATATTACGAGTAGTACAATTCAAAATATCAGGGAATTTTCAAACACTATTATTTTTTGAACACTACTCTTTAAACACTAGTTATTTTTGTTTCTCTTATATGTTACAAAAAATATCAAATATCTTTTTATATTATTTCTAAAACAATGCTGTAGTTAGTACTTGAAAACTAACTAGCTATAAAAGGAAGTATGTATATTCTCTCGGAAACTGGCTCTATAATGTAGGTGACGTCACAGATAACTATTCATACCTTTTTCCATTAACCACCACTACAAGATTTTAAATGTCTTGTTTCTGAATGGATTTTAAATCATTTTTGTAAACAACATTTTGTATGAAGGAACATAAAACGAGCTAAAGAAATTGAACCTACTACTTTATTATAGACCAGTGATTCTCAACCTTTTTTTGTTGCGGCACATATTTAATGATTTCAAAATTTGGCGGCACACAAAGAGCGCCTTGAGACATATTCCTATTGCTATGCACGCCGCTTCATCATAATTTGGCACTAAGAAAAAACGCGTTGCAAAGCAAATAATAAAATAATTAACTTTTTTGTGGATTTAAATATATATGAATGTTAAAATATTTTTCTTTTTAAATGATATAATTTATTAATATTAACATTATTATAAATTTGCAAAATTTGGCGGCACACTTTTGAAATTTGGCGGCACACAAAAGTGCCGCGGCACAGTGGTTGAGAATCACTGTTATAGACTGAATGAGTGTATTTACCTTTGGCAGCCACGGAAAGTGCAAGAGCCTGTGGAGAGCCAGCTGGGGCGCCCTGAAGAGCCACCGCCACGTGGGCCAAGTCACCGCCCATTTCCTTCCTGATCAACAAAATGGACATTAATTTATGCTTCCATTTATAAAACATCTATGAAGACCCCTACCGAAAACGAAGCTGGGTTGTAATTTTAGTGACTACAGACACAATGCAAATGATAACGTCGCAAAATAACGCTATAATTTTTTGTGATGTTTTAAATATCGTGTTTGGGTGGTAAATCTATAGTTTTGCTAAAATTATAATTTAATCCTTTGGGTACCATAGACGTTTAAAAATAAAAAGCTGTACATTATTATTTAAGGAAAACTATCCAGGTATTTACCACCCAAATACGACTAAAGAGAAAAAAATCGTCGCATGTATTATTATGTCTGAAGTCTCTAAAACTACCACCTGGCTTCACTTTCGGTGCCTTCCATGGTCTTGATTTCCTGTATTTAACAATTTATTTTACGTAAAAACTAGTTTTGCAGCTTCTTTTGTATGATTATAGTTATGCAATATCTCACTGGTCAAACTACATACATGACTTACGCCCGAATACTGGAACGCCATTCAAATAATAAGTTGCTCTTAAAAGCGCACGGCCCACTTAGCCAGTAAATTTAATCGGGATTAACGTAGTTAAGCGCCATTTATATTTAAGTTGCGTTCCAGTATTTGGGCGTTAGTAATTTATGAACAATAATATAATCCCTTTCCCTATATAATCTGAAAATCCCAACTTTGTTAAAACTCATTATTTTCTATCATAAGTAAAGTAATATTTTCATTTTCAAGTTCTTTATTCTAAAAAGATAAGACACTACTTTACACTTATTCAATGTCTTTTCCTGAACAGTAAATTTATAAAATATTAATAAATATTACCTTAGTTCTCCACTGTAGTATGTGGTAGGTTCAGCCTTGTCTTGGCCACCAGATGGCAGCTGTAAGTTCTTTGCTACCAATGCGGCTTTCTCCTACAAGTACATATAAAAAAGTTTTGTAGTTTCATGATATATGCAATACTTGGTTATGTGCTCAACAAGATTCCTCAGTGGTAACTACCCAAAAGTCTTAACACCAAATTTGAACAAGTATATTATAAATAAGATTACTGGTGGTAAGTCTCTCATATGTGAGAGGCTGCCTGGCTGGGTACCACCGCAATGTCTATTTCTCCCGTCAAACAGCAGTTTAAATGCACTGTTGTGTTTCGGATTGAAGGAAATTGTAGCTAGAGTAACTACTGGACATATTGAGACTTAACATCTTATGTCTCAGGATGACGAGCACAGTGGAATACCAAGCATTGCTCTATAATTCAAGATATTGTTTGGTTTTGATACTGTTCATGAGCGGTCGCATCGCTTACCATCAGGCGAACGGCATGCTCGTCCCGCCATTCATTGCAATAAAAAAAAATATATGAAAAATAATATTGTCATTTTCTTTAGTATGTATGATCTATGAAACTAAAAAGTATTTAAGATTACAGTATGTCTAACTTTAATATCACCATTGTATCAGTTCATAAATATCCAGAACACAACAATATGTTACATAATACTTAGCAAACAATTTCCTTTCAATAAACCAATCTTTATAAATTACTTTTCAGTCATGTTTTGTTACTTTAGGAAATACTGTGTGTTGTCATTTAAGCAATTTCTACCATTCAAAAAGTTGATTCAATTCCATCCATTTTTTTTTACCTTAAAGGAAATAGATATATTTGAGGGTGGAAATTTTCGTTCTATTTCAAGGATCACTTATCAATATACATTTAGAGCTAGACAATTTTGTCTAGCTTATAATACTTAAAATATCTCTAAAACATTGTTTACCTGAGTGTCACCAATGATGGTAATAGCGCATCGGCCGGGTGTCAAGCACTGGCTGGCAAAGTGCTGTAGGGATTCAGAAGAGATGCCTCCAATCCTCCTGGGAGCAATGAACAGAGAGTTTCCAAGCCCTCTGCGGTAAGCAGCCTTGTGCAGGAGGTCCACTGCACGAATCTGCAATCAAAATAACATGGTTATAACCACTACTGTACTGTATCCCACTGCAAGGCACGGCCCAAAAAAGAAGACAAAAGAGAGTATGATTGAGAAGGCTTAGGTCATATAGTCCATCACACTGGTATATTGTAGATTGATTATAACTAGGGACCAGATTATATGCTTTTGCATATGCAATTACATACTTTGACTTTAGTAGAGAGATCATGCATATTATTGCTATATTCACTGCATTTTCAATAGGTTACCCTCTTGATTATTGTAAAATTAACTGTTCCAAATTTTTCTCTGCATGCCAATCAAACTAATATTTAACTAAAGTAGTAAAATGTTAAATGAATACATTAAATCTTAATTTTACAGTAATGAAAAAAAAAATTCAATGCTCTTGCTTTATCATTCTTACTTTCCTAAAACTTAGCTTTATATGTTGCATATAGGCACATCCCTAGTTATTACTGATAAATTATACTAGTATTAACTACAACAAATGTGAGTATAGTAATACTTTTAAATGAAGATTATACTTAAACTCTGCTATGAAGAAAAATTGTGATTGATCATTGTCAACAGTAAATTAATATTATCAGATGTAAGCTATTTAAATTATTATATTCCTTAAAATAATGTTTGCATTATGCATTTATCATATAAGTCTATTAACAAACAGATTGACTTTGATTCATAGTCAATATTGATGAATGTTTGGGAGAGATAAACTCAAATTAATGGATAATTATATGCTTGGTAGTGAGGGTTATTCTTACCTGAGGGGGCAGAGACGCAATTTCATACTTGAGGCGGGGCACATTGTCACTCAGCTCCCATGGTCTGAATTCTTGGTTGGAGACAATGTTGTTCAGAACTTCCAGAGCTGCTGGCAAGTTATTTTGAGTAGTCTGGAAAATTGAGTTCAAGGTAAATGCCTATTGGAGTTGCAACATAGGCCTAATACCTGTATAAGTATTACAGGGTTCAAATCCCAGGTCAGGCAATATACTGCGCACTTCAGGATTGAAAAAGAAACTGAGTTACCTGCTTCTTATATATGTAATGTATTCAGAAATAAGCTTGGAATGAATTTATCTCTAGTAATATCTTCAAATAACAAGTTAGTAGTGATATACTTTGTATGCGTCTTCAATTATCAATATAATATAAATAAAATACGGTCTTGTAAATAACTTTGTATTTGGCGGGAAACAGGAAAAAGGAATGAACATTCAACAAATAAAATTAAAAAGTTAGCCTCGATCCATAGAGTAAAAACTCTATACATACACCACACCTCCCCTCTTAATCAATAACAATTTCGAAACAAGTCGCTAACAAATTACAATATATCTGCACATATAAATTTCTAATACCTATAACAAAACATAAAAGAAAATGTAACTTTATAAAATAAATGAAAACATATAATACACATAAATCAACAACAAATATAAGAAATAAGTATATCCTATTAATCAATTTCAAAACCATATCTTTTAACTGGTTTTATTACGCGCTTGGAAGTCCTCACCGGTGGTGGTTCTATACTCGGTATTTCACATGATGATTCACCACGTGAAACTCCGGACCCACTCGCCTCTGAAGGAGTACCGATCCCATGACTCGCACGCACACAACTCTCCTGAGCCACATCAGATGGATCCGCGGTTTTTGTAGGTGATACTTCTTGTTCGGGTGATGGCCAGTTCACATAAGTCCACCGCTTTTTAAGCTGATCTACATGCCTTTTTAGAGTTGAACCGTTTTCCCTCCGTATCAGGTAATGCCGAGTACCTTCTCTAGCTTCGACAATACCGTCAAGCCACCTATTTCCCCCCGAATAATTACGGACCCAAACCTTATCTCCCACGTTAAATTCGCGGTTAGTCCTTCCTGCTTGATTAACCTGTTTATTTTGTATTCCTTGAACTCGGTCTTCTGTATGGCGTTCTCCTCGCAATAAATCTAACCTACAGCGCAAAGTTCTGCGCTGCAGTAACATAGCAGGAGAAACGCCTGTAGTACTATGAACAACATTCCTATACGCTAATAAATACGTTTGAAGAGCCGCATCTATGTCACAGCCGTCGCGCAACGATTTTTTAAGCGCTCGCTTACAAAGTTTGACAGCTCCTTCGGCCGCTCCATTAGATGATGGATGGTAAATAGCTGTAAATGTCAATTTGATTCCATTTATAGTCATAAAATCGCCGTATTCTTTACTCGAAAACGGTGGTCCATTATCCGAGACTAATTCTTTCGGAATACCAAAACGAGCGAAAGTCTCGCGTAAAACTTTTATGACAGCATTAGCAGTAGTTTTTTGCATGTTAAATATCTCTAACCATTTACTTGTTGAGTCTATAACTACCAAGAATGTTTTACCTTCAAAAGGTCCTAAAAAGTCCACGTGTAAGCGTGACCAGGGCTCGCTGATATGAGGCCACGGTTGCGGTGCCGCCCGCGGTGGTGTGGCACTCTCAGCTGCACATGTGCTACACTCTCGACATGTGCGTTCTATATCAGCGTCGATACCCGGCCACCATACGAAACTCCGTGCAATGCTCTTCATTTTTACAATACCCATGTGCCCAATATGTAATTCTCTTAATATCTTGCTTCTCAATGTCTCTGGTATTACTAATCGATAGCCCCAAACTATACAACCCATATCTAAGTATAACTCGTTGCGACGTACAGAATATGGTTTTAAACTATCTTCAGTTTGTGCGGGCCAACCAGATTTTAAATAAAGTATAACTCTATTTAAGATGTTATCTTTCTTCATATGTTCAATAACATTGTCTTTAGTGATTGGAAAAAAATTTTGAATAAAATTTATATAAGTTTCCTCTCTAACATCCCGTTTTGCATTCCCTACAGGTAATCTAGACAAGGCATCGGCTGCGTTCCTGTCACTTCTCACATATTCAATATTATAATTATAGCCTGCCAATATGACTGACCAACGCTGCAGTCTACTGGCAGCCATCACCGGAATGCCTTTTTTATCACCAAAAATTGCCACCAAAGGTTTATGGTCAGTTCTAAGGGTAAATTCTCTTCCATAAAGATACTGATGGAATTTCCTAACGCCATATATAATTGATAAAGCCTCTCTGTCTATTTGCGAATAAGATTTCTCCGAAGCGTTGAGAACCCTTGACGCATAGGCTATCGGTCTCTCCCCATCTACTGTTAAGTGCGAAATTACCGCTCCAATTCCTACCGAACTCGCATCTGTTGTCAGCACCAGCGGCAAATCCGGCGAATAATGAGCTAATATTTTGCTCGAACCTAATATATTTTTAACATTTTCAAAGGCCATATTGCATTGCTCAGTCCATACAAAGTTAACATTTTTTTTTAATAAATAATATAAAGGTGAAAGTATATTGCTAATGTTGGGTACAAATTTAGCATAGTACATAACAAAACCTAGGAAAGAACGCAGCTCCGTAACATTCTTTGGCGTGCTCACCTCCTTAATTGATTTAATTTTTTCTGGACAAGTGTGCACGCCTTCCTTACTTATGATAAATCCTAAATATGAAACGCTATCTGCAAAGAAAGAGCACTTTTCTTTCTTAACTTTAAGACCATATCTTTGCAGTCTCATAAACACTTCATGAAGTGTATTTAAGTGTGAACGATCGTCTGTACCAGTGATAATGACGTCGTCCAGGAATACGCCAACTCGGGGCATGTCACAAAATAATTGATCTAATTTTCTTTGAAATATTCCTGGACTTGACGCTAAGCCGTAAATTAGTCTGTTGTACATAAATAGGCCTTTATGTGTATTAATTACAGTGTACTTTTTAGATTCTTGGTCTAGTTCAAATTGGGTATACGCTTGAGATAAATCTAATTTCGTAAATTTCTCACCCCCATGCAATTTTGCTAATAAATCTTCTACACGGGGTAAAGGAAAACGGTCAATTTCTAGGCATTTGTTCAAAGTTAATTTAAAATCACCACATACTCTTATGGAACCATCTTTCTTCATCACCGGTACAATAGGAGTGGCCCAGTCAGACGTGGTGACTGGTGATATTACGCCATCTTTGACGAGCTGCTCAAGTGCTCTCTCGACTGGTTCCCGCATTGCGTAGGCTAGAGGGCGCGCACGCATAAATATTGGCCGCGTGTCTGCACGTAATCTAAACCCCACCGTTCCACCGGTGAACCTTCCAAGCCCATCCGCGAACACTTCATAGTATTTGGAACTGAAATCATTGAATTGAAATGTTACACCTGAACAATTAACGTTGTTGATATTTAAAATTGGAAAATTTATGTTTAGTTCACTTAACCATTGCCTACCTAAAAGACTTGTTTTACCGTATTCAATAACATACAAATCCAAACGCTTGCGTACATCTTTATATTGAACTAATGGTGAAAATTTACCTACTGGTTGGATAAGTTCTCCCGTATAGTATCGAAGGGTTAAGTTACATGGATTAATGGTACAATTAGAAAAGAAATACTCATAACATTTTTTGCTAATACACGATATTGCGCTACCAGTGTCAATCTCCATCCTCAAAATATTATCATTCACACAAATGTCTATAGTATATGGTCTAAACTTTTTTAAATTACATGTGTCTATAGAAAAATTGTTTACCTCGTCACTGCTATCGCTAATATTATTTCCTTCTACATCTTTTCCTAAGGACATATTTTTAAGTGATACTGATTTAGTCAACCTTGGGCACATCTTTTTTAAATGACCCTCATTGTTACACACTTTGCATGTATACATTTTATATTTACAGCGATCTGACTCGTGATTGTTACCACACACTCGGCACGTCACAAATCTCTTGCTTTGTAATTGGTGTTGCCTATTTCCGCTGTCCGCTCCACTCGTGTCGCTTGTGTTACCGCCTTGATATCTTGTAACTTGTCTCGATCGCATGTTGCTGTGATTCCTTTTCCCAGTTACCATCACATGCACTGCTGAAGCCGCTTCTGGTTTACCGTCGCCTCGCCTACAGGTCCGGTCCTCCACCAGGGCCGCGTCCGCTTCAGCCGCTTCTATCGTTACCGCCAATTTGAAAGCATTATCAAAAGTAATGTCGTCCTCGGCAAATAAACGTTGTCTGATGTAGTCCCGCGATAATCCACAGACAAATTGGTCTCTTAAATTCTCTTTTAAATTTATTGAAGAAAATCCACAGTACTTCGTCATCTTTTTTAAGTTTGCTGCGTATTCTGCAACCGTTTCCCCGTTCTGTTGGACTCTGTGTCTAAATCTGTATCTTTCTGCTAGTAAACTTGGTTTCGGTTGTAAATGGTCTTTCATGATTGAAACCAAGTTGTTAAATGTTTTAGATGATGGTTTCTCTGGTGTACATAGGCTCACTAATAGTTTATAGGCCTCGCTACCCATGACTGATATTAATGTTGGCACATGCATCGTCGGCTTCACTTCATTAGCAATAAAATATTGTTCTAACCTATCTATGTAAAGGTCCCAGTCATCATTGCCAAGTTCAAAACCATGAATTTTGCCAAGAGCCATGTTCTATTGTCTTGAATGTTTTCAACAATCGAAATATATAAAAGATGAATTATTACCAATACACGTGAGTGATTTTTCTTCTCGTCGCCAGTGTGATATACTTTGTATGCGTCTTCAATTATCAATATAATATAAATAAAATATGGTCTTGTAAATAACTTTGTATTTGGCGGGAAACAGGAAAAAGGAATGAACATTCAACAAATAAAATTAAAAAGTTAGCCTCGATCCATAGAGTAAAAACTCTATACATACACCACAAGTATGTAACTAATTGGTATAATAGTCAAAACCACAGAAAAACAATTTGTCATAAGCAAATTTTATAACCCTATCATAATAATATGCAGATATAGAATGGTGAATGAAAATAGTTACAATATTGGTATATTTTCATTAACTAATCAGAAGAAATTGTTAATTTTTGTTTGAAAATTAGTATGAAACGTACCTCAAGAGTGTAGTACACAAACTCGCGATCACCAGAGGCAGAAACAGAGGCACCAATCTGTGCGAGTTTTCGTGCAATGATGAAGCTGCTGGCGTTCTTGGTGGTGAGGCCAGCAGCAGAACGCAGTACATGGGCGAGTCCCAACTCAGTCTGAGGCTCATAGCGGGACCCAGCCCTGTTTTATTAGAACATATTTGAGATCGTTGAAAATATAAAGGTAATTTACAATTTTAGTGCAAAAAACATTCAGACTTACAACAGAGATAGACGCTGTTTCTACTGAACTTTGAATTTATTTATCTTGAACGTGTCCTAGACCTTCACAAAAATTACTGAGACTTACTTGAAGGCGATGGTGACACGAGTGACCGGAGAGCCATTATCTAAGGCAGCAACGAACGTTTTGTTTGGTAGCACAGCCGACTGAATTCTCACGTCCCTTTTAACTGCAGGCGCTGCCTGAGCGTAGCCCCTTGTCTAAAACATGAACAATATTAAAAAGGATAACTAACTACTGGTTTACATAATCAGTTTGACAGCCAATAGAACATTTTTGAAATTGGATTTTACCGCAAAGTATTTAATAGCTTATCGTATTTACCGTAACATGACGAATAAAAGGAGCAGCAAGTGCTTTTGATGCCATTTTATGTGAGTTTCGTACGATTTATCCTGCTCTAGAATCAATAGCACGTCGAAAATATCAGCAGTGCAGCTCAAAAAGAATAGGAATTATGGGAAAATGCTCTATTATTTTGACAGCAGGATAGCTTTATGGTTGAATCATGTGCTAAAGGGAGATGACATAATTGGTTAAATGCTTTACGTACTTATTTTTGGGCTCTGGAACGCACGCGTTTATTTTTTATCTTGCAAAAGAAAAGGCAGAGGAAACTACAATTAAACAGTCCTACCATCTGATTAAATCTCAGAATATAAGTTTTAGTTTAGAATTATATATTATTAGATTTTACCTGAGATCCTAGTGTTTATATTTAATTTGTGATAAAATCTCTAGTTTTGTCATTAAAAATCCATACATAAAATTCCTTTGTGATTTTTGCATAAAACAGTGTCCTTTGAATTTATAAAAACCCACCTGAGGGCTTTTCAAAGAAAGCGCAAGCTTTCGTACGTGTACTTTCATGATTCTAAGATTAATTTAGCAATGTATGCAAATTCACCCACGTGGGATCCTGCAAACGGAGTTTTGGTCTAGTAGGTATAGGGCTTATAAAAAAAAAGAGAACCATAGACTGTCAGTTGCGAGTTGTCACACTGACAACTGACATTTTAAGTCACGTTGCTATTCGATCTATTGTTGATAAAATGCCGCCAATTTGATTAAAAAGATTTTTGTAAGGTTGATTTATAGATGGAGTCATAGAAAAAATATAAAATTGACAGTGTTTTGTACAAAATTGATTATTGGATACAGCTACTTTGCTACTGTGTTTGCTACGCTGTCTCTTAAATCTTACAGAAGATCCTAAACTGCATATTCATGACGGTTGTCTAAGTGTCCATGTATTGGGATCAATTCAATACAATAAAGACTAGCTGAAGACATGACGTGATTGTGGTTGGTTTATAATTTATTTTGTAACATATACTTAAAGTTCAAATTAAGAAAATGTGAGTGTCTGTATTCGTTCCCGCCATTGTTGTTGTCAATAGGAATGTCAAACTTTATTCAGTCATTTAGGTGCACTATTTAACGATTTTATTTTAATTTTCAGAAAAGTAATGACTAGTTTGATCGAACCAGTTGCAGCAGTCAATATAATAAGTGTTCCAATATTCAATAACATACATGGTTCGAAACATAATCGTAAATGCAGACATGTTTTGAAATCCAAAGAAAACACCCAGAGACACAAATGTAATAAGGCGTTAAAGAGAAAATTGAAGCAATATAAACTTAGACCAGATGGCAGAGAAGATCAAGACATCTTGGATGTGTCTGATATATTGATACATTCTTTAACCATTAAATCACCAGGCAGCAAAGATACGCCAATAGAACATCAAAGTATTCTTAGTGAAAAACCAAAAAATTACCTCTTTAGAATGGTGAGAAATAAACAAAAAAGACTAGCAAATGGTGATATTAAAAATGAAACTGTCAATACAGAAAATAATATTGTTACTCCAGATGTCACTCAAGATAAGAAGCAAACAAATGCATTTAAATTGCTAATGGATTCTAGAAACAAGAGCATAGGCAGTAACTCTCCGGGAAAAGATAAACCTAGCGAAGAGAATCTTGATCAGGAAATAATAGAGAAAAAGAATGTTAAAGCCAAAAGAGTTTTGGTCCTTCAAAAAATGGCAGAGGCTAAAGGGTCCCTTAAGAGAAAAGAAATAGAAGAGTCTCAAGATAAATATATAACATCACAAATGAAAAAGCGAGCTGATAAATTAAAGAATATGCTTTTAAATCAAGAGCCAAAATCACAAGGAACTGTTAATAAAACAAATGACAAAAATCAAAAGAAAATTGGGACCAAAGTTGAAAATAACAATGATGGAATCAAAACCAATAAGGAAGCTGAAGTGAAGCAAGCTAAAACATTGCAATTAGTGAGTTTATTTAACAACACAGAAATAGACCTAGAGAAGGACAGAGTAAAAAAGAATAAAGAACAACTTACTGAGGAAGACAAAGACTTTTTAGAAAAGCTCTCCCCGTCACTGAAGAAAAAAGGGAACATGTTATCTTACCTAACAAAAATTGAAAAAGATACCAATTCTGAGGATGATGTGATAAGGGTCAAATTGCCAACAAAGAGTAAAAGAAAAGACAAATCTAAAAAGAAACTTACACCCAGTGGTGATAAAATATGTAATGAGAATTCTGTGCAAAATATAATGACTATTCCACCTCCTGACTTGTCAGAAAAGCCTAGTGAGAGGCAGAAAAGAAAACGCAACTTTAAATTACTGGAAGCAGAAGTAGTTCATACAAACGGAGTCCTAGAAGAAACTCATAACCGACCAAAAAGGACCATAAAGAAACCTGTAAAATACAATGATGATATCTTTATGTCAAGTTCAGATGAAGAATTGCATATTTTTACGCCAAAAAAGAAAAAGAATACAGATAAAAGGCAAGAGCCTGAAGTTGTAAAGCCTCCTGACAGTATACCTATTATTGACATTTCGGCAACACGAAAATCAGTGGTGAAAATGGAAAAACCTTTACCCAATAAAAGCAATGTTAAATTGGCACCCATTTTCAACTCCAAACAAAAACTTGATCCTGCAGCTTTTGAAGCAAAACAAAAATTCCTACAAAGTGGTGTGCCTGAAAAACTGAAAAAGATGATGACTCAGCAAAACTGTAAAAATACTGTAGGAAATTATTTTCAGACAGTTGTCCATGTACAGCAAATAGACTGTACTGTTGAAGGAGATAATTATTCTAGTATAAACATATCTAGCATAGGTAGTGATAATGAAATAGAGGGTTCATTAAGTCATAGCTATTTATTTATTGACTTGCTTAATTTGTCAAGTCATAATGTTGAAAGAAGGACTTCTATGTCACACACAAATGTTAATGTAAATCAAATATTACAGCAAATAAAACAATCAAGGCCCAAGTTTCCTGTTTATCGCACATATCGCTTATTAAGAGATAAAAAGAAGGGAGAATTTAGAGGCACAAACTACCTAGATTTAGATAACAGTGTTGAAGTTAACAATAGCAATTTGGAAATCTGCAATGAGAACCCAGACCAGTTAAGCTGGACTGATAAATATAAAGCTATGTCCACTAATCAAATTATTGGTAATTTTGAAAGTGTCAAAGAACTTAAAAACTGGCTTGTATTATGGACAGAAATGCACCAAAAATCAAAGAGTAACATCAATATGAACTCAGATTCATCTGACTTTTACCAGTCAGATACAGATAGTCGAGACAGTGCAAAGAGTGCAAATAATTTACTTATAATCACAGGACCCACAGGTAGTGGCAAAACATCAAGTGTATATGCAGTGGCAGCAGACTTAGCAATTAAAGTTATTGAAGTTAATGCAAGTAGTAAAAGGACAGGAAAAATCATGTTACAAGATTTGCAAGAAGCCACACAGTCACATAAAGTTAACAGAGGTGCTACTAGTTCCGATAATAATTCAAAATCACAGGAAGTGGTTGAGGTAGAAACTATCAAAAAGACTAAGAAAAGGGGTAGACCTAAAAAACAAATAGAAAAACAATCTAAACAAGTTATCAAGGAAATAAAGCACGACATTATTAATGCATTATCAGGAAGCCAAGAAATTGCTAGAACCGATACATCTCTTATACTCATTGATGATGCAGACATAGTGTTTGATCAAGATGATGGGTTCTGCTCTGCTATTTCACAGTTGGTACACAGTTCTAAGCGGCCTGTAATATTGGTTGCTTCATCTTTGTCATGTCCCCATTTGCAAAGATTTTTACCTTATGGCAAAATTCTAAAGATGAATTCACAATTGCCAAGAATGTTGGGGACTTGGTTGGATTTATTGTGTTTAGCAGACAGCGGAACCTGTTATCTAGAGGCAGGAGGTAAATTTCTAAATTATTTCATGGGAGATGTTAGAAAAACCATTAATAGTTTACATTTTTATGTATTAAGTCAATCCCAAAGTTCAGATAATGAAGAGATTAATTCACAAAATAGTGATACTTGTAAACTAAATATAGATGATGAGAAATCAAGTACATCTTGGGCAGATCAAGAAGATAATGAAGAAAAGATTGTGGTTAGAAATGATATATTTAAAAAAGATTCAGATTATTTATGGAATAACTTTATTCAAACACAATTAGGTATAGACAGATATCCATATGAAAGGTTTGATATTTGGTGGAATCTACCAAAAATGTTGAATTTGGAAGAAGATAATGCTGACAATTCAAGACTAGGATCAATTGCTAATGTTGTTGACAGTCTTTCAGTTTCAGATTATTTTAGTCATATTACACCAAATTCTAGACTCAACATTACATCTGAGCCGTGGTTCTTATCCGAAAGCCACAGTGTCTCAGAACAGGAAGATATGAATAGTTATAGAAAATGTGCTGAAGTCTGTGAAGAAATTTCATATGAATTGGTTAAAAATTCCATAGATAATGCTCAAACAAAATCCAGGACCAAAATTATGGATATTGAATTTCCTGGGATGTCAACACAAAGGTAATATTTTATTTTTTTACTAGTCTATGCCCAGGTGTAGATATTGGTTTTACTCCAGCCCACATTAGAAACATATTATTTCACATACTGACTATTTTAGACTCATGTGTTTTCCAAATGCGCTAAAAGAAGTGTACATTCAGTAAAAAGTTCAAACTCTTCACTGTTAATTACTTGTAATGACAATATCTTAAAAAAAAAGATGTGATGCTGATCTAAAGACTCTTTTTAACACCTTTTTGAAGGCCCATCAGATTGTTGTGAAGGGAACCAAATTACATGTAACTGTAATGCTCCATGATATTTTATTTATTTGAAGTCTAACCAATTTCATTTTTAATACGAGTACAATGCACATGTACATCCATACATTTTGAGTATAAGTAGATATTTAGATTTATTGTGTACAGACTGTTTAGTTTACCATTTTATATTTTTTTACGATCAGTGCATATTGTGACCGATTCAAAGGGCCAAGCCTCGTATTTTGAGTAAGGTATAAAGTTTGTTAAGCTAGGTCTTGTGGACTAAGAAACTCGGGTCTACATGAGATGTGATATTTTTTTGGCGGTGCGAGTAATATGGTTTCGTCTCAGCAATATTAAAATGGTTTTTTGGCGGGATTATTCATACTTTTTGCAACATGAATCCCCAAGTCAACATCTAAGATCTTCATCCTTCCACTTCATTTGGAACATTTTCCTAGATGTTGTAGATGAATCCTGTATTGTGGTAATCACTTGCAATTTGACTACCAGCTCATTTTATGGGACCGGTGTAAAATATGTTATAAAAACACAACTGTAACTGTTTAAGCCCGTATCTGCGGGGTCTGCGGGGCACGAGTCTCCTATACAATCGTCAAATGCGATTATGAGGGTTTAGACCACAAAGTCCACCACGTTGGCCTAGTGCGGGTTGGTGGACTTTATATAGCATGCAAATCCTTACAAATTCAATTTCCTGAGATTCAATATCCTGAGATTTGAACCCGGGACCACCGCGACATGTTGACATCTGCGTCTGGTCCATTTACTACGATACCAGTTGTTACAATTACGTGGTGGCCACGCACTTTAAAAATGAACACATCTAAAATCATAATTTCATTTCCATTACAGAGAAAGAGACAGAATTGTCACGCGACATAACAACTTGACGAACTATTTGAACCCGTCGGCTGCTATGGACAGAAGAGCCCTAGCGTTAGACTACTGGTCATCATGTCGCGCCATCTGCAGGATAGAGAAGAACAAGTCTGACAACCAGTCCAAAAGAAACAATCGCTTTTGCCACTATCTCAAGTCTTTGAACATACGGTGTAAAAATGAATCGTTTGATCACTTATGTAGCAGTTTGTCTAGTGTGAAAAATTGTGAAAAAGAACTTCAAAAGTAAATAGAACACTGCCTTTTCGAGGCTATTATAAGTAAGTAGTTAGTGGAGAGTAAAATAAACTGAATTATTTTACATAACTGTGGCTTTTGTTTTCTGAACTGTGTTAATAATAAGGGACGGATAAATAAAAATGAATGAAAGATCGCCCTTGTTTTGGACCGATAACTCATTTACTAGACATTTATTATGATTTATAATGCTATTTAAAGATTAACTTTATTGAATGAATATTTGTATGACATGCAAGCGGACTTACAACACATCTTTGTTTTATGTAAATAAAACGATTTAATATGTATATTATTTATTATATTTGCTGTATAGATAGGTGGACAACACTTTGGCCTTTTGGAGAAGATCAAAGTGTATTAGTATATTGTGCATTTTAATTAGTTCATAATATATAAAAAGATGAAAGAATATGGTAAACTATATTCGTATTCCCAATATACTATTGAAGTATGTTTAATGTAATATCAATAATATAAAAATATAGTGTAGTGCTTGTGTATAAAACTACCGAGTATAGGGGTGTAAACTTTTAAGTGCGATGCTGAAAATACAGATGGCAGCAGAGGGTACAAGTGCGTATTGGATGTAATTAAAGTAATTGATATTTTGCATCTTTTTCTAGGGAATTACTCTGTACTCTGACACGACGAATTTTCGAACATCGCACGTAACACTGTAAGAATATGCCTGAATACATTACAAAATATCCGTACATCGTAATCTTAGATCAAGTTCGAAGTGAATGATAAGTTTCATAGAGAATAAATAATTTTAGAAGTGGATAACTTTTATCTTACATGTCGACGTGGATCGTCTGAACATTCGAACTTCGTGTTGGAGTATAGAGTAACTCCTAAGCATCGTATTTACCGCCGTTCTCAATAATCTATCTATCTTTAACAAGAGATTTCGTTAGATATTTAGATGCATTTTATGTTTCTGTTAACAGAGATAAAGAGGTAGGAACATTTTGCACATATTTATAGATAGCCAAATTATATAAATATATATGTCTTTTTTTATTTTAAGAAGCGTAGTATTGTGCCGACATAGTCATGGTAGCTATTTTAAGCCCTTGTTAAAGATAGATAGGATATTGAGAACGGCCGTTAGTGTACACTCTGTCCAACGTTTATCGTTTATCGACCTTGGGCCCTACTATATAAATCCGAAATTCGAATCTTCGTGACGTTTTTCGTTTCGAAACCTACTCTGTAACACGAAATTCGAATCTTCGGATCGAAGAATGAATGATTCGAATATATCGAATATACGAATGTACCTACATATACTTATGGTCGTTATTGACTTATGGTCGTAACCATAGACTTATGGTTACGATGTACGTTATACAAATTCGAACTTTAACAGAGTAGATACAGTCGTATCATATAAAAAACTTCGATCATCCGAAGTTTCGAACTTCGTTTCGGATGAATATAGTAGGGCCCTAGGTTTTAAAACTGTCTGAGTAATGCCGAGTTGCTTTATTTGAAAATTATCTAAACATTTTCAAATGTCGCCGTCAAAAAATATTTCTCATTTTGTTTATTGTTAACTTGCTATTGGCTGAGTACTTAATTTCTGTTCGAAAAAGTGTATTTTAAATTGAATGCTGTCTACTACATTAATATTTTTAATCATTCCTTTTAAACTATATTTTGACCGCCTTCGTGACAGTTGGTTAAGAAGCCAGCTCTGATTGAGTGGCCGCGGGTTCGATCCCAGCACGAACATATATTGGTTTCGAGTTTTGTAAACCACACGTTTCTCTTAGATTTTGATACCGATGTAATTATGTAGCCATCGGTATCAGATACTTCATAATGGTGGTACTATACGGGGTCAGAACGGTGTGTTACTATTGGGATTATCATTTATTATTTTCTTAACTATCGTGTACTTTACTATTTCTTATATCTTTCTTGGGGGTTACCTGGACTTTGTATCTATTGTCATAATTTATTATAGTATTACTTATTTGTTAAAACAATTCAAGTGTAGCGATAAACTATTGACGTAGGTAAATAATTAATATCACAACGAATTGTACCTAAGCGTCGTTACCACTTGACCACTGACTTGATAGTGGCTATTTTTACGTACGTTGATACTAAAATTAACATGTTTTGTTTAAAATCAAATAAACACCTACATATACATGAAATTGTTATTACTTAGCAACTATTCCTGTTTTGGTTTGAGTTAAAGTCATATGTACTCGAGCTAATTATTATTGCTGTATCCGAGCGATAATGCTATCAGTTATAATAAATTATGCCGAAAAATAATTTTAATTGCTCATAATCGATTGCATAGTAACATGAGATCTTAATTATTGGAAAAAAACGAATACTAAATACCACTGATGTTTGAGGCTCATAAACATGATTTTTTTCAAAAAAGAAATTAGGTCAGATTTTTGTGCCTGGTAATATTTTATCAATACATAAAGTAAATTAATTAGAATCTAATTTCCACCAAATATTAATTCGCCCATCTGCGTCTTTGTGTTGTAACCCACATTAATGATTGAAAGTAAAATAAAAACCCCTGTAATATTCCGATGGCTTTCTTCTGCTAAGTTTATTTTATAATACCAAACTTCGATTCAGAGGCATAAGGTCATAGGGCATAGTCCACCACGCTGGTTCGGTGCGGATTGGTGGACTGAACATACTAAATTAAATAATAAGACGAGCGATCGAGAAAAAAAAACAAAAATAAGTAATTTTAAAGAATATGGCAAAACTTGAAAGACAAGTCATGAAAATAGGTAGGTAGATACATTTTACTGACCAAAATCAAGTCCACCGAGTTTGACTCGATGGATCTATTCAGAACTGGGTCGCGCCGCGTTATATCCAGTGGTAAAATTAAGCCCCCTTAGTTTGTTTCGCTGGGTTTTCTCAGGCAAGGCTGCGATGGATCTGATGGTAACATTAAATCGTTGCGCGTCGTTTAAGTAACACTCATGTACATCTTATGTCTCAGGATGGCGAGCGCAATGGAATGCCAAGCATTGCTATGTAATTCAAGGTGTTGTTTGGTTTTGCTACTGTTCATAAGCGGTCGTATCGCTTACCATCAGGCGAACGGAATGCTCGTCTCGCCATTCATTGCAATAACAAAAAATAAAAATAAAAACACAGTCTAAGTGCGTCGTAATTGACTATCAGTATACACGTGACTCGTGACAACCAAAAACTCACGAGGCGTGTGCCATTTGAATCTGCGACCATTTTGTGTCCAGTCGTCCGGTTCGTTACCAATAGGCCACCACGGACTCATTCATAAAACATGAACGGGTAAACTAAACTGTTTCTTAAAATTATTGTCATAACAAAAACCTACAATGACCAAGAGTAAGATTAGTGATACATAGAATAATTTTGTGTAAAAATATTTAATATAGGCATTACCTACCTTCTTTATCTCTCTTTTCGAAAGAAGTCCACTGCTGAAGCTTTCCCCCATGGATCGCAACATAGACCAGTTGGAAATGGCCTGCATCCAGCGATTTACCGAACCTTAACCAGGTCTAAAGTCCACTTTGTGGGTGGGCGTCCGACTCATAGCACTTACCTAACATGTGACAATTACTTTATTCTAAGTTTAAGCGAAGTAAACGACCGCTTATCTCCACACACATGGCGCTTACATGCGCCTACTAGAGTTTTTTTCGTAGTTTATTATTTAATATAATTATAATTGTTTACATAAACTTTTGTTTGTTTCTGTGTCTCGACCCAGCAGTTGTCCGATTGCTACGAAAATAAATAAATTCGTCTTCGTTCGTTTTGGAAACCTACTGAAATATATACCACCAAATGGCTCCTGTATATTGAACGGTACATTTAAGATCATTTATTACCACATACAAACATAATCTAACGTCTTTTTCCCAGAAGGAGTAGGTGGATTTTTCGCCCAGCAATGTGATAGACGGCAAGCCTATCATCATATCGGGTACAAATTTCTGTCTCCCGACTGAAAATGAATGGAAAATTCAATATTACTTTGCCCGACCCGGGATTCGAACCCGAGGCCCCAGCTTTGTAATCATACCAAAGTTCAACTGCGCCACCGAGGTAGTCTTGTTTGCATATTTATTTACTACGATTTCCTTATGACATGGGCTACCAGCCGTCCAAAAAAATGTTACCACCAATCACGATGTTAAAAACATTGCAGCGAACCAAATTATGTCCCTACAGCAAATGTAGATACTGATAAAGGCTTTGTACATGTTTGAACAAGTCATATACAATATTATGAATGACCTGGATTTGATCTCAGTACAGCAGTGGGTTTAGTGATTTTGATAAAAAGTGTACAATGTTTGCCCCACTTGAAAAGAGGCAGTACCAACTTGTTATTAAGCATTACTTGATATCATTGTGTTAATTGATGATATAAATTATCAAGCCTTATGAAACAGGTTGTCTGAGGTCAAGAAACTTTGATGAAACTGGGAACGATATGTCAGATCCTTACTACTTACAACTTTTATTCGCACCATCCATATACCTAACAGTTGAATTCTGTGGTACCAGTAGGATAAGGTTCCCCTAGTTTATACAGGATATAAACTTCGGTTCCGCATATGCCACGAGATCGATGAGACAAATTTATGTGAAAATCTACACACAAAAATGTACTAAAATATCAATAGGTAGGTACATAGGTACATATCTATCTATATTATAATATAAACATATTTTTAAGAGAGGTAAAGCCACGATGCTTTGGATCCTTATTAGGAATTAGCTTGAGTGGACAGGCTCGGTCTCACAGGAGATCGACGTGAAGTGACAGCATTGCTGTCGCGTATCGTTTGCGAGTGAGATTGCCGGAGCTATAGTCCTTTAGTTACAGACCACCATGCACCTCATACTAGTATTAATATCACTACTTTCACATGACCAAGTGGGAACATGTTTGAACTGTATACAATCCAGTTCGTATGAGATAATCCGTTTTATAAAATATTTTATTTGGATATCTACATTTTCCTCAGACGCAATTGTTGCAGGTGTTCAGACAAGCGCAATATTTTAATTTAAAGCCGCTTGCTCAAACGCAGAGAAAAAAAATATTTTTTATTTTATGACCATAGAATACATATTTGTAATGATTCAGTAAATTCATAAGCTGATAAAACACATGCTAGGTTTTTATAATCTAGCTACTGTTTTTGTAATAGTGCCATTAAGCCAGTAGCTACTTTGCTGTATGTTCACCAAACACTTGTTACTCATAATATTATCATTCATTGACCATTATTCATTGACTAGACATTCTGATGAAACTGAAAGAAGGTCTAAGGTTAACAGCTTGTCAATCTGAATAGATAATATGTCGTAACCACTTGAATATGTTGCTATTTACTACGAATTTCAAGTTCTGTGAAGTCTAGACATACATACATACTAGGTACCTAAACATTATATTTTTAACAGATGTCTGCTATTCGATGGTTACTAATCAGTGATCAACGACAGCCCTGAAACTTAACATTTGCAAGAGGTTGTGGTTCTTAGTAAGTTTTCGAGCCTTTTTATGAAGACATTAACGGCAGATTTTCTGAGGTGCAATTGTTTGCAACTAAATTGAAGAATAGCAAGTCATTGGGTTTAGGAATCATTGTACAAAAAAGATAATTTTAGCACATACCCGTGGTTTAATTTTATCGTCACTTAGTACTGCTGCGCTCGCCGAGGCATGTCATTCAGACTAGAATTGGAATTGCCTATGAACAAGGAACAATGAAAATATAATATTCATTATTATTTGTAGGTTCCTCTTGGAAAAACTACGTAGGTAGGTATGTACAATTTGTCTGTGCATCACTTACAACATGTATGCCAAGTCGATTGAAATGTACAACTGGAAAAGCTCTTCGTCTTTAAATTACCTTAGGTAACACCACTCACATAATATTGTACGTACTTATAAGGTGTGACCCAAAATTAATGCAAGTTTTGAATTAAATAGAAAGTACCCTTTTTATTACATAATTTGTTTTTATATATTTTTACTGAATTAAGAAGTGCATAGAATAGTATTTTTATGGTATAAAACATCGGCAAATGGCCTGCAATTTCTTTGCACATACGCATAATTTTGTCTAAATTTTCCATGACCATTTTGTAGATATAAATCATTTTAAATTTCATTGATGCAGCGTCTTTTATTACCGATGTTGATGTCGGATTGTTAATCTTTACTTCAAATAACTCCATACAATAAGGTGTTAAATAATACGACCTAGATTCTATGGGGTCAGTCTTCCCTGTGTATGATCATTAAACTTTAATTGTCGTGTTAGCTGAATTTTAAGTATGGAGACCCAGATCTTTAGTGAGTAGATAAACACTGAAGAGAGCTTCTTGAAAGCAATTCTTCCCCAGGATGTCGAATTGATACTCCTGGATTTTGAACAACACTTTCAATGCTTTGATATTCACATTTGACCGGCTTGTCTTTGAATGAGTAGTGTATTAAGTGCCTTCAACTGGTTTGGGTCTGCGGCCGTCAATCTTTAAATATTTTTGAGGTAATGGTCAACAATAAAGTCGTTGGTCTATCGTGTAACAGCCCATTTTTCAAATTCATATCTTGCGTTAATTCTGGGACACCCTTTACATTATATATAGAAACATTCCAACTTATTTTGCCCACATAATCAACTTTAAATTAAATGAATGATGTAACAAAAGCAATATATGACAAGCTTTATTTACTACATGCTTATCTGGTACTACAGGGTTGGCATTGACATTCCCTACGGTCTATATAGATTTTGTTCATTTACAGTGACTGAAACAAACGAGAACATATTATAATAAAGATAATTGGTATGTACTTATGCCTAAGTGAAAATTAGAAATTGAAACAAAATCAAATTCCGGATTTTAACACAGCTTATTTGGGCAATCAAGCGTTTTCGAAGATTAGTGTTCGTGGTCACAGGAGGGACGTTATAAAATTCATAAAATTATTTTTATTGCAAATTATTCAATAACTAGCGGCCCGGCCCAGCTTCGCCCGGATACAAATAGATTTCTGTACAATAATATGTACGTATTATACATATAAACCTTCCTCTTGAATCACTCTATCTATTAAAAAAAACCGCATCAAAATCCGTTGCGTAGTTTTAAAGATTTAAGCATACGAAGGGACATAGGGACAGAGAAAGCGTTTTATACTATGTAGTGATAAAAAACCCATTTATGGAAAATACTTATTACCTATGTGTGATGACCCAACCATAATGTATGATAAGTGCAAGGAAAAAATAGATATAGGTATAGATACAACGGAACAAAGTGGGTGGCATAAAGCATCAGAAACAAACCTTTGAAAATCCCCGATAGGCCTGTAGGGTCAGTGGTCAAGTTATATGCAGGACTTTATAAATAACGTTGTTTACACGATGTCGCGCGACTGATAACGCAGCTTCTCCAAGCTTTTATTGCTCAATACATTTCTAGAAAACTCTTGATGACCATTAAGAAGGATATTGGATAATAATTTTTATTAAGCATAAAATTTATAACTTTGAGTAACGTTAAATATTTTTTTGACTTTATTGGCATGATTATTGTTTGGTTAGGCCTATTTAGTGTCTCATTCACTAATTTAGTGTTTCATTACCCAAGTACAGTAATTACTAATTTACTACAAATTTCTGGAATGAGTCTTAAATAGGGCTATTGCTGCAATAACTATAATTCGTTATTTTTATACTGTACATTATGTGAAATTTTACATTTTATAAATCTCATTAGTTTTTTTGGCACGAACATAATCTGGGCGGAATTTGGATGCCACCATTGGTACTTCTGCTTATCCCCTGGGGATTAAAACATATTTTATTACCTGTGTATTTCCCAGAGCCATTGTTTTGGTGCATTTTTAACTGACTTCAAAAATGAGGTTTTCAATCCAACTGTATGTTCTTTTTATCATAATAATTCATTGTGTAAATTTAACTATCACCCATCACGCTTTCAGTACGTAAGTAGCAGTGTTTGCTTATACCACGAGGCGGCATCGTGGTAGTTTCAATCTTGCGGTCGTTTTGGTGAGTGCGTACGACCCCAGCGACGTACGAAATGCCCCTTTGACCCTATGACTCTCATTACTCGTCTCTTACGGAAAACAAGCATGTATAGGCATCCAGATTAATCTACAAAATGTATTGTATTAATTACGTGTTCAGGAAAATCTAAAAAAAAACATTATCGTAGTTGGTAACAAAGTAGATACTGGAGGCTTATATTACTAGCCGCATGGCCCGGTTTCGCCTAATTGTGGTTATTATTTTCACTCTAGATAATGAAATTCAAAAACATTTTATGTACCTAATGTATTATAGGTATTATATATCATTGAACCTTCAACATTGTTTACTATTTTTCCACTATAGGTAAAAATGTCAGAAGATGTGTTTAGATAATCACTATACTCAAATTCCTTACGTTGAATATGAAGTTCAATGTTCAGCTAACCATAAGCAAACTATTTAATTTATAAATATTAATAAAACTTATACCCACTTGTATTCATTAAGCTGATCCTTCATTAGGCGGGCGCGGTTCTTGAGCAGGCGCCGCGCAGGACCTGTGAGCAAGGCGGGAGTCACGTAGGCAGCGGGCGACGCGAGGTTCGAGAACTCTCTCATACAGCAATGCGCATTGCGTAAATTAAGAACCTTAAGTTTATCGATTAGATAAACTTAAATGGATATCAACTTTTGATTGAATCTGACCTGTAAGAAACTAGGTACTCAAGGAATTTCATTAGAAATAATATTTTATTTCTCATGGCTTCCCGCTCCGGAACGACTGGTGGTAAGTCTCAAATTTAAGAGGTCTTCTGAGTAGGTACCACCGCTATGTCTATTTCTCCCGCCAAACAACTGTGTAAATGCACTATTGTCTTCAGGTTTGAAGGACACTATAGCCAGAGCATTGAGTACTGGACATATTGGTTACTTAAAATCCTCTGTTGGGACAGAAGACCATAGGTAAGCTTCATCCAATAGGTCATTATTGAACTACAAAAGAGGACTGTGTTCAGCAGCAAATTAGATACGATTAAATATGATTATAAATTCATATTGCAATTATTATTAAAGGCCCGTCATTATGACCCGCGGATGCCACTCTATGAGGACTATCAGAGTAACTTCTGGACATATTAAGACTTATGTCCCAGGATAGCTAGCGCAGTAGAATGCCAAGCATTGCTTTATAATTCATGGTGCTGTCTGGTTTTACTACTGTCGAAGAGCGATAGTATCGCTTACCATCAGGCGAATGACATGCGTGTGTCTCCATTTGTAGCAATAAAACAGGGTTATATCTCCATGCTTATATTTTTAGTATTGATTTTACTAATTGGCCTAAAATATAAGATCAATAGTGAATAAAATATTGTTTAGCGTTAGCGTGTTGTACAAATAGGCAATTCAAGAATAGTTTATTAGTTGACACTAGATATCGGAACAATAATAGACATTATTAACACAATATAATGTCATTACGATTAGTAACGAGGTTGACAAACTGGTGATTACCGGTAAAGATCTAGAGCAATCGTCCGCGTCATTTAGCGACTAGACGTACTGCACTTTAAACATTTAGGAATAGATATACAAAATATCCAAACATTCCATCATGTTCTACGTAGGTAATTAATTTAATTGGAATTTTATCAATAAAACATTAAAACATCATTTTTATTCAGCTTTGTTTCAGAGTTAAAATATGCTGTTGTGTTCGTAGACATTAAACTTGCAAGCGCAGATGGAGATAATAGAAGCTGAATCTGTGATTTACTGACGTTATAAATTTTAATTGGCATCTCCGTTTATTCACTTTCATGAGAGAATAAATGAGTTTTCCTGTCATCATTGTCATTAAGACAGTAAATGGTAGTGTTGGCGCCGGACTTGAGGTTATCGATGAGGCGCGTGCGCGACGCCACTCGCTCCACTTGACCGCATAAATATAACGTGCGCAATCCGATCGCTTCAGTTCAGTTCTATAAGTGCGTCAGTAGTCCCACATCACCTCGATATATTAATATATTACAAAAATGGTTCGAAGTGCGCTTCGTGAAGATACTTGCGGATACTGTAGCGCCTGCGTACGCGTACGTCTGTGCGCCGCGCGTGGCCGCAGTCCGGAGCCATTGGAGTGCGCCTATAAGCATATTTTACAGTCGTATAGTCCAACCGGCGTTCCAGGAAAGATACCAGATTCACCGAAATTAAGTTGCGACTCATGTCGATGGACGTCGGATGCTCAGTTCCCTGAAACGCCGCCGTCGTTGAGCGATCTCAGCATGGAGTGGAGTTCCCGGTCTTCAAATCGATCACGCACGCGCCGACGCAAGAGATAGGAGCAAAACATGCAAGCGATGTATTGGAAGTTGCTTATGAAACGTCTCTGAAGAGTGTCGGTGTGGCGGCACCAGCATCGTCGAATTGAACCGGTGTAACGTCAACCTATGTCGCTCTGTAGTTTTATATACATTCATATGTAATGTAGGTATTGTAATGCGTTTTACGATTAAATAAAATGAAATATCTGAATTTGTCTTTGATTTCTTACTATCCACGTATCCCAATTATTTAATTATAACAATGAGATACTTATGCAAGATAATCTTCAGTAGGCATTAACTACTACAATTTTAATTATATTTTAGTGAAGTATAGAAATAGGCTACAAATCTTAATTGCGGATATCATTTAACAAGAAGTATCTAGAATTCGTCAAATATACCTACGTTCAAATACTTATATTACGTCCCACTAAGCTTCATCTAAACTCGAGTTTTGTGAAGCCATCTCCTGTATTAAAATACACTGAATGCACAATATTATCTACGACAAACAGGATAGGGCCTCTCATTGTAAAAGAAAATGATTTAATACATGCGTAATAAATCATAAATTGCATTTAGTGCTATCTTGTACAAGAATAGCGAGAGTCGTGTCGATGTCACTACTAAATAACATTTTAATACACTCGTGAATGTCAAAAGTGATAATTTTATAATGGCATAAGACGTCTTTAGTACATTGCCCTTAGTAATCAGGCACTTAGCGATACGCTACTTTTAATATTTAGTCTACACACGCAATACAGTGCCAATAAAATACCTCTTCATTTTTTTACGATTGTTGCTAAAAAGATGGTTACACGCGGATCCATTAAATTACTTAAACAATCATTATTGTTGTCCATCACAAATTAATAGACCTATTTAAAAAGAGGACGACTTGACCTTTGTGTCAATCATAGTTATCTGTTATTTGCTCAGTGTCAGTAGGGCACACACGGGAACCACCTTAAATAAACTTAGGGCGAAACAATTATTAGTATATTATGTCCCTCATAATTTAATATTAGTTGATACCTTGACCTTTATTTTATTGAAGAACATAATTGCACATTAAAAAAAATACCCGTCAGTGACGTACATAATCCTAATTCCTGACCTATCAGACAGATACCAGTATCGTTCCGTGAGTGACAGAAACTACGAGAGACTTTGTTATCTCACTATACTTAGATACATATGTAAGAAATATTTCTTAGACCCATTTTTTTTGTGCGAGGACTGAACCGGCGCGGCGGCCTCCTAATTTGGTGCAATAATAGTTTATTAAAAATGTTTTCTTGGTAGCTCCATACATTATGCCTATAATTCTTTTATTGTATATGATATGTAACTACTAGAAGGAAAATTAGTTATTTATCAATTTGGAAAATTAAACACAAAGATTTTTTGATCATATTTATTTTTGTTTCATCCAGCAAGTACAGAAAAATTGTGCTAACAATTATGTAATTGTCCTAATTAGTGGAAGGTTACAACTTTACATATTTTCACAGTTTTATAAGCTTCACAGAGACAGTCGAATTGCTACGTGAAAAGGAATAAACAGGTGTTCTAAGTTTGCTACGACAGTCATGTTTTTATTGTATTGGGTAAACGGGGTGAATAAGAACGCCGGGATCCACAGGACCAAAACTGTTTGATCGTTTAAGTATAAAATATGGTGACATATTTGTGTATCGGAAATCATACATACAATATTTTTTTACATAGACCAATTTTGCAATTGAAAACATCAAAAGTTTAATCTTAAACCGAGACGGCCAGTTCCTATTTATCCCCGTGTTCTTATTCATTCTGTTTTACGGTTAGTCTTAATATCATAAAACACTGATTGAAAAACGGGGATTTACAACATTTATAATTATAGATGTTTATATTAATTTTATGTTTCATTGAGGATCGTTTATCTTAGGCATTGTTACGAATTACGATTGATGTTGATTGACTGCATGTTCGAGTAAGCATGTACATAAAGACACAATAGAATGAATGCACTATGACGATAAAATATATTACATAGGTACATTTGTCTTTCGTCTTATCTAGTTTAAATAACGTAAAGTATATAAACAGAGTGTAAGGGAGTTGTTGCACTCGTACAACGATTGTTCTTACAATATCTATTATTTGATAATGTACTAGGCGTGAACATGAAAATGAAATTGTTTTGAAAGCAATGTTTTCCACTGACACATTCATGCAGATCAATATTATAATTTAATTTAAAATTAAATCTAAATTATAAAAAATAAATAATACAATTTATAGTTATCACCAATTTCAATTTACGTGTGGAATTGGGTCCTTTTCCACATCAAATTGGATATGTCCTATTAAGTTTACAGGAGAAATATTTACATTGATTTTTTCTAGGCAACAACGTATTTATAATTGATATCACACGAGTAAAAATACTAATGGATTTTTACTCCTGTGTTGACACTAGAGGCAAGAGGTAGCAGCTTTACACTAATATATTTACATTAAACCACTCCTATTCCATACCACTACTACATTCATATCAGTAATTAATCTCTCAGTCTATCATTATGATATTTAATTAAGGCTTTATATTGTTGCTAACTGTACAAAATTATAATAATAATTCCGAAAAAGTACAAATTACTTTTTGTTAGCTGGCGATAGGATTCGAGACGAGAACCAGTAATACTCCCATAACAGTCCGGTTCAGTCGTGCATTGCGAGTTGCAAGTATGCTAACTTAGGTGAGTTGAACTACGAGAAAAAGAAATGGATATCTCTCGTAATGGATACTTTTAGACCATGAGCCCGTATCTACCAGATTTTCATAATTTTATAAAAGCTGAAAGTTTTCCTGAGCATGTTTCTAAAAGGCATCATAACATCAGCTATTATATGAAGTTTCAATGGTGGTGGCTTTGAAAATTATCAGCTTCAATAGGTCTGGCAAGATGAAGGAACCATCAAAAGTATCTGACTACCTTAGACACAACTTTTGATAGTTGCCTTAACAACATACCGGGTATATCAAGACTGCTACCGAAAACGAAGCCGGGTGGTAGTTTAAGTGACTACAAACACAATGCAACTAAAAAATTCGCAAAGAAACGCGACATAAATTTTTAATGATTTTTGAAATATCGTCATTTTTGGGTGGTAAATCCATAGTTTTTGCTAAAATAATAATTTAAACTGTTTTATACCTTAGAGTATTTATAAATAAAAGGGTATACACTATTATTTTAGGAAAAAATTATTACCCAAATATGGCCATAGGAAAAAAATAACAAAAAAAAAATTGTCGCTTTTTTTTTGCAAATTTCTGTTGCATCGTGTCTGAAATTGCTTAAACTACCACCCAGCTTCGTGTTCGGCAGCAGTCTTGATATACCCTGTATACCTATGTATATTTAGCTTTCATACTATAATGCTGGCAAAATTAAATTTAATTAATGTTTGGTAATAGTAATTTTAATAGTAATAATAATTTTGCCGATAGACTAGCAGTCATGGGCTCTTGCTTTATTTATCTGGACCCTAATTGTCATCATATGCAATGCAGTGACTGTCATGACAGTGAAATAAAAAGATTTAACTATCAATTTTTTAAATTCTATCTACTGCCCTTATGAGTAGATATTATACATCATGTGTTAGGAAAAATAAGGGCTTTAATTTTTCTACTTGTATACATATTTTTATGTACCGGCAATAGATCTCAGTGCCCTAAGCATTATTTGCACAGCACGTGTGTTGGTTTCGTAAAATTCGCATAATTCGTATGAATGTTTTGAATTTATCAGATATTCGGGGAATCAATTGTTATGAAGTCATTGATAATTTAAATTTAGAACAGTCTAGCGGTCCAGCCCAGGTTTACTGAGGTTCAATTACTCTATTCCTTTTCAGTCGTTAAAGCCTGGATGTACAAAGGTAAAACCTTTTCTCTTATTCAGTAATTTTTTTATGGTGCCATTAAGAGTTGTTAAATAGGTTCTCAAAGTATTCTATTAGTCGTCTGTGAAGTGTGATAGCGCACTTATACTTATGATAAAGCAAATATGAATTTTAGAATGCTACTAGTAGTTCCGGAAATTAGTGCGTTCAAACAAACTCCTCACTTTCATTAAATTGGCAATAGAGTTACGAATAATTTTCCACGAATAATAAATTCGCGGTTGAGGCACTGAGATCCATAGACACTGATTTATTATTACATAATAAGCATAGTGATTTGCTTCATAGTATTTCAGTTGCGTGAATTTTTATCAGAAATTGTACTTATGGTTTATAATTTAAGTAAGATAAAGCAAACTCAAGGAGATCACAATATCTCACTTCTATGAAGTTAAAACATATAAAAAAATCTATCACTCGTAGAGTTTATCATTCATTCCCACATACTTTGATATACACGTTCCTGCTTATAATATGATCAACATAGAGAATAACATTTACTAGGAGAAGTTTGTACTGCAACTAGGGGGTTGACTCGTGGGAGAGGGCTGGGTCAGACACAAAGAGCACCTTAAAGTACGTATAGGGGTCGTAATACACTAATATTGATTTTAATTAAGTTCAATAAAGTTGTCATTACCTTGAACGCTTTATGGCGTTTATTACGTTTTCGGTATGGTTATGAATTGAGCGTTGCCGTGGTGATTTTAGGAAGGTGTTGACAGTCATTTCTCACTTGTCAGGTGTCAGTAAATTACCTCTGATCATGTTTTATGTCGGTTCCGATAAATAGTCGGGTGAGTACCAAATCTATCGCAATTAAATTTTTTATCGGATGTTGAAGTTCGGACATGTGGAAACAGCTCTGTAGGAATTTATTTCGAATGTCTCCCGCTGTCCTATAGCTTTGTGTATATACGCACCGCGAGCTCGGTTATCACACGCAAGGACTGTTATTTACGTTATACGCACGACCCTCTCAATATCTCATTGTTTTGGCGGCGCTGTCAACGTGTTGACGCTGTCCATCTGAGGCGCTGAGTCATATTCCAGACCAACTAATACAGGACAATTGATCACGACCCGAGCACTGTCTGGCGAGAATTTAAATATACACCCTTGACTCAAAAAGTCTTTAGTTATATTGGCTATACCTTTATATAGGGTAATATTGACATACGGTACTTAATTTAATCCACATGTTTCTCATTACCCCAGTTGATATTGTACATAATTTGAAAAAACATATGAGACGAGTATTTTTTAAACATCGTGATTTTAGCTTTCAAGACTTTTGGGCATCCCATATAGATAAGAGTATTTTTATCGCTTAGCTAAACTTTAGTTCGATTTGGAAACTTATCTGACCCGTAAAAAGACGCGGTATCTAATGGGGTTGATTAAGAGTCTTAAAACCTAAAAGCACGATTTTCGACAAAACTATCAAGCAGTTTTTGTTCGAACTTGGTACAATGTTATCTGGGATAGTTAGGAATATGTGGTTTAAATTAAATATCATATCGCACCTTAAGAATTAGAGTGACCTAACCCAAGAAAATAGATTTTGACTTTTAATCACATTTTAGCTCAAATTGACCTACCAACCCTTTATTGAAGAAGGACCTATTGACGCATGAAAGGCAGAAAGATGTATAAATCGATCTTCTAGATGTGTCTTCCATAAGTACAAATTTCTTACGTTATAAATGTTTAATGAACGTTGCCCAAAAAGCTAGACTTTTTTAGTTAGGTCACTCTAATTCTAAAGGTACGATATGTGAATATCATCTTGTATATCGATGGCCTAATTATCAAAGTTCATAACTCCATTTTTTATTTCATAGTCTTGTTTTATTGCCATCTGTCGTAAAATAATTAGAACAAATAAAAAAAAAATATTGCAATTAATTGCGAGACGAGCAAGCCGTTCGCGGATGGTAAGCGATACGACCGCTCATAAACAGTAGCAAAACCAAACAGCACCTTGAATTACAAAGCAATGCTTAGCATTCCACTGCGTTCGCCATCCTGAGATATACGATGATAAGTCTCAACATGTCCAGTAGTTACTCTGGCTATAATGTCCTTTAATCCGAAATACAACAGTGCATTTATGCTGCTGTTTGACGAGAGAAATAGACATTGCCGTGGTACATGGGTAGGTAGGTATATGAGAGACCTAGCACCAGTGTATAGTATTTTTTTCCTATTGTAAAATTTGGTTGAATGGAGTTACGATGTATGATAATTAAACCATAGCGCAACCCTGGTGCAACAATTCCACTTATACAAAAATTGCAAGGTTGGTAGGTATAAAGATATAATCGTATATTTTTTTAGAATATTACGTATTTTTTTAATGGTAAATTAAAAGTTGATATTGTGATAGAAGCTGTTCAACTTGTCTACGTCTTGAAATATCATATTTTTATACGATGACAAAGTTTCAAATGTTTTTCCTGAAAAGTAGATTTTTTGCAAAAGTGACATTGTTTCACCGGGAGTGCGATATATACTCACCCGACAAGTGCGAAGCTCTGGTTAGTTCAGTGCGTGGCTCCGAGACTGGCGTTGAAGAGCGTGGGCGCGGTGGTGTGCGTCATGGCAGCGAGCGTGTGCAGCGTGTGTAGAGTGTGCGCATGCGCATGCGTGGTGTGCGGCGCGTGCGTGGCCAGCGTGGGCAGCGGCGGCGTGGGGTACACGCGGCACGGGGACTCGCTCGCCGGGCCCAGCATGCTCAGCAACAGGTACGAAACCAGCGAACCGGATAGCAGACCACCGTTGTATGACAGCGTCATTACGTTACCTGCACATATATAAACATATTTTATAGTTTAGTAGCGGTCCGGCCCGGTGCCTACCGTCCGGATATTGATACACTTTTCAAAATGCGGGCCACAATGTTCAATTCCGAGTATCAATTTAGAATATCGATCAATCGGACCACATAAAAGGAATAAAATTTATTCGTATTTGCTAGATTCTTCTCTACTGCTGATTTTGCCCTCTTATAGGTCATAGCGTGATGATATATAGCCTATAGCCTATAGCATTCCTTGATAAATGACCTAACCGACAAAAAAATATCTTCAATTCCAATCAGTCGTTCCTGAGATTAGAGGTAACAAACAAACAAACTCTTCAGGTTTATATATCAGTATAGATTAGCGGCCCGTCCCAGCCTTGACGCAATAAAAATAAACATAGTGTAGTGGCCTACATTGTGAATATTTAAAATCTCTTTCTAATTCACTTGAACACACCCAAAAAAATCATTAAAATTGGCCAAACCGTTTAGGAGTAGTTTAGTCAGGTCAGATATTTAAAAGAGTGATACCGACTTCTATTACACCATGGTTAAGTGGAGGTTATTGCACATTAGCTAAGAAGTTAGATTTTTCTAAGCTTGGGGACCATCTCTGTAGACTGTAGATATAGTCATATAGCAGAAAAGAATAAGAATGAGCCTTCTGCAGATTAGGCCATAGACTGCGCATTACGAACGATTTCGCACAACGCAATAATGGAACCCTTTTACATGAAACGTAGAGCCTGTCTACAACCAAGCCCTCTTATTATACCTAAGTACCGCGCCGATATGTTGGATGGATAAAGCTCAAACGAAGTTTTGTTTTTGTTCCGTCTGGTTATTGCCTTTTGGAGCTAGGTAATGTCCTCTGAAACTAGACGCACCATTTTAAACCCAACTAAAATATTAGTTTTATCGCCAAGACATTATTAACAGAAAGTTGATAAATATTTATTTTCGGAAATTATCTGCTTTGAGAAGGATTGCCATGTATGGCTTATTGGCCGCTCCTGTCTTGTTCTTCTTTTTATTTACTATTTGTTTTTAGTTTAGCTGTTTTAATACGTATTATTGACGTCAGCAAAATTACTATCGACGGTAAAAAATAAATTTAAATTATTTCACCTTACTCTCCTAGTCTAATGTCAGTTTGATAGCCTAATATGACGCACATAGTTAATTAATTCTTTGCCGCTATCACTTTTATATACTCATCAGAAAAGTTCAACACGTTTATTGTGAATAATAACGCAATTATTATACAATAAATTATGCTGTTGTTTTGTCTCATTAAATATAAAAATAAGTAACTAATGGTAAATGATTACAGTTTCGCGAGTGTTAAGGTCGAATATTGTATTCCGGGTGATAATCAGACTCGGATCAGGGACGATAAATAATTTGTTTCCAGGGTTAGAAGATGTGATTATTTAAGATAATCAGTTTTATACAAAATCATTATTAGAAAATATATATCAATAAAAAATATTATTCAAATCGAATTCCTTTCAGACTTTTAAAAAGATAGTCCGAAGTGAAAAATGTTAATCAAACTCTTCATAGTAGTGTCTCTACTATCAAAAGTTCGCTTGAGAAGGTTAGCTCATAGTCCACCACGATGATCTATTGCGATTTGCTGGTCTTCTCATATCATTTAAATTCTTATAAATCTCTATGGTATGCAGGTATCCTCACGATGTTTTTCTTCGTTGTAAAGTACAGGACAATTTTTATTTTTATTTTTATTGCTTATTTAATTGACCTCGATGTTACCTATACATCAAGTTGTTCGTAAATCATCATTTGTTTTCCCATGTTAAGACTTCCTTCACTTGCGGTAGTCACCCAGCAATGCAAATATGCGAATGCAAACCTGCTGCTAATGAATGCCCTCTAGTGTCAAATACCGTAAACATTTAAAGCAGGAAATAAATTATTATATTTTACAAAGCTACAAATAGTTGAGAATTTTATCAAAACACTACGTTTTTTTTCAATAAAAGTATTATTTTCTAAACAACGTTTCGCATCAATAGAAAATTTAGGATTAGATGTATAATGTGTAGGTATTTGAAAAGTTCAACATGTACCTACATGTGGAACTCAGCCCTAGGCTAAATTATGAGTAACCCCAGAATATTTTTATCAGATAAATGTTTGCCTTTTAATTAAACAATGACATTTTGCACAATATTTGGAACATCATTAATTTCATTCAAACACATTAAAAGTTTAATGAACTCCGTTATCACTGTTCGAATGATACTTATACTTATCGAATTACGGTCACGTTTTTATGTGTTATCCAATTTTTGGAGGGAACTTTGGATTATATGAAAAGCTACATCGAAAAATAATAAAGTAAAAAAGCCTTGTTCATTCACGTCTTAATTACTAGGGCATTACAGGGCACTCATAGATTAGAATTAAATACAGAGATAGATGCGTAACTCCACTTTTTTTATTTTCCGACGTGATTTCGTCATCAAAGGGCGCGCTAGGCAAATGCGCGAACTCTCATATATGTTATTCCATTCCATATTTAAAAATGTGTATCTTTTGTAACTTCTTGTAACTTTAACGAATATCAAGTTGAAAATGTTTTTAATAAAAAGAACGTTCATAATATCCACATACAAAACATATTTCTTGGTTTAGTGGCACACTTCCGCCAGTTAACAATTAGATTTAAACTAATTTCTCGTTCTCGCCAGAGCGTGGCGCTAGAATCGAAATAATCGTTTTCAATATTTTTCATGTACGAAGTCGCACCCCTATGAGGGCACTGGCCTATTCAACTACTGAGTGTTTGAAAAGGTTAAGGCATCGTCTACTTGCCAGTTGCCACCACGCTGGCCTGATGTGAAATAATCAAATATATTTAAGTGTATCTTGCTGGGTTATTATTCTCGGTACTCTAACGACCTTATTCAGAGACAGTTTTAAAACCTATTTTATTTACCGAATGTTTTGAAAACTACTTTTGAAAAAGAAATCTTTTAATAATATAACATGTGTTTATTTAATATAAAAAAACTTTGGGTTTGATTACTCACTACACCTTAGGAACATTGATTTAGCAAAAATCCAAGGACTGCAGTTTTTGTTTTCATCAAAAAGTTCTATACATTTCGATTTTTTTGAAATAAAGCCTAATTAAATTTTATTCTTAATATAAAATTGGATTTTAATAAATTCTATTTCGATGGATTCTTCATCATTATTATGGAGAATTTGAACTCATTCTGTTTAGATTGAATTTAGATATTAGTGGAATTATCACAATGTCTATGGTATGTTTATGTAGTTAGAGATTTAATAAATTCTTTTATTAGGAGTCTATAATTAGGATTTTAGTAAATCCTATACATACAATTTTAATTATGCAGTTGTTGGAATTTCGATACAAAGCTGCGTTTTAACTAGGCACCTCTCGCTAGTCCAAATCGCCTGTTGCTCGTAATACGTGGCAACCGAGAAGTTTTAGACGGTAGGATTTTAATGAGAGACTGAGACCCTCGGTCGATGAATCAATAATTGCTGGAATGTACAAAAATTCTCACATACACCTTCCGACATCCCTGGACGCAACCGTAAGGGGAACTTATAGCGCTTTCTTCTAAATAGAATAAAATATATGACTCACCAGCTATTTCTCGGTACTCGCGTCCGACGCGAGATGGCGCCATCATCATCGGTACGGAACCGAACAGACCGTTTGTGAAGCCCAACACCACTGAGAACATTATGGGGTACATCTGAAAAAAAAATCAATATTTGTAGGATCTATTTTCTTTAAAGATTCGGGCATTTGACACGTAATGAAATTATGTTTGGTATTGGTACGAAGCGTTGGTATTATTATATTATATAATATATTTTTTTTAATTCTCAATATATCATGTCTATTTAGATTCTTGAGTACTGAAAAAGTATGAAATTTAATTTTATAAGTCAGAACTTTGATTACACATTTATTGTATGTATTACCCGGATTTCAAATAGTCGTGGTTTTCAACTTAGTAATATCGTAAAAACTCTCTGAAATGAATTTAGGTGTAAGGCAGTCTGCCAGTGTGGGTAAATTCGACAACAATTTTTTTAAGCTATGTTAATTTAAGATTGGCGCGTATGTTTAACTTGTGTTTAATGGATGTGTAGTTTGTCACTGTCGACGGATATGTCGTGACGTACATCATCGTCATGTTTTTTGTGTAGAGTGTAGTCCGCAGTGTCATGTGTCATGTATCATGTATCATTTGAAGAGGCATCTTAGCAGACCGGCATAATTGTGTGTATTGACATGGGACTGCCGTCCGATGCGAGTGGACACTCTGCCTGGGCGGCATTTGCGCTCACCATTAGGCGCAATGCGGCCAATATGCCGGAACAAATAAAAAATAATAATAAAAAAACATGTAATGTATAGTGTAGCGTGGTGGTGGTGGTGACGTACGTCTCCGACGATGTGCGGCGCGTGTCTCGGCGCGGCGCACAGCAGCAGCAGCGGCACCAGCAGCAGCCGCAGCCCGCTCGCCATCAGCAGCTGGCTGCGGCTCCACTCGTACGGCCACGCCGCCGCGATCTGCACAATCACACACACACACATACACTATGGCAACAGTCAACGCTGCTATCGAAAACGAGGCCGGGTGATAGTTTTAGTGACTTCAGACATAACGCAACTAAACATTTTGTAAAAAAAACTAACGAACATAAGTAATTTTTTTCCTACCGTCGCATTTGTACTGCAAAGGAGAATGCCCATTTTACTATGAAACTTAGTATCGGTGCGAAGATTTTTGTCCTTCGATGATACCTACTTTTTTGTGTAGGTAAAAATATATATTTTCAATAAGTATAAACATATTTGCGACCCAGGCCCGGAGTTCTTGGAGAAATTAATTTTGCCTTCGGCTTTGTAAAAAAATGTAAAATGTTATGATAATTAATTTATTTTATATAAAACTGTCACCCGGATAAAACAGAAAAACGGTTAAGGACAAAATATAAAAATGCTTTAATAAATTTTACGCAGTATTGGTATCGCGATCTACAATATTTTTTACCGATGCTATGATATATTCTCCATTATCGATGAATATTTCCCTGCGTATATTTATTGAGCAAAAGCACCAATCACCCGAGAATCACCCGCTTTAATGTTTATTCGCTAAAAGCTTTGCTAAAAGACGTATTCTTTTATAATTTCAGCAATTGTTTTGTTGCTTATTTTTTTCTTATTGCCAAATACACTATTAAATTGTTGTCTTTGGCAGTTTATTTGTGAATGTTACTTCTTGTACTTGAGCAACACAAATCAAAAAATATTTGCACCATACCAATTACCACACCACCTAACAAAAACCACATACCTTCCCAATCAAATCGAAGAAGTTAAAGGCGGTCATCAACACGATGGGCATCCAGGACCCGAGGCGGCAGGACGGCACCTCCGACGCGATGCCGGGGTACAGGCTCAGCGTGGTGAAGTATACTAAGCCGATGGACACCATGTATGGGTAGATGGCGCGCGCTACAGCCCAACGAGCCAGTATTCCACCTGGAAGATAAAATAAATAAATAACACCCAACAGTCACATACATAGTCCTGACCCCAGACTAAGATCGAGTCTTGTGTCGTGGGTATCAGGGACTACGAGAGACTTTTCGGTCTCACAAACACCGAAGATAGTTTTAGTTACGGCATGATGTATGCTTTGTGGAGATGCCTAATTTCCCCATTACAGTTTGAAGATGGGTCTATTACTATACATTATTACATAAGGCAATCTGAAGAACAAAAACCTTTAACCACTGTAAAAGTTCTGCACTCTTCTATTGAATCAAGAAGGCACGTCGTCTTATTGCATTTTAAACAGACATTATAATTCATGTTACATGACGAGATTTGAGTCCGATCCCAAAATAAAAAGCGTTCCTAAGGTTGATATAAACTGGTTACATTAATTGTAATAGTCGAATCATTTTTCAATTTTGAATTTTCATACATTGACTCAATAAAGGATTTAGGATTAATGCCGCCCTGAGCTAGACTTCTACGGCACCCTATAAGTACTATCCAAATCCAAGCGAAAGACTGTAAATCATAGATAACACACTATAAACACACGCAGTAGGACACAGTAAATACCGGCATATGGCGCGCTAGGGCCGTCGCCCAACCGCGCCCTACCCTAACACCATCTTTCCATCGACTTACGTTTCAACGCCTTCCAAGTGGTGGGTCGTTCAGGCGACTCGATGACGACATCCTCGACCTTGTAGGAGGGTCTGGGCGTGGGCGACGCGGCCGGCTCGCCCTCCGCGACGGGCGCAGTCGGGGCCGTGGGCGAGTACACCGGGTTAGAGAAACTGAACGTGTTGGTTTCCACTTCTGTTGAACATTATATTTGGTAATATAAACATTCCATAGCTTAAAATTGTGTTGAATAAACTATTAATGTTATAACATAGTCAGCTGTTCAGGCTCTAAACAGCTAGCTTAGCCTAGACTAAAGCCCTGAAGTCAGCTACAACAACGCTAATAAATAGTCTTAAAGATTGTTTGCAATGTAGAAGATTTTATCGAAAACAGAATCAGTTACCAAAAGAAATAAAGCTCAATAAAAAAGTATAAGCCTGCTATGAATTACAAATTAGCATTTGTCAGAGGATTTGCTTAGAAACTATATTTTGACCGACCTTGTCCGGTTGTAGACAGAACTGGGCTTTGTAATTTCAGAACACCAAAACTTGCTTCGCCAGCTTCGTTCTCCATCTATTAAGAAAATAATAATTTTATGGTGACAAATTACTAACAAAAAATAATAGAATTACAATTACCTATCCTTCGAATTTGACATACGAATGCTATCTTTTGTGAGTTATATTAATGTTCATTCAATATTCTTGAGAAAAAACGCTTATCGTGACAAGATTTTTAAATAATCACATTACAATTCTCTTTTTATACTTAAACTCTTAAAATATTTTTTCTATCTTAATATATATAATTCACGTGTCACGTTGTTTGTCCTCGATGGGCTCCTAAACCACTCAACTGATAATTATAATGAAATTTTGTAGATATGGGTTATTTGTTCCAACTTAAAGGGTGGGATAGTTTTTATCTCGATTAAACTGACGAAAGTATAAAATAAAGGAAAAAAGATTTTGCCATACAAAATGTTCATGGGTTTGTAACTGTCAAACATTTAATTTTCATACCGTCGATACGGTAAACTCTTCCCTCAAATTAAAAAACGTATTTAAATAAAGGTTTCGAATCGACAACATATATCCACAGTATTCGATTAATGGCGTATTTTAGATTTTAATTATGTAAAATAATGACAGTAATGAAAAGTGGTTGACATTTAAATTGGTTGTCAAATATTTATGCATGCGTTCAGAAATTTATTTTGTGTAAACTAAAGAGAATATATTATGAAGCTACAAAAATATAGCACAATTAAATAAATAATATTCAAACGTAAGAAGTTATACTTCTTTTCAAGATAGAATGTCACTTGAAAATGAAAAATCTTTAATAAAATAACACATAAAAATAAACTGAACTGAACTGAATAAATAACAATTTTATATAATTATGGAGAATATTGCAGGGATTCTCAATTTAGGCTTTGCCTGTGTCTTGAGAATAATTAGAGTGTGAGTGTAATATTTTTGAAACACAGGGGTGAAATATTGCATGGATAATCAAAATCGCTAAAGTGTTTAATGTCAAAAATATACAAGGCACACTATTTGGATATGGAGAAACGGGATATTATAGAGTGGGAGGTAGGGGAGAGGACTGGGATAGCTGACAGATTTGATAGGACGAAATGTAAATGCACGGTATAAGACGGGATGGTTAATGAAGAGAAAGGACGGGACGTATCGAGAAGTGACTGAATAGACGGGATGGGACGGAATTGAGCAGGACAGTAGGATAGTAAATTCATGTTTAGGTATACAAGAGCTTATACGAAAAATAACATATATTTGGTGTGGAGTAAAATAAAAGAATATCTGCATCCAGGCAAAGGTTGGTCGGGCTTTTTTGCTGTGCTAAATAATTGAATATAAAATTAATCATATAATAACTAAGCCATAGCGAACGTGGTCGGGTCGGCTATGGTATCTATTAATTGATTTCAATGAATGTCGTCGGAGTAGTAACAGTGTTATAATATCTCCGTAGCAAAATAATGATTTGAATCTGGAAAGATGGAATAGAATAGAATATAAGGTGGATAAAATGGGACACAAGAATAGGTACAGGATGAGAATGGAATTGGATAAGCAGTTTAGAGAAAGGCTGTCATATTGATTTTAAATAAAATATGGACTGGAATCTGTATTTGCACCCAGGCGAAGCCGGGCCGGGCCGCTAGTATACTGCTTATAAAAATTTCATACTCAACCGCCTAGTACCTTCTACAGAAATATTTATTTATCTTTTAACTTTATTGTACACCAGAAAAAATATAAATTAAAACAACATATTACTAACAGTACCATCGGCGGCCTTATTGCACTAGGTAATCTCTTCCAGGTTCAAAGGTTTGAATGGACATAAGAGAAAGGAGAGAGAATATATCTTACCAGAGTAGCGTCATCATTGGGAGTCAAGTGCAGTTGTATGCGGCGTCTCAGCTGGCTCTCCCTGGTGAGTCGCAAGTAGTACTGCACGAACGGGTGGCGCATCATCACGTGATGCAGGAGCGAGTGGCCAAGCAGCACCAGGATGGAGAACACGAAGAAAATAAAGGTGGACCGCTGGGGTTGAGGAAATCCGTACTTGGTTATAATCCGGTCTACACACACCCAAAAACCTGCTGCGCCTGAAAGGAAGGTTATTGCAATGTACCATAGATGTTGTTAATGCTAGTAACGTTTGCCTGGAAATCTGATTGTAAATTAATAGTGCAGAGCTTTATTGACAGAATATGTGCTGACGAGTGAGAGTGGCTATCAACTTACATCACATCACACCGCCATGTTGGGTACAAATACCTGACTCCGGGCTGATACTGAATAGAAAAATCCATATCACTTTGCCTGACCCAGGATTGGAACCCGAGACCACACCTTTGCAATCATACCGTAGTACGACTGCGCCACAGAGGCACTTAATGTCCACGGGCGGCAGAATACCGCTCTGAGCTTTCTGTAGCTGAAAATTCAAGATGATAAAATGAAAATAAATTAAACTTACTCTCTCCCGCCATGACAGCTTGCGTGTATCTTGGCGGCAGGCAGCCAGTGAACCCATAGTACGAAGCTTGTTGGACCGTGCAGCCAAACGCGATGAACCCAATCGCCACCAAGTTGATAGTGTAGGAGACGTGAGGCGAGAACCCGTCCCAACCGATGTTACATATTGTCACGAATAGCATTGTGCATAGGGTGAATAGTATGGCTGGAATTTATAAATTGTGTTTTATAGAGTAACAATCAAAAGCCATAAGATTAATTTTGTGTGTGTTCAATCTTTTTTCAATGTCATTTGTAGTAAATAATACTGATAGTCCGAAAATGGAAGGTTTTTATCACGAATGTGGCGTTATCGTCGTACAGGTACTAAATGTTGGACAACTAGTAGCCATGAGTGTTGGTAAACATAGACTTGCCAAAAAGTAAATGGGGATAAAAGAGTTTTAAAATGTAGGTAAGTATTAACAATGAACAAGTAAATGTAAAAAGGTTATAGAAAATAACGCGACATACCAAAAGTGATCCTGGTTGTGTAATGGAAGAAGTAAATCAACAAATTGTTGACAACCACTGCAAAACACGCGGAGGATATGTAAACCGTGGAAATGTCGTACATTATTGTTGTGTTGGGGTAGTGCGTCTGGAAGTAGTCCACTGCCATTATGAAACTGAAAGTAATGATAAAAACATGTTGATTAGCATATTACCTCAGGACTCTGTTATTTTATAATGCATACGAATTAAAAAGTGCCGGCCATAAAAAAGATTTAAAACATTCTTGGCATTTAAAATGTAAATAATGAATTGAATTTGATATTTCCAGTTGTGAGAAAAGATGAGCAAACTATATGTTTTTATGTGACATAATACGACGGTTTTCTGTTTAGTAAATGTAGTATAGGATACCTGTTAAATGGGAGCAGGAATGCAGCTCCAGCGAGGAACAATGTCATGTATACCGAATTGTATCGGTCGGTGGGCGGAGCGCCCGAATCCGTCAGGGTAGAGAAGGGTTCGCCGCGGGCCGCGCGAATCGCGTCTATACGGGCATACCCCCTTCCCAGAGTCTCGTTCATCTTGATATTTCAAGAAATCGGCTATGGGGTTCTAATTCTTATTAAGAAAAAATCCTTTGTCATTTCCATGTCCGTATAGTTGCCTATAGCGTATCATTTTTGTATTTTATATAGGTATATTTTCTTTACGTATTTATAGTTATGTAATAAGTATTTAAATACGACACATATTTCACTTTGTATTTCACAAACAATATAATTAAAAAAAAATGCGATAATAAATACTTTCGTATTCAGAATTCAGATTTTTCACTTGTTCTTGTTTGGGTATCGAATGTTAACTGATCACTGTTTCATATATTACATATTGTTTTAATTTTGTAATATGAGTATGCGTATCTATATTTAATCAATATTCACATTTTGAACAACAAAAATAATTTTCGCCGGTACCTAATTCTTGACAGGGACTAGGTGAACTTCATACGCATGCGCGCCCCACATTGATTTTCAGCCTCGACCCAATACCTTTGTCCGAATTAAAAATAATGTAATTTCAATATTTTATTTCTTGTCAATGATATAGTCCTCATTACATCCCGCAAATATAATTAAGATAATAAATACATTGCAATAACTATTTCATTAAGGTCTCGTATTGATTAATGACGAGCATAATATAGGTACTTATATTACCATGTTATAGATATGTACCCATTAACAATAGGTAAAAAAATACATTTAACTATGGTATGGCTATTAAATACGTATTTTGCAATTACGTAGCTCCTAAGAACAGGTACCTCCGAAAATTAACGAGAGTTCTTGCTGTTACTATTGGCGCACATTATGTAATACGTTGTAGCAAAGATTAAGGTTATGTATTTTTATATTCAAATACAAAAAAATATATTAATAAATATTTATTCGTATTTCACAGATCTCGCCTACATACAAAAACGACGTCATTGAATCCTTATGAGGGTTTCGTAATCAATAACTGGAACCCATACGCCTAGTTTCGTTACTCCATTTGTAAGTTGTATGCAAGTACTTGATGTAGCTAAAATTCCCTTAGTACTAGACAACTGCAATTTGCTATAGATACATTAAATCAAGGCGACAAAGTGGGAAATAAAATCTCAAAAAAAAAATGCAGATCAACGTATACATGGGCTAAAGGTTTCCAATTTATCCAATGGATAGGTCATTTTAAAATATTGCGGGTTATTGAAACCCATTATCCGTAAGTATCTTGTTTTGCAGAATATTATCTTTAAAATTGAAGCATTGGGAGCAACAAGGGCGTTCGGTACCTAAAGTCCGTTTTGATGTTATTACATCAAAACATGCACAGAGCCATCTAGTTTCGTATCCCGACAACTTGTTTAGATCAGCCGCTTTTAGATGGCGTGAGAATCAATAATGTCAAAGGTGGCGCTACGCCCTTGTTGCATAGATATCAAAAGTTCGTTTAAATTCGAACACGTTACGACCTGTCTGCAGTTTGTAAAAACTTATTAGTGTAAAAAATGACTGAAACGAGTGATTCAAGTGACTCAAGATCAGATACTGACCAGAGCGAATATGAGCCCCTCAAAAAAAGGGGAAGAAAGAAGGTGAAGAATGAAAACATGTGGAAAAAAAAACGTGCGAAAGTTAAAGAGAAGTTTAGGTGAAGAATATACGTCAGCTCAAGGAAAGAAGATACCTAAAAAAGTTTTTAAACATATTACTACGTGTTGTTCCAAAAAATGTTGTATTAACCTCGATCAAAATGCACAGAGAAGATTTTTTTGTAACTTTTGGAACATAGGTGACAAAGCGCAGCAAGATACCCTCTTAATGTCGTGTTTAGAAAAAGTGTTAAAGTTGAGAGAGAATGTTGGGCCTGATAAGTTGAAACGAGATAATCAATGGAAATACTTTTTAACTGTAGACGGATTAAAGATAAACATTTGCAGAAAGTTATTACTGTCGCTACTAAAAATCTCGGAAAAACGGTTAAGAATAGTCCAAAAAACTAAATTGTCAGGAGAACCAGTTCGTGACATGAGAGGAAAACATGACAATCGGCCCAACAAATTTGATCAGGACGTCTATAATATGATAAAAGAGCACTGGGCTTTATTTCCTAGTAACAAATCACACTATGGTCGAGCCAGTGAAAGGAGATATTTCGAAAATCCGGATTTATCAGTTTTAAAACTTTACAGAGCCTTTCAGCAGTATTATTTCGAGCGAAAGAATACTGTTTTAAAAATGAAGTACAACACTTATCACAGATATTTTCGTGAAAACAGTATTTACTCGTTTAGACAACCTAGAACAGATGTCTGTGACTACTGTACAAAATGTAGAGTTCTGTTGGAAACTAAACCTGAAGATCCATGTCAGATTCAATACATGTTGCATTTGAAAAAGATAGAATCATATAATGCGCTCAAAAAAAAGCTTTTGGAGTCAGTTCAGAATAATCCTGACACAGAAACACTTGTATTGGAGTTTGATTATGCTCAAAACTTGCCCATACCAAAACTTAACATAACTTCACAATTTTATAAAAGATTATTATGGTTTTTTAACTTCAACATTCACTGTCACAATGATGGATCAAGTTCCTTTTATTGTTTTCTGGAAATTGATTCCAAAAAGGGGCCCAACACTGTGTGTTCTTTCATACATCATTTTGTTAAAGAAAAGTTGCAAGACTTACCTAATATTAAGAAGATAGTATTTTTTTCTGATGCTTGTGGAGGCCAAAATAAAAACATAACAGTGGTAATGTTCTCTACATGGTTGTCCAAAAGCTTAAATATGCCAATTGAACATATATTTCCAGTAAGAGGCCACTCTTATAACCAATGTGACAGAAACTTCGGAAGGTATGGCATATTGTTAAAATCTTTGGAAATTATTGAGTCAGCTGAACAATATTTGAAAGTAATGTCATCAGCAAGAAGCAATCCTAGCCCGTTTAATGTATTGATGGCTAGCTACCTTATTGAAGATTGGAATAAAGGATTACAGGTCTTTTCGTCTAAGGCACCCACAGCTACAGGAAGAAACAAAGATCGGTTTGCTATACAGCAATATGTTAAGCTTTACTATAATCCTGAAGGAGTGATAACGACGTCACGATTTTATGCATCTCCGGATTTAAATTTTACATTTAAGAAGAATGTTTTGCCAGTAAGCAAAAATGATCTGAATTTGAAGCAGGTAGAAAAACCTGGAGTAAAAGACGTTAAGATTAGGGACGTCTTATCCTTGACACCTTTTATGAAACCTGAAAATGCTGAGTGGTTGAAACAGGTCTTGACCTTCCAGGCAGGCATGGAAGATCAGGCTGGACTGTCCAGGAGGCCAGTTGCAGCTGATTCGGAAGATTCCCTTCAGTCTAGTGAATATTTTGATGAATCTGATTAAAAACACGAAAGTCAGAAAAAAATATTAAGTTGAATATTTGAACGGTGATTGTAATAAATACACATTAACTTACATTTCTTATTTTGTTTTCTTTAAAAATCAATAGCAAAATTAACGTCTTATCTGTTTTACCAGTTGGGTGCAACAAGGGTGGATAACACAAGTAAAAAAAACTTGATTTTATGATATTTCTGATTGTTTTAAAATAGTCATAATACATTAATCTTTTTGTTAAATCATGGGACTAAGAAATTATAAAGTAAATGTAAGTCAAATTATAAGTATTAAAATAATGTAAGGTAATACAACTTTCATTATAATTTTTCTCGAAACTCTATTTTACAACATACGCCCTTGTTGCACCCAACGCTTCAATTATTCTTTTTTTACATGGGAAATTCATAAAGTAAATAACACACACAATCTTTAACACTCCAACAAAAAATATTTATTCTAAAATCCATAATCCAAGTAACAAACAATGTCACAACTGTCCGCGTTCACTGTATTCTTTTTTCGAAAACAATTCTGAAAGGTTTGGCTGAGAGTGAGAGACCATTGACTGGCTCCGCGGAAGGTAAAGGATCACCTTTAGGTATTTTAAGGTGAAATTTCTGCAGCAGATGAGTAACAAACATAAATAACTCAGCTCGAGCCAAACCTTCGCCGATGCACCGTCTCTTTCCTGGGAACAAATGCAAATTACTTATGTTTATTATAGGCAGTAAAAACTGACAAGATCAGTGCACTCTAACGCGATTTCAAAGCCGTTTGGCGACTCTCCGGAACCAGTTTCTGTCCTTAGCTTTATTTAAATTTATTTCTCCGAACTTTAGTACTAATAACCTCAATATAAGCGGACTATACAACGTTATAATATCAGGCACTGATTAAAATGATTTATAATTTATTATATAAAAGAATTTAATAAAAATCTTTCATCGATTAAAATGTAAAAACATAATATTTAACCAAACGTCTGGCATTTTTTGTGCGCGTTTATTAACATTTATGTAACTAATCCGGTATCAATGCATCTTGATAAGCTAGGATGGTGGATCTACTGGTGTAGGTATGTCAGAGGCCGCCTGGGTAGGTACCATCGCTATGTCTATTTCTCCCGCAAACAGCACCGTAACCGTAAGTGTACTGTTGTGTTTTGGATTTAATGGACATTGTAGTCAGAGTAACTACTGGACACATTGAGACTACGTATATTTTGTTCGATTTTGCTACTGTTCTTGAGATGATGTATCGCTTACCATCAGGTGAACGGCATGCTCGTCTCACCATTCATTGCAATAAAAAAATGAAGGAACAATAGATTATAAATAGATATATACTGTTTATACGTAGGAACTTAATTAAACATTTTTTTCGATTATTATCCTTTTATATAAAAATTATGGACATATGATGCAATCGAAGTAACCAGATTTAAAACAACGCGATTAACGAAAAGACTGACAGTGTAATTTTCGCCTCAAGTACTTATAGTACCTATCGATACGGTATAATCACTGACCTCATTAAAATGACGATACATCGCAACACAACGAGTCCGACCTATTATTGTGCCCCCCGAGGCCCAGTGTCGAGAAAAAAAAACAAACAAATGTTATCATTCTCTGCTGTTGTCTAGAATCTTCACTCCACTTATGTAAACGCATTAAGAATTGCATTTCATCAACATATCTACCGGCTTTGAACCACATGTTTCCATAATAATTTTTTATCTTAAGAGTGCTATTTTTAGTGTTTTAAAATTTTGCATTAAAGTGGAATGTATAATATATTTGTACTCGTATAGCTGTGAAGACCGTTTCCAATATATTGCTAAGGAAATTAAATTGGACAGTTTGAATGGTACCCAGCAGTCACATTTATAGTCCTGACCCCACACTAAGATCGAGTCGTGTCGTGGGTATCAGGAACTATGAGATAATTTTCTCAAAAACTCCCAGAACCGAAAAAAATAGCTGTGGATCACCCAAACATTTGTCTTGGTGTGGGGACCAAACCCGGCCTCACGATTTAAATCAACTACGACACGGAAGCTGTGGTTTAATTGCATATAAGTTGCATTTTAGATATACCTAATAATACCTGACTGTATAGTCCGTTTGCAGGAGATTATATATTTTAGAAATTGAATGAAATAAAACAAGAAAATTTTGTACCGCTCATTTTAAACTGTTATTAGGAATAAGTCAAGATGCTGTAAACTACACTTTTTGTGATTCACCACAACGACGCGGTTGATGTATCGTTTCTATTCGAAATAAAAAACATGATAACGCTTTAAGCCTAACCTCTAAATTCGGCCTAAAACGGAGATTACTTTTCGGGTAGAGTGATCATAGTAAAATAATAAATCACGTCATTTTGGTTTCCATCTAAACTAAGTACTGCTTTGAGGGAATGTATTTACCAATTCCAAAAGGGATGAGCCAATCATCTTGTATTAAATTGCCTTCCTTGGTAAGGAAACGTTCTGGTTTAAACTGGTCGTGGTTTTTCCAATGACTCCCATTGTGAACATCGTACAGGGATAGTAAAATAAAGGTGCCCTGAAAATGAAACAATAGAAAAAAAGCGCATCAGAAAATAATATTCAACTCCGAACCATTTTACTGATTGGTTCGTTTGCGATACAGTTCTATATCACAAATGGTCTCAAACGATCATACTTGATTATTACAGGACCCCCTCTGTGCAAGGGGAGTTAGTAGTCTGCGATAGGAAGTACATTCATTATATAGGATGACATATCAATATGCACTAGAACAATTGGCCAATTTATTTCACGAGGTTTTTTATATTACTCGTAGCAATTAGCACCCAATTTTGTAGTTAAGTAACATCCTCACGGTTATTATCTTATTAAGTGAAATTTATACAAAATGTAATGTCAATTATAATCAAACTTTAGACATGCATAAAAACTAGTTCTTATATAAGAAACACAGTTTTTACCTTCGGTATAATATAGTTACCAAGCGGTGCGTCTTCTAAAGCCATATGTGGTATTCCCATAGCCGCTACACTAGATATTCGTAATGTTTCTAGAAGAACTGCCTCAGTGTATACCATTCTAAGAAAACCAACACATAAAACTTTTTAGATAATATATAATTCAGATATTCCCCTCACATTATTTTATCCTTAATTTGTTACTTTGACCTTCTGCCACAAAATTACTTTTTTAATACCGCTACTACAAAAACATCAAAAAACATAATGATGCAAATTGCTAACCAAGACCAGTCACCAGTTTTGTCCATTTAATAATAAATTGTTTCAAATGTTTGTGAAAATATATTTTTTTCTTTTTATTTTCTTGTAATGTGAACTGAATTTCTTGGTCCAGCCGCTGTTTTTATTACGTGCAATCGATGTTAAAATTTTTTGCACACTAAATTGAAAGAACGTGTATGCAATTTCCGTCTCAATATAATTAGCGGAGATCAAAGCATATTGTTACTTATTGCTCAACAAATAACAATATACACTAGACCATTATTAACTAATTAAAATTAGTTTAGCGAACGTTGTTTCGGTTATTCGGTATCTAAACACTTATATTTGATTATCTTTGATTATACGGAAATAGAATCCACCTTTCATCATGATACTTAATACTGCGGTCCAATTCTAAATGTAGGTCTTTATAAATCAATTTATTTTCAGAAACAATATTTGTTCGAATTGTCTTTAACGGTAAACTATCGATTATGCGCGGACATGATCTTCCGCATTTTTTTTTTTATACAAGTATTGATACGATACATAAAAATTTCGGTTCACACCTCGTTCTGTGGCTGAGCTCGGGTGATCTATCTTGGCCAATCACTTTATCAATTTCTTCTTGAAGTTTCCTTTGCACAGATTCATTGCGAACAATGTGTAAGAGCATGAATACTGCCGTGTTTGAAACCGTCTCCATACCAGCTTCCAGTAAATCCAGGCAAACCACTTGAAGTTCTTCATAAGACACTAGTCAAACAAAAACAAACAATTTTGAAATGTAACTAATTCATTTATAGGGCCGTCTTAGATATAAGGATTATATAACAATGGCAACACTAGTTTTAAGCAACCCAGTACTGGGTCGGTATCCTAAATTGTTTGCGTATAATTGTTACATTTTCACATCCGTTTCCAGATAGCCATTCGCCTAAATAATCATATCACCCAGCTTTTGTTCGTCCTATGATACAGTTGCTGTCTGCTGATTCACATTTAATTTCCGTATTCTTTAATGGCCGATCATATAAGATATAAGTTTCCCTTTGTAATGGGAAAATAACATTCAAATAAGACCATATTTTAAGCAGCCTCAATGGTCACAACAGCTGTTAAGTGTATTCTGTTTCACGTTGTAGGTATTGTTTCCACTCTACTTGCCTTTTCGTTCGGTCTATCGATTTATCTGATATTATAATGTAATACTAGACCGCTTGTATAACCCGTTTTAGTAGATTCTATAATAGATCAGCTATCAGTCCATTGATATATAAATCCATTGATAAAATTATGATAATTTAACAAAAGCTTACGAATTTTAAACGCATCTCAACAGGAACCGATCGACTCATAAATATGGTATTATTGGCAGTTTTCAAAGGAGAAGGTTTATATGTATAATAAATATACACGGAGTTTCAATATGGAGGGGAAATATTTTAAATAATTTATTTTACTGGTACAGGACGGGAAGTGACAGGACGGAAACAGACGGGATTGATTAGGGCATGATGAGAAGAAAGGTGGAGAATAGAATAATTACATTGTGTTTAGATATACAAAAGATTGTGCGAAAAATAACATCTATCTGGTGATAAGTTAAATAAAAAAATACTGCAACCAGGCCAAGATGGGACGGGCCGGTAGTCTCGAATAAATTAGCTTGTATGTTTCTGAGAGGGGTATTATTCGAGGCAAATCTAATCGGCCAAAGGGCTAACGTGTTTTTTGACGATATTTGTTCAATATCAGATACATAAACAAACAAGTAACAAATAATACGTACACGTTGGATCTTTGTTTTGAATCATTTCGATAAGACATGCGTCAATGACGTCTCTCGGGTTTTGTACGTCTAAATCTTGCCGATGTTGTTTTATTGTTTCCTGTTGTCCACAAAAATAAAATTTGTTAACTAACTTAGTTTTATTATTAGACTTGACGTTCCTATCATTAATAATGTTTGAGATTGTATACTTAAGTATGAACGTTTTAAATCACGTAGCTAAGACGTTGGGAATTGCTCTACCATTAGAGTAACTGATTATAAAATACAATAGAAAAACATTTATGGGCTGATACCGATACTTTTACATGATTTATCTAAAAGGCCACAATTTTCTGTTATGAATAATATTTACACCAAGGCTTCGCATAAACATGTCCCCGAACTAAATAACAGCTTATCTGTTTATAACGTTAGATATGAAGTTATTGCGTTCTTGAACCGGTCACCCCGATTTAGCCACAATTTTACTTACCGCAAGAAATTCGTGGAGAGTGCTATGAATCGATTTCAACTCCGTATATCCAATATAATTAGGAATTATATATCTCAAAAAGGGCATAAAATTTAATACTCCACCACTCATGTCGACAGCTTTAAATAGTCTTGTGATTAAACTACATAATTTTTTTAAACGTGCATCTTCTAAATCATATCTAAAAGAAAATAATTAATTTAAAAAAAATACTACTTAATTCTTATTTTTTTTCTTAATTCATAGATCGAATAGATATGTATATTGGCAATAAATTAGTTATCGGTGTACATAGGCTTTGAATCATAATATCCTACTTTTGATTTTTTACATAGAAATCATGATTCACTTTACGACTCACAACAAACGATGTTTTCGGGATTTAAATATGAGTATTTGTCAATATCCTACAATTCATCAAGCAAAGAAAGGAAACAACTATAAAAAAAATAAACCTGTTTTCCAGGAAATTAGTTTACCTGTTGTGCCAAATTCACGTTGATAGCTTGTGCTATCAACACAGGACACTAGGACACATAATGTAGTTGAAGGTTACAGGTTACAGTTAAAATATTTACTTTAGTCCTATATCAATATTTTATTATACAAAATGTCGACTCCTTTATGTACAAGCGATGTAATTAGTCGATCAAAAGGTTAGCCTAGCAAATTAAAAATAGTTGCACATCAAGATGTTAAATGGAAACGTCAATCTTGCAAGTTTTTATTATATTTAAGATTATAGACCTTTCTCCAGCGACGAGCCTCCAAAGTATATTTACGATGGTAATGTGGAACATCTCATTAACCAGTATGGGTTTGCCAACATCACTCTCGCGAAGCTTGACTAACGTGCTGCACTCTTCAGCTATATAACTATCGATTAACCTGGAGTTATATCCAAAATTCTTCAGGTATTTTAATACGAAGCGTCTAGTTTTATTCCATGTGACCCCATCCGAAAACACAATCCCTGGAAGTTGAATTTATTCGTATGTTTATTTTAACAACAAATAAACAAATTATAAATTTCATAAAAAATATTGCTATGAAAGATATTATTTGTAGTAACAAACATGTGTACAATGAAGTTAATGAATAAGTGTTAGTGTTAACTTTAACTAACTCTACATAGAGTAAGGGGTAATTAAGTCTAAATGACAATACTCTTAAAACTATTGATAGTTTTAATTTCTACTCACCAAGTTTCTTCCCGAAAGACCTCATAGTATAGAAAAATCCATCAGGTCTTCCTTCAAATACGTCTCTAAACGATACTTCTTTAATCAATTCTCTGCCTGAGACTACAACAACATTAGCAAAACCAAGTCTCAGGCCAATAACATTACCATACTTTTGGGCCCACGACTGCCACATTGAGTGGTGGCATTTAAACTTTTTTAGTTCCAAAAAGACTGTCATCAAGTTGCCTATAATTGGTAGTGAAACTGGACCTAAAATGTCATAGTATGATTTTATGCGATCATCGAACCGAGGCCTTGGTAAGTATGAGAATTACTTTTATTTACTAAAATTAATTTGTGTCTTTAGATGCTCTTATATTTTGTTGAGACCAGTTTTCTATAAAAATCATCAAATAATTTTACTGAGATAATATAACTTTTTACTACCTGGCGGATACCTGGAAGTTCTTTCGAACCATCGTGGTATGAAATAAAAAAATAAAAATACACCGAACAACACAAGTAAACCCATAGCCAGAACTAACAAACAACAGACTACTTCATTTGAACTGACTAACGTGATCTTTCCATGTGCTTTGAAATTAGATAGAATCTCAAAAGATGGGATACCCGTGAACGATATTTAGAATGCATTGTCATTCAAATTGCTATTGAAGCCGAAGATTTGGAGATACGATTTGACGTCTGAAGGTTTAAAAAAATCATTCCATAACAATATGTAGCAAAATATGTACGTAATGACGAAATTGTATCTCTGTTTACACAGCATTATTTTTCTTCGAAGAAACTTGTTTTTTACTAAAACATTGATAAATAAATGAGCCTCATATAAAGAAGATAACAATAATTTGTCGTTAACTAGCTTCTAAAATATGTTTTTTGCAAAACTACTTGCGATAACACATATTAGAGAAGCTGTAAGAATGAAACATCCTACCAGTAAACTGGTATAATTGGGTCACGTTAAATTGCATGTGGTCGTGTTGCTTCGCGAATTTGATATCATGTTGCTGAGATGTTTTTTTTATGATTTTGGAGTGGGGATTGATTTAATATGATGATGTAGGTTTTTTAGCGCTGACTGGGGCAACGACTTTTAACTACAACTACGTCAGCGGGGTGTTGACGTGTCTAAAATGTGGTCGTACCTCGTAGTTAGGGTGCTTTTGCCACATAGGAGCGCATCAGAGGGCAGCACATAAACGAACTGTTAAAAAAAAAACTTGTGTCTAACAATACAGTCGCAAAGGCTGAAAATATATAGGAATTCATTCATTCATTTACTTCACCGAGGGATACAAGTGTGCCGTTACAACAATTTATATTTATCTGGTGGGAGGACTCTTATGTGAGAGCCCTTCTGTGTAAGGACCACGATAATGTCACTTTCTCCCGCCAAACAGCAGTGTAAATGCACTGTTACGTTCCGGTTTAAACGACATTGTAGTCAGAGCAACCACTGGACATATTAACATCTTATGTCTTAGGATGGCGAGTGCAGAGGAATTCCAATCATTGATTTGTAATTAGTGAGTGCAATCCGGCGTCATTTTCAGTCCGTTCGGATCCGACCGGATTGTCATTAATCCGGATTCCGGTCCAAGATGAACTGTTAGTAACATAATCAAGTGTCATTGTACTTATATAAGTACTTATATTAGTAGTTTGTAAAAAATATATAATAAATTTAAAAACAGCTTTATTTCCAATCCAATATTAAGATTAGATAACAAGCAAACAGGTAAAATCTAGTAGTACCCAGTAAAACTTTACGATGTTACTAGTAGCTCAGTCTTTCTAGATTTCACTTTCAAAGAGAAATCAATTATTTTAAGTAAGTAACGCCCAAATACTGGAACGCAACTTAAATATAAATGGCGCTTAACTACGTTAATCCCGATTAAATGTACTGGCTAAGTGGGCCGTGCGCTGTTAAGAGCAACTTATTATTTGAATGGCGTTCCAGTATTCGGGCGTAAGTATCCTTATATGAAATCTAATATAACCTCCATCCATGAGCGGTCGTATCGCTTACCATCAGGCAAATGACATGCTCGTAGCGCAACTATTTACAAAAAAATGTATTTTTTTTTGGATAAACCATCTTTTGGAAAAAAATGGTGAAGGTGAAATGCTAGATGGGGTGAGAAATCGTGGATGGCAGCAGGGTGATGGGTGATAGTAGAGTTAAGTGCATACACTTTATGCCCCGATGCCACTTCATGAATAAGTCTCAGTAAAAAATACTGTACATAGATCCTAGTGGCACTACTCTGGACCCATAATGATAATTTTTGTTATTTGATAGTTTTTTAATATTTAAAATGTAATGAAGTGTATTTATTGGTCACGTAGGCAATTTAAAAGCTCTTATCACAAGTCAATACACATATAACTTAATCTCTATATACAATATACTTCCTATACTTAGTATTACTTATTTTAATTTCTTGGTTGAATTAATTTATTAATGTAATTAATTTATTTTAAATTATTTTTATTTTTATTTAGAATTAGTTTTATTTATTTTTTTAGTTTTTATAATTTTTAATATTAAATAAATATTTATAAATTTTTAATATTTATTGAATTCGCACTTCCCTATTTAGCTGTCCATTTCTGACTGAACATTATACCTTTCGAAAACTACAGTATCATCTAGTTTTTAAGGGAAAATTATAACTTGGTTCTCATAATATATATATATATATATATATATATATATATATATATATATATACCGAGTATATCAAGACTGATACCGAAAACGAAGTCGGGTGGTAGTTTTAGTGAGTACAAACACAATGCAACTAAAATTTTCGCAAAAAATCGCGACAATTTTTTTTATGATTTTTTATATATCGTAATTTTTGGGTGGTAAATCCATAGTTTTTGCTAAAATAATAATTTAAACTCTTTTATACCGTAGAGTCCTTATAAATAAAAGTGTATACACTATTATTTTAGGAAAATAATGAATTTACCATCCAAATACGACCATAGGAAAAAAAAATACAAAGAAAAATCGTCGCTTTTTTTTTCATCATTTTCTGTTGCAATGTGTCTGAAGTCACTAAAACTACCACCCGCTTCGTTTTCGGTAGCAGTCTTGAGACGTGTGACATCAGACACAATGCAACAGAAAAAGCTGCAAAAAAAAGCGTCAATTTTTTTTGTTGTTATTTTTTTCCTATGGCCATATTTGAGTGCGTGGTGGCCTGTTGGTAAACGGACTAGACGCGGCTGCCCACATATTCACGGTGGTCGCGGGTTCGAATCCCAGGGCACACCTCTGACTTTTCGGAGTCATGTGTGTATTGATAATCAATCACCACGCACTAAAACGGTGAAGGAAAACATCGTGAGGAAACCTGCATACCATAGCGATTTATAAAAATTTATATGGTATGTAAGTCCGCCAACCCGCACTAGGCCAGCGTGGTGGACTATATGGCCTAACCACTCTCAATCGTATTCTCGATTGTAGAGTAGGCCCGTGCCCTGCAGTGGGACGTATATGGGCTGATACTGATATTTGGGTGGTAAATACATTTTTTCCTAAAATAATAGTGTATATCCTTTTATTTATAAATACTCTAAGGTATAAAAGAGTTTAAATTATTATTTTAGCAAAAAATATGGATTTACCACCCAAAAATGACGATATTTAAAAAATCATAAAAAATAATTGTCGCGTTTCTTTGTGAAATTTTTAGTTGCATTGTGTTTGTGGTCACTAAAACTACCACCCGGTTTCGTTTTCGGTAGCAGTCTTGAGATACCCTGTATATACACAGTCAGGTCATAAGTATTGTCACACAGTAAAAACTTTTCTTTTAGAATGCTGGCCACAAAAAAGTTTATTGAATTCGAATTTCGAATTGTTCATGAAAATAAAAAAGTATACTTTTTAGAATTTTACTCATTTTTAAATATGGAGTGGACGCTTCAAGAAGACCGTGTTGCAGTTATTGCGTTGCATCGTTGCGGTTACGCACCAATTCAAATTTTTGACATACTGAAAAAATTTAATATAACCAAAAGATTCGTTTATCGTACCATCAAACGATACAATGAAGACTCTAGTGTAGATGGGATAGGACTCCAGCAGTGATAAAAGCTGTGAAGGCGCGAATTCAAAGAAATCCCAAACGTAAGCAGAAACTGTTGGCCCTTCAGATGGGGTTAAGCAGAACCATGGTGAAAAGGGTGTTAAATGAAGACTTAGGGCTTCGGGCATATCGAAGAAAAACAGGACAACGTTTGAATGCTCGTCTAATGGACCTGAGACTGAAGAGATGCCGCGCTTTGTTGAAGCGGTACGCGGGAAAAAAATATCGGGAAATTCTTTTTTCAGATGAAAAAACTTTACCGTAGAAGAGAGCTACAACAAACAAAATGATAAGGTGTACGCACACAGTAGTGAAGAAGCGAGCAACCGTATTCCGCCGTTCCGCGTGTCCAACGAGGTAATTTTCCATGCTCGCTCATGGTATGGTTGGGAGTTTTTTATTGGGGCTTAACAGAGGTACATTTTTGTGAGAAAGGTGTAAAAACGAATGCAGTTGTGTATCAAAATACAGTCCTGACGAACCTTGTGGAACCTGTTTCTCATACCATGTTCAATAACAGGCACTGGGTATTCCAACTAGATTCGGCGCCAGCTCATAGAGCGAAGAGCACACAAGATTGGCTGGCGGCGCGTGAAATCGACTTTATCCGGCACGAAGACTGGCCCTCCTCCAGTCCAGATTTGAATCCGTTATATTACAAGATATGGCAACACTTGGAGGAAAAGGCGTGCTCAAAGCCTCATCCCAATTTGGAGTCACTCAAGACATCCTTGATTAAGGCAGCTGCCGATATTGACATGGACCTCGTTCGTGCTGCGATAGACAACTGGCCGCGCAGATTGAAGGCCTGTATTCAAAATCACGGAGGTCATTTTGAATAAACTTTAGTGTAATAAGAATCTATGTTTTGTTAAGTTCATTTTGGTATATAAATGGTTACATAATGAATAAACTTGTTTCAATTATTTTATATTAAACATGTGACAGAATTTATGACCTGACTAGGTATATATTTTTTTAAATAAAACCAATAAACAATAGACAAGTAAGTTGTTGATCTAATTTTGGTAAATATAGGGGTATTTACCGTAATTCTAGGTAACGTTACCAGAATTTTGAAAAAATGAAGCAGTATGTGTACATACTTGAGATATAGAGATAATGAACCCAGTAATGTGTATCGCATATTACGTAAGAACGATATTGTGTTATCAGCGCTCCCGGGGGCTGGACCACAGATATTATAAACTGTTGACCAAAACATCTAGAAAATACACATCACACGAGAAATTCGGAGCAAACATTCTTATCACAACTCTATTACTTTTCACTAAGCTAAACTTACGAGAGAGTGAAGATTTGACCGGTCTTTTGTAAGGTGTACATATGACATAGTTAAGATTGTACGAAGTCGCAAGATGCAGGCCGTCTCCGGCAGGTTATTATGGAATTCTTTGGAGGAGGCCTATGATCACCTGTGGCCTTCTTGTATCCGAAGAGATATGTGAGAAATCTCATTATTTCTTAAATATTTATGGAATAATGACCATGACTAATCTTTTCATTGTTTGTATGTTTTATTTGCTTGTAAGGCTTTATGTCATTTGTTTATGAAGCGCAGATCATGTTCAATGTTCTCATTGCAATGCCGCACAAAGGGCAAAAAACATAATTATCTGCTGTTTCCATATAGATACCGGTTTATGTATCGTTTGCAGTTACTGAACTTTATTAGGGAAATATATGGACTGTCAAGTGATGTTTATGCAAGAGTAAGATTTGCATAGAAAGAAAAATAAAAATTGGTACAACCTGTTTCCTTTTTTTATTAGCTAAAAAAATATATTTCTCATTCAATACAATGGATTTCAAAGGTTTCGGCTTCGGAAAAAGCCATGAAAACAGATTAGCACAAAATGTAATCTTTGTTCGTTAATACATTATTTAATAAATTAATATTAAAATTCTTTTCACTTTTAATATTTTCAATAAACTTTGGGACATTATTCAATCTGTAAAAACATGCCTATATAACAAAATATGCATCATACTTATGTTTTTAAGTAATTTATAAAAAAAAACATGAATAGTGATAAAAATTGCATTACTCATAATTTGTTGAAGCCGAAAGCAATCGTACGATTAATGATAAATGATGAAGCTATAAAACGTACACAAACCCCCAGTCAGTCATTACATTCTCAGACCTCGCACACTGAACACTATCAACCGTTTTATATTTTAACAAACCAGTGCAGTGATGGCGCCTATAAACGCAACGGATATTAATGGAAGCAAGGCTTATGTGCCTGCGAAGAAAGCTCTGCCTGAAGTCGAAACAGAAAGCGTCAATGGAAATGGAAACGGGAAGTGTAAAGGGTATGTAAAAAATATTTATTTTGCAAATAACAATCGAGGAATGTTCTGCAAATTGTGATGTAATATTAATTATGGTGGCATCAGTTCAATACTAGGCTCTTACACATCGGATGTTTTAGTACGCAATTAGTTCTTTAATAAACTGCATACCGTATGATTCTAGTATCGCATTTCACAGTTCATTGATTTAGCGATATAGAATAAGTAAGGGTAAATAAAATAATAAATATCGACAAATCACAACAGATGTTCGTCCTTGTATTCTGAACTTGTGGCATCGCGTTCAATTGATCAATTTATTTAAATGAATGGAACATTAAAATCACTAGAATATTCTACGCAATTTCCTTTAGAGGTGTTTACTACCCAAGAACACAACACTGGACTAACAATACCATTTTTAATGTAATATGTGCATATCAGAGACTTATCCATATAATTCTTTGAAAAGTATATCAATTGTATTAAAATTTCCTATTTCGTTTTATATAAGCTTTGTTTTGTAAACTTATTACTATGGAGAAAATTATATACCAAAGAAATCAATACTAAACAATAACAAGCCCATACAATCATGATAGATGATGCACGAATATCTCTAAGAATTAAGTTTTACATTTTCATTAAAAAATGTCACACTAAATATTGTAGGCATTTATTAATAATGCACAATGATAATAAAATTTTAAGTACGCGTACTACATGTGTCACACAAACATCAACAGTGAATTGGTTGAGTTAGGTTAGTCTTGTGGTCAAATGGAAAATTCCAAGATGCAATAGCTATTACCCCTCATTTTTTTTTGTTAAGTTGGTTAAGTTCCTAATTTATTAGAAGACTTTCTTTCACGATAGATGTGTTTCAATGTAGTCCTTACCTCAATCAATCAATATTTGTACCATACAAAACGATCTAACAATATGTGGTAATATTATAAGCAATGAACGCTGTTTAGTGGGTTTCAAACCTGAACCATCTACTTCGGAATCGGATCGGAATGAATGTTGAAACAATGGTAACTATATATGAATAATCCTGGTATATAATCCTGGAATTTCACATGGAATAGCTACTTTTCGGATGAAATGAAACTTCTATTGAAGTGAAAAAGGGCAACATATTTTGTAAGGTTCGACTAAAAATGGTTTACGTCAACGAAAGTGAAAAATTGATTTATGAGCTGTCGAAGATATAGCGCTGATGCATTACAATGCAAAAAAATCTTTTTGTCTCATTTTCTACCCTTCTCTACCTTTTTTCTTTCTTTATATATTTATTTTTACTTTCCATATTTTATGGAGACGAGTAGTAAAAGGAGAAAAGAGGAAAGGGTTGAAACATAATAGAGTATGATGGACCGCGATGAGACGTCAAGTTTATACGGAAATGTTTAACCTTCAACTCAATGTAAAAATCTCTCTAAAAGGTCGCGTGAGGACATTAACTACTGTAACCAGGCAGACGCGGACCGGACAGATAGTTATATGTAAATCTAATAAACAGGAAAATAAAATTATACATAACTAAACATAACTTACGTTATGCTGTAAGTTTGTGGTTTTTTTTCAAGGCTATTTTGTAAATTTACGTTCATTACTTGAAATTAGTGAAACATTAAATATACTTACTTCTTTTTATACATGTATGTATGGATCAGCCCATACACGTCCCACTGCTCCGGGTCCGCTCTAAAACCGAGAGTAGGTACTACTCGTAAAACATAAGTTATTTTTTAACCTTTAAATTGCAAATGTACCGAACTAACTTAAATACCAACAGACGAACATGTCTAATACCATGCAAGTTCTACATAATACATCCCTTTTTTACGCTTGCTTTCTTTGTGTATCTTGATAGTTTCTTATTCCCAATATTTGTTATGCGTGCCATGAAAATATTTATTTATGAGGAGGTCGACTCCTGCAACTTCATGCATAGAAAGCCAATTTTATATGCGTAGCCCTTACTATAGCTCGTCTAGACTAACCACACCATCGAACATATTCATGCGTATTCTTGAAATTGGATGCATTCGAGCCAAAAAAAAAGTGCTCGCCGAGGACAAGGTCAAGTGGAGTAACAAAGGGGATGCCTTTGCCCAGCATTGCGATTCATTATAGGCTAAAAAATAAATGCGTATTCTTATATCACAAATTCAACCCTAGCTGTTCGAGAGAGTTAATTCGAAGGCGAATCTTAATACTGTAAAAATAGAACAGAAAATGTTGGTTTTACCTTTACTGTTCGTTTCCTATATCATGCCAATGTATTATGAGTTGCAGTTATTAGAAGCGTGTGAAAATTAAAACATTACATTAGAATATAATTTCTCTAATTTTGCGCGCACGCAAATAGCCTTGTAATAAAAATATCTAGTTCTCTCACATTATTTGAAAACTTCAAACAAATGCCCATTATGTACGTATAATTCCACCTGTTTCATATCATTTCCTCAAATAATATAATAAAATCAAGGTCTTGCGCAATCGGTGCAAATTATTTTGTTTTGGATACAAGGAACCACTAATTAATTATAGATTTATTACTTTCAACGAATTTGTTATCGGTTGTTTCGGCAAAAAATAGACTAGAATAATTGCCCCAATGCCTAGGATGCAGTCATAATATGCCCAATTGCCTCCACTTGGTGCTTGTTGATCAATAAGTGCTCGATACAAGTTATTAGAAACTCAAAATAGTTTAATTGACAACACGATCTAAAAACTTCCAAATAATTTTAGCCGTTAAATTTTTCATCAATGACTAGTATCATCCGGCCCAATGGATTAAATGCAATGCAAGAAATGCAATTACCCATTTACTTGTCGTAACTGGACACTTTTAACACGTTTCGAGTAAAGTGTGTAGTAAATAATTAATCATATGCAAAGTCTTAAATATTTTAACTAGTTCCAGCTGACTACGTACATCTATAATTAGATTATTAAATATAATAAAAGCATAATTTACTAGTACACATTTCGCTGTTTAAGATCAGGTTTATTTCCATAACTCTCTTTTGCCCGCAACTTTGTCTTCGTGATAAAGTGTATTTTTTTATGTTCTTTAAAATCGATTAATACTCCCCTATACTTACTTTATTTTTTCAAAATTAGATAAACCTAAAATCATAAATCATGTTGTTATTTATTTATAATTAACGCGTTCGGCAAATTATTTGGCCTATTACTTACTTCATCAACAATAATTTTCACCCTTATCCCAACTTGAAATATAAATCGTAAATCCTTCGTCATTATTTATCTATAATAATAAATAATTTTAAGTTCACTCACTCTAAATATAAAATGGCAAAGCCCAGATCAAACCATTAGTATTTTTAGCGCGGCACCCATTTATTTTTTAAATGAAAGTGGCATAAGCTTGTGCTCTCATATAAAAATAGCGATTAAATTAAATACTTAAACAAGCTATTTCACTTCGTTTCTTACTTCATTATTTATTTGTGATTAGACAATACAATTCCAATTTTAAAGTTTACGTCTTAACCAACCACACACACACAGCACAAACTTTCAAACAGGATTTTAATTTGTTAGTGCGGTTTTTCTCCAAAATAAAACTAAGTCTAAGTTATTCCCGCCAAAATTAGCTATCTGCCAGTGAAAGTTTCATCATAATCAGTCTATCCGTTCTCGAGATAAACTAATAGAATGACAGACAGACAGACACAAAAAATAACGTTCATTTTCGGAATATGTATCGTGTAAATAATGATAAGAAGTTGAAAAAAAACTTTACAGACAAGTTTTTATATGTATAGATTGAATAATTTATTATTCTTAAAATCCCGTTTTTATACGAGAGCGAATCTACTGCTCGTTTCACGTTCAAGCAATCGTGTAGTACTGTTAATAGTGTGTAGAAGTGCTTGCTTTACAATTTTTTCCACTCGAATAACTTAATTGTGACCAACTGTAATTATACACGGCATAGTGAATATAATGTTTCATTAACAAAATATGTGTTATGTTAAATTTACAAATACTTTACGCTAAATTTATAATATTGTGCAATACTCGTGTACTGTTTTTCATTGACTTGTGCAATAAATAACAAATTACCGGTGTTGTCAAAACCGTGGCTTTGCAGTTAATATTCGACAATTTTACGTTGTTTTTATACTAAATACATTATCTGCGTTAAGATAAAATAACTTATTTACTTATACTTTCCATCCAATTCGTTTTTGACACCAAGAATTTTAATTACTGAATTTTATATTATTGTTATTAATATTTGACGATAATGGAATTATTTCTTAATGTATTCCCGACTAAGCTTGACAAGTATCTGTGCGTATTGTTTTTATTCAAGCCAAAACCAAATTCAAGCACATAACTAATTGTTTTGTATTGTTTCAGTTACTCGTACGAAACGTTGCTGGAAACTGCCAACTTTCTTCTGTCGCGCATCTCAATCCAGCCACACATAGGCATCATATGCGGCTCTGGGATGGGTTCGTATTGGAATGAGGGTATATATTAAATTGCACTATTTGTGTATTTTTTTATATCTTAGTATAACTTAATAACCACCATCATAGTGGAATATATGGCCTAACTACTCTCAATCGTACTCTTGATTGTAGAGGAGGCTTGTGCCCCACAGTAGGACAAATATGGGGACAGAAGGCAGAAGAACTTACTTGACATTAATTTCTCCAGAATAGTTTCCAAATATTAACGTAGAAATCTATTTCACTGCAATTTAAATTTTACCAATATTGCAACTATAAACCAAAGTACTAAATATTGATTCGTGTATTCAGGTTCATTGGCGGATAGCATACAAGACGCAGAGTGCATTCCATACGAAGACATTCCCAATTTTCCCGTGAGCACGGTAGAAGGACATCATGGAAGGCTAGTTTTCGGTAAAATTGAGGGCGCCCCAGTGGTAGCTATGCAAGGACGGTTCCATTACTACGAAGGATATCCTCTTTGGAAGGTAAGATTTCAAATTAGTAACTATTTAATTGCTTTATAATCATTAAAATAAGAGAGATGCCCCTACTTATGTACATGAAAAATATCGTAATTACTGAGTTGAATTAATTTGATATCACATCAAAGGATATATTTGACGATTCAAATAAAGTAAATTTGTTGTATTTACCATCTTAGGTAGTGTTGAAAGCAAATTAGTGCGGCGAAAATCAAATGTCCTCAGTCCTACACAAATTAAATGACATTACCGTGTATAAACTACACAGTATTTAATATTTTCCTGGTACTAAAATAGTTATTTCCATAAATGCTGAATGTAGTCTCTTAAGTCATGCAAGTGTTACAAGAAAATCTATCCTCAGCTGTTTGTACAATGGAACTATAAATCATATTCAATACTACTCTACTAGAAAGAGTAGATCTCAATGTAATTGCTCCATAACAAGCTTTATATGGTATAGAGACATTGTGGCGGAATTGTGTTGAAAGTATTTGACGATATTAATAGCTTCGGCATTGCAAAATCAACACGGTTTTTGATTAAACAAACCCTTATAGGTTTTTTTCCAAATAGCTCATCACAAATCTTAAGTAAATAACACGCTGAAGTTCGCACAGGGGAAGGAAAAGTAAAATTTAATTATTGAAACAAAATTTGTTTACACATATGATAAACTTAAGTTAATTTTATATGCATTTTAATGTTATTAAATGTAGAGATTGTCTCGTTTACGCTATGCTGGTTTTGCTAATTCTTCTAATCCCAGTAAGCATTCAAGTAGTACCAATACTTTAGGTCAAACAGTTTATCCTTCGCGTATAAAAAATTCAAAATATTTTTTTATTTGCCTTTTATACCCAACCGTACCTTTTTTAAGTGTTTATTACCATACATATCCCAAGAAATATCTATATGACCGAAGCTAAAGATATGAAAAAATGTCATATGAAAAAATACTGTACTTAAGTCATTGAGGTCTATTATACTAGAGCGGACATTGGGAACAAAATCTCTGCGTATTGTATTATTGTACGTGCACACGGGTACACAGTGAAGCGAGAGCGAACATAATGTTACTTCGTAGGCACACACAAGTAGAACAGAAATAGAAGGAGCGGTACGGTACCCTCCATTTTGTTACAAACATTTTGTTTGCAGTGTCCCCTCTAGTAGATTTTCTCAATGACTTAAATAAAGTCGAATCGCGAACATGACGGCTGATGCAAACAGCTTCGACCCCCAGCGGTGAGGTTATCTTTATCTACGAGCGTTACAATGGAGGGTAAAGGACGCGTTAAGATATTGAACTGCGTGTAAATATTGCTACGTAAATATCTATTCTGTTATATCACATACTTGCACACTACTCTGGAATTTTCTGTACTCTATAATTAATTAGCCATTAATAGTAATCGATAATTAGTTGTTGGATGATTAACGTACGTAGTTTATGTATGATTTTATTAAGATGTATCTTAACATACTTAGATTTATGAAAAATATAGCAAAATTTTAAAGTTCCAGTTGCTGTATAGTTCTGGAATAATTGTTCGAATATTTTAATTAACTTTCAAAATGTTATTGCACAACATTACACCGCCAATATTCGGTACACCGATTTGTTTATCTCAAATGATGTAACAACATGAAATCGGCCTCAGCACATTACATAGGTTAAATAAAATATCAATATTATTATACTCAAATCACTAATTGTTTATTTCAGTGTTGTCTTCCAGTGCGTGTAATGAAATTGATTGGAGTAAAAACATTAATCGCCACGAACGCCGCCGGTGGATTGAACTCAAGTTACAGAATTGGCGACTTGATGATCGTCAAGGATCACATCAACATGATGGGTTTTGCCGGCAACAACCCACTGCACGGGCCTAATGACGAGAGGTTCGGCCCACGCTTCCCTCCCATGAACAAAGCTTACAATTACGAACACAGAAAGATTGCGAAAGAGGTACGTATATACTGCACAAGCAACTATGCTATTTGTACATATTATTTATTTTGCTCACAATATAATTATTTGCGCGTTCTCCTTCATTATCAGTCCTTTTTTCTAAAGCGAACAACGCAGTATTACCATTACCATGTAGAGAGCAAGGTTATCTAGGGTCGATACGCGATTTACAATTTGTAAGATGGCAGAATAACTTACGCCGAGCGCTTGTTGTTAATAAGACAGGCAAATGATCCATTTCCTGTTTACCTTGACGAGCTATGCATTGCTTTAAATTTTACTGTACATGCAAAAAGTAAATGTAATAAACAAAGTGATTTATTTCATAATAATTTATCAGATGTTTGTTTTTCTGGCCATGTTGAGTGCTCCATAATCGAACGCGGACAAACCTGTTTTAAATTACTGTCACCGTTGTCATATTCAGTCTACCATCATGTTCATGCATCTAGCCTCGACAACTTTTCAATTCGTTAGATATTATATTATGTGCAGTTTTGCCCACTTTTTATTGTTTTTTTTTTTTGGAGACTAAAGTATAGGTATATTTTTTCAAATTAAATATGTGTCACAAAACATGCGTACCAAACTAACCAAAAATTTTCATTGGTATAATTATCTCAATTTTTTTAACTACTATCTTTTATTTCTGAGTAAATGATTATAGTAACAATTAACCATTTTTTAGGTGGCAAAAGAGCTAAACATCGAGAACATAGTTCGAGAGGGCGTGTACACATGTTTGGGCGGACCCAACTTTGAGACAGTAGCCGAACTGAACATGTTGAAGATGGTTGGTGTGGATGCAGTAGGAATGTCTACTGTTCACGAGGTAAATATATTATTTACATAAAGTTATAGAGTTAATTCTGAAATTAACGGCACACCTCTGACTTTTCGGAGTCATGTGTGTATTTATAGCCTATCACCACGCACTATAACGGTGAAGGAAAACATCTTGAGGAAACCTGCGTATCACAGGGATTTTTAAGAATTTCTATGCTATACAAAGTCCGCCAATCCGCCCTAGGAACGCGTGGTGGACTATATGGCCTAACCAATCTCAATCGTATTCTTGATTGTAGAGGAGACCCGAGCCCTGCAATGGGACGTATATGATCTGATGCAGTACAGTACCGATAGACTGCCGGTTACTGACGTATGAAGATGGTACCAGTACGTTATTTTAAATTAATTTATTTGTGAATTTTCAGGTAATCACCGCCCGTCATTGCGACATGAAAGTATTCGGTTTATCACTCATCACAAACGAATGTGTCACAAGCTACGACCAAGATTCTGAGGCGAACCACGAGGAAGTTTTAGATGTGGGGCGCATGCGTCAAGACATACTACGCAAGTATGTGTCGAGGCTGGTCCACAGATTCTCACAAATAGAACCACACACACCGTGAAATATCTCATTACTCAAAAAACTATTTGTACAGTTAATATTCTAATATATTCATATAATTTAAAATCTCAAAAAATCTCAGCGATATGTACGATTTAAATTCGAATGTTAAACTTTATAAACAAGATTTAGGTATAAGCTAAAGGGCGTAGGTATAAACATAAGGGCGTAGGTATAAATTATTATTTAAGTACCTAAAATTAATATATTGTTTTATTTTAATATTACTGTATTATGTATGTAAATAAGATAGAGTTATTGCAATTTTTACTCATATCTGTATGATTATACATTTCAGGTATTTAAAAGCTTTCCTTTTTATTACGGTTTGTGTTAAGTACGTTGAATTTGTAAGGCAATATCAAATAAATTGTTTTTGTATTTCCAATGTATATATAATTATTAATGTTGTTAAACTAGGGAATAATAATACGCAAGGGACTAAATCCAGTCCAACTATGCGAAAAGAGATTATAAAATAGCCAAATGACATATTAATGGATGTCTTTAAATTAATATATAATAAAATATTATTATATGGGGTTCTATCGGGACCTCTATGCTTCATAGTGAAGTGAGAAAATATAAATAAAATTAATACACATATTATCTTAATAATTTATATTTATGTCTTAGATTCTTAACAACAATAAAAATGTAACAATAACATATTAAAAATCATAATTTCCGAGTGTTAAGTACATTATTGTTATTTAGCAATTCACTGTTTGCAAACAATAAATTTTAAAATCGTATGAAAATTGTTTATTAATTAATTCATTCCTACTTACCTAGAATGCAGTTTATTTGAGTGGATGCTCTTTTGGAAAAAGATGAGCGAATTCCTTACAAGCATCTTCGATTGCTGGATATTGATATTTGAATCCGTACTCGAGTACTCTTTTTGGAACGACATATTGCCCTTTCGTCATTATCATGGCTCTCTCTTCATTCAGTAGAAAATTTAAAATTGCTTCTGGTACCGGGAAAAATGCAGGACGTCCCAGCGCCGATGCGAATGACTGAAATTAATACACATATTTTATTTACATCATAATATTGTCTATAAGAATACCTTGGGGGCAGCTTATTATAATATTCAGAGGTGAAATTTTTACGACTGAAAATATAAGAATAATGTTAGGTCAGCTGTTAAATATCGTTATAAAATAGGTAAAGCGTTGTGGCCGGCACCGGCCACTGGGAGTATCAAGGCAAAAGCGCTCATACTCCATTGATGACATTCTAAAGACATTGTTACATGCAATTTGTAATTATTTTATATTTTCGTAACTATATTGCCACTGTTACAGCTAAAAATACGAAATTTAGTATGTGGGAGTACTGTTTTTTTATTGACTGGGTCCGGCAAACGAGCAAACAGGTCACTTGATAAGTGATCACTCCCGACCATGAATAGCCGCGTACTGACTAGCCGCGCAGCCTCGCGCGGCAGCCTCAGACGTTTGCTGCGGGACAGTTGCCTCGCGAGGCAGCCTCGATGTGTACATTTTTTGGATCGAGGCAGCTTCGCGCGGCATGGCCGAGCCAGTTTTGCTCAAGAGAAGTTTTGAGGCAGTACGTTCGGAAAGCTACCGCCACCACTGCCAATCTAATAATTTTACGGCTTGTAAAGTAAAGAAAACGGAAACCTAAACGTTTTTGGATGAAACTATTTTACCAAAACATATTAGATTTTTTTCTTCAAGTCAGCTATTGGAATGTTCGTTTTCTAACTTATTCTCCATGCATCTTCTCTTAATCCTCTATTAGTATAATCGGGACATTGCGCATGGACGCCCATAACAGCTTTACGGGCGTCCGAAAAGGGGGTGTAAATGGAGGTAATCTGGGCCTTCATAATGATAACATAAGGCCCAGCAATGGTTTTGCGCGGGGCGGTTCGCGGACGTAAATCGGGGCGCCCTTCGCCCTGGGATGTCCGGTGCTGCCCACAATGCGTGTGAGGGTTATCAAGAGGTTTTTAGTCAGTATGCTGGCATAGGTATTGCTAGGGACCCAGTTCGGGACATTGCGCATCCCAAAGTCTTCTATATTCAAGACACTGTTCTTTATCCATGGCGCTAACCTGCGACGAACAAGCGAGGCGAAACACAACCGTCTTGATTGAGCGCGGCAAACGTACCGAGGCGCCTTTGAGCATGGACAAAAAACCGACAACGCTCGGCTCGGGCCGCGACACGCTCGGGCGAGGCGGCGCGGCGCGCGCGTGTGCGTTTGCCTCGCGCGAGGCACGTCCCGACTAGCCGAGCATTTGCTTCGCGCGGCAGGCCTCGCGAGGCTGCTCGGTCAGTCAGTACGCGGCTAATGATGAACTTTCATAATGATTGGATCATCGATGTGTTGCCGGCTCATCAAATCGGGAGGACCGGGAAGGAAAAAGGACGGGAAGAGAAAAGGGGTAATCTCATCTCAGCGAACGCAGCGAACGAAACGCTTTACGCCATTTCGTTTGAGACAGTGGTAACGCCCGGAACGTGTCTACCCATTCATCATTGATTGATTGATAACAGCTTTACCAATACCAATTACAAATGGTACTTTTTACATACATATTACATTTAGACGTACATTTAGATATGGTGTTTTGTATTTCTTCATATTTTGGACGATCGAAAAGCACATAAATCATCATCAAAATCAATTGCTTTTTAACATTTCCAGTCATGGGCGGAATTTCTATGTGCCCAACAACCATTAAAATTCATGTCAGTTTAACTTTTGATGCACTGGGCATTTGTATGTGCGTCTAGAAAATGCGGTTTCCTTGAAAATGGTCCTACAGGGTGTAGAAGTATAAATTCGATTGTTTTAAATATTTACCTTTGTGAAATCATCGTTCGTTATAATGTGCGGCGCTACGCCATTTAATATTCCTTTAACATTTTCGTTGTCTATGGCAAAATGTATTAGTCTTGTGAGATCCTCTATGTGAATCCAAGGCAGGTACTGTTTACCGGACCCGATGCGACCACCGACTCCGAAGTAAAATGGCAAGAACATGTTCTTTATCATGCCGCCCCATCGGCCTAGCACAGCGCCAGAGCGAATAATTACCTGCAATACAACATTTTTGGTTTACATTACTTTAATACATATTTAAGTATTTATACACTTATATTGACAATATATTGTAGAAATTGTAGTATTTAAATTGTAGAAATTAAAATTAAAATTATTTTTTTTTTTTTTTTTTTTTTTTTTTATTGCAATGAATGGCGAGACGAGCAAGCCGTTCGCCTGATGGTAAGCGATACGACCGCTCATAAACAGTAGAAACATTCCACTGCGCTCGCCATCCTGAGACATAAGATGTTAAGTCTCAATATGTCCAGTAGTTGCTCTGGCTACAATGGCTATTATTTATATTAGTTTAGTGTATAGTAATCCTTATTTTCACATTGATATATCGTAGTTATGCTTTTCATGAAGAGAATCAAATAACTGAATTGTCGTGCAACATTAATCTCTTAAATTTATCCAAAGTCATTATAATTTTGAATCTTCTTAGTTTTTTCCCATTTATGTTTTTTATTTGTGGATTATTGTCCTTACACCTGTAACACAGTATTTAGAGAGCCACCTGTTGCACAATCAGCTACAAGGTAGATCCCCACAAAAAATTAAATGTTAATGATGACTAATTCTCACTAAGCTTGATTGATGGATTTGGCACTCTCAAACAAATTATTGGTTGTAGAGAAGTCCCATGCTCTGCAGTTGGCAATTATGGTTAAATAATGTTAGGGTGCATTTCTTTTTCCTAATGCCACTAATCATGTTATATTTGCCACTAAAAAATATTTGTATGTGATGATTTGAAGTAATCAATAATAAATAAATAAATAAATAAAAAACTGCAATGCGGAGGATTTTTAAATAACTGAATAAAATCTGTAAACTTACAAGTCTAACTGGAGGATCCACATGAGCAGCCTTTTCCCATTCAACAACTAGCCTAGAGAAGAAATCATGACCTGTTGTAGGACTGGATTCATCATATTTATTGAATTCTGAAGGTTCATAGGCTCCTACTCCAGTAATAAGTACAAATACTTTAGGCTTGTCTTGGGTTTTATTAATGGCTGTAGCTAAAGACTTTGTAGTGTAAATGCGTGAATTCTGGACATTCTGCTTAAATCTGAAATTAATAATAGGAAATATATATATAACATTGAGTGCATACAATGTTATGTCTACACAATTTGTTGATTTTTGTCATTATTTATCTAAAGCTATATAATACTACAATCTACCAAAATCTTATTTTAATATGATAAGATTGTGTAAGTGCTCTGGCTTAAGTATCATTTTAAATGTGTTTGTATTATTTTGAATATTTGGCTATATTTTATAGTAAAAGTCTAGTGTAAATATATAATAACTAAATTAAACTTATTCACAATCCAGAGCAACAGTTTAAAAGTTATATAATATATAATATATATTTATTCATTGTAGATTATTTTTGGTAATGATTATTAACATTAATGCCCTACACTGTGCTTTCTTTCTCCTACTTAAATCCATCTTATGGTTAGCTATAAGAAATTACCTAGTGTGATAAGGTCGCCACTTGTACTATTAATAATAATATGTGATTTTGTTTGTTGTTTCTCAGTACTATGCAAAAAAAGTATTAAATTTACTTGTATAAATAAAAATAAAGCTGAACAGTTTTATTAAAAAAATCGAAAGAAAATATATGAAACACATACCCAGGAGTCCAGGATTTTGTAAAGTCCATAAACTGCTGTCCTGCACAATTGACAACAGCACAAGTTTTCTTTGGAAGCCCAGATACTTCGAGAGTAGACCAAGAAATATTATTGGCGCCTGGCATGCGGGCCACATTAATTACATCATATCCGTTGGCTAACAAACGATCTCCTAAATTTCTTCCTATGAAACCAGTTCCTCCTCCTACAAAGCAAAGTAATTTTAAAAGTATTTGTGCCACGTACAATTACTTAAAACTAACAAAATATATTCTACAACAGTATATATATTTTTGTCGCGATACGGTAGAGTCATAATATTAAATATATTTATAAAAAATACATTAAAAATAAATTTAAACTAACCAATAACAACTCTTCGTGCTGCCATTATTTCGGTAGTTATATAATACTACTTAAATATTTATGCTTATTTTGTTATATTGTAACGTGATTTTGAGACCTCAAATAATTATTTAAACAAAATTTTCTTGTGTAGTAAATAATTCTAATAATTGTAGAATTTACACCAATTTTCAAAAAATAATACTAACTGACAAGTATTTGTCAGTATTGCCATTTACCCGAAATTTTGCCCGAAATTATCCTAAAAAATTGGGGAAAATAAAAATCATCTTTGATTCTCGTTTAGTGATGTCGCTATTATTTCGAATTCGACCGTCTAGTCTATCCTCAATGGAACCTGAAGGAGATTCTGTTGGCTGATGACTTGTACTATTATCTGCATTACAATCAACATCAAGCATGCGGTCGATAGACAACATGTCGTAGATATGCAGAATATAGAGTGTCGGCGACAGCAGCAAATGCGGAGAACGAAATATGGAGCACCAGCATTAATGGTGTTCATCAAGTAGCAGCAGCTGTCCACCATGACTTTTATGCTCCAACCATTTAAAAAGCTAATGATCCATTTCATCAGAAGGGATCACCCTCGGGGAGTCCAAATGAAGGTTCCTAAGAAGGATACCAAGCCACACATGTTCGTTCGTTTTAAATGTCAAGGCCGACCACAATAGCCTCACAGTACACACAAAAATCACCAGCCTCCTGATCATGACGGAAACCGTACTGGCACTCACTAATTAGTTGGTGGTCTTCAAGGTACCTCAGGAGCTGAGTGTTTGTAATTACCTTTAAGACTTTAAAGAGTAGCGCTGAGACAGCAATCTAACTAAGCACTATTCTCGTTGAATGACCTCTAGCCCCTTTTTGTTTTTAAGAGATTGCTTTGATAGTCCAATCAGCACGTACATAATTATCGAATGATTTAATAAATGTATGACTATGACTGTCTCGGTAGCGTAGTTGTACTACGGTACGGTTACAAAGCTGAGGTCTCGGGTTCGAATCCCGGGTTGGGCAAAGTAATATTGGATTTTTCTATTCATTATCAGCCCAGAGTCAGGAATTTGTGTCCGATATGGCGATAGGCTCGCCACCTATCACATCGTGGGACGGAACATACAAGGCGAAATGTGGGTGCCTTGGCACCTCTGCCTACCCCTGCTGGGAAAAAGGCGTGAGTCTATGTATGTATTTTAATAAATGTATTTAAAAGAGAGAAAAAGCTTATCCATTTATTGTAATAAACAAAAGCGATTGAAAAAAAGATTGATGTTAATAAAAATAGTTCGTTTAGATATTGTATCGATTGTTAATATTTCTATTGTGTACCTTATTTCATTTAAAGATGAATCTATTGTCATGAATACTAGATTTAGAATACTTCCAAACAAAAAAATAATTTCATGAATCATATCGATCGACGTGTCGATGAATTACATCACTATTGTTTGGATTTAAATGTCAATGTATATTTATTTTTATGGGAATATTTGAATTCCTTGTTAAAAGTAACTATGATACCGCTTTACGTTAAAGACGGCATTGGCTTTGTGTGGAATTCTAACGGTTAGACAAAATTATGGACATATTTTACAGTAAGTAATTTGAATTAGTTGTTCTAATATATTTTTATTTTCTTCCAGACTGGCATACTCTTCGTACCCAGCATAGAATTTGTGGCTCGTTAATTGGTTCTGTTCCTTCCTTCCCCAGACAAAATGACTTTTTAGGTAAATAAATTACCAATTTGTTACTAAATAGATAATTTGTTAACTTTATACGGGCTACTATTCTCTTACATTTCAGGTTTACCCATGGCTCTGTTATCAGAAGAAGCTACACTTTTAGTGGAGAAAGGTTTCTGTGAATTATATGAACTACCTAATATTAATGATTTGCCTACAGACGAGGAAAAAGAAACTATAAAAAATCTTGAACATAAGTAAGTTATGTTTGTTTTCATAAACTAATAAATTATAGAAAGTAGTATTGAACATATACCTCCACAATATATTGAAGAAGCAATATTAAACAGTCTTAAAACAAATCTAGTATATATATTGACAGCCTCCGTGGCGCAGGCGGTTAGACGCCGCCTGTGAAATGAGAGGCCGCAGGTTTGATCCCCGCACTGAGAGAAATGTTTGTGCGGCCCACAAATATTTCTCTCGGGTCTGGGTGTTTGTGAGACCGAAAAGTCTCTCGTAGTTCCTGATACCCATGACACAAGACTCGATCTTAATGTGGGGTCAGGACTATGTATGTGACTGTTGGGTGTTATTTATTTATTTATTATTTATTTATTTCTGATTTACTTATTTTCATGAATAAAAGAGTATTTGCTAAACAATGTTGAATTTTAGTTGAATTGCTTTTCAGCACAATTGTAAAACATTTTCATTTATATACTTATTCTTACATTTTTATTTTTATGTTTGGATACCATTGCAGTATATATTTTAATTTAGATATTAAACCCATTTTTCAAATACCAAAATTATCATGTTTACAGGGTACTTGAGGAACAAACAGAGTCATTAAGGAGAAGGAAAATTGAACAACTATCACAAAAAATTGACATCATTGTTGCTGGGAAAAGACAAAAACTACTTGCCAAAGGCATCACTGGTAATTATTATAGGCATATTTAAGCCCTAATCTTCAATTAAGTCATTTTCATTATCTGTCTATCTAATGATGGATCACTCTGTATTCAAAAATCTTAAGCTAAACATACATACTATACATAATTACTCCAATATGTGAGAGAATTAATCTATAAAATATTTTGGAGTATTTGTTGAAATTGGAAATTTTATTAATTGGTAATCCTGAGTTTTTATGAGTATTGTATTGTTTTTGTCCGGCAGTGTACCACAAAAGGCTGATGATGATAATTTATTTTAATGGTTATAAAATATGAATACATAATTATTACTTCTATTTAACAGATACAAGCAGTATTAATAAACAAGCATTATTAGAGGATGAAATAAACAAATTACCAAAGTTAGCCCCGGCACATGCATTGGTACATTTGCCCACTGAACATATAATGAACACAGGTAATGAAGTTTTGTGCATGTATCAATAATCAATATAAGGTACACTTACTTACAGGTATACTTTAATCAATAGTAACTTTTAATTATTTTATTCTCGTTTGTACATACAAATATAATTTAATTCATATAATTGAATATTATTATTCTTATTAATGTTAGCCATCATCCAATTTAGCATAAGACTACTATTGGATTGTGGAAATGGATTTTTATTATTAGAATACATATACTGTATCAATAATAGAAGGACTGAAGAGTGTGGTTGCTAGGGACAAACTTTTCACCTGATATGGTGTTATAATGTAAATGACAACAATGTAAAATAGGAGTATTACAATGTATCCAGAGTTATATTAAAACATTTGTCATCCTTACAGAAAAGAAAAAGGTAGACATAACAATATTGCGGCCCTGTGTGTTAGAAGGGGAAAATAAAACAAAATATGCAATTTTTAAGAATTTATGGGAAAAAGGTTATTATATTACACATGGTTCTAAGTTTGGATCAGATTATCTGCTTTATCCAGGTAAACTTTTGCAGTTTGATAATTGTAATGTTGTACTTATAATCCTTAATTTCGGAAATCTTAGTTTCTACCTTTTTAGGTTCCTTTTCATATATTAATAAATGTATTCTTATAATGAAGAGATGATATGTTATTTTCGGTGAAGGAAAACATCGTGAGGAAACCTGTATACCATAGCGATTTATAAAATTTCTATGGTATGTAAGTCCGCCAACCCGCATTAGGCCAGCGTGGTGGACTATATGGCCTAACCACTCTCAATCGTACTGTTGATTGTAGAGGAGGCCCGTGCCCTGCAGTGGGACGTATATGGGCTGATACAGATTCTTATAATATCTACCTACTGGAGATTTCGTTTATGCATTATTTTGGTTATTTAATTTGCTTTTTATTTTCAGGAGATCCTGTGAAGTTTCATGCGACATATATGGTCAGATGCATAAGTAGCAATGTGACTTTTTTGCCTACAAATCTGGTAACTTTTGGTAGGTTGTCAGTAACAGTAAACAAATTAGCGGTTCTTGCATATTGTAATTCATATGGAAAGATAGAATACCAAACACTTCAATGGCATGATAGTGTAAATGCATAAAAAATAAATGTATATAAAAATCACAAATCTAGTATATTATTTTCACACACACAAACGTCACGCTTTTTTTTGAGGTAGGGCAGCATTGGTTACAAGCTTAGTTACAGGTAGGGCGGAAGTAAATTTTTTATCATAATTGATATGCTCCGAAGCACGGGCTCCTAAATCAATCACCATGTATATCACTGACCTCTAGGTCCAATCAATAATTTTTTTTTATCTCAAACGATAAACAAACAATTCAATTATAATAATTTAACTTAGTTTTTGGTATTTTTAAGGTAGGGCATTGGGATTTCAAGGTAGGGCATTGCCCCACTATGCCCCCCCTAGCTACGGCCGTGTGTATTATGTATGCATGTTGTTCACTACTTAAACATTGTTAGTGATGTCATGTGTAATTTTTAAAATATATACTTCGTAGAAAATTAAAGGAAAAATAATGGAAACATTCTTTCTTTCTTTCTTTTTTTTTATGTATTACATAGTCCTGACCCCACACTAAGATCGAGTCTTGTGTCGTGGGTATCAGGAACTACGAGAGACTTTTCGGTCTCACAAACACCCAGACCCGGAAGAAATATTTGTGGGTCGCACAAACATTTCTCTCGGTGCGGGGATCGAACCCGCGGCCTCTCGTTTCACAGGCGGCGTCTAACCAACTGCGCCACGGAGGCTGTCCAAGGAGGCATTAAATTTTTCTCTTTTATTTGAGCTATAAATTATAAAATTTATTTTATACCTACATTTATATTTTTAATTAATTTGCTTATAAAGTAAACATCCGTACTGTAAAGTCCAAATTCTCGGGGCTTCAAATCTCATGGCTGCTTTTAGAACAAAAATATTCTTAAATCAATATTTATCCATAATTGCAATAAAAGTTAATGAAATTGATTTTTAAATAAGATGTCCAGTTTATTTCCATGTACCGGTGGTAGGTCTCTCATGTATGAGAGGTCATCTGGGTGGGTACCACCGCAATGTCTATTTCTCCCGCCAAACAGTAGTTTAAATGCAGTGTGTGTTTCGGATTGAAGGATATTGTAGCCAGAGTAACCACTGGACATATTGAGACTTAACATCTTATGTCTCAGGATGGCGAGCGTAGTGGAATGCTAAGCATTGCTTTGTAATTCAAGGTTTTGCTACTGTTCATGAGCGGTCGAATCGCTTACCATCAGGCGAACGGCATACTCGTATCGCCATTCAAGGAAATAAAAAAAAATGTCCCCAAGTTCGACTCACCCCGTACCAATCTCAGTAAAATTTTATGTTTCGAATTAAAAATGGAAAAATATTGGGATATTTCTTCGAAAACTTTCCAAAAGAAAAAAATCAATTTTTATTTATATTTTCATTACCCAACAGTAGGTATTTTACAAGTCTTTGTGCCACAAATAATATCGAGAAAATATCGAGTTCAGGCAATTTGATGATCAGTTTGAATAAAACTTGTCAATCAAATTGTATCGTGTGGAATAACCTTTACTAGTCCTTCTCTTTCATACCTGTCATTTGCCTGTCATTATCATGCTAAAAATATCAAGTTATTTTTTGAGCTCTGTAAAAGGTTCTGACTTTCTGAGTTTCTGTCAATTATCGGATCATTTATCGTTTTTACAAATAAATGGTTTTAGTTGTATAATTTAAATTACACTTTCGATTCTATTTCAATATGGATGACCCAGAACTCGATAAGATCAGACAACAACGTCTTGCCCAGTTGCAGGCTCAACATGGGGTTTGTATGATTCATATAATTGAGGTTAACTGCACTGCACTAGAATATGCAGTAATATGTTTTTCTACGTGTTTTTCAGGGGACTGGAGAACCAAACAATGCTAAAGCGCAAGAGGAAAGGATGCAGGCAATGGAAGAAGCCAAGCACTCCATACTTTCACAAGCTCTTAGTCAAGATGCCCGAGCCAGATGTAAATACATTTATATAAATAATTTGTTCATTGCATACCAAATAAAGCTTTCTTTATGAAGATAAACCCCATTAAGTGTGAAATTTACTCATGAATATAACTCAATGTAATGATTGTATTGTTTCAGTGAATACAATTAAGTTAAGCAGACCAGAAAAAGGTGCTATGGTGGAAAACATGATCTGCAGAATGGCCCAGATGGGTCAAATTCGTAATAAGATAACGGAACAAGAATTAATTCAGCTTTTAGAATCGGTTAATCAACAGATGCCTAAGACTACCAGTACTGTCAAATTTGACAGAAGGAGAGCTGCACTTGATTCGGATGATGATGATTTGTTAGCAGACTGATTAATATTTTACTTAATAATTTCTTTAAACAAGGCCTTAATATTAAAAAAGATATTTATAAGGAAGAACACTGTTTTCATTATTATTTGATGATTTACTTTTACTTTGTAATTTAACTAGCCATCACATGAGCTCAAAGTGTACCTCACTGTGGGAATCTTTAAATCTTGCTTTGTATTTTACTCACAGATATGAATTGAAATAAAAAAGTAACACCCTACCCTTTATTTTATTTTTATTACAGTAATGTAGGTGTTTTGATTTATTAAAATATCACTTCACTGGATTATGCAGTATGCAAGTTCATGTTTGCTGTTGACAACTGAGGTTTGAATGCCAAGTTAGGCGGTCTAAGCCATTTTCATTTTATTTATTTTACTTCACATACACAGTTATTATAGTATATACCTTATTTGAACTGGTAGAACTAAAACACAAAATTAGAAAACAAATTTACAAAAACATAATTATGTACTACAACTAAGTATTTATAATCTGTCCTAATGTATAAAGCTGAAGAGTTTGTTTGTTACCTTTAATCTTAGGAACTATTGATTAGAATTGAAAAAATATTATTGTGTTGGATAGGTCATTCATCATATATCATCACGCTATGATCTGTAGGAGGGAAGCAGCAGTGAAAAATCTAGGAAATACGATGAAATGTTATCTATTTTCGTGATCGAACTGGTCGATATTCTAAGTTGGTAGTCAGAATTGTAAAGTGCGTGGTGCCCTGTTGGTAAACGGACTAGACGCGACTGCCAACATGTTCACGGTGATCGCGGGTTCGAATCCCAGGGCACACCTCTGACTTTTCGGAGTCATGTGTGTATTGATAGTCAATCACCACGCATTAAAACGGTGAAGGAAAACATCGTGAGGAAACCTGCATACCATAGCGATTTATAAAAAAATCTATGGACTATGGTATGTAAGTCCGCCAACCCGCACTAAGCCAGCGTGGTGGACTATAAGGCCTAACCACTCTCAATCGTACTGTAGATTGTAGAGGAGGCCCGTGCCCTGCAGTGGGACGTATATGGGCTGATACAGAGTCAGAATTGAACATGTTGGCCACCATTTTGAAAAGTGTATCTGCACCCGGGCGGATCTGGGCCGGACCACTAGTAAAAGAAAATATAGGTATCACAAAATTAAACTTAGTATAACAAAAAAATAGATCATACGACTCGCTATGTTCTAGGTGGCTCCGGCTGAGAGCGTCATATAGCAAGTACCCTAACGTTAGTGATGTTGGTGAAGTGTTTGGATTGTCATAACACGAAACCTTGTTTATATTGGTAATGTGATTACTAATGTCAAGTCCGGAGTGAGAATCACCCAAATCACGTAACTGTGATACCCGTAGTAGCGGAGATACATCTAATGATCTACCTTGTTACTCGTAACACCAAGGGCGGATCCAGCTTTTACTCCAGGTCATATAGTTCTTGGCAGAACACTGGGTCCGATTTCAATACTCGAGTTCGTAATAATGATTTTTTAAAGTTTGTTACAGCCGTGATTTGTGAACACACACACACTTTTTTACTTTATTTATCGACAAACCAAGAATTAATAATTGCGCTTATAAATGTTTTCAAAAGATAATGAATAAATTCTGTCAATCTGGAGCAAGCCCGGGGGGGGGGGGGGTCATGACCCCCATGACCTCCTCCTGGATCCGCCCTAGCGTAGCACACCGGTGTGCACTTGGCAACATTGAAGTGTAGGTGGTTCTCTTGATTTTTATGTCCTTGACTTCAAGCAGCAATCTGAGATCATCTGTGAACAACAAACATGAAATGTGTCTGACGACTCCTGGTAAATCATTCATAGATAATTATAACGAATTCCAGAGGTCCCAGATTGGCTTACGCCAGATCTGGTGTAGTATGGTTCGGCTTTGCACCCAATGTAGTCGACTTATTGTAGTTGGTCTTTCATGTATTGCTAGTAAAAAAGTTTACTATGTGTGGCGTATATCCTACACGATACCTGTGCCGAAAATGATATTTAAAAAAAATTCTGTCTGTCTGTTTGTTCCGGCTAATCTCTGAAATGGCTGGACCGATTTTGACAGGACTTTTTTGTCAGGTAGCTGATATAACAAGGAGTAACTTAGGCTACATTTATTTTCGAAAAATTCTTTTATTTTACAAAAATAAAGTAATGTTGCAATGCCCGCGCGCAGCTCACGCGCATGCCACCACTGGGCCGTCACGTCGGGCGCCTCGCACCACTTCTCCCACCAACGAATCAATATCACATTTACAAAATATTGTATATAAAGAACTTTTTCAATAAAGCTAATACAAAACACTGAAAATAAATGTGTAACGGGAGTTTAAAGCCGCTCGCTAAGAGATGGCGCCACCGTAGAATTAGATCGCGGTATGGTTTCGTTACAAAGGTTGATAATTAAAATAAAAATGCAAAAGCCAAAAAAAACTAAATAAACTAATTAACTTTTTTGTTAAATTCCACGCAGACGAAGTCGCGGGCACAGCTAGTCCAACATATAATTGAGTAGATAGGTGGCGATGCTGCGCCATATTGAACATATTTTACGATACGCTACTTTTTAAAATTATTTCTGTTTTATTTAATGTATGCCAAAAGGATTTTGGGTCTTTGGCAAACTAACTCTCAATAATATTAAAGTATATGTTCTTGCGACTGTGAGATATTTTTATTCCCTTTTTCTACCCAGTATTTTCTATACATATTTAAGAAATTTAAGCTACCTACTTAATCACTACTTATTTGTGACGATATCATTATCACATATCATCACATAGGCTGATACAATACAAAAAAAAGCTTTATGAAGGCGATCTTTTGCAGAGTACCATTACCTATAAATGTATTATTATAGATACTTAAATTAGACACGTGGCTTATATGCAATATTAAACACAATTTTTGGCATCCTCTGTAATCTAAATTTCATTTTTTGCAATGTGCGAAAACATAATTTAAGTTGTTTACACTTACTTATTGTAGCAAGAATCTTTTTAAGTAGGTATTCCAATATAAAAACAACATTGTAAATGGTTTTGTATTATTTATTTTCTATGTGACCTATCCCGATCTCCCTCGTACTTACAAGGTGATTTATACATACTTTGAGACTAGAAATATCTAGTTATTATTCTTTACTAGGTACTACATTAGAAGTCATGTTTTTACTCGGTGTGTTTGTTTTCACCCTTGTTTATCAATCTCCTCATGTAGTTCAAGGTCCTGACCAGCCTTTGTTTTAATAACCACCGATAAATTTTTGTTCTCCTATTGTTTTTGCTCCTGAGTCCATTTACATCTTGTAATCACTTTTAATGGGCATTACATAATACATAGACCCCGCAGCGTGCCCGCGATTATCGTTTAGCGCTTACGACAGACAGTGTGATAAAGTAGTGGAATGCTGAAAATGGCGCCCAGTCCTCAGAGCTGATCGATTTGGATTGCTATCCATGGTTAGATGTCGGGGTGCATACACATCGGCACTACTATCGATACCTTATCGTCATGTGTTAGTCTCTACAAGCCCAAACAATCCTAATATTCTTTAATAATTAATCCTCGATACTTCTTCAGTCACCTGTTGCTTTTGTAATTTTACAGACATGCTTCTTTTGTCATATTATCTAATTTCAATTAGATACTTTATGTAATACGTAAATAGAGAGATTTAAGCTTCCCCATCTGGAGCTGTGCTTGGAGTACTCTCTACTTTCTATATCTAAGATATTTCATTAGCGCAGCAATCTGCGTTACCACTATTTTCATTTTCATTTATTGGATTGTCGTTGCTTTATGGTATTAGATTTTAGGAAGTAAGTTACTAGTAGATATCCTATAAGTCGAATTAAAGGAACAGAATAAGTAGTCTCTATACACTCAAAAACAAATTAACACATGATTTTATTGATTGTTTGGTCCGATCGTATGGTACTTACAATGGGCTTTATGATACACCCATCATCAGAGTTTTTAATTCACACATTGTCGCAATATTTGCTACCACCTTAGCTAATTTCTGAGTAGGTAATAATATATACATATATATCACATAATTGATCGCACTAAATACTATTATCAATAATTACTTTATCTTAAGTAATACGAGGAGATATATTAGGAGCAGTTCGGATTTTTTTCGTAGTGCGTCTATTGCTTTCGCGAACATAATGTTAAAAATAGCACTTCTGGCGCTTATAGCGCTTTGTGTTTGTGGAAGCCTAGCTTTTACCGACACCGGATACTCACTAGATGCAGAAAAAATCAAGGAATTCTTTGGTGACTCTGATGCCCGGTATTCTAATGATATTATAGAAGATTCTGGGCTAAATGTGGTGAGTATTCGAGTCAATAATCTTTAAATTGTTATAGCCCGAGATTTCACAGTTATATTCGATATTCGTCCACCAAGACTGTTTTTAGGACCAGTTGTAGAGTTACTTAGTAGTACTCAGAGTAATTTTATAATACTGAAGAACACTTTAATAGAGTTTCTCCCAGTCATGGAGATTGATAGATTGGTATAAGAGTGACGGATTGTGAGTTTGAATAGAAATTAGTTACATTTTTCTATGACACAGTGCCAGCAATCCAGTTATTTATGTATATTGTAGTGCGAACTCTACGACTTCAAAGGGGCTTTTTCAGCTATTAGGAAAGAAGCAGACGAATGTGTGGTTTCTATTTATGTTTGTTTATGTTTATATTTAAGTAAGACAGTAAAAGTAGTCCTTAGAAAAGCTAACTAGATAACTTTTAAGTGTATTATAAGTAAAAATATTAATACTCGCTTATCGAATTGTCGCCTGGGCCTAATATCATAAGGACCCCGCAATGATACAACTTAATATTAGTGATTATAAGTTATATATGATATTTGGTCTTTTAATGACTTAAATATTGTTCTAGTTGCGAGTACTCACGATACAAACATAAGACTATCTTTAATAGATATTTCATCATGCTTATGTGGCATGTTTACTTGTATTGTCAATTAAACTACGAGTATATTGAATTTATTAATTTCAGTCTGGATTGGTGACAAAATACGGCTATCCTATCCAAATTCACGATGTTACTACTCCAGATGGATATATTTTGCAAATGCATCGCATTCCTCATGGTAGGGACGCAAACAACACAAGAGATCCTAATAAACCGGTAGTGTTCTTGATGCATGGTTTGGTCTCTTCCTCCGCCGACTGGGTCTTAATGGGACCTGGAGCTGGATTCGGTGAGTGTTTTGTTGTTTATTTGTACTCTCGTGATTTTATCGAACCAATGGTGTTAGGCTTTTACTCCATATTTGCAATAGTGAAATTATCTTTTTATTAAAATTTCGTTTAATATACATGTAATACTTGAACATAACCTTTTTTGTAGCGTATATCCTCGCTGAAGCAGGCTACGATGTTTGGATGGGAAATGCACGAGGCAATCGTTATTCTCGCCGCCATGTCAGACTAAATCCTGATGGTGTTTTAAATGGCGAATTCTGGAGATTTTCTTGGGATGAAATTGGCAATATTGATGTGCCTACAATGATCGACTACATACTTGAAGTAACGGGAAAGCCAAGACTGCATTATATAGGGCACTCCCAAGGCACGACCGTGTTCTTCGTAATGACTTCTCTCAGGCCAGAGTACAATGACAAGATTATTACCATGCACGCATTAGCTCCTGTAGCCTATATGGCTCACAATAGAAATCCACTTCTTCTTTATATTTCTCCTTATGCAAATCAAATTGAGGTAAGTAATTAAGTGCTTATGGACATCAATCAAATACATATATACTACATACAGGGTCCCGAACAAAATCACACGCCAAAAGTGGCCGAGTTTGCTAATACTTATACATTTGAATTTTGAACTACGAGATATAGCAAAAAATCTTATATGATAATCAACTTCTTAACAATAAACCTTATTCCTTTAAATTAAAATTTATCATGTTTTGGACCATACTAAAATAAAATAAGAGCACTCGCTTATTTGTGCTCTTATTTTTCTTGCCGTTTTTTAGGCCGTTACTTATAATCTAGTGTATATTTGATCGAAGCTTGTGAATGATAATTTTTTTTTTGGCATTGACAAATTATGGATATATTAAAAAATAATAATTATATTTTTTTTATTTTTAGTTGGTGGGTTCGTTGCTGGGGATGGGTGAAATAGCGTCTAATGGCGCGTTAATGGGCTGGGCTGGCCAAAACCTATGCCATGACGAGTCTAAAGTTCAAGCTGTTTGCAGCAATCTACTGTTCCTCATTGGAGGGTGGAATGTTGAACAACTTAATACGGTAAGTTATTTGTAATAAGGATTAAAATTTTATCTTTTGTTTTTAACAGTTGGTAACATTTTTTTAACACGAGCCTTTTTTACTTTATGCTAGAGATTTTGATTACAGAAGATCCACTTCTATTATTATAATGCAAGTGGATCTACTGGAATGAATAGCGCTGAGATGAATTGTTTATTTAACTGTAACTTTATTGCAGACCATGTTGCCTGTTATTTTGGGCCACACGCCTGCTGGATCTTCTGTTCGTCAGTTCGCCCACTACGGCCAAGGAATCGATGGTAAAGAATTTCGCCGGTATGATTATGGCAGTGCATTAGCCAACTTGAGGGTTTATCGTAGTATTAGGCCTCCAAGGTACGACCTATCTAAAATTACAACGCCAGTATTCCTGCACTACTCTTACAATGACCCTCTGTCGAAAGTACCGGATGTTGATAGACTGTTCAGAGAACTTGGTAGACCAGTTGGTAAATTCCTTGTACCATTGCCACTTTTCAATCACCTAGACTTTTTATGGGCTATTGATGCGAAGACATTGATATATGATAGAGTTATTAACTTGATGAGAGCTGTTAACTGAGATTAAAATGCCCAAGATATGTTGTTAATGGACTTTGTGCAATATATGGTATTAAGAAAAAAAATTGTTTTATTTTACTTATTGTACATCTAATTATGAACTTCGGCCGTATGATAAGGTTTTTAAATAATTTGTTATATTACGAGAATTTTACTTACTTAAGTATGAAAATATTGTATTAATATAAGTGCCTACCTATTAAATTCACATAATATCTATCACTAAATATTAATAAAATTGAAGGCTTTATTAGAAGATAGCCAATATCAAGAAGAAATAGATATATACGAGATTCCTTTTTAAAAGCGACTTGAAACGCCAGGAAAGTATGGAACAATAGTACTCATCTATGACACATAGGACTAAATTATGATATATTTTTGATACTGCCTTAGTTTTATGCCATTTGTATATTTAAACACTGTGTTCCTTTTTTATACTGACACCGTAAATTAACTAAATTGATGCTTGAGTGCAGTTCAATCCAAGTAGAGTATCCATGACTTGCGGATGTTTATATTCAGTAGTGGACTTCTTGTGACTGAAGCGAGAGGATGAGAGAGTATCGACTAGTGGGAAGGCTTACAACTACATACTACAAGTCTATATACAGGGTATATCAAGACTGCTACCGAAAACGAAGCCGGGTGGTAGTATTAGTGACTACAAACACAATGCAACTAAAAATTTCACTAAGAAACGCGACAATTTTTTAAAATTCTTTTTTAAATATCGTCGAGTTTGGGTGTTAAATCCGTAGTTTTTGCTAAAATAATAGTGTATACCCATTTATTTATAAATAATCTAAGGTATAAAAGAGTTTAAATTATTATTTTAGCAAAAACTATGGATTTACCACTCAAAAATGACGATATTTAAAAAATCATAAAAAATAATTGTCGCGTTTCTTTTCGAAGTTTTTGGTTGCATTGTGTTTGTAGTCACTAAAACTACCACCCGGCTTCGTTTTCGGTAGCAGTCTTGATATACCCTGTATACCTAGTTACCGCGCCCTGTAGAATGTTAATATTAATACCGTAAGCCAACTTCTCTATCACTTGGAAGTGTGATTCTATCGCTTGAAAGATTTAACATTAACTTTTAACATTTTCGGCATTGGATTCGTGTACAAATTGGCAAGTGTATTCAGATGCGTAGCGAGACGTAGGATAATCAATGATAATTATATTTCTACCAACCCTTAAGGCAAGAAAGGCGCGTTGGATTTTAATGTGTCTTATACCCCCCCACCTCAAAGGAAAATCATAATAAACAGGATCAAATTGAATATCACAAACTTTTTATTCTTCTTCTTCGTATTCCTCTCTTATCGAAGGTTGGACAACATAAGGGCAATTTTAACTCTTGACGCTACTGCTCTGAATAGTGAGGTGGTGCTGCAGCCGAACCAGTCCGGCAGGTTCTCCAACCATGAGGGCCGCCTTCTGCCAACATTATTTTTTCTAGCAATCTTCCCCTGAGTCATCACCCAGCACATCTACTCCAGCTCATCAGCTGGAGTAGCCTTTTAGCCTAAGCCCTTGGAACTTTTTATTAGAGTCAAATAAATCTATTAATTCAGGTACAATTTTAATTGGGTGGCAATAGCACGGATCAATTTGAATGTCACGAGATAAGATAATATTTCACGCACTTTTGTGCGTGCGTTAAGCGATTATCATTCAAGCCGGCACAATAACGCATATGCTTGTTCGATAGTGCTTTGGTATTATAGAAATGCTGCTAAATGGCCTGATATGTATTTATAGTACTAATTAAATTCGGTTACAGTGTTAATTGTAGTCATTTGCAGTAAATACTCAGAACTTAAAAGTATATAGGTATTTACATATCAAGAACTTCTTACGAAAATATTCCAAGATTTTCCTTTCCGTGATTGTAAGTATTGTATGCACATAATTGATAATATATAGAAATTTAGTATGTAGAGCAGTAAACCCACTGTAAGTATGTTGCACTACTGTAGGAATTTGTGGGCTTTGTGGGCCTCTCTATACCTAGCCCCTATCTGTTTGTTTTTCATTTGGTAAGTGCGATTGTAGAAGGCCTACATAATATTTCTTTCCTCTTCCTCTTCCTGTCGCGCAAGCCGGCAATGCATTATCGGTCTACGTGTCATACCTCGATATTTATTTTTTATTCTTCATGTACTAAATAGTATACTGCACTTTATCAGTCGCATACGTTCTACTGCAGCGCATGGGTATTCTCTACAATGGAGGGTCTGATTTTGTGGTGTTGGACTATAGCGTAGTCCACCACGCTGTGACTTTACATACCATACGGTTTGTGGAATTTCAAATGGGAGTGCATTGTATAATGAGAGAAATATTGTGAAGGCGAATACTCTGATACCCACGACTAGACTGGTATCTTTGGGAATCAGAACTATTGATGCGACTGTTTGGTGAATTTATTTAGTAAGAGATACAAAGGAAGTTCGCTGCGAAGGAGGAACTGTGGGGCGAACATCGCAGAATAAACCTAAAATCAAAGCAAATACTTGCCAATTTCAAGCAATTCTTTAATTCTGAATGTGGGATCGCGTTTTAGCCAATTGCGCCACAATATTAGGCTTATTTATTTATTCATTTATTTATTTATATTATATACGAATTATATCTATACGAATAAAATTCAGATAGCTCTAGCTAACATAATCTTTTCATATCTTTATAATAATTTATTGGGTTGTTAAGGTTTTCAAAATCATACTAGGAAGCTAATTTTTGCAGGTATATAATTTTAATTATAACACTGGTGCACCAAAACTAGTTTTCTGTATATTTTCACAATATGAAACGTACAGATTTCAAGCAATACATTTCGAATATCAAGTTGGAATCATTCATTCCAACTTGATATTCGATATCGATTCGATTCTTGATAAATTTATATCATGCTAATTTAATTAAATTGAAATGTACGTATCTCCGTACTTCTAAATTATAAGTATATTTGCAAAACATAATAAATCATAAATATAATTAATAGATGCAAGATGGCGATTTTACGCCGATACTGATCATTGTACCAGATAATACACGGGATGGATCTGAATCACGTGGGTCACCAAAATGGGTCCTTAAGTTTTTTCAACATTTGTTTCGAATATCCTGCCAGCAGAAGTTAGGCCTTCCCCACTTATTCACGTCGTTTTACAGGCATTAAGGGTCACACACGCACATTTTGGACTTGTAAGCTGTACAGTCACTCAACGAGCTATGGAGAGGGCTATGCTCGGGGTTTCCCTACGAGATAGGATCAGGATTGAGGAGATCAATAGGAGAACCAAAGTAAACCGACGTAGCCCAGCGGATTAGCAAGTTGAAGTGGCAATGGGCGGGGCACATACCGCGGACAGCTGACGGCCGATGGGTCCAAAAAGTTCTCGAATGTGGGCCACGTAGCGGGAAGCGCAGCGTAGAACGTCCACCCACAAGGTGGTAATGTGACCTGGTAAAGGTCGCGGGACGTCGCTGGATGCAGGCTGCCTCCAACAGGTCATCGTGGAAATCATTTAGAGAGGCCTAAGTTCCGCAGTGGACTTCCTTTGGCTGATGGCTGGATGATGAAGAAGGATAAAGCTATACAGACTATATTGCAAATGGTAGTCATGATAGCGCTTATCTTAAGTGATCACATCAAGACATCTTTAAGTAACCCAGTCTCTAATAGAGGATCATAGTTCATAACTATTTTTATAGAATTATTAAAAAGTTCTCAATTTTCTAAGAGGCAGGAGCTGAGATTTCAGTTCATCAGGGTTTTGAATTGAAAATCGTCACGGTCAGCCCTACCAGGTTGACTAATTTCTGAATAGGTAGTAACAATCTATCACATAATTGATCCCAGTAAATACCATTTATCAATAGTCATTTTATCGTAAGTAATACGAGCGGATATATTGAGAAACAGTTTAGGATTTTTTGTAGTGCGTCCATTACTTTCACGAACATAATGTTGAAAAGAGCGCAGTTGGCGCTACTTGCGCTTTGTGTTTGTGGAAGCTTGGCTTCTATCGACACTAGATACTCACCAAATGCAGAAAAAATCAAGGAGCTCTTTGGTGATTTGGGTACCCGCTATTCAAACAATATTATACAAGATTCTTTGCTAAATGTGGTAAGTATTTAGGTTATAAATAATAAATTAATTGGTAGATTGACACGGCCGATGCCAATAATCAATCGAAAAAATTAGATTGAAGTCAATCTGGATTGTTTTCTACTTTTCGATTGGTCTCTTGTCATGTTGCCATAGTTTTTTCACTACTGAGATTGATTATTGGCAATATAGTATCAGAAAAAAGATTGAGCTGTCAATCTAAAACGCCAAATTTTGGATTGGGATTGTTTATTGGCAGCGGTTGTTAGTAATCAAATTAAATGTGTTAGCAAATTTGGACAATCACACAGTGTTAGGAATTACTCTAGGTAGTCATTCTTAGTGTGATGTGAACAAGCTTTAGCAGCTCGTTATCGCTTCTTTTTTACTTTGACAAAACAAGTTTAGCCTTTAGTAAAACACGGGCAAGAAATGTCAATGTCCCTTTTAAAGATATTACGACTAAATAAACACATCGACAAAAGTCAAAATCAAGGGTCAAGTTCAAACGGGCCCAAATCCAGAAGTCGACTGGAATCGTTTACAGCACAGTTGACAGGGTTTTATATTATAGAAGAGATTAAATTTCTCCGAATTATCTAAATGTCCTATTCGTATCGAGAGTCCTTATTCGAGATAAATGACTTTCCATTGGCTAGCATAGGCAACAGCATACCTACTGACGAATGTCCTTAGTATTGAGTCTGGGATACAAATGTTTCCGTAGATAGCAATTAAGTATATTTTATGCTCTATGTATTTGTACGTTGCTTAATGAGAATATAAGCTCCTTAAGGCCAAACGAAATGTCCGGTATAAAGATACCTTATACCTTAGATAATAGAGAAAATTAAATTTAGGGCTTCTTAAAAGGGTCTACAGTTTTTAATATTTAGGATAGTATAAACGACTACCTTATAGACTTAGAAAGGAAACGTAAGATTTTAATGGTCTGATGTAACATGTTGGCTATACGCACGTTCTTTGATAATGATAAGAATAGCTTTGAGACTACATTTGTTACAGTGATGATAGTCGATTTATGGTAATGTATTTAATTATTTTAAATTCCAGCCTCAATTGGTAACAAAATATGGATATCCAGTTCAAGTTCACGATGTTACTACGCCAGATGGATACATTTTGCAAATGCATCGTATCCCCCACGGTCGGGACGCAAATAACACAATGAGCAGCAACAAACCAGTAGCATTTCTAATGCACGGTATTCTTTGTTCATCTGCTGACTGGGTGTTAATGGGACCTGACTCTGGATTCGGTGGGTGTTTTATTGTTTATCCAACCTCTTGTTATTTTATCGTATTTTTTATTTTATTTCAATGAATGGCGAGACGAGCATTCCGTTCACATGATGGTAAGCGATATGACAGCTCATGAATATTAGCGAAACCAAACAACACCATGAATTACAAAGCAATGTTTGGCATTCAACTGCACTCGCCATTCTCAATATGTCCGGTAGTTACTCTGGCTACAATATCCTTCAAACCGGAACTCAACAGTGCATTAACACTATTATTTGCAGGGAGAAATAAACATTACCAAGCTACCTAGGCGTCCTCTCAGACCTACCACCAGTATTAGTGGTAATAGACTTTCCTTCTATATTTGCAATGTTCCATTATGAATGCATTCATTCTATGTACGACTGTTTATGATTCACTGCTAGAAACACTTTCATTCGCATTTATGTAATATGGAAGGTGTGTTTAAATAGTGGTTAAAATTTAACATTTTTTTTGTAGGTTACATTCTCGCTGAAGCAGGCTATGACGTTTGGATGGGAAATGCACGAGGCAATCATTATTCTCGTCGTAATGTCAAACTAAATCCCGATGCTATTTTGAATGTTGATTTCTGGAAATTCTCTTGGGATGAGATCGGCAATATCGATTTGCCTACAATGATTGACTACATACTTCAAGCGACTGGACAGTCGAGACTACATTACATAGGGCATTCTCAAGGCACAACCTCATTCTTTGTAATGAATGCTCTGAGGCCAGAGTATAATAGCAAGATTATTGGCATGCACGCATTAGCTCCTGTAGCTTATATGGCTCACAATAGAAACCCACTTTTTGTTTTTCTTGCTCCATATTCAAATCAAATTGAGGTAAGCAATTATTTTCAAATAAATTTCGTAAGTACCTATTGTGTAGTATGAGTTATTATAAATTTAATTTAATGTTTTAGAAAATAGCTTCATTAATGGGGCTAGGTGAAATGTTGCCAAATAACGAAATAATGGTATGGGCTGGCCAAAATCTATGTAACGACGAATCTCCAATTCAATCTGTGTGCAGCAATGTGCTGTTCCTTATCGCAGGATGGGATTCTGAACTTCTTAATACGGTGAGCTATTTTAAGGAGAATTATAATATTGTCTATTGTGTTTAACAGTTGGTAACAATTGTTACAATATTTGCCTTACTTTACCAAATAGTAATATTTTGAATACAAGTGGATCTACTGTTACTTATAGCGGCGAAATGAATTGTACTATATATTTAAAGGGAACTTTATTGCAGACTATGTTACCAGTTATTTTCGGCCACTCGCCTGCGGGATCTTCCGTTCGTCAGTTCGCACACTACGGTCAAAGCATTGCTCACAAAGAATTCCGTCGGTATGACCATGGTTTACTTGCCAATTTGAGAGCTTATGGTACGGCTACGCCTCCCAGGTACGATTTATCTAAAGTTACAGCGCCAGTATTCCTGCACTACTCATACAATGATCGTTTGTCGGAAGTACCGGATGTTGATAGATTATTTAGTGAACTTGGAAGACCAGTTGGTAAATTCCTTGTACCTTATCCCCGTTTCAATCACATAGACTATTTATGGGGTATTAATGCAAAGGAATTGATATATGATAGAGTAATTAACTTAATGAGAGCTATGTGATGAAATTTAAACTACGCAGTGTATCTAAGTCAATCATAAGTCAACAGACAATATATGTGAATGATATGTGAATGATTTTTGTTTTATTTATAAAGGATAAAAATGAACTTATTTACTTCGTTACATTCAACCCCGAATTTAGACAGTGTAAAATTGGGTTTACAATGATTTCTTCTAACCATAAAGTATATAATGAGATTATTTCTTGATTTTTTTTGTATAAATGTACCTATGCCACTTACTTTTTCCTCACGAAACATAAAATTTGATAAAATAGGGGAAAACAAGAAGTTAAACTTTAATATTTGTGTTTAAAATTGAAGGGATTTTTATTAGACAGCCATTTTAACTTACCTTCTACCGGGTATATCATAAATCGGGTAACTTCCATTTCATATTTTCAGTTATTGATCCGTTTTGTACTCTAAGTCGAGTACTGATTGGTAAAATATAATTACTTCTTATGAGTGTATAAGGGTAATAATAGTAGTCATTGCAAAGCGGATGCTACATTATACAAATCAAAAGATGTCGGGTATTATTTTTAGGAGTTGAATTTTGTTTAAGTTTTCATTGGATTCCGATAGATAGTGAAGTATCGGAAGGTACAGTTCAACCGTTAAAACAACACGGGTGTAACAGTATTTAATGGTTTGTGTTCTAATAAATAAATTGTCAAGTACAGGTATATGTTGATGGCTTCTAGCGTGAAGGTAAAGTTATAATAAACAGGAACGAATTGGACGACATCACAAACTTTTTATTTGCCTCAAATAAATCGAACTTTAGGCACTTGTCCAATCGTCGGCGGGTAATCTACAAACTATGGACTATTTTCTTGCATAAGAAATGTACAGTACAAAGAGATTCACTCAGTATATGAAAAGATACACATATTTATAGTTGATTGCTGTTCACAACGCTGGCAAAATTTGACATCAAAAACTTCCTCAATGAGACATATTTAGCAATTAGAACACCTGCTATGAAACTCTTGCTTAGTATATACGCATGCCAGTGGCTATTCTATGCTACAGTACAGTTCGGAGTAAGAGCTTGTGTTTGTAACAATAATTGTTTACTTTAGAAGGCCATGTATTATACAGGGTATATCAAGACTGCTACCGAAAATGAAGCCGGGTGGTAGTTTAAGCGACTTCAGATACAATGCAACAGAAAAAGTTGCAAAAAAAAGTGTCAATATTTTTTTGTAATTTTTTCCTATGACCATATTTGGGTGGTAAATACATTTTTTCCTAAAATAATAGTGTATACCCTTTTATTTATAAATAATCTAAGGTATAAAAGAGTTTAAATTATTATTTTAGCAAAAACTATGGATTTACCACCCAAAAATGACGATATTTAAAAAATCATAAAAAGTAATTGTCGCCTTTCTTTGCGAAATTTTTAGTTGCATTGTGTTTGTAGTCACTAAATCTACCACTCGGCTTCGTTTTCGGTAGCAGTCTTGAGATACCCAGTATAGTAGTATTTGCAAAGAAAGGTAAAGAGTCTACCGTTTTAAGCTACTGGTGCCAGTAATACAACGAAGTCAAAGTCGTACAATCGCTTAAAACTCAGCGGCAAAATTTTCAGCACAATACATTTGCAGCTCACTAACTCGTTTCTTATCTTGTTTATTTCTATGTTACTGTTTCTATTCATCCAGGTTCAATATGAACTGGATGTCAATAGCAAGGATCAATTTCAATGTTATTGAGATATGTATGTCTACGAATTAATGTCGATAATCTCCCAGGTGGGTATGAAAAGCAGACGTAAGTACGATAATGCTTCGGTATCTAATGTGGAAAAACTGTATAAATGGCTCGATGTTTATTTATCATACTGATAAAATAATAGAATGAAGTGATAAATATCAATAATTTATAGGAATGTAACAAATGTATTAAGTTTGAGATACATACATTTATGATTACATAAGTATCTATATACAATTTACTCTTGATTTTAAGAATGTTATTTTTGTATTTCCTTTGTTCAAAAATCCTCATAGTAATTCGAAGCGAAAGAGGTTTTGTTTCTATTTTTCGTTGCAATACTGGGCACTAGAAATGCAATATATAAAGAATACAACGTGACTTGTCAATCTAACTTTCGTAGGTTCTCAAACTTAACGCTGTCTTCTGTAAAATATAAAGGGGCTATTTATTTAAAGTTTTATGGATATGTTTTTTTTTGTACTGGTGGGCTTAAGTTACCTATATACACCTAAAGGTAAGTGATGCAATCTAGATAGAGTGTCGTCAGTGTCGTGATTGCGTGTGTGATTAAAAGATAAACGGTTGTCAGTAAAGCACTGGCTCACCATTACCCCGCTCTTGAGTGCGGGTGCGCGTCCGACCTGCACTGTTTCTTGCAACAGAATATCGTTACCTACCCGCACTCGTGGTGATATTTATGAGATAATGTACTATTTGATAGATACAAATACTACAGTCGGTAAGTGAGTGGATAACTGTTTTGCCGAGCAACTAAAAACCAGATAGTTACAGGCTGATCCGGAAACACGTCATTCTTGCATAGATTACAGTGACCAATTATACAATATGGTGTGCGAAAAACTTTATTATTAGTAGAGATGGCCGTGAGATTAGAAGATTAGATTCAATTACACAGTTGGTTCCGCCAACCCGCACTAGGCCAGCGTGGTGGACTATATGGCCTAACCACTCTCAATCGTATTCTCGATTGTAGAGTAGGCCCGTGCCCTGCAGTGGGACGTATATGGGCTGATACAGATACACAGTTATACCAATTGTAATTAACTTATATTTTACCACCAACAGTTTTATTTTTAATTTAGTATTAATTATGGTACGGGCTCAGTTTATCAGCTGGATTATGGACAGAATTGGTCCAATTGCAAGAACTAGCATTTATTTATTACAATGAACGTTGAGGAACGCCGGTCTAGGATAAATGTCTGAACTAAAGTGACAGTTTCTCGGGTGACAGATGATGGTATTAGGTTGGATGTTGTAAATTGAATTGAATTTAAATATTTAAATCTAAATAAAAGCGTGAACAATAAATTGGTGACAAATTATTGACTATGGAGATTACAGTATGTCCAATAACATTGTGTGAATTTTAATAAAGAAACATCAATGAATAAACCGAGCAATGGATTCATATAAAGTAAAATAAGTGATTTTTAAGTACATTATGAAGAAAATAAGCTAGTAAAAGAATGGAAAAAGAAAATAATGAAATAGTAACCATCCTTGGAAATCCATACATTAAAAGAATTATTTTAGCCGATGTAAATTCTCCAAGTAAATTAACTATGGACTATAATAAAAATAAGTTATTTTTTTGCATAAATTCCGATGAATTTTCCGATCAAAGTTTTCAGTCCGTTGTGCTGGCGTTGAATACGGGTGCGACCAACATTGTTCCAGGCATTCGGAATGGTTTTGCTTGTGCCGTAGATAATATCAATAACATAGTGTATCTCGGTGGAAGCGACGGCATATATGAATATAATTACCACTCAAAAGACATAAACAAGCCGGCCGTCGTTAATAAAACTGATATTTTCGATATGTTCTTTAAAAAACACCTGTACTTTGTGGAAACTGCAAATCAAAATCTTTTTGTTTATCACAATAATAGGAAACAGATTGTTGCCGAAGCTAGGGGCTACTATATCAAGTATTTCATTATAGATTCAAATAATGATTTGTATTTTGTTAATTCAAGTGGCCTTTATCGACTTTGCAAAGATGAAAAATCGCCGACGTTGTGCGATAACAGAGATATAGAAATCCGTGCTGCTGCTGCCGATATTTATGGAGTTCCACATTTTGTAGCACCCGATGGGATTTATTCAGTTGATAACGAAAGCAAACAACTTACTAAGATATTATCAGTTGAAAACGTTTACGGATTGGCTTTCGATAAACGTAACAATATTATTTATAGTACAGATAGATCCGTTATACGTTTGATCCCGAAGAAAATTGAAAATAATGACGCATTGGTACACGATGCAGATTAAAAAACTATGTAAAAAGGACAAGGAATATGAAATATCAAACGCTGCGAAAATAACACGTATAATATTAATATGGAGAAAATAATATTAATATAGAGTTGTACCAAAAACACTATCGAATCTAAAATAATCTATTAGCTTTTTGCAAAGCTTTTTGAATATACGTTGTATAGGAATTAAACTGTGTTCGGAAGTAATTAACTGTTTTTAGTCAGCGCTGAACCGTCACTAAAAAGGTCAACCACAGGCGCCGACTCGACAACCTAATATTCCGTGACTACGAGCATTGTGGTTTCTGACCCGGTCGAGTAGAGTTTTAGATAAGGATTAGTTACACTTCGTGCATTGATTCTAAATTGGAAGTATAATGGGTAGAATTTTAGTATCAAAAATTGGCTTTTTACCACCAAATTGTATTCTTTTAATTTAGAACTTTTTTTGTAATTAATACCTACCAACTGAATTTTAATGAAGATGTAATTTCTATAATCTTATACAATAAACATGTTATATCAAGTAGCTAGAAGTCCAAATAACTCAATGTATTGATAGCGAATGGAAACAACATAAAATAATAAAGGGAAATAATTTGAATGATGTATCGGTTTTATTAAATTCATTATTGAACTGTGACATGATTTATCTAAGGTGAAATAGAGTGTAATTTGTATTCTACATTAGCCAAGCTGCAAACTCGAAGGGAGAGTACCCACGTTTCGTAAACACACAAAGCGTGAGACGACACAAATGAAAATAAATGAATCTTGGTTTAGGCAATTCCGTCGAGGATTTGCCATCTCACACGTTTGGCATTCACCATCTACAGAAATAAATACTAAAATGCTATTAGAATATATCTAAAGAAAAATGAAATATTAGTAAATTCGTTAAAGTCACAAATATTATTATATGATAATGCTAATTGCTGACGTATGTATATGGTGCGATCGGTCTTGGTAATCCGTAATTAATACCGGATTCATTTTTATGTTTACAAAGTGTTGTCAATGATAACGTACTTCATTTTAATGGCATTCATTTATCCTGTATATTAAATAAATTCTACTAGACATTCTTTATTGATCATCAGTTTTGTAAAGTCATATTTTTTTGTAACCGAACAAACCTGTGTCTGTAAGTAAAAAGAGTGGATGTTTTATAATACACATTTTCCATGTGTTTTTACTACAAACGTTTTTATCTATAATAAAAGTGTACGTGATTTTTTTATTATGAGGTTCTTTGCTTATTTACTTTGCTTATAATTTATATGGTGCTTTTTTTGCAGTTGTGTCAGAATATTGTTTTTTGTAATATTGTCCCGGTATAATGACTGCATAACACCTGATGGTAAGCGCAAATGTCGTCCAGGAGTATCGAATGGCATGGGACTGCCGTCTGAATACGAGTTGGAAAAGGCCATATTATGATTGTAAGTAATCACTGCTTCCCATGAACAACCATAACGCGTGGATCATGGATGTGTTGTCGGCTTATCAAATTGGGAGGAGAACAGGAAAAAGATACTAGATATATTACTAGATAGATTACTGGTGGAAGGTCTCTTGTATGTGAGAGGCCATCTGGGTAGGTACCACCGTAATGTCTATTTCTCCAGTGAAACAGCAGTGTAAATGCACTGTTGTGTTTCGGATTGAAGGACATTGTAGCCAGAGTAACTACTGGACATATTGAGACTTAACATCTTATGTCTCAGGATGGCGAGCGCAGTGGAATTTTTGCTACTGTTTATGAGCGGTCGTATCGCGTACCATCAGGCGAACGGCTTGCTCGTCCCGTCATACGCTGCAAAAATAAAAAAAAAGAATAAGAAGAAGAAAAGGGTATGGGCAACCGTCAAACTCACTTACCTTCGCTGTCGTTTCACGTCGAACACCTGTGAGTCAGTAGTACCGCCTCAGAAAAAATTGCCCGTTCATGCTGAGTCATGATTGACAACAGGGTGGCTCTACCAGTTGTAAGTTTTATCTTCGATGTGTAAGTAATTATTCATGTTCTTTATATTTTTAACGCATCTACTAATATATTAAATTATATGTTAATTAAAGGCTTTTTACGAATAAATAAATCAGATAAAAACTACACATTTTCCTTGAAGTTGCCTTGCTGGCGTAGTTGTATTACGGTATGATTGCAAAATTGTATTTAATTGCTTTATTCATTATCTGCCCGGAGTCAGGAATTTGTGCCACCACTTCGTAGGGCAGGACACATAAAGCGTATAGTGAGTGGTCTGGTAGCAACTCTGTCGACCCCTTCTGGGAAAGAGGCGTGGGTATATGTATGTACCTATAATATTTTTGTGAACGTTGGCTTATGTATTGTTTACGTATATTTTCAGAGTAGATAATTAAGATGATGAAATACTTGATTAATAAGCGTTCATCATTACATGAATTAACTTGAATTCTGAAAAATCTTCCTAAGTTTTTCATTCTATGTAACGTAAATTCTATAGTACACCTACACTAAGGGCATATATCTTGTTGATTTGGACGAAAATTGAGTAAGTAAGACGGTAAATGTCTTAACTTTAAGCAAACGATCCTTACCAACCTAACAAATTGTATTAAAAGTTTTTTGCATATTTTACATCTACATTTTTTATATAATTTGTCGATTCTGCATCAGCCCATGTACCTACTGCAGGGTTCGAGTCTCCTCTACAACCGTGAGTACGATAGAGAATTATATGTTTGATGAAATCTCTGGAACTACATAATTTTTAAGTTTTTCATTCCGGTTCCGTGTAGAATGTAAAACCAGAAAGTATTTTTGAACATTAGGGTCACAATTTTATATGAATGTTATTTTTAAAGTTATTTTATATTATTAAAGTTATTATTATTATTAACCCTTTAATATCCACTGCTGGGCAAAGACCTCCTTCCTTTCCTGCGATCATTTTTAAAGTTACTGAAATAAAATCAGTGCTTATATTAATAGCTTTAATGAATTAAATATAATAAGAGTGGGCATTTCATACGCGGGCGGTAAAAACATGGCGCAATTAATTGAAACCACAATATTATGCAAGGAATCATTTTAGCAGGTCATACATCAAAAACTATTGTATTAATTCAGTGGTTCGCCACATAACAATTGGTGGTGATGGTGATGACAGCCCATATACGTCCCACTGCAGGGCACGGGCCTACTCTACAATCGAGAATACGATTGAGAGTGGTTAGGCCATATAGTCCACCACGCTGGCCTAGTGCGGGTTGGCGGACTTACATACCATAGAAATTCTTATGAATCGCTATGGTATGCAGGTTTCCTCACGATGTTTTCCTTCACCGTTTTAGTGCGTGGTGATTGATTATCAATACACACATGACTCCGAAAAGTCAGAGGTGTGCCCTGGGATTCGAACCCGCGACCACCCTGAACATATGGGCAGCCGCGTCTAGTCCGTTTACCAACAGGCCACCACGCACTTCATAACAATTGATTTAAAGATATTTAGTATGAAAGATACAACATTGGTAGTAGCATGGATGATGTCAATATGGGATTGAGCACTTCAGCAGAATACAATGATGTTATGAACTCGAATGAATTGTAATCAGTCTCAACGAAACCCCAGATATGGTTTACATCCATTAACGATCGATCGATTCGATATTTAGATATTATAAAAGATTAAAATCATGTCAGATAAAGGTAAGCATAATAAACATTAGTAAATGTATGCAATACGTATGCTCTTCTTATTGTAGCATACAAAATTATTATAATTTTGGGTCCTTCCGCAGTGCCGTAGCGTGAAGAGCGTGTTAGCGGGCTGGCAGAATTGAATCGAATGGCATGAGACCACCGCGCCGTTTGGTGCCATTTGATACTCTGTTTAGGCGGCATTTGCACTTACCACCGGATGTAAAGCAGCAAATGGGTCGAGTAAGAATTAAAAAAAAATGGACTGCAATACCAGACTCCAGACGGTAAGATCAGTGCAGTGTATATTGCAACGGTTGATTTTATGAGAGAACACCTACTTTGTACAATCTCTGCATCACCCAAAAGTTGACTGGCAGAGACTGGCTTAGGTATTAAGTGCGCCTTTTTACAACTTAATATATATAAAGATTAACAACATGAAATAAATAAAGAACGTGGTGGACAACGGCCGACGTGAAAGCCCGTTATAGAAGACCGAATAGATTGCGGTGTGCTTTGCGCAACGTACGAAAGGACAATGAGTATTTACTTATGGCATGGCACACGATCGAATATGTTTTGGAGCTGACCATGTTCAGTGCTCTGTTAGGGGTTCAAGGAAAGCCGAGTCGGATTACGCTGTGATTGTTCAGGATGGTTCAAGAGACGTTGTAGGCATTTTAATATGCGAATAATACATAGTACAGAACCTTTATATAGTATTCATGTACATGATGTTGGAAAAGAATTGAGAAATCATGATTACGCAATCGTCGTATTATTTAAAATTCAATAATATAGTGTATCTATCTATATTTAATATCTAGTGTATATATCTTGAATAAATAAATACATCCAACAGTCACATAGGTACATAGTCTTGACCCCACACTGAAATTGAGTGTTGTGTCATGGGAATCAGGAACTACGAGTGACTTTTCGGTCTTACCAACAGCCAGACCCGGAACAAATACTCCGTGGTTTACACAAATATTTGGATGGTTATATCTTGTTGGTTAACGCATATATATGTATATCAGTCTGCTTGTACCCAAAAAAGTTCTTGCGTGGACACTAAAACGGGATTTTAATCACTGTACAGAGGATACCCGGGTGGATTCGAATGTTATACCACCAACGCGCATATGCGATATTATACAGTAGTGTCATAACATTGAGCATACTAATGCAAACAAAACGCCTCTTACATAAGAGACGCATGGCTCATATATCTTTCAGTGCCTGTACAATATTATGCAATTCGTGTTCACAGTCAGTTTAGTTTTATCTATGGAAGTTAACATTCTGCCTCGCCGCCTCTGTATTCATTATGTTTTTAGTTCATTATGAACATAAAATCTTAATATAATGCAATTAGGATTTTTTTAACAATTTTTATAAATCTTAGTAAAAAGAATCATGCTGAATGTTTATCGTTCAAATTAATCTATTTATGTTGCTTCTTAATAATAATGATAGATCAATTTCGAATAATAGATCAAAAAGAGTAGATTCAAAAGTCAGTAATATTCCTAGAAAACGTTTTACGTCATTTATATGTAGATACGACACAGAGATACGATCTGGATGATTATCAACGTGTAACGTCATTCACATTATTTCTAAACAAAATTAATTCTAGCGTAGTTTTACATTCAAGATAATATTGATATGATTCCTTATAATGCCCCTTAAGCGATTGCACCCAGAACGACATATTAATTTAAAGCAGCTTATAGTGGTACAAGATAATTACAAAAGCAGCAACAACATAATTGGTCTATTTAGATGATTTAAAAGAAGCTGTAGAAAGTAGTCAATCATGAAGCTTGTTAAAATTCCGGGCGTGTAATGTGGCCAGCGAGGAATGCTGCAAGGTTTTCTTAGTGAGGCGAGATCGTTTCGCCGCGCTACAAGACGCCCGCCGCCCGCCGCGCCACTGCCGCGTCGCTCGATGTCGCGGTGTCAGCGGTATCGGGTGTGTCAGCGGTGTCGCCAGTTCGTAGCACATCCGCGGCACGTAGCTCGTAGCGGGAATGAGATCACATGCGCGTGCTTTTCTCACTTTGTCACAGCTGTCGTCACATTTTTTGTTCACAAAATATATTGTCAGAGCTAAACTTTTTAACGGAAAACTCAATTTCGCAATTCTCAGATTGATATCCTTGTCGTTCTAATATTGTCGTCTTATTTCTGCAATGAGAAGAGTAATTTTTAAAGGTGCGAAGGAAACGGTTTGCTGGAGATATTAGCATATTAAAGTGATTTGCATACAAATACCTCGTCTTGGTGGCGAGGCCGCGGACGATGTCATCAAGGAAACATCTTTTTCAATGGTCTCACAACGTGAACACTTAATTATTATCTTACTTCCTTGAACATTTTCGCACTTATATTCAGTTTAGATGAGATTTGCGGTATCGTAGCTCCGGGATATTAATGCATCGACAAATTATCGTAGTATTATTGTAATAATAATGTAATTGTAGTTGACTGATTTATTGTGGTTGCGTGTTAGAGATATTTGATAAATAATTAATTTAATTAAGTGACATATTTTTCCTTGGTGCTGCCATTTTGATACTGTATTGCGTGTTTTTAAGCTAAGGACTCAATTAAAGAGCTTAACCAGGCCTAAATCTCGTTTAACTTTTTCAAGACATTATGTGGATGATGCACAATTAAACTGGCAAGTAGACGAATGATACGTGTTTTTGCTACAACATTTAGTATGGAACATTCGACGAAACTAAGTCTATATTATATAGTAAAAAACAACACGACATAACATTTATCTTATCTAGAATATAAACAAATGCCAATAGTCATGTAGTTTGAAGCCATATCTGTGATATGATCATACGATAAACAGTAGATATTAAAAATCAAATTTATTTATTTATCCTTTCTTGCACCATACCTAGAACTAGTTACTTTAAAGAAATAACATAATAAAAAATACAAAAGGCGGCCTTATCGCCGAAAGCCAATGACTTACTTATCTATGGATGGATTTAAGAATAGGATAAACAGAGGGCAGTCTTGTAAAGAATAAAACCTACCTAGAAAAGAAAAGTATTGTAAATACAAATAATATAATAAAATTAACATTAAAATTATATAAATATATATAATAAAGTTCCAGTACAAAGAAATAAGAAAGTTATTCACATCATGTGTCAATTCAGTGAGAAAGGTAGTAATCATAGAAAAGTTTTTTTTATCCAAAAAACAAATTTTAATTTATAGAGTATTTTTAAAAATGGTATTGTTTTTATCCAACAGAACTAGACAACTATAGCCCGGCTCATTATAAGTGTCTGACATCACCAATGACCGTTGGATGTATCGGGGATGAGAGCAAGCCGATGACTCTATATTTTAAGACGACGGAAGTAATACTTACTTATGGTAGAATTACTTTACACCTCGTTTGAAGAAAAGCATGTAGAAAAAAGAAGAGTTCATGTCAGAGTCAGATCTGGACTTTGTCAGTGAATAGTCGGTTACCCTTATTCTCACGCTCTTCAGCTATAGGAAGTCCACTGCTGAACATAGGCCTCTCCCATGGGTCGCCACATACACTGTTGGAAGCGGCCTGCATGCAGTCACTTCTTGCAAGATTAACCTAGTCGTCCGTCCACCTTGTGGGTGAGCGACCGACACTTTGATTGTATGTATGCCTCCAGTTTACCTGGTGATGGTTATATGAACTGAATCCAATGACTGCTTAGAATATTAATATCTCTTATCTACAATTCTTGGTAAATATTTCCTAAGATGATATGACCACTGCCAAATTACGTATGAAAATTAATTATCTAATCAAAAGTATTTATTAAAGGTTATGATCGATTCGAATTTACGATGATCACCATCTAATCTTCTGCATGATAAGATTGTGATTTGTTATTAAAACAGGTAATTACATAATACGCATTTTTAATTAGGTTTGCATTGAGCATTGAATTTACTAGAATTTTCCCTTTTTATGGATGACAGAACGAGTGCAGCGCTCCGAGGTTTTCAATTTCAACATAAACATTTAAATGAGAAACATGATCTTCAATAAACATTTCTCTCAGCGCTTTGGTGATATAAATACAAGCTAAGATGCGAGAAATCTAAGTGAATTTTATGCGAATCCGCAGAGAGCTGTGATTTATAAAATAGAAGTACATATTTGAAGCATCCAACCACCTCGTTACTTATGCTTACTTTTGCATAATATATTTACATTAGTGGTCCATATATTAAACCCTTTTTTGTTTGCTATTTTATTTCAAATTCGTTAAGATTTTTAGAACTACATTAAAGTATTACGAAAATACATACATACATAAACTCACGCCTTGTTCCCAGAAGGGGTAGGCAGAGGTGCCAGGGCACCCACATTTCGCCTTGTATGTTCCGTCCCACAATGTGATAGGTTGCGAGCCTATCGCCATATCGGGCACAAATTCCTGACTGGGCTGATGCTGAATAGAAAAATCCAATATCACTTTGCCCAACCCGGGATTCGAACCCGAGACCTCAGCTTTGTAACCGTACCGTAGTACAACTACGCCACCGAGGCAGTATTACGAAAATGATTTTATAAAATGTGAAAAACATTTATAAGTCGTATATATAAAGACAGTGCAGCTGTAGATTTAATACAAAACGTCATTCGGTGAAAGAACGAAGACAAGATAATAGCTTTATCAATAAAAGTAATTCCTAAGCCCTTGCTATTCAAATGATGTTTTACGGTAGTTTCCCAGAAGTAAAACTTAAATTGGCTCATTTTGCGATTTTTTTTCTGTTGTAACGGAATACTACTATTATTTAATAAAATACTTTATTTATTATTTTATATCTGTTCTATCTATTATAAATATTAAATCTGCTGTATAAATTCTATTACAAACGGTAACAAAGGATTTTAGGTGTGCAGCCTCTATATGGCCACGATGCATTGACCAATTATTCTTTGATTTCTGTGCATTGTTTGAAAGTGCTTTGATAGTTGTGGGTTGCTTAATATAATAATAAAAAACTATCCTGAACGTTAGTATAAATATATTGGTATTATAACGCGATTGTTCCTCGTCGATATCTTGTTAGGGAGTTACAACCACGACTTAACGCAATAAACTGATGCAGTTTCCGTATAACCGCATACGAGCCCACTTCACGACGATAACAAGACCGCAATCTAATTAATAATCTGATCTCACCGCCCTTTGGCTTCACCTTTGCCCTATTACGTATAGCTTTAAGTTCCTACCATGAAATGAGGTTGCATATTATAACGCAATTTGTGTGTCTTCCTCAATAATGCTTTAATAGACGGATATTAATTTTGTGCTATATATAAATATGGTCTTTTTTGTAAGGACTGCATACTTTATCCAGACTTAGAATATATTATATAAATACCGAAAGACAAGTATATACCTTTTTGAAAAATATGTGGTGATTGGTGCCATATCTTTTTTAAGGAAATAATGTTACAATCACTATAATTACCCAAAAGGGGATTTATATGGATTTATTTTAGGCCTATGTGCTGACTATATTTTGTGATATTATAAGCAATATCATAATTACTTTATGGGTCTATAAAAAGTATAATAATATATGGTTTATGGATGGATTCTCTTTTTTAATTTTATCTTTTGTTTTCGCAACGAATCACCCGCCGCTATTGTAATACCAACATTTAGATAAAATATGAATAGATAAAATTTGGTTTAGTACATAGATACAAATTACCATGAATGACGCTGAAATAAATTCAACAATTAAGACACAATAAAATTAACAAATTAAGAAGCAATTATAGTGAATCTTTGTTTAAGCGACACGACCACTAATTAATTGAATAGAATCTCTTAATCCGTCAGTTAGTGTCTTTGAAGATTAATTTTATTGGAGTATAAATCCACTTTATCTTGAAGCAAACTGAATGTATGAATTAAATGAATTAGTTATAGTTATGATTTTCATTATGATAACCTATTCGTGAAATCAGGTTGCAAGAGCGGGTCCTGTGATACTAGGGAACTTCTTCTCATTGACATAATAACACCCAACACCCAGCTGTTAGCTTATATCTTAATAAATCATTATAATCAAATCCACTATTATTTATATTACAATATCGATATTCATATTGATCCTCCATGCGTTCATAAAAAGAAACATTTGATTCGAGAGAAAGTGACAGCGGCTTCTTGTTCGAGACGTCGTCGAGGCTTATGATAAAGAAATTATTTTATTACGAAGGCGAGGTGATAATTTGCATAGAAATATTTATCTGGCTATGTAAGTGCGTACAGTAACATATTTTCTATTTTTTTTGTGTCCAGTGTCGCTTAAAGGAATAAAATGTATTTGTATTCAAAGTGTAATATCTAGTTTGATTTACTAATCCCTATATTCTGAACTGCGTGCAACACAACAGTCACATACATAGTCCTGACCCCACACTAAGATCAAGTCTTGTGTCGTGGGTATCAGGAACTACGAGAGACTTTTCGGTCTCACAAACACCCAGACCCGGAAGAAATATTTGTGGGCCGCACAAACATTTCTCTCGGTGCGGGGATCGAACCCGCGGCCTCTCGTTTCACAGGCGGCGTCTAAACAACTGCGCCACGGAGGCTGTAGAACATACATACATAGACATAGGCATTGACAACCTCGTCAGAACGGAAGGAATTTATCATTTGCCTGGATTGATTTTAAAAATGCGTATGATACGGTGCACCTTTCTTGCGGCATATTTGGGACAGTAGACTTCTGGCCTCAAATATCCAGACGCTACGAATCTTTCGGAAAGTGAGGACCGATTAAAATCAAGCGGGGTATGTTCCAATATGGCAGTCTGAGTCCAATGTGGTTTTGCACGGCCCTGAGCCCCCTAATTACTCTGTTGTTGAATTCAGGGTTAACCCACCGTCTGCGGACAGAGACTGATCCTATTTGTCACTTGCTTTAAATGGATGATCTCAAGTTATTTGCATCAAAAAAAATAATTGATTGATTGGTTAAAAATAATCGAAAGAGGTAGCAACCCAATCGAAATGAAGTTTGGTGTAGAAAAATGTCCTGTTATCCACATCAAGCGGGGAGATAATGCAGTGTCTGATGGCGCACAAGTCTCAGTGACTGTAAGACTCAGATTCCTCTCTGAGAAAGTTACAAAAATATAATAACACAATATAAAGGGAATAACAATAATGATTATACTCGGTATTGATACGTGATAAATACTATAATGTTGAGCGCATAGATAATATACGAATATATTATGTATGTTTCAAACATTCTATACTATATTTATGTTTTTAACCATGTAAAATTGGAGTTTGCAATATGATATTTAGAGAGGAAAGAGCCGAGTTGTGATTAAGGATACCGAGGTAAACTGTAGTAATTGCTCGTCTACGTTGCGTTAAAAGCCGTGCTGAGAGCCTTTTCTCGAGAAAACATTTATTGAATTTCTGCTCTTTCTTATTCCGTTTTGATTTAATAGGTACTGAAATTATTTTTATCATCAGATTTTATACTGTCATTTATTATAACTTATTTAAATAAATGTTTTGTATATATCCATTTTACAGAAATTTACGAATATAAATGATAAAATTCAAGAAAATAATGGTAGGTTTTGTAATATGATTTGGAACATATTTTAAATAATAAAAAATAAATACGCCCAACAGTCAAATATATAGTCTTGACCCGACACTAAGATCGAGTATTGTGTCGTGGATATCAGGAACTACGAGAGACTTTTTGGTCTCACAAACACCCAGACCCAGAAATAAATACTTACCTGTGGATCACACAAATATTTGTCTCGATGCGGGGATCGAAACCGTGGCCTCACGTTTTCCCAGCCGGCCTCTAACCAACTGCACCACGGAGGCTATCCTGGCTGCGGCTGAGGTTTAATGGTATATTTTGGAGTATACCAGGAGTCTAGAATGTATAGTTCAGCTATTTATCTTGTTATAGAATCTAGTGCCTAGATAACAGAATTTTCTCTTGTAGAAAATCAATTGACGCAGTTTATTTTTATTTACAGGCATTGTATGGCCGGCGGAGTAGCGTGTATACGTAGGTCGGTGGAGAGCGGAAGTCGGTGGAACTACACAGGTATCGGAACGATGCGAACATGAAAGCTTTAACAGGAAGAGGCAAGTAAATTGAATTCTGTGTACAGAGCGCACACAGAAGCGTAAAGTCTGGTGAACCTAACGACCCATTAATTTTTGTTAGGGAGTGCCATTCTATTTACTTCATGTGTGATTTTTGCACTAAGGATTTATTTAGAGCGAGAAAAATCTTACACATATCAAACCACAAGGAAAACGGTGGTCAGGGATACTTTTAAGTTTATATTTGACACACCGAGCTTGCTTTTAAACCTAGAGAACATAAGTTTAATTGATTTTTACACAAAGTATTATTTATTTCAAATCGCAAAAGTACAAGTAGAGATTGTAGGTAACTTGAAAGAATTGTTCTTAATGTAAAACCTTATTTCTCGAAATTGTAAGAATGTATGAAGAAGAAAATATGACCTCGCGCATCTCAACTCAGCATCCACCTTACGTTTATGCTTCAAGAGCATGTATTTCCACTGACAAATGAAGATTAGTTCATAAACACAATTCATCGCTAAGAATCACACTGATGTAACTCGACAAAGTTCTCAATACTATAGTAATAAGTGCATATAATAAAGGAAGTATAGTATAGACAGCGTCGGCCGACAGAAGAAAACTCCTCTTTCCAATAGATTTTCCTCTTCAATACGGTTTAATCAGTCTTTTGTTAAAGGATTTATATAAAAATCTGGCCGAATTGAAAAGGTCCCCGTTCATGTAATGGGTGAGAGTTCATTAATGTTTTAGTAAACCACAGACAGGCGGTCACTTTTGACGCCGTAGCTGCCGTCGTCGGTCGAGTGTGCAATTTAGATAACGTGCTCAATACGTTAAGCATCATTCACCAGAATGTCGAAACGAATAGGAAATTGTGGTTATGCTTAATTTAAAATGTAGCTGAAGCCATTCGCCCGTTCCAATATTGATTGAAATTGACTCCGCCTAGAAATCGGATTCCACATTCAGTCTCTGTAATCGCGTCACGTACATTTTATTTATCGGATGACATGAATGTTATTCGTTAATATCTGTTTAGTACAGGCAACGAAGCAACGGTTTACTCTTGTCCGCAATGCATAATTTGCCAGGAGTTTTTTGTTTTCATGAAGAGGTGGCATATGACCCCACTAAGTTAAAATCCCAAAATACTTACAAAAATGGCGTCCGCTAGAGCCGCCATTTTGGAAAACGCGTTTGAAGCCATATCTCCGGAACCGTCCACTTTAGGCCCATCATGCTAAGGACCTTTCTTGTAGATAATTAAATTTCCCATCTTTTTTGTTCAATAATTTTTTTTGTACCATTAACCGTTCGCGATTTACAATGTTATTAATTTTCATTTTATACCTTTTGACGTGACAACGTCTTAAATTAGGTTGCGGCTGGGAGTCACTTATGAAAAAGTGTAACGCCCGGTAACGTTACGATGAGTCACCGAACGAGAGAGAGGCCCGCCGAATGCCTTGCGTCTCTCTCCCACTCAACTATGATCGGTCTGCCGCGCGCGCAGCACTAGAGAATTAGGCGCATTGAATCGGCGCATGCTTGTGTCTCTGTCTTTGTCTTTCTCGAACGTTCTTGGCGTTGGAAAAACAAGAAAGCGTCACAATACAAGTTCACACGTGTGGTTAAAGTATCGTCAGCTGTGTCTGTAGTGAAAATATGGAGTGCTTAGATTCATCATTTATCATTTACAACAACTACAACAATAAAGGTAAATAATTGTACACTGATATTTCATTATCGTAAACTATGATTGATTGATTAATTGTTAGATTGACACAAAAGTTGAGAAACTGAGTTTATAGGTTATGTCATACTATTGATAAATGTTGATAGTGTTTTAGTAAACAAAATATATTTCTATAGTTAAAATTTGTGCAATTCTTATTTTCATTCAATTCCTTGTTCCTATTGTGCAATTTAATTATATTCATATCAATAAATATTCTACCGAGAAAAAGACGTTGTCACGTAAAATCTTCGCCCGTAAAACCGACTTTACAGGCAACCATTTTTTTTTACAATAAATTTTACATTGATTTTTAACAAAATTTACTATTTCCTCATTGCTTTGTTCCCTTATGCCATCAGTATTTAATTAATTACGTGATAATCATGGAGAAATCATTGGATTTCATAATTACGCTATGCATCCTTCGTTTCCATTGACCTTGATTCGGTAGTACACCATTCAACGCGCGATAACTTCTAAAATATTGATTTTAGAGAAAAAAAGTATGGGTGAAAAGTTGTTAATAATTTATTGATTTAAAAGTTTAGTCATTAACAGTTTTTTGTTTAAACAATTATTAACAGAGATATGGGCAAAAAGGCAAGAAACGAATATTAATAACCTTGTAAATCGCGAACGGTAAATGGTACAAAAAAAATTATTCAACAAAAAAGATTAGAAATTTAATTATCTACAAAAAAGGTCCTTGGCATTATGGGCCTAAAGTGGACGGTTCCGGAGATATGGCTTCAAACGCGTTTTCCAAAATGGCGGCTCTAGCGGACGCCATTTTTGTAAGTATTTTGGGATTTTAACTTAGTGGGGTCATATGCCACCTCTTCATGAAAACAAAAAACTCCTGGCAAATTATGCAGGAAAAAATGCTTCGTTGACTGTACTATGTTCGCATGTTCAATTCTAGTTTAAAATGTGAAAATTGGACGCGGACTTTAAATGTGTGAATTCATATTTATGGCGGCGAAGAGATATTTATTTATGCTTGTGGTTTGATTTAAAACTTTGATTTAAAAATTTAATTTCTACATTATCTATAGTTTTTAACGGAGATATAAGTTAGTCACTTATCACACTAGAAGTGCATCATTAAGTAGACGAACAGATCTAGTGTTACAAACTTAGCAAACTTTCATGATCACGAACTCTTAGTTACCTCCCCTCATCAAATATTATTACTGCGGTTGTCCGCCCTGTAGGATCTAATTACTTCAGAATTAACTATGTATAAACTAGGAATTGCTAGGAATATTGTCAGAGTTAATTGTTTAGGAGTGTTTTTGCTTGATTGCCTCGGTGGCGTAGTTGTACTACGGTACGGTTACAAAGCTGAGGTCTCGGGTTCGAATCCCGGGTTGGGCAAAGTGATATTGGATTTTTCTATTCAGTATCAGCCCAGAGTCAGGAATTTGTGCCCGATATGGCGATAGGCTCGCCACCTATCACATTGTGGGACGGAACATACAAGGCGAAATGTGGGTGCCCTGGCACCTCTGCCTACCCCTTCTGGGAACAAGGCGTGAGTTTATGTATGTATGTTTTTGCTTGACTGCCTCGGTTGCACAGTTGTACTACGGTATTATTGCAAAGCTAAGGTCTCAGGTTTGAATCCCGGATCAGGCAAAGTGACATTGATTTTTTTTACACATTAAGTATCAGCCCGGAGTCAAGAATTTGTGCCCGATATGGCGATGGGTTCGATACACAGAAATGGAAAATTCATGAAACGGAAAATACAAAGCGCCTTCTAGGAAAAGTACGCGATTTTATGTATGTTTGTATGCATGTTTTTGCTTCATTGTTTCAACATTTTCGTTCTTAAAAGGCTCACTGATCTGGTAGATCGCTCATATTGAGAGGACGCCTGTCTGATATTGAGACTTAAAATCTTATGTCTGAGGATGGCGAGCATAGTGGAATGCCAAGCATTGCTTTGTTATTCAAGGGGTTGTTTGGTATTGCTACTGTTCAGAAGCGGTCGTACGCTTACCAATTGGTGAACGGCATGCTTGTCTCGCTATTTATTGCAATAAAAAATATATTCCTTATTAAGCTTTGGTGTTCACAATTTTAAGTTATTCACATCTTGTTCTACAACGGCAAATATAAAAATAAATTTAGTTGAAACGTGTAAAACATCTACCAATATTTTTCATCAAAATGTTTCTGTAGCAACCGTCGATATAAATTGTCAAAGACATATTGCTCATAAACCCTCGCTGGAAACTAGTTTTGGCCCCCGCAGAATTTAATCAGAACTAATAATAGAGTCCGTATAGTAACATTTTCCGAGTTTTCGCTCGACAAAGCGAGGACAACAAAATACCTGCGTAGTGTTGAATTGGTGAGTGATGAAATGAAAGGAACTGGAGGGTCAATGGAATCTATTTTCGACTTGTCGCCGCCGGCTAATAATGGTATGAAATAACCTCAACTGGTGTTATACGTAAATACAGATACAAATTCTATTTTATAAAGGTTTATCAAAGTAGGGACAATAATTTTCGTACATTCAGTAATTGAAATGTGTTAAGTAATCACTTTGGACGGAATTGTGTAATTCTCTCTTCATAATTTACTGATCTACGATCGCAATGAATAGTTAAAAATACATTTCCATTAAGAGGTCATTTCTGAGATCCATCTAAAGACGAATTAACTACGTGTCACAAAATAACATTAAACTTGATGAGCTCAGACCATACTGAATTATCAACCAAACCGACTAACGAGACACAAAACCGACATGATTAAAAGAACGCTTTACCGTAAAGATCTGAGAAAATAAATTATACATACAAAATATTATCAGAGCCGATATCATTAAAATGTAGCTATAAAAATTCATCACGTTAGAGTCTGAAAGGAAATTAAGTCTGTAAAAGCGACAAAAAATCTGCGTCGGCGTATTCAGTTAAAAAGCAATCGTTTGGAAGCGGCAAGATGTAAAAGTTTTCCGCGCTTGCGTTTCACTTATACTCGTATCTAGCGGCATATCTCGCGGATATTATGTTGGTCCTTATTAAACACGCTCCGGGCTCGTTTTTAATACGTTTTGTAACTCGGCGAACGTGATTTATTGGACAAGTCTTATTTATGCGATTATTAAAAGTTCATGTAAAAGAAAAACGATGAAAACGATGCATAAGAAAGGTCCATTGTAGTCTCACGTGCCAATACTAAAACCGTTGTTATAAAAAGTGTGTTAATTTTAAAAGTAATAACATGAATAAGAGTCCATCTTAAATAATTAATAATTCCTTCTTTCATGCATTTTCATTCAAAATATTAAGGTGTTATCTCCACGCAATGTAAATTGAGTTCCATGCAACTATGGCTAATAACTAATACTTTAAATAAAACAATACTACAAAAAAAAAAACAAATAAAATATGAATAAAAAATAAACAAAACTAATTATAAAAAAAATGAAATTAATTTAAAAATAAATAAATTGATAAAAGCAAGAAATTAAAATAAGTAATACTAAGTATAGAAAATATATTGTATATAGAGATTTAGTTCTATGTGTATTAACTTGTCATAAGAGCTCTTTAATTGCCTACGTGACCAATAAATACATTTCATTTCAATAGTTGTGTATTTTTTGATGGTCTTACTTTCAGAGAAGTAAAAAATTCGTAATGGTGTCGACAACACGTTCTCCCGATATTTCTTATTTTACCCGAACATGCGATTTCGAATATTGTGGGTATTCACAGTGGTCACTTTACATCAGATAAATTGCTGGTAACGTAGCTGCGGTATTCCGTATTTTAAAAGATCACGAATCGTGCTACGTGAGTTTCATTTTGATATTACAAAATGGTGTACAACAGAAGTCGTTCTAATACCGCCTTCCATTTTACATTTTAATATCATCCATATTGAATTGCAAATTTGCCAGATGTTAAAGGAATATACCTCAGAATATTACATTTTAGATAGGTGACAATACCAGCACGGTTTTATTCAATATCCACTTGTAAGTGTTAAGATGTTTTCATATTGTACTTAGCGAGTATTTTTCTTACCACTAAAACGGCATTTTAGTTGAGATTTGGTGACAGCCAAATAAAAGCATACATGTATTTATATACTTTATTAAAGCCAGGAACACAAATGTTAGTGATACAATTTGTTATAATTATACATCAATTAATAAATAAACACACACAATTTAAATTCCATCGAGTTACAGCACATACGGAATGGGTTCTGCATATAATCACACCTATTTAAAAAGGTAAGTAGACATTTTTATACTAGACAGCTCAACTTTATCGTAAAGAGGAAAAGCGTGTTCCACATTTATTTGAAGGATATTAACTATATTCATATACGGCGTGGACATTATATGGCTATGTCTGCGTGTGAGGCCAAGAAAATGTTCATTTTTAAAAGTGTCTACTTTAGTTAATATGTGGAAAGGGGCTAGACGATGTTCCGATGTCTCGGCGTCACAACCTGCTCTCTGTCGGCAATAATATCTTGAGCCAAACATTTCGTTCAATTCATCTATCATCTTTACAATGTCATTGCGATACTAACAATTCCAAATTGCTTTCATATAGGTTCATAGAAAAAATCGTGTAAATTGATATTCATATACAAAAAAAGTTTTAGCGGTCACTGTCATGACTCATTGGTAATATGATCCAAAATATATAATTATATCGAATGTAAAATAATTTACTTTGTATAGCCTATTATTAAATAATTGACTTTTGGAATGGTCTAGTTTTGCCAAAGAATATTTTTTTCTGATATGAACATTTTATTTAATGGGGGAGACACGTGATCAATTTTGCTCAATTTTGATTTGATGTGTGTACGAATAAACTAAAGTCTGAAAGCTGATTTCGATCTAACGTTATAAATATTGTATGACAGTTTCAATACCCTTAGACAGGATATTAGTTTACAAAATATATCTTGTACCTACAGCTTACAAGCTCTGCGATATGATGCGATATGGATATGGTTTTAATATATTTTTTAAATGTTAAAGGTCTTATTCATACAGTTTAAAAATCTATTTTAATTGTCGTATCTTCTGTCCCTTTCGACCGACTTTTGGATTAAATTGGAGCCAAGTAGATAAACCATACAATCACTAAAATGGATTTGTAAACTGTCTTTAAATGAGGCCATTAGTATACATATTATATTTAATAGATTTCATATATAAACACAATAAATAAATAACAGTTTGAGGGAAAGTCTGCAATATATTTTATCATATTCTGAAAATATATTTGCTTCGTAATAAATATTTGGTACGGTATACGTTTAAAAAGACTCATATCTACTCACAAGTGGCTCGGTGTACGAATTCCGCAGTGAAATTCATAGGTACAATTGTATCAAACAATTTATAAAAATAAATAAATGTGGTGCTCGCAGTGGAAACAATGGCTAAGTCGAGATTTTACTCAAAACACCATTTATCCACCGAACCACGAAGCGGGCCGCCTCTTTATAAAATCCTAGATTGTTTTCAGCTCGTCCGGCGTAACTACAAGCTCACCTCACGAATATTCGCTTGTCTTTCCCCTTTTCCTAGCACAATATTATAAAACAATTATATGTATAACGTTACACAAACAATTACATTACACTTGATCGCTAATTAAAAACATCGAAATACAATTTTTATATCTATCATAATATAATAAGTACTTGTATACCTACACAGTGAACATCGTCACGTAGTTATAAAAAGTATAATAATTAGTAATAAAAGGTCCTTTGCGAGAGTGTAAAGAAAGTCTGCAGTAGAAGAATTGGTACAATCACGATAGAACAGGACTATGACATCACGGTGAATGTGGGATCGACACACAGATCAGAGTGATCTGTGGATCGACATAAGCGATTATGTGATCCCATTATATATAAAACGCATACCTAACTCAGAAATTCAGTCATTAAAGACATTGTGTTGTAATCCAATACAAAGATGTGACGGTAACAAAGCTCGTTTAATGCGCTTACAGACTTAGGTACAATATAAAAAGATATTATAAAGTAATAGAAAAATACCGTGTTTATATCCATAGGATTATGTAGCAAGCAAGCTCATGACGCAGTGTATAAAATATTTAGTATTCCATCGATAGAGTAAGAGTAGATTTTAGGCTCGTCATTAACAGAGTAGTCGTGTAGAAGGATATGTAGCAATAGTGTGCCAAGAAACGAATAACTAATGTGGAAATATAATTTGGGCCAGATATAAAACGGATAATTTATATATAAAGTTTTCAAGTTTCGTGTACAATATGTGTATTCTATAGAGGTGTATAAAGATTAGACAATATATAGAAGATACAGGAAATTATAACAACGAGTCTTAAAGTACTTGGTCGGGAACTTCTAATAGAGACTAATAGCTAGGGACATAAGCTCCGAGGGTGCGTACTATCTATACACATATAAAATGCATTTAAAGTCCACATACACAAATACATATTTTTATGTATATATATCTCTCATGAGTAAGAAGAATTACACAGTCTTTGTAGTATATTATACACATTAATACTGATGTGTCGTTACATCTTAATAATTTATAATAAATAGACAATTCGCATAATAATTAAATTTAGACTTTAAAAATATTATACTCTTTTTTTTTTGAAAATATTTTTATAATATTGTCGACATTTTAGTGGACGTTGTGCGTAAATAGAAATAATGAAACTCATTAGGAAAACATAACTCGAAGATTATATCAGAAAAACAAATTTACTGTTCAGCGAATCTGAGTCTTTGTTTCTTGATGAAATCCATGGCCAGTTTGTCAGTGGTGCGCGACTCCAGTATTTGTAGGATGGGGTGACCTGTGAAACAGTTTTCACATTGAGTTTTGTAAGTGGTGTAGATGTTTTTACTTAATTTACTCTGACCTCTATAGTATGTTCTTTAATCGGTACAATTATTTGCAAGAATATAGGATATTGTTATATGTATGCCTATACCATGAATTCAATTTCCACTATTTTCAATTGCTTTGGCAGTAAAGATTACCAACGAAAATAAACAACTTAATGTTTTTCATGAATAATTGGTCTGTATCTACAAACATAGAGGGTAACATTTGAAATACCCTCACACTTCACAGAACTGTTGCTCGTCAGAAAAGGAAAATCTGTTTTAAAATCAATAGCCTGTACTGCGCACTTATTACTGATGTCTGATTCGTTTCATTCGCTTTGTCTTTCATTACGTGTCTGTTTTCACTTGTTAACTATACCTATAGAGATATGTGTATTCCACCTGGATAATGGTTCATGCCATGTTCTACATAAAAAACCGTTGTGTCCTGTTATTATTAATGTATTTTTAAAACTCCTCTTACAGGCGAAGAAACAAAAGACGATTTTGACGTTTTGTATGCAAAACCAAGTCCGCCCTCTGACATCGCATATATAAACGAGTAACGCAGCTGTGTGCGGTCCATTACAATAGGACGATTGTAATTCACAAATTCAATGTATCTTCTCTAATATAGTATTTGGTATCTACCGAATTAACCAGTAATTGGATAAAAGGAGTTGTTCGTTGTTAGCTTGACTAACATTTAGTTGTTTAATATTTGTTATTTCACTTTTAGATTGTATTGTAAGATTTTAAATAATTATTTAGACTGTAATCTAAACATACTATAAACCAAAACGGCTCTTGATGTTACTACGATCGTATTTTTTTTTTTATTTAAACTATGTAACGCTCATGTGTATAGCTTCTTGTTTTCCCATTATGCACTGAATTACGCCATTATGAGAAACAGGACTAGCTCCAGATTGACAATAAATATTAATTATCTTGTTGATAAAATTTAAAATCGATAAATAAAGTAAAAAAGTATATGTGTGTTCATAAATTACGTCTGTAACAAATTTTAAAAAGTCATTAAAATGTAATATTAATTGGAGTATATATAGAGACACCTGGCGTAAAATCTGACATGAACTGTAATGTGACCCCCCTGGCGTAAAAGCTTGATCCGCCCCTGGTCAGAATTTTGTCAAAAGTATGTCAAAACGCGTGCGTACTTCTGTCATGTAGCTGCATGAGCGGCAACTCGATGGGTCGCAGCGGGTCGGGCGGCGCGTGGCTGTTGACGCCGGGCACGCGCGCGAGCGACACGAACGCCTCGCCCGCGAAGTCGTCCGCGGTGAGCACGTCGCGGTCCCACACGGACAGCGACAGCGCCGCCTGCGACGACCGGCACGACTCCAGCGACACCGCGAACTCGAAGCACTCGTCCCACACCGGGTTCAGGGTTTTCTGGTTGGTGGGATTAATGCGATATAACACAAAGGGCCATAGGGATTAGTGTAAATGGCCTCAGAATTATAATTGGAAAAAAATTACAGCATGATTGATATAGCTTCTTTAACCCTGCAAGTTTTGGTTCTGTTTTTTTTGGGTTTTGAAGAATTGAATATAAGTCATTTACATAATAATATTTATTTATTAGACATAGCATATACAGGGTATCTCAAGACTGCTACCGAAAACGAAGCCGGGTGGTAGTTTAAGCGACTTCAAACACAATGCAATAGAAAAAGTTACAAAAAAAGTGACAAATTTTTTTTGGTAATTTTTTTCTTATGACCATATTTCGGTGGTAAATACATTTTTTCCTTAAATAATAGTGTAAACCCTTTTATTTATAAATAATCTAAGATATAAAAAAGTTTAAATTATTATTTTAACAAAAACTATGGATTTACCACTCAAAAATTACGATATTTAAAAAATTATAAAAAATAATTGTCGCGTTTCTTTGCGAAATTTTTAGTTGCATTGTGTTTGTAGCCACTAAAACTACCACCCGCGGCTTCGTTTTCGGTAGCAGTCTTGAGATACCCGGTATTATAGTCATGTACCAGCATACACTCCGAAAATGTTTCAGATATAGTTTTAGCGCCATTATACTTACCGTCCGATGACTTTTATGTATTCAATTACGCATGTATATGAGTAACAATGAGTTATTACAAAATGACAATTTTATACATTATAGTATCAAAAGTCATAGAACATTTTTACTACTCAGTTACTCGCTTTAACAAAAAATAGCATTCGCAATAGTAAATATGTAAGGGTAAAATCCATACCTTCTGCACATTGGTGCTTTGCTCGTGGGTCTTCGGGAATAATCGCTTCGGTAACAACTCGAGCACTACGAAGGGGTCGCTGAGTCCGTTGGGATCCAGCGGGATCACGTCACGAGCAGACAGCACCTCCACGCACAGTGAGTCGTGGTTGAAGTACACCCTAATGACATAACACTTCTGGTCATTTCTTACATTTCATTTATATTCACAAACAAAGAATTAAAAAACACGATTACACTGCCCAAAAAAATAACTAAAAGTAAAGGTTACTTTTTTACAATAAAGATAAGTTGTATTAGATTTTAGACTAACTGAAAATACAGAGCAATTCTGTATCAGCCCATATACGTCCCACTGCAGGGCACGGACCTACTCTACAATCGAAAGTACGATTGAGAGTGGTTAGGCCATATAGTCCACCACGCTGGCCTAGTGCGAGTTGGCGGACTTACATACCATAGAAATTCTTATAAATCGCTATGGTATGCAGGTTTTCTCACGATGTTTTCCTTCACCGTTTTAATGCGTGGTGATTGACTGTCAATACACACATGACTCCGAAAAGTCAGAGGTGTGCCCTGGGATTCGAACCCGCGACCACCGTGAACATGTTGGCAGCCGCGTCTAGTCCGTTTACCAACAGGCCACCACGCACTACAGAGCAATTACTTGCTTATTAAACAGACTAATAAAATTATTATTTCTGTAGGGGACCGTTCTGCGATATGATCTTGATCTGATCTAAGAACTCACTTTAACGTCACTTTATACACCTAAAACTGTCCAGGTATTCAAAGTTATGGAGGAATAAATAAATAAATAAATATATAAATAACACCCAACAGTCACATACATAGTCCTGACCCCACACTAAGATCGAGTCTTGTGTCGTGGTTATCAGGAACTACGAGAGACTTTTCGGTCTCACAAACACCCAGACCCGAAAGAAATATTTATGGGCCGCACAAACATTTCTCTCGGTGCGGGGATCGAACCCGCGGCCTCTCATTTCCCAGGCGGCTTCTAACCAACTGCGCCACGGAGGCTGTCAAAAATACACGATACAATACATGAAGACGGTGCAGCGCCATCCAGTGCTTAGAAATATACAATCTTTGGTGTTGCTCCTGTTTTCAGGCAGGCCTGACGAGTGTTAATAGTCGAGGAATTGCTCGACTCTTGTTGATTTTCAAAAACATATAATATTCATTGACATTTAAAATATTCGGCTTTAGTAAGGTTATTTGATACATGTGCTATATGCAAACAGTTATAGGTTACGTTATGCAAGTTTTACTTTATAATGTTTAAATCAAACGCAGATATTTTAGTTGGTTAAAATAATAGTGTAATATGGGCTACGTAAACGTAAACCGTAATGGATATTGATGCCACAGTCACAACTTATTATCTTCATGAAATTCCCAAAATGGTCACCTATAAATTGTCTGACACATAAATCGACTGTGTCGATCATTGTGCTAATAACAGTAATAGTCGAAATCGATCTGCCATTGATGGAACATTGATTGAGCATCAAGCGCTGTCATCATACCGACTAACGACACGGATTAATATCGATTATAAGCCTATGCACCGATATTGCCGCATAAACATTCAGCTATTGACTAAAATATTCCGCTTCAGTAAGGTTATTTGATACATGTGCTGTATGCAAACAGTTATAGGTTACGTTATGCAAGTTTCACTTTATAATGTTTAAATCAAACGCAGAAATTATAGTTGGTTAAAATAATCGTGTAATATGGATTATGTAAACGTGTACCGTAATGGATATTGATAGATACAGTACTTAGTAATAATGAACCAACAATAGCATCGTGTTGTACAAACCTGTCAACTGCCAACGAAATTCTTTTCTTTATGCATTGGTAATATATTGTTAAAAGTATATCTGTAATTAATTATTAGTGTAATAATAATGTTAGTTTAAGTATTTGAAGTATCGTAAATGATTAAATAAATAAATAAAACCCAACAGTCACACACACAGTCCTGACCCCACACTAAGAGCGTGTCTTGTGTCCTGGGTATAGGGAACTATGAGAGACTTTACAGTCTCATAAACAACCAGACCCGAAAGAAATATTTGTGGGCGGCACAAACATTTCTCTCGGTGCGAGGATCGAACCCGCAGCCTCTCGTATCACAGGCGCCGTCTAACCAGATGTGACACAGAGCTGTCAAAACCTTATTCCAGAATCAATGTTGATGAAAACAAATTGAAAAACTTCAAGTCTCTACACATAAACAAAACTTTTACGTGATTTACAAAACCGTAGATAAAGTAAAGCGAGAACTGATTTTAACTGTTTTCCAAGATGGCGGTTAGAAGTGATTTACCAACACCGAAAACTTCGTTTTATATATTTTTTACGGTGCCCATTTTCCCCCAATACAAAATATACAATATCGATGGAAGTACGAAAATCTGAAGGGTTCATATAAATTTAGGATCAGTATTCAACCTTCTATGGGTTCGTCGTTTCGAATTAAACGTTGTTAATTATCTAGCCCCATGCTAGATAATTTGCCAAAAAGGTTGTTGTCAATGAGGTCGCACGATGTAAAGTTTTTTCTGTCTTACTTTTATAAAGCGGGTTTTGCATACAAATATTTATGTTCTCCTCATTGGGGCTAGTCACTTAAACTAATCACCGTTGCGTATATATGCGCTGAATACCCAACTTATCATAGTTAAACAACGATTTAGCCTTATCCGACAAGGCATGAGACAAAATTAATTCATTATATACGTTGACTTTACATTCATATTATTTTTTTTATAAAAATAAGATATTTTTTTTAATAAAAAAATGGTATTTAGGCTTCGTTACGAACACACCATGCATGCACAACAGCAATGCAGCTCCCTTTTTTGTTCATTTCAATCCATCTACAAGCCGATAGCTATAGGACCGGTTATAATACCTGCTTTAGTACTAAAGGAATAGTGTTACCGTCTATGGCGTTACCTGACTAGAATAGATCCATAAGGTGACGGCAGTGGAGTGCGCGCTTGTTCTGCCAGTCTGTCTGCTAGCCAAAGTTCTAACAGCTCCTCTGTAGGAGCCTGATGGTACTGCATCCTTTGCTCCACGCGGGACCATTCGTTGCTGTGCACTTCAGACATTGGCAAGCCTGAACAATAGGTTCAATTTATTAGGGTGTACCACATACTAACTACAAGTATTCAGGAAGGGCCTTTCTGTTATTACTGTAAATTGCTCCTTGATTCGAAATAATTTGATTGGGTAACTTAAAGAAAACTTAGGGAAGTAACTTTTAATTGGATAACATTTTAACTTTTTCTCTCGGAATGATAAATGGAAGTTGGAATTTCTTTATAATTCGCACGAAATAGCCAATTTTTGTTTCTTGGGAAGTTCGTTTACCGACGCAAAATATGGTTCTCTGAATTCAAGCATCTAAATAACTTCCGTTCCATCACAATTACACATATCATATGACTGAAAAATCGAGATACTAGTCTTGACTTCTACTGTACGACGCTCTAGCAAGTTAGTAAGCGTACCTTTTCCTTCAGCGTGAAAGAATTCCGCCAGCAGATCTAGTGCCTCCCTGAGTCGGTGATGGTACACCCGGGGCCTCTCAGCTCCTCCTGCATCAGCCTGAGCGGACACTTCCTTCAGCACGGCGCTCCAGCACCCTGCCAGAGCTCGGATGAACGCACGCGGCAGCAACCACGTGTTCAGAGAAGACAGATGTTGGTCCAAGAACTCCAGAAGCGGAGTTATGGCCTACATGCAAAAACATTTACATGAACAAATAAACATAGAGATTGAACTCCATCCCAAGATACCAATGAAAATATAAACCAAATGTAAATAAATCGTAGCGCCGCGAAAGAGGAACAATATCTGAAAATTATAAACGATGGATATAAATAGCGGAGTTGACGTTACGACCGTTCCATTGTTATTTGTTCCGTGATAATAGTGTTTTCTGCTCGTCGTTGCAGCTGACAATACCATACACCGTCTTCTATGGGTTTAGATTTACGAGCAATTTTATTGCACCGTGCACTAATGTCGTGGTTTACGGTTTAATATTGGGAGTGAGATGTCTGCGTGTGTTATTACGTGCCGGGCAACACAACATTGTTTATGTTGTCACCTCCGGCAAATTACATGGCCACTATATTGTGTGTACCTACTATACCGGACATTAAATTAACTACTCAATTGTAGTTGGAGTTCATTTTGAAACATAATTTACCTTCAAGATGAGGACACAGTTGCGTCGTTTTTCATTTTATGGAAACTACGGTGGACAAGATAATTATAATAAATTATAATTGTTCTGGTTTCTTATTTTTCCGTTCTTTTGTTTTTCATGTATACCCATTTTAATTAAGTAAAGCATTGTAATAATAGATAGTACAGCGCTTAGCAGTTATTATGAAATTATTATGAAACGAACTGAGCCAAACGGTTAAAAGTGGGACTGGGAGTGAGGGGATGTTTTCAGGCTGTTTCTTCCTGATGATTATAAACACTGACCTGTGCTGTGGGCAAGGTGTCCGGGGACCAGGCCAGGTGAAACACAGCTTTCCGCAGCGGCGGGCGCGACCGGGCAGCGAGCGGCACGGCGGCGCGGCAGGCGCGCGCGTCCAGCGTGCCCAGCGCGCCGCGCACCAGCTGACGAGCGTTGTCGTCGTTCGCGCTAGTGGACACGTAGACAGACATATTTAGATCAACAGGTGATTATAATTAAGGTGGGTAACTATATCAATACATTATGTTACTGAATATGAGTTACCATAACCATGTTACAAACTTAGTCTTCACTAAAGGTGTTGCTTTTTTATTGTCTGTTTCAGCGAAATAACTTATGTTGTATCGCATTCAAATAATATTTGATTTTCCTGTTTTGCAAAGAACGCACTTAAGTAATTCGGCCAAACCTTATTTATAAAATAAAAATAAGGAATCATAAAGATTAAATATTGATTCTCATGTAGATTACAACTAGTCCTTTCATGTAGGCGCAGAGGTTAGTGCGTTCAAAAACAATTAAAGGAAATTAAATTCATACCAGGTCGACTATCAGCCACTATACAGGGTATCTCAAGACTGCTACCGAAAACGAAGCCGGGTGGTAGTTTTAGTGGCTACAAACACAATACAATTAAAAAATTCGCATAGAAACGCGACAATTATTTTTTATGATTTTTTAATTTCGTCAATTTTGGGTGGTAAATCCATAGTCTTTGCTAAAATAGTAATTTAAACTCTTTTATACCTTAGAGCATTTATAAATAAAAGGATATACACTATTATTTTAGGAAAAAATGTATTTACCAACCAAATATGGCCATAGGAAAAAAGTAACAAAAAAATAATTGTAGCTTTTTTTTGCTACTTTTTCTGTTGCATTGTGTCTGAAGTCGCTTAAACTATCACCCGGCTTCGTTTTCGGTAGCAGTCTTGATATACCCGGTATGTCCCACTCCAAGGCAGGGCCTCCTCTACAATCGAGAGTACGATTGATATGGCTTAGGCCATACAGTCCACCACGCTGGGCTAGTGCGCGTTGGCGGACTTTACATATCATAGAAATTCATTCAAATCGTTATAGTATGCAGGTTTTCTGACAATGTTTTACTTCATCATTTTACTGCGTGGTGATTGACTATCAATACACCCATGACTCCGCAAGGCCAGAGATGTGCCTTGGCATTGGAACCCGCAACCACCGTGAACATGTTAGCAGTCGCATCTGGTCTGTTACCAACAGGCTACCACGCACTGTACATTAGAGTTTAATTATACAAGCGTTTATTTATCCGTGCGATTGTCAAACCCGTTACCCCCTAGTACCTAGCTACTTTAGAGCTGATCAAGAATCCGGCCATTAAAATTTAAAAGATTTAAAAGAGAATTTGCAATCCCGGAAAAACCTGTTTTCCGATTAAAAAAACGCTGATGAATTCATCTTCTATTTGAGGTGTGTTTGAGTATCGATCGGGCAGCGTCAGGTGTCACAGCCCTCAGACTTTAGATTAAAGAGAATGTACAGTGTAAGAGATCAGGTTTAAAAGACCAATATACGAAAAACAAAAATTAATAAAGCTGTGGTTTCCACAGTGCAGCTGTCACATCACCTTATTAAAACGCGGTACAATCTGCATAGAGTATTCACTGGTTTCAATACGGCAACGATTGATGCGGTCGGAACTGGATTTATTGAACCCGTAACGTGATATAATTATCTACTTGTAACTCTTGTAAGAGTCACTAATATTTGGTTATCATCTACGGCACTACCGTACCTCCAGGCACTATAATTCTACTATCAGGTTAATACTGTTATTTGTCAATTTTTTTAAATGTTGTATGTTTCATAGCAACAATATTTTTCTTTGTTATTTGCTAATAAATTCACTAATAAATGTTCAAATTCACCTGTGCCTTGCAGACTCATGTGTGTATTGATAGTCAAGCACCACCCACTATAATGATGAACGATAGCATCATGAGGAAACCTGCCTACCCTAGCGAATCGGAATATTTTCTAGGCCTAAATTCAGATTATTCGGAATAAATTCTAACTTGACCAGCGTGGTGGACTATGCGGCCTAACCCCTCGTTATCGTATTCTTGTTTGTAGAGGAGGCCCGTGCTCTGTAATGGGACAGATAATGGCATGATACAGATACAGAATGCTGTCATGCACAATATTTCAATCTGTTTTGTTAAATATTGACTGGTTTTATACGAGACGAATAATTACGAACAAATAAAAACATTAATGGAATGTTTTAGCTCCATAAATGTGCCGATAACTATCAAATGCATTAGTAATGTTTTACAGGTTACGTAATTAATTGTCAGTCTAATGGCATTCGCCATAGAAAGGGTTTCGAGTTAATAAATATTGCTTTATTACTTTAATAATATAACAAGAAGTATCTGTATCAGTCCATATACGTCCCACTGCAGGGCACGGGCCTACTCTACAATCGAGAGTATGATTGAGAGTGGTTAGGCCATATAGTCCACCACGCTGGCCTAGTGCGAGTTGGCGGACTTACATACCATAGAAATTCTTATAAATCGCTATGGTATGCAGGTTTCCTCACGATGTTTTCCTTCACCGTTTTAGTGCGTGGTGATTGACAATCAATACACATTTTCGGATTTGGATTGGAATTATGACTCTGAAAAGTCAGAGGTGTGCCCTGGGATTCGAACCCGCGACCACCGTGAACGTGTTGACAGCCGCGTCTAGTCCGTATACCAACAGACCACCACGCACTTACAACATAACAAGAAGTAAAAAAATAAAATTATCGATGGTTGTTTATTACAAAGAATGTTTTTTAAAATAAATAATTATAATTTTTTAGGTCCATTACATAAAATAGACTATTACATAGAGCTATTTAATATACTATACAACATTTAAAACATTTCAAACCATATAAGGTCGTTGCCTTTTCACAGAATACGTATAATTTTGCTAAATCGTAAAACCGTAACCAACTAAACCTCAGCAATTATAATTTTAGTGCCTATTTATGTGTTCCATTACGAATATGCCGTTCGTACGTAGGCAATTTCACCGTCAATTACGAGTTTAGGCACTGTCTACGGTTGTATATTGTATTTTTTCGTCGAGAAAAATATTAATAAGGCTGTCAAAATATATCTTATACCTATATTATTTAGCTAAAAAGGCCTCTTGTGAATTGACAAAAATCGTACGAATATTTCGTGTACAAAATTTTGCACACAAATAACGGCTTTGTTTTGGTTATGTTTGGATTTGACAGGACAATAGAAATACTCTTGTTACTTATCCACAGCAACAATATCAAAATACTTAATATTGCAGTCGGAGCTAAACATTTTCATTGTTCAAGATATATTACGAGCGCGCAAACAATGTACCCGAATCCCTACTCAATTTGTCGAGTAGTAAAGTGGAGCATAATTGTTACAAAGGTTGTTTGTTAACGTTTCATATAGTGTAATAATTACTTAATAAAATTAACGATGTACATTTGATATACAAGGCAACCCTTTGTTGCATGTACCAACCCTACACAAAGTATTATTTGTGTATTTCCCTTTTGATTTTCTAGGTTCAGAAAGTTAGCCATGAAATTCATCAAGCAGTCTCTAATGTATTCATAATGTGTGTATTGGGGCAAGAAGGACCTTTTGGTATTTAACACATCTACAACATTTGTTTTCGTGCCAAAATCGCACCCGAGGCGTTTCATTTTACCCTTTGTTTTTTACAGAAGTCTGAGGCTGGCTAAGCTGTGGATTATGGTTCTTTACCTTTGATAAAACGATGTAAGGTTTTACAATCAAGCAACGGTCTGAACATGGAGATAGCTGGCCCTCAATAACCTGTGGTAGCTCTTCCGAGATGGCGACGAATCGCGGTTTTTATAACTCTGTCGTGAATAACGTCCAAATAAATTTATGAGTGAGGGACATTTGTAAACCCCAACTAAAGTTATGCTGAGTGATCACAGGGAAGAAAATTAGGGAGACGTTCAGTGGAGCCTCTAATGCGGTTGACAGTTACCGGAAAGTTTAAGTCGGCATGTTAGCGTAGGATTTGTTGGACACAGCCCGACTGTAATATTATCAAGCGTACCTAAAAGACAAACACAGGAATAAAAAAATCCGTAAACCGCGAGCGTGAAGCGGTATGTATAGCCCTTACGGCCTCTCACGGAGAATGGAAGAGGAGCTTAACAGCTTTTCTCGTGTTAAAATAAAAAAAAGAGCAATAGACGATTCATGCGAGGCGATCAAGTAAGATTCTTGCACACGTACCACATGTATAATATAAAAACATGTATTATTTAGTTACAGTAAGGATGAAACGGTAAAAAATTTGAATATGTATTTTAGGCTGTTTTTATTCTTAAAAACTATTAAACTTTATTGTCATGATTGAAAACTTATCGAATTAAGTACAATATTAATCTTACTAGACATAATGAATATTGAATAGATCTGAGCACTTTGTCCAACTTAAATGCTTCGTTTGAAAAAAAGTGTTTACCGAGTCTATTATAGATTTTCTCTGGTATTAAAATAAAGATTTTTAATTCTTTTTCTTTTAAAGTGCTGTTAGATAACCATTTTTTTTTCATGTCTAGCTCTAAGTTGATATCGTTAAAACTTTGCAGTAAAATCAGATTGCTCTTATCTACATACTTAATATTTGTTTTTCGTAAAAACGATCACCAACTAGGTTTTCTGCTAGAGGTCACTTATTTATAGGAAGTAAAACATTGAATAAATTTTACCATTAAAATATACCTAAATATAAAGTAGTGTTTTTTTATTTTCGGTCGCATTAATAATAATTTTATAACGAATTGAATTAAGTTTGCAAACGTATGAATATGTTTTACAAGCATTCAGTTGTGTAACATTAGTATGCTACATGAAGGTTGGCTGTGTTGTTAATCACGTTCGACTTCAATGGCCACGCAGTGCAGTTAGGCATTAGGATTCTCGGTAGCAATATTAATTATTTCTACCTGAAGCGCTCTACCGTTTATTCCATGCTACGTTTCTATTTTAGCATTTTTGTTAAATGTATTATTTGATACGTAATTTTAATGAGCGTATACGAGATTAAAAGTATAGTAACTGTTTTATATTTTCTACAAAGAAATATGTAGGCACTAACGATAATAATTATATTTATGCGTGTTTGTTTAAACGCGATATTAGCTCGGATAAAAATATGATAGCTACGCCTATTTGAATACCTAGATTTTTATGTATATCATTTTTCCAGCGAATAGCACGTCAAAAGAAGTCTGTGAGGTTTAAATTGAAAAAATCTTGCATTGAAAATTTTAATCCTATTTAGCAGACTATTTCAATGAGCAATGATAAAATAGGTATAAAAATAGACGTTCCAGGTAAGCTCTATATCTCCAGCGTAACTGATACGTTTGTAGTAAAGTGGAGGCGGCGCCAACGAAGCGTGCCGCGTTCAAAGATTTCGCCGTACAGTAGGCAGTTAGGCACTGGCATTAGGTATAAGGTATTAGCTACTTACATGTGCTCATCGTCGTACTCGGAGAGAGAGCGCCGCACGTACTCCAGGTTGTTCACGATTTTACATATCTCCTCCGTTGTTTTGTTCTGGCCTGTTGAAAAATTCTATATTTATAGCATTTGTTTCTGTATAAATGTATCGAATGCATATTCATCACGCGTACACAATCGAATTCACAATTTTGTTGCCTTTACAATGAAGGCGTTAGGGCGCGGTTGGGCTCGACTAGTTTCGTATTTTTTATGTTTTTGCATGAGTTTAGATAACAGTAACGTTTTGAATAACGACTCATATGCAAAACTACGAATTGGCGCAATTCGAATTCGATGCAATTTTTCTTGCGGCTATGTACCTCCTTTGCATGATTCGGATAACGCTTATTGCTATGGAAATACAGAAAAAAATAACAAATCTATTCACAAGTTCTTGCAATGCATCGTAGGAGCTCGTAGATTTTTATGATGCGACGTCGCATCGAATTGTACTTGAGCACTTTACATGATCGAAGTGTATTGTGTACGAGCCCTAATCATGTTCAAGCAGTCTTACAAGTCTAAACCAGGGTACCCTTGCAAATCTCGCCTAATGGCAACCGTGTCTACAGTTGAAATAAGGAAACAAAAATATTCTTTTTAAATAAGAGATTTTTAGATGACAAAGATTATACGTTTTTGTTGTACTTTCAATGAGAAATATTAGAATGACACATTAAATAATAACTAAAGGTTTAAATTGAGACCCCTTGTGGTAAACGTTAGTCAATTAAAGCGAGGAGAGTGTATCGGCAACAATGTTAGTTTTGGTAATGCATCGACGATATTCATGTCCACGGGAAACAAGCCTGTTCCATTAAAGTTAAAATAAATATCAATATAACACCCAGTAAGGTACACACAGTTTATTTTCCGCAATATGTAGAACGATCAACGACCTATATAATTTATTTTATTTATTTTTTATTTATTTAATCTTTATTGTACACTGATTTATTATAACTACATAAGGGATACTATAAAATACAAAAGTACAAAAGGCGGTCTTATCGCTCTGAGCGATTTCTGCCAGACAACCTTTGGATGGATATAAGAGAAGGAGATTGAGAGGGCAGTGTAAGAATAAAGAATAAAAGCTCAAAACGAAAAAAAGAAAAGAAAATAATAATAATAAACTAATTAATATACAAATAATAATAATATTAATACATATTCGTAACATAATACACATACACTATATATATAAATATATACATGTATATACGTAAAATACAAATAAAATACATACAATATATATACATACTGTGTCCAAAAAATAAGGTGACATTGTATTTATTTTGATAATTCTTTATTTATTCTTCCAAATCAATTTAATCCCCTTCAAAGTAATCCTCTCCCGATGCAATGCACTTATGCCAACGGATTTTCCAACATTCGAAACACTGATTGTAGCCACTTTCCGGGATGGCCTTCAGTCCCGTCTTCGCTGCGGCTTGAATCTCCTCTATCATATCAAAACGGTGTCCCCGGAGCGGTCTTTTGAGCCTGCTGAACAGGCAGAAGTCCCACGGCACTAGATCAGATGAATACAGGGGTTGCGGAACGATATGGGTTGAGTTTTTGGCGAAATTATCACGAATTACTAGTGCAGTATGGGACGGTGCATTATCGTGGTTTTCGGTACCAGTCGAGATGTGACGCGCTTGAGGCCCAAACATCCTTTAAAATGGCATTGACCGAGCCTTTCTTTATGCCAACCTCATCAGCAAGGTCTCTACTCGTTAATCGACGGTTTTTCAACAACAAATCTTTGATTTGTTGGACGTGAGCTTCGTCGGTTGAGGTTGATGGTCGCCCAGTATGCTCTTCGTCTTGGACACGTTCACGGCTGGCTTGAACTCACTATACCACTTGTAAACATTTTTTTTAGACATAGCCTCATCACGAAAGGCTTTCTGCACCATTCTTAACGTATCCGCAGCAGAAAATTGACTCCGCAAACAAAATTTCATGCAAATTCTTTGCTCAACAAATTTCGACATCGTAAAAAACGAAAAACTCACTTTTAGCAGCTCACAAAATGACGCGTATCTCAAACACTAATGAATATTTTGACATGTAATTTGAGATGGATGTCACTGACAGTACTACCAAACTAAAAAAAAAAAAAATTCTCCAAATCATTCGACGCGCGCAGGTTAGATTCAAAAGTCACCTTATTTTTTGGACACAGTAGTATATATATATATATAATAATAATAATAAATAAATAAAAAAAACACATCAATATAATCTGTTCATAGCGAAAAGTAATGCTCTTTGATCAGCTTTTTGAAAGACGACAAAGTTTGAGCCTGTCTTACCACTACAGGAAGGGCGTTCCATAATCGAACAGCTTCGATAGTGAATGATTTATCCGTAAATATAGTATTGTGTACGGGCATTCTCAGTTTAAGATTCTCCGACGATCTCAAGGATCTCGAATGTGACTCATGAAGAAAAAGAAATCGTTCTTTAAGGTAAGAAGGGGCGAGAGGATTAAACAAAATGTTGTAAAGAAGAGAGAGAATGTGAGTATTCCGACGAAGTCGTATAGGTGACCACTTGAGCTTAGCACGAAAATCGGAAACATGATCATATTTGCGTAATCCAAATATGAATCTTATACAGAAATTTTGAAGGCGCTCAAGTTTATCAAGTTGCACTTCGGTGAGGTCTAGATAGCTGACATCGGCATAATCAAGGATGGGAAGAAGGAGTGTTTGCGCAAGTGAAATCTTCGTGGCAATAGGTAGAAAATTGTGTAACCGCCGCAAAGACCTTGCCGAGGCAAACAGCTTACGACTTACTTCTCGAAGCTGTGGACCCCAGGTGAACGATTTATCAAAGTGTACACCAAGATTTCTTACAGTTTCACTGTATGGAACAGTGACCCCATCACAAGAAATACTTGGTAGTTGGGTAAAATCAAGTCTCGAAATCATCCTGGGGCTGCCGACAACAATAACCTGAGTTTTCGATGGATTGACTTTCAAGCCATATGCCTTGCTCCACTCACAAATATGATAAATATCTAGATTTATTGTGGTAATAATTAATAATAATAATAATAATTATGAACCTTTAATGACTTATTATACGTTGGCATTCTTATGTTAATTCCAGTATTTTTTATGAGATGCAACTGATGTTTAGAGGTATGGTAAGCATTCCTGATTAGTATCCGCTGACGCAAAACCACTATTTCTCGGTCGAAACAATTTAGCCGATTTTATCCAGATATGCACATACTTGAATGACATTACACTTAAATGGGACACTGTATCAGAAGAAAGATAGGTATTTATGTTTTGTAAGCACGTACCGTGGTTTTCATAGTACCCCTGGTCTGCAAGGGCGCCGTGCACCAGGTCTGCGTAGTGCAGCGCGGTGGCGCAGGCGGCCTCCAGGAGTCGCAGCGAGCCTCCAGCTGTTCCCTCCTCCGCACCGCCGATGGCGCGCCACACCAGCCGCATGTGGTAGAGACTGGTGTGGGAATTCATTACTTATATTTATTATATGCATCCTAGAGATGGGAAACGAAACAGAGGGAGGCAGTGTAAACGATAGCAAGACGATTTTCGACTTTGCTGGTCCACTTTGGACTCGTGTAGCGAGAGATAGGGAGAAATGAAAGTTTCTAGGCCTTTGACGAAATACAAGCTGACGAGGAAAAACTGATTGACGATGTATGATCTATATTGCTACTTTACGTTTAAGTGATTTTCTCCTTTTTTTTAAACCAGTAATAAAGGATTATTTTGTTTATTTATTCCATGCAATCTATATTAATTATTTTCTTATGATTTTAAGGCCCGAATGCTAAAGGAGGTGTAGAATATTGAATAGTACATACAGAGTGAAGCAAATACTTTAAAGAAAGAGGCAAATATACTTTTTTACATTTATTGCGAAATATCATTACTAAAAATTATAAAATCACCTCATTTAATACAATAAATGACGCATTACGCTAATAAAATATTTACTTGCACTAAAGACAATGGCCACGCCCAGGGGGCCACGCGAATTACCGTACCGGCCAAATAAAATTGTTGGGTTCCACTTTACTAGGTCTTATGTTGCGAACAATTTTCGGAAGCTTTCGTCTATAAATGAATGTCAAAAATATATTTGAAAGTCGCAGGCTATATTATTTATGCAGCCGTTTGATATTTAGAATCTAGTTTGAGCGTTTTGTATCAATTGGTAAAGTTTTAGATGTCATTGAACAGTACACGTACTGCGCTAATAAAGTTTCCTTTTTTTGGTTCGAAGGAAGATTTACAAAGCAATATTTTACTTGGAAGTACGTAAGCCGACACACGTCACAGAGAGGCGCGGAGGCGAGAAGTTTATAAAACTAAATTATAAGTGAACTCACCAAGCCGCCGTGTCGACTGATGAAGTGCTGTGTTTCACGAGGTGCTCTCCCTCCACCGAACGATCTACACCATTATTTAACTTTATAATGAAAATCAAAGAATGTGATGATGCATACTTTAATATATGAGTTGTAAAAAAATATAAGGAGAATGGTGGCAAACAAAATTCATAAAATTAGCATCAATGTAACTTTAGCAATATTAAAAACTGGATTGTTGATTTCGCATTCCTTTGGCCTAAAACAAGGAAAATTAAACCAGGAAGGCTAACGTATAAAATAAACAATTTAATTGGGGACCCAAAAGTGACGTAGATAACAGTTTAGTAGCAATCTTTTACTTGTCTGGGCACAATAAAAGGTTTCGTGTTACAGCGCCGTTAGATCCCGATGCTTATCTAAATAGTAGTCCGCCCTGGCTCGGGGTGTGAACCTTCGCCTTTTGCCCTCTTAACGGCGATGTTACTCCCATTCGAAAATCGCTTATTTTTGTTTATCATTGCAGTCCTATTGACAGTTCCAAGCAAGAGAAAATTTCGGGTGCTCCCATTAAATATTTTCTCAAGGGCTTTGTCGTTAGAAATTCGGGTTTAGAATTCCAAATCGGAATGTTGAGTTGGCGTTTGCAAAGATCGGCATGATAACACCCGAATTTTGCCCTTTTGCATATTCAAAGATGATCTCAGAACATTCGCTGGAGTTGGGGCAATCGGAAATTTAATTCCCACAGCACAGCATATTTTTGTGTTGTAATTTGATATCGTGGATCTGAATATTTCCGCAGTTACTAATATCTGTTACGTAGAAATAATAGGTTGGTGGAAATGTTTATTAACATTTAATTACACAACCTTTATTAGAAGTGCCATTTTGTTCGATGACTTTCTGCCATATTATACTTATTAGTGCTACGATTACGTTACTGTAGATTTTTTGGGACTTCTGATCATAAAAAACGCAACAAGTAGTTTAGTAGTAGTCAGTGAGCAGTCCTATCTTGATGTACACCTGACACTGCCTAAAGAATTCTATAGAGGCCGAAACAGGTGGAAATCTTAATGCGTAAAGCAAAGACTATATGGCGGATGCATTAACACTTCCCAAGCAAACTCTTTTAATTTTTGCCGAGTAGCTATTTATGTTATATACTTAATAATTATGTGTGGTGAACTATATGATCTAACATCTCTTTATAGTCCTTTCGATTGGAGAGGACGCTCGTGCCATGCAGTGGGAAGTATAGAGATTGATACAGTAGTTTATGATCATGTTTTAATGTATAATTACTAAAATGGGAATGATCACTATTCTAATTACCGACATCTGTAACATATATTCCGAACATTTACTTCTATCCAGAATTTATTTAAAGACCTTTTGAAAAACAAATTATTTGTTAGTGATCCATCATTTGCCCTTTGGTTCACCTTAGCGTAAACTGCTTAGCAAATTGTGTAGCATTATTGACATACCCAAATTCTCCAAGAATGTTTCGTTTCGTATAAAGCGAAATGGGCGGAAATGCAATGCTCTGTAGCTTTTGTGTATTCATTCGCTATGATTAGGGTCTCTCCAGCCGAGAACGAGTATAGCCAGCGAGATGTCCTAATTCCGACCGCATCTCCACTCTCTATCACTCGGTATTGTTGTGGAACGGAAAGTAATCATAGCGGTAGATAAAGAAGCCGTTGAGTTATGGGGTCAGATATGTTTTAACGAAAGATTTAAAGTCTAGTTTGATGACGACCTGTTATTTGGCAACAAATAATGAATATATTACGGATGTAATTCATATATTTAAATACGACGAAATGTTGCTGATTCAATAGAGGCACCACAACAAACATTCGCAAACAGGTATTTGTTACCGGATTATGTTTGTAGTGGTTGAATGTATTTGCTCTACAACTTGTACGTATTGTTTGTGAAAATAAACTGTGAAACGTAATGTTGTTTGTATATATATACGCTTAATGAACAAAATGTTAAACTGTGAAACTAAATATGTGACAAAATGCCAAATAAAATATGTGAAAAAATGTACAATTAACATTATTATCTTACCGAGTTCGACAGCGGCGCGCACTCTCTGTAATGCCATAGTTTTGGTAACCGCCAGCCATCGATCAATAAGCGGCTCGAACCATCTGCGACCAATAACGAATATAATGCAACACGTGTTCCCGCTGTAAGAACACGCTTACACGACAGTTACACAAGTTCCACGGCTTGTCCTTAATTAACACTAGTTAATTGGCGCCGTCTAAGGTAAAGTGCGTGCCTACACCACACACCCAGTATGAATTGTTTCACCTATCATGGTTTTTTAGTTAATTAATTGTTACAAATCACACGCTTGTAGGAATTCCGTTTATTAATTAGGTGTTGATTGTAACAAAAACTAAGGAGCTTTAATATAAGAAGTTAATAATAGCAAGAATTAGTTCGATTTGTTCTTTACAGAGATTAAAAGTTAATCTGCAAATGTTTGTATACCTATTTGTGGGTCTTTATGTTTGGGAATAATTGCACAAAATTCAATCAATTTATTTATAATGCAATGTTTACTAAACAAACACTAACTGAAACTGTAATTTATAACGTGTAAAGCCATATTCAAAGCCGGTATACCCGGAAAGCTTTTGCTATTCCCACGTACAAATTTTCAGTGCAGTTCAGACTGGTATTAAAATAGATCCGTATATTAATTAGTGGATTTCAGCTTGAAAACTAACAAAATAAATTTGTAAAGCCGTAGTGAGCTTATGGCAAATGGATTTATTTATTTTCCAAGCTTATTTCGATACAACCGAGTTTTTGCCTATTATGCAGGATGAAACCGGCACTTAAGGCGCTTGTAATTAGCTCCGCAAAGCCTTTAGAACATACGGCTCTCAAGTATAATCGTTGCTTTTAATGAAAAATGTGTGGGAACAGTCCAAAGTAATATAGAGATAAAACAATTTCTCTCGCAAAATTTGAAGCGACTGTGCGGGTATGTACATAACATTTGCACGAATTGTGAAGCTATTGTGTGAAGCTTGAAGTTTACTGCTCGACTCAGAAAATTTAAGTTAATATTTGGTTTCTAAAAATACATTAGTTATCTCAATTGAGACAGTTGGCTCACACATTTCCCAGTGGAAATGTGTGAGCCAACTGTGTTCTGATAACTCCATCGTATGTTAAGCCGATACCTATTCAACAAAGAACTTTTGTGGCTTTCTGTCTTCACCACGCATACACAAAATACACAACAGTCACATACGTAGTCCTGACCTTCTTGTTTATTTTATTGCAATGAATGGCGAGACGAGCAAGCCGTTCGCCTGATGGTAAGCGATACGACCGCTCATAAACAGTAGCAACATTCCACTGCGCTCGCCATCCTGAGACATAAGATATTAAGTCTCAATATGTCCAGTAGTTACTCTGGCTACAATGTCCTTCAATCCGAAACACAACAGTGCATTTACGCAGTGTTGTTTCACGGTAGAAATAGACATTGCGGTGGTACCTACCCAGATGGCCTCTCACATATGAGAGACCTACCACCAGTAAAAAGTAAAGTACTAAGATCAAGTCTTGTGTCGTGGGTATCAGGAATTACGAGAGACTTTTTAGTCTCACAAGCACGCAGACCCGAAACAAATATTTGAGGATCACACAAATATTTGTCTCGCTGCGGGGATCGAACCCGCGGCCGGCGAACGTTTCACAGCCGGTGTCTAACCAACTACGCCACGGAGGCTGTCAAAAATTTCCTAATGGTAGATAATAATAATAATAATAACGTTTATTTAAAATACGACACTTACAAATTACACAAATATTACCAGTCTCAATCGTACCCTCGATTGTAGAGTAGGCCCGTGCCCTACAGTGGGACGTGTATGGGCTGATACAGATACAGATTACCAGAGGCCCCCAAACTAGGCACAGCCTATTTCTTGGGGTACCGACTTAGAATTGTTACGTGCACATGTATGTGCACCCACGCACATGTTAATTAGGAAAATAAGAAAATAGAAAAAAGTTAATAATCAATGTGAAGTTAAACATTAAATTAATTAAATTAAACATTAAATTAATTAATTAAAAACATATATTTTGAGAGCCTCCGTGGCGCAATTAGTTAGACGCCGGTTGTGAAACGAGACGCGGGTTCGATCCACGCACCGAGAGAAATGTTTGTGTGGCCACAAATATTTCTTCCGGGTCTGGGTGTTTGTGAGACCGAAAAGTCTCTCGTAGTTCCTGATACCCACGACACAAGACCCGATATTAGTGTCAGGGCTATATATGTGACTGTTGGGTGTTATTTATTTATGATTTATATTAATAAAACAACACTTATAAATGAGTATAGTTACGTGTAAGCCTGCAGCAGCTGCGAGGGCGGGTCGTGCGGCGAGTGCGGGTGCGGCGCGGGCGCGGCCGCCGCGCACAGCTCGCGCACCGCCGCCAGCAACTCGAACGGCAGCGATTTCGCCGACACCACGCATACTGACATATCATTATCATCATATCAGCCACAGGAAGTCCACTGCTGAACATAGGCCTCCCCCAAAGATCTCCACAATGACCTGTTGGAAGCGGCCTGCATCCAGCGACTTCCTGAACCTAAGGTTCAGATCTACCATTCAGCTTGTAGGCGGGCGTCCGACGTAATATACACATAATATACTGGGTATTTTATAAAGACAATACTCATCAAAATGTAATGAGGAATGCTGATAAACCATTCCAATAGATCTGTCATATGTGGAGGCCGTTTGGTTAGCCGCCACGGCAATATCTATTTCTATTTTCAGCAGTGTAAATGCACTGGTGTGTTCCGGTTTGAAAGACATTGTATCCAGAATAATTACTGGACATATTGAGAGATTGAGATTGTTATAATATTATTTCATATAATTATATTAATTAAATCAGATGCTTGATATATTAGAGCGAAGAATGTGTCTGTGCACAACTTACTTCCGTTGCCCTGTTCATCATATATTTCTTCTTCGGCTACGCCGCACCAGCCTTCGGCAACCCAGTGCTCAACACATTGCCTTATATCTTCGGATACCTAAAGCGGAAATTGTGATTTAGTATTTGTAGTCTGTACTTTTGGTAGTAGGACATTAGACTTTTTTTACGTCTCAACGTACCTAGATCTAGAAAAGATTATCAATATTCTTTTAAAATGATACTGCCTATTAACTTATTAAAACCACTCTCAATCGTACTCTCGGTTGTAGAGGAGGCCCGTACCCTGCAGTGGGACGTATATGGGCTGATTCGAAAAAAATATCAGTCAAGAAATATATAGCTATATATACTTTATATAGCTACCTCACTATAAATGCATCCATAAATTGAAGGGGTATTATTTTTATCATACAGGAGCAAATAACACTATTTGACCAATCAACAAAGAGTTTTCTCTGAATTTTCCATATTTCCAGCAAAACGCCCATTGCAATTATTAATTTTAAAAATTAATAAATTCTTGGATTCTCGTTGAAATTTAAAACAAAACTGAAAATATAACGTAGGACGGTATAAAAAAGTGGTTTGTATAAATGAAAGATTCATAGATCAAAATGTGTGTAATATTTTAATTAGGACTCAAAGCGAATAACGGCCTGTGGTTATTGCTAATTGAGGAAACTTTTTCATTAACATACGGCGCTATGATAATCTTTTAAATTATACAATTTTTTTCACGGCGTATAATGGCGGATGATGATTTATTCAAAAAAATATTATTTACTTGATTTTGACATAATAAATCCGTGATATGCGTATCATATTTATAGACATCATTATGTAGCTCATTATATCGACGAGACTAACACCGAAAAGGCTTCTAGTCACATGTAAATAATAAAAAAAACTAACTAAGCTGGCCTTACGCGGGTTGGCGGACTTTATATACTTAACGGCTGAGAGGGCTCAACATGGTCAGCGTCAGACATTTTATAAACTCGTGGGCGGTGATAGGAAATGATAGATGAAGTAAAACACTATTTGTAATTAATAATTATTATTTTTAAAGAGTACAAACAGTAAAGTGAAACGCGCAACGGTTGGGTAACGACCACTCGCTCTTGCTGTCCACAATCAAAGTGAGCGTCTCTCTTGTTTCCCCCAGCCAGGCGAGCGCAGCCACCCACTCCGTCGAACGCCGCCAGGCGGCGCTTGCGTTCCTATTTTTCATTGTCACACTAGATGGCGCTTAATGTCGCGTGATGTCTTATTATAACGCTAGGTGGCGCCTGCGTTTCAATATCCGATTGCGACACGGCCGTCCTGCTTGTACACGTCCTCGTGTTAAGTTAGCCTGTGGACGAAATATAGCACACCAGAATGCTTTGTTTCACTCGGTCATTCCTGACCCAACTCTAGATTTAGCGGATAAAAAAAAAAACAACTCGACAGGTTTACTTTGGTCGAATTTTAATCATCAAGTTAGGCACACATTACAAAATTAATACTAACATGCCTGAGACATTTACTGCAGTCGCCCAAATCAATTTTTTTTTTTTTGCTTTACAGTATTACAAACGCTATCTTCCAGAAACTCCATCAAGTAAAATCTCCATCGCCACGGCTCTCAGCCGACTAACCCAATTACAATTTCAGTACGCATATCCATCAAGTGGATTGCCCGTGTGTACTACCCAGTGCATCCACTGGTACACGCAGCATGTACTACCCAGTGCCACCACTGGTACATACAGCATGTACTACCCAGTGCCACCACTGGTACACACTACGGTCTTTCCAGACCCCGACCTCCGCCAGCGTTAAACGCGCACCGCGCACCCACGGACTACTTGAGTTGCCCCAAGAGACACCGGTTTCTACCGGGCTACGGTTACGTAATAACTGCTGGTACGGTCAAATACTATACGGCCGATAGAGTTCATTACTTGAGTTTCACAAATTAAACATGTTCAATATCATTACAATCATTATCATGATCGATTTCGACTGGTACGTGACTCGCAGGCATCTTTCTTAATCTGTCATGTGCATATTTGTAGGTACGATTAGAATTTAGGGCTTTTAGTGTGTAACGGTCGCCATCCAAAATTTCAGTTACTTTAAACGGACCTTTATACTTTGCATCTAATTTCGTTTGATTTCGCTCTTCATTTTTTAACAAAACAAAATCACCAACATCAAAATTTCGAATTTTTGCCTTCGTTTTGTCAAATCGGGTCTTATCATAATCTGCACACTTCTTAATATTTTCAGAAGCAGATTCGCGAATTTGGTTTATGTCTACATCGGTCTCAACTACATTGCTACACATCAGCGACAATGGCCTCGCAACTTTACCAATTAAAAGCTCCAGAGGAGAAGCTCTTGTCACTCGATTCATCGTACAATTCAACGCTAGTTGGACATCTCCTATAGAGTCTTGCCACGATCTATTACTTGTCTCTATTGCAGTTAGCATCGATTTAAGAACACTCATGACGCGTTCAACTTGACCATTAGCGCGAGATGATCCTGTCGCTATCAGATGTAAATTAATATTCTTGCTGTCGCAAAAATCGCGAAACTCTCTACTGGAAAAACATCGACCTTGGTCAGCGATTATACGAGTAGGTGCACCAAAAAGTGCTACGCTTTGGTTTACTGCGTGTATACTACTTTTAGTGTCAATATTCTTTGTATGATAGAGCAGCACGTATTTCGTGAACGCATCGATTAACACGAAAATGTATTCTTTTGTGTCATTTTTTCCGCTGAGCTTACCTGTCGCGTCTATATGAACCGTATGCCAAGGGGTTGTTACCTTAGGTATCGGGTGCAGTTCAGCTTGAACTTTACCGGAATGAGATTTCGCAACTTTGCATGTTACGCAGCTTTCTACGAACTTTTTAACGTATTGAGCCATTCCCGGAAACCAATAAAAATCGAAAAGCTTTTCAGTTGTCTTTTCGGCACCAAGATGAACAATAGAGTCATGGAAATTATTAACTACTGACCATCTTAGAGCCCGAGGCAAGTATGGTAAGCATTTAGTTCTACCATTACGCTGAATTTTACGGTGAAGAACACCTGAACGTACCACATAGGTTTTGGCTGTTTGTTCTTCCAGTTGATTATCTTCTAAGTCCGTTACAATTTTAGAAATCTCTACATCGCGCTGTTGTTCGGCTTGAAGCCAGTTGGGTGAGAGTTCAGTTAAATCAACGCGTTTAGAGTTTATACCGGTTTCTACAAATTTGGAATTGAGCGGCAATGGGTTTCTTGAAAAGAAATCTACATGCGACATACGTTTGCCTTCTCTATACACTATATCAAAATCAAAAGATTGCAGAAAAGCCCACCATCTATGTGCACGAGGGGTCAGTTCATGTTTTGTCTGAGAAGATTTTAACGAGTTACAATCAGTTACGACTGTAAATTTCCTGCCATGAAGATACTGCCTAAAGTGTTTAATAGAGTTCACAACTGCAAGGGTTTCGAGCTCGTATGAATGGTATTTGCTTTCTGCTGGGGACGTTCTCTTACTAAAGTAAGCTACCACGCTGCGCTTACTATCTGCTTTCACTTGAAATAAGATTCCTCCATATCCTAAGCAACTTGCGTCTGTATGGAGCTCTATCGGAAGCTCTGGGTCATAAATAATCAACACTGGGTCGTTGGTTAAGATAGAAATTATTTTCTGACGAACTTCTTCGTGTTCTTCCTGCCATGCTAAGTTTCCTTTCAAAGAAGTCAATCGGTACAAGGGGGCCATTATTCTTGAGAAATTTTGCACAAATTGGCGAAAATATGACGCTAACCCGATAAACTGCCGGAGCTGGGTAACTGTTTCTGGAGGTGGTAGAGCAGTTAAAGCCTCTACTTTTCTACGATTAGGTCTGATCTCACTAGACTCTACCTCAAATCCCAAGAACTGTACCTTCGTCTTAAGGAAGGAGCATTTCTTGAGGTTTAAAGAGAAACCAGCTTTAGTCAGAACCTCTAACACAGTTTGAATTCTCTGTAAACCCGACTCTACATCCGGAGAGACTATTAAAATATCATCAACATAGACGATTACATAATCATGAGCTAGATCACCTAAGGCATTCATAATAGCTCTCTGAAATACTGAAATTGCATTTTTCAATCCGAAAGGCATAGTGAGAAACTCGTATTGACCCTCAGCTGTTATGAAAGCAGTACATTCAATTGACTCCTCGCTAACAGGGATCAAATGAAAACCGCTAGCGCAGTCCAATTTTGTGAAATAATTCGCACTATGAAGGCGTGCGATCTGATCGGAGATCAGAGGAAGTGGGTAACGGTCAGAGACGGTATTACTGTTAAGCTCCCGGTAATCAATACACATGCGGTCTGAACCATCATGTTTCTTTACAAGAAGAGCTGGGCTTGCGAACGGAGAGCAACTTGGCCTTATAATATTCGCGTCTAACAGTTCTTTGACACGACTACGAACTATGCATCGCTCTTCCGCAGACATCCTATAAGGTCGTCGTTGCACTGTACGATTTGGATCTAACAACTTAATTTTAAGCTCGCCTGTGGTCACGCGTGTCGTAGGCAAACCGGTGATAAAAAAATAAGAAAATTTATGAATTGTTTGCAAAAGCCTCGACTTGTCGTTACCAGCTACATCCGTCACGATAGTAGTTAAATTTAATTGACTCTCACTACTTTCCTTATGGCACACCGAATTTACAAAAACGGATTTACTTAACGTTAGTTCTGTGGCCGTCATGTTTACAGAAAAACCCTGATTTAAAATTTCGCGACCTAACATGACGTCATTCTGTAAGTAACTGTCCGGCAAAACATGTAATAAAATTTCAAGATGGCTATCGTTAATCACTACACAACACAAAATCTGCTCTGTACTGAATACTCGTGTTTGACCAATGCCAGTCATGGCAACAACGTTGTTAATTCGTTTACCACTAAATTTCGTTGCGAAACTTTCTTTTACTAACGAGCATTCAGCACCAGAATCGTAAGTAAAACGTAAACAGTCACCTCTGTGTTGTAACGTTCCTGACGGTGGTTGCACGACGCAGACATCCACACGTCGCTCACCCCGCGCCGCGCCTGCGCCACCGACGCCTGACCCGCTATGGCCACCGCCGCCGCCGCCGCTCGTACAGTGGGCGGATATGTGGCCCGGTTTGCCACATTTAAAGCACAATAAAGGCTTTGATGCTGGCTGATGCACAGATTTGGTCGATGATGACGTAGACGTCGTTGATCTTCCTCTTGAGTCCACCAGTTTGCTTCTGCATTCAGTGCGCTTATGTCCAGTTTTTCCGCAATTAAAGCATCTAAGTGGGGGTATTTTCGGTCTCTTAATGTCATGCGTATTTGATGATTCACCACTGTTGTTTACTTTGCGTTTTAAATGCGAAAATGCGTTCAATTCTTGCTGCAATTTATCCCTTGATGCAATGTTAGTAGTAAACGCCATACGTTGAAGTCGCGAATCATACTGCGATATGTGAGCGAGTACAACCGCTACAGCAATTTCTTCTTTTTTTGCATCTTTCCACTGATTAGTCAGCGACGCAATCAAACGACTTGCGAACGCGGGAAGCGTTTCTTTTTCGCTTGGTTTTTCACCAGACATTTTTATAAGGGTACCTGCCAATGTCTCAGTCGAAATAAATCGTGTTGTGAACAGTACCTTAAACTCGCTCCATGTCATGCCTTCGTAGGCTACCTGGGACAGCCACGACGATGCTTCACCTTTTAGCGCCTTGCTGACCGCCAAAACAAGTTGACCCCCGATTGGTGGATTTTCGGCGAAACACAAATCTGCCGTCGCACACCACGATCGCGCGTCGGTATCACTTCTCTCAGGGTCGAATGTAGGGAGTTCTCCACGGTAGGCCGGTTTTGGAGACTGTAGGGCTTCGATCAATGCTCGCATGTTCTTGTTTTGTTCTTCAAACATTGCACGCCAAACATTAGTTTCCGCGACTTGACCCGGCACGCATCCCAATTCTGATAACGGCTGAGAGGGCTCAACATGGTCAGCGTCAGACATTTTATAAACTCGTGGGCGGTGATAGGAAATGATAGATGAAGTAAAACACTATTTGTAATTAATAATTATTATTTTTAAAGAGTACAAACAGTAAAGTGAAACGCGCAACGGTTGGGTAACGACCACTCGCTCTTGCTGTCCACAATCAAAGTGAGCGTCTCTCTTGTTTCCCCCAGCCAGGCGAGCGCAGCCACCCACTCCGTCGAACGCCGCCAGGCGGCGCTTGCGTTCCTATTTTTCATTGTCACACTAGATGGCGCTTAATGTCGCGTGATGTCTTATTATAACGCTAGGTGGCGCCTGCGTTTCAATATCCGATTGCGACATACTATTGTTGTTTGTTCTTGTACTCTTAGTTTTTTTTATTATTTACATGTGACTAGAAGCCTTTTCGTTTTCTGTATCTGTATCTGTATCTGTATCAGCCCATATACGTCCCACTGCAGGGCACGGGCCTACTCTACAATCGAGAATACGATTGAGAGTGGTTAGGCCATATAGTCCACCACGCTGGCCTAGTGCGGGTTGGAGGACTTACATACCATAGAAATTCTTATAAATCGCTATTACCAGCTTACTTGACTAAATTGCCGAACCCGTCTCAATCGTATTCTCGATCATAGAGGAGACATGCGCCCTGCAGTGGGACGTATATAGGCTGATACAATACAAGTAACAAACGAGTTTTACAGTAGTCTAATCTAAGATTAAACATAGAACTGCTGACATAGTGCAATAAAGCGTTGTGGCACTAGAAAAGCCCAAGTAGATATAAAATAGATTCTAAAGTATTTAAGATAAAACCTTGATCGGTAAGGGCATTCTGCATCACACGTATTGATTCGTAATACGAAATCTTACACCCAGATTAATATGAAACGGGAATCGAGAAAATTGATTGTATATTGGTAAACTACTTCAATAGTAATATCAGAAGACTTCAAATTTCCTTATACATACGGCATAGTTCCACAAGTAATAGTACTTTCAAATTCCAAGTGTACTTAACTCGAGGAATCCCGCTTTGAAACTATTGCTATATACTCTTATACCGCTTGATATTGTATTGTACACCACGTTTACAAGATTTCTGAGAATTGGAAATATACTACATTAGTTTGTTTGATGTTATTTTATATTTTATATGGTAAAGAGCAGACTTATAAATATTCTGTACCAGCCCATATACGTCCCACTGCAGGGCACGGGCCTCCTCTACAATCGAGAGTACGATTGAGAGTGGTTAGGCCATATAGTCCACCACGCTGGCCTAGTGCGGGTTGGCGGACTTACATACCATAGAAATTTTAGAAATCGCTATGGTATGCAGGTTTCCTCACGATGTTTTCCTTCACCGTTTTAGTGCGTGGTGATTGACTATCAATACACACATGACTCCGAAAAGTCAGAGGTGTGCCCTGGGATTCGAACCCGCGACCATCGTAAACATGTTGACAGTCGCGTCTAGTCCGTTTACCAACAGGCCACCACGATATAAATATTACACGTAAAGAATAATATCGAAGTTTTTAATGTTAAATACCTACTAAAATTAAATATTGTAATTAATTTTATTGAAATCTGTTTCTTTAAGAAGGTTAAGTGCACTAAATAACGATGATATGATGATGATGATAATGTTTTGCCCAGATCTAAGTCGATAAATTTTACAATAATTAAGTTATAACTTTACTACTGGCATAATTATATGAGAAAATAATCAGTCAAACTCAAAGAATTGTTACAGTTGAAAGTAGCACAAAGAAATTATTTATTCATTATGAAAATCGCCATTTGCCAATTCATAATAGTGTCACCAGTTCATTGTACACTCAGCCCGGTCTATAGGAACGGCAACAACGCATAGATCGATTATAATCGATAACAATTTATTATGCATTAAGACGTTAATACTGCACTTCTTTGCCAATTATGTTTTGTCGGGTCGATAGGGTTGATAGCGGCTCGAGCCCCGTCAGGTAAAGGACAAGCGCTCGCCCCTTTATTATTATAATTATACTCGCCGCCGCATTGCTTGTGAAATATTCACCTGATTTTGCAACAATCTTTTTATATATTCTGTCTATCGCATGTGGTAGGGACTGAATAACTATCGATACATATTTATCTAGGTCAATTGAGGGGAAAATACGAGGAAAAATCTGGGCCCTGTTAAAACACGTCTTCAACAAGTGAGGTTTGTCACCGTGAAATTTGCCATCGTTACGCAGGGGAATATTACGGATGTCAAGAAGAGGAAAGTTTTGTAGGCTTACAGATTTTTGCGCTTTATATTCGGGGTATATTTTTTCGTTTTTATATCCTGCCTTAACTTGGATGGATGAATATTAAAAATAATGTGTGTTACGAAACAACAAAATAAATAGTTTAAAACCTTTTTTAGATATCGAATGTGTTCGTCATGTGAATGTTGTGAAGTTAACAAGTTTTTTAAATACTTGTATAACAAACCGCACGATGCCAAATTACACTTTCTCGAACATGTATTGTGTTTTTGCTAAGTAACCATTACTAACAAAAAGTGAAGTATAGGTTATAGTCTGATGTTACATGTGTTAATTGTAAAACCTATTGTATAAAACAATAACCGGGTATGAGTCTGGACTAACATTAAGTTTCATTGTAAACGACACGTGGATCGACGGCATTTTACTGTGTGACCTATTTTTGTACCTGACATAAAGAGTGGCAAACCAATCAACGCGCTACATATAAATAAGATATAGTTCGCGCTGTAATATATGAAATTTCCAACCTTACCAAGTCATACTCGTATTATTTTAAACTAAGTAATACTATCATATTGTACCAGTAAATTATGTGCAAATTGAGTAAATATCCAACTATTTATCACTACGCAAATTTATGTTTTGTAAGGATTATCAGTTTTATTTACTAGTGACTAAAATTAGGTTTTCAAATCCGAAGACCTAATGTTGATGTCCTAAATTCAAATGTAATTTATACACATTTATCTGATAATCCTTACAAAAGATAAACTTGCAGGTGTTTCGATTTTTCTGATGAGAAGTATATATTCAACTAGAATTTAATATTATAGTAAAATTATACCCTGGGGAAATTCGCTCTGTTGCTATAATAAATAGGAAACTTCGCTTCATTATATTTATTTTTACTCCGTACCTCATTATTACGTGGGGTCCAATCGCATAATTTATTTTATTATCCAATTTGTTATTCAGCCAAATGCTTTATATCTCCTCATATGGCACAGAATCCAATACGGGTAAAGATATATAATTTATTTTCAAATTGCAAATCACATGCAAAGTGGAATGTCAGTGAGGCGAACTTAGGAATCTGGATCTCAATGTTGTCAGTCTATTTTAGCAAGCATACGAATTATGTAAATTAAAATAACTAATCAATGAAGCCATAAATGGTACTACTAAAGTTTTTCAAACCCCCTTTATTAATTTTAAGGCATAGCATGGAAAATAAAATGTGTGACTTAGCCATAGACATGATGCACATTTGCTACAAGGTTGATTAACATTTCCAAGGAATAATCTCCCTTTTAAAGAATTAAATGTGGTAAAAGAAATGAGAGTTATGAAGAGGCTTGTATGTGTGTGGTGTGTGGTGAGTGGTCAGTGTAGTTTGCCTTTATCATTAGCCGGAACAAAGAGGAGCTTACAGGGCGGCTGTGGACATGAGTAAATACTTCACTTACCATTTTATCGATCTGTGTGAAAACCACGCTGAAGTACGGCACATTATTCGTTCTGAAATATTAAGTTTGCGTCATCTTGCGGAAAATCCTCGGGAAAATATAAAGAAGTCTTTTGTTAAGAGCACGAGTTTCTGACTTTTATCTAAATAGTACGTGTATGTATTGCAGTGCGTAGACATATTTTTGTTCTTTCTTAGAGGTTATTACGCTGAGTGGCTCGCGATTTGGTGTGTTTTGACCCAAAGAAAACTTGAATTACTTATTTCGAGACTACATTCATCGATCAGTTGCATTGTGTTTGTATAATCATAATAATGAAAGGTTTATTCAAATAGTAATTTACTGAAAATTAACCTACATCATATACTTTCTCAGATAAGGTTAAAGTTTACTTTATTACATAATCAAGATAAAGAGGCAATATGTTTTAAAACCCATATATCAGTATACAATTTAATAATACATTTTAGAACAAGTGAATTATTTGCACATTGCAAGTTCATTTTATACATAAATTGCGGTGGGATAACATCATAATACAAGGATGAATGGGATAAGAATGTAAACACCAAAATTTTATATTAGTTTACGTTCTTACTCCTTACGCACCCCCAACCCATCTTACAAAATATCAATAACATGAAATACAAAGAGGAAACAAGAAAGTTACGTGTTATACTTAAAGTTGTACAATACTCACGTTTCAAACAAAGGGTGGTAGTATGTGAGTCCTTGTTGCAGGTCGATCTGTACGAGCGTGATCAAATTGACGAGATCTTCTCCACGTTCCGATTCCGTATCTTGAGCGCACAAAGCCTCGTACCACTCCGACGTTCCTTTACGCAGCGCGCCCACTATCTCACTCCTAACGTGAATAAACGAATATCACAAAATTTTTCCCATTTAATATCACCAAAGCGAGAAGTTCTGAACTACAAAGCTTTGTAAGAAACCTACGGGAACGTTTACAAGTGAAATTGAAAATAAAAACGAAAATTATTTTCCGTATTGCATCACGTTCCAAAATCCATGTGCTTATGACGAAAACGAAAATCTTTTCGGCACGGAGATTTGGGAACGCAATTTGAATTCAATTAATAAAGACCTCTTTGAGATTAATATTTCGCTTGATGAATTTTTAAAGGGCTTTTATTTAGGATAATATTTCACTTGCCTTATTTCTTTGTTGAAGGGGCAACATCGCCAAAACGCTTTCATTTGGGATAACTGGCTTAAACACCGCAACAGATACTCCAATCTGAAAACAACATTTTATTTAATGCTGGAAATAACAAACAGAATGATAAAACGGAGGTGTTTAGAGAAAATGATGTAGTTGTTGTGTATCATATTATTTTGAAAGTCGTTTACACCAATTGGTACGAAAATTAACAAGCCGATCGGTTGGTGGCACAAGGGTCACTTCAGTCTACCCCTTCGGAGTTTAAAGCGTGAGCTTATGTCGGTATGAGTTGATTAATTTAATAACCTATTCAGTGAGGTAATTGAAATAATGAAAAGCCTCTGAGTAAACATTTGGCCGTCCGGGACGTTGCTAAGCGTTAACAAGCGTCAACCATTCCTTTGAGCGACTTAAAATTGTAGCACGATACTGGGCTCTAATGTAACGCTGACCACAAAGCCTTCTGTGCTTCTCTGGCGGAATTGTAGCCATCCTCACAGTGGTAGGATTATCTATATCATCGCGAAGGTTATAACATACGTAGAAATATCTAATATACTTGATTATTTATGACGTGTTTTAATATCTGTCCATAATTTATTTAAACTGTGCCGTGGGCATTTTCTACCAGTCAACCATTGTGAGATCTGAGATGATAACAAAAGGGTTATAATAAGGATATTATTGATGTCACAGAACACATGAGAATCTGTGGTTTTTTAAATCAGGTGCTTATCCTGGCCCATGCAACCAATGGGATTAAAGGCGCGATTCCATTACTCAAGCTACTTGCATGCGACTTAAAAACACAACACTTTACACAGTTTGAACTTGTTTATTTTTATTCAAGGGATGTGCAAATTGAACACGCAAAGGCTGGTTGTATGATTTCGTCTTCCAAAAATGATTTCCTTCTCAATTTTGAACTCCACTTGTATCCAAGTTAAAACTTCCATACAATTTGCACAATCTCGAAAACATATTTCCAATGTAAGCAACTTGTACGCAAATATGACGTCATACTTGGATGCAAGACTTGCCTAATGGAATCGCGCCCTTACGTAAGGTAGAATAAAAAACTGGATCCTTATTGGAACATAGGTGATCAATACGACATATTGCTAAGAGTATTAAACGCAAACTGTATAAACAACTTGTTCGTGTCAGCACTTAACTAAATATTTATACTTAGGGCTAACCAAAAAAAATATTTACTCAAAACTAGCAAGTAAATTAAAAGTCACGGTCTTAGAGGATATAATATTATTTTATCAGTAACTTTTAGTCAAAATACTTGTGAAAACTAACCGTCGCAGCTTATCGCGTTTATGTAGGCCAATATAGAATTAAATATTCACGAAGTTTACTCGTTTACATGCCACGTTGAACTAAGAAAATCGGCCTTCCGACCCGAGTCGTGATCATTAATAATTTCAATAAATCAAGCAATTTTGGCGCTTTACGCTCTGACAAGCTATGAACGTGATTTAAGGGCGTCAGTTCAACGCAATGTTTACGATTACCATTTTGATGTTGGTTTTCTGTTCCCGAAACTCGTACTCGACCGTAAACTTTATTAAGAGAAAACAAAACTTGTGATCAAGAGGAATGCCAACAAACGGATAACGTCACGACCATGATAAAGCTTTGTTTCGCATCAGCTAGAAGTTTGACTGTAACAAGTTCCTTTGATATAGCCAATGACCAAAAGTTCGGTTTTTCCTTTCTTAATATGTACCTACTATTTTTGTTAAAGGCCTGTGATTAACGATTTTTGATGCGTAATCGATTATTTGTTAGGTTTAATCACGGACTTTGGCTTTATATTCTTCCTTCGCCTTAGTTTTCCTAATTCCTTAATTACATGGGTTTAGTGTAACATGCCTTAGTATATCCGGAATTTCCAGTTTGGCAATTTACTCTAGATCTTGCTTTTTATCGTCACCATTTATACATGTTAGTTGTTTTAATATATATTTATTTTTCCTTTGCATGTAAGTAGTGTAAATGTTTTTATGAATAAATAGATGTTTGAGTGGTGGTACACAATACATGTGTAGATAATGTTATAAAGCTTTTGCAGCGAACAGATAAATGGATATCATTACGTTAATTGAATCTACCGATTGCTGTTGTTAATAATCACATTGATTACTAATGTGTCACACACCGAAACACGCGTGAATTTGTCACGGCCCGATATATTAATTAAACATAATTTGCTTTGATTTTGATACAATTAATTTTAATAGTTCCACGGGGACTGGGGACTTTACTTAATGTTATGGTGTATTAAAATATATATGAGTACTATAGTCATATGAATACTATAGTCAACTTTTTATTAATAAGTAAGTTGTTTTGATAAGTTCCAATATCACTTCGCCCCGGGTTGGGCGAAGTGATATTGGATTTTTCTATTCAGTATCAGCCCAGAGTCAGGAATTTGTGCCCGATATGGCGATAGGCTCGCCACCTATCACATTGTGGGACGGAACATAAAAGGCGAAATGTGGATGCCCTGGCACCTCTGCCTACCCCTTCTGGGAACAAGGCGTGAGTTTATGTATGTATGTAAGTTGTTTTGAATGATTTCCTGATCATATAATATGTTATCTGTCCGTATTTTTATCTTTACAGTAATCCGAAGATTATCAAGTAGTTATTGGTTAAAAAAAAAAAACTAAAATACACGCTTTAATAAGATATACAACTAAAAAAGTAAAAATAATTGATACTGAATTTAAGATAAGAAAATGGAGTAAAATACATATATTTTATTGTTACAAAGCGTGGGGTGTTTACAACAATTACTTATCCTCCTGCACCCCACGCTTTGTAACAATGAAATATATGTATTTTACTCCATTTTCTTATCTTAAATTCAGTATCAATTATTTTTACTTTTTTAGTTGTATATCTTATTAAAGCGTGTATTTTAGTTTTTTTTAACTATTATATAATTGTTTTGACTAAAAACATCCATCTACGGCTGTATTTCCAATCAATAACGCCATCTGTTGGTCAGTAGTAACATTTGACACTTGAAGAATACAAGAAGCTTATACCCAAATGGAGATTGCATTCCGTATATAAAAGTGAAGCACAAAAATTTGACCTCGAATGACGTTGCGACTGATTGCTATCCTTTTCTTTCGAGTGACAATGAATGAAAATGACTTTTTGTTCATTCATTGTCACTCGAAAGAAAAGGATAGCAATCAGTCGCAACGTCATTCGAGGTCAAATTTTTGTGCTTCACTTTTATATACGGAATGCAATCTCCATTTGGGTATAAGCTTCTTGGAAGAATACAATGTTAACGCCATCTAGCGATGAATGTAGCAATGGTCATCAATTATAAGAATAATTAATCCTGGCGAATCTAATCAGGATAATTATATATTTTAATCGAATTATTGTATTGTCATCGGTCTTTGACAGGTGTGCAAAATTTGAACGAAATCTGGCCGTTTAAAGTGGGTCAAAATCGCGCCCAAAGAAGTCGGTTACAAACAAACATACAAACATACAAACATACAAACATACAAGTGAAGCTAATATAAAGCGTGTAAAAAGGCGTGACTTCAGCAGCATATGGAGGGCGAAGGCAGCGAAAAAATTGAGAATTAAATTTAAATTTCAAAGTTTCCGTGGGTGTTTTGGTTAGACGAGTTAAAAAACAAGCTGTTGTGGATTTGATCCCTACACCAAGACAAATATTTTGTGGGATCCACAAGTATTTGTTTTAAACCTGAGTATTTGGCTAGAAACCGAGCGAGACCAACATAACTATATAGAGTGTAAGTTTAGTGAGGAAGGCCCTTGTAATATATATTAATATGTGTATATATTAAATTCTTTATTGTACACAGTAACTAAAGAATATCCATATTAGAGACAATACAAAACAACAAAGTACAAATGTCGATGTTATCGCTCTAAGGCAATGTCTGCCATACGACCATGGGATGGATTATATATGAGAAGGAAAAAAAAGGGCAGTGTAAAATAAAGACAATGAAACTTCGGTCAAATACAGGGTATATTAAGACTGCTACCGAAAACGAAGCTGGGTGGTAGTTTAAGCGACTGCAGACATGCTACAGAAAATGTTGCAAATATAAAGCGATATTTTTTTGGTTATTTTTGTCCTATGATCGTATTTGGTAAAACAATGTATTTAACATTGTTTTCCTAAAATAATAGTGTTTATTTCCCTTTTTTTATAAATACTCTAAGAAATAAAAGAGTTTCAATTATTATTTTAGCAAAAACCATGGATACTAAAAATGATCATAAAATATAATTGTCGCGTTTCTTTGTGAAATTTTTAATTGCATTTTGTTTGTAGTCACTAAAACTACCACCCGGCTTCGTTTTCGGTAGCAGTCTTGGTATATCCTGTACATACGAGTACTAGATACAGGCCCCGGAACAAAATCTCACGCCAAAAGTGGTCCAGGTTGCTTATACTAATACATTTGAATTTCGAACTAGGACATGTAGCAAAGTCTTAAATTATAATCAACTTCAGGTAACAATAAACCTTATACCTTTAAATTATGATTTATTATGGTTTGGAGCGTACTAAAATCAAATAAGAGCACACGCTCATTTGTGCTCTTTTTTCTCTTGCTGTTTTTAAGGCCGTTACTTATAATCTAGTGTATATTTGATCGAAGCCATGAAAGAACGGATAGATATATAATAGTGTAAGTGTATGGGCTTCAGTAATAACACGTCAATATAAATTGTTCGTTACATTCACTTACTTTAATAAATCATAAAAATAATACAAATTAGAATACAATGTATGAGCGACTTGAAGAAATATAATGACAATGACATGAGAGTTTTCTCGAATGATGCGCGCGCCTGCAATAGAATTCATACTAGTTTGTGAGAGTACATACTTGTTGAGGCTCTGTCGATGCAGCACCGGGTAGAGGTCGCGGTGCAGCCGCAGCTGGTGCAGCGCGCGCTCCACCAGCTCGCCGAAGCAGTCCGCCAGCCAGCGCTCCTCGTCGCGCGACACGCACGCGCCCTCCGCGCCCGCGCCCGCGCCCTCCGCCTCGCTGCCGCACCACGCGCGCTCCAGCTCCGTCAGCAGCTTGTACATGTACCTGCGTGGCAGAACACACCTGCATACATCGCACCTTTACAATTACACTGATATAATCTAAATTACTGCTTATATAATCTAAATCTATTTTACTGGTGGTAGGTCTCTCATATGTGAGAGGCCATCTGGGTAGGTACCACCGCAATGTCTATTTCTCCCGTGAAACAACACTGCTTAAATGCACTGTTGTGTTTCGGATTGAAGGACATTGTAGCCAGAGCAACTACTGGACATATTGAGACTTAACATCTTATGTCTCAGGATGACGAGCGCAGTGGAATGTTGCTACTGTTCATGAGCGGTTGTATCGCTTACCATCAGGCGAACGGCTTGCTCGTCTTACCATTCAATGTAATAAAAAAAAATAGATTTTGGCTTTTAGTCATATTTTGCCTCAAAATAACCTATCGACCTGTTATTAAAGACCTATACCCTATTGACGCATGAAAGGCAGTGTACAATGACATAATATATCTTTGGAGCAGTGGAAGTATGGTAGTTAATTGTAGTCTAGGTGCAGCAGAATTAGACTCCAGGTAAAGTTTCAAAGATTTATTCTTGATTATCACATTATGCTAGTTAACACACTTTGTTCTAATACGCGACGCGTGTTTTAACCCACGATTAATAATGCACACTAGTTTCATAAAATTGTTCGCTGAACTAAATATAATGTCAGCATAAATTATCGTATTTACATACTTTGATGTACGAAACCGTACAGGCAGAATCACATATATATATAAATCTCTCTATAACACGTATCTTCCATCATCATAATCATTATCATCATATCAGCCATAGGAAGTCCACTGCTGAACATAGGCCTCCCCCAAAGATCTCCACAATGACCTGTTGGAAGCGGCCTGCATCCAGAGACTTCCTGCAACCTTAGTCAGATCGTCTTCCATAACTACAAAATTTCTTATGTTACAAATCTTTATTGATCGTTTCTCAATAAATAAGATTTTTTTACTTAGGTCTCTATTATTCTAAAGGTGCGATATACGAGTGCATTGATCAGCCACCTGAGTATTCCAACCACGCGGAAGACATGGATACGATAGAGTACACACTACAAAACAAAGTATGACTGAGTATGAGTGACCAAGGCTGTAATAGAAATAGTACAATTTTTTTGTTCCTCTTTTGTTCAGGGTGACTGCTCTAGTCGCGGTAATATCCCGATAAACTACAATATTAGCATCATCAGTAACATAATATTTTGTTACTATTAAGCAGACAAACAAGCATATGGCCCATAGATGTCAGTCGTGCGTTGCCGATCTTGTAAGAACGTTTTCACTCTTAAACATAGGCCTTTTTTAAGTATTTCCAAAGTTACCCGTTGGAAGTGACTAGCGTTCCAACTATTTTCTGTAATTTTCATGTAAATTAGGTATTAAGACTCAACGCGATAGTCTCAATTTAAAATAAACATTCCGTTGGTAAATACTATTCCCATGAAATCTTAGAAGCCTGAATATTCTAAACAATGATGATTAATTAAAACGGAAACTAATAGACTAACAATACTGGGAATGGACGGAAAACCGCAGTAAACAGTAACATAATACAAGGCGTCCTTTTTGTTAAAGATGCTGCGGTATCCGCACAGTTCAGCTTCTAATATATTTTCATTAATAAAGAGCTCTGTTAATTGACCTCTGGGTTGTACAGGGGTTCCCTGCTCAGCGGTAGGCGGTTATGGGTTGATACATGACAATATAGTGCATCATTATCTTGACAGTCACCGTGGCGAAATTAGTTACACGCCGGCTGTGAAACGTGAAGTCGCGGGTTCGGTCCCCGCACCGAGACAAATATTTATTAATGTGATATATATTTGTGTGATTTAAATGTTTTTGTCTCGATCTTAGTATGGGGTCCGGACTATGTATGTGTTGGGTGTATTTGGGTGTATTTATTTATGTCAATTGTGATGATCGTGTCATAAAATGATCTAATCTACTGCTAGACACAAGCCTCTTCGAATACACCAGAGGATCCCCATCTTCTGTAATCCGCGGCGCACACCGATGCTTACTATTTTGCATAGGCTCCAGACAGACAGCGTCCTAATCTATCTAGCTGGTTGAAATAGATAGATAAAATAATATGAGTAAGGGAGATAAGCACAAAAATAAAATTAAGAGATAAATGCTTCACGATGCCGTCCTTCAGTTTCACCAACACACCAGGACACCGCGGATCCGCTGTTATAAACAATACAGTACCCGATGCCACAAAATATTATAAGTGATATTTACTTGGGGTCGACTGGTGCGTCGCTGTTGAGCCTGCACGCGGCTGCGAAGCGCGCGATGGCTGCCTGCAGCGCGCTGAGGTCGCCCTGGATGGCGTGCTGGTGCAGCAGCGTCTGCGCCGCGCCGCACAGCTCGCCCTCCCACGCCGCGCTCGCCTCGCCCTCCGCGACACTCACGTTGGCTGCTGTTTCAACCTCATGGGCTAATAGTACCCCGAACAGCCGCTCGTGTTGACGAACCTGGTTAATAATAAAACGAAAAGTAGGCTAAAATTATAGCATGCAAATAAATAATTTTTTTTTATTGCCATGAATGGCAAGACGAGCATGCCGTTCACCTGATGGTAAGCGATACGGCCGCTCATGAACAGTAGCAAAACCAAACAACACATTGAATCACAAAGCATTGCTTGACATGCCACTGTGCTCGCCATTCTGAGACATCAGATGTAAAGTCTCAATATGTCCAGTAGCTATTCTGGCTACAATGTCCTTCAATCCAAAACACAACAGTGCATTTACACTGCTATTTGGCGTGACAAATAGACATTGCGGTGGTACCTACTCAGGCGGCCTCTCACATATGAGAGCTATTAAATTAACAGTTCAAATAATTCACATTCCTTATTGCCTTCATTATTTCTATTACGTTAAACATAACGTTCACTTCTATCCCAAAAGACAGCATTAATCTTCAAGTGTTCGTAAAGGTCGAGACAGAAGAAGTAACGGAGAGCCCAAAACCTTGAATAATGAAATTGGGATGTGAAAACTTGGGAAGCGGAAAAAAGCCAGTTCCACTGAATCACACAGAAAAAAGCACCTATGAGGAATGAATTGGATTTATCGTGTAATCGCAATTTCGCTTCAGTCGCTCGCTCACTTGATTACGCTGGGGCCAAAAGAGATTCACTCACTGAATACACTGAAAACGTTACTGAGATACCGGGAAATTCTTTATCTGGATAGTCGATGTAAATGTATTGAATGTTTATTCCGCTGCTACTCCAACTGTCCCCTCGATCCGCATACCTTAACCTATTGCCGTTTAGGCGCCGATCATCGGCGACTTTCTGCAAATAGCGCTTACTTTTGTATAATATAGGCTCTCACATTGTTGTACAATTCTTAAGAACGTTCGAGCCACGTTTGAAAAAGTGAGTTATGTGGCGACGTCATTTAAATAACGTCATTCCCGACGACGGGGAAAAGATATCCCGAGCTTAAACTTACGTTACTCATAGTACGTGACTCAAAACCGGGAAAATTCACAGCAGTGTGACGCAGTGTTGCTGACGTTATTATTAAAATTTAGATATAAAGTGACATTGCTGATAAATCTATATCGGTTATGGGCTGTTGAGCTAATAAAAGGGGCAATGTGATCCAAAATAACAACACGGGCGATGGAGCGTGCGCGCCAAGCGGGTCGCCCTCACCGCCGCCGCGCCGCCGCGATAGCGCTACACTCCATACTCCCCACGCGTACAAAGGCGGCCCGTACGCTATATTCATAGCGACTAATGGCTCGTTGCAAACTAAATTTTATAAATAACGTGCAGTCACTTTGAAGATTAGTGACATAGATCATAAACATCTTGTGAAGTCTGGGCTGGTTGGTAATATAGCAACATATTATGATGCTAATTTTACAATGAACAGGAAATCGTACCAATATTTCAATTTAAGTTTTTGCCAAAATACACATTACTAGATGACATGAACAAAGAAGAACGCCTAAATTGTTCCAATGTATAGCAAATATAATGTGATGTAACCTGTTGCCAGTTGTCGTCGTCGTGTCGGCCCGCCTCCCTGGCAGAGAGCCACAGGCGCAGGCGGATGCGGCCCTGCACGGACGAGCGCTGCGAGCGAGCCTCCAGCTTGTACCACGCTTCCACGCCGGTGGAGGGAATCTCGCGAAGTGGAATATTCACGCATCCTAAGCGAAAATATTCACATTAGTATGTTTTGTTTTGTGACTTAAAATATTCTCTTGTATGCAGAACGACTCGTTAATTTGTCACGTTTGTTCATGGTTTTCTATTTAAAACTTAAATTAAATACGATTTACGTTAGTAGGGTTGTATGTGCAACTAAAATGGTTTAAAAAATACCTTCTATTTTGAAAAGCTGTAGTAGAAATAACACAATCAAACTCAATTATCCCATTGAAACCCGCTGCAACGTATGTAAAACGCCGGAGTTTTTATATCGATAAAATAGCTTTTAACGCCCTGTAGCTTTACAGTGTTCCCGTACCGAGCGAGAGCGCACAGCTCTTTAACCAGAAAGTGGAATCAATTAGCTCAAGGGCATGTATACGTGCTATGAAACACGGTAACTTGACTTCGGTAAGCGAGATAATGCGCTATTATTACTCGCGGTATCACGTGAACATTCATTTGAACGATTTTAATTTCTATAGGTTGCACTATAATCAATATGCATATATTATGCTCTTCTATACATAACCTTTTGACGCTTGTTTACCAAAGCAAAAAGATATATTATGTGATGACAAGTAGTTATAATAATTGAGTGTGGTAGAGCCACGCTAGAACTGATGGCTGTTGGGGCCGAAAGGTTGTAAAGTGCAGGCCACGTACAGATAAGAGAAATGTCGGACGCCTGCCTACAAGGTGGACGGACGACCTGCCTAAAGTTGCAAGAAGTCACTGGAAGCAGGTCGCTTTCAACAGGTCGATGTGGAGATCCTTGGAGGAGGTCTATGTTTAGCAGTGGCACTTTCTGTGGCTGAGATGATGATGATGAGAGCCATGCTGTTATCAGCACGAATGGACAGGATCGGCCCGGGCGGTAGGTACGTACCACTGTCTTACAGGAGGTCGACGTCAAGCTTAGCTGTCGCGTTTTATTCAGCGATTGCCAGATGTCCAATACAAAGGTATTTCCATCTTTATTCATTCCTGGTATCGTCCCGATTTGATGGGCCAACTACACATCCATAATCCAAGTGTTGTGAATATTTAGGGGCGGCAGTGATCACTTACCATCAGGTGACCTGTTTGCTGGTTTGCCAGACCTTTACAGTTTATTAAAATTATTATTTGAAAGCTATGCAAATAAAACGAGCATGTTAAAGATAATTCAGAGCAAAATGAGCTAGTACATAAACTTTAAAACACATTTACACATTTAGATTTTCAGCTGGCGAAATTTCTTAAATTCAAATGGATAATAATATATTGATAGATTGATATTGATGGCCAACTTAGGACTAGTAGGCAACTGATCGTAAAATAAGGTATCGATGCATAATATAAATATTACGCAGGCCAAACGATTCGGTTAAAACGATAAAAGAAAAAAAACTATGTGAACATAAAATGTTCTCAAGTTTATTTTAAATTTATGACCGCTGCATCGTCATAATACGAGTTTTAAAAAACTTTTCTGCAGCACTTCATCCGAATAATATACGAAGAGAATATGCTATTTACTATGATTCCACTTATAACTTTGAAAGTTTAGCTCATTTTGCCTTTCTTTATGGTTCATAAATAGTTGAAAACTAAATCTATTTAACTACTAGGCGAGGCAAGTTCCATAGTCTAACGTTTATTCTCGAGGGAGTTATAATTCAGAACCACAGGCTGACTGGGACGCCAGGATTACAAAATTACGGGCTATTGTCGAGGTTCGCGCATGTGACATCACGCCCGGCATTTATGTTCCCGGAACATTCATTTTATCAAAGTTCCTTTGTACTCTGTACACTACTAGTACTACGAATTCACTAGTCAAATATGTGTTCTACAATTCACTAAATCCGTTTTGATTTGATAATTTCAAATAGTGAGTCCAATTAGATGGAGTGGAATATATTTTTAATGGTTCTATTACATTTCGGCTCATGAAAACACATTTTGAACAATTTGTAAACTGTTATTTTTTATTTTGCATTTCGCTTTTATTTCCGCTACAAAGACAGTAATATCGCATCATATTACGAGTAATTCAGAACAAAATAGTAAAGCAATTTTAAAAACAAAAAGTATAGTAAATTGCTGCCGTGCAGAGTAAAAGGACAAAGAGCATCATAGCGTCGCGCATTTACAATTCCAAGAATTTAATTTACAGCTATAGAAAGTTTATTGCACGTGTCAGATTGTTTTAATAAAAGTGATATTTCCGGAACTACTTCGCTATCTTAATACCTTCTAAGAAATACCTAATTAACTCAACTTCCGCCTTTCCTCAGAAATGGACAGTCATTTCTACTTTAGTACTCTCATAACTAATTATGATGATATTTATAAATGTGAGGAAACACATTATTATAATATTCGTCGTATTATACATAAAAATATTTTAATTTCAATTCTATTTTTTTATTTAGAGAATTATATATGCTTTCTTAGTTAATCATTAGGAATGAAGACAAACATCTCACGGAATTATCCCCATTATTTACAGAAAATCGAAGGAATTTATATGGCCTCACAATATGGCCTAATCCCATTAACTCTCGATTGTAGAGGTGGCCTGTAACCCTGCAGTGGGCGTATAAGGGCTAATACTGACTTAAGACAAATGCTCAGTTTTAACACCATTTCATTGCATAAGTATCGATAATATTGTACCCCTTGTACAATTGTTATATAGGGTAATAGAGTTTATATAAGGCAAGTGTATTTCAGGTGCGGCCTGGTGTTACATACAAGCATCATCATATTTGTTATCAAAACTCGCACGCGAATAATTTCCACTTGGGATGGAATCACATACACTGTGCCCGCCGCCGACTAAATAAATATTGAATGCACGCTCTCGTCCATCAATCTTGTTATATCCAATTTTTCGACAGAAACTCGCATTTCGTACCAATACTGGAAAGGATTTCTAAATGTCAGCACCGTCAACTGAGGATTTTTGGATTGAGACAGATTATGGCGATGAATGGGATTCGGCAAGTCTATTAAGGTGGAAACTTAATTGCATAGTGTCGCGCATAATCTGGTTCGAAGAATTCGTGAAATGCTACCCTCTCATTTTTTTGCTCTCATTACTTTGATTTTAATGTTAAAAGTATGACATTGAAACAAATTATAGGTAATCTAAGCAAAAGAATAATGAAAATAAAACAGTACTAATAATTCGATATTTCTAGTTCTAATGTTACAATAACACCCGAAAGAAACTATTTAACCAAGACCTTAGACATCAATAAAATACGTAGCGTCATATAGTTTAGAATGCAGAGTAAGTGCTAGCCTAATAACATAGGGCATGAATATTAATTGTTTAGTAATAACCCTATTTTCCTAATTGAATCTAGATTTAATTGCATCCAAGCTAATATAGTGTAACGCAAAAGCTGGTTAGCATTAATTGGAACAAGTGAATTCGTTTGTCCTGCGATATAGAGAATGGAACACACAAAGGCGGCGTGACGTCAACGTCCCTAATTGCGAGATTGTACTCATCCAATGTGATGATATTGTGTTATCAGATTATTGAGTGCTATAAACAGATTTTATGTTTATATGCGACACTAGTACGTGATCTAAGTCGTACAAACACTGACGCAGTAGAGTCAACATTAACCACTAGACTGGTTTGCGAACACTACCCTCATTTTCCCCTTTAGTCTCTCTCTGGCGAGAAAACGCAGCCCTCGCCTGCTTTGCATAAGACATTTATTGCGTAATCAGTTTATTTACTCGCATACGTACCTACGACTGAGTGAGTGTTTTAATTAAACCGACAATCAGACCGTTTTCACGTTTATTGCTAATTTGTCAACGAACCTTAAACGAAAGGAGAAAATCCAATGTCCCTTTATTGCGTTTGCAGCTTAATTTGCTTCAGTTGTAACTGAGAGGTTGTTTAAGATATCGGTTAAACGCTGGGGGTACTCTTTCTTCAAGGACTGTTTTAATAATTCATTATAATAAACACGTTTCATTTTGTGGGAACGATTGTTTCAAAAGGAATGCAACTTGGAATTTATGTATTCATTATGTACTTTTACTATTTAACGATGTACAGCAGCATTTCAAAACCTCAAAATATTTACTTCATATCTTCTTTTAGTGTCGTTCGACCTGGGCAAATATAATGAAGGAAGCGCAAATTGGAATCATAATTAAAGGCGATAGTACTGACGGATAATAGATATCTATTAATTATCTACGAGTCCGCCCCAGTTGGTAATTACAATCGCAAATAACTCGTCTTAGTGGAAGCTCGTACCTGTTGGCAGCAGACTTAATAACAAAAATAACTAGTGAGCCAATCTATCATCCCTCTGCAGATGTTTCCCAGCATTACTGTGAATCGTGAATTAATCTCCAACACTTCAATCTTATTACTTCCGAGAGTGTTGTCATTTCACGTTTCTCATTAGTAGAGCAGGTATTAAACTCTCCGTGTTTTAATTTCGCGAAAAATAACTACTTATTTGTGTTTTTGAAGTTTAAAAAGATGTACCTACTAAGTGTAGTAGGTCCCTACGTGTATACGTATTTACATAAACAATAAAAATGTAAATAGGAAATTAATATTAATTTAAAAATATTAATTACATTGGTGCTTGGAACATTTTGTTCTTTCGATTTATTAGTATCTACGACTTCATAAGCGCCTGTATAATAAATAATTGCTTTAAAATAATTAAATCCTCACCATAAACAAACACCTAAATTCCAACGGATAGCACACCAAAAAATCCCGATTAAATGAATACACCATATCCGTAAGTCCAGAAACATTATTTACAATTTTTGAACATGAAAACCGACATAATAGACATCCACTTTCCGGTAGAGCATTCGCCAACTCGGCAACTGTCTCACATTTCCGCACCACGAAATGATGAGTAAATTATACCGAACATTAAAAACACAACAAGCGTTTATATTGAAAAAACAGGATAGCTCGATGTAGATTTTATTAAAAATATCGTGTCTCTGAACAAATAGGTTTAAAGGTATTCTAGTTGGAAGATACTAGTGGAGTAGTGTGTGTAGGCGCGGCATGCATGTGCCGCTATCTGGTCCCCGGGGAACACTTCCCGCTTGCCGACAGAACAAACGCACCGCCGCTTTTATTTGTATACTCATTTGTTTTACAATAAAAGGCATAACATGCTACAGATATGCACAGAGGTCGGCACATAAACTCGCTTTTGTAACATTTTATTCAACTATTGTTTGGACGTGCGACATTTTGTTATGTACATAATTTTTTATCTTAATTTGTATTAGAATGGATGGATGCGAATTTCAAAGAGGTGTCTGTGTGAATATTTGGGCAAGGACTAAAATCAGAGATATTCCTATTAATAAGGATGATGATGATACTCTTTCTAATACAATAAAGATACTTGCCTAGAAAGTCGTCCTGGCTGCCTTGGCGAGCGCTCTGGCAGACTTGTTTAAAGAATCTGCCGAGGCCGCGCACTCCGCGCACCTCGTTGAGTCGCGACACCGCGTCCAGCACTGAACTCTCATCATCATGGTCCCAGATGTCTAGGTGTAGGACATCCGATGATATGTCGTCGATATCACTAGATACAACCACAATATCAATATGTGCTCTATGTTACAGTGCACGCATCTGCCTCATCGCATTTTGTAAGGTGGATGCGAAAGACGTAAAACATACGGAACAATAAATGCAAAATCCTGCAACTTCCAATACAAATGAATGGTTAACAGGTAAGTAATATCGGTTTATATAGCAATCCTAAGGACTTAAGACTTAAAAAACAACGCTAGTAGTTAAACAAAAAACTCTAGTTACAATATAAAACCCTAATATGAACGATATGCAATAACTTGGCTTTAAGTATAACGCTAATAAAGAATATGATTGATGACCTAAACTGCACAAAGAAATGCAAAAATGCATTCGGAAACCTTCCGCTGCTTAATCGTATTAAAAGAATGGCAGAGATTGATGAATTCCAACGCGGAAATGTTTTTGCCATACAGTACGGTACCACACATACAAAATATTTGTCATCAATCAATTTGGTTAACGCGTCAAAGAATTTTGCCGACTGACAAAACGATGATCGAAATGGTTTTGATTGAGACTTAGGAACGCCACACCAAATAACGGTTCCCTCATCGTTCATTCAATTTGTTTCAACGTGTTAATACACTCCAATATGAATTACCTAACTAGATATAAAATCAAAAGATAAATTCTACGAAGTAAATTATCTGTCACTCCTTGATACGTTTTTAACTGGCGTAAAATATTTGATGAGTACATATGTCATGAGATGAGTCACGATAAGCTAGTCTTGAAAGCTAATGTACCGATCTTTCTCATTATGATAGCAATATCTATTCCAGAAGGGAAATAGGTTTTTATAGACCAGCTTTATGACGTAGTATCAACTATGAAGTATTCTGACATCTTTTTTCAGCTAGAATTTATCTAATGTAATCTTTTCATTTTCGCTTCGGAGTAACTTGTCAGTTGGTTGAAATAATGTGTAGTATTATATTTAGTATTATTTTATTTATTTATATTATATTTAGTTTGGCTATATTATTACAGCATAACGACAATGTATATTTGTTACTATTTCCTATTATTTTCATAATGGAAAATCATATTAATACAATCTGTTCCACCATATTAAGTCTAACAACGTCAATTAACACTGCAAATACTTGAGCAAAAACTGCACTAAAAAACCCTAACCGAGATAAATCCTACAAAAATGTTGGCAGACTTCACGGGCAATTATATCTGAAGCACTTACAACTTGAAGGTCTCGTTCCACTTGGGCGAGAGCGTGTGTTGGCGCACGCTGGTGGCGCGGATGTATCGCGCGGGCAGGCGGCCCAGGCTGTCGCGCTGCTGCCGACCGTCGCGCCGCTTGAAGCTCAGACGGAAGCCGTGCTTGCGACCTTCATCCTCCGACGCGCGGGGAGACGCGGGCAATGAAGCCGGCTGGATGCCCAGCATGCAGTATGGGTCGCTGAACCCTATATCGGAAATTGTCAATAGATTTGAAACTAGTGCCGAGCGGCTGAATGGATTTGCTAGGTAATTAATTAATTAATGGATTCGTCAATTTATTAATTGATTTAGTAAACTACGTTTCAGTTCCTACGAAGTAGGTATATTATAGATAATGAGATGAGGTAGTGCACCGCAATTGAAGCAATATTATATATATATTGATCTCTTCATTCATCAATACTGATATAGAATACATTCCGCATCATAATAGAAGGCAAACATTTTGAGACCTAAACATTCCGAGATAACACGCTATTGTTACCAACGTTTCGTACGGGGATGCTGCAATTTCAAGCAACGTAATTAAACACCCGTTCAACTTTCATAAACATTTGCCAGAGCTGTTGAAACAAAGTTTTGTACGAATAGAAATTTGATTTCAACTTTCAACTTTGGTATCTGCATTTCTGTTGATTGAAATTCTATGAGGCCATATGAGCCACACGAAGGCAAAAAAAACACTGGTTTAATAAATCACAGATATTGCTTAAACTTTAAATTGTGCAAATGACATAATGGTTAAACAAGCTATTCGGGGATTGCTGATGAATTTACAATCACTAGAGCAATTAAGGTAAAAGGGTTTAAAGTGAGACGATCTCCAATTAGAGTGAACGACGTCCTGTGATTGGTTGTTAACTAGACGTCCGGTAGTTAACTGAAATAATGACGTTGATACGACACATGCAGCGATTTTTAGCCAACGTGATAGTATTACCCGTTCCGCCATCACTATCAGGTAATTCAATAACGAGTGTTGGCAGTCCATCATGTCAGCGCTCGGTGCGCCGTGCGCGCCGCGAAGTTTTTCGTTGCACAATTTTATTTTTACCTTACCGTAATAACGTGAGCTGCTTTTCCCAGAAAACAATTTCCATGATGTTGCGAGAGTATATGGCTTTATATATAGTATAGAGGTATCGCATGTTGACTAGAGATGCCCAACAAAACATATAGTAAAGTACTTTCTATTGAAAGAAGAATGTAGCACCGTACTTTGGAATATTTAATTAAAAATATTAAAATTACTCACTACAAGTATTATGATTATTAATATTTGAAATATGAAGTGAACATGCCACAACTGTTTAAAACACATTCACAGCAGTAATAACTTATGAAATTCACTTAAGGGACATGTAAAGGCAACGGAGTAGGCACTAGTAAGTTTCATCTAGGGACTTTTTATTTTCACCGCTACAGGCCGATATTTCCAGAGATTTTTCTGTACTCACGAGTATTCAAATAGACGGACATCAGTTATTAATTCCCAAGACGGTGTAATGATGTTTAACTCGCACATACAAATATTTAACCCTTCCGCTTTAGACGGTCACTGCTTATCTGATTTGCATCAGGAATATATGTACGTTGTGCATATCATAGACGGAGTTAACTAGCTTTTCGCTGATCCCGAGAGATCCACGGATTGATAACACGCTTTCAGTGAACATTACAGTGTTATTTACTTTGGTTCAGGCATTAACGCCAGAGACAATTTTACTGCAATTCCATGCCGCAGTCGCTAAAATGTTATTTATTACTTATTCGCATGCATTGCGCCAGCAGGACACTTTTAATTTAATTTACTTTTTTCTTTAATTTCACAAAGAAACAAGCCTCCTGATTTTAAAGATATTTAATTTTACTACATAATATGAAACTGGCAATGAAAGATTTAAAGTAAAAGAGCTAATTAAAAGACTCTTGGAGATGTTGGTACAAAGAGAATTCGAAAGTTCTTAATGCAAAAGTAACCATTCAGTACAAGAGTCTCTTGTAGAGCTTTAACCTGGGAATATCTTTTTAAAAGCAATTTTAATTAAAATATAGAGAATTAAATTGAATGTGATTGTAATAGATCTACATAATATATATGACATGTACCGTTAAATAAAATGAAATACAGTCAAATTTAATAACAATTAGATGCGATTGTTACTGGACAGATGATGTGAACAATTCGGAGTTATACACCCAATATTTCAATATGGACATTCGATGCTGCGTTTACCAGTAACAGGCCATCACTCAAAGACTATCAGCTCCCTGCTGTCATAAAATGTATATAAATATATAAAAAATAAGGATAATGACTGACCGTTTGCATCCTTAGCTTCAAGTCCATCAGCTTCAATGACCGCGCAGCCGAGCACCACAGTGGGGGGTCGCTCGCTGCCGGCCGCTCGCACCGCGCGAGCGTGAACATCTGGAGATATCCTGAAAGCGCGCCTGGCGTACTCTATCACTTCTTCCTTGTAGGCTGCGAACTGGCCGTCCGGCGCCGGAGCTCCAACCGCGTTCTCGATACAATACAGCACCTAAACAGTATTATTGTTACGAAAAAAATGTAAATGACAACCTACTTGGCTGCGGACCATGCTATGAACTACAACTAATCAATTCAAAGGCTATGGCATTGGTAAAAAAATATCGTTGATCCCGATACCGATACTGCTTAAACATATCATATCATTGTTTATGGTTTCCCTGAAACGTTTTCCTGTTTTATCCCGGGCGACAATATTTTAATATAAAATAAAGTAACTATCATCACATTTAACATTTTTCATTCAAATGAAAATTTCAAAAAATCATTTTGTTGACTTCAAATTCATTTCTCTAAGAACTGCTAAATATATTTTTTTCCTTATACAAAAAACTAGGTTTCATAAACATCGAGGCATAAACATTTTTGCACCGATACTAAGTTTCACAGTAAAATGGGCATTCACCTTTAAAATGAATTTAACAATATTTTTACACATTCATGAATATGGTTGTGAAGTTTTTAATAAATAAATGGTTTTAATACAGGGTATATCAAGAATTTTTTTATTTTTTTTCTATCGTCCTATTAGGATGGTAAATACATAGTTTTTTTCTTAAATAATATTGTACCCCCTTTTATTTTTAAGCCGCTATGGTATGCAAGGCTTTAAATTATTATTTTAGCAAAAACTATGGATTTATCACTCAAACTCGACGATATTTAAAAATAATAAAAAACAAATGTCGCGTTTCTTTGCGAAATTTTTGATTACATCGTGTTTGTAGTCACTAAAACCACCCGGCTTCGTTTTCAGTAGCACTTTTGATATACCCGGTATAATTACTAATACTTTTTATACGAAATATTTTATGCACCGATACATATATCGGCTCATTTTCCTGGGTGATCGTTTCAGGGCCAGACAGTATGACTACTTATTTTAGCGGTCTCATCAGTGATCACATCATGAGTCACTCTCTCTACTCATTTTAGTCATTCGTCGTACTAGGAAATACAATCAATTGAAATAATGAAATAATATTACCACAAGCGCGTCGTGATTGATAAATTTAATTTATACAAATTAATATTATAGGACTTAATAACCGTTTTTATAGGCTCCACCATTAGGATCTTACATATTGCCTTATGTTAGTATTTTTCTTCATTATGCAACTGTGTTTACATCTGTTTGGCATTTGGAATAAAAATGAAAGAAAACATAAATTATACACAGAAATCTCTCTCTCTCTCTCTCTTCAGTCACACGGAGTACAATGCTGAACATAGATCGCATCACCCTTTTGGAAGTGGCCTGCATTCAGCGACTTCCTGCAACCTTAACCACGTCTGTCTAATCACAGAAACGTAGAAATCCTACTTATATTATAAAAGCGAAAATTGTGTGTTTGTAACATCCTCACACTCAAACCGCTAATACGATTTTGACGAATATTGGCACGGAGGTAACTTACACCCTGGATTAACACATAGGATACTTGTTGTCCCGGCAAAATGTAGTATTTCCGTGGTATGTGCAAGGAATTGAAATATATTTGATACTTTTTCTTAATCAAACGAATGGGACAGGAGGTTTCAAGTACCGCAGTAACGTTAAGTTTAAATATTTAGAACGGTTATCACGCGAAATAGTTTCTGCTTTTTAGTATACTAGACTCAAAAAGTATTTACACCTGAGCGAAGCCGGGCCGGACCGCTAGTATAAAACTAAACCCTTTATTGGTATTAGTGAAAATCATTTTAAACTAATTAAATTGCTGCACAGCGTATTACTTCTGAGTAAATTCTTTTCCCAGATCATAAAACAACGGAAGTTCAAACACTACCCGTCGCTGCACTCAACGATATTATTGGAAGTCTATTTGTTTTGGTTCCATCGAGTGAGTGTAATAGATTTTAAAACAATATAAATCGTTCAGTTTTCTGTATCAATTTTCAGAAGTGCACACCGAACAACATAATTTAATAAAAATTATGTCTGGAAAACGTTTAAAGCATTTTATTTTCTGCGGAGAAACGGAAAAGAATACAATTTCATGCCGTCGACAGGTAAAGGAATCCTAAGAGGACGTTTAGAGGCAGGTCGCGTATGCCAGCACGGCTAGGCACCCTTGTTGGAGTACGTCGTCAAATATCAATAAGCGATATTGACGTTTTCCGGTTCTTGTACTGAGCTCTTGACAGCTGTTGTACTACATTATAGGTACTATCAATGGGAACTTTTTTTTTACCCGAAGGTCGAACAGACAAATTTGAAAACACTTGAGTTTTTCTCTGTTCTACATATAACTTTGACAAAATCTCCATCGTCAATTAAAATCTAAATGGATTTTCAAAATATTGTTTTCAATTTCTAACGCTATTGAAGTCAATAACCATTAACTGATTGCTCCTCATGTGCACGTAAAAAAAACAAATCTAGTTATCGAAAACGCTGACGTAAACACACTAGCCGTTTTACATAATTTAAAAAGAGCAATTCCAGCTGGAATACCGCCGTTCTACCGTGATAAAATTGAATTGAGCTCAAACTTTATATGTAAAATACGTGAATGCATTACACGCGGTGTGATTTTCCGTGAAAAATTCCGTGCTTTTGACATCTTTGTAGACAATCTTGAAATCTCCAATGAATAAAACAAGAACTATAATTATAATTAAGTTGTAGGTCTATTACATTTCATTAGAGTTCTGATTTAACATTTGAGCACAAAGCCATGAAGAAAATAATAATAATACAAAACCTACAGGTAAACAAAAATTGGAACTACTCAAATTAGTTTTCTAGGAATTGTCGTGCAATGACCCCGCTTAATATTATGTATTCGAAAATATAATATTAAATTGTGCAATATAGGCAAAGTACAAAGCTATCCTCCATTGATCTAAAACTTTAAAGAAGGTAGAATCGCTTCTCATAATGATGGTGAATTATTACACAAAGCAAAACGCTGCAAACCGGGCCACCTGGCATTAGCCGGGAAAAAGCTATAAAGAATGAGGTAAAGAAAAATCCCCGATCACGTCGCAAATCGGAAACGCAGATGTTGCATATTACACCGCCTTTGTGTCGAGGACCTAAGGTCTACATTGCAAGTGTGTACACCGTCTTTGTATACTTTTGCCGAACAATTTTCTTTTTTTTTCGTCCTATTCATCCTATACAGTTGAAAGTGCGCTTTGAAGTACTGGTTTATTACAACTTTATGAAACATGTTCACCGTTGTTATTTATCATGACGATTCATAATAAAAGATTTATGTTCCATATATTAAATCTTTACAAGAACTAAGTTTTGCTACGTCAGAGTTCAAACATGTGAGGAAACATTGTAACCGTTAAATTTGGGGTTTATCTCTAAAGGGAATAGAATCTTGGCTGAAAGTTGCGATCTCTCGAGATCGTCTTAAATGTATTCCTAAAACAATAACAAAGTTGTGAAGCTGATAAATTTTGAAGCGTAAAACAAAATCGATTCCCCTTCTGTTGTAAGCATTACATTCTTAATTAAAGGATCGGTTTATGCAAAAGGCATTTCAAAAACAATTTTGTCAGTGGCAACCATTAGATATTTCATCAGCGAAGAAATCTTTTTCGCAAACGAAAGCCGGTGAGTCCTTTAATACTTACCTTTTTCATTAATGGAACAAGACTGTAGGTTCTCTAAGCTTCCGCATATTGCGCCAACCAAACGACTGCGCGTAAAATCTAATTTACTTAAATTGTGACGAGTCATTTTGTTTTATCTTAATTTGTAGCGGTAGAATGAAAGGCTTTACATTTAGGTACTTTTTAAAAAAAAGCATGAGTGAGATTATCTTAAAAGTCAATTATTAAGTCTTTTTCAATGTTTAAATAAAAAATTGCTTTAACCATAAATCATTTCTTAATAACATCCCGTGTATTGAACATGATCTAATATTCGAATCATAAGTCAGACTGTTAAGTTTGTTTGAATTTTCTCATTAGGAACACATATTATGTACTTTGTTTGAGTTTGATACTATACTCAGTTCGACAGAGTTGATCTTGTGCAACGCATGGGTAAGCCAATTCTTTCTGCGATATGTTTTAAAACCATATTCAAAGTGAGTATGAAATAAAAGAATATGCAACTATAAATTAAACTGTAATGAATATAGTAATTATGCGAAAATATGTGGGTTAAAATCAATGAACTTCTTGAAGAGATCTTTTTACATTTATCATAAGTTAGAAAGCGCTTAAAAACGATTGATTGCATTATTTAGTGTAAAGACAACATTGCATGTTCTAAGACTATTACTCGTTGGGTTTAATACAACATCATTAGGTTTATATGGTTAGCTAGCTCTACAGCCTACAGGAGTATTCATATTTTATGCAAAAATTAACCCAAAAGTCCACCTAGCAAGTAAATGAGGTTAGTTGAGTTAAAATCTGAGTTTAGTCACGTTTCGTCACTAGTTTTAATATAACCCACGTAATTTGACGTCCCCAGCCGCGTTGGTTGGGATAGTAGTTATAATAAACAGCAGGCTAAATAGCCCCGAGCACACTCCGCACTGAAGCCCAAGTGCTAAAGAAAACATCATTTCACGTCTAAAGAACCGCTTTAGTAAACAACACCCAACGGACTCACGAAAATATATGGAGTCCACAATCCACAAACCAGGATTTAAGTAAAATCTTTCTAACTAACACTACGTTTTCTTTCGTATTTCTGTATTTTTATGAGTTATGTTTGATATCTATACTAATATTATAAAGATGCAGAGTTTGTTTGTTTGAACGCGCTAATCTCTGGAACTACTGGTCCGATTTGAATAATTCTTTCAGGTTGGGTAGTCCATTTATCAAGTAAGGCTATAGGCTATATATCATCATGCTATGACCTATAGGAGGAAAGAAGTAGTGATATTTCTAGCAAATACGAGGAAATTTTGTTCGTTTTTCGTGGTCTGATTGGTCGATATTATCTAATATATATATGATATTATCTAAACTGATAGTCAGAATTAAACATTTTGACCGCCATTTTAAAACGTGTATGCACCCGGGCGGAGCCGGGCCCGACCGCTAGTGTTTGATATATTCGATTTATGAAAAATCTTTTCCTAATGTTCTCTGGTAATGGTGTATACTGTAGATTAATTAAAACCACCAAAAAGTATCGCGTTAACACTAAAAAGAAAACTAAATTACTCAAATAATTAATATGTGGTTGCGAAAGCCTTGTGATGCCAAATCTGTAAACCGAATCAATCAGTAAGAATGCTGTCGAAGTAATATCACAGCGCTAATTTTCAGCGATGCCCACGAAGTGATTGCCGTGCGCCGGCAAGATTGCTGTCGCGCTTTAATGTAGTGCCAAATAATTAATGCATAATATACAAAAATAAATACGTTCAATTTTACATTTACATCATTTTTAAAATATTAATGTAAGAAATAAAGAAAAGAAAAAGCCCCAACTAGCCTGTACTCGTATGTCCTACGACGAAGATCTGACTTCCCCTATATTATGTGCATCGGCTTGTGCCTTGAGAGTGTACCACATTGGCATTGCCGGTTGATGATTGATCGATTCATTAGTTTTATTGTGACTGTACTTAGTGTGAAGTAGAAGGTTTTTTGGAAGTGGTAGAGACATGAAAGAGCCGGGACGTCTGAGGCACTAGATTTCACATCACATAGGAAATTAAAATGAAGCAACAGTTTTGTTCACATTCGATATTGTGAGATTGCCGGATTCCCAATACCTATTTCATTTTCCTTTTTCTTTTTCTATTCCGCTCTCCTGCCTATGTGATGGGCCAACAACACATTTATGATCCACGCATTGTAGATGTTCATGGGCGGCAATGATACCTTACCATTAGGTGAACTATTGGCTTGTTTGCCGGACCAAGGCAATAAAAAAGTACGCAACTGGTTTCTACTGTGGGTTAACCGTAGCTGCATTACGAAATAGCAATGATTGGCATCCAGAGCTTTATTTAATTAATTTTCAACGCCAGAATATCGTGATATTCGTTTACTACACATCATCCGCACGACCAAAAATAATTTTCAAATATTTTTATGTTAGTTTAAATTTTATTAGTCAATATTTCAAGAAGTTAAAGTAAAAAGATATTTAATGCACTTGCCTCTGTGTAGAGATGTTCGTGTTCTTTGTGTGAGAGTTGTGCGGAGACGCTGGGCAGGCCGAGATCGTGCGGGGCAGGCGGCGGCCGCTCGGCTCTCGCCTCAGCCAGCCTCAACGCAGCCAGTCGCCTGTTCTCCTGCCGCCACGACAACGCCGTGAAGCTCTCGAAGTACGACCCATCCGTCTCTTGCACCCTAGAAAAAAATCTTGTGAGTAAACGCCAATCTACCTTTTATAGACGGCTTTTGCTGCAACTCATTAATTAAATTTAAGTGCCGTCGATGTCAATGGATTAATTTACTATTCATGTCCGCGCATTAAAAATGAAAATGAAAAAAATCATCGCAATATTTTTTTATGCTGGAGTATCGCCAGGCTATCGGGGGGATTTCACATCGTAATTGGTAGTACGAGAGCTATATGAGAATCAGACTCGTGTGCCAGTGGCATGTGTTTAAATTCCAGATGAATAGTTTCACTCTGAATAAAATAAGCTAAAACATGTCTGGGTCAGTTTATTTGCAAATATAATTAATTTGATTTAATTTATTTACCAAAACGCATTGCATCGCATGTATCCAGAACAATAAGATAAAAACCCTGTGACATACAATTTTCTGAGATAGGTATTAATAATAGGCATTGTGTAAAGACCTTTTATACACCAGCGTTCTGAAACACGCGTTACACAGATTCAAACGATACTTTTATGAAAGCGTAATCTAATGCTGTTGACAGAACAAAGATCGAAACCTTTCTGTCACCTTCAGTGAATCATATTATCCTGCCCGTGACGAGGGAAGGGGACATAAAGGTACAAAGACGTCACCCCGCCTATGAAAACGTCGGCATGTGTGTGACACCTTGTTTGTTCTCGCGGCACCTTCTGTTGAATATTATTATTATTTTTGTTGCACTGAATAGTGAGACGAGCATGCCTCAGCACCTCATGGTAGGCTATATGACTGCTCATGAACAGTTGCAAAACCAACCAACACCTTGAATAACAAAGCAATGCTCAGCATTCCACTGCGCTCGCCAATTTGAGACATAAGAGGTTAAGTCTCAATATGTCCAGTAGGTTCTCTGGCTACAATATTCTTCAAACCGAAAAACAACAGTGCATTTACAATGCTGTTTTACGGGAGAAGTGGATATTGCAGTGGTACCTACCCAGGCGGCATGCCACATATGAGGGACCTACCACCAGTTATTTAAGATAATTGTTCTGGTTTACAATTAATCTTGCCAAGAACTGAAAAAATAATTATGGAATGGGATTGGATGGCATATAGAATTAAGTTTCCCGATCCCCGTAGTTTACAGTATACAGTATTATTCTAGCCGAAAACAACAGGGCTACATACTGTTTATTAGCGGAAAATAGACAAATCGTTACATCTCATGCTTAAAACACTATGCACCTTAATGGCTATTCGTATTCAAGGTGCGTCAAGTGCATCAAGTCAATGACTTTGTTTGCTTTCCTTCACAGTTAAGCTACTCTTAAAGAATATTCAAAATAAGGGGCCCACTTGAATGATAAAATAATGTGAAAATATTTTTTATTTTATTACAAGATCATTATTTAAATTTAATAAGCTTTAAATATACAAATATTCCAGACGCCTCGTATAACAAACTTCTAATTAAAGCTCAAAATCTTATTGAAATTAATAACACTTTGATACTTTAGTTTTCATTTCTAAGCAAATTCGTGTCCAGAATAATAAACTTTCAATTACTATGTAGATAATATTTTGCTCTTTATATGCCTCTTCATTATTTTATTTACGCCAACTGTAATAAATTCGTATTAGTATATTGTAGTATATACCTATTTCATAAACTGACGTTCGCTTTTCTTACCGTTTACGGATGATTGATATTAAAAAAATAAATCTCGTATGCGTTTTACAAACGCTCTCAATAGGTTTAATTAGTTGCGCTAACAGCACAGCTAACAGTCAACATATATTTTAAATTCTTGTTAAACGAAAGGTCAAAATAATAATTAATACTATAATTAAGAAAAGGTCACGCGTATGTATATTTTTTGTTGTTATTATTTTGTACTTAGTTTGATTTAGAATTTATGGAAACGGTGTTTGATTGCAAACTCTTGAGTGATGTATGATGTGATGTAGGCTGCCGGGATATAACCCTAGTCCGGTGTTCAATATCAACCTTGTGTGCTTCGTTATCAACCTCAATACTAACTTGTACTAATTGTGACCGATTTACTCCATTTTTTACTGACTGTAAAAATTCTTAATAATAAATGATAATGGAGTGAAATACATTATTTTTATTGCTAAAAGCGTGGGTTGCTTACAACAATTAATATTCAGCGTCCTAGGTTATTTTTATAACTATAAATAATTGAACAACAATTATTTTTACGTTTTTGGTCAGGTCTTTTACTCAAGCGTGTTTTAAACTATTATTTATTTTGAGTCAGAACGACTAAAGCGTTCAAAGGATGCAGCAACTAATTATAAATATTAAATTAAAAAAAATGGAAAATCTGTAGATGTCCTGATAAAGATGATGTCAAAAATGTTTAAATTATTATATTGTCATAGCTCCTAAAAATTGCAATTCATTTGAAAAAATTCAAACGTTTTAAAGTGTTCAAAAAAAGGCTTCGAAGATTCCATCACATATGTATAAATACACGCGAAGCTAATAAAGTCGTGATAATACAGTGTAAATTAACTTTACGTTATCCTGAAAAATAATAATGTTGTGAAATGCTTATGTTATATATTAATTGATAAAGTCTACAAAGTTAATTGCAAAGAAGTGAGTGGCGTTATCTGTGGAGAGCAGCGTTGATTCGGTTATCAATGTAATCGTGTGTTGCCACTCACTACACTCTACTCATGTACCGTCGGGAAAGACCCGCTCATACAAAAGCTAGTTTCAGCCTTTGTCAGTTGACACCATTTGAAAGTTAGCTTGAAATTATTTTGTGAAATGCACTTCCTGTTGTGATAAGGCGAGCCTTAAACTTTATCATATTTTGAAACGCCGTTCGAAATAATTTGGTCTATTTAAATCGAATGTAATATATTCACATAAATTGTATGTTTATTAATCTCCAAATGTATTAATGTATGTATATGAGATTTTCTTTTATCATAAACTGTCCTTCTTTCTCTTTTTCATAAATCCATCCCATGTCTGTAGTCTGGTAGAGAAAGCTTGTGCCCCACAAACTGATTAACTCGAACCTCAACATATCTTCTGGTGGATATTACCTGACTATTCTTGTGCCATATATTTAAAACACAATAAAATATCAAGTGTTATAATAAATCAATAAAATAAAACCAATTAGGTTTAATTTAGGATTACATCATTACTAACAACGCACATACATTGTTGTATCACAAACAAACAAGCAAGCAGCTAAAATATTACCAAAGAGGGTTACTGATATTCTAACATTTTTTATAAATAGAATATGTGCACAATAGAACGGAAAGGAATTTTCAATACGAGAACGAACTCGATTTTTCTGTGTATTTCTATTTTAGTTCGCGAACATTGTTGGCAGTCTGGAAATTTCACTGTATTCTAATTTCTTTTTACAAATATGTTTTAGTGAATATTGACATGTGAATTTTCACTTTGTTTATGTTCTATGTAAATTGAAAATTACATTCAGGATACTAAAGTTCGATAATATCTCAGTACATCGACCTACCTGCCTGTCTATCTGTGTATTATCTTGGCCAATATGTTCACTTATAGTTATCATATTATGAATGCAAAAACAACATAATAAACTGGGGGGAGGGGGGCAAACGGAACGGTCTCATCTATCAATAAGATTAATAGATGTGCATAAAATACTTGTAATACTAACGATCACCTTTAATGTTAATAGCACTATTTAAACTCAGCTTCAAAATTGTATCTACCGATTTTACCAATAACTACGCAAAATTGTTCCAACTTTATCTCGTAAACTAACGTGTAATTTCTACTGCATTAAATCGTGTATTAATTTCCTTTCTACATATTAAATTTACATTGCAATATAATAGCGTTAACAAACTTCGTGTGGAAACAATCGGGCGAAGCATAATGAGGAGATTGAAGGAAGCAATTTACAATTATCGATTATAATATATTGTGTTTAACATAAACCTCAATGTAATAAAACTAATAAAACAAGGTTTATGTGCCTGCTCGTCACAGTGAAGATACAGGGACGCTTAAATGTGTATAGGGCAACGTTTCCTTCCAGTTTACATTTGAAAACATTTTCTTTCAACTGCAACTACGAAGCATTTCAGTTTCAAAGTAGGAAGGTGTAAATATGCCGTGCACCTCAACCCACCACAGAAAAACCCCATATATCGTTTTCACGCGTGTTCGCTATTAAATCAAATCGGACCGAAACCCTCAACACAACGCGTAGAGTTCCGGCCAGCTTTATCAATTGTATAAGCCGTACACGTGGTGGAACACAATCTATTGCTTTCAACTTATAGATATATTTTCGCTCACTATCTTTTCCTTCCCTAGGTAGATTGTTGTGTGACGCCTTAATACTTGGGAACGAAACATCTTATAAATTTGAACTGGAGTAATATGTAACCTGGAGTGATATCATGTCGCTTGCTTATTTATAATAATTTGTTAATATCTCCAGGACTCAACAGCTAGTTCTCATCCCACAGTAAGGAATTGAAGTCTGGTGTCGTGAATATTAGAAACTACGAGGGAATTGTTGGTGTCACAATACATCATGATCCGTTGCAGTCCATTACCATACATAGACCTCTCCCAAGGCCAGAGAGCCCGGTCTGCTGCTTTATGTATCAAGTCACTGCCGGCTCGGCAAGTCGTCGAGCCACCTGATGAGAGGACGTCCCGCGCTACATTTGCCACGACGCGATCTCCACTTCAGAACCCGCTTACCCTAGCGGTTATTAGTTTTGCGACATAAGTGGCTAGCCCACTGCCACTTCAATCTACTAACTTTCAGAGATCATTAAATTCCGAATTTGGCCCTGCAGAGTGCTGCTCGGAGTCTATTTAAGCTAATGGATTAGTCCCACGGTCAGGCACCACATCTCTGCTCCGTACGTCACAATACCCTTACTTTGAATTTGTGGTTATCAAAAACATTCGTCTCATCCGTCTTGGTGCGGAGATCGAACCCGCGGCCCTTAGTTTCTAGGGCGGTTTTTCTCCAACTACGACACGGCAGATTTCGTATCTGTCACTCGCGATTTTAAAGTATGCACATAATAAATGGTCATATTTAAAGAATTTTGAAATTGTTTATAATATTCTTGCGTCTACTCCTTTTTCTAAGAAAATCATGACAAATGACCACAGACTTGGCTGGTACTAAAAAGTTTGTAAGCGAGTTCTTGTACCGTAACATTAAGTTGTGATAAAGTAATTGAATGTTGAAATTCAATTAGGAACCCCAACTTATGAGGTAAACTCGAGAGTATACAATCTTATTAAGAAATATTTTTCAGCTCATATTAGTCTACTAATCTCTTTAACATTAGTCAGTAGTCAGTATCAGCCCATATACGTCCCACTGCAGCGCACGGGCCTCCTCTACAATCGAGAATACGATTGAGAGTAGTTAGGCCATATAGTCCACCACGCTGGCCTAGTGCGGGTTGGCGGACTTACATACCATAGAAATTCTTATGAATCACTATGGTATGCAGGTTTCCTCACGATGTTTTCCTTCACCGTTTTAGTGCGTGGTGATTGATTACCAATACACACATGACTCCGAAAAGTCAGAGGTGTTCCCTGGGATTCGAACCCGCGACCACCGTGAACATGTGGGCAGCTGCGTCTAGTCCGTTTACCAACAGGCCACCACGCGATTCTCTTTAACATAATTGTGAATATATATCCTTTGAATAATAAAAATATTCAAAGGACATTATCTTTTGTTTGTTGTTATTAAAATATGATTTGTATATTAAAGCACTGCATTATATTATTCAAAGATATATTACATCTTTTCTTGTCTGTCTTTTCATCAGCGCTATTTGGTGGAAAAGACTAATATAACTTTTATTAGAAATAAAAGAACCTGTTGCACAGAGCTGCAAGAGGCGGCAGTTCATAGTTTTCTTGTCTTCGCTGCAATTCCTTTATACGAGGCTGGCCTGGCTTCGGCCCACATCCTACGCATTCCACGCCGCCGTGCTTTTAATTTCAATTATACAGGACGTGTAGCCTCGCTAATTAAACTCTGTGTTCCGGTAAACTGACAGAAAAACAGTTTTCAACTATAATTAATCTTATTTCCGTTGCACTGATGCTACTCACAGGAACAGATAAATTCGATAAAGTGCAAAATAAATTGGATTTCCCTTGTGTTACTCTGCTGCTGTGGAAAACAAACCTACTAATTCGGTCCGTGTATTTTTACGAAATTTTATTGCTGACTGTTGTTTTGTGTTCTATTTAAGTTGTAATTGTATCATTTCATTGACGAAGAGGGAATACTTGTAAATACCCTGCTAAACCACCACCGACCATTTAATAATGAAATACTAGATATAAGTCAATAAGTAATATCTTGTACGTCAATACTGAACCAACAACAGCACCCAAAGTTAATTGAAAAGAGTCCAGGAAAAATTGATTACATTTCAAGTGTTAGAATAAATAAGAGGCAATAGGCACCCGCCGTTTTAATCAAATTTTCTATTCGACCAAATGGGGCACCCGCTGATAAATTGATTCATCTAGTGAATGTCTGGTGCGTCGCCACTCGCCCCCCGCCAACTCTGTTTATTGATGCCATTAACATAACAAAACACTTACTCAAACTCACTTTTTTACCTGCTGTAATTGAAATGAAAAACGGCCTCTTCAACAGACCTGTGCGCGGCTGAATTAATTTTCCATTGCAAACATGTGTGAGTCGTGCAATTTTTATACACGAAAATGTTTTTCACTTAATTAAGGAACGAAATACAGGTAAAAATATGATGGGCTTCTGTGTATTTTGTTAATTAATGAACAGCATTTTAAAAACATTCCATCAACCTGTGTACTCCACGATGCAAATTTTTCCATCAGAAATAGAACTGTTTTAAATACGGATTTGCTGCTTAAACTTGAAGTACATTATGTAATTAAATAAAAATAATGAAGGGTAAATATCGACATGGAATGTTATTAAGAAATTTCGCCGCTCTCTCATTGTCATTCGTGACGCGTATCGCCACGGGGTCGTAAGGACTTGCGGCTAAGATTTACAGTTCCCCTTCCCGTAGAAATAGGTTAATATCGTTTGAGGCTCTGTGATTTCTCCGATACCATTATTGATGTTCACGGTGCTGTCATTACCGGCGGCATCACAAATTTTGAACTTCATTCGACTTTTGTTGTACCGCAAGTCGAAACTTTCGTTAAGTTTATTAATTAGGCGGTTATAATTAATTATAAGACAACTTCAATTTAATAGAACTTTTTGCCTAAGTTTTATTTTGCTTTTGAAATATGATATAGTCGATAAATGATATTCATAGTCTTCGCGGTAATAAAAATAATTATTAAGATACCTGATTTTTTGATAAAGAAGTATTTTCTAACGTTTCGTAACCGTATCACTTAACGATTTAAGATAATTCAAAGTCCTAAAATATTATTTGAATATTCTTAATTCAAACGCTTGAAATGAATTCACTAACCTATGAGTAATATTTTTAGTGCCTCCTTCCTAATACTGTAGCAGTGAATGTGTTTACTCGAAAAAACAATAGCGTCAGTAACATAACCGTTGTAATTAAACACGATAAACCGCTGGCACAACGATATAAAAACAAAAGAACAAGCAATTGCATGTTTAATATTGAATATACGCGAACCCTCACAAACTAATCTTAATCAGATAGATTAGATCCGTTCCCTATCGTTTGGGCGAACGATAAATATATATTACGTCCCGCCACTTGTTGATTAAAATGCCTTACCCAGAATTCACAGAGTTGTCGACTTCTGGCCAGGAGAGGCGGCGCTTGCAGAAGGCCATGGTGGGTTTTTCTGGTGGTGGTTGGTTTCTCGGTACTCGGAGGGAGCCTCCACGGCGCGGCGGCGGCGCGGGTGCCAGGCAGTCCAACGTGCGGCGCCGGGCACTCAGCGCCGACGCTCCTTCCGTGGGCAGCACCCGCGGAAAACCTAAAGCAACAATTACTTTTAAGAAAGTTCTGGTTGGGGATATACAGGGTATATCAAGACTGCTACCGAAAACGAAGCCGGGTGGTAGTTTAAGCGACTTCAGACACAATGCAACAGAAAAAATTGCAAAAAAAAGCGACAATTTTTTTTGTGTTATTTTTTTCCTATGACCATATTTGGCTGGTAAATACATTTTTTCCTAAAATAATAGTGTACACCCTTTTATTTATAAATAATCTAAGGTATAAAAGTGTTTAAATTATTATTTTAGCAGAAACGATAGATTTACCACCCAAAAATGACGATATTTAAAAAATCATAAAAAATAATTGGAGCGTTTCTTTTCGAAATTTTTGGTTGCATTGTGTTTGTAGTCACTAGCACTACGACCCGGCTTCGTTTTCGGTAGCAGTCTTGAGATACCCGGTATGTTATCCATAAAAAAGTATTAGTTTATAAAATATATAACTTATAACCTAAAATATATTATTCATTCAAACTTAAATCTCGCTCTCTAGACATTTAAGAGACTGAAATGTGGTTGAGATTTTTTGTCACTGGAAACATAAAATTACCCTAAGTATTAGGCCTTATAAAAGGTGTTATTATAATAAAAATATTTCAGCTGTAAAAATTAACTGTTACTAAATCTAGGATAAAGCACGTACAGAAGAGATACGTATTAAGTTAACAACTTTTTGAACTTCCAACATGACAATGTACATTATCTGAATAAAGCACCTCGTTAAAAACTAACTTCTACAAGTTAGACGCATATAAAGTAAAAATAAAGTTTTATGTTCCGAGAGGAACAGGTTAACCTCGCAGCTTGATAGCTCTGATTTAATCATTTTTCTCCACACGAAATGTGGAGAATAATAATTTTGCAAGTCTGAATATTTTAATATTTTACTTAGTATTCACTTGTAAAAGACAACAGTTGTCTTAGTGTTTTAATAGAATGGAAATATTCTTGACGTCGTATTACAAAACACGAATGGTTGGACTGTATTACTTAATATACAAGTCTCAATTTTATCAGTAGCTTCCAGCATCGAGTGTTACAAAACCACTACTACGATAAGCAACGCGAAAGAAATCCAAAGAAGAAAATCATTCATTAACTTTACACACGGTTTATTTTTTATAACCCCAACCATTACCAACAACTCAAATTATTCCCATTTTGTGAGGCTGGCAACGCGCCTACGAGTCAAGTGCTATGTATTTACGGGCGGAATTATCGCTGAGCATCAGGTGAGCCGTTTGCTCGTTTATCAGAACTATGTAATAAATAAAATGACTAATCCACCACCTCCAATTTCACTATTTTAGGTTTAAAAATCCTCTCAGTAGTTATAAGATTTAGTCTATACTTCTATGATAATAAATAGAGCACAGGACTTTGTTTATTTATAATTGTAATTTGTAACGCGCTAATCTCAGGAACTGTGAATTTGAATTGAAAAATGATTTTTGTGTAGGATAGTCCATTTATCCTGGATGGTCATTGGTCATACTTTTAGTCTCAGGAAACTACCTAACGGGACTTTAATACAGAAAAAACTTATTCAGGCTCGCAGGGGGATAGTTCTAGTAGTCTTAAGATAAAAGTTAGCTCAAAATGAAGCATACCCCTCATAGTAGCAGTGGATGGTTGTGGCGGCTTGGGTTGCGCGTCCTCGGAGCGGTGTCGCGCGGGCGGCGCGCGGCGCGGCGACAGCGCCAGCCCCGCCACGCTGTCCGCCACGCCCGCCACATACTGGCCCAGTGATGTCAGGAAACTCATGGCTGCACGGGCGTCGGGCACGCTACACTTACTAACACTTGCCGCACATCTGTCACTATCACCACACAATATTCAACTCACTTCAATGGAACATCATCGTACCGAACATTTCAACTCACTACTTACAGTTCATTTTGTATTACCTGAAAAAGATAAAACTGTCATTAGAACAAATGTATTAAATTATTTTTATTAATTTTAAAATAATATAATGCTGTAGTAAGGGGTGACCAGGGACTAAAGTAACACGGGATTAAAGTAAAAAATGAATTTGTTAAAAATACATGTTATGTAGACTGATGTGTTTTATGACGGACATAAGTAATTTCAAACCTCCCCTACAACTAAGTTGCGCTCACACCGCAGTGCCATCTGATTTTAGTTGTAGCAAGTATGTGCTGCAAAAATATCCCTAAAAAACTTTTCGCCGCTGTTTTCAACTGGGTTTATTTTAATATGGTAGTTCCTATTATTATTAAACCTGTTTCTATAATTAATCCTCTTTCCATAGCGGCGTAAAAAATATAATTGATGACTATCTTAAATTATTATGGCTGATCACGTGTTAAAATCGGGACTATGTAAGGGCAAATGTAACAATTTGTTGCTTTCATCCCTTCATGCAATTATTTTCGTGTTATCGCAACACAAAATTATTGTTTTATATTGCTAAGTAAAAATATTAATATTAAAGAAGAGTATAAGGAAGACATTGCTTAATAAATCAGCAGATTGATACTCCGTATAAGCTTGAAGTCCAGAGATAAAAAGTACAAAACACAAGCTACGATTCTGAATACTACATGGATTTTTAAAAGGGTTTCTGTTCTACTTACATTATAATATATCACTGGACTTTAAACACAAAAGTACCTACACGCTTAGATGGACACATTAATGTGTTGATGCCAGGAGGCCATTAAAAAATTAAGAACGGAGCTCGAATGAATGGTATATTGCCCCATAATACGAGCTAGCAATAAACATTTTATATCCTTTGAAAATTTTGCTTACAAGAAATCTTTTGTTAGGTACTTTTTGACTGTTCAGGAGAGCCCATTCATGCCTGTGATGTCAGTAAACATGTTCATTGGCTGAAAGAATATTTCAGAACATTACAAATAAAAGAAAATGTTCAATAGCAAGCAAGCTTTACAAATTAGCTTTCTCAATATTAAGTGCTGAGCAAAATTAAAGTCCATTTTAGTTGAGCAATATTTATGTTTGGTTGATATTTTCAATTTTCTTTCAAATAAAATCCTGTAACGACGATTAAAGCATAGCTACATAAAAAACAAAACCTTTTATTAAAATAATTTATAGAAGCAAGATCGAATAATATTGCAGGACTAAAATAGTGTATTGCAACGCCCACGCCTCAAACACAAAATAGAATCAATAGTGTGGGTGCAGCTTAAATCTCGCAGTGATGAACACCTCGTTCGTGTGTCGGCGGGGTTGAATTGTATTAGAATATTACCATACGTCAACAACAGTGTACGTACTGAAAGGTATTTGTAGTGTACGGATGCCGACAGCAAGTCAATTAACTTGGAGTTGGATGCTACCCCACAATCCCTTTACCGTGCCAGCAAGTACAATTTTAGGAAGCCGTCCCCAACCGACATCCCTGAGTAACAACGGCGGGCTCCCGGGCTTTGATTAATACAGGCTTACAGTTATTACATTGCTGGAGGTATATTGTCATCTAGTACTACGTCCACGATTGCTGAATTTCAATCACATACATAAACCGAAATCTCACATCGAAGGAGAATTATATTTTAATTACTTTTTAATAAATAGTACTAGCAAGCGAACAAACAGGTCACCTGATGATGAGTGATCACTACTGCCCATTAACATACATAACGCTTGGAACACGTATGTGTTGCCGGACCATCAAATCAAGAGGAGAGAAGAGACGAGAGGAGAGAAATATGGCATCCGGCAATCTCACTCACTGAAAGAAACGCGAAGGGAAGTTGTCGCTTCACGTTCATCACCTGTAAACTGTGGTAACGCCGCGGACGTGCTTGCCCGTTCATGCTATGCCATGACTGACAACTGACGTGGTTCCTAGCACTTCCAAAATGGCGGTATGGATGTAATTATTCATAATTTGCATCATTCGTAGCTGAAGCTGAAGAGCTTGTTTAAATGCGCTTGTCCCAGCAACTACTGCCATTTTTTGAGGAAGACTATATATTACATCACGCTAAGACCAATAGGAGCAGAAAACAAAAGTATTGCAAAACCGCAGCAAATAGATTCCTTTTGAGGTCAGTAAATAATCATTTAGGATGGAATGATTCCTCTAAGAAGTTCTAAGAAAAAATCCACTTTATTTTTTGATTGGTTTCTGCACCGGGATAAAGCGTGGTCAGCTAGTTTTTTAATATAATTCACAAATTACGATGATTTAATAAGTAATATGAAGTTTTACACTAGACAATCTAAAGAAGTAGAAGTAGAGGAGTTTTATATCGTATAAACAGTAATAGTAACAATGGTATAATTTTGGAAACGTCTTAATAGTGGCTTTGAGTGACGCAAGAAGCAAGAAATAGTTAAATTAAAAGGAATAATTCCTCGAGCGAAGTGGGAAAGAGGCATTAGTTACAACAGCTTTTAAAAACATGTTATACTCGAACTCTAAACCTTTTGTATGGACGTCACGTCTCATAAAGAGCGCCGAGGCGAGTGCCTAGAAGTGAGAAATGTATCGACTGAATTCATTTTTATTTTTAATAACTATAATACCTAGTTTCATAAAATAATGTACGGGAAATATGCAAAATAAACTATAGCGACCTTAATAAGGGCGTTCGTTATGACAAAAAGTTAATCGTGATAAATACATAAATCAGCCTTTACTGGTGTACGATAAAGGGGCAGTGACAAATGTCAGATAGGCAGGTCGGAAACACTGCGATAACTAGCTGGCGTGCAATGCCCCGCAGAAATATAACCACAAAATGCTACAAATTACTAACATTATATGACGTATTAAGTTTCCCTGCGTGTTCTAGATCAAACGTGTGGGATAACACCTACACTATGCTTATCTCTAGACTTTAGTTTATTTTTATCCTAAATGTAAGGAATAGATTTCATTTAAACTATTACCTAAGCGTATAGCTTCGAATACATGGGTAGGTTTTATTTGACAGCCTCCGCTGCGCTGTTGGTTAGACACCGTCTGTGAAACGAGCTACCGCCGGATCGGGCCCCACACCCAGATAAATATTTGTACTATCTGAGTATTTGTGAGACCAAAAGTCTCTAGTAGTTTTTGTGTGTGGGGTCATAACTGCGTATTTAACCCAATTATAATATCAAAGAACGCTAAGGTTTTATGCGTGCGTCGTGTAAGTTGTATGAAGCATCGTCCTCTTTCTATCAAAGCAACCACGTATAAATCAATCACAATTTTTGTAAATTCTACCTTTAGCAACACTGCAAACTGAAACTGCTTATGTAGTCATTTGTAAATGAAATATTCAACATCTTCCAAAATCTATTCTTCGTGATGTCAATGAATTGGTAGGTTCCGTAACCTCACAATTACGGCTGCAGTTGATATTGCTCATCCAGGGTAACCACAACATTAAATCTGTGTATATTCCATTAATTATTCCACAACCCACATGTTTTTCCACAATTCACTGGTGGTAGGTCTCTCATATATGAGAGGCCACCGGGATAGGTACCACTGCAATGTCTATTTCTCTCACCGAATAGCAGTGTATATGCACTATTGTGTTTCGGATTGAAGGATATTGTAGCCAGAGTATATACTGGACATATTGAGACTTAACATCTTATGTTTCAGGATGGCGAGCGCAGTTGAATGCCAAACATTGCTTTGTAATTCAAAGTTGTTTGGTTTTGTTACTGTTCATGAGCTGTCGTATTTCTTACTATCAGGCGAACGGCCTGCTCGTCTCAGCATTCATTGCAATAAAAAAATATCATAATATTGAATTATAGCCTTCGGTTAAAAGCTTACTTATTTACATAATAGCAATAATTTGGCATTATAAGTTGTTAAAGCATTGTACGAGGACTCTATACATACGCAGTACCATTCGAGAACTCTTCTACCCCTTGAAACAAAGGGGTAGATTATATTAATTTCTGGAAAGTAATATTTCGTAAGAATAACCCCATTTAATCAATGATGCTCCTTTTATATGAAGAAGATATCAGTTTTAACATTTGAATTATGAAATCTCGTTGTAATAATAGAATGTCGCGGATTATGAAATTTAAAACTGTTATAATTATTGGCCGTTTTCATTAAATATAGACAGTTTTAAAAACTACTATAGTAATCGAATGTTTTGTCCCTTTCGAATGACTTTTGACTTCGGTTTGAGCGAAGAAGACGAAACATTCAATAACTAAATAGGTTTTAAAATTGTTTATAATAAAGACCTAAAATGTTCTAAATAATTTAAAATAATATTTTTTTTTTATTGCAATGAATGGCGAGACGAGCAAGCCGTTTGCCTGATGGTAAGCTATACGACCGCTCATAAACAGTAGAAATATTCCACTGCGCTCGCCATCCTGAGACATAAGATGTTAAGTCTCAATATGTCCAGTAGTAGTATATTATAAGGATAAACTCGCTTATCTATTCTATTTCCTCATACATACATATTTAAATTCAAAAGAAGCCTACTCGTCTAGACCCAGGCTATATTTTTACGAATTTTCATTACAGCGGTTTAAAGGTTAGGCATCCGTAAAAACTTTTAAATTATGTGTGAATATTTAGGGAAATCTTCATCTGTAAACATGTTATAAATGATGTCATTAAAAAAGATGCCAAATGCTATAACATAATTGAGTCGAAAGCAACTGACGATTCCAGCAAAGTAAAAAATATTTTGTAAATAGGTCAGCTCCTCTTAAAGGGTTAATGAACAAATTAAGTAAGATTCCGCAGATGGCTGCGCCTCGGCGGGGCACACTCTCTTCGAGTCTCAATTTAATTCCGTTTAAAATGAGATTTTTTCTAATTTTTTTCGTAAAGTATATTGCATTACATATTTTAGATTTAATGAGAACTTTGTAATATTTACCATGTTTTTTCAATTAGGTACACTATGTCAAATTTAACGACGGCAGCGCTTCACCGAGGTCTTAAATGACTACAGGTATGAAAGATGACCTCTAATAGAAGAACGTAATTTAATTCTAAAAATTAAATTAATATAATATCGTTAAGCAATCTTACTTGTTTACTGGTGAAACTGCATTTTAAGATTTTTCTTTTTCTGATACGAGTCATATTTCCAAAAAATAACAATTAATTCATAAACCAATTTGCATAAGATTTCATGCATTTTAGATCTAAGTACTATATCAGCAATAACTAGAATTAAGTTTAAATATGATCTTAGATAATTTTATCAGAACAAATTTTCAAATATTTTACAATTTTAAAATTTCATTTGTTTTTTTTTACCAGAATGAAGAATACATACACTCATGAAAGAGGTTTATTTAAACCGTTTTTTTTAAGAATAAGTTCAGAATAATTAAGGTTTTAATCGTAAATACGTAAGTAAAAATTGTGCATACGTATGAATTATATACATTCAACTGGGGTAACTTTGACCGGATCTGTAATGTAACCACTTCTATTGCCATTCTTAAGGTCCTGAAGATAAAAAATGTATGAGCTTAGAACACACCTAGTTTTAAGCATATTTGAGGTTAAAGAACTTTATTTCCCAAAAGAAATGTACAAATTTCACTTAATGAGAAATTTATAAATTAAAAATATATTTATAATAGTTTTGGAAGAGCGTTACTAATTATACTAATTATTATTCAATAAATATCTACTGAATGTAACACGTTTGAAATAAAAATACAATTTTTAAAAGATAAGGTGGGTGGATATAAAAAAAAATTAATCGTAACCATTTATAATAAATCTGGTGCCTAAGTACTTTGTACCGAAAATACTTTCTAGCTTATTTAGTCGCGATAGCATTTACTTCTGTTACGGTGAGAAAACAAACAATTCAGGTATAACCATAACATAAAAAGAAAAATAAATAAAATGCAAATATTATTGTCCCCCACCGCTGCCGTGGCTGTTGAAGTTGTTTATTTTATGATCTACTGTTTTCTCGATGATAAGAAACAACATTTCCGCAAGACCGGATATTTCTCCGCGTTCACAAAGGCGATTATATTCTCCAATATGGAGTGTAATATGTACAACATTGAATACAATTTCCTATTCACGAATAATAGATTTGAAATTAAGTTTTGTATGAATGCTATTATTAAATTAAGGTTCGATGTAAACATAAGCCATCATTTCCATTACTAGCCATTATGTGATTGTATTGTTGCCGGTAGCGGTCTGGTTAATTGTTTTATCAGTTATTACGAGTATACGTTTTAAAAATGACCAACTACTTAAGTTCCGAATTACATACATACATAAACTCACGCCTTTTTCCCAGAAGGTGTAGGTAGAACACCCACAAGAAAACCACCACCAGTTCGGAATGTATTTTTGGAGACTTCTTCGGATTAAGGTGACATATTCAACACATAATACCTGTTTTGTTTTAATGCAAAACAGTTATATTTTTGATTGCTCATTTACGAGTAGCCTCAATTTAGTTTAATTTAAATAAATTCGCTATTCTATACCCAATTATAAATCCATTTGGAATAACAATTTGCTTCGTACAGACTTTGTGTTTCAATTAATTTTCGTCGCTAAGATTTTTGTTCAGTCGGTAACACAATTCTCTTTTAAATTCAAAGGTTCGTAGGTATAACAAGGTTGTTAATAGGTAATATGCAGCTTATGGGAATTTCATGTATTCTAAAATTGATTCTTAAATCATTCGCCAATTTTTGGTGTAATTACCAAACAATTTGATTTATAATATCTTTATGTAATGTGCGGCATTTTACGAAACTTAAATATCATCGTAAAATTTGGGATCTATTATTATAAAAACCTATTTTATTTGGTGAAATATAACCGAAAATGGAGTAACGAAATCGGTGTAAAAATAAAATGTGTTTGTGGCAAAGCCGGCTGTATAACGCATGCTCCCTGCTGGTCGCTCGCCGCGCGCTTCACGTCAGCGGTCTTTCAATCCCGGGATATGTACGTTGTATTAATTCTTGGCTACCCAGCCGTGTATTGAAATGCTCACTAGTCCAGCTAAATTTTGTAACTATACTGCAGCTGGTCACAGACATTTCGGCATCAATTCAAATTCAAATACAGGGTAACTAGCTTTAACAATGTTGTGTATTGGAAACGTATTTATAATAACAGTCTTAACTACGCTCTTTAGATAACTAATTTGGAAAATCTAAATTCCATTTGTTGAATAAAATATTTATTAGTAATTATGACAGTGAGGACTACGGAGTAAAAGCGGTTTGCTTTAGTATGATTGGCTAAATAAAGGATATTGTAACTTAAATCTGTCGGAAAATTCCCCATCCTAAATATATTTTACTAAATTTGGACTATAAGCAGCCTTGGTATCTAAATGAGGATTCTAGTTTTTATTCAATGTTATTTTTAGGTGTAGGCAATTATGTTAGGGTTTACATTTCTTCACACTGAAGAGTTAGTAAACAACGGGTACTTTATTTAACTACATTGTTTTCTTAAGGACTAATTTGAAGACTATAAAAGTGTTCCACATTTCTGTGTTTTGAAGTCTTAAACAGCTACAATTAATATCTAAGGTTCGAATCATCGAAGTAAAAAGAATACGTTTCGTGTGATCACTTTTAAGAACAGTTTTAAACATACATAGATAATAATAAGTAATACTATACTATACAGAATACAATAACAGATTACAGGGGCAGTGATGACTGTTAGACGTTTCGCTAAATTCGAGCCTCTTGTTATATATACATCAAAGCTATATGCCATGAGCGAGATATAGAATTGCAAGGCTGAAACCTTAAACCCAGAATCCCAAGTAAATGGTCCGATTGGGTTTTAAGCCTCTTCGCGTATCGTAGTTCACTCAGTGGAACATTAAGACTTAGTTTACAATAGATAGCGGTTCAAGGTTCATTTTCAGCCATTTTTGCCTTGTAAAATATTTTGAAAGAGACAGCCTCTGTGGAGCAGTTGGTTAGACGCCGCCTGTGAAACGAGAGACTCCGGGTTCGATCCCTGCACCTAGAGAAATGTTTGTGCAGCCCACAAATATTTCTTCCGGGTCTAGGTGTTTGTGAGACCGAAAAGTCTTTCGTAGTTCCTGATACCCACGACACAAGACTCGATCTTAGTGTGGGGTCAGGACTATGAATGTGACTGTTGGGTGTTATTTATTATTATTATTTATTATATATGCATCCATACTATCCCGATTCCATAGCAGTAAAGATCGGGTCGAATGACAATTGTAATTAACCAAGACTAAACCCTGATCGTCACTGTAGAGTGGTTGAACGCATTAAAATGATTATACTACTACGCCTTAGAGACGTATAATAAAACCTACGTTGAGATGAATCTACAGTGAGATAAAATTCTTAAGACTACAAAACATGAACACCAACATTCTAAACACTATCAACTATATAGCATTTTCATTTCTTTTAGATATATACCAATAAATTAAATATTTAAAAACATATCTATTATTATCATTATATATAATTTATTTATATGTATTGAACAATTATATCCACAAAATACATTGTAAATATCACCACGCACTACAACGGTGAGAGAAAATATCACATATAAGAAGCCTAATTATCACAGCGATTTATAAAAATATGTAAAGTCTGCCAACTCGCTCTAGGCCAGCATGGTAGACTATAATATGGTCTACACACAACGTAAGTTCACCATGTTATATTAAATTATTCGAAAATAGAACAAAAACTTTTTGCATCTATTTTATTCGCGAGAGTAAAAAAGCATGTCCGGACGCTATTCCTTTAGCCACTTTTCCAGTAAAAAGGATCTTAAATGAGTGTGCGTATGACATGAAATTGCAAAATAATCGTTCAGAGAAAGCCGGCTTCCTGCGGCTCCTTTAATTAAGCCTGTATTCCGTGTCCGCAGCAGACTTTGCGAATAATGTTTCATATAAATCGTTATCCGCCACTGTCCCTCAGCAACATGCCTGGCTTTCGCTAAATATAAACAGACGCCTACACGTGCACGTCACTAATAAAGTTTATTGTTTCATATAATAACATAACCAATTTAACGTCAATATATCAGTTTGATATCCTTACTGGATCAGGAAATCCTAAACTACTATTATTATTAACTTTTTAGAGAGTTGTATGTACTTATTGTACTTAATGCTAAATCGAATTGAGCCAGTGTGGTGGAATAATGGCCAATACCTTTTTGACTAACGTGGGGGAAGACCTGAGCTAATTGAGTTATATTTAGACTGATAAAATATCTGACTTCTGAATAAAACCATGAGGAAACACCCTTGTTCATTATATTGAGATAAAGGAATATAATTCAACGGTTGGGATTTATTAGTTAATGATTGACGTAAATGGATATTGGACTTCCTCTTATTATTTATATCAGTTTTGGTATTAGCTATATAAATAATAATTATAATGATATCAGCTTTACTGGTGGTAGATTTCTCATATGTGAGAGATCGCCTGGGTAGGTACCACCGCTTTGTCTATTTCTCCCGTAAAACAGCAGTGTAAATGCACTGTTGTGTTTCGGATTGAAGGACATTGTAGCCAGAGTGGACATATTGAGACTTAACATCTTACGTCTCAGGATGGCGAGCGCAGTGAAATGCCAAGCATTGCTTTGTATTCAAGGTGTTGTTTGGTTCTGTTACTGTTTATGAGCGGTCGTATCGCTTACCATCAGGCAAACGGCATGTTCGTCTCGCTATTCAAAGCAATAAAAAAAAAGATTATAAATGTCACATAGCTTAGCACGAATGTTTTCCACGAATAAAAAATGTTGATACTGGTCGTAGATCCCTCATAAGTGAGACACCCCCTATGTAGATACCACCGTAATGTATATTTCTCCCGCCAACCAGCAGTATAAATGCACTGTTGTGTTCCGATTTGGAACATTCCGAAGGACATTGTATCCAGAGTACTGGACATATTGAGACTTATACATCGCACATATCAGGATGGCTTACGCAGTTAAACGTCCAGCATTGTTCTGTAATTCATGGTATCATTTGGTCTTGGTTTGATTTGATCTAGGTCAGTGTGGTGGACTATAGGCCTAACCACTCTCAATCGTACTCTCGATTGTAGAAGAGGCCTGTGTCCCGCAGTGAGACGTACATATTTGGGTTGTAAATTACGTTTCAACGCGTTACTTCGATCAAGCGATCACCCACACCTTTTATTCAATGGTAATTTATTAGTCCAATATAATAAAATCGTTAAAAAATCTCTACTGCTAAATATAATATCTTGAGCAAATGAGTTTTTAATTTGAAGTTCTTGAGTTTCAGTTTGAAATTCTGGGAAGTACTGATTGTTGTCTTTATTCAACGTTAAATTTGTCGGAGAGTATTATGTGAACCGTTGTCAGAGAGGCTTGAAGCACCGTTGGTATCCATAAGATAATAATAACTTAATCTCCCTGAGGTAAAAGGGATAATCTCTTATTTGGATTACAGTTATGATGATTGTCACAGCGGCACAATTGTTTAAGTAAGGGCGAAGTAATTGGTTATCGCAGTCCAAGTTGTTACATAGTACATGTGATATATCTTCATGACTTGTTCTATCGCATTATTAGATTTGTGAAAGGGTATTTTTATTAGAAAAGGGTTTCTATTTTTTCAACTCATAATCCACTTTACTGTCTGATTCCTGGTGTTCAATGTAAAGCAACCACGATCTTTAAAAATAGTCTAAAGGATGTAATTGAAAGTAAAAGTAAAATTAAGTTAAAAGTAAAATAAGGTTGGACCGACGTGAGACATTCACCATTGAAAAGATTAATGAAAGTCAACGAAGCGAAACTCGTATATTAGGATCTAGCAAAGTGGATATTCATAGCATCTGTCTACCCCTATGGGATTCAGGTGTAACGTTTATGTATTATACGTATCCATACATGGAGTTAGATATAAATGCAATTCTTAAAACAATCCAAAATAGAAAGTGCTTCTAAAATGTGAGTAATAATTTAAAAAATCTCAACCTTCTTCTCAAGACATGCAAGCGGAAACCATAGCTTATAGAAGAGAGATAGAATATCTAAAAACTGGTCTGTCTAAAATGCTTGTTTCCCCAACGTTGCTAGCTTTCGTACTATTATATTTGCCAAAACGTTTTAATAATTTATAAATTGCATATTGTAGACCAGTACTTTTTGACGCCAAAAATCCGTGGAATAAGTGGTCATGACTTTACTTCCAAGGATTTCCTCGATATAGGTAGGTATTTGAGTAACTTTGGCCTAAATATTCCTTCGACCCTTTCGAATAACCACAGCATGTCCAGGGAAACTTGTGTCATAATATTATATAAGGAAGAAAAATTCTGAGTTATTCGCGCTAGCCCTTGCGATTTTATACGAACTAAATCAGTCACATACAATGAAGTCAACTGGAAAGTTACATAGCAAAGTGAAACTATCTCAAAAACGCCGCCCGCCCCTGGCCCGTCGAATTCAATTGTTGTCAATAGCAAATGTTAAAGTTAATCCACATACTTCCTGACACTCTGACCTTTGCAACGGAGCCACCACATAGAGGTAATATATTTTATTACTCTGCTTCTGCCCAGTCCATAAGTCATTAGACTTTTATTACTTCCGATATTTTTAATACATTCCTCCGAAAATTGCTTCAAAATCTTGGCTGTTTATCTGTTCTTATGAAAAATGAAGTTGTGCAAGGAGGCACCGCGTATTTGATTCTTCGTACTTAAGTTTATTCAGTTTAGGTGATATGTGTGTGAATTGTCAGATACCCAGAACACTAAGTATGTAACTTAGTGTAGAAGCGGGACTGCGCGGGTTTAAAAAATATTTATTTTTTGTTGTCCTTCAAAAACGGCTTTTTGATCAAAGTAGTCACCTTAATAGATACAATGTACCTACGTTGGTCTTACCTGTTGATCTGATGCAAGTATACTTCATACATATTATGACCGACAGACTCTTGATTGTTACGAGGCCAACCAGTGTATCAGGGGATGTGAGAATATCGCTTCCGTATTATGAGACGATCTAAAGGATACATTGAATTTTTTTGATGCGCTACGGAGGTGACCTTTTTAATAACAATGGCTGACAGGCGGGCCTCATATCTATTGCCAATAATCAAAACGAAAACTTCTGAAAAAAGCTGTAAGTGAGACTCTCGCTCGGTATTCTAACCAGAATTACCAAAAACATACAATCTTATCAGTCTACAAAATCCAGTACCGAACCTAATGTGCGTGCCGGTCAGCGAAAACTTATTATTAGCTTAACTTATAAGTTTTTAGTTAAAGAACCCACCCGGCGGTAACATCTGCAAGTGTCCGGGGCTAAAAAGCCGACCCCAACATTCCACTTGTAGACTTTCTCGGGGGTAAAAAAGTAGGTTTATACTATATTTCATAAACAACTCGAATAATATTATTATTACGAATAGTTTCCTTTTTTGATGTTATAAAATTAATGAGCAGTAGCCATTAATTTGAAATAGCCGAAATATATCGATTATTTGAACTTAATATTACATAATATGTATAAAATAAAATAAAAATAAAGTATTATAGTATGTATATTGTGTTTAGTGAAATAGAATGTAGATAAAAATCTTTGATTTCCTGAACTAAAAGAAGAGGCACAAAAAACACGATATCGTCTAGCGGGAAATAAATGAAGTATTTTCTACAACAAAGCACTTCTAAGAACTCTTAGAAAAGTACAGGAGATCTCAATTATGATATTGACAACATCTTTTGTAGCCATCCCGGTGCATTTATCTCCATCGCAAGATTATAGAGTACCTTCGCAAAGAAACCGAATATAGCAAAGCCATAAAGCTTAGCAAGACTTGTAGGTTGTAATTATCTAAAAGTAAAAATATTACTTCCTACGAATTTTCCTTTACATATTACATTTAACCAATTTATATAACGCCCGAATACTGAAACGCCGTTCAAATAATAAGTTGCTCTTAACAGCGCACGGCCCACTTAGCCAGTACATTTAATCTGGATTTACAGTTAAGCGCAACTTATATTTAAGTTGTGTTCCAATATTCGAGCGTTAGATAACATTTCTATTCATATACATTTTATGGTTGTATGAATTGACTTACAAAAAACAAGAACAATAAACAGCTACGGACCATTTTAATAATACTCATGGTCCCTTAAGAAATTAATTTGATTAACGTAAATTATGTTTTTCTTTGAAAAAAACAAATAACTATAAAATAATAAATACTAATAAGAAATTAAATATAAATAATACTACAAAAATGAATGTTAAAAAATGTTACTTTTTGCGATTGCGTAAAAAGCGCATATCGAACGTGCAGAGCATTCATACTGTCTATACATGGTCCATACAATATTTGACATTTGAACCGGACGCTACGAATACCTTTGTCACATATTTCTTTTTTGAACAAAAAATAAAAGCAGTAAATATTGACCTATATATTTCATTTTAAAGAAACGAATGTTTGGGCGCCAACTTATAGTTTTTCGTATTGTTTCGTGGTGTGAAACGCATTAGTGTCTCGAATTTTGTGTCTCGAATTTAAACCCACTATAAGAACATGTATCTTATGTTACAAATAAGACTGCGTGTGAAGGCATAATTTATAATCGTCATTAGTCAATACTGGCTGATACATTTTATTTTTCTACATAGCATTATGTTAATAGCACAAACTAACCAGTTAAAAAGCTCTATCTGCCCGTTGTATTTAAAACAAAATAACCAAAACAATCAGAAATAAATTTACATATATTATTTAGCGACATCATATCTAAAATGCAAAAATATCTCCTACATTTCCACTAAAACCTACAATCGTGTAGAGATACTCTAAGCCACGGCGCGTGAATTTATCTTGCTGCGAGCGGATTTTCCATCCACTGCCTCTAATTTTCCATTGCAATCCTAATATTCAAGTTTCGTGATTTTATACACGTAAAAACGGTTGCTCTGCAAATATTTTTAGACTTTTTTTTCTTTTATTTATTTATTGTTTATCTTTGTGCCTAGAAATACCGGGTGGTATATAGTATTTATAATACTTTAAACCATATGTTTCTAACCACCCCAGGTAACTTTGTACCAAGTTTCAAAAAATAGGACGTGGTGGTTTTGCCAAAAATCGCTATTTTACTTTTCAAAGCTTTTGATCAATATGTATAGGTACGAGTCTTTTTACCGCTCGGGTAAGTTCCCGAACCGGACCGTAGTTTAGCTAAGCGATAAAAATAATCATATCTATACGGGATTGCCAAAAACTCGTAGAAAATAAAATCACGGTTTTTGTCAAAAAATAATCTCAGTTTTTTTTTTCATATTATTATGTCACCTGGGAAGAAGCGAAACATGCGGGTAAAACCGTTTGTCAATACCACCCGTGTAAAGTGTAGTAAATCCAAACAACTTTGTGCCCATTGTGATGCAATTGAACTTAATTGCGTAGTTTCCTACATATCTTGCCGCGTGCCTGCGCTCGCTGCACCTCAATAACTACTCCTCGCTAAAAAGCTAAAAGTCAATCTGACGCAGCAATTCAGACACGATAAGTTTGCGTCTTTCGATTGAAGGTGAATCTTGGATTTTTATCGTGGAAATAATAATTGGCTGCACTTGCAGCGTATTGGAGTACACATTTATATTAGAAATGCATGTTCAATACATCATCTAATCATCCATGGGCAGTCAGTCTTCCGACAAAGTTAAATATACTTTTTTTCATATCGACTATGACTTTTATTGGTATATGAAGTGCAATTCTAAAGAGCTTCCACTGAGAACAAATGATTACATCCCACAAGTCAAAATACCAAATTGTGACCAAACTCAAAACGCAACAAACCACCACGATAGTGTACGGTGTTAAGACTCCAAGACTCACACTTGAATATCCTTTTTATCAAGTCATAAAATTATTAAGCCATAAGTGAAACTAATGTCGGCAATTTCGGTCGCTGTGGCTGCTGTCACTCAGGCTCTCGGCACTCTCTGTCAACGTCTACTCTGACAACCACCTCCCTCGACACAAGTGCGCCTCCGTAAAACGTTAATGTTTTTATAAAGTAGCTGTGAGGATGCGAAAAAGCTTTTTCATCGCCTCTGCATATGTATGAATGTCAAATAAGGCTGTTTAGGTTTTTATTTTTGGTTTTACTGGAAAACTCAGCAGGCATATACGTCTACCTCAAAGGAACTTATCAAGATACAGTTCATTCGCCTCTTAAAAGCGTTAGATCCTAATTTCTTTTTCATTTCGCATTTTCGGCTAAATATAAATTTGGAATTGCTCATAACAGAATCAACTATAATGAGAAACAACAATTCATATCGCACAAAACTAATTCGGCAACATATTATCACAGTTTAATAAAAAGCTTACGCAAACGGAAAAGCAATTTCGTTGATAGGTTTCTTGAAAACGAGAAACCTTAAAATAGAGAGGGCAATCAATTAGTCTCACTGCTCTGAACGAAACAAGGGGCTTTATTACGAAACTACTGGCTGCGTATTTGAATTTTTCGTGATCTATCTGTATCGTAGAACAATGAGTATGTAGGTAGCGTGGATGTGTGGTGGAACAAGGGTCGCGTCGCAGGTCACATCGAGGCCGGCCAACTGGAGGTAGCCTAACGAACATCGACCAATAAAAACAAATCAAACTGACTCCACCAGCGACTTCATGCCACACTACGGAACCACCGCTAAACAACAACCGAAACGATTTTTTACAGCGACGTGTGCCCACCTATACCGATGACTCAATTAAACGTTGCAGCGCTTTAAAGTATTTTTCCGGCGATTAAATGCAGCATTTTTAGTATCTGTTCTGCTATGTGCATCCAAAATAATTGACATTGCTTAAATATAAGTAAAAGTTTATTTATTTTATTCCAATTACTTCGTTGAACAATTGAATATAAGAACCAAGGATTAATACATTCATCAATAAAGCGTATCTTTTGTGAGTATTTTTCAAGTTCTGTATTACCTATAGGGTATTTTGACTTCAACGTGTCGTACCTATATATTAAATGGATGTTTTTTTTTTCATCTATTAGTAAATCTCGAAACGATAGTACTATAGATTCAGTGTTCCTAGGTTTTACATGGACAACCTACATACGATAACTTGAACGCGTCTGTTTTTATGTAACAAAACAAACGTTATACAACCATAAACAACAACGTCTTTTAATGATTTATAACAGCATAATACCCCACTATATCCTCTTTGAAAACAAATACGTGATAAACACGCAAACAAATGAAATAATATATAAAAATCAATATACTAAAAATTGTGAAAATTGAAATAAAACAAAGCGCTATTTTTCGCATAACACTAGATTCGAAAATAGATGGAACAGTCCCAGAAATAATACTTAACGCTACTTAAAAACTTACCTCGCCTTCAGCGGAATACGTTAAAAGGGTTCAAGAGAATCCTTCGCTATCTGTTGGCACTCGGTAAACTTCAAACGATTTGAGTTTCTAGTAAACACAATTATATTTGGCAACGCTTAGAAGCGTGCGGAATTTGCGCACGGTAAAATACTCAAAAAATTAATTTGGGATCGTGACCGGGCATTAATTGTGCAGTGTGGCGGGCACGGGTCTGCACGGGCTGGTCGGGCGCGCTCGCAGGCGGCGGTCGCAGAGGGCGGCTGGGCGGCGACTGCCGGCTGGCGTCCTCGCAACCTGCTCCCTGCTCCGTCCTCCCGACTCCTCCGAGCCTCGCCCGGATCCCCTTCCTGTTGATCGTGTACGCGACAGGTGATCTGCAACCTTTTAATCACAAACATCTGTTTATATTTCCTTATCGATTTTATTAATTTCCACCGACGGGCGTTGCGAAAACATTTGTGGCCGAATTAAGACATGTTTAAAAACACCATACGAGCTTTCTTGTTCTAGAAAACAGAGTGAACGAAAAATCGCATTCATTTTTCGAAATTAACATGTGAAATGAAATTATGTTCTAGTACGTGTGTTTGAAATTGATTTTAAATTATTTATATTTGTGCAATAATGCTTGTAAGTCAGTGATATGAAGTTTTCTATGTATACTGCGATAAGCATGATTTCAATACGCAAAGGTTTCTCAATAACTGTCGATCAAAATAATTTATTCTCATTTCTGTACGAAAGGACATGCTGAGGTGCCCTTGGAACACGAATCCTCATAATCTCTGGCTACAGAGAGACTCCACGTTTCAACTCAACTATTTTCATATTGTTTCTGATCCCTGATTAATTATATGTATTCATTGATAGAGAAATAAATTATAGGTATATTTCATTTGGTAAAATCGATATTAATCTTTCAGGCTTCATAAAAATGTAATCGGTATTTATTATAAAACCTAGTATACTACTACGCTATATAACTAATATGTCGTTATTGTTGCCCCAGAAACATAAACATATGAATCACTAAGAGGCTTTTATATGCTCTTTAAAACCCTTTTCACCCCATTGTTGTATCTATAATGGATTTCATAGGATTAATTGCGATATGGAGCGATGGTCCATTTCAATAGGACAAAAAATCGGCTTCCATTATCGTCGATGACCCGTATGTACTAATAAAATTGATGTATTTTTTTTTGTAAAAATACTAACCATTTTGTTAGGGTTTTAAAAATTTAAAATAGCTTGGTCGCCTGTTTATTATATGGTATATAGGCGTATAAACGGCACTATGTAGTGTGTTCCGTAGGCTTAACGCAGAAATCATATTGTGATCAGCAGGTATAAAAAAATTCACCACAGTATCCTACAACTATAAATTCGGGAAGGGTTGCCCATAGAGGTAATTGAACGCCCCCTGATATGCCGAAAAAAGAGCTTCAAGTTTTGTTTCGTAACAAAGAAAAGCCCAGGGCGGCGCGCCTCACTACATTCAGTTGACCTATCGGACCAGGGCGCGATATCTTGAATTAAGCCACTTAGCGAGAATAATTAATTATTTGTATCGACTGGTATTGTGAAGTGTTACTTGGATATTTGTTTTGTTAAGGTTATATGAAAGACAAGTAAACTACGCTAATTGATTATTAAATAATTAATTAAACGAATAACTGTTAATTGTTATTTTAATAATATTTTGGTGAAGTGGTAGTGAGTAGTATGGTGCAAGTCTAGTATAGTGATTAGATCGTGGTAGATCTCGTCAAACAGCAGTGTAAATGCACTGTTAGGTTTTGGTTTAAAGGACATTATAGCCAAAGTAGCTACTGGGCATATTAAAACTAAGCATCTTATGTCTTAGGATGGCGAGTGCAGTGCCAAGCATTGCTTTGATATTTAAGGTGTTTTATGGTTTTACTACTGTTCATGAGCGGTCGTATCTTTTACCATCTGACGAATGGCACGCTCGTCGTGCCATTCAAAGGAATTACAAAAAACATAAATAAGTATTTATCATCGTCTAAGAAACGTGGAATGACAAATGAGGTCTTTGAAGAATAAAAGTAAAAGCGATGGAGCATGACAAGCATAGGAATTACTTGGTCTCCTGTAATTTTTTTTAGGCTATTTACCTTAAATTGATAATAAATCTCAATGTGTTGCTCCAAAAACATTCTAAATCGCGTTGCTTAGTTTTTGCTGACTGATAATGTACGCTCTACAATTTGAAAGGTATAAGTATATATATAATTTGTGTACGCTTACATATCCTTTTGAAACAACATATTTTTCGAATTTCTGTTAAAGTTTCACGGTAGTCATTGCAAATACAAAGTTTATAATTAACTAGTAATTACCCGGCCCAGCGCCGCCCTGGTTCAGATACACTTTTTTGAAGATATTCTATCGCCTATGTTCATCAGGAATAATGTAGCATTCTAATTGTAAAAGAATTTTTCAAATCGGTCCAATAGTTTCAGAGACTATTCAATGCAAACAAACAATCAGATATTTACTCTTGGAGTTTTAGTTTAGTTCAGAAAATTCGTTTGAGTTTCAATATCCAATATTAAAATCGTCAGCCTAAATATAAAAATGCGATTCGAGAACCCTCTGTGCCCAATGTAAATACAAATACGCGAGTTAAAAATGACATGCGCCGATATGGGCACGCACAACGCACATATATTGATGTCCAATAACTATCAATCTGCAATGGAATAACGAGGTGGATTATGTTTCTATGCCGCCGGTGGGAACATTGCACCTGTAAACGTGTACGTTGATAAATGCTGATAAATTTGTACAAAATAACACTTGTGACGATAGCTACTGTAATAAACTTCACAATATAGATAATGTGAACTTGGGAAAATCTGAGAGCCCTTATTATTTAGACAGGTACTTAAATGTAGAGCATATTTCAGATTTGTGCTGGTTCACTGCTTCACTGGTAGGTCTCTCAAATGTGAGTGGCCGCCTGGGTAAGTACCACCGCAATGTTTATTTCTCTCGCCAAACAGCAGTGTAAATTCACTGTTGTGTTTCGATGTGAAGGACATTGTAACCAGAGTACCTACTAGACACATTGAGACTTTACATCTTACGTCTCAAGATGGCGAACACAGTGGAATGCCAACCATTTTTGTTTCGCTTTTGTTCATAAGCCATCGTATCGCTTACTATCAAGCGAACAGCATGCTCGTCTCGCCAATCATTGCAATAAAAAAATGTAATTTGTAAAACGCTTTGTTTATAGATACGTATTTTTAGTATGATTGATGGCGAATCTACGTTTATTTGTATCACCTCATAAACCGAATATCTCTTTCCCCTTCTCGTTATTTTCCTTCCCGCTCTCCTCCCGATTTGTTAGACCAGCAGCACATCGATGATCCAATCGTTGTGGAAGTTCATGGGAGACAGTGATCACTTGTATAATGTATTAAAAAGAACTGCTCCTTTGCAAGTAGGAAATGGGGAATTTAACCAGATTTCATAAGGATCATGGGACATATTATATATTTTATCGTACAAAATAATTATACGTAACCTCAAGCAAACAATAACATAAAGCCAGTAATATGTTTTTGGAAGCATACACCACTTGACATCTGTACAGTAATATATGAATTAGAGCATGTAAGAATTCTCATTGTTCCGTTTACGGCTTAGCTATTGTGATGTCGAGATGTTTGATTTCTAGCGCGTAGCCCTGCCATAAGTGGCAACTTGACTCGCCAAACTTAATTACTTTGTGCAAAAGTTTCTTGCGGTAATTTATTCTTAAACGAGTGCCCGTTCGAACAGTGATTAGTAAAGTTTTGTTTGCCTTCTCGTCTCTGCCATAAAACAATAGAAAGTGTTTACATTCTTACAAGTACTTGATTCTACTCAATACGATCCAATTTTTGTTAACACGTCCCCAATTTACCGACGTTCAAGTTTATTTCAACAGCCTTGTATCATTTTAACTTTGTTCAATTGAATTAGAATTCAATTAACGACTGTTTATTTTAATTTATTATAAAGTTTAATGTTCTTTTGATTATCTTTAACTTAAATTACTTTCATAGCAAGTGGTGAAATTTAAATGGCTTGGTACAACTCGATCTACCCTTCCGTAGATTGTTCCTATAAGATGGTAGTATCAACTTCTATTCGAAAACTTCTAAAACCTTACATACCTATATCTGAAAAAAATTGTGATCGTATGTCGCAGTCGAGAACTTTATTAAAATCGAAAGTACGTTGAGGAGGTGTTAGACCATATAGTCCCCCGCGTTAAACTAATATATGTAGGTTGGCGGACTTCACGGAACATAAAAACTCTTCCTAATCACTATAGTTTGCAGGTTTCCTCCAGATATTTTACCATTATAGTGCGGGCTGAATGACTATCAGTACACACATGACTCCGAAAAGTAGACACAGAGGTGGGCGCTGAAATCTGAATCGGCGACCACCATGTGGATGTTGACAGCCGTGGCTAGTCCATTACCAACAGGCCTCTACGTACTTAACAAGCCACCATGCACAACAAAATGGCTACATAAAGCCACACATACATACACACACACATACACACACACACACATATACACATAGCACAGCATAAAGCAGTATTAAATTTAGTATGGAATATGCCAGGATAAGGGCGGCTGTCTCTATAATAAATTGGGAACACGTGAAAGCAGATCCTAGGCTACGTATCAAAGGAGATCATTATAATCTGAGCCTCATATTACAATATTAGCAATTACCTAGGCAGTTAGCGTGAGACTAATTGAAGAGCCGGGCTTAATCTCATGGAATTTTGAGTACAATATAAGGTATATCTGCAGACTGCAACCGAAAACGAAGCCAGGCGATAATTTTAATGACTTTATAAATAATGCAACTAAAAATATTGCAAGAAAAAAAACTACGAATGTTTTTGAATTATTTTTTTTCTGCTACCGTCGCATTTGGTTAGTAAGTGCATAACTTTTCCCAAAATAATAAATTCCACCTTTTTATTTTTAAAGACACTACGGTACGTGGATTTAAATTATTATGTTAGCAAAAACTATTATGGATTTATCACCAAAACACGATGTTATTTAAATCATTAGTTACATTGTGTTTGTAATCTCTAAAACCACCACCTGGCTTCGTTTTTGGTCGCAGTATAGATATACTCTGTATAATTTGTTAAAATGTATTGTCTATCATCTATCAACATTATAAATTGACGACACGCTGCTACCTTCATTATTATTTTCATTGCTCGATCATTCGTTCGATTTAAAGAATATGGAGTTAGAGCTAACGTACGTCATTTTTGATAAGGTGGTGTTATCAACAATTATCAAGTGATACAAAATGCATGCGGGGTGCTATAACTAAGTCAGCTAATATTCAAACAGAACATTAAAGAAAAACATATCAAAACACGTATCCTTTACGTTAGATTTACCTACTTTGTTCATGCAATAGTCAGGAAATATGTTGAGATAATCTAGCGATAAGATTATATTCGATTTAGAATATTACACACGGATGGCGCTATCGTTTGAGTCAAGGATTGCTTCATCAGTCTCAATAGAGTGGAACTCCCGGGTAATATATTACATTTTGTACAATACATATTTTACGAATTTTGCAATCTGGAAAACATGATAAAACAAGTAAAACACTATTTTGCCCAAAAATAAAACGTCAAACGCCAAACGTTATTGCGTAGCATGTTTAAAAACATAAGCATACAACTTAAAGAGCTGGTTTACATTTTATACTAGATTCCTATAGACTAGTGTTGAGTAGGACATTCAAGAGGCAGTACATTCGTCTCGTACATGACGTCAAAATGTAAGAGCGGCTCAACTTTTTAATGTATACTTCATATTTGGTGTACTACTTGATCTGTAATGTCATTTCATTGGCGTGAGCCGTGAGGCAAAGTTATGAACCACAAATAAGCGTCAGTAGGCCTCATTTCAATTGAAGTCGGACATTGTACTGGCTAAGTACCAAAATGAGGCTACTTTTACAAACTCTTTTTCAAGTCATGTCCTACTCAACACTACTATAGACACATTTTTAAGGTGGTAAAGTCTTGCTGTAACTTGTTAAAACTACAGTACGAATGGATCAACTTGACCGGGGCCGCCGGTCGCACCCCTGTCTCATAGAAAATCAACTTGAACTTCGCTTGTGTCACATTTTCGTCTTATTTTATAAAAAAATAGAACACATAAGTTACATAATGTGAAAATCACATAATCAAGTATGTACGTCAATTTGTTTTTAGTTAAACTGTATCCAAATTTCCCCAAATTAAACATATTATTTGATTGACGGCTACATCCCACACAATTGTTTTCCTCGCCATTTAACGCGTTTGTACATAATTATAATCACGCTATGATTGAAGTTGTAATTTAAAACCTCCCATTTACGCACCGAAAATCTATGACAGGTACGTTAATTACGTCACAATTTCAACGTAACATGAAACTGATGAACTTTAAAGCGTACAAAGGCTAATTATAATGTACATAAATGAGACGTGAGGAATTATACAAATAAAATGCCAGGCAGCGTGGGTGCTTGATTTGGCTACCGAGGTTATATTCTTGGCTTGATGATCACTGATACAGACATACAGAAATATCAGCGATGGTAGTGACGGCTAGCAGAAAATAGGTTGAATGGCATTAAAAGTTTAGCTAATAAAAGAAGTTTAGCTAACTTCAATAAGCACGTTTGCTAGCTTGATGGTTGGCCTAAGCATGCACAATCAATCAAATCAGACACCCTGGGCAACCGCTTTTAAATAGGCGTTGTTGGTACTAACATTTAGATCATTCATACCGAGAAGTGCGTGGTGGCCTGTTAGTAAACGGACTAGACGCGGCTGCCAACATGTTCACGGTGGTCACGGGTTCAAATCCCAGGGCACACCTCTGACTTTTCGGAGTCATGTGTGTATTGACAGTCAATCACCACGCCCTAAAACGGTGAAGGAAAACATCGTGAGGAAACCTGCATACCATAGCGATTCATAAGAATTTCTATGGTATGTAAGTCCGCCAACCCGCACTAGGCCAGCGTGGTGGACTATATGGCCTAACCACTCTCAATCGTACTTTCGATTGTAGAGTAGGCCCGTGCCCTGCAGTGGGACGTATATGGGCTGATACAATACAATACAATACCGAGACCCCTGAAACCGAGTTCCAAACCGCTGTCGTTTTTCACCAATGCAATGATATTAGAGCGACAAAATTAAACCAATATCACCTACGGCTTAAAGGAAGGATATATCTAATATATTATACTTCATTTCTAATCTGATCATAACAGGAATATGGTGGACACTGTCGGCCCGGCGCGGCGGTGCAGATCACCGTCACAACCCGGCGGCCAATAAGAAAATAAACATGTCGGCGATAAGCGCCACGTGTTGCCCTCCAACTTTTTGGCGGTATGTGATCTACTCAGTTGCCCGGCGAAACTCAACAACGTCATCAAAATGTACATATCATGACGCGCCTGCGACATGTCGCTAACAAAATATTTTAACTTGCAATAAGTGAAGCCGCCGACTAGCCCGCCAACAAAATGTTGTCGACATGTGCCTGCGGGTCAGCGTTCACGATGTATAAGTGTCCTTTACGAAAAAACACTGACATCAAGATTTATATTGTAACTACTACGAGCGAACCTTAATACGATAGGCATGCTTCAATGCAAAAGCTGCTAAATCATTCCGAGGTCATCCATCACTCACAAATACCATGTGAAAAGTTTGACTTCTGTGTATATATCTAGAAGAAAAACATTTGAAACTCAGGTGTAGCCAGTTTACTTTTTGTTCCCGAAACCAATTAATTCCCTTGTGTCAATGCTCGGTACAAGTGTTTTCCTAATTAAAATTAAATTAAAGGCGAATCAGGTTTACCTTCCTCTCCGCGTACGTTATTTATCTCCCTATTTATATTTTCCCGATGTGTAAATGTGACCATGCTATTGTTTGGGAGAATTGTGTCGGGAACCTTCGTACCTGTCCATCAAGTCAGGTGACACCGGTGCCTCCCTTATATAAAACGTTCGGACGCGATATAAGTACAGAACAAAACCCACTGTCTATTACAGTAAACAACAAAAGCGTCTGTCTTTATTGGATCGTATTATGGATGGCAATGTTTCAACATTAATAACTCACGTAATTACAATAGGAAAGCCAGATGGTCTTTACCTTGGCTTAGTAGGTCTTAAGACTCGCTATAAGTAGAGATGGCTCATGTTCTATATTTTTGTTAATAAAATAAGGGTAAATACAATGTCTACTTTTTGTACATACCGTTTGTTTAATCGGCCGTTTGACATTAAATCAAAGTCCGTTCGGGATTCCCCGAAACCATTGTACAATTATTTCAATTAATTCGAGAAACATCGCTTGTCCACGCCTCCGTGATTATCGCTTGTGATGAAAGTATAATTAGGGAAATACTGATACATTAGTCAGCTATCTCCAAGGACCAAGCGGTAAAAGTGTGTCATACTATTACTCGTATTTAGTCGCTGTTTTCCCCGTGAGTAACTCTGATACTCCACAGAGTTGTAACAGTAACAGAATCGAAGATCCAATTAATCAACTAATTGCTGCGAAACGCTATCTCTTCAAATAGATTGCAGATTCCAGCAGTAAAAACCAACCATTACAATTCCCAAGTGAGACGAATTCACAAACTTAGAGTTTTCTTAAAATAAAAGATGTTTGAAGGTTATTTTAGTTGTTTGAATGTGAACTTTTAATAGCGATCATATTACAAACTTAGTATTGTAATCCTGTATCAGCCCATATACGTCCCACTGCAAGGCACGGGCCTCCTCTACAATCGACAGTAAGATTGAGAGTGGTTAAGCCTTTGACCATTGTCCACCACGCTGGCCTAGTGCGGATTAGCGAAGAAACTCAGAATACTATTCTAGAAATAGGTAGTAAGTCCACCTTTATACAACATGTATAAAAAGTTTTAATAAATATACCTATAGCCATAATTTAATTGCAACACATTTATATCATCAGCTCAATAATAGTAAAGTCACACATCTATGCGTGAAAACAATGCGCGATCATACGTAAATTAAGTTCGCTCATAAAATTTACATCAATAAAGTTATTTTATTGTTAGGGGTGACGATACGAGCGATTATTACTGGCAATAAATGTTAATTGAAGAGTCGTTTAACGTGAAGCCATGCATCTTGTCGAAGAAACAATGTTAATAAATGGCACAAATTATTAACTTAGTCGATAGCGGAGCTTATCGTTCATGTTCTAAAACCTGCTGGAGCGAGAATACATTGCGCTTTTCGGTAAATTTAGTGTTAGATTTTATGTCGTAAGCACATATGAGTGAACCCTCTCATTAACCCCGATTTCCCATTAACGCTGTGAACACACGCTTACGAGAATTTAGGCCCTCCATTTTACCTTTGCCCGTACTGTAGCCACAGTTAATGAAAACATATTTTAAAATATAATTACACGCATCGGCAAAGTATCATATATCAATTAAGAAACAAATAAATGTATATTTTGGAAGCTATAAAAATAGTTAAATTAATTCTAGACATAAAAATATAAATAATATTTTTGTTTAGTCATTATTGTTTCCAGATAGATTAAATGAGGACAAGATGGTAGCCTTAACTGTATTATGCAAAAAAAAGCAAAATAGTATTAACATTTTACTGTAATTAGTTTAAAGGAGACCTTATCGGGGGAAAAATGTATTAATAAAATAATTCATACTAAATATACAACCTGAAAAAATATATATATACATACATTTGTAACTGATCGATGTCTATAATAGAAAATAAGTGAAAACACCTATGATGGGCACTTTATTATCGTAATATAACAGAAGAAAATAATAACAATATTTTTTTCGTTTTCTGTTCCTTTAAGCACACTAATCGCAGAAACGACTAAGCAATTTCCCCTAAATGCATGGTAGGTATGCAAATAGATGACACCCTAAATGAACCATATTATGCATTTTTTAATCCCGAAAAATGATTCTATTAGATTAAGTTTGTACTTTAGTTCCCAGTATTTATACTTCACAGGGTGGTCCACCACCGTGGTCCACAAGGCATGCCTGGATTGGTTGAACCAATCATACGGAAATCTTCCAGCCTCATGTTGGATAACATACACACAAACTTAAGTGTGTGTGTTGATAGTCAATCACCACGCACTAAAAACGGTGAAGGAAAACATCGTGAGGAAACTTGCATATCTAAACTATTTATAAGAATTTCTATATGTAAGTCTGCCAATCCGCACTAAGCCAGCGTGGTGGAATATATGGCCTAACCACTCTCTATCGTACTCTCGATTGTAGAGGAGGCCTGTGCCCTGCAGTGGGACGTATACGGGCTGATAAAAAAAGAACTTTAAAAAACCTCCGTTTGACCATGTCAGAGTAGTCAGCGGAGAGCAAGACTTTCTTGTTACGGACGCTTAAATAATCTTTGTTTCTCACGGGGTTGAGTGGTCGGATATAGTCTCGGTTTCTTCAACATAGTTTTAAGAACTGATCTCTGTGCGCAAATTCTAACATGTTTTTTTTTGCCCACCACCCCACCCCATACAGGTAAACACTAACGAACTTATTCATAGACAGTTTATAAACTTTATTTAGCTGTCGAATGGTTTATCTTCTTTGATCAAACTAAATTCAAAAGTCGTTCGAAATGGACAAAAGATTCCATTACAAAAATATGTTTGTAATCTGTCGACTGTAATTGTTTGGAAATGTTTTCAAAAAAAGAAATCAGATTTAATCCAAGTATAAAAATGCTATAAACCAGATCAATATAAGATGCATTCTCGCGTTGAAAAAAGTAATACTTTTAACTCTTTAATCTTATTGACTCTACGAAATATACTAAAGATTACGAACTGTTTATTAAAAAACTTTCACTTCCGTTTCAACTGCCATATTCAAGAACTGGAATTTTTGATGAAAAAAATATCTAGTAGAGGGTAGTTATTGTTATCTTGTGACATCTCGCTGGTCTAATAGTTTAGTTTGTCGTGAACGCTTGCAGAAGCAAGACGCATGCTCCGTTGCTGCGCTAGAGTTTTTGACTAATTTAGAATATTGTGTGGACAATATGTGCAAGTGATGTTGAGTGCTACATCGATCACCGTTTGTCTCGACGTCGCGTCGTCCAGCCAGCTTCAGGAGCGAAATTCCGGTGAGTGATAGAAATGTACCATATTCAACTGTTCTGTGACTATATTACTACATTTAATGTCATAATCATTTTTGGTTTGTTATTGTATCCGCTGTTTTATGCACCATTTTAAATAGCAGCTGTCTAACCAAATAAAAAAAAATAGGCGGAATTTGTATTCGCCTAAGTGCAGATATTATGTTTAGATTTGTCTCCACACTAGAAATATTGTATTCCATTTTCAGACTTTCAAATATTGCTGAATTCTACCCAAATACAACGTCGCGAACCCTGTATATTTGAATGAATTTCGTTGTGTAAGGGTCGAAAGAATACTCCAGATCCGATTCTCAAAATATATTCATTCATCACACATCATACAAATAATAATGGAAAAACACGACTTAACTTTTTTTACTCCATTTATAAATATCTCGGCGACATTGTACATACCTTAATACTTGTAGTTAACCTTAATACTACAGGATTCCTTTCGTTAATTTAGCTAGTGTCTTTTCCGCACAACGCTCAACGCAAGACTGACTCAAAGAATGTCCATAACGCTCCCACTTCGATTCCCCTCCACTGTTGCATCCACTGGGGCGTAGTGGGGCATTATGACAAGTATTCGAGCAGTATATATATTTGACAGTGCATCCAACTTAATAAAAACTTGGAAAATACCGCCGAATACTTAATATTAATTATAATTCCTAACAGTTGGTTCCGTGATGAATTTTTCCCTCGCCCGCCATGACTGGGAAATAAAAATCAATGCAAAGCTTGCGAGCCGTCAGTTGAAGCTCACCGCTGTCTATCTGTTTGTGGAATGATACGCGAAATTAAAACAGTACAACATTCTGATTGTTTGTACCTTCATACGTTAGTATTCGAATAGAAAATATTCAAAGGGAATCATGAAGATTCTAACCAACACTAATAACGTATTTTTTTGTTCACATATTTCTTGTAATTGATTTTTGTAAAGCATTTTTAAAATCGGCAAGAACTATATGTAGTTGACAAATTACCGATTCGCGTGTCAGTGACGCCGTATTTTAATATTTTCGACTGCCGGAAATATTAGTTTATATTATGCCACTAGGGAATAATTAATTATAACATTTTCTACTTATCACAATATTTTATATTATTCTAATGAAATTTTGTGTTTATTTTTTAAATATTGACAGGTAAAAGCAACAAACAAGGCTCTTATTACTTTCCACCTATCATCAATGTAATATTACTAAAAATTCTTTGGTAAGGGGACGAATTCTCAAGGAATTTTCACAGCGAAGTGTTGGAAGCGGCCTGCATCAAGAAACAAACGAAGAAAACGGAGTTGAAGAAATAAATATGGAAGTATTATGGTAACGCGGAGTTTGCGTCAAAATTGGTGCGATGGCTCGACGTAACGCACCGTATGGACGCAACCTAAGGATAAGTGTTATATTAGATCAGGGGCTCATTTAATATACTCATACAAAGAAGGTTATTTGGCGTATGTATTTTAAGATGTAAAATCTACCTTTTTATATGACCCGATATAAATGTTGATACCTAAAGCATTTATTCAACCACTACACCTCTAACTCTCTTCTCCGGAGTCCGACGCTTGCTTGCTCTGCTTTAATTAATTTATTTGTTTCAATTAACAGTATAGAATACTACATTATTATTACCCACACATCATCTTCACAGCCGAATGTATATAATACGAAAGAGGTTGTTAATAGACTACTAAAACTAAATAATACGGTCGTTACAGAATCGTTTTTGTAATGACGAGGTAATAGCGCGGCGCGTGTGTGGCTGTTTGACGCGCGACGCCTGACAGCTAATAAAGCAGGATGGCTGTGACTCACTGTAATGATCATTTGTTTTTACACTGCAGGTGAACTACGTATTTTAGATTTGTTTTCTTCATTCATTTTTTTTTCGTACGTATAAGTGTAGTTTTGACAAAAGTTGTTTTCACGCAGATTAGAATACCAAGACCCAAAAATTTATTTTTATTTATATAAGTATTCTTTGTTGTACACGAAGCGAAAACACAGATATTAAAACTTTATTCGAATAAGTACAATTGGCGGCCTTATTGCCTAATGCAATCTCTTCCAGGCAACCTTTGGATGGACATAGAAAAAGGAGACAGAAAGAGAGCATTTCTAGTTTTTATTAACAAAAAATAAATTCTTTATCATCATTATGTTGTTAAAAATATTGTTTTGGAACAGTAGTGATAAAAAACAATATAATTCCTGCCTTGACGTTTATTTATAAAGTTAGACACTTACAAAAGCTCACGGAAATTGTGAAAAGATGTGCTATTAATACCACCAACAGTATGTAAAATGTTAACACACACGATTACATAACTGAAAATAGTCTTAGAAAAGGGGCTTTTATCATCTCCATGTATATAAATCAACGCTAATATCAGTCGTAAATATTTTCAAATACAATTACTCGTAAAATCACACATTATAATAACGTGGGTACTAAATTAACAGTTATTTGAATTATACGTTGATTGACAGTGAATAGGCGCACACGGCAATATTGGCTAGGTATCTAAGGAGCAACTGCTAATGTAGGGGATAGCAAATCCAATCTAAGTGGAGTGCACATCAATGAAGCTGATTATCGATTGGCGAGCGGAAATGAGCGTGACTGGTAACGCCGCCACTGCGCTGCCACTGACAGGGCCGGCTTCCTGTCCGCTCACTACGTGCCAGTTTCAATTGTTAAATACATTACATAATTCACGAGCACGAATTTTATATCAATCGCATTATCTTTAATGTTAAAAAAAATAACATTTTATTTAATTCAAAACGGAATGCAACAGGTGATTATAGAAATTATTAGGGTATATTCAGCCGTCAGCACTGGTATTTGTGTGGCTGAAGATAGTGATAATTTATTGACGTATTCAATGCAGACAATAAACCAGTAATGAGTAAAAGCTTTACAGGGTATACAAATCCATAAAAAACCTGTAATTATGGACCTTCTATAGTTGTCAAATAACTGGCCACTAATGATAATATTATTACACGCTTTATATTAGCTTCACTTGTATGTTTGTATATTTGTATGTTTGTATGTTTGTTTGTAACCGACTTCTTTGGGCGCGATTTTGACCCACTTTAAACGGCCAGATTTCGTTCAAATTTTGCACACCTGTCAAAGACCGATGACAATACAATAATTCGATTAAAATATATAATTATCCTGATTAGATTCGCCAGGATTAATTATTCTTATAATTGATGACCATTGCTACATTCATCGCTAGATGGCGTTAACATTGTATTCTTCAAGTGTCAAATGTTACTACTGACCAACAGATGGCGTTATTGATTGGAAATACAGCCGTAGATGGATGTTTTTAGTCAAAACAATTATATAATAGTTAAAAAAAACTAAAATACACGCTTTAATAAGATATACAACTAAAAAAGTAAAAATAATTGATACTGAATTTAAGATAAGAAAATGGAGTAAAATACATATATTTTATTGTTACAAAGCGTGGGGTGCAGGAGGATAAGTAATTGTTGTAAACACCCCACGCTTTGTAACAATAAAATATATGTATTTTACTCCATTTTCTTATCTTAAATTCAGTATCAATTATTTTTACTTTTTTAGTTGTATATCTTATTAAAGCGTGTATTTTAGTTTTTTTTAACTATTATATATTTTAATTGCGAGCCCTGTGATGTAGTCATTATTTCAGATATACCTACATGCTATTTTCCGACTTTACAAGTAGTTAAGTGGAAAACATGGCACTAGAAACCATCGCCAGAAACCTGCTGTCTATAGAGTAAACATAAATTCCTTTGTGTATATTGAGTGATCACATTAATTATACCTAAGAAGATTTGACGTCAACAGAGCGGTCGTAAAAGCAATGACCGAAACTTTACACCATGACATCATATCGACAGCAACGCAAATATTATTCAACAAACGAGTTAATCTTCCAGTAAATAGTCAAAATCACTAATGAATTAGAATAATCATAATATTCAGTAATGACAAGATCGAACTAATGATTCGCCACAGTGCCAAATCATAAAGGACGAGTCACCTGTTTCGAAGGTAAGTACGAGTCACAGTAAAGCGAGCTTGACCCATATTACACGCTTTTTTTAAACCTATTGATCGCCGGGCTTTCGCAAGGTCCCCCACATACCGAACACTTCTAGTTAAACTTATCTAGGTGCAGGCGAAATTTTAAAGCACCATAGACATTTTGTCGGAGATAGTATTTTCTTACAATTAATTTATTAACTTGTGTAACTTCTCTTCCTAAGGCTGATCATGATTAGTTCAATTTCAAACTTTACATGATCAAAACACTAAAGCATAAGTATTTTTTGTTTAAAGATATTGTACGAATCACAAATATTAATAGTATGTGACATAATAAATCCATATCAATAAAATTCTTATTACATTTGTCGGTATTGCTACTATTGCGTCATAGATATTTGAATATACGGTATATACGCTATTTCCAGGTACTTACCTAGGATAAATGTGCATAAATTATATGCTAACATACAGAATTTCACAATATCTGAACTCAAAAGATATTAAATTCTTTCCAAAGATTTCATTTTTGCAGATGCTACTCCAAAACGATTTTTAATGAAAAACGGTTGTAAATAAAAACAGTAATGAATGATGAAACGTAATGAAAAATGTGCCTTTGAACAAACAAATAAGTGGAGGATCAGTACGAATGTGAGCCACGCGCTGGTATTTTACACGTACCGCTCTGACGTCTACAAACCGCAAATTCCAATAACCCTAGTTTGTATCACTTACCTATGAACAATAATACCTAACTTGTTATTCTCAGTCTTTAGTTTCACAATTCATTACTTTACCAGTATGCTATAGAGCTTCGAGCAGTGCGTGTGTGTTGCATTTATTAAATATTTTCCCTAATGTTTATTCGGATATAATCAACGCGACAATTAATACATCGACAATGGAAGCTAATGTTACGAGCGGTACAAACGCAACAATGCAACTAATACCATCTACTACTGCAACATGGCTCAACGAAACTGGAATACCTTCGACTATAGATTCTTACAACGAAACCAGCACAAAAAATACAACCGAAGTATTGAATAAGATGCAACAAATTTATAAAGAATATCCGGAAGCGATAACGATATTCCAATCTTTTATCATAACTGAAATTATTATGACAGCTTTGGAGTTGACAATATCGATCGCAGCAGCTATACAAATCAGGAGGTGGAGGAGAAACTACAGAAACCAAATGTTGATGCAGTTAAGCCTCGCAAGGTTTCTCAAGCGAGTCATATTTTTGTTCAAGTTTTACGAAGAACAGCAAACATCGTCGGAGACACAAGTGAAAGTGGCGCTGAACAGTTCACAAATTTATATCGACTTTGTTTTAGTTATTTTGGTGGTCTGTTTTATTAAACATATGTATGACAGCTTAATAATAGTGTTGGTGAAAATAAGTCAGGATAATTTGTATAAAATACTTATATGTACTTGGTTGTTACCCGTACCAATAAGTGCTGTTTGGACAGCAATAATCGTAACTAAAGTTCTGGATGAATGGTATGTTTATTTACTAATTTGTTGTTTGTTCAGATGGCCTATCATATTTTTGGGTACATCTCTTTATATAACAATTTTATATCAGGTATTATCGGATAAAATAAGAAAATTTGCGAGAAGTCTGACGATCGTTACCTTTTTATTGTGTTTAGTGACGAACTTTTACTTGTTTTCCAAAGATGTAATCGAACTCTGGTGTTTAAAATCCTTTTTAACTCTACTGATAAGTTATTTGAGTGGTCTTTTTCTTAATTTTCTGATCCTTTGTTTCTACGTTATCCTTATAGTATTGTATTTCAACCACAACTCGCAGTCGTCTAGATCGTTTCCAGACTACAGTCTTGCCAATGTTAAGTAATATGCGTGTACATTACAAATGGAATGAATATCTAATAAGGACTGTAAGTGTAAATATGTATATTAATATTAACAATTGATTTTTATCAATATATCTAATAAGGACTGTACATATGTATTGTAATAACTATTAGTAGTTATAAAATGAGTTCCTACTTATGTTAAATTTTACAGCGCGAATTATTAATATATTGAAATTTGCAAACACAAATGGTGAACAATTATTTATTCAACACTGTCTATTTTTAAGCACACATAAGTGGAATAAGCCTCCCGTTCCTTATACACGGTGATATGAATAACAAAACGTTTTGAAGTGGGGTGCAGGCTAAGTAGTCGTTGGAAGCGTAGGTTTCTCAACAAGCTCCTTTCAATAAACAAGCTAATAAATCCTGTAAGAAGAGGGAAAAATAAGCATCAAAACACGACAAATACATTTTTTGTGAATAAATTATATATTTAAACCAAATGACGCTAAGGTGCTGATTATTTAATTAAAACGAAAGCATTAAAATGAAGTATGAACAAAATAATACTTTATATCAGAAATAACTTTTGATGTAATATATTTAAGGTTTAAGCTTCAACTATCATTTATGATGTTCTCTAGAAGCTATTTTTTGCTCGCAACCCGCATGCCTAAGCATGACATAGGAACGAAACTTTCAAAGAATCTATTTCATTATTCAGAATTATAAACTCGAAATACATATACATAATATGTTAGGGGTCGTCTCAACAACTTCTGACTCAATTAAGGCCTACATACTATGTCTTCTACGTACTATGTCGGTGGCTTCGCGCCGCGCGGGTGTGCCGGCGGTAACACCACGCTCTAAGACTTTTTTACTTAGACTCTTAGAGAAACAAGTCATGTTTGACGGCCGTGTAAAATGCTAGTAATTGTGTATGCTAGTATTTGTATATTTAATTATTTATGATGGACGGTGAAGCCGTGAACACCGCATAGCGACCATAATATTTGTTTTAATTTGGCAGAGAATCAAAAGAATAAGGAATAGTTGCAGTCAAGGGTCACTTGACAAGCCGACAGCACATCCCGGTGGCACATTAAATTCAATTAAAATGTTTGGCTCTACCGCTAATCCTTGTAATATAAAATGTATATCTGAATAATCTTATTTACATGAGATTAACCTCATGTCTTATGTCATGAATTAACTAAAATAATTGTTCGATGAGCAGTTTCTTATAAAAATATCCTTGTTGGATGGCCAAATATGCATCCCAATAATATTGTATCCTACGTCCTTTTTAAACTAAGTTTGAAATTAAGCTGAAAACAATGTGACCTAAAACTAATTTGTATAATTTAGACCTACTGACATGATTCTAACTACAACGTGCCGGGGCCTGAGGTCTTCACGAACGCGGGACCTCCGTGATAGCGGAGGTACCACGTTGTGGCTAAAATACCTAGGTCGTAGGTCGGTAGGTTATCGATTGTGGTCTATCCTAGCGGTCCGTAAATACGATACCGATCCTTGGGTTATAGTCCGTACGGTACGGACTATGCGAACGAGGAAGATGACTATATTTCTCTTGGCCTGCCAAGAGACCTGGGATGTTTACGTGTGAGAGAGCTCCCGAGGGTGACTGACATACTAGAACGTGACATTTCTACTGTGATATTAAAAGTTTATTATACTGATTTTATGTATATATTTATTGCCATAATCCTTTTTAAATCTTCCTGCCCTACGTTATTTATTTAACATAAAATAACCGAATCCGTAGTCACCACCAATTCATATCAGCCCAATTAATACCGAATAAGCAATTAATGTAATATTTGTTCCCTTCATATTTGATAATAATTGACGTATATTTTGTTAATAATGTGTTGTTTCCTCATGTGTTCCGCTAAAATTTAATGAATTGTGCGCACTGCTCACGTGCCCTTGGTAACATTACTCATGCAATCCCACCAAAGTACGTTCAAAGTGATAAATAATATGGCGGCATTACGTTGCTCGCTTATGACTAAAGTTACAAGAAATCGCTGAGAAATTCCAACGCCACAGTACAATAATTTCATTTCTGACGGCACAGGAAGTGGTTTCATTACTTCACGATAGAAATTCGATTCGTATCAATAACGTCCACAAGATATACAGGTGACACACATGCTTACGTCTCGATCGCTAAGGGAGTAGGCAGAGGTATCATCAATGACACCCATATTTCGTCAGGCACATGTCCATTCGAAGATGGAATAGGGGTCGTGTCAATTATCATGTTGGGTCCAAATTGCAGTCCTATAGTTTAAATAGTACATACCATAGCGATTTATAAAATTACTATGGTATGTAAGTCGTAGCGCCAACCCGCACTAGGCCAGCGTGGTGGACTATATGGCCTAACCACTCTCAATCGTACTGTCGATTGTAGAGGAGGCCCGTGCCCTGCAGTGGGACGTATATGGGCTGATATAGAACACTTTAAGGCCACCATAAGACACCATATTAGACATAACAAATAGCAGTCTTATCGCACTTTATTTATTTATTATAGACAGCCACGAGAAAGACAACATACTTCTAAAACTTTTACTGGTTGTAGGTTTCTCATATATAAGAGGCCACCTGAGTAGGTACCACTGCAATGTCTATTTCTCCCACCAAACAGCAGCGTAAATACACTTTTGTAAACCGGTTTGAAGGAAATTATAGCAGAGTAACTCCTACACATAGACTACAGATAGACTTATCATCTTATGTCTCAGGATGACGAGCGCAGTGAAATGCCAAGCATTGCTTTGTTTGGTGCTCGTATCGCTTCGCATCAGGCGATGCTATACGTCTCGCTATTCATTGCAATAAAAAAGATACAAGTATTTGTTGTCCCTAATCGATAAGTAGATTCAATCTAATTGGAGAATCAGCTAGTAGACAGTTATAGAAAGTACGTAATCTATTCGGGAGACATCTGGATAACTTGACATCTAAGAGAATTAATTTCGATATCGCGTAAGCATGATGATTTTCTCTGTGTTACAAGCTTACACTAGGAGTCTTATTATATGAGGTATAATTTTACCTACGTACATACTACATACAGGTTTATTGCACAGTATACATACTATGTACTTATTATTGTTTTATTAAGAAATTCATTAGTTGTACTCACACAAGAGGTTCGTAAAATAAAGCAATGACAAGCATATATTGTATTTCGGCATCAAAATAGGGTGTAGGAAATAACAAAAAGAAAACAACAATTTAAAACTAATAAAATTTAATTTAGGATCACAATAATAATTTTGTTAAATTGTTTAGTTTCACAATATCACTACAATTGTATCAATTTGAAGTAAATATGTAGGCCGACGGAAACTTCTAATCTTATACATAGATACTCTTTAAAACTTGGAATGTTCTTACTCATATACTTTGCTTTCCTTATAAGAAAAATGTTAAGTTGCAAAACCATTTCAACAAATGTATCACCACCTGTTATTCACGACTACATTGTACCTATTTTAACGTAGATTAAAACTTATTATTAAGTTTCATTTATTTTATTGCATGGATAAAACAAAATCACGTCTAAGAATTGCAGATTAAACGTAATATAAAATTTATAAATATTTAACAATTATAAATTCCCCATATACCTCCCACTGCGACAGGTAATTAAAAACGACCATTGAAAGCTCAAGGAGTAACAACTTTATTTACAGAAGTTGGAAGAAAGTCGTTACAGTGTCCAAACGAATGTTACTGTATTACATAGTGATTGGACGGAAAGTAGGCGCGTGGAGTGCGCATGCGCAGCTCCGCGGCTCGCGGACTGCTAGACTGCGAGTCTAGGCGCAGTTGCAGGCGCAGCGCTTCACGCGCTTCTGGCTGTGCAGCATGGCGTCCACGCTGCGCACCGAACGCGGCTGCATGTCTACACAAACAACAAACAACGCTTAGTTTAACACACAATATATTTACATCAATGTCATCCATGTTTTGTTTAGCTGTAAATAAAGGCATTTAAGCCTTGAAATAAAACTATTATTTACGGATTTTATCGCGGATTTGGTTTGAGTCCGCCCCGTGGCCACGATAGCTGTGATCGTCGGGAAGTTAAAAAATGTAAAAATTAAACCAAATCCGCAATAAAATCCGTAAATAATAGTTTTATTTCAATGTGTAACATTCGCGTAAATCTAAGAAGTCATTATGGATTTAAGCCTTACAATTTAGTACTACGTCTTGAATTATCCGATTCTTATAATAAGAACAGCATGGGGTTTTAGCTAGTCTACCTCAAACTTACGATAACCGGGAATCCAAAAGGTTTTCCCCCGTGTCAAAAGGTCACAAGCAACGTCATAGCAGAGAAATTGCAGTTGGGTTAGTAAAATCTATTTAACGAGAAACAAACGTCATAAGTTTACTGCGAAATAACCAAGAAGGTGATAATTTTCTTAAGCATGTTTGAAACGCACAATGTCACCGGAAATAAGTCAATAACCAGGCTAGCATTATGTGTTTCCAGCTAGCATGACACGCTCCGCAGCGCAGAAACAATACGGAGCTTCGGCGGCGAATGATGCGTGAACAGCGCACCAACTACCACCTGCTGTATGTACGCAGTGTGTTGCGCGAATCGCTGTCATCATACTGTACATTGACCCGAACTGAATTTTATTACTACCAACGAAATACTTGCAATAACAAACAACTCTTACATACACGTCAACTATTGAAAATAACACATCAATAAATGGTAAAGCCTTGCTCTATGGCGATGAAACTACAGTTTCAATAAATTAGATTGATGGGATATTGTAACATTGACTCGCAGAAAACCACGCAACGTATTTCTTTCGATAAAATAACTGCTGCAGACCAAACAATTATTAAACTTACACATTAATATGGTAAAAAACTTCATAATTAAACGAATAAAACATAAACAAAACGCCAGAAGACCTAGCCAATGTGTTAAAAACAATTAATTAGAGATAGCTATGTGTAACTTTAATAATAACTTTGACTAGAATCATCCCACACTTTCAAGTTTGTTTGTAATATGTAAATTAATTTACTTTCAAGACATGTGCAACATAAAGAAATAAAGACCCTACCCACTCTCCTTTATGCTTTAATAATATTTCTCATTTCAGAGCTGTCACAACCCGTGCAAGTATAAAGAGTAGGATACTAAAGAGTTAATGCTTCTTTTATACTTGCAACAATAACCTTACAAAAACTAAGTACCCATTCCAATGGAAAATATCAAAGGAAATTTTAAATTACGTACACAGGATAGTAACAAATGAAACTCGTGTTTGGAAAATAGATACGGTCGTGATTATGTTTGTTCAAGGCAGGTAATCGGCTTGTTGGCGTATTTGCAGAGAAACACGAGTAATACCATTTGGAAAAATATATCATTTTACGAGCATATCAATAAAATCAGATTTTTCCTTGGGAACAGATTGAATTGTTCTTTTTTACTCTAGCGTTGCTAAAAGAGTACAGCTTTCTGCATAATTAGGCCCAGTGATACTAGATATACGACAACCATGTATGGTCTAGATACACCAAAGTCTTGATCCTTGATGGCATGTAAGAACAAGGACGTATACTTACAATGGGGCCTCTCATCGACGTCCTGCGGGTCCTGTGGCAGCAGGAGGGTGCGCGGGGCACGGGCGGACTGCGCGTGAGCCTCCATCATGGGGACAGCGTGGACCTCCCCCTGCCTCCTCTGCTCCTCCTCTTGGCGCTGCTGCTCCTCAGCCTGCGCGCGCGCCTCCGCCTCAGCCTCCGCCTCCGCGGCCGCTGCCAGCGTGTTCACTATGGTCTTCATCTGAAACTCCAATAATTACGTTTTCTGTTATATGGTTTGTAGGAAATTTCTATGCGCTATCTGATACAGTAACAGCCAGCATGAATAGAATTTGACTAATATAATATAGTTGAATAAGATGAACATAATATAGACAGATAATATGAATAGAACTTTAGAGTTGGGCATACGAGCTAATGGTCTTCTTGAAGTTCAGGACCTATAAGATTCAATGGTCGTGCACAAAATCAGAAGCCTGCAAGATATGTCATAGTATTAAGGAATACCCAAGCTAAGACTATACCAAAGTCAATGCATTCGTAAAAATATATACTGTACGTTTAAATTGGAAGTAATTCGTGGATCTGAATAGTGTGAATGACCTTTCTTATAGGCAATTACTAATTAGGCATACCAAATCGACTATAAAGTTAAAACAATAGCACTAACATTCAAAAGGAAATCACATAGTTAGGTTAAAGAAAAATCCATTTTCTTCAAAAGAAATATGCAATACTTTATCTCCATGTTAAATTCATTATCGCTTACATTGTTTGTAAGGCCCTATTTATTTACATAACACGTCTGCATTTTTCTTCCTTGCGATATAAATAATTATCCAATCACGCAGTTATTATGCAGATTTAAAAGAGAATTTGCATTCGTGTCCGCCATCTTTATATGTTAAATGGGACCGACCACGTGTTTTATTGCTCCACATTATATAATGTCTTTGTCTCATGTTTGTTTTAATTAACACTTCCACTTGTGTACATTTTCTGTACCTACAGTATTAAGTTACGAATCCCGGGGCGGGTAAAGTGATATGAGATTTTTCTGTTTATTATAATCAGCACGGAATGTGGAAAGGAATAACCTAGGTGAAAAGTGGGTATCTTGGTTTCAAGTCTGGTTACTCTTTCTGGGTAAAAGCATGCGTGAGCTTGTGTATGTATGTACAAAATTGCGCTTTAAATAAATTACTTCAAGCTGGTTTTTATAAAAATGTATTGAACTTTTATTAACACCACAGGTATTTTATCATTCGTCTTTTTTGGAATAGCGAATAAGGTAATATTATTTATTAACAAAAATAATTTAAAAATGTAAATTCATTCCAGGAACTCAAGATATTATGCGAGGAGAAGACAGGTTTCACAAAAGCATTAACCAACCAGGACACCAAACTTGGGAACTATTCCTATGGCAGTATGTCAATCGGGCCGATATACATATATTATAATAGGAACTACAGGCAGACAGCATGGGCTCTAGTTAACAAGTTCTAATGCTATGCCGAATGCTCAGTGCTCTCCAACCCGCCCCTATGATTGATAATATTTATCCTAGTGCAATTATTTATTTATTTATAATTATAAATGACTAATTGTTTTGTTTTTTCATAAGTCATTCTATTAATTGAAATGGTTTAGAGACTTTTTCCAGCCATACATCCAAAGCTTAAATTCCTGTCCGCCAAGATCATTGGTGGCACCCAAAGAATTGACAACGAGCTCCGGAGCTCAGCGAGTCTGTTACAGACGCTAGTTTGTGTTAATTGATATGGTTAGTACACATACCTCTTGCATGTCATTGTCGATCTGTTGCTGCTGGTCGCGCCTCTGCATGGCGTCCTGCGCGGTGCGGTGGATCGCCTGCAAGTCGTCGGGAGTCAGGCCCCAGGGCAGGTTCATCGGCATCGACCCTCCTTCCATCGGCATCTTCTGTACCTGCTGTTTTGTATAATGATGAGAAAATTGTATGACTAAAGATTTCAAATAAGACGTTGCAAGAGATATTAGAAGGAGAAATTTTGAGAGGACAAAGAGATCTGATTTTGCGTGTAATATCAAGAGTATATTTGTTTTAGATGAAGGATATTACTAAATACGTATTAGCACACGAGCAAGTACACATACAATTATATCGAGTTTCGAGAATTCCGTTTAATTCTGTGCCGTATTTCAAGTGTCGAATCCATTTCTAAGTACACGGTAAGTGATCTCGGATATTTGTGATGAAAATACATGTATTATATTGAATACATATTCATGAATCGAGTCAAGCAAACACATATCTTAGCTGGAACTCGTAATGTAAGCAAGAAGCACAGTGTTATATGTAAATCAATAACGTTAAGTTCATTCACTGCTGTTAGAAACATCGAGATGTAAAAAACTAATTTACAAATCAATAGATACACGGTACAAACTTGACGGCGGAGTTGCAAAGGTTGCTTCCCGCGGGACTAATGCAGACTCTGCTAAGTATTTAAGTTCCGAAAGTCATTAGTGCACGGGAGGATTTGAACCCTCGCCATCGCGTTTCGACTTATCCATTAGGGTTGGTGGTTCATATCACTTTTGATATGTATTGATTTGGTATTATTACAAAGCTTTCTTACTTCCTGTTGGTCCAATTCTTGAGTGGGCGCAGTCTGGGGTACAAACTGATGAAGGATTGTTGGTTGCTGTAAATGAAAATAAATGGCCAACTTAATTTTTTATGTTTACTATTAGAATTAATATTGGTTAGGAGCAACTGACGAAAATAAGTAAATGCTATTGGCTTTATCATACAATACATATACACTCATTGAGTGAACCAAGATACTAAAGAATATTTTACTATCGTTAACTCTTTCTCAGTCTATTAAAAGATTAGGCTACCTAGCAGTTGGATTCCAGAGACAGCCCAAACCCGTTTGATATTTCATTAGATTCTCGATTGAGTGCACTCCAAAAGGCACTACGTTCAAGGCAGGTTAAAGGAAAAGAATAAGAAACGGGTTGGAAATAAAAATGAAAAACATTATTTATGCCAGCTGACTTAAACTTTAGTCCATCATGCTGCTTTCATAAGTTTCTTCGGACATTTAAATTCTGTTAAACAAATAACAGATATTCGCATTAGCTTACACGCGACAAAATTACAGTTTCTGAGAGGCAACAACCTGGTCCGAATTCTTGTTTAACGGTTTGCATTATTTTTATGTGAAAATTACTATGGATAATTAACAGACACCGTGACTTGTCCATTTAAGGTAATGTCTAATCACTACATATGCTACCGACATAAGTTATATTCGATAATATATTCCGCTCATTTGTATGTTTCCAGTGTCGCCTCCTTCGCGGTAACTTTCAGAAACAAAAGAATATCACAATATTACTATACAGTCCGGCATAATTTGGCATCATTTATTGGCTGCTCAAGACCGTTTACAATACGAGAATATTGCGGCCATGGAAATTTTCATGATTTACTAAATCACTTGAAAATATACACATTCATTTATATTTATTAGCTGGTGTCATTATAAAATAATGTATTCGAAGCTTCCGTATGTAATAATTTGTACTGGTTACAAGACTTGTAAATTGCTTGCTAACGGAACGTTTTTTGTGTACTCTCCAAAGTTTTTCGACACTGCGCCGCTCGCTCTGTTATATCTATATTAGCACAGCCACTTGGAACTGATTATATATTATTTGCTTTCATGATTTATGATTATTACACATGAGAGTCGCCTCGCCAATCTATTTATAGCGCACAAAAACGGTGTCTTTATACCACAGATAATTATTTCGATTAACAAAATATTTGTACCTATGAGTTTCTGAAAGAGTAGTAAGGAGTAAGGACCCTCTCCATACAACTCTACAGGTCGGAAAACATAGACTCAATTCTTCTGCAAATATTTTTATAGTATAGCCCCGACAAAAGATGTTCTCATAATTACAAGCGTTCCCTGTTAACGTGTCCTGTGTCCTGTACACGGATAACAATCCGTGTACATTCAACAACCACAGTAATATGGGGACCATAAACATTTATAATAAATTCCCACATCCAAGTTTATTCACTGTACCCGCAAAAAGGTTGACGCCATGTAGGCGATCATAAAATCAAAACCCAATTTAAAAAATGCATAAATTTCATTTTGTTACCTGGACTTGAATAATCCGGTATCTGATCCCCAGATCTGACTAATAATTTTGATGACATTTGTTTCCTTAAGCGTCTCAGGATTACGTTCGTGTTTGATTCGAATAGTGATATGAAGAGAATTACAAAACATAGTCATCTTGTCTTTGTTACTATTGTATTAGGTAGATATTTGATATTCAGGTATTAGACTAAAGTAATAGCGTGAGACATACAACGTAATAAACATTGAAGGCCGCTTCCAGCAAATCAGTAAATCTTTTGGGTAGACCTAAAGCCTAGGGTTTAGGAGTGGAGTTCACGTGCCCGTAGAAGAAGAATTCCAATTCTGTATACCTTATAGTTTGATCAAATATACACTAGATTATATGTAACGGCCTAAAAAACGGCAACATAAATAAGAGCACCAATAAGCGTGAGACTTTATTTGATTTTAGCATGATCCAAAAACATAATGAATCTTAATTTAAAGGAATAGGGTTTATTGTGATTAGAAGTTGATTATAATTTAAGACTTTTTACTACATCTCGTAGTTCGAAATTCAAATGTAGAAGTATCGACCACTTTTGGCGTGTGATTTTGTTCCGGACCCTGTATCTAGTATATTTGACCGAAGACTGTATAGTGCTAAGAAGTTGCAGTATTGAATTTAGATAGACTTGCCTCGTTCTGGTCATGGTTCTGCGGTGGGGGTGGGGGAGGTGCGAAGGCGGCCATGTTGGCTTCAGGCGGTGGCATGTTGTGCGGCGCGGGGATGGCGATGACGCGCTGCACGTGGATGCGCATCTCACGCGGCCCACCCAGCTGCTCCTCCGACGACTCCCATGGCATCTGCAACAACCACCAGTGTTATATTTCCAATTCCTCCTATTCATTTAAATTTCTGACTAATTTCGTTGCGGGTTAAAGACAAGTTAGACATTCCCGGAGACTCGCCGAGCTTCGATGCTCGGTGTCATTACATTGCGTGCCACTGTTAATCCTGGCTCACAAGAGTTACAGTGGTGGGTGTGAGGGCGGGACAGTCTCCTAACCAGTGTTACATTACAACCAATATTCACGTACATATCCTCTAAATCTAAGGAAGCCTTGCACTACTATAGCGAGTTTGTAAGAGTTTCTTATGTATGTAATGTTCGCTACCTGCATTAGGCAGTCCACCACCCTGGACTCTATGTATTTCCTAACAACTCTCAATCGCACCCTCAATCGTAGAAGAGGCCCGTACAAAATCTCTAACGGTTACAATTATCGACTATTCTTCTCAATCACAAATAAACTAAAACTATACAGAAAACCCCTTGCTTTGTCATGCACGACAAAAGATAACAAAAACAACAATAACATCCGATTGAATAATAAATTACATTATCTAATATACCACAGACAGGTGCCTATGAAATAATAAAAAGCGTAAAGTTTACTATAAGTGAATCAGCATTGTAATATCAAATTGGTGTAGAACAAAGGATAATGGAGGCGGGTCGAGCGCGGCCGCCATGAATAATGCAAGACGGTTGATGTTGCGCAAACGCACCGGGAGCGTCGCTGCGAGATCAACACCGATCAGGAAGCAATGACCGCAGCACACGACGACACCACAGCGGAGCCCCTGCCACGCCGCGAACAAAGCCGACCCACGGTCCAACACAATGCGCCCAAATTATTCCAACATATCAATATTATACATGCATGCAAACTGCAATGCGTACCCATATGTCAATACGTTCTAAAATATCGTTACTTAGTCACACCGACCTTGGACCGCGTAAACAAGAAAAGACATCTAACCAGTGGCTACACCAACAAAACACATGAACTCTGACCCGGTATCGCACAAAACCATTCAAAAGAAACGTCAGTGATTGCAGATTTAAAAAATATTACAAAAACCCGTCTTGTCTATTAATAAGTAAACAAAGAACGGTATTGAGTGTTGGGTTAGCTATCCGAATAATATTCCGATATTAATATTCCAACGATGATGTTGTGATTGATGCGGAATGAAACAATAACACGGAAGAAGCAGATGAAGTAACGATCCTCGCTTTGTCCATACGCCCTTGGACGCTAACTATGCACATTACCCGAAATACACGATGACAAAACTTAACCGATGTATTATGTATTAACACCAGCGGGCAGCACGACACACGCGGAAAAAACTCCTATACTCGGAAATGGAATCCGAGATCAAAAATGTAAACAAAAGTGTTACCACTACAATAAAATAATTTGTCATGGTAGTTTGTTCACAACCGTTAAAAAAATAGGTTGGAATTATTGTCATTCGTTAAATAACTATAAAACAAAGCAAAATAAAAAATCTTTGGTATAATATTTACATAAACTACAATTTCAACTTCTTTTTTAAGTATATGAAATAAATGGTACGAAAATATTTTATGCTACGGGTATTATGCAGAAATTCGTAACCTTAGGTCACTGAAATAAAACTTTTTTAAAATTTAGTCTCCTTAACTACAAATACGTTGCTTTGACGCCCGCGACACCTCCCTTTAGTTCTTTTAGTTGCTTAACTTGATGAGTGTGCATCATGCGATAAAGTTACATCGTCATGGTGTTGGTTTCACGTTTTCTGTTAAGTTTTTCTTCTATTTTGTACCTAAGATTTCTGGCGCTCGTGTTCGTAGACGAACGCACTATGGTCTTTGAAAATCACTGTGAGTTAAACCCATTAGAATTAGTTTAGGCCCAAGTCAAGGGACACGTCGACAGGCATAATAAAACATTCAAAATGTTCAAAATTCAAAAATAAATATAAATAAATAATAAATAGTACTCACAATATTTGAATCTATTCACTAATCAAATTATACTCAATATGTTTTTGAGAAAATGTTTCATAACCCTAAAATGTCACTTTTACAATGACATTTGTTTGTTTACATTTTTGATCTCGGATTCGATTTCAGAGTATAATTAATAAACATTATAAAAAATCGTGTCACTTTAATTCTATATGTTAGGATAAATATTTGCTGTCATCAATAAAATTAGCAACATATAATCTGTCGTCTTGATATATAGCCACATTGGTATAAAAATATCGACGTTAATTTGATTAGTCCTCGGCCTAAGTTTTGCCTTGATTCTCTCCAATATAATGAAGCTATATATTCACACATATTCACATAGTTGTACATAAATTAGTGTAATTCCGGTTAGTTAAAAAACAATTTCCGGGCCGATTACCCCGGGCGTATCCGAATAACATTATTACGTTGTTCATTGACATTACAATAAAATTATTTAAAGCTCAATTAACGCTACATCCGATATTTTATCATTCTTAGTTTTGTGCAATAACAAAAACTCTTTTGTTTTAGTTAATAAATAAATAAATAACACCCAACAGTCACATACATAGTCCTGACCCCACACTATGATCGAGTCTTGTGTCGTGGGTATCAGGAACTACGAGAGACTTTTCGGTCTCACAAACACCCAGACCCGAAAGAAATATTTGTGGGCCGCACACGGTGCGGGGATCGAACCCGCGGCAACTCGTTTCACAAGCGGCACACCGACTGCGCCTCGGAGGCTGTCGTCTTCTCTTCTTAGTTCTTGAGCCTTTGTAGCTTAGTTGCTTAACAGCGCTAAAATAAGAGTACTATCTCGACTATGTACCGGGAAAAATAGTTGCGTTATTTACAAGTAATATTTTTTGATCCGGTTGTTGTACAGCCGAAAATTCGCTCATACTTCATAGTTTCTGATGCCACCAAGGCTTGTATCATGCTGTGACTGTTGGGTGTGTTTCTTTATATCTCTTAAGAAAGTCTCTACGTTCATGTTTTCTACTCAAAACTGTATAAATATATCATTTGATTTACATTTAAGTGGACAACAATTTTGTATTTTGATAAAGTTTAGTAAGCTGTCTATCCACTTTCATTGCAACATAAACATTATACCAGCGAGCGGGTATTTAAATAACATTAAACTAGAGATATCAGCTAATTTGGAACATATATTTTGTATTTTTTATCGTGAAAGTCATCATGGATTTCGATAAATAGTCAATATTATTAATCAAATAATGACATTGGAAGGTTAACCTGCTTCCTGTGTTTATATTTTATATTTCGAAATGAGCAATTTAATATTCATAAGTTCCGGATCAAGCTTTCTACTAGTTCGAATTATTATTATAATTATTATTATGATCAGTAGTCAATAGCCGTCAATGACACTTCAAACTACGAATACAGTTCTATCCATACATAAAACTAAAATATCTATTTAACTCAATCGAATAATAATCTAAACCTTTCTGTTATATTTCTCCGATGTATATATAGTATGTAAAATTAATATTCATATGAAGGTACTCACTTAAATATTACCCTTGAACAAATCGTGTTCTTCTGATGTGTTATGTTCATAAGCGCGCAATTTATGAATGTTAAATACGTTACATTAAAATTAATACCCTTACTAGTCAAAATAAATGAGCATCGAACACCCATATAAACGCACAATGTTCAATATTTATGTCATATTTAAAGTGATAACAGCCGAATCCGATTAAATGTTTCACAATTCCTAAATGACATAAGATGCAATGTAAACAATACATAAACAAAGCGATCATATTATATCATGCAGTAACATGAGTGGACACGAGACTTGTAATTAGTCCGGACCCACCTGTGTGATGGTCACCTTGTATAGTTGAGAGTTACGTTGAGGAATGTCGGCTAATGTAAGTAGTACAAGGTTCATGAGTATTCGTAGACTAAAGTGCATGAAATTATTAAAATAATTGCAGCGCGCCGTGAGCTTCTAAGATCGAGTCGGGCTCCGACGCCGCCGACATCGCCGTGATACGCTGCCAAGTTCAAGAGCATTTCCAACTTCACAATCACAAAAAGTATGTACTCAAATTGGGCACGAATGGTATCGATCTCTCGCATATATAAAAATGTGTGTCGGACGCGCGCGGCTCAAACACTCGGAACACACGGCATCATGCACGCGTACCTCGCGCTCGCACTCGCGCTAGCGGCGCCCGCGCTCGCCGCCCTCGTCGCGCCACACCGCGCCGGCTACGAGAGGGAGATAGACTCCTCGCGGTACAACCAGGTACCCAAGCTGCACGGCTTCGTGCTAAGCGAACAGTACATAGCGTCGCAGAAAAACAGAGCCAAGCTCGTCACTAAACTCAGACCGGAAGACACCGTAGCCGCCGACAATGTCATACTGGAATCCAACGTAGTGAGGATAGTCAGACCGCCCAAGAGGGAAGCCGACAGTGGTAATGGAGAACTGGTCCGGCAGAGGCGTGGATACAACTTGGAAAATGTGAGGGTGCCTGCAAGGTACCCGTATCTGGCGGTGCCGCACTATAACCGCCTGCGTCGCTGGGGCTAGTGGCCGTAGCTCGCTGGCCGCCGCGGGCCTGATCAAATGTCAAGGCTGCGCTGGCGCTGCTCCCCGCGTGGCCGCCGGCGCGCCCGCGCTGCGCATCTCCCACGATGCCGGCGATCTCCACAGACTCTCATACGTGTTATGTTATTTATACCAAGTGGCTGTGATCGAACGCTCAACCTGTGCCGTTACATGGACGGCCTGAATGCAACGATTGACAGAATATCAGAAATATTTGTATTAAGAGATACGAGTGATAATTATACTTTATTTGTAGAACAATATAGAATTATATACATAATTACAAAAATAGCACTTTCTTTTGAGACTATTAGTTTAAATATACTTTTTGTTGTCATAATTAGCAAAAAGGAAACAATACGCATTCATAACCATTTACTCTTAACTTTCAAATAATTCTTATCATTAGACATTAAGGAAAACTAAAAAATATAAACAAACCAATCTATACTCATTATGTTCAGTATAAAGCTTACATAAAGTTCCTGAAGTGCTAAACATATTAGTTCCATTTAAATACAGTTATTATATAAATAATAACCCAAGTTATACTTACATAATTTACAATAAATAAATGTTTATATTAATAATAGTTGACTGCAACACATATGAATAAGTTATGACAACTCAAAGAATTATTGTACCTAAACTACCTAAAGTGTAAACAAACGCACGTGGTTTTATAAATTATATTGACAACATAATTAATCGTATCAAAAATAAATTACTACAATATTTAATCATGAAAGATAAGAAATAACAGGAACAGGAAGATGTACTTCCCACTCAAATGGTATTGACGAAGGTGATCTCATTTGAACCCTCGTTGAAATGAAATAACAACTTGTCATAACAGCACAAAGGTGTTGCGTATGAACGAGCTCACATTTAGACAATATTACAGTAATTAGACCCTGTCATGTTGTAATGGGAACAATGAACATAATTTATGCAAGTTTAAAATGCAGTAGGCTCGATCGATTTCGTGGCCCAGTCGCAATGCTTTTAAACGAAAACGTGAGACGGCCACTACAACCCGTGTAAGGCATGGACACCGACCAATCCCATCGCGAAAAAATATTATACCAATCTATTTTAATCAGTATTACACTCAATGTTTTGGACTTAAAGTTCGTTGACAGCAGATCGCAGTAATGATTAACTCGATACGAAGATTGCTCTGAGAGTGAATCATTTACAAATGTACAGTTTACATTAGCAATGCTCGCGATACATGTAAAGCTATCACTGTTTATTTTATTTATTCAAATATTATGCAATATACACATTTAAGATATCAATCTAATCGTCTTATATTCAAAAAACAATAAACATTTTTTTAGTTGTTTGTATTTTTTTACCAAGTTTTTGTACGATACTAACAAAAAAGCAATAGTCGGTTGCTGCATGGTCACGGTACGAAGGTTGGTAAACTAGTTAATTTGTGGGTATATCCGAACTAAGCAATGCTTCCGTGCTAGTTTTGATTTCTCCAACCAAGGCGGCAGGTCTGTCGACTAGTTACTCGTATTTAATGTGAGTACAAGTTGCAACTTTATCATACTGCGTGCTCATGTATAACTTGTCAGCATTTATTTACTTTTATTACTAGTGGTGAAGGAAATTATTGGACCAGCATACCAATATTTTATTCAAAATACGAGTGTCCTTTACAAGTTCAAATATTATATGCAAAATCTTCTGATAAAAATAATATTTATTTTCTTAGTTTCCATTATTCGTTTTATCATTAGCTTTCGTGCGAAGTATTAGATTTAATAAACACCAAACAAGATCATTAAACTGTTTTTACAATTCGATTGTGTATGATAATTAAATGCATATAAACGGCAGTAAATTATAGTAAACAAAATTGATTCGGCGCGATAATTAAAGAACAAGCACTACGTTTGTTTTGTAGAAGAGTATATAATAAATGCGCGCGTATAGGAGTGATTAGTGAATCAAGGTGATGTTATTAGATAACGTTTTGGAAACAAGATTTTGTTGATGCATTCGAATGGTCACCGGTTCATAATGAAGTACGGCGAGCTCGTCAAGTGAAGATGACCTTGATGCTTGATGCTACCTTTATATACCAGAGCGTATAAGTTAACTACCAAAATTTGTTTCCTCAGTCATTTAATTAAATGAAATATGTATACTGCATATCCACGCTTCATAAATAAATCTACACGTGTATGTATATTTTGATTTAGTTAAAAGAAAAAAAAAAATATTATTTATATTCGGAAGAAATTTACAGCTATAGATAAAAATTATTAACTTTGAATGTTGTACTGTGCAATTTGTAAATATCACGAATTAAAATATTAGGCTCTATTTTACATAGTGTTCAAAATAATTACGCGAACACTAAGATCTTGTTCACACAAAACTTAGACCAAAGTAATTCAGATTGGAAATCGGAGACTTCGAACATTTCACAAATAAACGAAGCTTCACAGCTTAAGCTTAACCGATTATGAGCTCAAAAATCGAACAGCATCATGGAATTAACATGTTCTATCGACTAAGAACATATTAATTCCATGATCAGTAAACAGTTTTTTTTTAACGGCGCATTTTGCTCCGCGGAAAGTGGAAACTAATGAATATTACAGGAAATCACTAAGAAGAAATCTAAAATAAGTGCAATTACATTCAAACGGAATATTTACGAAAAATCATAATTATACATTTTTAATTTAAAGGTTTATTATGAACACGTTTTAAAATTATATGTGACAACTTATTTTTGTGAATTAAATATAGAGCTAGCTCGTTGAATTTAACTTCACGCCTTAAATGTAAGGCAAATGGTTATCAGTTTGTAGCTGAGAGATACTATGCGAAAACACAAACAATATTAATTTACAGATTACAAAAACATAATGAAGTATCTACATACAACGTACCTATTTAGAAACAACATTTAGTGAATTGTTCGTAATTCGTACTACAATGACGTATCTGAGAAGTTTGGCACAGGGCTTTATCTAACAAAAAACTTGAGTGAGTTTGTGCGCGGATTTAATCCACAAATTGCATGAGCAAAAAGCAACCGAAAAGTTCCGCAGAGTTTCTAATACGACAATGGGCCGTAATAAAAAAAAAACCGAATTAACACATAATTACTTGACGCAGTATTTTACATAACACATACATACTGTGTTACGTTATTTTTGCTTATTTTAAATCTATATACCTATCGATACTAAGATTATAAAGAAAAAAGATTTAAATTTTTGCTTGCATTGAATAGGCGCTGAAATTACTGGATTGATTTTAAATTATTTCACCATTATAATCCTACATTATTCATGATGAATGTAGGCGATAAAATATTTTCAAAAAGGTGTACCTGCACCAGAGCCAGGCCGGGCCGCTAGCTGAATTATAAAATAGATAATTCATTGTAGATCAAGGCCTCAGAATGAGACAGCGACCATCACCCTCAGCTCGGAGGCGTTTACCCTCCTGTCAACTCTTACCCAATTACTGTCAAATGTTTGTGTTCCTCGGGGCACTTAAGCGTCTTACATTTTTTAACAAAAGTTTTAGCTGACACAAAACGGCCTTTTAATATTGTCTTCTTTAAAGGGCAGAAATCTAAAACATTAAATGCATTTTACCTTCGCTGTGATTAGTGTAAGAGTGTAAGATTTTACTCGGTTATAGTAATTATCGTAATGTTAGACCATTCATTTACTTCTGTTGGACATAACTAGCTTACACATGTCTTTTAGAAAAGGCATTTACTGATGATACAAGTGCATTTACATTTTACCAACATTTCCGTCGTGATACTAATATGATGGAACCGAGCAAAATGCGAAAAAATCTTATAGCCAAAGTAAGTCATTTTTATAAAATAACTAACTCTCACAAGTATTTAAAAGTTTCAGCCCACATGGCTTGTATGATTAATAACGTTTACGTACATCGCGTCGTAAGGAAATTTACATCACTCAATTGATTGTTTATCAAATATGGATTTCCACACTACAACTTTCATATTGTGGTGTGGTGTGTTTACCGTTTTAAGAAACCTGAAAAGATAGTTGTAAAAAGCTAGGTTTGAAGCTCTGTGAATCATAGTCTTATTAAGTTAATCAGATTTGCCAATATCTAGAGAAATGTTAATAATAAATCCTAATATGGTGAATATTTTAGTGCCAATTTGTGGGTGAAAGCTCTTGAATATAAATATGTAGGTCTGAAAACTTTCATAAAGTTATGGAAATGAAAGTTGCTATGAAAGAGAGAGAGTGCGATTTTATTTTGCTAGAATTATTTTATAGCAGCAGATAACAGAAGTACGTGCAATCGCGTTTCCCCAAGTGTCTCATTTAAATTATCTTTACTTATTTAATTTATAAGTAGCATTTTTTTTTATTTCAGCACGGATTGCTAACTCTTTATAGGTTTATTTACGATTATGTGTAAAGTACATTGCCTTAAATATGTATATATTTCTTTTTTACATGATGAATTAAGTAAAGTAAGTTTTTGTAAAATATGCTTTACCTATAATATCAATAATTGTAGTAATTATTGCGAGAATAAATGACTGGTACATCCTTATACCGTTTTAAAAAAATATAATCTAGTGTAGAACTTCCAATTAGAACTACTTAAACTACATTTATTTTTTACATTCTCGATAGACTAATATACCGCGAGTGAACCTAATAAGGTTAGATTGTGTTACGGTATTCTTCAGCACAAAAAAACTGAACTATTCGTATGTATGTAGTCGGCTATTCAAGTGTCAAAGATGTAAGAAAACCAATATAAGTACAGTTAGCTGCAAACTCTCTGAGATGAGAAATCATTTTGCCGTCTGGCCTACTGACATCCAATTGTTTTATGCGTCCTCCTCTCCACTTTATACCGCTATTCGAAGCCATACTAGTCATCATTGTTTGCGATCGTTCCGTTCGTAATTTCTGTTCAACCACAATAAAGAAAATTGCAAAGCGGACGGTCGCCTACACAAATATACACAGTCAAATTTTTGTTTGAAGTATTAATTAAATAATAATTTAAGGCGTTTATACGGTTTCCTTATGATGTATAGCTAAATTTTATTGGTATTCAATTACGTTGTTTCACAAAACAAACCCTGGTTTATTGATATTTTATTCTTTTTTGTTTAAGCATATAAAAGCATTTTATTTTAATAGTGTTTGAGTGCGTGATGTAAAGAATTTTGTTAATGGTTTCTCGATCATAAAAATTCCAAGCGGAGGACGTGATCTTGTCATGGGTGGCTGCATTATTCGATATATATTCGTTCCACGATGCTCGCCTCATGTATCTACATTAAGACCGAATTCTGATACTACAATAAAGTACACCTCTATCAGGATCAGTTCTATTATGATGTTAGTGACCTTCGCGTTAAACTTTACACGCATTAATACATGAAGCATAAAATTCACAACACAAATATATCGGTTCATTTACAAGTTGGCTGAAAGATAAAACGTGCTTTACAACTATTAGATACACGGCTAGCGATCTTTTGTATCGTCTCGTAGCCCTATTGTGTCCAAGGCGGCGCGGGCTGCTACCGTAAATGTCATCCTAAGTAAATGACCGAGCCATCAGCGAGGTCGTGACTATTGCATACATATTTTCATAATCTTATTAACATCCACGTACTTTAATGTATAAATTACACGTGTAGACGATCTCATTAAGTACCAACGCGATGGTACCCACGGAATGCACTTAAACTTTGTTTTTAATTTTAACTAAAAGGTTGGAAGATTAAACTACCTCACAAAGGATCGTATTATCTAAGAAATAGCATAGACGTAAGATGGTTTCAAAATGCATTTACCAAACAAAACCTTATAAACAAATAAAAATTTGACGGCGGTCAAAATTCGATCCTTATCAAACTGAAATAAATTATTCATAAAAGCATTGTGTAGGTTATATTGCTTGCAAATGTAGGCACTATGTGACCTGCCCTCTCCTGACAAGATTAGGACACGTACATTGCGAAAGCGAATATATTTCAGTGGATGTGCATCGAACTATATCATAACTATAATAATATGTACATCTGCAATAGTTTGAAAACGAGTTCGTGGTAGATAAATTCCAGTGATATAGCTTGAACGGCTCGGCCAAGGTTTAAGGAAGCTAAATAATACTTGAAGAATAGTGACATGACTTAAGTAGTACTGTAGATGACACTGGATCAAACTGTAACGACATGAAGGCTGTTAGGTTAACATTACATAGTGAACTAATTTTCGCACCTGAAGGAACCTTTTCATTAGACAAAAACAGGTTTGCGCTGAATTAAACCCAAAGTAACAACTAAGAATTGTTGAATATGTATGAAATATTATACGCATATACATTTTAATATCATTATCCATTGCTTTATATTATATACACAAACAAGCCAACCTATTAAGTGCGCTCGATAAACTTGGGAGTGTCCTTTTTATTTGGCATCATTTAACTGTTCCAAAATAAAACAAGCACAAAGAAATAATTATTTAAAATTCTGCGTGCGTCTAATGGGTCGTATCTTCAAAACAAACTGCAAATATGTACTATAAACAGAAAACCTCTCGTTGGAATCGGCGTAGGTATAAACACGGACGCGAGGTCGTCGCATCGAGCTCGTCTCGGGTCTCGACAGCCGTTGTTTGTTGCGATCGGAAACGCTTACATTCACGAGTATTTACATTGGTACCTCCCGTCCTATGTCCAAACTCAAAACGGCTTCATTTGGGGCCTGGTGCGGGTCCCTACTCGCCCACTCCAACGCTCCGCCACTGCCTCTAGCCTCCTCACGATGGTTCTCACTTAACTCAAGTGATAAACTTGCATGACGAGTTTCTCTTTACTTTGATGCATGAAAATACGTCCTAAAACGTCAAGCTAAGGATTCATATGACTAGAATTATAAACATATCCCTGCCTATATTGCATTATGAATAGTTTAGATCAAACAATTGGTAAACATAAGTAGCGAATAAGGTCATTGGCTAATAGTTTTGTTAGTGTAATAATTAGGTTTATGACCTGCTAGCGATACAACAATCACAGTTTTGCAACACACATTAAGCACGCGTTTTAGTTATATTAACAATTCACGGTTTTTACACAAAAACAAGAACGAGTGTAACAAATTTGACCACGCGTTTAGTATACCGACACATTTCAATTTATATACATAGTTTGTTAAAAATATTCACTTTGTTTTCTTCAGATTATGAACAATAAGAAGCAAAAGAATCACTGTTGTTCATCAGTTCTATTCAACTACATTTAACATTTTCTGTCATCAAATGTAATGAATTAAAAATAAAACGTCTTTGTAAGCGGATTATACTGCAACTATTTATTGTGGAATATGCTCAAAACATGTTGACGAAAACCAGGTAAAATATTTTTATTTATTTCTCTATACAACCAAATACTAATAAGAAAGTTTAAATTGCCTACCCAGAACAGTGAGTATAAGGTAAGAGAAACTTTTACTGACCTTTGTGATTCCCTTGGGAAAGGAATTTACAAAATGCTGAGAAAAAAAATAAGAATCCCTTTTTATGAAGATCATTCGTCCCAGATTTCATTATGTCTCAAAAGTCGCCCATTTTTCGCCTGTGAAAATTGCTATGTGCAATAATAATAAGTTTCATTCCTTCATAACATAACTTTCAAACCAAAGTCACGGTCCTATTAAAATTTATTGTTCCAGAAAGCTACTAGCGTTGTCACAGATTAAATTGTTGAGCCCAATTTCATTTCATTTAATCTAAAAAAAATGAATAGCTAACAGAATCTGTGTGCGTGGTGGCTTGTTGGTTACCAGACTTGGCTGCCAATATGCTCACGTTGGTCGCGGGTTCGAATGTAAGGGCACACCTCTAACTTTTTGGAGTCATGTGTATATTGATAGCTAGTCTATCGCTATTACGGTGAATGAAAACATCGTGAGAACACCTGCTCCACCTTGGTGATTTGTAAGAATTTCTATAACCGTAGAGTCCGCCAACCGTACTGGGCCAGCATGGTGAACTAAATGGCCTAACCACACTCAATCGTACTCTTGATCGTTGAAGAGGCTCGTTCCTTGCAGTGGGACGTACATATATAGGCGGATACAGTTACAGAAACTAAAAATCACTTTATTATTTGCATTATGTAGTTGGATATCGTACTTGATAGAGCCCTTACCATCTCTACAATGAAGCAAGTTATTAAGCACCGTTAGTTTATGTCTGGAATATTGCCAATAAAATGATCATAGTTATTATTTTCCGAGCGTCATCACAATACATAAATACCCTTCATGATGTTGATTCATTCTGGCGTACGCTATTAATGAATTTAATCTCGTCGAACTTAATTAACGGATTCCATAGTTTTTCAGCCTTGGTACATGCACAGGCATAATAACACGACATAATGTTAATTGATTTACCATTTTGTGTAATTATAATTCGTGATGTAGCATCTAATATTTTAAATGAAATAATAATACGTGTACTAAAAAAAAATATTTATAGTTTGCATTGCAACATATACTAAGAAGTAATCATTGCACAGATTTTTTAATTTATAATATAAGTTTATGTGAACTTCTGTTTACCAAAATGTATTTTTATTTCATTAAAACAATTAATTGCCATTTACTTATGATGGATATTGGCACTGCAGATATCTTACTTAGTTTTTGTAAATATTTTTTAATGATTCGCATAATAAGTTTTTCCGGGATTGTTATCTGTAAAGTACAAGTTAGCTATAGTGTTGGAAAGAGAGCACGTCGCGTACAACGAATATTTAAGTGAGATTAATTGCTTCGTGATATCATACACTTGGCTGCGTAGTTACTGATTTCTTAAAAGCGTTTTGGTTTATCTCACGTAGAGGCAAGTGAATGTGCATGCTAAATATATTAGAAGTACCTTATTGCAATGTGTAAGAGGTTTAATACTTATGGTTTAGGTTTTTTGCGGTCCTTGTGCTCGTTAAAGATAAATGAAAGGGTATAATAAATGCCCGTTGACCAAAACCGGAACGTTTAAGATTGCATAAGTTCATGTACGGTTGCAGGAACCAGTATCGGGAGCAATGCCCGATCGACCATGATTTTGGCACTTTTTTTGGCCTGCAGGCAAACTCTTTGTTCATTTGAGTGAGTGAGTGAATGAGTGTGAGTTCACAGAATTTGGCAATTTGTTACTTATTTTTAAAATGTGTTTTGAACCCCTAAAACGGGCAATCTTTATTACACTAGCTGTAGTAATTTATATACGACCCACAGATGACACTCCTATCTCCTCAACTAATATAGGGAGGCTCTTTAACTTAGCTCTATTATAAACAATCATAAAAAGTGTGGGTGGCGGTCCCGAGACGATCAGAGCATCATTTGTCAACTTTAATTACTACATATTATTTACTACATATTATTATCATCGTGTTTCTAACAAGTACTTGAGACGTTTAGATAACAAAAGCCGGCAATCTTTATAAAATTAAGCTACGAAATAATTGCAAAAAGCAAAATAATAAAAAATCCTTTGTACAAATAACAAATCCAATTTTTTTGCGGAGCAAAAAATAATCTCCGAAACGTTTATTTGGATGTAGATGATTATTTTATCTATTTTTTATGAGAATAATATATTAATTTTATGATTATTGGATATTTTATCGAATGTAAATGGAATTGGAAACCATGTCATATTTTTTATGATTGAACATTTTATATTTATACGCATGCAAGTAGTGACGTCAAATTTTCTTGAAGTCTATATTTAAGTACATATTAATTAAATATAAGAAATGGTGCAGTTAATTATTGTAAAAAAACATGAAGTGCGGAATTCTGAGATAATTAAAGTATTTCATTAATTCCACACGCTCCTGTTTATTCAGTCCAAAGTTAGTGATTAATCTTATGATTCAAAGACATAAGGCCTTTGCCATTCCAGTACAGGCGCTTAAAACAATGTACCTTATTAAAAACTAATAGTAGGTATAATGTAATCTGTAAAGCAAGGCAACCTAGCGTAGGTAATCGATCATTATAAGTTTCATATGCTCACTGAAAGCTCTTCCTTAGTCATTAAATAAGACTTGCAACATCGGAGTTTATATACAAACATTAAACAAATAAGGACGTATCAACAAAACAACCGTATTTACCCCGCAATATCTCCGCGAAATACATCACTTTTTGTCCAAAGTATAAAGAAATAACATCTGGCAAAAATACGGACCCAACAATTCTCTCTACTCGACAAGATAAAGCAATGATAATCTAGGATTATCCAGCGAACTTTCTTTGGAGGCAAAAATATTCTGCAGCACATTTTGAGAAATACATAATATCTAGCCAACACAATCCCAGACCGAAATGTCTAAGATTGTTATTATATATACAAACACGAAGTCTCGGTGCAACAGTAAATATCTTAATACAGAAAGTTTGCGCGAGTTGGGCGGAGACAGATTAAAAATGTACAGAACGAGTGGGAATGAGCTTGGGGTGGAAGTTTTTGTATTCCGAAACTTTAAGTATAAAATAATCAAGTCATGTGAGAATTGGAGAGCGGGATTTTCAAGGCGGAGATAGAAAATAACCCTAACAATTTGCATAGATTATTCATACGGAAACGAAACTCAAAGTAGCTGTAAACTCACTCGCTGTTCATTTCAACGGTAACAAATTGTACTTATTATTGTTTCAATTATATCGTCTATGCATTCAAATGTCTTGGATTAATGCAATTTCGTGTTCATTCACCAACGTTATAGTGGGTTATTAGCGGTAAACTGTACACAGCACAGACTTTCATTTGAACTTTCATTTCTATAGCATATTCTATAGCATTCTATTTCATAGCCAAGTGTTGTGCCTTTTGTTGATAATATGTTATTGATGATTACGGAATCAGCCTAAAAATACCACAGGTATCATATTGATATTTCCATATCAAGTTTCTTTTAGATTTATTTGAATGTTATAATTGAAATACCGACGTTTGTTCGTTCGCTTTGGGAAGTTGAAATGTAAAAATCTAACTAAATCCGCGATAAAATCAGTAAAAATATGTTTATAGTTTGCTATCTTCTAAGATAAATTGGACATCAATTTTTCCTTAGAGCAACATTTGTTAGCAATTTTTCATTAATAATAATGATCTTTCGAGTATAGATATTATATATAATAAATAAATGAGCAAATACACCTCACAAGTAAGTTGTAAGTCGAAATTTATACTGAAAACTAATAAATCTGTTTCAAAGCAACTTTCATTCGATTTAATCCTATGTACCCTTCATAATATATTTAACGTCGTTTTATTGATGCTCCTGTGACCCCGAGCTACAACATGTTATACCTAATAAACTTCCAAGAACAATTTAAATATATAACATAGCCTTGGTCATAATTTAATTATCAAATATTATAGACTGTCAAGTATTTCAGATTTTCGGGCAAGTTTTAATCGAAACGAAATTACTAGTTTCTTTGATAGCGACCTTCACTGGAAACAGAAAATTCCCAGACACAAAGAAGTATTGGCGTCATTATTCGTTACCTACTTTATTTTGAACAGTAAATAAAGCGAAACAATAGCGGGAAAGAACCTGTGCAAATACTTCGTTAATTAAATTTGTCACTACAAGATACGGCATTTTACAGTTGCAGTTTACTAGAACTGCATACACAATACACGAAATATTCAAATCCTATAAAAAGCATTTGACCGATATAATATTATGTAGATAACATTTTTGACAGCCTTTGTGACGTAGTTGGTTAGACGCCGGCTGTGAAACGAGAGGGTGCGGGTTCGATACCCGCACCGAGAGAAATATTTGTGTCAAAAACAGGTACTTGTTTCGGGTCTGGGTGTTTGTGAGACCGAAAAGTCTCTCGTAGTTCCTGATAACCACGACACAAGACTCGATATTAGTGTGGGATCAGGACTATGTATATGATTGTTGGGTGTATTTATGTTATATTTATGTTTAATATACAGACAAAAACTCACGCATTTTTTAGAAGGTATGGGTGATGGTGTTAGCAGAACACCCAACTTGTGTGGTCCGTTCCACAATGTAATCGGGGGCGAGCTTTTCGCCATATCGGGCATAAATTACTGATTCCGAGCTGATAATGAAAAGAAAAATATAAATATGTAGATAAGTAAACACAGAATGATTGTTTAACGAGTGAACGATAGCCTTATTAACCGATCGGATGGCGAAACCGAAGCTCACAGGTTCCACAAGGCAAACACAAAATATTATGATATTCTAGCGTACCTAAGTATTCTCAACGAGAAACATATCAATAAAGATTTCCTACCACTTTACTTGTAAAGAACCTTTCCCGTTTTATTTGTGTAAGTACGGTTGAGAATTACGAGAGGATGGCTAATTTACTATAAAATTATTTCTGGAATACGTGTCTACTACCCACTGTCCTAGTTCATGAGTCCTTCAGGATAATTCTCCATACACGCGCATTTAGAAAGTAGAATATAGTCGGAATAAAGAATTGCGCTCGAGATCCTTAATATAAGTACCTCCTTCCGCTCAGTTTCAGCGCAAAGTAGGAGTGATTCCAAAGACACGATTGAACGGTTTTGATGAACGGAAGGTAATTTAAAACCTCTAAATGGAATCCTACATGATTAACTCAGTGCCATCTGTGCCCGAGATTACGTTCGGATTCTATTTAACATGTGCTCTGAATTCCTCGCTGCCTTAAAACCTTTTTAATGAGCACCATAAACTACTAATATTTTTTGTAGCATCAAGCGAGATTGTTGATTTTAATTCGATCTCAAAATGGTATTGGTGATCCATTTAAAAATTAGCCTACGTAAACTTTTTAGTACCTAATGTTTGACAAATCTAGGCTATACATAATTGAAATGTTGTATTGGTAATTAAACCACAATATCACAGATATAAAAATAAGCCGTTACCTTTTTCACTTAATATTACAACAACAAAATGATGACATACATATAATTAAAATACTCAAAAATATAATTTGGGCAGGAAATACTACTAACAAAGGTTCCTACTCTGATGCTAGTTACTGAAGAATGGTGTTACTTCAGTCGAAAATCAGCAGTTGATTTAGTCCATTTATATAGTTTAGAAGAATATTCATTCAGATTTATAAACATATTTTTATGCCTCCTAAATTGTTGCCTATCGTAGGTATGTACAATTTGGAATATTAGTCATATACGTAATGATAAGTGGGACAAATTACGTGGACATAAGTTATGAATATTCGTAGGCGGAACGTAACATGGTTCGTGTTATAGATTGGAAAATTGCGCCTTCATTGGATTACATTAGTAACAGACTTCATCACGCCATGTTAAGCGTGAAATTGTAACTTTAAAATGAAATAACTTTCACTTCAAATAAAAGAAATAGCGCTTGAAACATAATGAAATACTTACTCGAAGTAGTGGGCGTGTAGACCATTGTTTAATGAAAAAAGAAATTAAGCTTATACACACACACTTTTGTGAAAATATGATTTCAGTTTCATATTGAAATGTGATATAATTTAATTGTGAGGACTGCTAAAATTTGATTAATTACGAGTGAGGAATTTAAGCAAAGAATTAATCATTATCTACTTCTATGTTTATTCGCTTCACTCTATATTTTTATATAATTAGGTAACAGGTATTTGTTTACCAACCTAAACTAAAATTATTTTTATGTTTGTAGTTTTCGGAGTCATGTGTGTATTGATAGTTAATCACCACGCACTAAAACGGTGAAGGAAAACATCATGAGGAAACCTGCATACCATAGCGATTTATAAGAATTTCTATGGTATGTAAGTCCGCCAACCCGCACAAGGCCAGCGTGGTGGACTATATGGCCTAACCACTTTCAATCGTACTCTCGATTGTAGAGGAGGCTCGTGCCCTGCAGTGGGACGTATACAGACAAAACAGCAGAATATGTTTACATAATATCTTTATATTTCCGGATATTCCTATTTATTACACTGCACATGAAAATATTTCCACTAGCGAAAGTTTGAATGTATATATTGTTTTATATCACAATTCACAACCTACGTACAGCAAAACTAAGTCGTTATATGTGTGTATTCTTATTCAAATAAAATATTTTATAAAATGTACTACAAATGAAACACTCTACATAAAAAATTTAGTTTCGCAACAAAGTGTGTTTCATAGAAATCCTGGGGTACAGTTTATCAGTAAATAATCTTTAGCAAAAATTTAATTACAGATTAACGTAAATGCAATAAATGTAGTTAATATTGCGACATTTGTGATGACTTCAGAAGTTCAGACGGAGGAAAATATAACACGAATGAGTTAATGAGAAAAGTTTTCGATTTATATTAGCTTCATACACATTTGTATTAATTGAAACAAAATAAATAAATATACCCAACAATCACATGCGTACATAGTCTTGACCCCGCACAAAGTTTGAGTCTTGTATCGTAGGTATCAGAAACTAATAAAGACTTTTCGGTCTCACAAACACCCAAACCGAAATAAATACCTGTGGTTTACATAAACATTTGTTTTGTTGCGGGGATTGAACCCGCGACCTCCTGTTTCATAGCCGGCGTCTAACCATCTGCGCCACGGAGGCTGTCAAATTCAGTGTCCATAAATTAAATATTTCTTTGTAAGAAAAAACTTGTTTATTGACAATGAGACCGACCTAGCGTAATATTAAAATCTTGATGTTAAGATAGCGATTGCCTTTAAAAATAAATATTGTAATGGCGTTTTCTTGCTTGTACCAACTCGTAAGATTTCTTTTGATGCACCATATATTATCTAATACCTTTTACCTTCACATAATATAGTACCAAAGCATTATAGAAAAGCTTATTATAGATATTAGGATTATCTCGATTAGATGGCTTAGCATGAAATTGCTCTTAGTCACTATTGCTGGTATATTTAATATATAATAGGTTAGTAATTACGTTGTGATATTGAGGTCATCTATCGTGTCATTGTTCTCCCTAAGTTTATTCATAAAACCAAAGAAATATAGCAAAATGTTATGATGATTTCATTTCAGGGTATCTGAAAGCTTCCCCTCAGCTATAATTTCTACCACTTCCATCTAAACCAATAAGTCTTGTGTGTTGAAACAAAATCAGAAATCCTGGCTTAGCAGTTTTTATTATAATAATTAAGATTAGGATAATAAATTACTACCCAAACCTTTTGATAAAACAAGGAGCCCAAACGACAGTGACGTCATACGAACAAAATTTTTATTAGAAATTCACGACCCAATTTAGAACTTCACGACTCACTAATTCAGATGAAACAGATAACCTAAGGTGGGCTCATACATTAATAAGCGATAGCTGCTCGATACCTTATTATAATATCGCTCTTACGTGCCTGCTTACATCACGAGAACATTCTTATCTAACAATAGCTCGACACAACCACAACTATACCTTCTATAGTCTTTTCGCGTCTGAATGTTACTTTAAATATTAGAAAAATGTATCTCAAACAAAGTGTTTAATAATTTATTTTTTTATTTATTTGTAGTTCCAAATTCTGCCACACGCCAATAGAAAATAGATGAATTAAATTATTCTGTATCAGTAGAGATTTCTAATTGGTCTGTGGTAGAGATGTTGCATTGCTATAGAATACAAGTATCACTTACCTTGTATACAAACCGTTTGGTTACCACCAAGACCTGCATATCTGATTTATAATATGTACATCTCAAATTCATATAGTAAATGAATAAAGCTGAAAATAGGCCTATTTTTTTGGTGAAGATTAAACTTTATTTTATAGCGGTTACGTCATGACTATCAACAAATCTTTGACTCACCACTGTTGACACAAACAAGCCTTTCACTGCAACTTTCTTAATCAACTTTCTCTAAGGACATATTTGTGTTTTATATGTATAACTCTTATATTAAACAAAATGCAAAATGAATCATTTGAATACTATTTTGAAGAGTTCCTCTCTCTAGGATCGAAGATATTGATCTCGTCATACCAATTTATGGGACCAGATACCCTTTAAACAAAAAAAGAACTCTCCAAATCGGTTCAGGCGTCTTAGAGTAATCGGTGAATATACATAAAAGAAAATATTCCGACGAATTGAGGACCTCTTCCTTTTTTGAAGACGGTCAAAAATGACACAAACAAAAACAAATCATGATTAGACGTTACTTAGCAGGACTTCTGCAATAGCTGTCTGTACATCACTTGTCCAATATGCTTTATCCCACCGGAATCTAAGTCATACTGACGAAATTGGTGACTAAAGTAGAGTTTCAATTTCTGGAGTCACGTGACTTACCGGCAAGGGGAATGAGGCTTGGCGGTGCGCGACGGGCGCTAGAGGAGCCAGGGGCGCGAATGGCGGCATTCTTCCTTCTGGCGCCTGGGGGAAGGGCGGCATCCTGGGCTCCTGAGCGGGCGCTGGTGGTGCAACACGTTCGGGCTGCGGGCGCAGGGGCAGACGCACTGGTCCAGTCAGTGGGAACGCGAACACCTGAGACTGTGGCTCCGGGAAGTTCATTGGCCTATGACAAATACATTCGTTATAAATAAATAAGTATATGTATCAGACCGTATATGTCCCATTGTACGGCTCGGGCCTACCCTTATATTATGTTATGTTATAAATTAGTTCACGATAAAATAAAAATGAAATCATCATCATCATCAGCCCGTTGCCCACTGCTGGACATAGACCTCTCCCAAGGTACGCAAAAGAGCACGGTCTAAAAAATATCTGAGGTAAACATCGGAATCTTCCGCAGACCAGAGAATGGGCAGCAGCGTTTACGTATATTTCATGCACTGCAATAAAGTTACAGCGAGGCGATAAGGACGCACAAAATGAAGTTATTAAATGAATATTACAAGTCTAACGCCCAAATACTGGAACGCAACTTAAATATAAATGGCGCTTAACTACGTTAATCCCGATTAAATGTACTGGCTAAGTGGGGCGTGCGCTGTTAAGAGCAACTTATTATTTGAATGGCGTTCCAGTATTCGGGCGTAAACTGATTTTTTTGTTATCTCGTTATATATGGAGACGAGCTAATATAAAATTAAAAACGTAAAATAATCTCAATAACTGTCAAAACATTGGATAAAATAATACATTTTCCAAAATTATTACAACCATTCACTGTTTATTCTAAAAATAACATAGGTCCGTTTATTTAGGCTCACAAAATTGTGTAAATGATCTTTATTTAAAACAAATCGAGCACGCAAATACGTGAAAGATGAAACTCTATTGATATGTAGAATAACTGAAACTTTGCATATAAATTAGTGTAAAACTAAAATAGATTAATAATTTAAATATAAGTTAAATTAATGTCAACCCTGACAATAATTATTAAAGAGAAAAGAACAAAGTAACTACACTCAACCCCTACATTACATTGATGGTAAAGCAGAGCAATCTTTGACCAACCACCGGCCAAAAATCATCTTTCACCGTTCGTCATATTTATTCTGACCTAAACCTAGCCAGTTATATATAGTTTCAATCTAGAATATTCCGAATAGCCGACTATCTCTTTCAGCATGATTTTTGTTTCAAATTTTATAATTTTTCTAGTGAAATAATGGTGCATTCCCGGTATGGCCGATTCATTTATACAGTAGTTTTAAAGACCTACGGCAAGGATCTACCACACATAAAAAATCCATTCGTAATGTTATGACTAGCTTAGAAAACACGTAATATTTTCAACTTGAATAATAAATTCGTTCAATAAAAAGTTGCAGTTAATCAGACGTGAAGCTTGTTACAATATGCGGATTAGCATATGGTAATACCGGCTTTATTGCGTTACATCTACAATGCAGTATCTATCATATTGTGTAGTATGTACATTATACAGGTGTGTGCTACATTCAGTTCCAACAGTGTATTGTCTACTACTATGCAGAATAAACCCTCTATACAAACTGTATCAGGAACATTTGATACCCTCCACTAAACACACGTGTCTTGCTGTGCGTCTGGGCTTTAAGAATGTTGGGTTTATTATAAAATAACCAATGTAATGATTTTTTACTGTATCAGCCCATATACGACTCACTCTAGAACACAGGCCTACTCTGCATTCGAGAGTGCGATTGAGAGTGATTAGACCATATAGACCTAGTACGGGTTAGCAGACTTTACATACCATAGAAATTCTTCCAAATCGCTACGGTATGCATGTTTTCTCACGATGTTTTCACCATAAAAAAGCGTAGTGATTGAATTAAACTAAATCCATAATAAAATCTTTAAATAATATTTTTATTTCAATAACCAATGTAACTTGTCCTTTTAGAATTATTTTGGAAGTGGTAGAGCCACGCTGTTGTCAGCTATGACTCAGCATGAATAAGCAGGCTCGTCCGGGGCGATGTCCCACAGGAAATCAACGCAGAGCGACGGCTTTGCTTCGTTCGGTGAGTGAGATTGACGGATGCCCAATACCCCTTGCCTCTTTCCTTTTTATCCTTGCCGTTCTCCTCCCGATTGGATTGGCCGGTAACATTTCCGTGATCCAACCGTTGTGGATGTTCATGGGCGGCAGTGATTACTTACCAGCTGACTTCTTGGCTAATTTGCCGGACTTATGTAATCTTATTATTTATTTATTTAATAAAAAAAAATCTCAACTGTGCCACGTGCGGTCATTCCCCCAAACTACGGGACTCGCCAATTCTTATGCCAAGCTATGTCTACCACTCAATTGGTCAGGAAATAAAATACCCTTCTTATATATAATAGCATAGTCAGTAAACAGATCTTACTAACATGCTATAGATTCACTGAATATGAAATAAAAAATATTTTATATTATTTTTATGGACTAATTCGCCTACAACTGCTCTCTCTTCCTTCAAACTTACAATTTACAAAGGAACTTACGACTAGTGTCAGTTTTGGAACTACCGGTACACTTCAAATTTGCTCTCCTTCATTTTTTTTTTTTTGTAACTTATAACCGTCATGTTTGCTAAGGAACGTGGGAATTTTTGTTTCTTATTCACCTTTATTGGTAGTATCCAGTTTATTGGGTGACTGGAATACATTTAACTAGTACTCAATGTAATGCAAAAGTTTAGAAACACCTACATCATACGAAAGTTGTCATCACCTGCATTCCATATGGAATGGATAACACAGTGCCAGCGGTACGGTCAAAGCAGTTAGGTCACCTCAAAGAACACCAAACATATTCCTTATTTGAGTATATTTCACATAGGTTTTTACAGCAGCGGCGCCATCGCATAGATATTTTCCCATGGGTACGATCAGTACAAAAACCATTTGTACCTTATGTGCTATTGCAATAGTACTTGAACGGGCGATTTGTTCTCCTAAACGGCAAATGAACGTCGTATATAAGTCACTAAGAAAGGATACAAAATATAGGAGCATTTGTATAAAAGTCTTGGTAACAGCAAAACGCAATTTCAAGCCGACGTCCTTGTTACATTTTACTAGACACAATGAAAACCTTGGTGCTCGATTTGCCACGCTTTACAATATTTTTTCCTTCCTCTAACCTTTTGTGCACAAAGTGCAGAATTCTACTTTGACGTTAAATGCAATTTTATGAATAATAGAAAAAACATAGATTTAAAAAACCGAATAGTTGTACAATACGAAAACTGACAAAGTTTTACAATTGCATAATGGAAACCAGATTCGTTTGCGTGACTTTCTATTTGGTCTTTTATCATCGAATACATTTATATGAAATACTAAATTCCCGGAGGCATTTCAACCGAAATACATGAAACTAAGTATTACTCTATTTTGTGATATAATTTATATCTAAGAAACAAGGATTCATTACATGATTGATAGTTTGAAGACTATCTATGACTGTTTTAAGATAATCTTAGTACCTACATAAGGTACAAAAACAGTAATCATTTAGGAAGAGCATATCTGTCAGGTATGTTCACAAAGTTTTATCTTTTTCACCTCAAGTAAAAGAGAGTTATTTTATTGGGCAGTTATTATAATATGCGTTCTTGTTACGAATATAAATGCCGATAATAAAAGAGGCTTTTACCATTCAACTGTAATTTTCATAAGCTGATGAATAGTCCTTCGCTTGAGAGCATTTAATTTTCAAATATATTTTTAATATAAATTTCATTTTCAATATAACTTCAATAATGGCTACTATTACAATGCCAATAACTATAAAGGAGCTGTCTATATTTCAGAAGATATTTCTTAAGTAAGATAAAAGTTAAATCGCAAGGGGCAGCTAAATTCCATTACGTAGTAAATTGGACTAACCTTCAAAACTGAAGAGGCATTTAAAAAATAAGTTGTTATATAAGGATCCTATACCTCTGAAATACGGTTTGATATCTAGAAAGAGCACAGTTTTAAAGTGATTTGTCTGTTTACCTAGGTTCGTCTCCTCCGTGGCAGATGATGGCGATGCGTTCGGCTTGCGCGCTGCGCGGGGCGAAGGCGCCGAGGATGTTGAAGGGGAAGCGTCTCTCCATGGGGTCGTCGCGTCTCTTCTCCACCACGCAGTTCATGCGGCCCCTACAAACAAAAGTCAATCCTTTTATAAATTTAAGATAGCGAAGATTCATCTTCTTTAAATAATAAAATCTAAAATAATAGAGTAACTACTGGACATAATGACATATAACATCTTAAGTCTCAGGATTGAAATTCATGGTGTTGTTTGGGTTTGCTACTTTCCATGAGCAGTCGTATTGCTTACCATCAAGTGAATGGCAAGCTCGTCTCGCCATTCATAGCAACAAAAACAACTCTATATACCTATAATGTTTTACTTATTATTTGCAATACATAATAAATACTGATTTCCGAGACACGGTTACATAAATAATTCATAATTCAATAAGCACTTGCTTATGTCGTGATTATATACTTTCTACTCGATTACATTGTATGAGTACGTGACAGTTAAGTAACCGATATATTGACTATTTTCATATCGTAAAACTAATATTTTCTTTTCTTTAGTGTTTCATACCTACACGCAACCGCGAACAATTGCCAAAGGATTATTTGTTTTGTAACGGCTCTAAATGGACCATTGTCTATTTCTTATAGCACACCCTTCGATGTATCCATTACGTGTACCGCAACCAAGATACGTTCGGAGAAAGTAAATTGTTTACCGAAACCTAAAATGAAATATACGCCGAAAAAATCTCTCACGTAATATTCGTTTGAAATCTCCATCAAAGTTGTTTGATTACGAATCTCCTTACTACCTGCTGATGAAAATTGTTCGTAAGGTATTTATGTGATTGCACAAGTTTCTTCGATTTACTTCCGCGTGCGTGTGACTTCAGGACATGGCGCTGTCGACGTACCTCCCAGGGGTATTAAGTCAGAGAGGACGGCGAAACTCACTCATGGGAAAACATCAAATGTTTCCCTCTTACCGAATAGTTTGCGCAAACAATAATAAGGCTGTAAGTGAACTAAAATTATTTTCACTTAGGTATTCTCTAATTGTCTTTCATTCATAGAATACTTTTAACTGCGTCTAACCGTGGCTGAATGTCACACAAAACAAGTAATATAAGTGCTATTGTTTTCATCCATTAACGTCTAAATTAGCAAAATAATGTATGACACAAAGCCGAGTTTATCGGGGATACGTAATACCTATTTTTGCTGAGGAGTGCCGGTCACAGGATAGGAACTAAATGGATTAAAAGACCATCTTCGCGAATAAACTATATTGTCGGAAACTAATTAACAAACTACTACATCGACAACCGCGGAAGAGCACACGGGCCAACGCCCGCGCACGCGTCTATCCCGGACAACAACCGACTCGACCAGGGCTCGGAACCGGTTTAAAGAGAGCGGTTAATTCTGATAAAATACCGGTAAATTATATCGCTCCTACGTTAACCGGTTAAAATAATGAACGGTTTCAAACTAACCCAAACGATAAAGGTTACCGGTTAATTCCGCATGAACGGTTTAGTATCGGTATTAACCGGTTAATTCCAAAACAAGTAATACGCAACGCACGATGCAAGGTCAAACGTGTGCCGTGTGCAGTTCGGGTAGATTCATGTTGTGACATGTTTTGTGTTTATGTCAAGATACCGCGTGCGGGCTCGTTTCTCGTCTATTGTATTCAGTGTTACCAACCCTACTGTTTTAACAGTAGATTTGCTGTTTTTACATTTTAGTCCCTGTTTTCTGTTTTAATCTTTATTTGTAGTGTTTTTCAATTTGCATTTAGGCGGCACCTATCACATTATATAAATTTATTTTCATAACGAAATTATGCAATAAAACGCAATTACACTAGATAGCAAACATTTTCCACATTGTGTGAATTGGTAAAGAAACTTTTGTGCCTACCAGCGCCGCCGTGGAAAGATTTTTCTGAGATATTAATTTTAGGAAATCCATATTACGGAACAAATTATCGACCACAACTATTAAAGGAATATTACGTAAAAATCTGAAATAACCGATTGCTACTCATTTGAAGCCACATGAAGAAATTTTACAAAAACATGTATGTGTTAAAAAGGGAAGATGAGTCAGAAAATATTGTAGATGAGGCAGTTGAGGATGATCAATATTATAATTAATCAATGTATGTGACTTCTCGTGAGTAATAAAAGTAGGTGATTGTTTTAATTAAATGAGGAAATAATAAAAACTGCTTATTTTTACTTTACCTACTGTTTTCTCCTGTTTTTTTGTGGATGAACTACCGTTTTTTTAGTTTCTTGGGGTTGGCAACACTGATTGTATTAGAAGTATTCAATAGAATAGGCTAGTTTCATACATTTTTAGTTTTGTTTATAACGGAAGGTTACGTTACGCATAATCAAAATCAGAAAGAATTTTTAAAATCCGTTAAGTAATAAGCAAGTTACAAATATATGAAAGTTGGTGGTAGGAGTGATAGAAAAGGATGCAACATGCACGGCGTGACGTCATCTTCCATAAGGTGCACGCGTGCGAAAGAGACAACGAGTGTCCCCACCGCACTATTAAATGTATTAATATCTCAGTCATTTTATATTCAATTTTGATGCTGTTTTCAAATTCGTTTGTTTTTATAAACGATGCTTTTAAGGAATGATTACTTACTGCTCAAATAAAATCTTGGACACAACCCTATTGGACGTGCAAAACGCAACTCCGTTTTGAGTACTAAACAATTTGAATTAAAATTGTTTAATACTTAATTTTAAGTTGTGGATCGGTTACTGTTCAACTGTTGTGATGGGGAGAAAAAAAAATTATTCGTTCTTTCGATATGAAAATTTCAAATTTCAAAAATTCACATCGAATGACATAACTCAAGTTTTGAAACAACTGTTGACCGATGGTATTATTATTCTTAGTATTATCTACTGTTGTTAAATAATATTTTTTACCTCTTTTTTATCATGTTAATTTAACTGTCATATTTTATGATATGGTCAGGGATGCTCCTATCTAGTGGTCATAGCTGTCCTACTATAGGTGCTGCGAGTACGCGACCTCGGCCCCCGAGCTACTACAGTCACCTTAACTTCCCGTCCGTGACTGCAGTATCCACTCCCTCAGGCCATACTCTCCTTTCCTATAACATCCTCAACCCACAAATCCTATTTCCTTTCCCTGGTTAATGGCGGGCAGCAGCATCATCAACGCCAGTCTCCTACTGCGCTCGCCAACCCGCCTGCCTGGCGAGTATTGGCAAATACCCCCTTAATGGCGACACATATAGAGACCAGGCCCCCAGTCCCCGGCAGCCCCACTATGCCTGGCTATGGTAGAGGTCATGGTAACGGTGAGGCAGGGGGTACTAAGAATCCCCGGGATGGCCCCGGCTCCACCCCCGACGACGACTGGCCCTGGTAACACACAACATACGCACATCAAGGACAGACGAGAAGATTGTCGAACTGAAAGAAGAATTGAGCAGGTTACACTGGGATATTCCGGGGTTATCGGAAGTCCGAAGAATCGGGGAGGATACGATAACCCTGAAGTCTGGTAACCTGCTCTTCTACCGGGGGACGACCAACAGTCCCGAGGAGGTGTCGGATTTCTCGTCCACAAGTCTCTCCATAAACAACATCGTATCCATCGAAAGTGTGTCGAGCAGGGTAGTATACCTTATACTCAGAATATCTAAAAGATATTCGTTGAAGGTCATACAGGTATACGCGCCGACCTCGACACACCCAGATGAAGAAGTAGAGGAGACGTATGAGGACATAAGTCGGGCCATACATACTTCCAAAACCTACTTCAACGTTGTTATGGGGTACTTCAACACAAAGTTGGGCAAGAGAAGCGATGCAGAGTTCAAAGTGGGGCAATTTGGACATGGGCAACAGAACCAGGAGTCAGAGGCTGGCCGAATTTCTGGAGAAAGAGGGACTCTTTGCGATGAACTCTTTTTTCCAGAAGCTGCCTCACAGGAAATTGACCTGGCTGAGTCCTGACGGTTCTACGAGAAACGAGATAGATTTCATCTTGACGACGAATAGACAGATATTCAGAGATATCCTGTGATCAACAGGGTGAAAATTTCATAGTATAATGTCTTATGGAATTCTTCTCTGGGGAAATGCTGCGGATATAAATAGTATTTTTATTTTACAAAAAAGAGCTGTTAGGGCCATTTATCAACTTGGTCCAAGAGTTTCATTGAGAGAAAAGTTTAAAGAAGTAGATATTCTTACTGTTGCATCAATATATTTATGAAAATTTATGATATGTTCGTAAAAATATAACTCAATTTAAGCGTAATTGTGACATACATAGTAAGAACACTAGGAACAAACATAATCTTGTCTCACACATTACTCGTCTCGACAAGATAAATAATTATTTTATGGGTCAAAGTATACACTTCTATAACAAGCTTCCCAACAGTTTAAGAGAACTTCCAATTAATAAGTTTAAAAAAGTGATAAAAGTTAAGCTGTGTAAAAAGGCATATTATAGAATCACAGATTATGTGGAAGATAAAACTGCTTGGGAATAAATTTATCATGTTTTGCATCAAATTGACATTATTGTAACTTGTGACATGAACCATTGTTATTGTAATTGGCGATATAAAAAAACAAAAGAAAAAGAAAGAAAAAAGAAGACAGTTCGTGTTGCTGAGCGAGTTTCTTGCGCCGCTTCTTCTTCACAGCTACAACACGTTCCGAAGCGGTGGTAGCAGAAAAGGACGATTCAAAAGATCTTGTGAAAGACTATTTGAATTAAGAATATTTTGATTTGATTTGATTTGAAAACCGGCAGTAATCACCGAATGGTTAGGGGCACACTGAATATCAATGTCCAATCGGAAAGGCATCGCTTGATGAAATCTACGCTCCGACCTACTCGCGCCCATATCCAAAACCCCGAGAGCTTTCAACTCGATCTGACAAATCGTTTTGATTGTCTAGGAAAAACCTTGCAGTGGACGAACTAAACAGCGGTTTGGTAGAAACTGTCCATACGGTGGGATCTAAGTATTTTAGACCTTGCCGTAGAGATAGACCACAAAAACTCTCGATCCACACTCTTGACCTCATGGCCGAACGTCGATCTTTGACGCTGCAGTCTTCCGTTGACGCCGAAGCATATCGGCAGCTCAATAGGCGGATCTGGAAGTCCTTGCGACACGATGTCCGTGCTCACAATACTGTGAGCATTAAGGAGACAATTGAGCGGAACGGAGGCTCCAAAGTGTTTGCAAGAGACTTGTCTATTGGGCAAAGCCAGTTGTGTAGGCTGAAAATGGATGATGGCCGCATGGTATCGACTAGGGCAGAGGTATTAAGAGAGATCGAGAGGTTCTACGGACAGCTTTACACCTCGGTTGCCTAACCTACTGTTAGCTCGGCTAAAGACCCGAGAGCCGAGTTAATCCGACACTTTAGCGATGATATCCCGGACATCAGCCTGTTTGAGATTGAGATGGCCCTCAAACAACTTAAAAACAACAAGGCGCCGGGTGAGGACGGAATCACTTCAGAGCTTCTGAAAGCGGGCGGAACACCGATACTGAAAGTCCTTCAGAGGCTCTTCAATTCCGTTCTCCTCGAGGGCTCAACGCCGGAGGCATGGAGTAGGAGCGTGGTGGTCTTGTTCTTCAAAAAAGGTGATAACACTTTGCTGAAGAACTACAGGCCCATCTCGCTCCTGAGCCATGTCTATAAGTTGTTTTCAAGGGTCATCACAAATCGTCTCGAAGGCAGGTTTGATGACTTTCAGCCTCCCGAACAAGCCGGTTTCCGAAAAGGCTTTAGTACCATAGACCATATTCATACACTACGGCAGGTTATACAAAAAACCGAGGAGTATAACTTGCCGCTTTGTTTAGCGTTTGTGGACTATGAGAAAGCTTTTGATTCGATCGAGACCTGGGCTGTGCTACAGTCTCTTCAGCGGTGCCACATAGACTATCGGTACATCGAAGTGTTGAGGTGTATATACAACAACGCCACCATGTCGGTCCGAGTACAGGATCAGAGCACGAAGGCTATTCCACTACAGAGAGGCGTGAGACAGGGAGATGTCATATCTCCGAAATTGTTCACTGCCGCGCTGGAAAATGCCTTCAAGCTCTTGCAGTGGAAAGGATTCGGCATCAACATCAACGGCGAGTATATTACTCACCTTCAATTTGCCGACGATATTGTAGTCTTGGCAGAATCGCTGGAAGACCTTAGCACTATGCTCGAAGACCTTAATCGAGTTTCCCAACAGGTGGGTCTTAAAATGAACATGGATAAAACGAAGATCATGTCGAATATCCATGTTGTGCCCACCCCCATTGGAGTTGGGGGCTCGACTCTCGAAGTTGTAGACGAATATGTCTATTTAGGACAAGTGGTCCGGTTAGGCAGGTCTAACTTCGAGAGAGAGGTCAATCGGCGAATCCAACTCGGTTGGGCAGCGTTCGGGAAACTTCGCGACGTCTTCTCGTCCAAAATACCTCAGTGCCTAAAATCGAAAGTCTTCGATAGTTGTGTGTTACCAGTGATGACATACGGCACCGAGACATGGCCTCTCACTGTGGGCCTCATTAAAAGGCTCAAAGTCACTCAACGAGCAATGGAGCGGGCTATGCTCGGTGTTTCCCTACGAGATCGAATCAGAAATGACGAGATCCGTAGGAGAACCAAGGTTACCGACATAGCCCATAGGATTGGCAAGTTGAAGTGGCAGTGGGCCGGGCACATAGCTCGTAGAACCGATGGCCGTTGGGGCCGAAAGGTTCTCGAGTGGAGGCCACGTACAGGCAAGCGAAGTGTCGGACGCCCGCCTACAAGGTGGACGGACGATCTGACTAAGGTCGCAGGAAGTCGCTGGATGCAGGCCGCTTCCAACAGGTCATTGTAGAGATCATTGGGGGAGGCCTATGTTCAGCAGTGGACTTCCTGTGGCTGATATGATGGTGATGATGATAAAAAGACAACAAGAACAAGACGTGTGCTCGAAACACGATCTTGCCTACTTTGGAATTCACACATTTTATACATAAGTATTTCTAATATGTGTACACGGCATTGTTGCTTAACATTTTTCCACGGTAAATTTATTCTCAATGTGTAATCTATGTTTGCGTACAGAATTTAATCAATTATAGTATGATATAATTGTTTGATGTGTGATTTAATATTAATTAAATCATTGATTTTGACAATAAAACAGTTGCAAACTCGAATGTTCTAGTACCACAGGTTATCACAGACTTAGGACTGTTTATAATAAGCGCCAACTAGGATTAATTTCATTTTAAAAAATATATTATTTATTTGTTTATATAGAGATGGGATAAAGAGTACATTAAAATCGACTCTTCTATCCCTAAAAGCTTAGTCATTGGCAGACGCGAAAACCGTCCTTTGTCAATGAAATTAAAAGAAATAAAAACGTACGCGGGCCCTCTGACGACCCGTACGAACCATATCAGTCGCGCTCTTTACCATAGTTTTGTACTCTTTACTCTATGCGTAAGACAAAAACCTACAATGTGTTTTCAGCTTTACTCTATGCGTAAGACAAAAACCTACAATGTGTTTTCAGCTTAAGGAACGACGGAAGGTATTCGGTACTGAGCTTGGTTTTAACCGGTTAATTATCGCTCGATATCGGTTATCGAACCTAAATTCGTGAAAACCGGTTTTCCATGGTAACCGGTATTATGTTAACCTATAACCGAAATTGAGTTTTATTGAGGGTCAATGTCCGAAACCGGTTTGGAAATTTAACCGGTTTCCGAGCCCTGGACTCGACACTCACGAAGGGCGACGGGGTGTGAGCGCGGGCGCAACCCATAGGCACGGTATGGTACGGGAGCCCGTGGTGCGGACGGGGGCGATAAGGGGCCCGCGGGAGCGGCAAGATGGCGCGCTATAAGTTGAATATTTCATGAGAACCGTTAAACAGTTCTAGCACGACTTCTTATTTATATCAGTAGCTGCCATCTTAGTCGCGTCCGACACAAATTTACTGTATCTGTATCAGCCTATATACGTCCCACTGCAGGGCACGGGCCTACTCTACAATCGAGAGTACGATTGAGAGTCGTTAGGCCATATAGTCCAAACTACACATTTACTACTAAAAATTTACTGACACTCCACAAAATAAATAAATATATTTAAAATAACGTGTGATATTTTTACGGGCACAACGCGTTAAATATAAGATACAGAAAATTAAAAGCCAAATAATGAAATATAAATACTATAACCTCCGATGGCATTCGATTCATGAATCGTCCCTAGATCAAATCAGATTCATAACTAACGGTGGTTTCTTAAAACTCTATCGAGCATAAAATACATATTTTTGTATAAATTACGTACAACCTTGTTGCATAAAGTATAAGACAACCTTCGTGGCGCAGTTAAGTAGTAAGACGCTGGCTGGAAATGTTTGTATGTATTTGTATCGGGTCTGGGTGTTTGTGAGACCTAAAAGTCTCTTGTAACTTCGCATACCCACGACACAAAACGCGATCTTAGTGTGGAATAAGGACAATGTACGTGACTGTTGGGTGTATTTATTTAAAGTACTCACTTTTGGTTGTTAGCGAGGAAGGCTCCAGCCAGCTCGTCGAGATCGAACTGTATGGGCAGCTTGAACATGGGCCTGATGGCGTCGAGTTCATCATCGTCTTCTGCGGAACTGTCCGACTCCGAACTCTCGTCACTGACGGAGTTGGGCGAGTCGTTCTTGTCATCGTCGATTTTCTGAAAGAATAACAATACGATTAATATGATTGGTAATGTTTCAATAGGGTTGATTTCAGGGAACATTTGGGCTTATGATCATCAACTTATAAGCCTTAATTTATTTGCAAAAAGAATAATATCACAAAGAGGAATGAATATACACATACATGTATAAGAGTATGTGAATAGACATCCGTTCATAAATGATCATTAATTTCACAGGCAGCATAACCCAGGGGCTAAGTAACTGGGCTAAAGCACTATGTCCGTAAGGTAAGAAATTGAACTCTACAATAATTACCACCAATTTCTAATTTTCTTACCTAATCATAGCTAGAAAAACATTATACAAAAACCGTAAACTCGGTTCTCAATGTTGCAACAGACACGACGAAAACACCTCGGCGGTTTGGTAACAGCTGCGCTAATCTGTGTGGCTCTACTGTACGCACAGAAAACGATCTACACATGTTTATAGAGAATATATACATATATTTTATAATTAATGGTCGTCATTGCATTATTAAATATAACATTCGTGCATATATTTGTGTACGGAGAGCATCGACCTTGCAACGACAAGGTGCCTTTGTAATGAAGAAATTTACATAAATAATAAAGCAATTAGTATATTCAGATGATACAAGTCTCAATATAATCTGTGAATATGTTGTAAAATTTGGTCAGAAGAGTAGTGATTGAATAACATAACATTTAAGAAGTGTGTCAAACTCGACCAGATTTCGATTGATTCGCATATAAAATGATGCGGCAAACCGTTTTAAGCGTTTAATGGAAATACTAGGTGTGAAACAAGAACGTTATTTATCTCGTTCTGTGCTGTTTGCGCGGTACAATGGGCTCGGACATCCTGCACGAGACAATGCGCCCGCGCACTATTGTTCCACCGCCCTCCGTTTGTAAATATTACTTACATTTGGATAAATAAATAATCATTGGATCGACCTACGGCTATGTAAATTTTATTGTCCTCTACTAAACTATGTCAAGAGCCGCGAGTCCGTTAGGTTTCTTCACAACTCGGACGAGATGTTTGTGTTTCCAGTATTTGGAAACGACTCGAAGCTGACGTGTATTATACACGACGGACTAGTCGAAGTAGTAGTTCATGGGAGATGTTTGTTGATACGAAAAGTAAGACAAAACCGTCAATTCCGAAGTCATAACATTTTATAACTGCTGTTGCTATCCGACTTAAATATATTAAAATAGTGTCCGCTTTCACATGGTGCAACGCTCTGCGGCTCGGCGGCACATAGCAGCGGTACCACTGCCGCCGAGCGCCGACCACCGCCACTCTTACAGACGAGTGAAAGCTGCGTGACGTCATACTTGCACCGAGCACCGAGCACCGAACACTCACCGTATAAACGCATAAAACATTTTTATATATCGACACGTAGAAACTATTGTCATTAAACAATAACCTTGACGAACTAAACTCGTGAAAAAATATGGTTTATAAAATACACCACGATATTGATATAACAATATTATTTTATGGAAATTAAAGATATAAAGACGTATTGTAATGATATGAAAAGAAACAAACAAATTAATGAAAGGACTTATGTGTCATGCTAATGTTGATTTAAATGTGACGAAGTCGAATGGTATTGAAGGTCCCTTCATGTTTTGTTTAGTTGATAATGTTAAGCAATGATGGTTATAGACTTTGAAAAACGATGCTCGTAAATATTGAACAAATTTATATATCTGATACAAAAGCTCAAATCGTTTTATTTTGTATTTTCCCTATATATGAACATAAATATATAGTTTCTTTCTATGAATTTCCTATTCACCTTATTTGTATTCGCTACCTTTCCTTGGATCGCAAACGCAACCTGGCAATGGCTAGTTCTGTGTCTACTATATTTGCCTTAACAATAAATTGTGCACTGTGCAGCTGACTGCATCAAGATCTGAATCTAAATAAGTTGTGAAACAGTATAGAACTTAAGCAGCAACATAATTATTAGCAATTCCCACCGCAAGGTTTTAACAAAAAGCAAATATCATGACTAGTTCACGCGGTTTGAGTTTACGTCATTAGAGTAAAAAGTATGTTTGCACTTCATACCTGTAATTTGTCTTCATCTATTTTGGACTCGGCGTGGTTGAGCGGGTCGTCTCTGACCTGGCTGGCGGGCGACGGCGAGGGCTGGCTCGGCTGCTCCGGCGCCAGCGATGGCGTCAGTGACGGCGGAGGCACCCCGTGCAATGCGTGTGCATTCGCTATCGGCAATGGCTCATCCTGAAAACAAACATATCTTATTACCCAAACATTTCCGTAACAAAATAATCCTTACATAAATACTATATGAAACTTCATTGAAACAACTATCTAACAAAAATTGTCTTTCATGAAGCACCTCGACCAAACCTATATTATTTCCGAATCAATAATGCGTTCGAAAATCATTGGTAGAGTCCTGAAGAATCGCTAAGATAAAAGTACCTAATATCCATAACAAATTATAATGCCAAATCTCTGTCAACCTCGCCATTCACTTTTAGAGCAATACCATCAAAGAGCTCATCACAAAATGGCGGATGCCTCTTGCTTGTAGCAAGACTATTACGTAACCTATGTACGTACCGGTGGCTACATTTACGTACCAAGCATTCATGTACATAGCCAACGAGTTCGTCATTGTGCGTGTCAATTGCAGTATTCTCATTGGATAATCACCAGCGTTGGATGGAAGTACAGTCATGCAAAACGAGTAAAAAATATTCTCAGCGAAAGTACAAGGCTGCCGACGACGGCTAACAAATCAAACAAACCCTAATGAACACTGCATTTATATTTGATTGCAGTTACATTGATATTGTTATGAGTTTTTAAACAAAAAAATGCTGCCGTAAATCCGGTAAGGTTATATCGGATTTCGTGTTTCCTCCGCGGAATCTTTTACAATTACTCGGGTAAAATGCTGTCGGTAGTGGGGAAATGGTGATGTCGTGTTGATAAATATCTATAAAGTCTGTGAGTGATGCGCGGACTACAGAATGTTGTCAACTATCAAAATGCAGCCGAGCGAGAAGTGTTGGCGACCGCAACTGATAGAAAACGACGATTACGTCGTAAACGATTGTCGCATTGTGCACTACGCCCGCACCACTCTTACTAGATTTACGAAACGTTTTAAACATTTTAACAGTCATTGTTGCGTGATAACGAGGAAATTACGCCTCTAGTAACTGCCAGAAACCAATCATCTATGGGTGAATTGCGTTTAAAAGCACTATATATAGAATAGTCTGGTATGTGCTACATGCTACGTATGAGTGAATTCTCTGTGGAAACTTTTTAGGCACAGTTTAACTAATTTTATTTTGGAAAATATTATCGCTTTTAATCATAAATATTATTCGATTTAATACGCTCTATTTATAACACTTTTATCATTTTCCACACATGCATGTGCAAGAATTGTAACAGCGTAGATTTATTTAATTAAATACCTTACACGGATAAGGAGAATAAGTGTAGTATGAACAAGGCTATTAAAGGAAACCGTAACAAATTTCTCAGCTAATTACCATCGAGAATACGATTGAGAGGGGCTAGGCCATAAAGTCCACCATTATTATCCGCGATTAAATTCATGGCTATCATAGACATACTTGACTGATCGAGCTGAAATACATTTAAAACGATGATAAAATAATGTCGGAGTCTTTTAATTTGGTCAGCTTCATCCATTACATTTCTATTAACCCTGTAGGCACACAGATGTACGCACCTATAACACGCTATAAAGCTATCAACTATAATTTAGTAATGTAATAAAACTAAACTGAATCTTAATACGTGCTGCGGCATATTCAGTTACGGTTACGCGTAACATAAGATCGGTAGAAACGATCATCGCACTTCTCTTATGAATACATAATATATGATACATTTTTCTAGAAAGTTCCAGCATTGGTTATGGAACCATATTGTCTCTATGAATTTAAATGATACATGTAATGACTGGCACGAAGCATTAAACTCACATTTGTTCAGTTACTTACATCATAACGTTTTCATGTTAAAAATACAGTGCCCATTACTTTTATAAGTAATTGGCTTTGCAGTATATCGAGACGGATAGGGAAAATACAGAGAAATTAATTGTATAAAGTGATAGGTGTCATTACTGTTTAGCGCACAAAAATATTGATAAACGGGAAATTTGTTTTCAGTACAACATTAGGACTAGCGAGCTTTGTATTCAATAGGTAATTCTGTTTTTTAGAATGTTCTATGATTTATGCATAATCCTCTGCAAAATATGATAATGCAGATAATATAACCTCCCAATCTTTCTGTCGCCTCTAATATTGTAAAAAGCTAAAGATATATATGATAAGGATATATGAGATGTCATACTATAGTGCATAATCTTTTCCACAAGTAATTAGCGGTATAAAATTACCAATCGAAACTAAAACCTTTCTAATGTAAGATTGCATTGAACGAAAACTTTATGTCGGACATTGCACAAAACCCAATGCAATACAGGATATGCTATATCGTAATTTATCAAGTATGGTGACAATAAATTCTGATATGAACCTTAATCATAGACAGTTTTAAAACATATTTTACCTATACAATGTTTGGCCTCCTTCAAACAACTTTTAAATTATGTTTGAGTGAAGACGACAAAACATTCGATAGTTAAAATATGTTTTGATTGTTTTATACATAACGCCGTTAGTCTTAGCCCCAACATAATATAATAATAATCCCGAATAACCCTCACTTTTAATGTGGTGCAATATTTAACCTGAATCACAAAACTCTGCATAAAATATAGTTTTATGGAAATCATGAAACGGATATATAATTTCAAAGATCATCCATGCAAATAGTAAATTAAATACGATAGCAAGACAATTAGCCGGTGGCGGTGCGGAGGCGGTGCGGGTGACGCCGGGGAAGATCATTGCGACCACAGACGGAAAATCGCCCGCTTCCGCTCACTACACATACAAAAATACCTAATCATACTCAGCTATATTATTTACACGAAACGTACTTATAAAAATTGCTCACCAATTATGATAAAATCACCGTGTTTTATCAAAACACATGTCACGACATTACATTGGCAATCTTCAATGTCTCTGTTTTGTAACTTAAAATTTTAACTTTGGTTACGAGGACCGTATAGGCTTCTTGATTAAATGTATTTTTATTCCACTATCCTAGACCCCCGCGTGTTTATATTTAACGGCGGGCCGGACCGCTAGTACTTTATAAAATGTCCGAATCCTCCATCGTACATCGTAACCATAGGCTAAGTTCGGAGTGAATGATGAGTATCATAGAGAATATATATTTTAAGTGGAATACTCTTGTCTTATTGTGGACGTTCAACGTCCGAACATTCTAACTTTGTGTCGGAGTACAGTAACCCCCTACATCTCTCATAGTATGACATTATAGCCATCCACAAAAAAATGTGATAGATCCCCTCTACTAAACGTTCACCTCTAAGGTGGATTCCAGGATAAATATTATATCAATTTTATTCTAATACTGATATAGTATGTTTATTAATATACTGAGTGATATTGACATATTATGGTACCACATGTTCCTAAACAACCCCGGTAATGTTGTACCAAGTTTGAAAAAAAACTGGTAGTTTAGTCAATAATCGCGATTTCAGTTTTCAAGGCTTTTGATGACCCCGTATAGATACGAGCATAGATGTAGTAGGTACAAGTCTTTTTAATTTTACGGCTCAAGTGAGTTCCAGAACCCAACTGAAGTTTAGCTGAACGGTAAAAATACTCGTATCTATACGGGGTGGCCAAAAATAGTGAAAACTAAAAGTAAAATTGTGCCAAAAAATCATCATGGTTTCATTTTAATTTAGTACACTATCACCTGAGGTATTGTGAAACACGTGGATTAAATTAAATACCATATGTCAATATCGGCCTGTTTATAATGAAATACCAATATAAGTCCGACGCATTCCTCATTCCTGTCACATCGGTAACTGCCTGGCGGAGAAATAACAACAAAGATGTCACGAAATGAATACAAATGAAAGTGCCCATGATTCAGTATTTATATATAAACATACCAGCGACATACTGCTTAACAATGCGTCACTATATTTATATTTTAGTAAAAATATTCCACTATTGTAATCACGATTCTGTATTCGCTTATTTATATACTTCACTTGTGGTAGTTATCTCATATGTGAGAGGCCCGGCCACCTGGATAAATACCACCGCATTGTCTATTTCTCCCACCAAACCGCAGTGTAAATGCACTGTTTTGTTTCGGTTAGAAGGACATTGTAGCCAGAATATCTACTGGACATATAGAGACTTAACATCTTATGTCTCAAGATGGCGGGTGCAGTGGAATGCCAAGCATTGCTTTGTTATTTATGGTGTTGTTGGTTTTGCTACTGTCTAAGTGCGGTCATATCGCTTACCATCAGGTGAATGGCATGCTCGTCTCGCCGTTCATAGAAATAAAAAAAAACTCATATCATTTATAAACAGTTTTCAAACTCATTTCAGTTAGTATATTTTGTCCCTTTCGAACGATTTATGAATTTAGTTTGAGCGAAGAAGACAAAACATTGGATATCTAAAATAGGCTTAAAACTGTCTATGAAGGCCGCTACTGTTAAACAAAAACTGAATAAAATTATTGCCCATTTGTATTTTTATATTTTTGTTTTAACGACTTCTACTAGTCGCTAGTAGTCGAAGAACAGTTGGTAAAAACCTTTATGAGGTAAATCATTTGTATATAACCCATGTGTATATAGTTCTAATTACCAATGTTTTCTGGCACTTCGGCTAAGCAGTACACGTCAAATTGTACCCATTAATAGATTGTTTTAAGAACTCTGCTAGTCTAATAACATCTTTTCATTAACCCGCATTGAATGGGCGAGACGGGCAAGGCTCAACACTCAAGGCCTCTCGTATAATGGGGAAGGCCCATACCAAAGTGTCACGTACATAGGTTTATACGCATTATACAAATTTATATATACATAATACCATGAGAGGCAAATATTTGGTTTACTACTGTCGCAAAAATGTAATAAATAGCTAACTATTTATAGAAATAGCTAAATATATGTCACAATATATGTCTTTTGTTGATTGAAATACAATATATAATTGTATGAAACATGCAAACTTATACACGATTTTAAAATTTAATCGTAGCAATATTTTCGGAAACAAAAAGAGGATGTTTACGTCTCGCGTCTGGCGAATAGATACAAAATGAAAAAACATTGAGCGGCGAAAACCTTAACTCAAATTGAATTGTTCTCACAAAATGTAACTGAGAGTTGTATCAATGAATAATTCTCTTTGTAATGTACACCAGTGACCAGGACAAGTACGTGTTAATTTTCAATACAATCGGCTACGGCTGATGGTTCAAAGACTTCGCGCCTTTTAAATGTTTACATTTCAACTCAACGTTGTCAAAAACAAAAGTTAAGTTTTTTAATAACACGACCATTGCTAAACCATCAAAAGGAAAATTAATTATATTGCGAATATGGATTAATACGCCATAGTACTTTGATTAGCTGCAACATTTTATATGATAGGATCACCACAAAATATCAAAATATACGTCCATTTCCAGCGGAGACACGCGCTCAAAATATTTAAGTGCTGTAAAAAGATCAATGAACCTACAAATTACGCAATTAAACTATATGCCTGGTGGATATAGCTGTTTTATAATAATACCTGTTCTACCGTGACACACAGTTTATAACTCTATACAAGCTCTATATATAACCAATTTCATCTAATTGAATAAGTACAAGTATATACAAGCGGTTACTTTTGAACTCTCTCCGCCTTATTACAAAAAGATAGCTTAGTAATTGGTTTAAACCAAAACTAAAAAGTCTAGGATTGTTACGGTATTTAAAGTCAGTTCTTGGACTAAAATTCATTCTTATTACAAATCCAAGACCAACCGAGGACTCTATAGTACCGCTCTTAGTTCCTGATTACCACAGCTTACAATCAAAAAATTAAAGTGATCCATTATTTCATTCACTCGCTGATTTATGCACCGTTCCATTTAACATAAACTTGTGTATAGAGATCGGTAAAATGTTAAATAAAATGTAATTTCATTAAGATCATGACGCTAAATATGTACTATTTTACTATTAGAATATATCCCTACTCAGATTAATTTAAAAAGGCGTCAATTTTGTTTTTGTTTCACTGTTGAGTTATTTATATAACTAGCGTACAAAGGAATGAATTGTGTGGCGCGCGTACTTGAATAATAGCGAAATGTTTACATATCGGTTTATTATTGATTCTATTTAAGAGTACTTTAAGTTATATAATTAAACATTGTTCGTTGTTGAAATGTGCGGCGTGCATACTTGCATATTATCGAAATGTTTGGGTACATGTATCCCAAATCTTCCAAATCCATTAATTTTGTACGAATTTGTGATTTTTCTATTCTTGTTGATGTTAAAAGTGATAAGAACACAATTGCGACGCACAAATCAACTTAAAAATATTACGTTTCCAGGTTAGTACAGGAGTTAAACTAGGGGTCTCGGCGGTTTAACTTTTGGTACCATAGATAATGCTCGCACTCGCCTAAAATCCGGTTTTGTAATAATGATTCATTTGGTCCGTAGTCTAAACCTGGTACAACTCTCAGTACTTGAGATAGTTCACGTTTTGTAATAAGGCCGTCTAAGTTTTGTCATCGTTTTGTGAACCAACCATGACTTATTGCTATGTAACTTATAATCTTTAAAGACGTGATATAAGTAAATTAAAAATCACCTACGATACCTAAAGATTGTAGTGGAGGGCGGTCCTAAATATAAAAAATATTTCTATTCGATTCTACAATACAATTACCTATCAGAACTCTAGAGCCGATTTAACCTAAAAAAATATTTTACGCAGCTAAGTAAGAAAACGTTTCGGAACGTAAATTTTATATAGTAAAAGACGATTTAAAAGTATTACTTCCCTTGTGCTTGCACAAAGTGGGGAAAGCCGAATAAAATATCGTATTTGCGGAAAGATTATGTGTCCAACTTTCAAATATATTATACATATATATTTATATGCTGCCAGTATAAAACATAACATAGTTTAGAAACGAATTTAACGGATACTATAACTAATTCTAAATAACTTTCATATTATATCCAATAAACCCGAAATATTTTGTATAGTAGGCACGAGAAATAAACATAAATAAACCTTACAGGAAAAGGAAGTTCCGCCATTGAAAGCTAAAAATAATATGTGTGTCACATTTATAAGTAAGGCAGTCATACCTGTCAGAGCAGAATTCATTTTGGTAACATTAATAAACAGAACTCATGACATCAAAAAACAAGACTACGCATAACAAATTACATTGTTGTATTTTTTACGGCAAACAATTTACAGCATTCTAGAACGAACAGTTAATATAAACAATAGAAATATAATTATAATAATTGAATCAGTCACATGGCAAACAATTTAATCACGTAGTATAATCAAAAGATTTGCAAAGAATTGTAAGCTAATTCATCAAATTATTCCGTAGTTAATTGCCAGCATCAACGCGTATTGTATTAACTCTTATTTGTAAAAAAAAAACAAAAGTTGGGCGAGGATAAGCCGTATTTCGTCATGAGGATAAACTCATGTTTTACAAATGTTCTGGTCTGCGCGAGAGTCACACACATGTTCTCGAAAACCAGGTAGTGTGTCAAATAACAAATAAATGTTACATTCGAAACGGGCTTGAAATTTCCTTGTGTGGCGATGAGATGCATCCGCGACAACAGCAGTCCAATGCCCTCGCGCGGCGGCCGCCACTTTCGCTACAACACACAATCACCAACTATGGCCAGGTACATTATGCTGCACTTATAACATTCGTGAATCTTCTTGATGAGCCTCGGGTTTTGACCTTTGCCTTTTGCCTCGACAATCTATACCCACTGATCTTTGAATGCGGTAACCGCTCGTAAATTATTTAGTTATGAATCAGTTCTACTTTTGCTTCCTTTGGACTGTGTTTAGAACGCAAAACTCTTTAAATTACATTATATCGCAATTGGTAAATAACAAATCAATATAATTGCATAGTTTTTATTAATTAGTAATCATACATTTTGTTATGTTTTGGACGTATTAATATTTCAAAAGACACTTTGTTTTGAGGAAAATTAAATTGAAATATGTATCTAACTAATATATTGGGCATGACATAATCCCATTGTAAATATTCATTGCACCTCTAATAAATATGTTAATTTGTACAGCAAATTTATATTTCATTTGTCAACTCCAATGACGAGAAAAACATAAAACATTTTTGCATGAAAACGTTATTATGATGAGAATACTGATTAAAATCTTTTTTTGCAATCCAAAAGAGTGATTTTCGCTATTGTTGTACTTAGAATAAGAGGAAAAACTAAAGATAGCATTAAGTAGATTAGAATTACAGATGGATGTAGGTAAGTTTTATGCGGAGATTCAAGGTGAGCCGGTCTTAGTGCGACGTGGCGTGTCCTCAATGCTCCACTCCATGTCTCAAACTTAAGATCTCTTCACATCACTTACACCATCCTTACTTTTTGTAAACTTTTTTTAAGTTTAAAATAAATAATGAAATATTTGTTAACCATGTGTGTTAGATACCATTATGTAATTGCTAGTTAACTAGTATCAGGGACCTCAACTGTAGCCAATATGTACAATACGCATTTGTCAGTAACAAACATAAACAATAACAAACAGATTGTTTTATGCAATTAGTCTGATTTATGGTTTTTGTGAATGAGCATTCCCACGATATAGTTATTTATTTATTGCCAACTTAAGTAATGTGAAGTACCCTTTTTATTTTTTGTTTGTTGAAAGTAATGTTTAAGTTCCGAGAACATAATGGGGTCCTTATTTTTCTAATAGTGCGCCACTTGTAAATCTTTGCTTGTATGCAATAACTTATATTTCTTTATGGCCTGTAAGGCGACACTAATGTCCTGTCAAAACCATAGTATAAGAACACTGTATTTTGCGAGGGACGACACATTTCGTCCTAAAAGCTTTGAATAGTAAAGTTATAGTTAGCTATTTTATATTGAATTTGTATAACATTGGTATACACAAGTTATTTGTAAATTTAACATTGATTGTATAGACGTAGATAAATGGAAGTAAATTGTTATTTTGGCTAACTCGTTTTCTGATTTCTAATATGTGTAATACAACACTTCATTACAATAACAAAATATAAGCTTCTGTTTACAAATAATTAACATTTTATAAAATGTAGAGCTGGATATTTTAATTTAATTAAAGTGTGATTCATGCAGTCGCGGTTGTAATTTTTGTACAGAAAAGCTTTTTTAAAATTTTTCTTTTTCGATAACAAATGACTGAAAATAGAAAAAATAAGCAAAGCACTAATTAAAAAGTAATATCCTTCCATATAAACGACCTTATTTTTTCAAACATTATTCACAAACACGATGAAGTATTTTCGTATTACATTACTGAATATTTAACTTGCTGCAACGAAGCATATCATCATTCTAAAATCGTAAAGCTATGACGACTTATAAAGCTAAGTTATTGCAACACAGAATATTATTCGTCGATAACCCATCTACGCGCACGCTTGCCAAATATGGCGTCGAAACATCGTGTCTGTACTCATCTTTAGAAATCTATGCACAAGTAATTATACCCACGATAATAGCTATATACACACGGAACTGTAGTACTTGGACGAAGACAACGTAATCAGCACCAAACTATGAACATAAAGTAATAGGTATGTATAATTATGACGCGCCTCTTTCCAAACTTAGTTGTATTTTATAGATAAGTCAATTCAATTCAACCAACAGCTACTTATGCTTATTTAAGCGCACTTAATCTCAGCGTATACTCTTTAAAGTAAAAGCCAATAAAATGTCGTTTGAAAGTAACTTTTAGCCCCTGTTTAAACTTCCAGTTTCAAAGATTCTCCTTCATAGTTCATACTCGGTAAATCACAAAGTTTCTGAAAGGTACGCTTCTTTTCCTCTTTATTTTTTCGATGGTTAGGCATAATTTTCCCATTATTACAATTCAAGAAATTTTAAAATAATGACTATGAGTCATAGTACCGAACTATTATTACATCATCATTATTGATATTTGAGACAATAATTGGTTTTAGTACCATAACAAAAAACAATTCGTCTGTTAACGTTTTTGTGTTGTTGCGAGGAAAATTAAACCTGGATAATACAAACATGGGCGTAACCACGGTGGGGCAGAGTGGAGCGCTTGGCGGCTTGCCCCACCCTGGTTTTGACCTGTCAGGTACCTAACCAACTATAAAAAAAAAATATCTAGGAAAAGTACTAGGCAGGTGAACAATAACAAAGTATTTAGGATCATTTCATTATAAACACAGATGCAGGGTGTTATAGAAGAATACCGTGGGTACAGTTTGCTAATTACATATGATTTAAGACTGCTGCCCCACCCTGATCCCACGGCTGGCTACGATCATGAATACAAACACAATTACGTATCTAAAATAGAAGATTATTTTTTTACAAATCGCACGCCTAACCCGTAACAAAAAAAGTTTCTTGACACAACACACAAAAGTTTTTATTTATTTTTAACTGTCTTTAAAAAATGGAGGAGATTCTAAATTCGAAAGTATTTTTTTTAACTCTTGAATAACAAGGCGGCTAAACATAAATCTCGTTTTCAAGTACTCACCGGCATCAATGCATCGTTGCCGTATGCTCGTCCCTCCAGCGCCAACTCTTTGTCGAGCATGGCGTCCAGCTGTTCCAGCTGATGGCATGACGCACGCGCCGCCACCCAGCTGGAAGCCAGGATGAACGCGCCCAGTATGAACGACGACGCCACTACTGTGAGGGCGGCGATCTTCGCGATCTGCACCGCTGATGATGTTCTCTGTCTGTATGCCTGCAACAACATTTAATTTGTTAGAAACTCAATTTTGAATGCTGTGTGACTGCTGTGTGCTGTGTATGTACATCTTAAAGGAAAACATTGTTATGATGTTGGAATGGATGTTCTCCAGATATACGTAAATTATAGATAAACATTACCTACCATTATACTTTCACGAGGTTTTTCTTTTACTCTTACACAACATATCGTCTACAATGCACTTAATGGTATGTGCAGCGCAATTCAAACAATGTATCAAACAACGGGAGATGATTATCTAAACCGATCTGATCAAAACTGAACATGTGGAGACTCTTATGAGTCATATTATAATGGGTCAGTGTACTACGATCAACTTTTGGGTCTTCGGCAATTTCACTTTCGCGCAACGAATATTTTTTTCCAATTGGATTTCCTATGAGAATGAGAAAGTGATACTACTCAGGGCGTATCTTATGGCTTGTGACTTTATTGTTTACTGTTAAAGCTTTAACAACCTACAAACCTAACTTACAAGTCTTCAGTGTGGTAGAGCACACTGCTGTTAGTCATGCAATATTGGACAAGCTCGTTCGGGGCGGTCGCCACTCTCACAGGAGACCGGCGTGAAGCGTCAGATTGGCTGTCGCGTTTCGTTCACTGTGCGAGACTACCAGATGCCAATAACCTTTTCCTCTTCCTATCCTTTTACTTTCCCGGTTCTCTCCCGATCTGATGGGCCGGCCACGCAAATATGATCCAGGCGTTATAGATGTTCATGGGCGATAGTGATTATTTAATATTAAGTGACTGTTTGCTCGTTTACTGCTCTTTTTGAATAAAAAGAAACTTACAAGTTACAGCAATGTTCTACAACTAACAACAGCAACGCTCTACCACTTACAAAATAAGAAAAACTATTTACATATCACGCAACTTTAACTCGAAGTGAGTTACATTGTCGTACAACATGATGCAGTCACAATTTGACTTTAAATAATACCCCGGATGCGTTTTTGTGGCGATTGCTAGTCAAAGCAGCAGCCTGTTGTGTACCTACACGTTTCCTAATTAGGCATAGAGTCAGTTCTTAGGACACCTAATATATGTATAATATGCACGCGTACGTTTAACTAAACTTTACGTAAGATTTCTAGATGCAGTTTCGCTAATTGAAATGTGACTTGCAAGGTTTCGTACTATTGAATACATACAGCCACATATTTTCCCATGAACGTTTTTGTCCTCGTTTTTGGGCTCCGTTGAAATTACAACTGAGTTGTGTGTAGCAATTTTGTCAAACTACTCTAAACAAACTGAAATATATTTTATTTGTATACGAGTAGGTGTAGATATTGCACATACATGTATCTAATTATTTGTCTATAAAATATATTTATATATTATTTTTTTTATATACGAAACGGAAAACATAACATTTATGTTTCAGGTGCTTGATTTCACAAAGGCTGTATTTTATAATATATTTATTATATTGTTTCTCATAATGTGTATATAAAATGCAATGTTATATGTGAATAATGCATGTTTAATAAGACTATAAAATACAAGCGTAACAATCTTAACAAAATTAACTTGGACTCGGAATATAATAAAAGTTAAAACATAGATCTAGCTTGAAAATAACAAATATCTCCTCTTAGCACATTGTGCTTTACCAGATACCAGCTCTATACAGGAAATACACAACACCTTAACACAACACCTACGCCTCGAAAAATATGCGTTGTATACGCTTAGTCAAGAATGAATTAACATGTAGGAAGAACACGCCACATTGTAGTTGGGAAATAAGCGGCTCCAACACTGTTATTATATGTATGGACGTTCCCACATACGTATCTTGTATGAAACAACTTTACAAGAAAACATGGGCAATTGCATCACATAATGGCAGCAAGCTATGCCACATACCCTTTTGTCCTTAGCGAGACATAGTTAATGAAGTGTTGCTTTTGGCACACAAGTACCTTTTACGCTTAATTACATAATACTTGCGCCTGAGGTGGGGCGGCGCGGCGCGGTGAAAGTGCGCTCACAATTTATTGCATTTGAGAAATCCATCATCTTTAGTAAAGTGCAAAATGACGTCAAATTCAATCGGCTTTGTTTGTTTAGAGATTCTTCATTAATCCGTAACAAAAGGTTGAAATTATCATGACCGCTGTAAGTGACCGTTTTAGATTCACTTTCCTTCGGTTTCCACGAATTACACTGTAATAAGCATGAATAAATATTGCGTGACTGCATTGGAAACAGTTATGAAAACAAGGAACTATTCTTTTAGAGCACACTTGATACATTTTATGACAATTCGCAACATAAACGCAATGAATGTATTATGTTATAATGGAAATAACCAATGTGACGAAAAACAAACTAGGTACACATGTTTTTGTATATTATAATACCTTTTCCTTGTCTCCCCTTATGTGTAACATGATTTGAAATAATAGTGTGTATTATTAAACTATAGACATAAAAATACTGTAGAGCAAAAGCCCAAGTATCAATATATAGTTACATCATTTTAAACGTTGACTCAACTTATATTATGTATTTTGATTTATGATGTGTTATAATAATACAAAATATAGGGAGTTTATAACACGATATTACAACCAATAATAATTATTACAGGTACTTGTGTTTAAAAAGGAAAAATATCCCTTAATTTTAAAAGATATTGCTAAGATATTTATGTTAACTAATTAGCATTAGTATTTTGTATTTATGCGTAAAATGATGCAAACATTTTAAATATATTTATTGTTCAAAATAGCCTCCTTAAATACATGTTTATTTATCTGTTTAGTTAAGGTAGCACAGGTTACAACAATGTATCAAAAAACATACAGTTACGATATAAACCCCATTAACTCTGATTTTTTTCTAACTTATGAAGCTAGAATGTTTGTTTAAAGTTTGTCCCGTAGAGCAAAAATATGATTAATAATGTGGCTACGCAAAAATACTCTATGTTATGAGATAAAATGATGTGTTAAAATATTAAGTAAACGGCCATATTTTTAAGGCAGTCGTCAACACACTGATATTTAATGCAAACATCTAGGTGGCGAGTGGTTGACCGATTCGGACGTGACGCAAGCCCATTGTGTCCACTTGGTTAAATAGCCAATAACGATTTCACTCTGGATTATGTCGTTCAATGTTTGTGTATTTTTTACAAATTCTTTGATTTAAAGTAAACAACCACTCACGTGTACTTGGAAAAAACATGAGAAATAATTTTAACATTGTCGTACATAACACATTACACAATAACAGTAGTGTCTCTGTGTATGTTTCTTTTTGTTGTACTGATGTAAAAGTAAAGCAAACGTGTCTAAGCAATAAAACCAATTTCTATAAAATTAATGAATAATGGGAACGGAAGAATATTTTATTGGTATAATAAACTGTATTGTATAATTCTGTAGTGATGTTATTCTATGATAAAGCCGGAATAACGCAAATTGTCTTCTCGAGTAAATGTTACGATTATGAAACTAACTACAGTTCGCACATGGTAATTTCAGAGCTCAGAAATGAGGCACACATTCTAGAGGGATCAGATGGAGTTGCGTGATTTCTATCATAAGTGGTTATGATAATAAGTGGCCACAGACAATAGAACAATGAATTTTCCCACCTATATACGTATCAGAATTCTTTGAAAAGGATATTATCTATATTTATTTCCTTGAAAATGTTTTTTTTTTACTGTAAATTGTTCATCAAACTTTTTAAGTGCGCCATCACTGTCAGCGGCCGCGGAGTTGGCAGTAAAATGAATATAAAAACAAAGACAAATGAAATGAAAATATCCACACGTCCTAAACGTGACATGTTGTATTTATTAAGCAAACAGAGTATCAATAGTTATGTCTGTTATTTATTCACTTTAGGTACTGACAAAATTTGTCATTGTATTTAATACCCGTCGGGGATTTTCAAATACCACTAATAGTGGTACATCCGGCTCTTTATATGGCTTGACTGCTTTATGTGTATAGATAGTATACAAAAACGATTTTTGGTAGAAATCGCTGTCGTTTCAAAGTAAGCCTGTGTTTACAAACAAGCGGCCTATATGACTGGACTCAGCCACAATCACCAGCACACGAGAGAAAGGCGCTTTCCCGCAGTTATATCCCACTTAATGAACTGCACAATTACTTCACCTCATTTAAAGTTTGCACGAATAGGAATTTCTCCGCTTAAATAAATACCAACTAGTTTATTTCATTAAGGCTTTTGAAATATGTTATAAAATCGAGTGAATAAATATTGTGAGGGAACCTCCTTCCGTCTACCATATAAACATAGAAAAGAAGCGACGGAATATTTTTGGTCATCTGCATAATTTGTTTTATGTGAACCCAAATGGAATAACAGTTATATCATACCGGTGGGGGCTCCGAGGCGCTGTACACCTCCGAGGGCGGGTACTCAGGCTTCATAGTGATGGTCGCCATCGAGTCCGGTTGATGCTCCTTCTCCATCACTGGGGAAATTGTTGATAAAAATATATAAAACCAGCTAGTGTCACGCGCGTAATGTCTGACGTTTGAAGGAAGAGTGCGCGCAAGTGAGTGGTATAGTGGAGCGCAGGGGCCGCTTGCCGCTCGCCGTGGTGGGGCTGTACGTGCGCTGTCGGCGACGCCGCGGCCCGAGCCCCGAGCCAGTACCGCGCTAGTCGCTTCTAATGGACTCGATGACCGCACCATGTAAAGAACTTGGATGTAACTCACAAAGATGATCTTTGTGACAAAACCAATAGAAAGTTAAACTTTTGTTTAAATATATTATGCTGTCACAAGAGTTGATGGGTCATTCTGTCTAAAATTAATGTCGAAGATTTTAAAACTGTTAAGTATTCCTTAAACGCGACATCCAAAGCACAAGCTTTGCATTTAATACAGAATATCATCTATGTTGTAAACTATATGCACCAATACTTTGTGTTTTAATGTAAATATACAATGTATTGATTCCAAAAAGTATAAATTAACGAAATGCTATACAATTTGCTATTCTTCTCACATAACTATAGGTACCACAAATCACAACACATACTGAGTACAACACACTGGAATATAATAATAAAATTTAATATGCAGGTACCTGTTCTAGTTCTGTTGAAATTTGAAATAGGTTTCTAATTTAGTTAGGTATTTTAGTTTTGTATCAATATTTGGGTACTTTCATGAAATAAAGGTTTTTCAATTCTATTCTATTCTAGCTTACGAATATAATCCTATTTGTCAGGCAAAGTTGCTATTTAACTATTCCAACATACGAAAGTAATAAGATAATAATAGATAGAGTAGTAATAGACGATTGTAGTTGCTCAAATATCGTTCGATATACAACAACCAGCATACAACACGATTGGCCCCAAAAAAAAGAATTCGAGACTAATAAAAATATCAATGCCTAAATTTTTAAGTAGTACTTCGCTGCTTAGTACTATTCCTTACATGCAATATCTAATATTTAAAAATAAAATGAAATGATGCGGTCCTTTCAATCGTCAGATAAAAACAAATTTTAAAAGAAAAATAACTAGACTAATGCCTCTTAAGCCGCATTAATAAGAAAGCGTGGTTATATTTAGATTATTTTTCAAGGAACGCCAAGCACGTTTAATTGGATAATAAACCAGATAAGAAATAACAAATATATTTCTCCCAGTTTTTTTTTAAGGAACATCGCAAAGCTGAACCTGCAACGGCGCTCTTTCTTATTCTAATGCTATATTTCTGACGAATAAGAAAGTTAATTTAACTGCGATAAAAATATGTAAAATATATTTTATGAAACTTAAACTTACTAACAATACTAAATGGACAAAACTACAAACTAAACTTCAGGCACTTTATAACTTTATTTCTTCTGTACAAATTTAATGCCAAGCTATATGAGAATATACACAATGTTATATCACAATATATACATGGTGCTTGAATAAAATATGTTTCACTCCCACAGTGTAAACAGAGTAAAGGAAGAGCAGTTATTCTACTGAGTATGGTTTATAGGAGAGACCAGGGACCACCGCCACCATCTTCAATTTCCTTATAATATCTCACAGACCTTATAATATCTTAAAACATTAGTTACTATTTACGTCATGTAGTATGTTGGTCTTTCGGCTCTACTTCAACCTTACAAAATCAACGTAATTGCGATAGTAACTGCAGATTTTGAGAAAACTTACTAAATAAAAACAGCGGAATGTGTTACAACTATCCCTACCCCTTTGGTTTGTTGTAACAGTGTAAATGAAACCAAATATTGTTTTCACTAAACCATGATTTAATTTTAATCAATTTTTTAAATATTTCAATTGTAAAAAAAAACGACGAAAAGTTACTTTGGGAAATTTCTGCAGCATCGACTCTTTATGGCACAAAACTGACGGCACAGTGTTGTGGAATTTAGAAAAAGGGCGGAGAGGCGGAGAACTGATACCTTCATAATGGTATCAGTGTAGATAACATACTTTTTTAACAAATTCATTTGTTATATTCGTCTTGGTGGTACTTTCGCCCCTGATCTCCTTTTTATTACGTACATACTAACAAACTCCTTATAATATCAGAATTAGTTAGGTACATATATTATGACATTACGCAAGAAATAATAACGAATCATTTTAAATTCTTTGCCACGCTTTGCCTGGTAAAGTACAACATATTATACGATTTATTACTATTGTAATAAAAACAAGCCTAGATTATTTTATCGTGACTGCTTGGCAGTACTCAGTAGCAGTTTATATTTTGAATAAATCAATACATACATAGTCATGACTCGAGTCTTGTATCGTGGATATAAGGAACTATGAGAAACTTTCTGGTCTCACAAACATCCAGAAACGAAATAAATGCTTGTTTCGAAGTGGAAATCTTATATCTTACTCTGGACTTCGAACATCCGAACAGTCGAAGTTCGTATTGTTTTTATAAAGTAACCCCCCACGATACATATTATAAAAGAAGATAGATTAAAAAAGTATCCATAGGTATATATTTAAGTGACTGCCTCGGTGGCGTAGTTGTACTAAGGTACGGTTACAAAGCTGAGGTCTCGGGTTCGAATCCCGGGTTGGGCAAAGTGATATTGGATTTTTCTATTCATTATCAGCCCAGAGTCAGGAATTTGTGCCCGATATGGCGATAGGGTCGCCACCTATCACATTGTGGGACGGAAAAAAGCTAAGTAATGGCCAGATGCTAAACGGCACTACGGAATAAACATACTCTACGTATAAATCCAATGAGTGGTGAAGGGAGAATGGTTACACACTAGATCGCCGGACGTGGATGCGAGCATGCCACCAGCAAAACAAACAATAGAACACGGTATATTGTATAAAGACAGTGCAAATAAGCCGCGACAGTACATTATGCGTTACTGATGTCTACTTTGTAGGGAGTACGAGCGTGACAGAAATGCGATATCTGGGTCTGCATGGGTTGCGCGACGGACGACGATACGTAAAGCGAATGTATTTTCAACGATGCTATACCAGATGAATATTGGAATGTTGTCATTCGTAATCTATTAGAACGTCATCGTCAAGGACTCTTTATAGAAATCAATGTAATGGGAGTGGAACAGGCTCCCGAAATAGAGTTATAGCATCTTCAAGGTGTACGAAGTCTAGAAACCTCCATTAGACGAGCGTGATTATATGGTGATCGCTCTATTGGCACCCTGGATCATGGACTGAGAGAGATTGCTCCAGATTACTACAAATCTGCCGTCTACACCCATGCGAAAAGTTCGACACCCTAGGTGGTCTCTCGACTGCGCCCTTTTCTCACGCCGCTACTAAATACAGTCAGGTGTTTGATTTCGTAAACTTGACAGAATTGTAACTATTCTGAGTATTAAAATTTATTTCCAACTCCTCCTATTAATTTCACTTTCTGATTAATTTCGTTGCGGGTTAAAGACAAGTTAGCATTCCCGGAGACTCGCCGAGCTTCAATGTTCGGTGTCATTACATTGCGTGCCACTGTTGATCCTGGCTGACAGGAGTTACAGTGGTGGGTGTGAGGGTGGACAGTCTCCATTCTGAGTATTAAACCACCTAAATATCTTCCTCAACAACCCCTTCATCAGAAAGCAAGTAAAAACACAATCCCATCAAAAATATCCTGTAAAAAAATACCAAGTGTCGCAGCTCAGTTTTTCTACCGCAAAAAGTTGTGAGATCCATGTAATACCAAGTCGGTTAATTTATTTAGTCCTTGCTTAAGGGACTTTCTGTATAAAGTTATAACGTAAGTTCGCATGAAAACATAATGTATCGTACAATTTGTACATAATGATGCTGGCCAAGTCGATCTATTTGTGTTATATGTTTTACTAAAGTCGTGGGTCACCAATGTGGTATGGGTGAGTGTGGTTGTGTATTCAATGTCCTTATTGATGTATCGTGTTCATAAAGAGTCATATTAAATCAAACCACCATATAAACTAATACACTTTATTATACGACTCTACATTGTGCCGGGCGTAACCACACTAACTTAGCAACTAAACAAAGCCATGAAATGCAACTATGCAATTATCTATACGCGTGTCGCTACAATTTAAAACGTAAAGGATTTTTAATATTGATATGATAATAACTTACGTAATAACTAGAACCAAGATCTAGTTAAGTTACAATAAACAAGGATACGCTAAGCGTAAAAGTGCGTGGTCGCCTGTTGGCAACGGACCAGACGCGACTGGCTACATACCCACCATGGTCGTGAATTCCAGTCTCAGTGCACACTTCTGATTGTTCGGAGTCATTTGTATTGATAGTCAGTCACCCCCCATTATCGGTGAAGGAAAACATTGTAACGAAACCTGTATACTATAGCGATTTGTGAAACTATGGTGTGTAAAGTCCGCCAAGCCGCATTAGGCCAGCGTTGTATATGGCCTAACTTTTATCAATCGTATTCTCGATTGAAGAGAAGAAAACATTGGAAATAAAAAAGTTTGAAATCTATACATTTACTTACATTTACATTTACCACTCTCAATAGTACTCTCGATTGTAGAGTAGGCCCGTGCCCAGCAGTGGGATGTATATGGGCTGATACAGACTATACATTTACTTACGAGATATTTGTTTTGTTTGGTTACGATTTAAATCATTTTGGAATATGGTTCTTCGCCATAATTTTTAAAGAGTGATTTAAATTAATTGTACCTATTATTTTATTTAACCCACAAACCCGCATTAGGCCATTATTACTAGTGGTAGGTCTCTAATTACTAATATGTGAGATGCCGCCTGGGTAGTTAACACCGCAATGTCTATTTCTCCCATCAAACAGCACACACTTGAGTCGTGACCACTTACCATCAAGTGACCTGTTGGCAAGTTTGCCGAACTCAAGCAATAAAAAAAAATTAGGAACCACTGATGAACCCTAGTGGTATCTTCAGGGGTCGTGGCGGGTGGAACTTGCATACAACTGGAATCATATTCCAAAAGTAATTTGCTGACTATCCAAACTTTTCTGGCTCACATCGTGCGTCCTTTGCCTTGTAAAAACAATAAACACTGAAGGGTGGGAAGGGCGAGGACAGTATTTAGGTACACCGGTGGTGGAGTCATGAAGACAATAAACTATTAAAACACTATCTACATCTAGTAACAACATAACTATAAATAAATATATACACTTACCATCCGGCGAACGGCATGCTCGTTTCGCCATTCAGGGCCGGCGTTAGGGTAGGGCGCGCACGGGCGACCGCCCAGGGGCGCCAGACCAAGAGGGGCGCCGCAGGCGCCCCTTATATTAGCTTGTTTGTTGGGCAAGTCTCAAATATTTGAAATCCCTGAATCTAGATACAAAATCTGTCAGAATATTTCCATATTTCGGTTGGAACACTGCTGTTAATTTCACCAGGAATCCTAAATAATAGCAATATACTACAAATCAAGTTACATATTTTTGAGCATAAATGAGATGGCCGTGAAAATTGAGCCATCTATTAAATTACTGAATTATTAAATTAAATTACTTTAATTACTATTATTACTGTAAGAACCACATCAAAATAAAAATGCTGTAATTAATATTATAGATATTTTCGTAACGACGCAATGGTAAGAATTAAAAAAAATTGATTTAAGTCATTTTTCTGTCATACTACAATCAATCGTTTGCAAATTCCGTTGTAAGTGACTACAAATTTCAGTAACGCTCCACTGGATATACACTGCAGCGCCGTCCGCACTACTTACGTCGGAACATTTCCATGTCGCGTTTCTCCATGAATTGCGCTGGAATAGTGGCGTCTCGGGATATCAGGCAGGGCTACAAGCTGAATTACAGTGGATATCCTACTGGCCGGAACGGAGTTGCCGTAGTCGCCCGGGAGAATATTCTTTAAGTCGACATACGGGGCGACCGGCTTGTGCAGGTTATAGTAATGATTCAGAGGGTTATTGCCAAGTTGATCAGCGCTTATTCCACGCAGGTGAGTTGCTCGGAGGCAGAGAGGAAGCCTTTTGGACCCTTGTTGATGACACTATGTGCAATCTGCCATATATTTTTTTAACTAGATTATAGTTGAAAATGAAAATGAAAAAATCTTTATTACAAATTCCTTATGCCTTTCTTCCGGTACCGCCGGCGATGATCGGAACAGGCGTGTCGGGGTCTCCGGCCTTTTAGCCTGGCGCACGTGGATGTTGCAGCCATGCTGGGTCTCCACCGAGATCTAAAAAGATCTTTTGCCGCGCGCATTACGGACCGCAGGCGATGTGGATGGGCGAGTAGTGCCTAGTTGATTCGCCGTGCCATCCGGCGCATTGTCTCCTCACAACTTGGAAGGGCGCAGATGTCCCCACTTTCCCTACTTCAGACGTACATAGTGAGTCAGATCGTCGACACGTCATAATCTACGACAGATAAGAGACCACGCTTTCCGCTGCCCATTTCAATGTTGATTCCTAACATGAGCGCACGGACGTACGCACTGCGTTGTGTGCCCAGTGACTCCGACGACTCCTATTATTCGCCCCTTACAACAAGCAGGGGATATTGTGATAGAATGCTGACACCCCTTATCAACTGAGCGGGGACGCCGAGTAAGCCGTGGTCATTTACCCGGCACCTCCTTCACGCTTGTCTGCAGCAGACGGGATCGTTCCGCTCATGATCCCGCTCCCTGCTCTCCTTCTGCGGCGATCATGGCCTGTCATAACCTCGTACTCTCGACCATGGAACGAAATACGGCAGAGAGCAAGAGGTCTACTCCGGCGGCTGCGTGAAGAGCTGCACACTCCTCTTCCCAGGCTGGACACTCCGATTAAGTGTGCTGGGCTGTGTCCTCTGAACAGTTATCTCGATGGTAACACATAGCATAAGTGCGTGGTGGCCTGTTGGTAAACGGACTAGACGCGACTGCCAACATGTTCACGGTGGTCGCGGGTTCGAATCCCAGGGCACACCTCTGACTTTTCGGAGTCATGTGTGTATTGATAGTCAATCACCACGCACTAAAACGGTGAAGGAAAACATCGTGAGGAAACCTGCATACCATAGCGATTTATTAAAATTCTATGGTATGTAAGTCCACCAACCCGCACTAGGCCAGCGTGGTGGACTATATGGCCTAACCACTCTCAATCGGTAGTCGATTGTAGAGGAGGCCCGTGCCCTGCAGTGGGACGTATATGGGCTGATACAGAACACATAGCGGATTCTTCCCTTTTCGCCACTCTCCACAGGTATCTGCCGAAACAACCATGCCGCGATAGTTCCTGCATAAGGCAGAACGTCATCACATCGTGGTGCCTGCTCAGCCATTGGTCGAGGATAAGGTCCAAGCATGATAGTCCAAGCACCAGCACTGGAATTGTCCAGCCACGTGCACCACGCCTCCACGGCGACCGCGCGGGGTAGGGCCGTACAGGCTCGACCTCTCTAAAGACCGGTAGTTCCCCGCGACGAGACGTCTCCTCCCGCCAGTTTTAGGCTGAGGCGAGAGAGCTTTGGCGTCAATGTCCCAGGGAAGAAAACCGGCCAATAAACTGATTATTGGCTGCGCTATCACTCGCTGCGGCAAACTCAGAAGGGAAACACAAAACCAGACGGCGTCCCAAACGGGGCAACGTAGAGTCATATAGATAGGACGAATCCCACGCACAAGCTTCGGCAACGGATACTGGGACTTTCGAGATTTGGCATACGTAATGCATAGGAGGATTCAGTGCTCAGAGCCTGATTCGTATCAGATCTGGCTGTTGTGAATACGTTCTTCCAAAAGATTCCCGAACATCTAATTAAAGTAACACCATAACCCAAAGTGGCCGAGCATCGACCACTAAGGAAAAAGTGGTGGTTGCTGGATGGACCTACTGGGCGGGGTTTCCGCGATTCTTTGGTCCCCCTACTGGAAAACAGTATGGAGACCAAGGAAGTGGGAAAATGTGGAGTGGGATTCAGTCAGCAATCTACAACCTTACGCAATCTAAGCTCTGAATCATTAAATGCGGTCGCATCATTATGCATTTCTCAGGAAGAGGACAAAAAGTGTCTGATTCCTCTGTATGAGAAGTTGGTGACCGCGGAAGCCACCGAAGTATATTGTTAAATCTATCGGCTCGCTTTTTCTTGGGAAAAGGTGACACTGAATATTACCAAATGTCGCAACTGTTAAGGAATACCGAGGCGCCTTGTATGGTATGTAAGCTTGGCGCGGTGAAGGAATGGTGATTGGTGGTGCTCGTATTTCCACGATTTATTTAGCATCGTATATTTGAGAATTTCCTGTCCAGAATTGCCCCCGAATCAGGGTTTTGTGGCAAGAACTGGAGAGCGGTAGGTAGGGCCTCACTTTATCTCCATCAAAGCGTGAAAGTCGCTGGTACTCCATACTTAATGGTGTGGACCTTTTTGCTGCGCTATTTAACCTCATCCTGGATACTAACAACCCGACCCTTGGCGGTTCTGTGCTATAACTTCCGTATACAAGGGCAAAGGCTATGTTCAGTGTGTGTTCGTGGCATAAAAATGCCATACCATGAAAGTTGAATGTTTTCCGAAAATAAAATTCCGAAATTACATAACAATATGATACAATCTATTATAATTGTCCAATCTTTTAAACATTAAAAAACGTTTTTTTAAGTTGCATTTCAATGGGAGCCAGGGGGCGCCGTATAAATCTCGCCCAGGGCGCTGGTACTACTAAAACCGGCCCTGTCGCCATTCATTGCAATCTCTCTTAAGGTAAAGTCACCAGTAGATGACCACTTATGGATACTGAATTTTCTTTATTTATGTTTAACTTTAATTAACATCCGAATTCAATGAGTGTTATTTTTTTAAGCTCTATGCAAGTCTGTTAACTAAACGAACCAGTATCTTTTTTTGTACAATGGTTGAATGAAATATATAAAATAAAATAAAACTTCGTATAAGAGATTTAATAGTTGACCATCTGAAAACTAGTAGATGACCATATTTTGCACCAATACATGACCATTCAGATCCTTAAGTTTTAATTGGGTTATTTGTAAAATAAGAAGCAAATCAAGCCTTTTTCTTTCTTTTAACTTGTTTTTGAGGAATTTCTGTTGTAAATTTAACTTGAAAAGTGTTTTCACCGCTTTTTCCAAGATTGCGGTCGGGGGACAAGGGTGGCGACCCCATAAACTTGAGGTTAAGCTTCTATTGACCCCCCAAACATGTCCCAAAAATAAAATTGCGTCCTCTAATAAATGTATGTCAATCAACAAAAAATTGGCGGGCATTTCGTTGACCAGATGGTAGCACTGACTACTTAATATGGAATTAGTTTTAACATATGCTACGAATTCTTATTTTATCAGTTTATGCGCATTAGTGGTCAACTGCTGGAACATGGTCCATTACTACTGACCTTACCTTATATCGTGTTCATCAGATACTAGATACATCTTACAGGTGGTAGGCCTCTCATATGTGAGAGGCCGCCTAAGTACGTACCACCGCAATGTCTATTTCTCTCGCCAAACAGCAGTGTAAAAGCAGTTTTGTTTCGGACTGGACATATTGAGACCTAACATCTTAATATGTGTCAGGATGGCGACCGGCCACAGCTCAGATTCTAATCTCTGCTCTCTAGCACTTAGGCGCCGGCGCCAGCCGCCAACCATGAAGCGATACGAAAAGCGAAGAAAGGCGACAGGATACTCTCTATTTACCTTCTATTCGCCAAATTCGATGAGGGATTTTTGTTTTTTCCTTCTTCTTCTTCTTCTTATTGGCAATCCTAAGGTTATTTGGTTGTAATGAAAGGAGTCAAGGATCCTTATTAAAATGTGATGCTGTGAAACGAGAGGCCGTGGGTTTGAACCCTGCATGATGCATCGATACAAATATTTCTGCGATTCACAATTATTTGTTCGGCCTTCGGGTCTTGGTGTTTGTGAGAGCGAAAAGTCTCTCGTTACTACCTGTTGAGGGTTCTGTACCTAATATGTGAAAACGGAACCCTATTACCAAGCCTCCGCTGGCTGTCTTACAATCTGTCCGTCTGACACCAGGCAGTGTCTCATAAACCGTGATAGCTAGCCGGTTTTTTTTATTGAGCTGTATGACGAGACGACCATAACGTTCGCTTAAGGGTAAGCGATACGCTTATTGGTCTGTGTCGATACAACGCGACCGCTCATAAACAGTAGCAAAACCAAACAACACCAAGGTGTTGTTTAAGTTGCAATTCAAGAATTACAAAGCCATGTATGGCATTCCACCGTGCTCGGCTAAAGAGCATGGACATATTAACACTAAGCAACGGCTGAAGTGTGGAGTAAAGCTAGTGGTCTATTCTTTGGTGGAGCTTATGCCCACTGCACACGACGCTTGTTTAGCTGCTGGATTGCTTGCTAGAATTTGCTGCTGGGTTCAAAGTTGGCTCTGGCGCTGGGTGCAATGATGGCTCTCATGATATGTTGGCTTCACACGGTGCTTGCTACTACTCGCCGCTAGACGTGCATGCGAAGCGACGTCGCTATCAAAGACACGAGTATTCATAACTTCTGCACTACCATGAACGCTCGAATACAAAAACTATTGCTGCTGAGATAATTAAACGTAGAAAAACTATTATTATGGCAGCTGCAGTTATTACTTTTAAACGGAAACGAGAGCTCGAACAACTAAAGCGTCGATTGTGGAGTTGCGAGTGGCTGTTACGGCGTGATACAGGACAGAATGTTCTACTAAACATGGTATTTAATGAGCTCGGGTATGTACCTATAACATTTAAACTTTATTTGCTACTATATTATTTGGATTTATAATTTCGTACTTCAATTTTTAATATATTTATATTACATTTTTATTTAAGCCCTGAAGATTCTTCCAGTCTCACTAATTATACGAAAAAACAAAAAATAATAATGAAAAAACCCCGAACACGCAAGCAATCTATCACGAAAAATAGCACGCGTTCGATCACCGAAATCCAGCACGCGACCACGCTTGAGAGCCAGCAGTGACGTCAATTTCTCGCAGCGCTGCCAGCAGAGCAGCCATCGGTGAACCCCGCAAGCAATCCAGCAGCAAAACAAGCGTCGTGTGCAGCGGGCTTTACATTAGAAAATTATAGCTGTCAAAGTTCAAACATTTTTTCATAGTGCAACACTAACTTTACTTGCAGTTTGAGGTTATGTGTTAAAATTATAATTTTTCATTACGTTATTAATTAATTAAATACGTATATTTCCACCTATTCGAATAAAATAATATAACCACGACTATGGCTACATCAGGAAAGGGAACATTTCAACCAGTAAGTCCAGTATGATTTTTAATAAATACCTAACAGTATGTTATTAAAATCCGTCTCCTAAAATTAAAGAATAAAGTAAAATACGAAACAATATTTCGAAGTAATCCTTCATTATGTTGTGTATGTTCCTTTAGCATTATTATTCTACGCTACATTGTTTTGAGGTTGTTATACTTTTTTACAGGACTCAGATGTTCACATTTCATACGAAGATCAGTTAAAAATAAACAAATTCGCACGTCTGAATGCCAGAGTTGAAGATTATAAGGATGAACTGAAAGTAAAACAGAATGATATGAAAAATTTAGAAGATGCAGTGGAAGAACTAAGCCTTGCCGATGACAGTGAGAAAATCCCATACCTTATTGGAGAAGTGTTCATTTGTCAGAGTTTGGAAGACACCATAGTAAGTCACTACAAGTATTTACAGCTAAATTATTTAAGTATTCTCTTAAGTAAAAAAAAATTCTGCTAAATAAGTGGTTAGCTCTGAAAACTCATAGATAACTAGACTGGACTGAATAAATAGCAACTGCATGTGTAAAGTAAAAAATCATAACATTATTTACTAAGGTTGGCTGGTGCAATAAGGCCGCCCATTGTACTTACTTTAAATACAGCTACAATTGTTTTGTTCTTTGTTACCTATAAATGTATGTACAATGAAGATATATAAATAAATATTTTCAGAAATCATTGGAAGAGGCAAAAACAAAAAAAGAAACAGAAATAAGTGATCTTGAAACAAAATGTGAAGAGCTTAAATCACAAATGGGTGAACTTAAAGCACACTTATATGGCAAGTTTGGAAGCCATATTAATTTGGAGAATGAAGAGGATTAAATTGTATATGTTTGGAAGTAAGAATAACTTCCAAAATCTTATGCTTCTACAAAATAACAAATCTATATGGAATGTGATGTAGATGATTTGTGAAGAGATTTTTAAAACAAACTAACCTTGAATGCAGAATAAAAGTATTTAAGAATGTATTTATTGCTTATAAAGAAACATAATAATATTCAGCTTTCCCAACAGTGGATTTAACAATAAAATTATAATACATTTTGATAGCCAATTTGTATTTATAATACATCCATTTTAATACATATAAATAAATCACAGTACTGTTGGATATCCTTAATCCAATTTAAACTATTAATCTTAAACAATCAATAATCATTAACATAATCTTCATGTCACAATGTATCGGCACAAATTTAATTAGTATTCTTTGCCAGCAAAGTAACTGGTGTAGTAAGTAGTTATATTGTTTGATGATAAAAAATTAAATATATATATATAGTAAATGAATCTGCATAATTTTAATTATATAAATATTACACTAGCACATAGCTTAAGTGATAAAAGTCTGCTTGTATATAAAGAGGAGCAACACTCCTGAGAACTTATAATTATTAAGCATAGCACTTGTCACCCCAAAACAGGGTGTTAAATTTTGGTAACACCCAGTCAATTCATGTTACAACATCCTTTAAATACTGGAATATCCTTTAAACTGTGATACTACAGTGCTTTAATGTGGCTGCTTAGTGGCAGAAATAAATATGCATGAAATTGGCTACAACTAGAAACAATCGTTGCATTGTGAACTAAGTACTTTTATATCACATTTCATGTGCACTATACACACAACCAAAATATTAAGTTACAGGGAGTGACAACCTTAATTATCTATCTCCTGAAATATGGTTATGGCTACCAAGCTGCAATAGCTTGTTTCTATGCAAACATACAGTATACTACATTAACTTATTCTAGAAAACTTGCCTCGTTAAATTATTTCCTAAATCCATATATGAATTTAATTCTTGTCATCTAAATAAAGTTGTGCGCTATACATTTATATATTTTTGGCTAAGTAGTAAAAAACACATTTAAAATACGCATTGTAAAGGGCTCCTTGAATTAAGCTAGAAACTTAAAAAGGAAATGCATTAGAAGAGAGATAGTTTTCTTGCATTGTACTAATGAGTAGTCAAAGATGTAATATAGTGTAACAGTAGGGTTGTGTGCAACAAATATTATTCATGGATTGAAAAGAGGATGTCTGCTGTACGAAAAAATTAAATGTAAACAGGGATATCTCAATTAATACAAATTTGCTTGCATCCTTTTTTTCATTATTCCTTGGATATTAGTTGCAGTAGCAATTAAAGCAAATTAAACTGCTTTTTAATTTTATATATGATTAGCGCCACACAAAGGTGCAACATTAATATGTATATGATAATAAGTCATATAAACCAAATGGGAACAAAACCTCCCTTCTAATTTGTATCGTCTAAATATATAATATTTACACAAAATTCCACTCGTCTCACTGCTGGCACACCCCGCTTTTGTACAACAAGTATGCGCTAATCGAATGGTGCAATGTTCTATATTGCATTTTAAATACATAATGGTGCAATCGTTTTTTTATTTTCGCTTGCACATCTGTCTTTCCCGTTTGTACTTAGTGTTGAGTAGGACATACAAGAAGCAGTACATTTGTCCCGGACATGACGTCAAAATGTAAGAGCGGCTCAACTTTTTAACGTGTACTACTTCATATTTGGTGTCCCGGTACTCGTTACTCTACGTAATTAACTATAGGATGAGAGCGAGAGGGAGTGACGCACATGCTAACAATACTATCTTACGTATGGCCAAGCGCCAGTACGCCTCACCTCAATTGAAGTGGGACATTGTACTGGCTTAGTACAAAAATGAGGCTACTCTTACAAACTCTTTTTCAAGTCATGTCCTACTCAACACTATACATAATCTAGTACAATTTGTACTAGTAATCTAGTACAATTTGTACTAGATAAATTTTGATAGATTATGTACTTGCACCTTTATGTATTACATTATCTCATTACTATCACCTAGATTGACTATTTTTAGTTGCATCACAAAATAAATTAATATTTCAATAAAAACTAAATAATACTTTGATAATACAACATGAATTTACCTTTTTCCAAGGAATTCCCTATAAGCATACATACACACATCATAATCACAAAGTATTAAACAAAATATACAAGTGATAATTTACAACGAAAATAAGCCTTATGTACTATGTAGTTAAACGCCTCTCTGCAAGCTGCTGTGCGAATTAGAAAGAGAACTCTGCTGTAAGCTTTCTTCCTCGTCTGTTTCTCGGTCGTTGGATATTCTAATAGCTTGGTACCACTGGTTCGTAAGATCTGTCATTTGACTCTTGCAATCCTTTAATTCCTGAAATTTATTTTTATATTAATACAATAACACACCCAACATTCGCATACATATGCCTGACCCAATATTAAGATCAGGGCTCGGAACCGGTTTAAAGAGAGCGGTTAATTCTGATAAAATACCGGTAAATTATATCGCTCCTACGTTAACCGGTTAAAATAATGAACGGTTTCAAACTAACCCAAACGATAAAGGTTACCGGTTAATTCCGCATGAACGGTTTAGTATCGGTATTAACCGGTTAATTCCAAAACAAGTAATATGCAACGCACGATGCAAGGTCAAACGTGTGCCGTGTACAGTTCGGGTAGATTCGTGTTGTGACATGTTTTGTGTTTATGTCAAGATACCGCGTGCGGGCTCGTTTCTCGTCTATTGTATTCAGTGTTACCAACCCTACTGTTTTAACAGTAGATTTGCTGTTTTTACATTTTAGTCCCTGTTTTCTGTTTTATTCTTTATTTTTAGTGTTTTTCAATTTGCATTTAGGCGGCACCTATCACATTATATAAATTTATTTTCATAACGAAATTATGCAATAAAACGCAATTACACTAGATAGCAAACATTTTCCACATTGTGTGAATTGGTAAAGAAACTTTAGTGCCTACCAGCGCCGCCGTGGAAAGATTTTTCTGAGATATTAATTTTATGAAATCCATATTACGGAACAAATTATCGACCACAACTATTAAAGGAATATTACGTAAAAATCTGAAATAACCGATTGCTACTCATTTGAAGCCACATGAAGAAATTTTACAAAAACATGTATGTGTTAAAAAGGGAAGATGAGTCAGAAAATATTGTAGATGAGGCAGTTGAGGATGATCAATATTATAATTAATCAATGTATGTGACTTCTCGTGAGTAATAAAAGTAGGTGATTGTTTTAATTAAATGAGGAAATAATAAAAACTGCTTATTTTTACTTTACCTACTGTTTTCTCCTGTTTTTTTGTGGATGAACTACCGTTTTTTAGTTTCTTGGGGTTGGCAACACTGATTGTATTAGAAGTATTCAATAGAATTGGACGTGCAAAACGCAACTCCGTTTTGAGTGCTAAACAATTTGAATTAAAATTGTTTAATACTTAATTTAAAGTTGTGGATCGGTTACTGTTCAACTGTTGTGATGGGGAGAAACGCTGACGCCGAAGCATATCGGCAGCTCAATAGACGGATCTGGAAGTCCTTGCGACACGATGTCCGTGCTCACAATACTGTGAGCATTAAGGAGACAATTGAGCGGAACGGAAGTGTTTGCAAGAGACTTGTCTATTGGGCAAAGCCAGTTTTTAGGCTGAAAATGGATGATGGCCGCATGGTATCGACTAGGGCAGAGGTATTAAGAGAGATCGAGAGGTTCTACGGACAGCTTTACACCTCGGTTGCCTAACCTACTGTTAGCTCGGCTAAAGACCCGAGAGCCGGGTTAATCCGACACTTTAGCGATGATATCCCGGACATCAGCCTGTTTGAGATTGAGATGGCCCTCAAACAACTTAAAAACAACAAGGCGCCGGGTGAGGACGGAATCACTTCAGAGCTTCTGAAAGCGGGCGGAACACCGATACTGAAAGTCCTTCAGAGGCTCTTCAATTCCGTTCTCCTCGAGGGCTCAACGCCGGAGGCATGGAGTAGGAGCGTGGTGGTCTTGTTCTTCAAAAAAGGAGATAACACTTTGCTGAAGAACTACAGGCCCATCTCGCTCCTGAGCCATGTCTATAAGTTGTTTTCAAGGGTCATCACAAATCGTCTCGAAGGCAAGTTTGATGACTTTCAGCCTCTCGAACAAGCCGGTTTCCGAAAAGGCTTTAGTACCATAGACCATATTCATACACTACGGCAGGTTATACAAAAAACCGAGGAGTATAACTTGCCGCTTTGTTTAGCGTTTGTGGACTATGAGAAAGCCTTTGATTCGATCGAGACCTGGGCTGTGCTACAGTCTCTTCAGCGGTGCCACATAGACTATCGGTACATCGAAGTGTTGAGGTGTATATACAACAACGCCACCATGTCGGTCCAAGTACAGGATCAGAGCACGAAGGCTATTCCACTACAGAGAGGCGTGAGACAGGGAGATGTCATATCTCCGAAATTGTTCACTGCCGCGCTGGAAAATGCCTTCAAGCTCTTGCAGTGGAAAGAATTCGGCATCAACATCAACGGCGAGTATATTACTCACCTTCGGTTTGCCGACGATATTGTAGTCTTGGCAGAATCGCTGGAAGACCTTAGCACTATGCTCGAAGACCTTAATCGAGTTTCCCAACAGGTGGGTCTTAAAATGAACATGGATAAAACGAAGATCATGTCGAATATCCATTTTGTGCCCACCCCCATTGGAGTTGGGGGCTCGACTCTCGAAGTTGTAGACGAATATGTCTATTTAGGACAAGTGGTCCGGTTAGGCAGGTCTAACTTCGAGAGAGAGGTCAATCGGCGAATCCAACTCGGTTGGGCAGCGTTCGGGAAACTTCGCGACGTCTTCTCGTCCAAAATACCTCAGTGCCTAAAATCGAAAGTCTTCGATAGTTGTGTGTTACCAGTGATGACATACGGCACCGAGACGTGGCCTCTCACTGTGGGCCTCATTAAAAGGCTCAAAGTCACTCAACGAGCAATGGAGCGGGCTATGCTCGGTGTTTCCCTACGAGATCGATTCAGAAATGACGAGATCCGTAGGAGAACCAAGGTTACCAACATAGCCCATAGGATTGGCAAGTTGAAGTGGCAGTGGGCCGGGCACATAGCTCGTAGAACCGATGGCTGTTGGGGCCGAAAGGTTCTCGAGTGGAGGCCACGTACAGGCAAGCGAAGTGTCGGACGCCCGCCTACAAGGTGGACGGACGATCTGACTAAGGTCGCAGGAAGTCGCTGGATGCAGGCCGCTTCCAACAGGTCATTGTGGAGATCATTGGGGGAGGCCTATGTTCAGCAGTGGACTTCCTGTGGCTGATATGATGATGATGATGATAAAAAGACAACAAGAACAAGACGTGTGCTCGAAACACGATCTTGCCTACTTTGGAATTCACACATTTTATACATAAGTATTTCTAATATGTGTACACGGCATTGTTGCTTAACATTTTTCCACGGTAAATTTATTCTCAATGTGTAATCTATGTTTGCGTACAGAATTTAATCAATTATAGTATGATATAATTGTTTGATGTGTGATTTAATATTAATTAAATCATTGATTTTGACAATAAAACAGTTGCAAACTCGAATGTTCTAGTACCACAGGTTATCACAGACTTAGGACTGTTTATAATAAGCGCCAACTAGGATTAATTTCATTTTAAAAAATATATTATTTATTTGTTTATATAGAGATGAGATAAAGAGTACATTAAAATCAACTCTTCTATCCCTAAAAGCTTAGTCATTGGCAGACGCGAAAACCGTCCTTTGTCAATGAAATTAAAAGAAATAAAAACGTACGCGGGCCCTTTGACGACCCGTACGAACCATATCAGTCGCGCTCTTTACCATAGTTTTGTACTCTTTACTCTATGCGTAAGACAAAAACCTACAATGTGTTTTCAGCTTTACTCTATGCGTAAGAAAAAACCTACAATGTGTTTTCAGCTTAAGGAACGACGGAAGGTATTCGGTACTGAGCTTGGTTTTAACCGGTTAATTATCGCTCGATATCGGTTATCGAACCTAAATTCGTGAAAACCGGTTTTCCATGGTAACCGGTATTATGTTAACCTATAACCGAAATTGAGTTTTATTGAGGGCCAATGTCCGAAACCGGTTTGGAAATTTAACCGGTTTCCGAGCCTTGATTAAGATAAAATAAGTCTTGTGTTGTGGGTATCAGTACGAGATACTTTTCGGTCCCGCAATCGAGGATCGAACCCGCAGCCTCACGTTTCACAGCTGACGTGTATCCGAATGCGCGAGGGAGGCTGTTAATTGATTGCATATATATGCTAGTTGCCTTAATATGTTAGTTGCCTTAATTTCGATTAATTGTTTATATGGAAAGATTACACTGTATATAAAATACATACATATAATAACAATATGTGTATGCGTGCGAAAGAGAAAACGAGTGTCCCCACCGTACTATTGAGATCATTCATATCACAATCATTCTATTTTTATCTAACCAACTGCGCCACGGAGGCTGCAACCTATGTCACTCACTTAATGTCAATTTCAAAGCAGTGTATGAGACACAGAGTGTATTTTATTTACTTACACATAAATGCACAATATATTTAAAAAAAAAAGTAAAGTGGGTGAAATGCAATTTTGTGGCACCCACTAGTTTTTATATCCGGAGTTCCTACCTATCCCAAAAACAGTTAAATGTGTGCTATGACGACCTATCAATTTATCAATCAGTTTTAAATGGTGTGAAGTGTCAACCTAGTGATATAAATAAATAATAAATAAATATATCCAGCAGTCACATACGTAGACAAGACCCCGCACTAAGCTCGAGAGTTGTGTTGTGTATTAGATAGAAACTACGAGAGATTTTTCGATCTCAAACACCCAGGACCCAAAAGCAATACTTGTGGTTCACATAAACATTTATCTCGATGCGTGGATTGAACACCCGAGCTCTCGTTTCACAGCAGAGGTGTTACTGGGTGTTACCCATTGTGCCACGGAGGCTGCCATTGCGCTGTCACATATAATAGGGAATATGCATGTCATTTTTTTATATTTTTAATCAATACTGTATGATATTACATTATCGGAAAAAAATTATAAGTCTGAAAATATCAATAAAAAAAGTACAAAAAAATAATCAAAACTGCTATCAGTTTCGAAGCATTTAAACGCCATATTGGCGCGAACTCGCTGTAACGTCAGAGGTCACGATATGAACAACGTAGTATTTGGATTAAGTTTCTTTCATGAATTGCTACAGAACTGTATTTCGTGACAAAATAATCCATTTTATTTAATAGTATAAAGAAAGCACAAAATAACTCATATACAAACGTAAAACAACAAGCTAAAACTTCATAAGAACGTGACCATTGTCGTCACTTTCCTTTTCAAGCAATAGATCGCGTTTCGGAAAAAAATGCGCGGCAAATTTGAAATGTCATTTTTTAAGTATTCATTTTACCGATTTACAGTTCATAAATTTAAAAAATATCTTTAAGGTATATCAATAAAGATTACAAAAAATATTTTGACTTATTTTGAAGTCTGGTGCATATTCCCTATTGCGACATGGTAGTGTGCCTTAACAAACGAGAGTACTTGCGATTGAAAAGGGTCAGGTCCACGTAAAAGAGAAATCCCATTTTTCCATTTTATTCCGTAGTCTGGCTCTAGTCCACCAAGGTAGCCTAGTGCACGTTGGCGGACTTCACAAGCCATAGAAAATGTCGTAAAGTCTCTATGGTATGCAGGTTTTATTTCGTTTATTATCACTGTTAAATTGCGAGCTAATTGACTCCCAATACCCACATAATTCCGATTGTTAGAAATGTGTCCTGGGATTCGAACTCGGGACCACCGTGACATCAGCTCGAAGATGTGTCCAGTCCGTAACCACCTATGACCTAGCATACAATAAATATTAGATTCACTTTCTGAATTAACTTACTTGATGCGTGAACCTTCGCGTGAAGAATGGCGTCAAGTATTTCATGTCCAGTCGCACAAAACCACGTAATCTTGTCGCATTAGAATAATTCACCTGAAATGTCAACAACATTAAAATACCAACAAAGCCGATTATTACAATAAATATTAGTTTGTTAGTTAAAGTTTAGCATTTCGTCATTTAGTATTTCGCACATCATTTTTATGGAATTATATTTAACGATAAAAGATGTAGGTAAGTATATAAATAATTGGTACTTATTCATTACGCAAGTATCGAGTTTAATTATAGGATGTTTACACGAACCTCTAATTCCTCCTCGGTAATCTCTGACAAATGTTCAGAATCAATGGCCTGACCCCATTCCTTTGTCTTAGACAAGCTCACTTCCTTTTGTTTGCGTAACGAGCGCGAACGCTTAGTCTTCTTGTTGGCCTGCAAAAACAATCTTACTTGAGCGAATATAACAAAGATAATCTGTAAGGGGTTCGAAAAGCACCTAATAAACCATTGACATAAATCCAATGTAGGTAAGTGGTGCGGCGCTACAGTACATCTGGAGATACAGTAAAGCGTTACTGAAATTAGTCTTCATCGCAACTATTTTTAGTACCGTTATCAAAACAAAAATCAACTCACAGGTTGAAGATAAAATCTAATACTTACATTATGTTTACTTAATAAGTATTTTTATTTAGACTTGGTTGTAAAAGAATGTAATAGATGATGCGATTTTTATGGCAAACTGATTGATTCTCCAAATGTACTGAAGGGCCTAGGTATCGTTAGTTTTTAAAGAAATAGTTAAGGCCCCTCCCCACGGCGACTTATGGTAGCGAAATAGTCGCGCGTTTAGCAAATGCGCGACAGCATCTCTTCTAAAGCGTGTTAGTCGCATTTGCAACGCGCTACAATAGCGATCGATACCAACGCGCTACTGCATCGCGATTGTATTGATACAAACGCGCGACCGCGTCGGACGACATCGGAGAGAGAACAGAGGGAGGAGGGAGTGTGGCGCGGAGCGTGAGTGGGAAGTGGGAACCGAACATCAGTGCAACACAGACAGGTCCAGAGTGCTGTTGTCACATGCGCAAAATGGAGTCATTTGACATTGAAACATTTATTACGGCAATTCAGGACCGTCCTATAATATGGGACTCACGTCTTCCTGAGTATTCGAATAAGATTGCAAAAAGAAAGGCATGGGAAGAGATAAATGAATTATTTGATGCAGAATTTGGAGAAAAAAAATTTTTGTGTCGTAACTGCATCGCGACCGAATTGCGTTTGCATCGCGACCGAATCGCATTTACATCGCGATTGAATCTGGTCCCGTGGGCGAGGGCACACAGCTAGCGACCGCTTCGCGTCTATATCGATGCTACGCGCGAGAGCATCGCGACTGCATCGCTACAAAAAGTCGCCGTGGGCGAGGGGCCTAAACAATATAAGATCTGCGATTATACCATCGCGCTACGAATGATTACGACGAACGACGAAAAGTATTTCTAATATTACAAAAATAGATAGCACACCCTCAAAAATTTCAATAGCGGCATAGTTGAACCTCCAAAGAATAGTGTCGTAAACAGAACAATAATAAGAGTCGTCGTTATTATCACGTGTCTGGTTTCATCGGAAAATCCAAGATGCAATGACAACGCGTAAGAAATGGCGCCGCGGAGTCCTGAAATATATTAAATCTTTATTACACAATGCATTATAGTGGGCATGAGTGCCCCGGTTATCATAAGCCGTCACCTAGTACATATTACCAGTGATATTTCAAAATTAGCCTGATTTCAGCAACCAAATTATAATAATCATTCAAAGCATTTTGCTCAAAATATTACATTTCCTTTCTTCCTTTCATTTAAGTAAAATTAACAATTTAAATAACTATCACGACTATGTTATCCAACATATATTTTATCTATTCTGTGAACATAAACTAATGCAATATGATAAAATCTAAAGATAATAAATACATCACACAAAATATTTGATATTTAACATAAAGGAATTTCGATTTGAAACTATATTGAAAAAATATTAGGCAATACATTCTTTGTTGTAAAACTATTTAAATAGTTACATATTTATACATTACCACTGAACCACATAATGAACATCATTTTCTTAGTGATCTTGTGCTCTCTAAATTTATTGCAGAGGAGGGCAAGAGGGAATATATTAGCTGCTCGACCAAGTAAACACATTACAATGCTCCACACAACTAATGCAGGTTCCACACGATGTCTGAAGCTGAAATAAATTTTATACAAGTCAAAAATACACATTTAAAAATCTAGAGTCACTAATTAAGTAAGTATTTCACTCAATGGAGCAATATTAAAAAAATTATAACATAGGAAACCTTATCATTAGCGTAATAGTACTGAGCCAGTTTCGGAACTGTTCTCCAGGAGGCAATTACAACATTTAATTACCTGAATATGGCTAGGCCCAAGTAAGCAAAAACGCAAGTCTCAGCAATAAAGGCGAGTGTTCTCATTGTTTGTTGCATAGTGACCTGGGTGACCGTTGACAAGTTGAAATGGGTGTAGTGAGACATCACAATACCACAAAATAATATTGCCATTATTCCTGAAAATTACATTGAATATGTTTACAGTGACCATAATTTTTTATTTTTTTTTAAATCAGATGCAATGTCAAACATATCTATGTCATATATCTCACCTGACAAGTGAATTCCCTCGGCAAGGACATATGGAGCATATGTAAAAACTAACATCATGCCAAATTCAAGTGAAGGATTTTTCCTCAAATCAACATGCTTAAGAAGGAGTGCACTAACAAGAGCAAACAACACCCCAATACCAGCAGAGGCAAAGAACATCAACCAGAATCTATTGATTGCAGAAAGAATTGCTTCCCCTGTAGACATGTGGGGGTCATTAGAATCTAACACCGCAGTTGTCAACACAATGGCCACAGCGTCATTGAGTATGCTCTCTCCAAACACCAACATGTTAAGAACAGGATCAACATCCAAAGCATGGAATATAGCAACAGTTGCTACAGGATCCACAGCTGATATCAGAGACCCAAATGCAAATGATTCCACAAAACTTAGTTTGTATACTACTTGAGCCAAACCCAATAAGTATATACCAGCTCCTATTACAAACGCTGATATAGCTGTACCAACAATAGCAAACAATAAAATTGATCCAATGTTTTGGAAAAAGTTACCTTTGTGCAAATTATATCCTGATTCAAATATAATTGGTGGAAGTAGCACTAAGAAAAATGCTGTAGGAGAAAATGCCTCTTCTTTCCTCCAATTTGCAATGTTTTTAATTGACATTAAATTTATAATCATACCAATAAGGGCACCAAGGAATACAATTACCACACTTTCGGGAAGATAGGAGAAGCCAGTTTGCAACATGAGGTGGATCAGAAGAATTCCTAGAGCCAAAATACACAAAACAAAAAATATAGCCATAGAACTATTGTGCTCATCTTCAGCTGAACTCTTTTCTGGTAGCGGCGCTGCATCGGAAGGGTTCACCGAAACATTAGGCGTTGCCGACGAAGATATATTCACTTGAGTTATTGAAAATATAGAGGAATTAGACGATCCTATATCATAAACGGGATTTACATTTTCAGGTGGTGAACTCGGCGATGTGGATTCAACTGTTTCAACATTACTATTTGCAACGCTGGAACTGGATACATTTTGATCACTATTTCTTTTCGACCTTGACAACGTGTATAGAACATTCTCGTTAATACCACTGTAATTGTTAAATAAATTTGTCGTTGAAACTTCGTTGCTTTCCGTATGGACTTTACGAATGTTATTTTCACTACCTTGAGTACTCAAACCATATGATAAACTAAAGTCAAAAATTAACCCAATCCATAATACTTCCTTTTTAATAAATAACATGTTGAAAAATTTTAATTACGTTAAATATATTTTTATAATCCAATCAGAACCAATCCAACTTATTTGTGTTCTATGACATATGACATTCTATGAGTACCAAGCTGTCAACTTGCCAGATGACAGCTGTCTACATAAAGTAGTGTTGAGTAGGACATACAAGAGGCAGTACATTTGTCCCGTACATGACGGCAAAATGTAAGAGCGGCTCAACTTTTTAATGTGTACTACTTCAAATTTGGTGTACTACTTGGTCTGTAATGTCATTTCATTGGCGTGAGCCGTGAGGCAAAGTTATGACTCACAAATAAACGTCAGTACGCCTCACTTCAATTGAAGTGGGACATTGTACTGGCTCAGTGCAAAAATGAGGCTACTCTTACAAACTCTTTTTCAAGTCATGACCTACTCAACACTAACATAAAGTTCTACATTTATCGGCAAAGGATTCATGGACTTTATGGCCACGCTAACAAAAATATTACCCTCTTTCTTACAACCCTTCGACTCCATTCGACCGGATTGGGCGCTTTAAAAACGTCGACTTTCACGGTTTATTACCGTTCACAATATTGATTTTCATATGAAATTAAAAACGTCCAACGCGTTAACGTCAAAAATCCGACAGCGCCCGATAAAAAGAGACACATTTTAAAATCGCCTTCGTGTGAACAAACTAATGGATTTACATTTGTTTCATTGCAAAGTTTTTTCAACGAGCGAGCGTTGAAATAGCGCCCGTGCGAATGGGGCCTTCGGGTATAACTTTTATCGAACTTAAAAGTTAATGGAATGGCCTATTATCTAGTAAAGGACAAAAGTAAATCTTTGAAACACCTTTATATCCATTCCTTTGTTTACTTTTCACCACATTCAGCTCAATTCAAAAATGAATTTAATACCGAATATGTATTTATCTAAAAAATAAATTGAATTTCTTCATGATATTCGACTAGGTCCACTCTCAATCGTACTCTCGATTGTAAAAGAGGCCCGTGTCCTGCAGTGGCACGTTTATGGGCTGATACAGACTGATACAGATTCGACTAGGTACATGAAGATGAAATAAAACCAACGAAACAACTTCGACAGTTTTGACCGCGGTTTTTACTTACAAATAGTATATATCTACGTCGTAAGTGGTGTAAATCTGTGATTACACCACACTGTGGATTTAAAAATATGAATTGCCTATTGCAATCTGCCGAGTGCCGAAGCTGAAGCATGGTATTTGACCTTAACCGATTCCTTAGTCCTTATGGAATAAGTTAGGTACCTACGGAACTAGGTAACGATCCCCGCCCTGAATTTGGACTCTACAGTACGAAAGTTTACTTTATTAGCAAATTAATCAAGAATATAAAAGGATACAAGACAGCTTCCGTGCCGCAATTTTCGCGGGTTCGATCCCCGCGCCGCACAGAAACAAATATATGTGTCATATGTGTGAACCGCATGTATTTATTTCGGGTCTGGGTGTTTGTGACACCGAAAAGTCTCTCGTACTTCCTGATACCCACGACACAAGACTCGATCTTAGTGTGAGGTCAGGACTATGTGTGTGACTGTTGGGTGTATTTATTTGTTTATTCTTCTTCTTCTTCTACCTGGCGTTATCCCGGCCGATGCCAGGGTCCGTCCTCCGGCAAATTCTCCTCCATTTCGCCCGATCTTCGGCATCCTCAATAGTAAGGCCATTGACCCTCATATCTTCCTTGACGACATCGAGCCAGCGCTTCTTGGGTCTACCCCGCGGTCGAGGTCCGGGAATATTGAGGCTCAGGCACACATTACCGACGTACTCCTGCGGTTTCCTTAGGACGTGACCATACCATCTCAAGCGGGATTCCTGGAGTTTATCAGCCACATCGCGGACACCAAGACTGCCACGGATGTGCTCGTTACGGATTTTGTCCAAACGCGTAACGTTGCACATCCACCGCAGCATCTTCATCTCCGCGACGTGAACCTCCTGGACGTGCCGCTTGAGGGCAGGCCACGTCTCAGAACCATACAGGAGCACCGGCCGCACGATGCTTTTATAGATGAGACCCTTGAGCCTCATCGGCATCCTGCGGTCGCAGAGTATGCCTGAGACCTCCCTCCACTTAGCCCAAGCAGCGCTTATACGGGCTTTGACGTCAAGGTCGATGTCACCGGACTCATGCAGTACGGACCCAAGGTACTTGAACTTGTCCGTCTTCACGGCAAGTTCGTTCCCTATCACGATGCTTTGGGGGTCCGTACTCCCGCAAGCCATGTACTCGGTCTTCGCCACATTTAACTTCAGACCACCGCTCTCGAGCGTCTCCTTCCACCGGTTGACCTTGCGCTCCAAAAGTCGCCGGTCCTCCTCCACTAGTGCAATGTCATCGGCATACATCAACAACCAGGGCGCAGGGTCCTGGATGTGAGACGTAATGGCGTCGAGCACAACACTAAAGAGGAATGGACTCAGCGCCGAGCCCTGGTGTACACCGACATCAATCGGGAAAGGATTCGTATCGCCAACGGCGGTCCGAACGAAGGACTCGGATCGGAGGTACATGTCACTGATAATGTCCACATAGGCTTCCGGTATCCCTTTCACCCTCATCGCCCACCAGATTGCCTGTCGCGGTACACAGTCGAAGGCCTTCTGCAGGTCCAAGTTAAATAAATTTACCAATTATAGACCAATAGCTATTTTATCTAGTATAGACAAAATTGTAGAAAAATGTATTGTAAACAAAGTTAACACTTATTTAAAATCGAACGTCATTTTAACCGAATGTCAATATGGTTTTCAAAGCGGGAAAAGTACCACATCATTAATAGCCAAATTTACAAATGATATCAATGAACATCTGAATAATAAAAATGTAGTTATCGCTGTTTTCTTTGATTTTAAAAAAGCTTTCGACACCCTGGAGCACGAGACATTACTTAAAGCTATGGAGGAATGTGGTATCGGGTGGCCGCTAAACCAATGGTTCCGCGACTACTTGACCCGACGCACTTATAGTGTGGGAGTCTGTGACAAGCTGAGCACACCGCACCGTGCTAGCTGTGGGGTACCACAGGGCTCTGGTTGTGGGCCTATGTGTTACCTCATGCACGTTAACACATTATGTAATGTTATAAAACACTGCACAACATACATGTTCGCAGACGACCTGTGCGCGACCCTAGCAGGAACTAATATACAACATATGTGCAGTCTCGTGCAACAGGATGTCGATAGCATTGTTAAATGGTCTCACGACAATGGAATATCACTCAATGCTCAGAAGACAAAAATGTTAATAATTAGGTCACCGTACTGTAAAATCTCGATGTCGCCATGTTCTGTCACAACTCACACATTTGATTGTTTCCATAAGCTAACAAAATGTAACTGTGAGACAATTGAAATTGTACCCTGTGTAACATATTTAGGTGTAAAGGTGGATGAATTCTTTTCTTGGTCCCATCATGTCCACTTTGTTTGCAGCAAATTGAGAATTTTACTGGGCAAATTTTATCATTTAAGATATAAAGTGCCTCTGAAGGTACTCAAATGTTTGTATGTGTCACTAGTGGAATCAGTGGTATCATATGCTCTCGACAGCTATGGTCTAACGTTCAAATCATACATAAACGAAATAGAATCATTACAAATCAGATTTTTAAAACTACTCGTAACCAATAAAACCAAAAATAAATGTAAAGAAAATTACTATAAGTTATTTAAAATATGCAATATACTACCGGCCAAATTAAAACACAATCTTCAGTTGATTACTAATAACCATAGCTGCGAGGAGCTGTTGGTACCGCTGCAACACAATAAGCCAACCAGAGCGGTATCGGCAGGGAAATACCTTGTACCAAGGATCCACAACTACTACGGAGACAGGACATTACGAAAGCGATTACCGTACTTGGTAAACGGTCTCCCTTCCGAAATCGCGGCAACGATCAACAAAAAAAAATCTAATATTAAAGCTATTAAAAAGTATTTTCTATCAACCTTATAATTAGGCACTCGCAGTTCGCTATATTAAGTATGTAAAACACTACTATGTACTCACAGACAAACCAAGTAATTGGTTTTGTGAGACTAATTGTAAATTTGTTATTTTGTCTTAATATAATAAATAAATTAAAAAAAAAAAAAAAAAAGAAAGCCATGTGCAGTGGCTTCTTCTTCGTCCTGTATGCCTCGCCGAGCATCCTGAGTGCAAATATCGGATCGGTAGTACCACTACCAGGACGGAAGCCATATTGAAACCCAGAGACAGTACACTCTTGGCGGAGCCTGGACTCGATGACGCGTTCGAAGAGCTTCATGGTATGACTCATGACCTTAATGCCACGATAATTACCGCATTCCTGAACACAGCCTTTACCCTTGTATACGGGAGTTATCACACTCAACCGCCATGAGTCAGGCATGTTTTTGGTATTCAGGATGCGGTTAAATAACGCAGCAAGAAGCTCCACACCATGAAGCCCAACGACTTCCACGCCTATATCGGAATATGGTCAGGCCCTACCGCTTTCCGGTTCTTCATGCGACGAAGACTACAGAGAACTTCTTCAGGTGCAACAGGTGCAACAAGACTTTGGTTCGGGGGCAATCCAGGGTAGGACACTCCCAAAGGTATGGTGTTAAATAAACCGTGGAAGTAAGAGCGCCACCTCTCCTTCACCGCGCTAGCCTCACATACCAAGGCGCCTCTGGAATCCTTGACACATCGACATTTGGTAATGTCGAGTGCCGCCTTTTCCCGAGTCTTTGCGAGCCGATAAATGAGCCTTTGACCCTCCACAGTCTCCAACTTCTCATACAGAGGGGTCAGAGACTCGTGTCGGGCCTTGGCCACAGCTCGCTTTGCAGCGCATTTGGCGAGGTTGTACGCAGCGCGGTCTTCAGGAGAGTTAGTCGCTTGCCACTTTTTGAAGAGTGTCTTCTTCCTGAGAATTGCCTCCCGGACTGTCCCACTCCACCACCATGTTTATTATTACAAGCAAAATAATTTATTTTCGAAAATTCGAAAGTTTTCATGGGGTCGTAAACACGGATCGTAAACAAATAAAAATGAAAGAGATAGCATGCGATAGAAAATTTTGACATTCTCATGTTGTACCAGATGTGTTGTACAGTGTTCCACAAACAACAAAATAAATGGTGGACATAGTTTGACAAAACATGAACGTACCATTGACAGTTGCGTAAACTTCGGATCTCTCTTTTTCTCTTATTGAAAAGCAATGTCTGCTAGCGCTCGTTGACAAAGTGAACGCGCATTCTTTGTGATTTTTTATTCGATCGCCTTACTTGTTATTTCTTGCACAGTCTCACAGGACGACGAGTTTTGTAGTTTTAGTTCATTTAATTAAAATGGATTCAACTTTACGTGAACAAGTTATGATAAATCAATTCGTATTAGCCGCAGGATGTGCCCAGGAACAAGCTAAGCAATTATTACAAGCTGCTCATTGGCAATTTGAGGTAAATTTCATAATTTATGTAAACAAACAGTAGGTAATCATGAAATGGCTGCTATTTTGTTTTACAAATAGCCTTCAAACGTTGTCACACAACAATCATTGAATTTAATCGTCATGACATTCTGAAATTAACCTATTTCCTGAATGGAATTATGTAAAAGCGCACTTCTATAGTAAATAGTGTTATTTACTTGGCGTTATTGAGTGATTACGTTACAGGAGATGAGAATTTATTGACATGTTGGTATAGGCGGAATAATACGCAATAAGCAAACATACACTGACAAGTTCAATAGATTATGAATATGTATCATTATATACATTGCACACAACAAGTTGGTGTGCGTGAGTGTGCCACATTATAAACAATCTATTTTTATTATCTTCTCAATGCAAAATTATCTTTATTTACATCCATCTGTATGAATATACGAAATCATGTGATTATAAGTCATAGATGGGAAAATTGACTCCTATAAACTGTATCACATTTTTAAGCACCATTGGCTTTAGGTTAACAATGTGAAATACTGTCAAATCCTCAAATAGTACATAAGATATTTATATACTTTCATGAAAATATAATCAAATATAATTGCAGTACTTAACTGGAAGTGACATTTAGTCTCTGTATTTCGTAAGTGGCATTTTTAGTGATAATAAGAAAGTATTTTGTTATGGAATAATAATAATTCACATACTTTCGGAAACACAAATTACTGTTCAAAGAGCCTTTTAAATTACACAAGTTTAAATTCAAATTGTTGTAAAATTATTAATAATTACACTGATAAAACATCAAAAGCTCACGAATGTATAGTTACCACTAGATAAATAAATGGATTCAATTAAGTGAAACATGCACACAAATAATTATAATCTGAGTTCCAGCTGCAATGTATTCATTAGTTGAGTAAAGAAAAATGTATAAAGTCATTAACCTGCAATATTTTGTGTGGTATATACCTTCATATTATGTTAAAAAATAATAGAACTTGCATTAAATTTAATATCTTACTAAACTCATAAGGAAACAATTTTGTTGTCTGTATTAAAGAACATACATTAAATAAAACACTTTTACACCAATAATACACATGATTAATATTTTTAAAATTTAATTTACAAAGGTCCAGAAAACCAGAATACAACCAAATAAAAAGTAGCTTATTTGTATGACTTAAAAATTCTAGATATGTATTTCCTTTACTTTTAGAAATAGTATGTTTTTATTTTCAGACTGCACTATCTATATTTTTTCAAGAGGTTGCCATTCCTGCTGGAGCAAATGGCATAGCAGCACCCCAGTATAGACAGGTAAATTAAAACTCTGTATTACACTCTTCCAGATCAGGCCAGATAGGCTTTTATGCTTACCAAATTTTTGTTGATTTATTTCCCCAATAACCAATTTATTTTATTGCTATACTAGAACAAATTGTGTTTTCTCAATAGCAGATAAATATAATCGCTATTTTTCAGCCATAAATTGGTTGATTTACATTCTATGTTTCATCCAAATATGCTTAAATGTTGTCTGTAAAATGTAAACAAAATAGTACTACTGTAAGGTTTTCTTTTATATTGCCTATTTATTTATTTAGATATCCAGGGATTTAATATGCAGCCTACATAGTAAAAAAACTAAAAGCCTAATCAGAGCTTCACATGGGATTGTGAATTCAGTAAAGAATCATATAATTTAATATTTAATTCAATGTGATTTTAATACATTTTGATTTATTTTCAGCAATTAATGACACCATGCAATACTCCAGCTACACCACCAAATTTTCCTGATGCACTGGCCGCATTTTCACGTCTATCTACAACAGGCAGTCCGAGTAACACAAGTGGACCGTGTGGCAGCGGCGCTGCTCCTCCGGTGTCTCCTCTCGCCACACATCCTCCGCCTCCGCCGCCACCACATGTTCAGATGAATATTTTCCCCAGCTCTCCAAACTCACAGACAAATTATACACCAATTTCCTGCTCAACTGCAGTAAGTAATGATTTTCTAGAATGAAATCACTAGAATGAAGTCACCAAATATACATATATACTGCATGCTTATTATTAAAATAACAAAATTTTAATTAGTCTCAGTATTAATGACCTTATTCATAGACAGTTTTGATTTAGCCCTTTTTGGTTATGAAAAATGTTCTCTTCCTCACTCAAACTGAATCAATAGTTGTTTGAGAGACAAACATTCGATAAGTAAAATAGGTTTTGAAAATATCTGAATAAAGCTATAATTCATACAAAATATGATAATCCTAATGGTGCAACCACATCGCAGTTACTTTGTATGTTTCCAAATGTTATACATCTGATAGAAAAATGTTATTTATTGCCTTTTGGGAGTACATTTTACTATGTCGATATATTTTAAGTAACAATGCCTAACACATGGTAACAATTGATAACATATTTGCAAAATGTTGTCCCACGAAACATACCTATGGTGTGGATGCGCCATTATTATAAGAGTATCCGAGACATTCTACCCCTCTTGTTTTTACCTCAAAGATAATTTTATTATTGTGAATTTACCTGAATATATAGAATAAAAATCTGAATGGCACCCTTTCAATCATATTCTCGAATTTAAAAGAGGCCTATGGTCTGCCATTGAATGTATATGGGCTGATATGGAAATACCTGAATTACAATACAATAATTTTTTATTGCAAACCAAAATACAGTATAAATAATTCTAATCATTATTAGTATATGTTTAGTAATTTAAGTCATACCAAAATATATGTTTTGTTTTTAGTATTTTACTTTATTTCAAACCATGCAATATATGCATCAAAATTTAAAGCTAGTGCTGTTATTAGGATATCTAATATTTACTCAGGCTAAAGGAATATGGTGCTTTTCTAAATTATTTATTTTTACGATAATCAATAGAAATAATTTGCAGTCCCAAAATATATAATGTTTTTATTGCAGATGTGCAGTGAACATATGCCAAGATAAATGAAAAAACTTAGGTTAGGAGCATCTATAATTTATTTTTCTAATGGTGCGCAATGTGAGCTGTGGAATTGTGTATGAAATGTATGTATATTACTTTAGAAACACCCTACTGCAGCATTGATATGCTGGACAATATTTGGGGTGTTGTATTGTAGTCAATCATGTTAATTATTATAAAACATTGTATCTATTTACATACAGTGATTTCAGATAGAGCACAAAAAATATTATGAAATGTGTTAGTTTTTGGTAATTAAAATTTATATTGTGATTATAAAGGAAATAATGAATGCAATGAAATCAAAAATTATAATCATGACTAAGTGCAGAGTGGAAAGTTGACATTGGAACAGCTTTAACATTTACATTCTTAGATTTTGGATCAATGTTGGTTTTAATTTTTAAATAAGTTTATTTAAGATTTCTACTGAGATCAGCAAATGTGCTGAGATTTAGTACTGTGGGCTTAAACATCTCTTGTTACAGCTAGCATCCTAACAATGCTCCACGCTGCATATCTATATAAAGCCATGTTGATATTACATGTTACTTTTATTTTATAGTGTTATTTCATACAGTCTTACTTTTTAAGACACTGCTTTTTGACAGTCGCCAATAAAAATGTATAAAGCATTATTATGCATTTTCTGTATACTAAATAAGAATATTTCATAAAAGACAAAGTAGTATAGTCTTCATGATTGAGTTATTACATATTACCATTAAATATAAACAATTTGCACTTATATTAAAATACATAAACTGTTATAAAACACCTTACTCTACACTCGAATCTGTTTTAACATACAGAATTTTAAACTTCTCACATCTGATGTTTAAAATATTTTAATTATCTGAGTGTGTATTAAATGGGTATTTGTAAAAACAAATAGTCCTAACACTTCCAAGCTGATAGTTTTTATTTTAGGTAGTAATTCTATGGTTAATAGTATTGTTCATCAAGTTTTCCACTTCAAAGTATTACATAACAAATGGATGCAGTGTTCACAATATTGTGCTATCGAGGTCAAGGAAATAAATAGAGATAATAATATCCATGCAACTTACACCCAAATACTCAGGCGGTAATTAAATAATATGTTGGTCATAGCTTTTGCATGTCCCACTTAATAAGTACATTTAAGTGGGTCTTGGCTATGGCTTAATATTTGAGTGGGATTAGAGTACTTGGGCATTAGTCTAATTTATTAACAGTTATTTTAATGGTTAATCAGTTCAAAAATACCGATTGTGTTCACATGAATATAGTCCACAATAGATATGATGGCAATTGAAGAGTTTGCTTTTGCAAAAAAAATATTATGGTGTGTTATTTATTTTAAAATATCCATATTATTTTATATTGACATTTATGAAGAAAATTACATGAGATGTAAGTAAGAAACTATGATAAATTTTTCTTAGAAGAAAATGGTGACAATCTAAAACCAGTGTCTTTATTTTCCTTTTTTATAGGGCCAATTTTTTTTGGTAAAATGACAATTTTATTTAATAGCATTATAAGGAATACACAACAAATACAATGATTTCATTGAAATTATATTATAGAAATCATTCAAACTGTATGGTTCATGACAGTTATGAGTTATAATGGTCCTTCACTAAACATTTCATGTGAAAATTCTGCTTGCATATTTTCCTTTAGTGAAATTAAATTTAATCTAAATTAATATGATTAAATATCTAAATAGCCACAATATTAATAGCATATTAAATGTAATTGTACATAGTTTTTTTTTTCAGTTTAACAATAGTTTTACTCTCAAATTTGTTAAATTCTACATGGTTACAAATACTACAATAACTTATGAATCTGTACAGTAAAATAAATTCATAACAATAAATTGTTTTTCACTGTGCCAAATGGAGAAATAAAGTTTTACCATTGGATAGGTTACTTGCAGAAAAAAATATCTTTTCCAGGTTCTAAATCATCTTTGACTTCCTCAGCAGCTTCTTTATGAACAGGTATGTCAGAATTCGGATATATTTGTTGAAAGTTAGGTTCAGTCTCCTCGTTGCTCGGTACTGGACTTAAAATATTCGAATGTTTGCTTCTTTTGAATATTAACTACGACAGCAAGCGATATACATCAGGTAAGTAATAAAGTATTATATCTCACACTTTTTATGAACATAAATTCATTACCTTGTAAAAACGAGGCCTTTCATAAATCCATAATAGTAAAACAGAAGTAACGACAACAGTGAGACTAAAAAGCAAATAATTTGTGGAATAAGTGTATGCGTCGTGAAATATTCCATACCAACAATTTATCGTAATACTTTGCATATTTGGTATTTACTATTTTCCTATTCAAAAACCTAGTTTGAACTAGTGTAAGTAGCGCCTGTCAAATTACAAATATTACACAGACCAAGAAGTACAAATATTACGATAATTTGACGCCCAGGGGTAGCCACAGTCAAGGAAATTAAACTTAGAGTAATTACCTCTAGAGAGAGCCGAAATGTACTGTAGTCTGTACATCGCAAAAATGAGACACACCGATACAAAGAATAGACCACTTGCACCGATACGAATTTCTTTATGTCAGAATGAGATGCAAAATAATGTTCTATTTCATGTGACGTGCCGCTTTTTGTTGTTTGGCGAAAAAAGAATTTCGCCAACCAAAGCGACGTCGTTCAAGCAATAAAGCAACCTAATGTTATTGAAATAGGGTCTATTTTAATTCAAGGCCACAATATGGCGCTTATTTTGTTGTGTTGCTAGATATAGCTATTGATGTCTCATGTGCGGTTACAGCGTGAATATCTCTAGAGGTACAATATTGTGTCGTGAGCATTCCAATTACTCTAATTGGAATGGTCACGACACAATATTACACATTGTAAAATATACTTTATTTCAAATGGAATTAGGTTTACATTTGTTTAAATATTTCAAGAAGGGAAAACGTTCCCAGTATGACAGGTTATGCAGGGCATCTGTCCCTTTCTGGCTAAGAAAAAGCTACAGATAGTACTTTTTACCACAGGGGTAGCCACCGTGTAACCTAGTATGAGATAGCGATATATTGTAGTAGTGTAGCCAGGTTAACACGTTTTTCCTAAGGTATAGGGAAACTTAGACCACTCTTTAAAAAATATAATTTATAAAATATCGATATTTTAACTTTGAGTGGAACTACAATGCACATATATACCTGGGTCGCCAGCCATCACCCAGAACTAATAAAAACACTATAACATAAACATCATCATCATATCAGCCACAGGGAGTCCACTGCTGAACATAGGCCTCCCCCAAGGATCTCCACAATGACCTGTTGGAAGCCGCCTGCATCCAGCGACTTCCTGCAACCTTAGCCAGATCGTCCGTCCACCTTGTAGGCGGGCGTGCGACATTTCGCTTGCCTGTACGTGGCCTCCACTCAAGAACCTTTCAGCCCCAACGGCCATCGGTTCAACAATATAATAATTAATTAATTACTTGCCAATCCTATGGGCTGTGTCGGTAACGTTCGTTCTACGGATCTCCTCATTTTTTATTCGATCTCGTAGGGAAACACCGAGCATAGCCCTCTCCATGGCTCGTTGAGTGACTTTGAGCCTTTTAATGAGGCCCACAGTGAGAAGCCTCGTCTAGGTGCCGTATGTCATCACTAGTAACACATAACTATCGAAGACTTTCGATTTTAGGCACTGAGGTATTTTGGACGAGAAGACGTCGCGAAGTTTCCCGAACGCTGCCTAACCGAGTTGGATTCGACGATTGACCTCTCTCTCGAAGTTGAACCTGCCTAACCGGACCACTTGTCCTAAATAGATTAATTAATTAATATAATTCGGCCAACATAAACATAATTTAAGTAAATAGTTAGTTCTGAAAATAAAAACTAATAACAAAACAATATCTAGTCCGCCCCGTCACCACGAAAGTTGTAAAGTAATCGAAACGTCGCGTAGGGAAGTTAAAAAAAAAACTTAAACCAAATCCGCGATAAAATCCGTAAATAATAGTTTTATTTCAAAAACAATACTGCGCAACCATATATAGTACAATACATATAAGGAAAAAGTTTGTAAGTTTGATAATTATTAAGGTTTGTTTTTTAATATGTAATTTAAATCTATTAATATCTTTTGGACCGCTGGCCACCCCAAATATTGTAAATATTTGACTCCAAAACGTCAAATTTCCTGGAGTCAAGCGGTTTTACGCTGATAAGGACAGAATACAAGGGCCTGCATCTCTTTCTTACATGAACGTTATGTATAAATCTCTTTCGTTTTGTGTAAAAAGGATAGAACATGTGACTCCGTCTATTAGTTTCTCTGTCTACGACTTTTTACACATAATAGGAGACAGTCTTGAGACAAGCCGTAGACCGCAGACCATGGAGATTGCATTCCGTATATAAAAGTGAAGCACAAAAATTTGACCTTAAATGACGTCGCTGTTATCTTCTATCCTTTTCTATCGAGTGACAATGAATGAACATAATGTCATTTTCATTCATTGTCACTCTAAAGAAAAGGATAGAAGATAACAGCGACGTCATTCAAGGTCAAATTTTTGTGCTTCAGTGTTTTATACGGAATGCAATCTCCATGCTTCTTGCCGCAGACCGTAGACAGAAACGTAGACTGAGAAACGGTTACGCCGATAAGGACAGGAGACTTAAGACTGCATCCATAGACCAAGAAGTACTGGACTGCATGTCTTTTTTACATGAACGTTTTGTATAAATTTCTTTCGTTTTTGTGTAAAAGAGAGAGAACGTGTGACCACAGTGTGACTCCGTCTTAGTCTGAGCTCCGTCCATTAGTTAATAGTTTCTCCGTCTGCGACAGTACCTAATCAAACAAAAAAAAACTGGGTACTAACCAAGCGCGGATCCAGGGGGGGGGTCATGAGGGTCATGACCCCCCTGGGCTGGCTCCAGATTGACAGAATTTATTAATTATCTTGTTGATAAAATTTATAAGCACAATTAATTCTTTGTATGTCGATAAATAAAGTAAAAAAGTATGTGTGTGTTAAATCACGGCTGTAACAAACTTTAAAAAGTCATTATTACGAATTGGAGTATTGAAATCGGTCCCAGTGTTCTGACATTAACTATATGACCCCCCCCCCCTGGCGTACAAGCTGGATCTGCCCTTGGTACTAACTACAGTACATAATATCTGCAAGAAAGTTCACACTCGATAGTTAACACAAAAAAATGCGATCAGAACAATGCTACAAGAAAAGTAGCTTTTCAGCTATACCTAGGGCCCTACTATATTCATCCGAACGAACGAACGAACGAACGAACGAAGTTCGAAACTTCGGACTAACGAAGTTTTATAAACTTTGATCATCCGAAGTTTCGAACTTCGTTTCGTTTGAATATAGTAGGGCCCCTACTGCGCTGCTATAAATCCAGAATTTATTTTCGCTATTTACCTTTTGGGGAGGCCTATGTTCAGTAGTGGACTTCCTGTGGCTGAGAGGATGATGATGATGACCTTATTGCATTGCTTCACCGCAACCGATCGTAAATGCGTTACAGTCAAAAAGCGTTGACTTGCTTCAGTGTGGGAATTATATTAAAAGAATCATCGACACATTAAAAAACATCGTGGACGATCACAGCAGCAGTTTCATGACTGAAGTTCAAGTTATAGCTGACGATGTAAGACGTTGATTTTACAACGCCACATACTGACATATTCTTTGACCTCATAAGTCATTGCGCCCTTAAAACATGTTGCAGATGACACCTAAAGAATTTTAGAACAAAACAGAGGCCTTTCACGAGTTTTAGTAACTTAAGTGGTAGGTTAAACAGCGAAGCTGAAAATTGGGACCACTGTGGGAAGAAAAAGATAGGGCATGGAATGTTCTGACAGTTATGGTAGCGGCAGAAGATAAAGGATTCTGAAATGTTTTAACCGAGCATAAAAACTGCGTTTGCTAATTTACTGTCCCAACCGCGTACTAGGCGATTCACGTAATAAAATAAGTTCAGTTGCAGTGCAGTTGCAGTTAAGTTTCGATCAAAACAGTTCTTTTCGTATGCTCTTTATAACAGTTTAGTCCGATTAACAACGTGCAGCACATGTGTAGTTTCGATTTTCATAGTAAGGAACCATCCTACAAATCGTAGGTACTCGTATCAGTAAATGAATGTATAAAAAGTATTATATACGTTTACCTACCCTATATTCAAGTTCCTCTATTCGTGTGGCGTAGAATAGACGCGCAACACACGCGCAGCTAAACAATTACAAGAATACCATTTTGCACCAAACCATTTTGCGGTGCGGTTGCAAAACGTAAACTTATTGCAACCGCACCGCAACTTGATCGGCGCGTAAAGAAATTACATGGATCACCTACACCAAAGAATAGACCACTACCCTACACCTTTGCCCTGCGGTATTGCCCGCATAGTTCGTACCGTGATATTATTATATAGAATAAGGAAAAATAAAGCTTTGGAAGGGGCGTGGCCTGCGTGACGTTACTTTAGTTGTGGAAGGGTGGAAGGAGAGGTTGTGGAAGGAGTGTTGTGGAATGGTGGGAGGAGAGCTCGGGGCAGCGCCAGCGCATCGCTTCAGTTGGATCGTGACAACGATAATAGACGGACGTTGAGTCATTACTGTCTTTCTGTTTGTACATTTCAGTTAAAATATAATTGTTGATCAATTAAGAAATAAATTTGTTGAAGCTATCTAAGTTTATAACTAATTGTGATAAAATATTTTTTTAAATAAAATTAATATAAATTTATAACTATAGCATAAATACGATTTTCATGCAATTCCCTTACCGTTAGGGCGTTTTGACCGGATATGCGGACGATGGCCTCTTGCTAATAGAGTCAAACAGTAGGTCGGGATTAGAATATATGGCGGACGCGTGTTTAAAATTGATATGTAATTGTGGCCATCGAGATCGCTTAAAGCTTGCACCACATAAAATGTTCCAATTACTTCTAAAAGGTACTTTAAAATCGCCGCCGCAAATTAAATGTAATAATATCACTGTTAAGAATAAAGAATCGGTTTGTTATCTTGGTTTATTTTGGAAAGGAATTTTTCCTCTCTTGAACATATTAAGAATGTCGGAGAAAAGTCAAATAGGAAGTTTTTTGCTTTAACAAGAATATCAAAATCAACGTGGGGGCTATCTTTCTTCTTCTTCTTTTTTTTCTACCTGGCGTTATTCCAGCCGGTGCCAGGGTCCGCCTTCCGGCAAATTCTTCTCCATTTCGCCCAATCTTTGGCATCCTCAATAGTCAGGCCATTGATCCTCATATCTTCCTTGACGACATCAGCCAGCGCTTCTTTGGTCTGCCCCTCAGTCGAGGGCCGGGAATATTGAGGCTCAGGCACACATTACCGACGTACTCCTGTGGTTTCCTCAGGACGTGACCATACCAAGGGCGGATCCAGGGGGGAGGTCATGGGGGTCATGATGTCACATGGCCTGGGCTGGCTCCAATTGACAACATTTATTAATTATCACAATGAACTATAGTATGACACCCCCTGGCGTAAAAGCTGGATCCGCCTTTGCACCATACCTTCCCAAGCGGGATTCCTGGAGTTTATCTGCCACATCGCGCACACCCAGACTGCCACGGATGTGCTCGTTACGGATTCTATCCAAACGCGTAACGTTGCACATACACCGCAGCATCTTCATTTCCGCGACGTGGACCTCCTGGACGTGCCGCTTGAGCACACGCTTGAGGGCAGGCCACGTCTCAGAACCATACATGAGCACAGGCCCTACGATGCTTTTATAGACGAGACTCTTGATGATTTCTATACACTAAAAATTATCTATAGAACAACTTACTTAGGCTCAGTTGCACCAAGTAACTTTGCCAATACCTTTGCCTATGAAAATGTCATCGCCATACATTTGAGATGTATTTGACCTTGCGAATGTATGGAATTGACAGTTTCAAGGGCAAAGGTATTGGCAAAGTTAGTTTGTGCAATTGAGCCTTAGGATGTATTTGTTATCAGTTATGGATCTCCCGTATGGGCTAATAGGGCTACTATCGGTGCTGTGCGAAGAAAACTGCTCCAGAGCCAACCTTTGGCCTTGATATTCTTGTGTAAGGCATAATAGAACTATCAGTACCTAAGCTTTGCCTGTCCTAGCGGTGTACTTCCAGCCGGGAGCCGTACTCTACTAGGGAAAATATGGACAAAAGATCTTTTACCGCCCGTGTACTTTTAAAAGTTGACAGATAATTTAAACTGCTTTCAGTGGTATATAGGGTATTTGAAGGGACGGCATCGATACCAATATTGTCCTTGATTGCGTGATCGTTAGACAAAGACATGGCTAGATATCGATTATTGCGTATCACAATTCCTCACGGGCCATAGTAACTTTAGGTCTAAACTATACTCTTTTAAGCTTGTTGAATCGCCTGCGCACCCGTGTTCAACACCTAATTTTGAATATGAACCGTCCGCGCATCATATAATTTGGGAGTGTATTCTTTGGAAGAATGAGCGTAAAACCATACAGGATACTATGCAGAGATACTACCTGTAGAGACTAGCAAGAACTTCCGTGCTTTCCGGCGTTTCTGCCATACCTATTACTGGAATTAAGTATAACAGCTTTACAGCTGGCTACTCCGGCTGTAAGTCTTTTTACGAGGTTATTAACCTATTTAGTTCAATGTTTTGTCACCCGCTTTTCACGGAGGGAAGTTGAAAATAATTTATTTCCAACTCCTATTAATTTAACTTTTTGATTTATTTCGTTGCGGGTTATAGCCAAGTTAGACATTCCCGGATATTCGCCGAGCTTCAATGCTCGGTGTCACAGAGTTCTTTGTCATATAGGCACTCGGTGTTATTACATTGCGTGCCAAGGTTGTTAGGATATGTAAGATAGAAATACTTTTATTAAGAGCGTATACACCTTGCGCGCAAAGTCAACTATAGGTATTTCTTCGTTAATTTCACGCACACATAAGCGACCAAAGCTGTGTGCGTAGAGCTGCCGCGTCGGCTCGCTATACAATCGGCTCAAACAACTTTGATCCGTGCGCTTCAAATGTTCAATTGAAATGTAACTGTAATATAATATCATAAAAATATTTTATTTGCATTATAAGTAGACAAATATTACTGTGCAAGCAAAGAATAATAAAAATTTTGGATACTAATCATATTTTCGTTATTATTACATTGTTAAGTTGCATTCAAATCAGTGTTCAATCAGTAGACACTACGGACGTTTTATTAATCATTTCGTGTTCGAACACATAAATAGTGTTAGGGGTCTTACAACCCCTTACAATTACGAAATATATTTAATTTTATATTACAATACATAACATAATTTAGCCTCGGAATTACGTCCCATTATATTACCTGAAATATAATTTATACTCACTACAAAATCATTGTAGGTAATAAAAATAATTAAATATTTTACTACCAAAGTACTAAGATGTGGTAATCGCATTCCGCGCGTGGCTATTTTTACTACGCGCGGCATAATCGACTGCAGCTAGGCCGGAGCGACGAGCGATACGTCCTCCCTCTAGAAGGCCTTGCGGCGGTCTGATTTGATCCACGTCGGACAGCGTGTTTTATAGTGGTTTTTAAAATCTTTGTAGAAAACATGAAAACTAATTTTGTTGAAATATAAAAATGGTAATTTATTGATAAGATGTTCTTCTATTATAATTGTTATAAAAATTATGTACGATAAGTTGGTGAAAAAAAATATGTTCTTGACGAGAGTTTCTGAATAATTTCGCATTGTTTAAATTTTTATTTTTCAGGAACTAAACACAAAAAGATTATTTTTCTCAGCAAAATCCCTCCATAAGGGTCTTATTAGTCTGATAATATTTTTATTTTCATCTTATATTTAGTGGTTCAGGATATCTTAAGCTTCTAAATTGCCATTTAAAGCCTAAATAACGAAACTTGTGTTCAGTAATCCGTATAGTACTCACAAATTATCCATCAATCTATAATGTTTTTCACCAAAATCCCTAGATGACAACATTTTCTAAAATTAGTAATAATTATTTTTCCTTTAAATTGTTTATTGGTGGCTATTAACTCATTTGAAAAGTCCTGTTTTTAAGCCAAAAAGCGCGTGCAGGGTATAAACGCTCTTAACAATGAAGCCGCAGACAAAAAATACGCAAATACACGGAGCGTGTGAACTCATTGATTTGATGAAATGTTAGTTATCGTTTTTATGGACAATTTTGGGATTTCGACTTTTATTTTTTATTACACAAATATGATCAGTATTCGATACTGATAACACCATTTCATCATTCACCATCATTTTTTTGTACTATTAAAAATTAAGGGTTAATTAGGTACTTTAAAATTGATACCGTTTTGTGAAAACGTTTATATTTGTCTTAGCGGTTTATTAGTTGGTCCCTTTACAAGCCCTAATTCTATTTCCGCGTGCTGACAAAGGCTGCGGTGTGATACCTATATTCAGAAAAAAACTTGGTTACTAAAACATTCTTTTTTTTTACAGGTAAGGTAACTGACACGAAACATGGCTACAGCAAAGGAAAAATGTCGACAATATAGTGTCGATTATTTGAAATATGGTTTTGTTCTATCAGAGGCAGACAAACAATTGAATGAAATGAAAGGGGCATATTATGTATTACATAACCCTGTCATACTGGGAACGATTTCCCTTCTTGAAATATGTTAAAATTGCTTTTAGAATAAAGTATATTTTACAAAATGTAATATTGTGTCGTGAGCAGTCCAGTTAGAGTATAAGTTCCTAGCTTATTACACATAGATTGCTTCACTCGTAGCATACAAAAAAATTATATAATATTTTGCATATTCTGAAATAAGTAGATATATATAGGATAATAATTTAAATTTATTATTACTAAATAAAATGAACTTATAGTTAGGTGTCCTCATAGTCAGTTTTCCCATAATTTATCATACAAAATACATTCTTGATAGTATTTTATCTGTCACTTGTTGCTCGTGGTTTATTAGAAATTCTAGTTAATTTATTCATTTTTATAATACAACTTTGTACAAATGCAAACTTCATGTTGCACAGGTAAGTAGGTAATATTTTATATGAATATCAAATATTTCATCCAAACTTTCAAGACCACAAATCACCAATTCATACAAAGAAAATTAAACTGTAATTTGCTAAACTATTTTCTAAAAATAATGTTGATTATTTTTCCGACCCAAATATCGACCAATAGAATTGCACCATTCGACGTCACGTGGTACAACCTACATGGTATTATACTGATATTTTTTTGAAAATTTTCTCTGGTAGTTGCTATATACAGGGAGCGCAAAAAAATGGCGCACTTGCTCAGTTGGGTACAAGGGCATAATATTAATATCGTAATAAAAAAATAATATTTGGAAAATACCTATCCGTTTTGAAGTTATGACCGTTTAAAGTTTTCAGTTTAATCATCACTTTTTCGCATAAAACTAGTTCGAATGGATGAAGAACAAGATTTAAACACATACGTATTTTTTCGTTTCGTCGTTAATTGAACGGTTAACGAAATATACCACGAAAACCATTTTTAACAGCATCAAAACTTTCTTAGACATCGCTTAAACCGTTGTTTACACATGGGTAAGGTCATGAACTCTTAGCTGTATAATTTATCCTTCTCTAACATCAAAAAAGGATATTTTTTGTTTCATTTCAAATAAATCAATCAGTTAAAGAGGGACGTACTCAGATTTAAGCGTCAATAAATTAACAACATAATAACTTTAGGTGCAGTTGCATCGTGTATGGATTGACTATTATTTTGTTTGTCATTATTTTCCTTAGTGTCACAAATCCAAACTGAAAGACACCAAGAAATCACATTGGTCATCGCTTAAATCATGTAAGATTGCGAATTTAATTATAATTAGAAAAGTTTTCGTAATACCTACATAACATTTAAATTATCTAAATTATTAATATTCATTGTAAAAATAATCTGATGACACTGATTAATAAAAAATAATATTTTTAAAATGATGGCCCAATTCGGCCCTATTAGTCAAAGGAAGCCGCCGGTCATAGTGTACTTCGTCGGATCCAACGCGGCTCGATTATTCTTCCTTTGAGGTTGCCGCCGCCCTTTGTGAGCGCGAACCGAAAGGCGGCAATGTCTTTGTCGGTAACTTTTAGCATTTTGCAAAAGAAGACCGACATCTTGAGGTGTGTTCACACTACACACTTGATATAACTTAATTTGATTAAGTACCGTAAGTACTCCGATATAAAAGTTACGTTAAAAAAAAGATCTTATTGGACTGATAGAATGGTCCTTACTTGCTCAAGAGCTTATAATATTATTTAAATATGTCATCAACCGATCCAGTCAGTTACAAATTGCCTATTTAATTTTGCTTATTATTGTATTTAACATTACTTTAATGTGTTTTGAAAATAATGTTACTTTAAAGTGATAAAATTTCTTCTAAATTCTTATACCTAGAGAAATGTCGTCTACCATTACAGCATAGAATTTGCATATGAGACTTCTGTGAGATAAAATTAGTGAAATCAATAAACACTAACCACTAATTTACTGCACTGGAGACCCCGTGCCCTGCAGTGGCACGTATATGAGCTGATACAGTACTAATTGTTTACATGAATTATTATGAACTCAAATAGGAAAGCTTTGTATCTAATGTGAACAGGCCTTTATCTTTCAAAAATCAAAATAATAATTTATTTTTTATTAGTTGGATTCGGATTGCGATCGCGTGTGCATGTATTAGTCGTGTGCATATTATTGTAAATTCGTTATCAGTTATTTTGAGTAAATTTTATTAATTTCACTATGCTTTGAACATTACCCAATTTGATAGTTTGTGATGTAACTTGTGTTATGTGAAATGTAAAAGAAAAAGTGATTTGTGCTACCAAACTGTGACAGTGTTTTCGTGCGGGTTTTGGCGGATCCTGCGCTTCCATCCTTGCCTATCAAGGTCATTACGGTTTACATTACAAGGTCAGTTAACTATTTTAGTGGTAATTAATGACAACTAACCAGCCCATATGAGTCACCGACGGCCTCCGTGGCACAGTTGGTAAGAACTGCCTGTGAAATGAGAGACCGCGGGTTCGGTTTCTGCCCCGAGACAAATAATTTCCATGAACCATAATTATTTTTCTAATCCCCGCGACACAAGATTTGTATCTTAGTGTGGGGTTAGTACCCATGTATGTGACTGTTGACAGTATTAATTTAATATCCTTTTTATGTACCCTGAGCGTTATGTACACAATCGCACGACTTATAAGTAAATAATGAGCTATGCTTATTTATTGTTGAGTGTCTACCGTTCAGTTGTAAGGTTCAATCACTTTAGCGTAATGTGTTAAGGGTTAGCATATGTAAGGTTAGTTTTTTTTTTCTCGGCATCTTTCTTAATATTCGCTAGCGCCATGCAAATCCATATTAATTAAGATGCCTTCACCATATACTATAATGTATATTGGCAGGTGCGCCGTTTTCTTGTCCACCCTGTATAAAAAACAAAACATGATCCAGTCAAATTAACCACACGTCAAACTGACAGGTTGAATTCAATTGTGAAAATTGGAGATTTTGCATGAAAATGAGTTTGAAATTAAAATTTGGGACGGAAAAATAATCCCCCGAATACCACACGAGCTTCAAAATTATCTGGCATTTCCCTCAAGGTTCCCTGCAAACAAATAAAGTCGTCAAGTTTTGACTCCTTCATTTGTTTGCAACGAACCTATCGGGAAATACCCGATAATTTTGAAGCTCGTGTGGTATTCGGGGGATTATTTTTCCGTCCCAAATATCGACCAATAGAATTGCACCATTCGACGTCACGTGGTACAACCTACATGGTATTATACCAAGAAGCTTATACCCAAATGGAGATTGCATTCCGTATATAAAAGTGAAGCACAAAAATTTTACCTTGAATGACGTCGCTGATGCCTGCTATCCTTTTCTTTAGCGTAACAATGAATGAACTTCACGTGAACTTCATTCATTGTCACTCTAAAGAAAAGGATAGCAGGCAACAGCGATTGCATTCAAGGTCAAATTTTTGTGCTTCAGTGTTTTATACGGAATGCAATCTCCATTTGGGTATAAGCTTCTTGTATTATACTGATAATTTTTTGAAAATTTTCTCTGGTAGTTGCTATATATAAAAAACAAAACATGATCCAGTCAAATTAACCACACGTCAAACTGACAGGTTGAATTCAATTGTGAAAATTGTAGACATGGGTAACTCCATAGATGTAGTATAAAACATAGATCGGCAATGTGTCATTCTGAGCGCGACCAAAACTGATTTACGATTGTGTGCGTGAAGTTTACATGTGTGCTTGACATATAGTGGTGTACCATGCACTTTCGATACTATCAAATCGATATCGATATAGCTATCGGCCTGTAGTTGTGAAATAAAATGTTATGGATATATGGGACATTTTATTATATATTAACAGAAACTTATTGGTGGGTTTATTTCAATACAAATTGATAAACACACAAATAAATAAAGATAAATTGTCATATTATTTGAAAACATTTTGTTTGAGATGTTTTGTATGGGTCTTTATGTTCACCTGAACAAAATTATTTTTTTCATTGTGATGTATACATAGTACATATTATACTGATTAAATTGAGAACAAAAAACACTTTTATTAAAATAAAACTATAATTTACAAAGTTTTAGCGTTTTCGGTTTATTTTTTCATTTTTAATTTCCCGTCGCGAAGTTTCGATTACTTTACAGCTTTCGTAGTCACAGGATGGACTCAGTCTGCAACAAAATCCGTGATTATTAGTGTTTTTCAATGAGTAACATTCGCGTAAGTCTAAGAAACACATTTTTACTATATGTATACTAGAGTTAAAAAAATATGCTTATTTAAGTCAATTAATTGACTTGTAACACATTGGGTTGGACGCCTGCTAGGCCGCGTTGGAGTCGCGCGCCGTTGGATGCAGGCAGCTTACAACAAACTGATGTAGACATTCTTGTGGAAGGCGTATGTTCATTAGTCGCATTCCTGTGGCTGAAGAAAGAGACAGTTTAATAAACTATGAAGCTTTTCTCGATCACGTCACCTAAACTAATGTTTTTCCTATGAGAATTATAAATTTTAAACCTATACCTAATGTTGTGATAAATGAATAATGTTGCTTCAAAGTTTGGACGATCATACTGTGCATAGAAGTATCGCATATTTTATAATAATATCGAATATGTTCTTGTTTTACTATTATAAATTGACAGCCTCTTGGCAGAGACTGAAACAGGTTCTTAATTCATTAATCACACACAACAAGTGTTATATTAACTATTCCACAAATAAAATGAAATGAGAAAAAGTAAAGTAATAACTAATATTGTAGAATGAATACGATAATAATGGCCGGGGAAATATGGCCGGGATAACGCCAGGTAGAAGAAGAAGAAGAATGCACACTATCACCACATACTATAGCTCCATAAAAAAGGGAAACATGTGTTGTCATCGACTATTTTATCGACAACCTTTTATTGGTCGAATCTGTCAGTCAATCCCTAGCAACTTTTGGTTGAAATTATTGTAAATTCACGTATTTGATATTATTTTTTATACGCAATGTATGCTTTCAGCGTATTTATTTAGTGAAATACTATATTCTTTTCTACCGATATGTATACACGGATTTCCATTTAATTCTATAATATCGTCGAAAAAAAGTATTGTACAAAAGTGGCCGGTACCTGTGAAAACTTTAATTATTTCGGATTTTTACGCCTGTATGAACCACACTTTGGCACTGCACAATGCACTATAATAAACTACGTTTAATAAATATAACCAAGTACTGTAAAATTGAATAAATTATGAAAATAAGCGAATTTTGTTGCTCGGTTATTTTGACATATTTTGACTCTGGGTCACTGCAGGCTACTTCTGTGTAGACGTATGGTCGCATCATGCATCTCGCTTTAACATATGAGTTAAATTATTCTATCTCTTTCACATTGCCGATCTATGTTTTATACTAAATCTATGGGTAACTCAGCGAAAATCCTTGCGTTAACTCAGTAACTCAGGCGCAATTAACTGCGCTGGCTCACTGAGTTAACTCAAAATTGCGCCATGGCGCAACAAAATGAAAACGAGTTAGAAAGAATTTAATTCAAGTTAGTAAATCCGAAATCGAGTTGACTGTTGTATAACTCCTTTTTGCGCCAACACATTTTGAACAAGTGAGTTAACACATCCGGCGCAGTGAACTGAGTTGGCGCAATTGCGCGGCGTAGCGCAGTGTTACACATCTCTAGAAAATTGGAGATTTTGCATGAAAATGAGTTTGAAATTAAAATTTGGGACGGAAAAATAATCCCCCGAATACCACACGAGCTTCAAAATTATCTGGCATTTCCCTCAAGGTTCCCTGCAAACAAATAAAGTCGTCAAGTTTTGACTCCTTCATTTGTTTGCAACGAACCTATCGGGAAATACCCGATAATTTTGAAGCTCTTGTGGTATTATAAGTGAATATTACAATGCGTTTCAAATAAGAATGGAAATGACCTAGCGCGGCGCCATATTGTATCATTATGGCTATCAATTTAAACAATTGAGGCAGGGTGAGCAAAACAAGATTTTTTAAGACAATATCTTTCATGAATAATTTTAATAATTTGTTTAATAAAGAAAAATATAAATTGTATTTTTCAAACTAATTATAACTAAACATTCTTGTTTATTCTTCCATATTATAACATGTTTTATTGTTTCAATTTATTTAGCTATTTTATGTTTAGGAATATGACTAGGTGAAAATAAATGTAATTGATACGTAAATATTTTTTTATTGCTAACCATACTTTTTATGTGATATTTAACACGTAGGTGGGTCAAAATACTTTTTGATGCCTAAAAATCGGTCTCTTAAAATGAATATTTGATTTTATGGAAAAACAGTACAACACTCTGAAAAAATATATTAATTTTTAAATATCACATTATAATCTAGTACAGGGAATAACATGTGACCGCAAAAATATAATAATTGTTTGAAAATTACGGTAACAACGTTGTCATTTTTAGTAACGCAGTAGCTTTTCATACAAAATACTGATGTCCCTGAGCGCGTGACTCGGACTGTACAGAGCAATTTCTCACAATATTTCCTTAAAAGACCTTTATCTTTAATATCTCTATAAAAATGTGAGTTGTGAACCTTATTAAATGCCAATAAATATTTTTTACGTTAATCATTTCATACAATAAAGACTGATTTTGTTTGTGTCCCCAACATATAAAAAAATCGTAACTACCTTGCGTTACTATATGGAAATAAACCTAAAAGTGAGTGTATTACAACTTTTTGTACTTCATTCGGTTCGACATGTTTTAACTTGTACAACGAATCATAGCAACTGCACGGGGGGAGTACGCTAGTCGAATTAGCCGCTTCACAGTCGTCGACGGAGGTGCGTGTATTTATTGCGTGGCCGCTGAGTTACCGCTGTCGGAAGGTATGTAATGACAATATTTACATTATTATTATTGTTATGTACAGGTTGTCATGTATCGGTATTGTCAGTGTTAGAATATTTGCATTTTGTTATTTTCTTTAGTGATAATTTATAAAATAGTCAAATATTTACAACTGCGTAACTGCTACACTGCGTTACTAGAAAAAGTAACGCAGTGGTTGTATGGATAACGCACTGTTTTTTTTAATGAATGTTTTATGTTAATAATACGTTATAAGCTTCTACTCATATATTGTTTATCCTTTTCTCAGGAATAAGCTCCTGCCATAATGTCGCTAACGAACGCAGAAAAACAACGTCGCTATAGGCTCAAATTTAAGCTAGACTCTATTAATACACGCTGAAGCTAAAAAGAAACATATTGAAAGGTACCACGCAAATAAAAAAGTATCAGTGATTAAATTAAATAACGAATATTAAATTTGTAAAACAGTAACTCAGTTGTTTAATTTTTTGACACCTTGATATATTAATTCTTTAAAACTAACGCTGCAGAGGGTTGTATATTATAGGCCAAACTATAAATAATCTAAATCTGCAAAAAAATCAAGAAATGGAATACTTTAATTAATAATAAAAAACAAAAATTTTATGCTCGGATTAGGCATCAAAAAGTATTTTGGCCCAGGTGTCATTGATTTTTATTATATTCTTATTTCAAACGCATAGTATACTAGTGCAGATATACTTCTGTTATTCATTTAAATGTTCACCTTGGATAAACAAACATGCCAACATATTTAGAATTGTTTACCCTGTGTAAAACAAAACCAATGGCAGGAATAATTTCATAATAAATTAAGAATTAAATTCAAACAATGCACCAGTCAACAATGGTCAGCCTGAGTATGCTTGACAAAAGAATAATAAAATTAATTAATAACTGTTTAAATTGCTTTCAAAAATATACACAATTTCATCAGTTGTATAGTTGTATCCTTTAATTACCTACTTATGATATTTAATTTTTAGTTTTATGTGATATTTTGCATGGGCTGAAGATCGAACCCTGTGCCGTGCCATAGGAGAGGCCTGTCGAGCAGTGGACGCGGTAGGGCTGATGATGAAGCAATAAATAATGTTTTGGTAGAATACAATTCTTAAAATTTATTGATATGTCCTATCAAAGGCCATTGGATGTTTTCTGCATATTGTATATAAATTATATAAGACATTAGAAATTTATTAGCATAATACAACAGTAACATAATATATGGAACACATTTAATATTAAAGAAACCAGACAAAAGAAAGAAATTGATTACTTAAATATACATCATTTCAGCCATGGACGACATCTTTTTAGGTATGTGAACTAATGTTTCAAAATAACTTGCCAATTCATCAATAGTAACATCACATGGAGGATTAAGAGCTTGTTGAGAGCAAGTCCCTGCTTGATTACTCTGTCTAGAGTCTTTGTTCTCTTTGGCTGTTGAAATATCAGTTTTCCACCATTGCACATCATTACCAACATCTTTTTCTATACATTTTGTTTCACTTGTGCCAGATATTTTTAATTGATTGCAATTTTGAACGAGAGTACATAAACTTAGAGTGTCTGAATTTAAAATGTTGTTATTCTGTAAATGTTGCTTCTCAGTTCCTAAAACAGCACTGCTGTTATTACATTTCAGTATTTTTAACACTGGTTCTTTGAGAATTTTCTTTGTTCTTCTTTTACAAATGCCTAAATTAGTCTGTTTTCCTACTGAAGGGCAGCAACATTTGTTTTGTATAAACTTTTTCTTATAATTATTTCTTGCAATATGAACTTGTTCAAGGATGTTGTCTTGACTTCTACTCTTATTTAACTTCAAAGGTTCTATTTCAAGTCTACCCATCTCCAGGCCCAGGAGTATATCCTCCTTCACCATTGTAATTAAATCTGAAAAAAATAAATATGCGGATTTAAAATTGGTCACCAACATTTATAAATCTGTAAGTTAATAATATCAAAATTTAGCTCCAACATATGTATATACAACGTGTAACAGGATTAATTCACAACCTCAGACACCCCAACTTTAAAATATTATTGCAATCATAGTTTATGCTTTGAAATCGTACTATCATAATTACAAAATCTTTTATTTATGAAATTAGTTATACCAAATGTAGGCACTTAACATGGTTACCTTACGAGTTACAAATAAGAGTGCACTACTACACACGCTCGCGGACACGCACACATGTACACAAGACCCATTCACACGAGTACCTAACGCCGAACGCTGCGCCGCGCCGCGCCGCGCCGGCAGAAACAGCTGACAATAAACGAAATACAAATTACGTACGTAACTGATTACTGGGTGGTTCGGTAAACAAATTATTATTAGTAATTTAATCTGTAAGCATAACATTTGTGTTTTAGCTATAAAATCTAAATATTTTACTTACTAGATATAATGCGTACGAACCCAACATAAGACAATTTTTGCATGAATGATACGGGCGTTATTTATTTTGCATTACTAATGAATAAGATAACGCAATATCTAACAACGAAGACTGGATTGGGAATCACAACACAAAAAAATACAACATAATTAACTTACGTGTTACATGGCACTCATGCGGCGATTTCTTTTTAAAATATGTTCGAAATGTCCACCACCTTGATACACTTTGAAGCACATTTGCGTAATTGTTCACGTAATTTATGTAAAACTTCAGTGTCACTCTTCACTTTTAGGAAGGCTGCCACTATTCTACTTTTTAGTTCCTCCACATTAGTACTTTCACTGAAGTATACCAGAGATTTATTACGTCGCGTCCCCACAAAAAAAGTCAAGAGGCGTCAAGTCAGGTGACCTAGGAGGCCATTGCACAGGTTCGCCGCGACCTATCCAGCGCTCTCCGAACTCAGCATCGAGATACTGTCGGACACTACACTGGTGCCGTGCCTGTTGCTAAATGTCCTGCATGCCAATGATACATTATCACCACACAGTGCCAAAGTTCTCACCATTTCAGTGTATTCAATATTCGAATACCGAAAAGACATCGCGCGCGAAAGTATCGAAATATCTACTTAATACTTAAACACAAGCAGACACAGATAACTGCGGTGCACGACTAGATTTTTTCACAAGGTCGGTGCCCATTTAGGGATTGCAATAACGGGATATCCGACACACCGGGATTCCGCATACATTGTAGCAATATTACAAACCGAATTTAATCACCATTTTAACGTTCCGCGAAATTATTTTTCATAGAAATACCTACTTGTTGTTTCTATTCATAGTGATTTTGTTACGATTTAATTTGTTTCATTTAAGTGCATGTATTGCGCGGGATTCGGATTGCCCGGTCCTGCAAATACCGGGAGTAATTTCTTTCTCGGCGCATCCCTATACCGACTTGCCATGAACCTTGTGATGTACCGCCGCGCCGCGCGCGCGCGCCATCGTTTGTCGGATGGATCAAATTGCATTAAACAATAGCTGCATCCTGCTCTATCTAGTTGTAGTTAAATGTGCGGAAAAGAGAATATGATAGTTATTTATTTTAGTAGCTTATTACGTTTATTCAGGCCTATCGTTGTGTGCGTTTGATAAATGATAGATTGCTTAAATAAACTTTATGACCATCGAAATAAAGTTCATTTTTGTTCATTATTTAGTTTATTAGAGTATTCGTTTAGTGATTCATTTAAAAATGATCTTATGTCCTGGAGTTACGTTTCAATTTCGTTTGTTCGGAGTAGTAAATGAAAGAGTGTCTGTAATTTACTTGGTCTTAACTAATTATTTTGAAAAAAAAATACCTACCAAAAAAAATGTTGATATCGATTCAGTAGCTGATTCTGAACGTACTACTTTCCGCTTTTACATTTAAATCTGTTACATGTTGTATATAGTTTTAAATTTATTTATAACTCGTAAACATTCCTATTTTATATGGGCGTTATTCTTTGAATTTACCCACATTTATTTTGGAGTATGTCATACCCCACCTTGTACGGGACGGGAGTTTTAGTCACCTGGTACAAGGAGGGTTAATAACCTATATATGATTTGTACTTTGTTGTTTTTAAACAAAGTTTGTTCTACATGAAGATATACAAATGTGGGAGCATTTTTATGTAATATTGTTAAAAATTAATAATGTTAAATAAATGATTGTTAAAACTATTTTATATAAGCCCTATCTATCTATGGGTAGTTGTAGGAGTATTTTATTAAAGAAGACCCAGTTGCAGTACTTTTTTACTACCCACAGTTAGAGTAAAGGTGGTAGCATGACAGTTTGCTATTTCAATGGACTCTGGACTGGAGGAGGGGCATTGAATATTTGGTAGTCGACAGGGAAGCATTGGCTTTCAGGTTCCTTTAAGAAGTAGCAGTTAAAAAGTAACAAGTTGTCGGGGATATTCGGATAAGTCGGTAATCCGTTAATTATAACGTGGCGTGATAGCAATAATCAATAAATAAAATAATATAGACCCAGGACATTGTCATTAGTCCTGTTCAATATAATTAACACATGGTTTTATTTCCGTCATGTATTTAGACCCATAACATAATATTGTTATCCCATAACAAATTCATACAAGCCAAAATACACTTCCAACGCAATGATTAATGTCAAATAATGATGTTATTGGCTAAATTGGTCTTCCTTATTACATTGAATTGTTGGAAAAATCATTTAATCTTGTATAATTCTTATTTTTATATCTTAAATATGAAAACCAAAGAGTATAAAACCCAAGTTACTATTAAACTTTGTATTATTTCGTAAATGAAAACAATTGCGATGTATACATAACACAGAATCAATTAACCTGTAAAACAAATATTACTTTACAAAAATGTTTGATGTGATGCGTGTATGATTTCTTACCTTGTTTATTTATTGTGTTGAAACGCTTATATAATTTCTGCCATAAACAGAAGATTGCTTTGAAATTAATTCACAAAACGTATTGTTTGCGTCAGTCATCTTATTTTGATTACTTTGTTCTTTGCTTCTTTTTTTTGTGTACCAAAGAATAAGCAAAGGAATATGAGTTTACTCAGCCTAAGAAGTTTAATAATGTTTTATTCTCTTTATTTGTTAAGATTTTTCTTTTAATTACATTTTTTTAATTAACAAATTATATATAAGAATATAAAAAATATGACCTTCGATTGCTGCCAGCATTCAGGGCTATGAAGAACTACTTACCAGTTACCACAATAAACATAGACTGTCGGAATATATCCCGCTTAATCATCATCGGCTCATTATAGAATACTAGCTGTGGGACCCGGCTTCGCCCGGGTGCAGATAGCTGTTGAGTCCAGTATTGATTTGGCAACAACATATTATTTCGCGTAATAACTATATTTCCCGTCCCGTTCTATCGGGTTTATGTCCCGTCTCATTCAGTCACATGATGAAATTTTATTTATCATTTATTTTCAGTTTTTAGTATTAGCTTTATTGAAAAAATTCTTTATATACAATATTTTGTAAATGTGATATTTATTCGTTGGTGGGAGAAGTGGTGGGAGGCGCCCGCCGTGACAGCCCAGTGGTGGCATGCGTGTGAGCTGCGCGCGGGCATTGCAACATTACTTTATTTTTCTAAAATAAAAGATTTTTTCTAAAATAAATGTAGCCTAAGTTACTCCTTGTTATATCAGCTACCTGACAAAAGAAGTCCCGCCAAAATCGGTCCAGCCATTTCAGAGATTAGCCGGAACAAACAGACAGAAAATAACTTTTCTAAAATAAATGTAGCCTAAGTTACTCTTTGTTATATCAGCTACCTGACAAAAAAAAGTCCCGCCAAAATCGGTCCAGCCATTTCAGAGATTAGCCGGAACAAACTGACAGATAGACAGACAAAAAATTTTTAAATGTCATTTTCGGCACAGGTATCGTGTATATAACGATATGTAGTAGGACATTTTTTTTTTATTTTCACTCTCAAAACAGACACTTCAATTTTATTTATATGTATAGATGTATAGATTATATAAGAGAATTACAAAATATTGATATTACAAATCATATTTAGTCACAAACTTAGTAAATTTTAACTCATTGTCATATTAAATAAATGGTGGCAATAATTTTATTTTGTCGGTTTAATATAACTTAGAATTGTTTTTTTTTCATATTAAAAAACAGTGTAAACAATTTACCAAGATATCGAGTAAATATTTTTTTTTATAAATTTGCAACACTGAAAAATATGTCTATAGAAAGCGCGCTAATTCTATTTTTAGTAAAATTCCGTCGATTATATCTCCCGATATATTAATAAATATGCAATGTTACCTATGGTAGCTAATTATATACTTATTAATTATGCGTTGAGTAGAATTTAGGCACAATTTAATGACGCTAAATGGTATTTTAAGATTTTTCTTGTTTCGTTCAAAAATGGCTTTGGATAACGTTTCGTACATTTTTCATCTTTCATGCATGGAGAATTCCTATTTAGTTCACCACACGGGCCATGAACCATGTTTTTTACGATTATACTATAAAGATCAGGATCTTCTTCCGGGTTTGGAAATTCAGCCTTGATGATATCGTCTATTTGATTTGGTCGAATTTTATTTTGAAGCCAAATTAAGTTGTCAGAATGTGGCAGTCCTCGTTTCTGCCATTCAATTGAATACATCCAGCAGATAACAGCACCAAATATTTGATTTTTCACGAAGGCTTTAATAAAGTTAATTTGTTTTTGACAAAAAACTCGGGCAATAATATCATGACGATCGCTGTAAATCTGGTCTGCCGTGTTTTCTGACATAAGTTATCGCATCCTGAGCATATTCTTGCATGTGACGTGGACTTTCAGTAAATGTCGATGGCAAGATGACCAATTTTCCCATGTTATCAACGTTTCCATCATTTATCATTGCATCTCTCAAATGAATGTATTCATCCGAACGCAATTTTCGTTGATTATAGCGAATATATTCTAATCTTTCCGTCTCAATTTTGGCATACATGTCTACAATAAACTGCTGAAGTAACTGTCGACAATTTAAAATATGGTTATATTCACCATTTCTAGTCATAATTCGATAAGCATAAAATTGCATAGCTGATACTTTTTTGTTAGTTTCGACACCTGTAGTTGGGTCAACTTGTTGAATATTGAAGTGATAACCATCCTCACCTTGCCAAAAAATTTGCGGATACTGTAGCGCATCATAACTACGTAGTGTTTCAGCAATACGTTGCAGTTTATCACTTCGGCGTTGAATAATAATATCACGACGACTAAATTCATTATCAACAACTACTACAGCTATTTCGTTCGTTTGAGGTGCATTAAACCTTCGTTCGTGTTGACCGGCTGGTCTTTTATCTGCTCGAATGACGATCTTATAATTATCTGCAGCCATTTGGTCTAGGGAAGTCTTGAACACATTAATTAGTTGATTATGATTATGAAGAAGACATTGTAACTTTTGAATAATATCTCGATTTAGTCCCTGAAAATGAGAGGAACGTTGATCTGCTTCAATTTCTTCGTTACCAACAAAGTATATTTGTAGAAATTTTGGAGTTTCATTGGACATCGGCAGAAGTGAGCCTATTCGGTGGAAAATTTGACCTTGAACTTTAAAAATTGGGTTAAAATTTTCTTCATGGCATATCAATGATGCTCAAAATGAAGTCATTTGAAAACAACAGTTGTATCGACGTATATTTTGTAGAAAATGATTGGAATCTGGTGTGTTGTTAGTCATATATGTGAGTAATGGTGGTGGTGGTACATCTAATGCTGGTAAATTGACTTTACCACTCGCGCAGCACATACCAGCAGTTTCGCCTTTAAATTTCCGGGCATGACAATACTCGCATATCGTATCCATTTTTCCGATGACGACATCTGAATGTTCACTGTATTGTATTTTGCAATCATAATGGAAAGCCTGAAGTTCTAGACTCTTAATCTTAGATGTATCAGCTCGTTGTTGACGTAGAGTGGCCATTTTGTCTTTACTTTTGCTCTTTTCCACTTCACGTTGAACAACAGACTGACGATTTCGGATTTATCTTACTCGTAATCGCGTTTCATCGTTAGTGCATGCTCTTTCTTCTTCAGTCTGATTTCCTCTAATTCTGTTCACCCCTTCACGAATATTTGAAAGCCGTTGCTCTCTTTGTTCTTCTGTTTCATTTTGACGTGCTGCTTTCTTTTTTTTTGAAACCGCTAGAGGTTTCGTAAATATTTTTTTACGTTTTGGCATTGTGCATGTGCAATGAAAAAAAGTTATACATAACAATCAGTCTCTCGACTGAAAAACACGATAGAACTGACGAAAAGTCACTGGAGTTCGCTTTATATACTGTCAAAGATCGAAATTTCTAGAGCCAGAACACTCTAGAATATTCAAATAGTTCGGTCGTTTCCACTTGTCGAAATTACTTGAAATAGATCAATCACTGTTCACTCGTACTCTTATCGATCTTTACTCGACTGAAAACACGATAGAACTGACGAAAAGTCACTGGAGTTTGCTTTATATACTGTCAAAGATCGAAATTTCTAGAGCCAGAACACTCTAGAATATTCAAAATGTTCGGTTCTAGGCTTTTTGGAAGTTTCGAGATCATTCCAGAAAATTTTAGAACGATCTAGAACATTCCGGATCGATTTCAACGGTTCTAGGCTTTTTGGAAGTTTCGAGATCATTCCAGAAAATTTTAGAACGATCTAGCACATTCCGGATGGATTTCAACGGTTCTAGGCTTTTTGGAAGTTGCGAGATCATTCCAGAAAATTTTAGAACGATCTAGAACTTTCCGGATCGATTTCAACGGTTCTAGGCTTTTTGGAAGTTTCGAGATCATTCCAGAAAATTTTAGAACGTTCTAGAACATTCTAGATTGATTATATCAGTTGCACACATTCTGGAGCTTTCTAGATCACTCCAGAAATTTTCAGAACTTCCCCTAAGTTCACATAAGCTAGAGAAGGACAGATATATATTTTTTACATTTTCACCACCCACAACCACCCACTTCCACCCACCCCGACCAAACTCCCTTATTCACACCTGGAGACCAAGGGGTATTCACCACCCCAACGGGGAATTGATCGGAGTTGTGGATGATAGAGAAAACCGTGGATTTACGTACTAACATTAGCATTTTATATATATATTAGATATTAGATTATGTCCCTTGGAATATAGTAATACAATGAGTACGGCTCAGTACGGCTCATCACAACTAGAAGGAACCGTACGATGTGGATATACGAAGTATCTCAAGAAAGGCATAATTTTGTATAGATAATTAGATATACTTTTCTCTATTCAAAAAAGTAGGTTTCATCGAGGCACTGCAATCTTCGCACCGATACTAAGTTTAATAGCAAAATAGACAGTCTCCTTTATTAATTAAATTCCATTCCTATAATAATGCACACCACCACAAATGTAGGTTTGTGAACTTGTTACCAATGGCGTAACAATAGGGTGGCAGAGTGCGCAAAATGCCACGGGCCCCCGGCCTAAGGAGCCCCCTCGTCCCGGCCCAGCAGGGCCTGGTCCGACAAGGTTTCAGGCCCGACGGGGCCTTGGCTTGATAGGGCCTCGAGCTCAAGCCCGACAGGGTGTAAGCAGGGAATTATGTAACACTTATAACGAAAGTGATAACAATAAATAATTGTCTTCATATTGTAGGTTTTATATCCGTTCTAGTACTATTAGATCACTAATATCTGGTCTCTTCTTTGACCTTCTTGTGAGAACTCTTTCTCACATGTTTAGTGAAATAAATACTCAGCAGAGTTCAGCCATAGCAAGCGTTTAATGTTATACATACATTAGGTAAAAAACTTTAATCACAACACAATAAGAACTTAGCAAAAATATATATAATATGTGAAAAATATTTGATGTTTATGACATATGTAAACTTTCGTGTTTACAATAACAACTTTGAACAACGACTGACGTCCCAAATATTTTTCACACATTCGAAGGCTTATTTTATTTTTGAATCTACATTCAAAAATACCTTCCAGCCTGTCTTACACACTGACATGAGGTTACATACAGTCCAATAGCAACTCTATGCTCTGCTCTAACACTACATTTTAAACATGACAACCATTTCATCATAATAATATTTGATTTAAATGTTTTGGTTTTGGTTTTCATTATAGTATCCCGCTCAGTGATGCAATTAATAAAACTTTTCCTAAAATAAGTCAGTAAAATATGAAATCTCCATACGCTACAGATACGGGTAATTAAAAAAATGACGGTGTGAAACGATTTGTGATTGAGAAAAGTCACTTTAAGCCGGATGTCCCCTTCGTAAGAGACAGTGACGATAAATAATAAAATAAATAAATATTATATTAAACAAACGCTCCTACGTTTCGCTGACGATAATATAGTCTGGAAGGCAAAATTTCTGGGGGAAAACCAATAGTTGCTGGACGGCCTGGCTTCAGCCTCACAGCGAATATGTCTTAACATTTACATAGCCGAATCAAAGTAATAATCAACCACCACCCTGATCCAATACCTGTTACTATATGTGGCCACCAGATTGAAGTTGTTTCCAAATATACCTACCTGGGGCTTACCCTTTAACTAGGTAGAAACAACTTTGAGAAAGAGACTGCGAGGAGGATCTAGAATATACTACGTCGAGTCTTCTCGTCACCTTTACCACAAGGTTTGTAAACGAAAATTTTCAACTAGTGCGTCCTACCTGTCATGACCTACAGTGCTAAGACTTGTACACTTGCAGTAAGACTGGTCTACTAGCTTATAGTTGCTCATCGACCTATCGAGTGTGCTATGCCCGGTGTCACTTTGAAGGATAAGATCCGTAATGAGCTTATCTGACAGAGAACCAAAGTTATAGATATAGCAAATGGGATTAGCAAGCTGATGTGACAGTGTGCTGGCCGCATCTGTCGAAGAATTGATAACCGTTGGAGTAAACGTGTTCTAGAGTGGAGACCGCGTATTTCTAACGTAGTGTAGAACGCCCTCCAGCCAGATGGAGTGATGACTGATGTTGTGTAATAGCCTTCGTACTCTAAAGCCTTTTTGGAAACTGGCTTGTTCGGGAGGCTGGAAGTTATTAAACCTGCGTTCGAGACGATTTGTGATGACCCTCGAAAAGAACTTATAGACATGCCTCAGAAGTGAGATGGGCCTGTAATTCTTCAGCAAAGTGTTATCATCTTTTTTTGAAGAACAGTACCACCAAGCTCCTACTCCGTGCCTCTGGCGTTGAGCCCTCGGGGAGAACAGAATTCAAGAGCCTCTGAAGGACTTTCAGTATCGACGTCCCGTTCGCTTTCAGAAGCTCTGATTTGATTCCGTCCCCGGTCCCGGCGTGGCGTCTTGTTGTTCTTAATTTGCTTCAAGGCCGTCGCAATTTCACACAGGCTGATGTCTGGGATATCGTCGCTAAGGTGTCGGATCAACTCGGCACTCGGGTCTTCGGCCGAGGTAACAGTAGGTTCGGCAACCGAGGTTTAAAGCTGTCCGTAGAACCTCTCGATCTCCCTTAATACCTCTGCCCTCGTCGATACCACGCGGACGTGGTCCGTCTTCAGCCTAGACAACTCTCTTTTCCCAACAGACAAGTTTCTTGCAAATACTTTGGAGCCTCCGTTCCGCTCAATTGTCTCTTTAATGCTCACAGTATTGTGAGCATGGACATCGTGTCGTAAGGACTTCCAGATCCGTCTATTGAGCCTCCGATATGCTTCAGCGTCATCGGAAGACTGCAGCGCCAAAGATCGACGTTCGCTCATGAGGTCAAGAGTGTGGATCGAGAGTTTTTCTGGTCTATCTCTACGGCGAAGTCTAAAATACTTGATCCCACCGTATGGACAGCTTCTACCAAACCGCTGTTTGGCTCGTCCACTGTAAGGTTTTCTTTTAGACAATCAAAGCATAATGGTTTCTTAGATTTACGCGAATGTTACACATTGAAATAAAACTATTATTTATTATATTATTTTAAAAGCTGTAAAGCTGTAAAGTAATCAAAACGTCGGGAACTCAAAAAATGTAAAAATTAAACCAAATCCGCGATAAAATCCGTAAATAATAGTTTTATTTCAACAATCAAAGCAATTTGTCTGTTCAAGTTGAAAGCTCTCGGGGTTTTGGATATGGGCACGAGTAGGTCGGAGCGTAGACTTCATCAAGCGACGCCTTTCTAATTGGCAATTGATATTCAATGTGCCCCTAACCATTTGGTGATTACTGCCGGATTTCACCCTGTTGATCACAGAGACATCACTGAACATCCGTCTATTCGTTGTCAAAATGAAATCCATTTCCATTCTCGTAGAACAGTCAGGATTCAGCCAGGTTCATTTCCTGTGAGGTGGTTTCTGGAAAAAATAGTTCATCGCAAAGAGTCCCTCTTTTTCCAGAGAATCGGCTAGCACCTTAAAAAAGATTCATAAAAACGAAATTACAATGTTATTTTTTTACATTTATGAGGGGCCCCGTATGATGAACTTTGCCACGGACTCCCGATGGGGTAGTTACGCCACTGCTTGTTACAGAATGTATTACAGAGTTATTGAAGTAGGTACAATCTGGAGTCTGTTGGGCACGGAAAAACTTAGGGGACAGTGAAACAGTAGTGTGTTTAAAATATAAATCTACATAGTTTATTTATTTAATCATCATCATTCTAATATTTATTTTTTAATGCTAAGAATGAGTGTTTTTGGTGTTGCAAAAATTATATTTTTGTATTGTTACACGGCCTTGTTCATATCAGTTGTAAATCAATTTTAGTTGTCAAGTGTTTTGTCCCTTTCGGACGACATTCGAATTCAGTTTGAGCGAATAAGACAACAAACAATACTCCAATTCGTAATAATGACTTTTTAAAGTTTGTTACAGCCGTGATTTCGGCTGCTTAAAATCAAAACATAGTAACTCGTTCCAACAAAAATGTTCAGGAGAGCCAAAAAACTGGTCGGCTACTTTGATTCGTTCGCCCGAAGAAACCAGAAGAGATAGCGATTTGGATGTTTGGCGAAAAGTTGTGCTATATTGTTGACATTTTAGTTTGTTATACTCGTAATATTTTTAGAGTATAGTTACAGTTGAATCGCTCATACTTTATTTTTATTTGTGTATTTACCCAAATATGAATGTAAAAACAATATCAAAACTTAGTAAGTCTGCTTACTAGGTTATCAATTTGATTTTCTATGGTAAACGTGAAGACTAAACAAATTCATTATACATTATAGTGTTTATAAGATTAAAAAAATATCCCAAAGTACCTATGAATGCAGATTTTGAATAAAAATCCTGTTGACTTATAAAAAGATATTTATTAACGTACTTTAAAGAACTCTTAAATTGAAACATGACTCACACTCTCAACAGTCAACCAAAACTAAAAAAAAAATAAACTTAAGATAAAATCATTCTTATTGATATTGAACTACTCGTTGTTATTGGTAACGATTTGACCATCAGTTTGCAAATCAATGGAGTTATCACTCGTGGGTAGATTCAGCCAAAACTCCCTTCTGTTCAATGGCATTAGGGGGACCAATTTTGAAACAATACCATCTTTCTTCGATGATTTCACCCCTCGGGGGATAGTATTTGAAAGTGGGGGAATAGTGTTGACATTAAATTTCTGCATCAAGAAGTTCAGTTCTTGGTAAGACTCATCAAAATCTGTTTTATAGAACAGATTTCGTGATCCTTTGAGGAACTTAGCTTCAACCACTGGGTTTAGCAAAAATGTGCTGAGAGCTGTATCGTAATTAATCGTCAACACGGAGCGAAACACTCGTGCGCCGGTGACACTGGACTTACTAAACGAAATGTCATCTATTTTACAATCGGCGCCAAATTCAAAACATAGCAAGCTGGTATTTCAAATTCATAACTTAGTAAGTCGCTTGAGCTGCTAGGGTTTTAAATTTGTATTTTGACATACTAAGTTTAAAATTTGTACTTCAAGGAAATTTTCGTAATCATGCCAAATTGCTTAGACTTGCTAAATATTTTTTTTTAAATTACTTATGAAACAGGGTGTTTTAAGGTCCACATCATTTTGATACTGCCTAGTAAGTCGAAAAACACCAAAAGCCGTTTTTTTTTCAAATCACCTGTTACTAGGTTTTGAATTTGGGCAGCCGATTTGTGAACACACGTGCATTTTTTTACTTTATTTATCGACATACAAAGAATTATTATCAACAAGATAATTAATAAATTGTCAATCTGGAGCCAGCTCAGAGGGGAGCCATGACCCCCATGACCTCTCACCTGGATCCGCCCTTGGCCGGACATACATCTCCCCGGAAGATAATAAAATATGTATTATCACTTAATTACATGTATTTTTTATGTTTTTGCTTATCTTTTTAGAGTGTACATATTTATATGCCGAATATTAAATACTAGTAATTAAGTAATATTTTGAATCAGTTCCATCTATTTAAAACCCTATGATGTTTCGGTATCGATGGTTTTTGTATCGACATTGTTGGTTCGATATTTATACAACCCTAGTTACATCACAGCTAGTGATGTGCCAACTCGGGATAAACCCGACTCGAGATAACTCACAGAGATAACTCGAGCGGAAATTCAGGTTACTCCATAGAGGGTTACTCGAATTGAACTCGAGTTGGAAGGAAGAAACCGAGTGTTAAACTTAGGATTGAATTAAAAAGGTTTATTAAGTTTTTACTGGTATGTGACTGTATTGGTATGGTATGTGTGTGTCATATGTGAGAAGCCGCCAAGTGTTTGTTACTTCAATACAATTCAAAGCAATATTGATGTTTCGTATGTATGTAGCTGAGGCCCTGATATAACGCATAGGATCCTATTTATCCCGAAAAATGTAGTGTTCCAGTGATAATAGCAAGGAATTCAAATATGCATATTTGCTAGTCTGTCGCACCAAAATGCGTTCATCTACCGCGATTTTCAAACTCGAGTTAGGGAGAATTTAATTCGAGTTAACTCGAATTTTGCACAACTCGAGTTAGCTCGAGTTAAGTCTCGAGTTATGTTAAGTCGAGTTGACCATCTCTACACAGCAGCAGGCACAGACAGCTTACTTGTGGCTTACTTCATACTGCTTCATACGCAAGTAGATGCGGCGCGCAGTTGACAGAATTGATTATTGATTTTGTCTTTAATAAAATTGACAATGGAACCGAATCCCGTAATTATCGCTGCAACTGCAAGACAAACAGCCTCGGTATGTGGTTAATATCATGATTTACATTTATACTTATCCCCACACAGCTGTTTTGAATTACATTTGATTTGTTACAGCTAATTTTTTTACACGGTCTTGGAGATACTGGGTTAGTAAATTGTGTTATCTTTGTATGATTTTATATGGTAGATGTTAGCATGGTAATGTGCTTCTGTGTTGTAGTCATGGGTGGGCAAGCACGATCGCGTCGATCAGAGGGCCGCACGTTAAGGTGATATGCCCAACGGCGGCCACTATACCTGTCACACTGAACGCTGGCTTCCGCATGCCGTCCTGGTTTGACCTACGGACCCTAGATGCCACAGCACCAGAGGACGACGAGGGCATTGTGAGAGCCACCAGTCTCATACATGGACTCATTGGTGACGAAATTAAGGTGAGATTATTTTATATTTATGCCTGAACTTGAAGTGATTGTAATGTATAGTTATCAATTATTGTATTGAATTGATAAGAGTAATTCGAAAACAGAGGTTTAAATTTTATCACTGAATGTATATGGAGATATTGATCAATTTCGAATATACTCTTTACTATTGCTTGCAATTACCTGGTCCAAAACATTTGTCTAGTTTTTATCAAAGTGTAGAAAGAGAGAATATTAAAATACAAATTTGATATTGCGAGAGGTATGGCAAGGAAAGAAACAATATACATTCAGAAATTCTATTTAAAGGCCACTCAAATTGAATGTTTAACTTTGACGACGGTTTCAAGTGCATTGTATCTATAGTAACTACTGGACATATTGAGACATAACATCATATGTCTTTATTTCATACATATTGGCATACCAAGTATTGGTACTGTCCATGAGAAGTTATAGCTTACCATCAAGTGAACAGGATGTTTGTCTCGCCATCTATAACAATAATGAAAGTATATAGTATTATTGAGATATTATTCCAACTTTGCTTTATCTAGTAATTACTTGGAATTTTCACACAGTTGTATAATCATTTATTTTCTTTTTATACTGTTGCAGGCTGGGATTCCTGCAAGTAGAGTGCTAATCGGTGGGTTTTCTCAAGGTGGAGCCCTGGCACTCCATGCTGCGCTAACATATCCGGAGAGGCTTGCTGGAGTCATGTCTTTGTCATGTTGGCTACCTCGCCATGCCCATTTTCCTGATGGTGTGAAAGCACCACTTGATTTACCAGTAAGTGTAGTAACTTTATTAACATAACTAGCAGCCCGGCCCAACTTCGCCTGGGTGGAGTCTGGAGATAGTATATATTTCTAGTGTTACATCTATATTCTATACAAATGGTGCGTTATCCCGATATCTTGGTAAAATACAAAATATGAATTTCTTAACTTTGTTACGATGGTAATGGTGCAATTCGATGCAATAAATAATACTTATAAACTTTACGTATACACCTTTCTTTTTAATGATTGTATCTGTTGATGAGCATTCATATTTCTGTTGAGGGCATTGTAGCCAGAGTAACTACTGGACATATTGAGACTTAACATCTTATGTCTCAAGATGGCGAGCGCAGTGGAATGCCAAGCATTGCTTTGTAATTCACGGTGTTGTTTGGTTTTGCTACTGTTTATGAGCGGTCGTATCGCTTACTATCAGGCGAACAGCATGCCCGTCTAGCTACTCATTACAATAAAAAAAAACAATCCGACCAATAACTAAAAACTTCAAAATGGCGACCAAAATTATCCGATTCCAACTATGAATTCAGATTATTTAAACGAAGGGTTCCTCAGATATCGATTTCGGAACCAATCGGATCAATAGCAAAAAAGTTTAAAATAGCGGCAACAAAATTTCAATTCTGACTCCGAATGTTGGTTATTCGAACAAAGGGTATCTCAGATATCGATTTCGAGATCAATCGAATCAATAACAAAAAAGTTCAAAATAGCGGCCACACATTTCGATTCTGACTCCGAATTTAGGTTATTCGAACAAAGGGTGTCTCAGACATCAATTTCGGGACTAATTGGATCAATAACTAAAAAGTTCAAAATGGCGGTCATAATTTCCGATTCCGACTATGAATTTGGATTATTTACACAATTACTTTCTCAGGTATCGATTTTGACACCTGTTGGATAGCTAAAAAGTTCAATATTTCATCCCTTATTTTACCCCCATGTGCCGTTTTCCAAAATTGTTGCACGCCATTAATTTGCGTTTGTAATAAGGAGCTGAAATATAAATTTTCATAAATAATAAAAGTTTATATTTTCCATTTCCGTTTCAACCCTTTTTCAACCCCTTTAGGCAAATATATAGCCTATGTTACTCCAGGATAATGTACCACCATTCGAATGGTGAAAGAATTTTTAAAATCGGTCCAGTAGTTTTTGAGCTTATTCATAAGAAACAAAAATTCAAAAATACAAATGTTTCCTCTTTATAATATTAGTATAGATATAAAAACAAAACCTTACAAGATCTATGTTTAAATATTTTTATGACTAACAAAAACATTATCTTGCAAATATTTACAACTCCAAATTTAACTTATAAAATTTTAAATATTAAAGCTGTCTTAGGGTGTAATTGTTTTTCTCTCTCCCTGTTAATCAATAATAATTGTGATTAATCTATACATTCATAGGTACGTACATAGTGTCAATCTTACTCTTGATTGTACAGGAGCCCTTGCCCTGCAGTGGGATGTATATGGGCTTATACTGTACAGTGTAGTACTATCATTATTCATTCAAAACTAGATATTTTAAATAATAAATTTTGTTTATTTAATAAGTAAATTTCACCATTTTCTATGGAGTTGAGCTAAACTAGAAAGTCAATCACAAATAATTTTAATCAATTAATGTACATATATTATACTTGACAGTAGCAATTGTTTGGTATCCTTATTAATGCAAACATTTTAGCATATTATGCAACAGGAACACAGGTTAATGGATTCGCCTTCTTATCTATTATGTTATCGATGGTCAGTAACAGGTTTTTACTGAGATTGAGTCGCGGGATTTTAAATGTGGTGCATGGTATCAACAAATGTTTGTGTGATACACAAATATCATTCGGCATCTGGATGTTAGAAAAGTCTCTCTTGGTTTCCGAATACCAAGACATAGGACTTGTCTGATGTTGATGTAGGGTTTAGACTATGTGTACTGTACGCGATAGGTTGGTAATGGTAATTGTTTAGTGATGCAGTATCACATTCCATGTAGTTTATATTGATATTTTTTTTCCAATGTAAAGATATAAGATTAAAAATTATTGAAGTCAAGTTTAGAACTGTAACTGTATGAACGTCATAGAAACGTAAGAATGAGAATGACTTGTTTTTTGTTTAGCTTTAAAACCTATTGCAGTCAATTAAGTACACAAAAATACACCAAATAACTATGTGAGTGGGATCGAAACCTATAAACGCGGTCGATGCGGACTCGTGCAGCACAAAGACGGCGCGGCTGATATACGGGGTGCGGAGCGTCTCCCTCCCCCACGCGTTGCCTCATACCCCGAATGTCATCTCGACCTGTCGCGGACTATGTAATGTTGAGTGTATTTATTAATCGACTCCAAAAAAAGGAGTTTATGTATTCGATGTAAATTTATGTGATTTAGTCACATTTTTTGGATATGTTCGTAAATACCAGCGACTGAAGACGAATTTCAATTTTAAGAATTGTATATTTGTATGTTTGTACACGCATATCTCTAAAAGTATAAGTCGAATTTCGAAAATTCTTTTAACTTAATTTTCGTCCAACTTAGGAGCTGTATAAGTTTCATCAAAATCCGTTTTGTAGTTTTTGAGATAGAGCAGGAGTGTCCAACCTTCTTACGTCCGCGGCGGGCATACATGTTCACTATTTTGTCTCGGCGTCCTAACCTAGATAGGTAAGCGTAATAAGTTTTGATTACTACAACAGAAATTTAAAAAAATAAGAAATATAAAATAATTTAAAAAAATTAAAACGTCTTCAACATTTTAATAAAAAGAGAGAAATAAGTAAGGGATAAATAATTTATGAGGTCGTAATAATGGGTAATGAATTAATCAAATGGAAATATTTTTATTTAATTTATAACGAGGTTTTCAAAAAATATGATATTCGGTTTTAAAATAATGTCTTTATGTAATGTATAAAAAATAACTTTATGCGAATTTGTAACACATCCTTATTAATAAAAACTGCATATAATCCCAGAGATAATTTATGAAATAGAAACGAATTACAAAGACATTACATTTAAACAAAATATAAGGTTGAACGAAGGCATTGTTTTAAACACGAATCACTACTATCAACACTATGTCACAGGAAATGGACTTAAAGCGACGTCTTCGTTGTCGCGTTGCGTTCGGTGAGTGAGATTGCCGGATGCCCATTGTCCGGTCGCTCTTCCCATCCTTTTTCCTCCCCGATTCCATCCCGATTTGATGGGCTGACAACACATTTATTCAAGCACATTGGTTCAAGCGTTGTGGATGTTCATGGGCGGCCGTGATTATTTACCATCAAGTGACCTGTTCGCTCGATTGCCAGACCTATGCAATAAAAAAAGTTAATATTTTTATGTAGCTCAAATATACACACATATTGACACTAATAAATAAAAAAATGCGCCCATCGCGGGACGCCTGTGAAATATGCAAATTATTTTATACCGGTAATATTCTTAATAAGCGATGCGTCACGTCGCCACGCCAGTAGCTGGTCTGACTCGCCGCTATTTCACCTCAACTGAGAATCGCCTAAAGACAAATTTGCAAAAAGTGTCACGAAATGTGGCCACCCTGCGGCCTGCCTTCCTCGCGTGTTAATGACCTTTACGTGCGAGTGCCGGGCCCAATCCCGCACAACGCACGCTAGGCCGCCGGCACAAGCCACTCCAACTATAGGGCTCAGCCATGGACGTGAGCGAAGTCGTAGTCAACATTAGCTTGTCGCTTAATGAATAACGATGTATTTAGTGTTCCTGAATACCTAATAAGTATGTTTTCAAACCATGATTGCTAGACATACATACTTTGTGTTTTATTTTGGGCATATTATTTGCGGGTTTCGCTATTCATACGTCAGGTATATTATGTTCATAGATAATATGCCGAGTAGAACTAGTGCATATTTTGTTGTTGTGAAGCCGCAATCTGCAAGTTCGTAGATAATTTTATCAAAAGTTAAGATCATATTATATCACACTAATATATTTGGGACGAGTATCGAATAACCATTACCAAATATAGACTTAGAATACATAAATGATTTGTTTAATCATAAAAAAACTGTTAATAAATTGTCGGTGTGATTCCAACGCTGAGGAAACGCTCATGTTCCAATGTCGGGTTGGGTTAAAGTATTTACAGAACCTGATTCTTTACCTCAAACAATAATTACCAAAGGAATTCACTTTCTTCTTGCTGTTTATGGAGCTCCAAAAAAAAATTAATTGCATTGATAAACACCGATATTCAACCATTGTCAAAAATACACGAAACAAGAAGCAAATACAGCTCTAATGTCTTCCTCCAACATCGGCATCTAATATTCAACATTTGTATCGGGTATATTATCAAGTTCAGACGTGACTAGGCAATCAATTGAGCCCGGAAGACTGGGGTTGGAAAATAATAGATAATACTTTGGTACCGATTCAAACTTTGCTGCCACCCGCTCCAGAAAAACTTCTTAACTCTATTTTTTGTAATAATTGCAAAAAAGATTGCAGCGGCAAATGTGGCTGCAAGAAAGTAGGGTTACTATGTTCTCTAACGTGTACGAATTGCCGAGATCAGTCTAGTTCAAATGTTGAATTGAATACAATAGAGGAAGGCTTATGTGATTTTGATGAAGAAACAGCTGATTCATCTTCATTTGAACAATTTTTGAACATCCAGGAAGAGGAAGAAGAAGAAATCGAAGAAGACATGACTATTGAAGTAGACTGAAGCGTATAATTAATCAGACTAAAATGTGAAAATAAATCAGAAACACACTTAAACTCAATAACCAATAAAAATCAATATCAATATTCATTATGCATTTAGAAAAGTATTTTCCCTGAAATTTGCATCATGACAGCTCGTGGAGTAGGCCTACTGGGGAAACTACGTTAAAAAAAACGCGTCGAGTACACTACCTCACAGGTGGCGTGGAAATGTGTGCATATCATGTATAACGTTACTTTAAACTCTTGCAGTCGCGATATCTCAGAAATGGTGACCCTTAGAAAAAAAATACTGATACTTTTTTGTAGAGGATTTTCGGATCTACAAATTTGGTCTAAGGTTAGTTTTCGAAAAAACTTACCATTTTCGAGAAAAATCTAAAAAACCTGAAATTTTGACATTTGACCCCGAACAACTTTTTTAGCACACATGGGATCGATGGGGACTTTTGAAGATTTCTTTCTGATGCTGAACCCAAGCTGTCCACAAAAATTTGGCTCTGTCGGAATTTTTGTTATTTGACCACTATTTTTATGTCTAAAATGACCGGACTACTAGTATCTAATTCGCTTCTAAACTTGTTTCCAAAGTCTGTTTTCAAAAATAAAATCAAAAATAATATTTTAATGTAGGCGTCCCGCCGAGGAACTCAAAATCCCGCTTATTTTAATCTCTTATCCCGAATTTTCAAACAATAAATCTGACAACACTATTAACGCCGGTCCGCCTTTTCTGATAACAAGGCGTTTAGGAAGAGGTTGGTAAATTAAACCCACGCTGCAAATAATTGTTCGCTAGGATTACTACTTAGTGGAGTGGATAAAAATCTTTGTGCTATCGGCAACAATATCTTTAATTCCTCTAGATTAACACCACTTAAGAGGATTTTCATCCACACAGACTCTTTTTTTATTGGGGTAAGAAATAATTATTTTTGGAGTACAGCTTCAGTGCTACCATTTTCTGGTATTTTCGACTCTCATTTTCATTAGAAGAATTTATTATCATAGCAACAACAAACGCGTCGTATGACGTATCATGTCGCCATTTATTTCGCTCCCACTGGTCCATAGTTAGTAGTTAGTAGTTTTTGAAAATTCGGGACAGGACATTCAAATAAGCGGGATTTTGAGTTCTTCAGCGGGACGCCTATTAAAGAAGAGACAATTATATTTTTTTTGCTTTCACAAATTATTACTCTCCCTCTTTCTAGCAGCATATACTTATTACATAGAAAAACGTCGCGTCTTTGGAGGCTCTCAAAGACAATAGCCGTTTTTGGTTATTAGTATACTAATGAAAGCGCAGCTCAGTCAGACCAAGTACTATATCTCTCGAGACTTCAATTCATAACGCGCCATGGTTTCTTAGCATGCATATACATACATAAACTCACGCCTTTTTTCCAGAAGGGATAGGCAGAGGTTTCTTAACTTACTCCAAATATTTCAAAAATTTACACACAACGATTTTAATTTTTCCTCTAGCGTTTACTATGGGTGTACATCAAGTTATTCCTTAAATTCTCAGACTAAAACTATTCAATTTACCGGAGCGATCTTTATCTCCAAGATGAAAATTTATATTTTCCGACACGTCTTTGCACATAAATTTTGACAAATTATGCTAGCTATAATGCTCGAAGAGAATTATGTGAAGTTAAGATGCGTATTTCTTTTGAATTACATCTACATATACATGTCGTAAAAAAAATCGCCAGTAATGCTCTCTAAGCCGTATGAAAGTTGATATTGTTACGAAGGATTTTTCATTGGAGCTAGCTAATATTCACTAAGACATAAGTTCACTAATAGTATTTCCTTGTACATGTTTTCGTGAACAAGGAATTCGTGAACAAACCGCAAGAACTTATTCAAAGCCCTATATTTTTTTGGAATCAGCCTATCGAAACTACTTTAGAATCGAAATAGATACTAAGTAGGTAAATAATTGTAGGGAAACGCGAAATACAGTACGGATTATAAATAAAAGTGTGTAAGATTTCGTTTTTTATTCATTCTGAGAACGGTGGTCAAAAAGCGGGACATCGGGACGCGTTACCAAACCCCTGAAAAGCGGGACGTCCCGCGTAAAGGGGGACACCTGGCAACACTACTTCCGAACGGCACGCGCTATTAGCCGGCACCGCCAAATTTCTGTCTTGTCTCATTTTGTATTACATCCGCATCCGCATAAAACATCCGCATCGATTATTGCGGATCATATGTCCAAATTTATGCGGAAGTTCCGCATTTGCGGATGCGAATGCGAATATTCGCAACATCCCTGGTCGGAACACGAACGAAAGCGAAACGACTGTGTCCTAGTAGCACTTAATCCTTTTGGGAAAGTGGCGTGATGTGTTATATTTTTTTCATAATTAAAGATACAGTACTGCAGGAATGCCATGTGCGATAAGCTAATATCCACAAATTAATTGGAGGCGTGATATATCGTCTTGTGTTGAGATGGTAAACCGTACCGTGGACACCCGCATATTGCATGTAAAATAAGATTAGAGGTCAGTAGACAGGCAAACAGTAAGCCGCGTTGCCATGCAATTTCTCTAGTGGTAACTGTCCACTCGCATTATCATAAATCATGTTATCATATAATGTAAAGGCGTGGACAGTACAGATAAATAATACTTTACTCTGGAATCAGTTTTGCATTCGCTTATAATCATTAATGTACCGTTTTATATTTCAGATATTTCAAGCTCACGGGGATTGTGATCCGGTGGTTACTTTCAAGTGGGGGCAGATGACGGCCTCTTTTCTGAAGACTTTCATGAAAAACGTCGAGTTCACTACATACCAAGGCCTCACACATAACTCATCAGAAGCTGAATTAAAAGATATGAAAGCTTTTATAGAAAAAACTTTGCCTGCCATAAAGTAAATTATTAGACGCATATCTATATAGAAGATTCATTTACCCATTTCACGATTACATTTGTCCTAGATATTCATTGGGAAGAATATGAAATGGTTGTCCATACTGCTTTGAATTTTGTTTCTAACATATAACAGTCAATTCCATGTAGTGATGTTAATATATCTTTATTAATGGAAATTTATGTAATCTGTCATTGTATACAATTCCTAGGAAATCTATACATTTCCTATATACCGGTCGGAAATGGAATTAATTATGTATGTTAATGAGTACGAACAGATGACAGTACAGAGGTCTAGAGAAAGGGATAGGTTAGTTTAGGATTTAGATGAACTATACGAGAACAAAAGTGTATCGATATAATTAAAACCTAACCTGCCCTAACGATTGATTCGTTGCGGTCGGGTATTATGATTCTTAATTTACTATTTTATGTAGGTACTTTATTCACAGAAATGTGTGTGTGTAGGAAATATATATACATTTCTTACGATTAGTTTGTATTAGAGAATCTTCAAATATGTAATTATTTTACATATTTCCTAAAAATTGTATTTGGAAATTGTATACCTTGGAAATGTATACAATTCCTAGTTTGCATATATTTCCGGTAACGTATAAATAAAATTACGGCTAGAAATTCGTAAAATATGCTGTATAAAAAATCTTTTTTATTATTTTCCTTTTTATATTTGAAAATATTGGATTTATTAAGAAGAATGATGTATTTATAACACCATGTCAATAACATTATAGTGATTCCACCATCATCAATGCATTTGACGTAAATAGTGTGTTTTATCAATGATTTTAAATTATTCTTGGTTATTTTTTTGTAGCATAAGCCGCAAAATACCGTAAGTCTAACTAAAATATATTGTATGCTATGCACTAACCATTTTATTTTATTTAAATCCAATGCCACCTTTTATTCAACACTCGTATAATGTTACATAAATGAAAATACTACGATCCACGAATTAAACTTCCTAGGCACATAACAGCGTTCTCCTCTGTTACCTCATTCTACTTAGATAAAAACATGTCTCCTCTGTTTATTTGAAAGTTTCTGTGGTACGTTACTACTAACGCGTATGTGAGGTGTTCCATGTATGGTGTAGTGGATGTGGAACAAAGTCCTGCAATGGTCATCGCTAGACAGCCAGGGAAGTTCTCAATTCCTCCATATGGGTATCTACTGTGTGGCAGCTCCTTCGAAAACAGCTAATTGCTGTGATGGGATTTCATGCAGTAAAGCGCCTTCCGGCTTGGGCATCCTCCGTAGCCTCGTCGATAGTTAACCATATGCACATATTTTTCCTAATTGTTACGAACGTTAACGAACAATGTGTTACGCACTGGTGTTATAGATCAGAAAATATAGGGAAAAAACTATGATGAGTTCGTTAGTTTATACTTTTATTCTTTAGAATAAACATGTCTTTATATTGTTATAATTTCGAATCAAACTAACGTAATGGTAACATCGCAAAAGTACGCGATGCGAATAAATTCTCAAGTTCTTGCGATGCGGTGCGGCGTCGCACCGCAATTGTGTTTCAGCCCAAAATAAAGGAGTTCCTATGAAACAAAGTACCCTGTGATAACCACTCAAACGTCCCGACCTCCAACTTTGACGTAAGCTGTCATTTTTATAGGAAAATACACTAGTTATGAAAAAGCGTCCTAAATTCAAAATATATTACAAAAAGCGTTATGAAAAAAATATATATAATGCTTGAATAAACTACCTTTAATCTTACATTGGCCAAAAATAAATTAGCAATAGGCATATTTCAAAAAAAAAAGACAAACTCGTGTGTTGTTTGAGAACAACGACGAGTGGTGCGCAGGAGTTTATAAAAATGTAAATATTGATTTGTAACTCTCTTATTGTTCTTATATAGTTTATTAAAAGATACCTTTACATTAATAATTATCAATTATCTAAAAATAAGCCATATTCGACGCGTGATTCGAAGTTTTTTAGACACGAAAGTAAATCAGGATCGTTGTTTGTCGGTTTTCATTAAATATTTCTGTGTCAATTCTATGAAAAAATGAAAAATAAAGTGTTAGAGATAGAAAACATATCATAAAGAATAATTAGGTGCCATTTGATAATTGAGAATATATCAAAACAATTCAATATTTTAATTGATTTCCAGTATTCCGTAGAAAGTCGCGCGCCATATTTATTAAGATCAGTGTTAGCTTTCCAAAGATTTTGTTCAAACTAGAATGTGCGGTATGTTTGATGTTGGATGTGATTGTTATAAATTAAGTGTGATAAAGCCAATGATATGGTGATTTAAATTTTTAATTCAGTTTAAATATTTCAATACTTCTTCTCCAAATATGCATCCAAACCGTGGAAAGACGAGTTGGATACATTCGAGCCAAAATCACAAGAGCTCGCCGAGGACAGGGTCAAATGGAATGACAAAGGGGAAGCCTTTGCCCAGCAGTGGGACACAGTCTAGGCTATTAAAACAATATATATGTTGTATATACGGAATGGAAACCGCCATCAGGGACCGCAAACCGTTACGTACATTACAATACGATAATAGATGCGCGACTGCGAATAATCCGAACATTGAAATGATCTACTATTAAGCCAAAAACAAATTATAAGATACGGCTGCCGAACGCGGCTGAAGAGTGGTAATAATATTCAGGGTCTCTCGGACGCGGCGCGGCAGAATATTCAATTTTCTAAATATCTTCAGCTACGTCCATCAGCCGCATTTTATAAATTATACCCGGCTTTACTAACTTAGTTTACTAACTTACTTAGCTTTACTAACTTAGGCTACTTTAGACAGGATGGTTGACGCGATTGCAGCAATAAACATTGATATCCAACACATCTGTCAATGGAGTAAAGCTCACGGCTTGAAGATTAATCCCTCGAAAACCCAGATCATTGTTGTTGGCAGCCCCAGGATGTCCTAAAAGCTAGATTGGACTAAACTTCCTCCTGTCTTTTGTGATGGTATCACCATCCCATACAACGACACCGTTCTGTTATAGTTATGTAATGCTCCCTTACCTGCACACCTCTCTATTCATTTCTGCTACCTCAGCATTCTCGATCTAATAAAAACGTCCATCCATCATACAACTCACTTCAGTCTCATTCCATATTCCAATCCATTCAGACGTCCTAATTGACGGTTGTTTAATTTCTATTTTCGTATTTTCTTTTTTTAAAAACCTTTAACTCAAACCCGTCGTAACATATTTGGTGGCAGCGGAAAGGGATTTAAAATATCCCTGGTACGTCTCTGGAACTAGTTAAACTCAAACCTGTGTTTCGCGACGCGTAAGTGCCAACTCCATTGTGCACGGAACTTTCCGCACCGAGTTCTGGCCCGGCCCACTTGGTTGTGCATCGCCGTGTTCCTGCTAGAAGACCATTGCTGAGCAACGTTGTGCTGCAGCCGTCTCCGGAAGCAGAGCGAGTCACACCCTCTGTCACGTGTTGTGACCGGTGTGAATTCTCCAGGCAGCGATACCACACCCCGAGGCTTGTCAACGAACACGCACCACTACAGCCCAAGTTCCAAGACATCAAGACTTCAAGAAATGTTCGTATTCGTACTTCCCGCATTCCTGTGAGTAATATCTTAAAATTTATTTGGTCATTGCTATACTCATACATTAATACAAATCTCGTGTCCTTTAATATTTTTATAATTGTTACAACTTACTGATACTTGCAATCTCCTATTTCCGTGTTTTACATATAATCATTGTTTAACAACTATCTTATATTTGTCAAGTACCATTGTAATTTTGTAAAATGGCTGAGAGATCGCAGAGTCCCAAATTTGAAAAACCAGAAATTGCCATCACTGATACTGAAGAGGAAGGACAATATAATTACCCTCCTCTTCAAGGACCTTCCACTAGGGCAGCGTCCAAAAGGAAAACAGTAGCAACCAAACAAGAAGTAGATCTCACAACATTATTGAAATTTATCAAGCCGTATGATGGTAATAGGGAAAAGTTAAATTCATTCCTAGTCAACTGTAATAACGCGTTCGATCTGGCCACAGAAAATCAAAAGGACATTATATTTAAATATATTCTATGCCAGTTAGAGGGCAAGGCAGAAACAGCCTGCTCTATAAAAGAGTTTACCAACTGGCAACAATTAAAAGACTTCTTAAAAACTCAATTTAGTGAAAGAAAGCACTACGCCCATTTGATAATGGAAATGCAGGAGTGCAAACAACAACACAATGAGTCCGTCAGTCAGTACGCTTTGAGATTAGAAACGTGCCTATCCCAACTCTTGACCGAAATCGCTATATCCCACGGGCATAAAAACAGAGAAATGGTGGGACGCCAGGCCTCTATGGAGGAACTGGCCCTTCACCAATTCCAAATGGGACTATCGCCCAGAATATCCAACTTTGTTAGATGCAAAAGCGTAAAAACGCTGAATGAAGCTATCAATTTGGCAATTTCTGAGGAAAAAGTTCAAACTTCTTTATCTCGGCAAAGTTCATCCAATAATCCCCATCAAACGAGACCGAACTTCCAAAAACCCATCCGTCGCGATCCTATCCGTTACAATCCCAACTATAACCAAAACCCAAACACACCACGAAACCCCAATTTTAACCGTCCAACGAACAACTCACCCCCCGTAATATGCCGGTACTGCAAAATCCCCGGACACAGTATAGAACAGTGCCGCAAACGGGAGTACAATAATAATAGATACAACAACTTCCAACAAAATTCACCCCGTACACCCCAACGCGTTCACTTTGTCTGTGACGAGCCCGCAGACACAAATAACACATATTCTGACAACCCTGAAGAAGGACAAGACGTCATTGATAACTCAACAAAAAACTAATCAATGTCTCGTCCCAGTGTCGTGCGAGGCTCCAACAGTCCAAAATCGACACTAATAACATTACTAAATTTACTGTTTCAAAACAAATGTACAACAAACAGGGTAACCAGCCCCAAACTCATGTACACATTCCAAATCCTGCCAATTCCAAAAATAACATTACTAAATCCACTGTTTCAAAACAAATGTACAACAAACAGGGTAACCAGCCCCAAACTCATGTACACATTCCAAATCCTTCCAATTCCAAAAATAACATTACTAAATCCATGATAGGGAAATCACTGTATCCAAACAAATCGAAATCTAACATTTTTGAAATCACTAACAATCCTGCAAAAACCTTACTACCTCATGTCCTCATCGACACCGCTGTATCAGATATCCCATTATCCCTCCTAGTAGACTCAGGATCATCCGTAAGCTTACTAAAACACTCGTGCATCGAAAAATATCCCAAACTCATTAACGAAACCATCCAGCTAAAAGGCATTGATCCGGCAGACCAACCTATCCACACTCGAGGACATTTCCTATTAAAAATGCGAATTCCCAAATCCACAATAACCCACAAATTCCATGTCATTGACACTATACACCTACCTTATGACGGAATCATAGGTTCAGATATGTTAAACGCCCTTAATTGCAATATAAATTACAACGACAACCAACTCCACATTGATAAATCATCCCTGAAATTACATTTCCATGATCCCGCATACTTAATCCCTGCAAGAACTGAAACTGTCATAGAATGCTCCGTCTCAAATCCAGAAGTAAAAGAGGGTTTAGTACTTGACCAGAAACTTTCAGAAACCCTCTTAATCGCAAATTGTCTAGTACGTGTTAAGGATAATAACAGGATAAATATATCCGTGGTAAACACATCCGAGAGAGCAACAACAATTAAATCAAACCTTAACCTAAAACTTGAACCCATTGACATCTCCAAATTCAATAACCCCATTCATCCCGCATCAGTAAATATGATCAATAATAGTAAGAACAGTTTTAATCGCACTAAGGAAGTCCTAAGTCAATTACGCATATCGCATCTCAACGAAGAGGAAAAAAATGCACTCTTACCATTGTGTTCCGATTTTTCCGACATTTTCCACCTTCCCGGAGAAAAACTCTCCTATACTAACGCCCTAAAACACGAAATTAAAACTACAACCTCAGTTCCGATACACACCAAATCTTACAGATTTCCTGAAATCCATAAGGTCGAAGTCAAAAACCAAGTCAACAAAATGTTAGAACAAAATATAATCGAGCCTTCTGATTCCCCTTGGTCTTCACCCATATGGGTAGTTCCCAAAAAACTCGACGCTTCAAACGTACAGAAGTGGCGCGTAGTAATTGACTACCGAAAACTTAATGACGTCACCATTGGCGACACATACCCCATACCTCAAATTACTGAAATACTAGACCAACTTGGCAATAGCAAATATTTCTCTACCCTAGACCTCGCTTCAGGATTTCACCAAATCAAATTAAACGAATCTGACAAAGCCAAGACAGCCTTCACCGTCCCGGAGGGACATTTCCAATTCCTACGAATGCCTTTTGGGCTCAAAAACGCCCCCTCAACCTTTCAGAGACTAATGAATTCTGTGTTGTCTGGACTTCAAGGTATACGGTGTTTCGTCTACCTTGATGACGTAGTCTGTTACGGTCATGACCTTAAATCCAGCATCCAAAACCTCGAAATGATATTCCAAAGAATCCGAGATTTTAACTTAAAACTACAACCAGACAAATGCGAATTTCTACGACACGAAGTGTGTTATCTAGGACATATCATTACTGAAGACGGCGTTAAGCCAAACCCCGAAAAAATTAAAGCAGTAACTGAATTTCCAATCCCGAAAAATCCCAAGGACATAAAATCATTTTTGGGCCTCGTTTCCTATTACCGCCGTTTTATCCCTGACTTTTCAAAAACAGCAAAGGCCCTTACTAATCTCCTGAAAAAAGATGTACCATTTAAATGGGAAAATCAACAACAACTCGCTTTTGACACCCTAAAACATAATCTGACCTCAGCCCCACTACTTATCTACCCCAATTTTTCCGAACCTTTTACCCTATCCTGTGATGCTTCCAATCACGCTGTTGGTGCAGTACTTTCACAAGGCACCATCGGCAAAGATCAACCTGTAGCCTTCGCATCACGAACTCTCAATAAAAGTGAATGCAACTACAGTACCACTGAAAAGGAGCTGTTAGCCATATTGTATGGATGTAAAACATTCCGCCCTTATCTTTACGGTCGTAAGTTTACTATCGTAACAGATCATAGACCCTTAAAATGGCTATTCAATCACAAGGATCCTAGTAGTAAACTTCAACGCTGGAGGCTGAAATTAGAAGAATTCGATTACGACATAGTTTACCGTAAAGGAAAATTAAATTCAGCCGCAGACGCCCTTTCCAGATATCCTGTAAACCCTATTTATCCTGAAAACACAAACACAGATCGTAACCCTAACACTGACCCTCCTGTTGATAATCCCAATAGAGATTTAGATGGAGATCTCATGGACCTTTTAGTCACTCCTCCATCCTTCAACCCCGACGATCTGATGTCACTAAATCCACTTGATCCACTAGACGACATCCTACCTTTACCAGACATTAATCCACCCTCTAACATCCCTGACATCCTAAGAGAAAATATTGAAAACGAAAACTCCAACTTACCTCATCCTGAACAATCCCTAGAACCACATGCTGAAATAAGCCTGGAACAAACAAAACCTCAGCCTTCCACGAGTTGGCAAAATCCTGAAACCTTACCTGGTGGTATGACTTATCCAGACGAAACTTCCCCAATACCTGAAAACTTACCTATTTCTGTCGAACCTCACCCGAGCACGTCTCCCTCAGTACCTGAAAACTTACCTTTGCCCGACGAAACCTATACTAAATTCCTTAAGTCATCCGGAACACCCTGTGACACATCCATCGTGGAACATAATGAAAACCTACTTAAAGGAACACACAAATTAATAATTATACCTACCTCTATAGATACAGATGAGTCCATGCCCTATGTCCAGGAAGTCCTGAATAACTGCCCAGAACCCGAACGTGAAGAATTCCTGAAATTAGAAAGAACGTTACATACCTCTTTACCACTCAAAATCTCGGAAAAAACATACTTATTCCTATTTATAAAAGTACATCATTTCGACGACTGTTCCTATCCCGATATATTTAAATCACTCAAACATGTGCGTGACGAAATAATAATGTCATATCCCACAATAAACGAAGTCAGCACTTCCGATTTCAAAAATCCTTTTGACAGACATTCCTTCGTAAAAATCTATAATATGTTCGCTTACCTATTTGATGGCACTAACATAAAGATACACATCTACCACAATAATATCCTATACCCATCCTTGAGTGAAATCCCCAAAATCCTAAAAGACAACCACGACTTACCTGTTGCAGGACATCTCGGGTCGATCCGAATGCTAAACCGCATTAAGGAAAAGTATTATTGGAAAGGAATGCGCAGTGATATAGATAACTATATTAAAAAATGTCAATCCTGCCAAGTGAATAAAAGCTTACGTAAAATTAACCGAGCGCCTATGATTATCACTTCAACATCTACGTCCCCATTCGAAAGATTATCTATCGACATTGTAGGTCCTTTACCCGAATCTGGAACCGCTAAATTGCGATACATCTTGACTATGCAAGATGATCTCACAAAGTACTCACTAGCATACCCACTTCGTAGTAATACCGCCGAAGAATCTTGCGAGTGCCTCCTTCACTTTATATCTCTGTTCGGAATACCGAAATTAATACTTACTGACCAAGGCACAAACTTTACCGCAGAATTATTTAAGAAAACGTGTGAGTTCCTGAAAATTAAACAATTATGGTCCACACCTTACCACCCACAAACGCAAGGCGCTCTAGAAAGGTCACACTCAACCCTAAAAGAATATCTAAAACCTTACGTTAATGAAAACCAAGACAATTGGCCGAGATATGTCTATACCGCAATGCTGGCTTACAATACAGCCATTCATAGCACTACACACTATTCTCCTTATGAACTCCTGTTTGGACATAAACCACACATTCCAGATTCCGTTTACAACGAATCATTTACTACAACATACCCTGAATATGTTAAAATGTTGCAACACCGTATGAAACATACCCGTGACAAGGCTCTCGAATATATACAAAAATCAAAAGCAAATTCAAAACAGTATTATGACTCTCATACTCGACCCGTCGAATACAAAGTTGGAGACTATGTTTTGATAAAAAACCACGTAAGATCACGCAAAGCCTTATCGCCGGTATGGAAAGGTCCTTACAAAGTGGTTAAGGTCCACGGTAACCACACATTGTCATTACTTATCAACAGAAGACATGTAAAACACCATTTCGACGAAGTTAAACATGCTAACACACCAGATGCAACATAAATCTTACATTATTTTATTATATACTTTATACTTACCTTTACACACCTCTTATACATACCTTTATATACACATGAGCCTTATATACATTATATAATTTTACAAGAATATACAAACCTACCTTTTATACAAACTTAAATATACGATTTATATTCATGTCAAACCAATTCCTTATGTGCATGTTTCCTTTCCAGCATACTGACTCACGGTCATGCCGAATATATCCAACAGATCAACGCGAGTTCTGGAATCTTCTTTGATCCAATTGGTGAACTTAATATTAGAGTGAGCTATTTAGACATAGTTACGCCTTTCGATATCTCCCATATTGAGCCCCATATCCAAAATATTAATGCTATATTAGGCACTATACGTTTCATGTGTGGTCAAATCGAAATCGAAGCGTCCAATAATTTAGAATGTCATAACATTTTCCAACCATTAACGGTCAGATTTAAAGATATAGTTACCAGTTACTCTGCAATATCTCACCTTGTAACAAAAAGACAAAGAAGAGCCGCATGGATAGGAGGTATAGGCACTCTATCCAAAACCATATTCGGTACTCTAGATGAAGATGATGCTATCAAATATGATAACGCTATTAGAAATATTGAGGACAATGAAAAAAGATTGAGCTCATTAATAAAAGATAACATATTAGTAACATCCTCCTTTTTGACTAAAATAAATAATACTTTACACGAAATTAAAATTAATGAGGGCAGTCTTAAAATAGCTATCGACGAATTCTCCTCTAAGTTAAAAAACGTGACCTTCGTTACCAACGAATTAATAGTCAAAACAAACATCAACTCAATTTTAAACAGCTTAGAAGCTTGCATACTTACCTTATCGTTCCAGCTCGAAGACATAACAAACGCCATCCTGTTAGCTAGTCAAAACATCCTACATCCAGCTATATTACCGCCCATGTCGCTATACCAAGAAATCGTCGATAACTATAGACACTTACCTGTAGGTGTTAAGCTTCCTGTTAGCCTGTCAATAAATAACATACATACCTTAATGAATATATCTTCCGTAATATGTTACAGCCTTGATAACAAAATCATGTTTGTTTTAAGAATACCTTTAGTATCCCCTAAGGATTTTGAATTGTTTCATAATATCGCCTTACCAGTACCACATGATGACGTTAACCCAAATTCTTATAGTTTCATTGTACCTAGCCATAAGTATATAGCAATGACCAGAGATAAATCAGATTACTGTAATCTAGACTCACTAAAGGAATGTATCATGATAAGTCCACGGAACCGTATTTGTGATGTGTCAACCGTTTTCGTGACCGCCGCAAACCCGAGCTGTGAAAGTGAATTCATGACGAAAGTGATAAGTGCTTTACCAACGCAGTGTAAAACAGACTTCATATACGGACATATAGATTTGTGGAAGAAACTGTATAATAATAATTGGATTTATGTACAATCTCAGACCAATAAACTCTATATAGAATGCCCCGAAAAAGAAATGGTCGATATAAATATCGTGGGTACTGGAATACTTAACATCCCAAATAATTGTATCGCATACTGTAAAAATACAAAACTAATTCCAAATTTCAACAGTGTAAAATTAAATATAACTATAAACAAATCAGACTTTAACCTTATAAATGATTCTTGCTGTAAGTTAGATAAGATCAAGTTTTTATTGAATAATGAGGCTCCCGTAAAAATAGAAAATTTAGACTTAGATATTTTCACAACAGAATTGAAATCAAAATTAAAATCCATGTCGGACGAAGCCGACAAATTGATAAACGAGCCACATTTTATTAAATATGAGACTCATTACTCAATCCTAACTATAATTGTAACTAGTATAATATGTATTTTTTGTATTCTCAAATTATATTTCTTCATTAAATCGAACAACCGTCTAACCCGTTTCCTTCCTAAACCCTCAGCATCCACTCCTGTAACCTTACCTGAAAACCCATCTCCTGATCCGGAACCTATCATCCCCGTTAGAAATATTAGAAATATTCCCGAAACCAATAATACTCCATCTCCTAGCATTAGAACTAGAATATAAACATTCCCTTCCTTCTTCCACCCTCAAACTTCCTAAACATCGATAATACACCCCGATGTTTAGTCCACCCCAGGGAGGTGTTATAGTTATGTAATGCTCCCTTACCTGCACACCTCTCTATTCATTTCTGCTACCTCAGCATTCTCGATCTAATAAAAACGTCCATCCATCATACAACTCACTTCAGTCTCATTCCATATTCCAATCCATTCAGACGTCCTAATTGACGGTTGTTTAATTTCTATTTTCGTATTTTCTTTTTTAAAAACCTTTAACTCAAACCCGTCGTAACAGTTCGCAATCTAGGTCTACTTATAGACAAGTCCTTCACTTGGGGTCCTCAGCTTCGAGAATTAAGTCGAAGGCTGTTTGCTTCAGCAAGGTCCTTGCGAAGGTTAAGCAATTTTCTACCCGTTGCCACGAAAATTTCGCTTGCGCAAACACTCCTACTCCCCATCCTTGATTATGCCGATGTCAGCTATCTTGATCTCACCGAAGACCAACTTAATAAACTTGAGCGTCTCCAAAATTTTTGCATACGGTTCATATTTGGTTTACGCAAATATGACCATGTTTCTGAGTTTCGTCTTAAGCTCAAGTGGTTACCCATACGGCTTCGTCGGAATACTCACACTCTTTCACTATTATACAATATATTATTTAACCCTCTCACCCCCTCTTATCTCAAAGACCGTTTTATATTTCTTCATGATTCCCATGAAAGATCCCTGAGGTCGTCGGAGAACATGAAACTGAGAATGCCCGTACACACCACGACATTTATGGACAAATCATTCTCCGTACTTGCTGTTCGATTGTGGAACTCACTTCCAGATGTCGTGAGACGGGCTAGAACACTGTCATCTTTTAAGTCACTAGTCAAGGAGCACTATCTCTCTCACTGAATTTACTCATTAATGTGCTTTTACTATTTCCATTGGCATTTATTAAGTATATATTTATTATGTATATATTTATTATATTTTATGTCTATTTTGTATATGTATGTATGTATGTATGTTGTACATATTTATATGTATGTATTACTTTTATTTTGTGTTTTTAATTTGTTAGTATATACTTTTTTTTTCTCTTTTTCATTATACACCCTAGACTGCCCTTTCTCTCTCCTGTGTCTTATCTCCATCCAAAGGTTGCCTGGAAGAGATTGCCTAGTGCAATAAGGCCGCCGATTGTACTTATTTTTAATATTATTTTTAATTTCTGTTATTGTATTTGTTTTTTCTGGTGTACAATAAAGTTTATAAATAATAAATAAATAATAGTTATTCTGATATAAAGCTAGTACCTACATATTACAATTGGACAAATTTATTGAAATAAAAAAAGAATAATATTAAAATACATTTTTAATTTTAGGTCATCAACGGAAAAGCAAGAATGCTCGTGAGTGTTTTATTTTTTGATTTCAGTGATAGAGTGCATGCATAGTTTGTGTCAATTAAGCAAATAAAAAACCATCACTAGTGCTAAGAGTTAACTTGAACTTTACATTGAGCGGGCAGTGCGGAAATGGGGGAGACCGAGGCCCGGGCAGAGGCAGAGGCAGAAGCCGAGGCAGAGGCAGAGGCACTGTGCCGGGCTACTATGCCGGGCCAAATAAAAAAAAAATACTAAATAAGTCGTACAAATCTTTAATTATTAATTTATAGGTTTGAAATTGTCAGTATTTATTCTTAAATATTTATTCATTGATTGTAATAATAATAATTGTATATTTTTATTTTGTTTTAATTTTCAACCACCACTTAACTACCCTTATTCCTAATTTTTAAATACTATTACAATTTTTGATTGTAATGGATTACGCTATACCTACCAGTACCTTTACCTATACAAATCTCGTCGTAATTAAGGATATTTTCTTAAAAATCTACCATAAACTATATTTTGGTTTCTAAACCAAACATTATGAAAAAGGATAACAGCTTTGCATGTCTCGATCGCTAAAATTTCATTAATGCAAAATCAATAAATACATTAAAAAAACTAGGTATAACAATGTTAACATTTGATAGAACTAAGTTATTTATATTCCATTCATGTTATTACACGATAGTAATTTATTTATTGGCCCTGCGCTGTTTTAAACCGGCTAACATTTGTATCAAATATCGTCTGGACAAGAACTTACATGGGCGGCACTCTTTCAAGCTTTTTTGCACCAGTGTTACCAACTTAGTGGATTTTCCACAAAATCTGGTAGTTTGGTCCTGGTTGGGAAAAATTGCTTTTAGTGGATTTTAAATGGTTTGGGGGCTGGCGAATTATTGAAAAGCTGTCATTATCAATTCCGACACATCATTGTTTATTGAAAATATGATGTCATATATTTTAATCAAATATCCAAATATATAATCAAATAAATAAATAAATACACCCAACAGTGACATTTATAGTCTCGACCCCACACAAAGAACTAGTCTTGTGTCGTGGGTATCAGGAACTACAACAGACTTTTCGGTCTCACAAACAGCCAGACCCGAAACAAATACCTCTACATCACACAGATATTTGTTTCGGTGCGGGAATCGAACCCGAACAATATTATATTAATATATTAATTAGGATATTAATTACGATATAGGAATATTAATAATTAGGATTCATGTTTAAAAAATAAAAACAGAAATACAAACCGAAAATATGACTTCCTGACATCTATTGGCGAATAATGATGTGTTAAGCCATTCTATGTATGCCCAGCATTAATTGTGTAACAGCGCCATCATCTACTTGTTTTGGAACTGACAACCATGTGTTTTCCACTTTGAGCATGAAAATAGACCTCTATTTCATATATAGTAATGTACTCTGTGCGGTTCATAACTTTTAAGTTTTAACATGAAACTTTCGAGATACATTCCCTTTCTGCTGGTTTAGTTATTTTAACTCGGGTAGACACCTACCTTTGCACTCAATTTAAATCTTTTCACTGAATGACAATGGTGAGAATTGTTATTTTGATTTTTTAATAAACACATATTTTCAGCACAAACCTCACAATTAAATAATATTTTCAAAAAATCAACAATCTTACTAATAAAACGATAGCACTACAATTAATAAGCAAACAAAATAGTAAACAATGCTTATCACATATTTAAACAAATAAAACCTTACTAAACAAAAATGCATAATGTGCGTACGTGATTTATTAGAGTTTTGATTATTTTTACTCGGATTATAGGCAACGAACATTCCCGATTACTCCCGACAAATACCGAACTCCCGTAGCCTGCCGCTAGAGTCGCGGCTTTCGATATTCATGGGTGTGTGTGTTGCGAACTGTGCACCGACAGTGGACACCAAAATTACTAAATACATGCAAACAAATGTCCTGCGAGACGCGGCGGCAAGAGTTGGTTGATTAGGTACAATAAAACATTTGCGATATTTTTAATCAATGCTCTATACCACGACATGACATTACCCCCCTCGGGCAAATCCACGGCAGGTTATCTTCATATAAAAAAAATCGCGTTACGACATGGCTTGTCTATGGCTCAGGCTATTGAACATGACAGTTACCTCGATGCCCCCACCTCTTACTTCTACCCGACGTCACCTAGGCGGACGCCATATTTAATTACATTGTTACGTCAAAACTTCTGTCAAATAGTTTTCTTTCCCGCGGTATTGTGCACGGCATCATTACAGTGTGACGTGTGTGCAAATCCTACTTAACCCGTGGTTTGGGGTGCGTCTGCGCCCTGGGCCGCCATGTTGTTTACAACAAATGCGTCGATAGATTTACTTGTATTTTCTTTTAGTGAATTTGCAGTGATTAATGTGTAGTGAATACGTGTATTAAACGTGCAGTGCAAGTGACGTCAAGGAAATAATTGAATATTTGGAAAATAATGCTCGTAACTTATAAGAAATCATTACTCATGAAATCAATAATCAAAAATGTAAATATTCTCTCCAAATATTTGTTTGTTTTCTATGAATGTAACAATCACAAACAGTAGACACTTGTTACGTATTGACCACCCCTAGATATCGCTGACTTGCAATTATGTTATTTCGTCGGTGATATTATGAAACCGCGGAACTAACAGTGTTTAAAACCGCGTAAGGTAGGTGCAGTGAATTTTACAGGAACGAGGAAACACATAATATTTACTAAACTACATGACTTTCTATTGTTTAAACTTTTAAATTGTCAAATTATAATATTCTTCTTGGTATTGTAGGCATTAGTTATGTTAAATATGTATTAATTAATTAGTAAATCGACTAAGCCCGCGAAATCTCGATTTTGCTAGTTTTGTAAATACGCGGTTTTAAACACTGTTAGTTCCGCGGTTTTAGAATATCACCGACGATTTGCCAATATTCAAGTTAGCAACGGACGGATCGCCGACGCAGCGGAACGTGTATCGACCACGAGCCGCCGATTCAGCGCCTCGTGCCCCGCACCGACGTCATCGGAGCGGACACCAAAGCCTTCGCCCCTCAGGCCACCGGCACTTCTAGGTCTCGCATCGACCAGTAGACATCTAGATTAATTAGATATAACTTTGTAATTTTTATATTTTAATAACTTAATTATATTTTAAAATTGCATTTTTTTGCAACCTCGGGTCGCGCTCGACATAATTCACTTCGTAATTTTATTAATACCTGTATTGTTGTTGCATCCTAATTAATTCAATTGAAAATGTTTATTATTATCTAAATTCATGTTTGTTCGATTTCGTTTTTTGTGTTTATTTACTACCCCTTCATACTAGTTTCATATAAATATTTAAATGAATAATGTGTAAAGTCAATGTACCAAATGTCAGAATTTTAATAAAATCTAATTTTATTTATGATGAAACATTTCTATTACTTATAACATAATACACATGCTTATGTAAATATAATCCAATATAAGAGGCTTTACATTTTTTCGTATCTTTGGTACCTCCGATTCAGGTACGCCCAGTTGGGAACCTTGGTAAAATTGTAGCTACGTAAGGCAAAAGTGTACTTTCTTTCAACTTAAGATGTCATATTTGTAATAAACACATTTGTATATTTCGACGAATACTTTTGAATGTATAAATGAAATGAAATAAATAGTTGTTTATATCATTTGAAGGGTTTTATTTGTAATCTACACAAATACTAATATCTGAATTTGAAAAAAATTACATCAATTGCCATTATTTTAAAAAACCCAAGATGCACAGTTTCAAAGAAAAGTAACACTCGAAACTGTCACCAAACACTCGACAATTCTACATATTATGTAGTTATAGTCACACTATAAACATATCTTTTGCAAATTCAACCTTACGCGGATTGTTTAAAGTTGTTTATACAAAGCAGTGTACAAAATGCAATAAAATTTTACGACCGACGTTAGTCGGTAGGACAAGGCATGGAATGGAGACGAATATCCTTTTTACTTTTATATGAAGATGAATTTGTTTTTGTACTTTTATCTGAGCGTAGATATGTTTTGGGCAAGACATGTATATAAATCAATAAAACAGATATTTATGTGTAAAATTTAATAGGTATATAATTTTCGATATATTCGGCTTAAAAAAATGTTCAAGTCTTTGCTGGCTGATGATTGATGTCCATTCTCCGCATCGTATTGGGTCACGAGGAAACCTAAAATGTAAATATTTATATATGTTTTCCGAGCGTTTCCAGACCTCATCATCATCTGCCTTACTTGATTATTCTGATTTATATTATTATACCCAGACAGTTATTGCAAAAAAAACTGAATTCAAATCCCTTTTCAAGATGGCGGAAAATACACATGCAGGAAATCTTGGTCGACAATTTGATCTTAAGCTTTTTTACCCCCGAAGTCATTAGCATGTCTCGAAACCATAAGTTGTGGCCTTATTATTAAATATAATAGTTGTGAAAAAAAAAAACGTCGAATTGACGTTCTTTTCTGCTTATGGCATTAGATTAAAAACGAATATTTATAACATATAAAGACTTGTTACAAAAATGTACACAAAAAAGTTCAAATTAATTAATAAAAAAAAAATAAAAACAGTAAATAATTCGACTCCACTGAATACGATCACTTGGCAACATTAAATCGTAACCCGGAACTGGGAGTCACTAAGCAAAACGCAAACTTAACAAAAATTGGTTATGTGATTATGGGTATATTTTTTTGGTTTTTTATAAGATAAAAATAACTTAAACTAGTAAAATATGGATATCAAAAGAAAGCTTATAGTATATACTTCATTTATAAATGGATTTTATTGGTATGTAATTTGATTTTATGGGTGAAAAGATGATTTGAAAATGAAATACCATTGAAATTCGATCTGTATAGAATTTTTATTATTTGTTTACAACACATTTGAATTATATTTGTACAATAATTGTCACATCTAATAATTCGGCATAGTTTTAGATACTTAAAGCTATTTTTTATTTCCCTGTAGCTAGAATAGGTACAAGGATATAATGCTTTATGTTTATGAATATTGAAAAGGCGGGAATCGGAAAATTTCTGTCAAAATAAGTGACAGTGACGTGGACGTGTGAGTGGTTAAAGGAAGGACGTAACGGTCTACTTAACGCTTAAAGTTACTGTTAAAAACTAAGATGGCTATCACATATTGATTTAAGAACTATATTATATACTTACTACTATATTTATGTTAATGTTAACACACTATCATTCATTTTATTTAGGTAGGTATGTGAAAATGTTATACCTACATGTCCAAGTGCGTACACATTGCTTTAGTAAGTAGGGTTTGGTAGTTCCGTTGAAATGGTCAGATGTAATAAAATTTTCTAAGGCTCAGTTGCACAAACTAACTTTGCCAATACCTTTGCCTATGAAAATGTCATCGCCATACATTTGAGACGTATTTGACCTTGCGAATGTATGGAATTGACAGGTTCAAGGGCAAAGGTATTGGCAAAGTTAGTTTGTGCAATTGAGCCTAAAAATTTGAGCGTAATCAGATTTTTAGGGAATTCGTGATTCGATTACTGGTATTGTAAAAAACGGCAAATGAAAACATTATGCAGATACCTCACTACGCCTCACTATCAATACAATATTTTTTATGTTAGGTATCATAGGCCTAATGCGCATTAGGCATTAGACATAGTTTAAACTATATGCTAAGCCTTCGATCGAACAGATGTAACCAGAAGTAAGTTTATTGGTTTGTTTTTATTACCTCCGCTAAGTGGTAATGCGCATGGACTTTGTCACATTGACGCGAAGTATTAGCGTCCATATGACGTCAACCGGTTATTTTCAATATAATAAAAATAAGCATATTATACTTTAAATATTATATATTTTTTTGTTAAAAATTGTATTATATTCATAAATAAATAACACCCAACAGTCAGATACATAGTCCTGACCCCACACTAAGATCGAATCTTGTGTCGTGGGTATCAGGAACTACGAGAAACTTTTCGGCCTCACAAACATCCAGACCCACAGACCAAGAAGTAAACCTAGACCCAAAAGAAATATATACGGGCCGCACAAACATTTATCTCGGTGCGGGAATCGAACCCGCGGCCTCTCGTTTCACAGGTCGCGTCTAACCGACTGCGCCACGGAGGGTGTCATATATTAAAATAAAGTTAGTGATACATGCATGTAAACATTATTTTCCTACTAATATTACAAATGTGAAAGTTTGTGTGTTTGTTACCTCTTCACTCTCGAACTGCTGGACCAATTTTGACGAAGTATGGTAATGTATGGAGGCAGCTGATACTCTGGATTAACCAACAGGTTACTTTTCATTCCGACAACACGTAGTGTTCCCGTGGGATGTGCAAGGAATTTAAATATATTTCATATTTTTTCACACCCAAAGGAATGGGATGGAACACTTAAAGTACAGCAGTATCGTTGAGTTCAAATATTTAAAATAGTAATCACCCGAAATAGCTCCTGTTTCTAAAGTAGGCTGAATCTTTTACTCACTTTACTTATTGGGTTGAACTCAAAAAGTATCTGCACCCGGGCCAAAGAATAGACCACCCGGGCGAAGCCGGGCCGGACCGCTAGTTTCTATATAAAATCGTATTCGATTATATATGAACGAACATGATGACAAGTCTTCACCTTAAAAAAATATTTACCTTCAGTTTGAACTGTCAATAAAACTGTAGGTGTATAACCTGCTTTATAAACAATGTCAGCTGTCAAAATCAAAATGATTTTTTTTTGGTTAGGTTAGAATTTCATAATTCTGTGGTTTGATTAGTAGGTTTATTACTTCGGGTTTATTTAATACTAAGTTAAAAATAACAACACATGTTGGGAATTAAGGCCCAATATGAGTACAGTAATTAATTCACTTGGTGCACCAGTAGCAAAACGGCGACGAACACACTTAGCAGTAGATGAAGGTAAGAATAAATAGTACCTAATACCACGGAGTACCATCGTTTTACTTTTACACACACTTGTTTTACATTTTTCTAATTTAATTAAATAATATTATAATATATACATATTTCTAAGATTATTATAGAATGAAACATTACAAATTTTATATTTGTAAATTACAGGCACAGTGTTGTCAACAGAAGACTCTGAATCAAAAACGAAGCAGAATGCTGGAGAAAAACCTGCAAAAAATTGCAAGAAACGCATTCCCAAGTTTCGTTTAAAAGCAACTGGAGAAACCGCGAGTTTATCAGTGCCTTCTGATGAACGAATACCTATATTGTTGACTGATGTGCAACATTTACTACTGCACTCACTGTTTGGCAACCTGAATTTGTCACAGCCTCCGCGCTGGTATGTATTGGATAAGTGTAACAATATATCCCAAACAACATGCCTTATATTGGAAGGCATCTCCATTAAAAACTTAGAAAACACGTTGGAGAAGTTGGTATATTTGAAAAGTTCGTATAGTGATTGTGTGGAAGTTTTGACACCTTCTGTCTATGATGGTTCATTGATACAAGAACTTGCTTTAGTACCCCTCTCTGATGCTGAAAAGGAAAGTATTATACAAAAGTATGGCAGCCTGAACTTGGCACTGGAAGTAAGGAAGGATTTAATGGTAATGATGAGGGCTGTATTTCGAATTGGTGATACTGTTGAAATAAATCAAGAATCCAATGCTGGAGATAAATTCCCCAGAACACAACTTATATTGTCTGCTTGGCAATTGATTGATGAAAACTATCCAGTGCCGTTGAAAGGAAAATTACAAAATGCTTATGCAGATTATGTGATGACTAAAGATGAGTACTTGCCTGTTACTCCTAACTCACCATTATTTGGTTTAGATTGTGAAATGTGTATGACAGTTGCTGGTTTAGAACTGACCCGTGTTTCTGTAGTTAACGAGAAACATGAAACAGTTTATGAAGCCTTAGTGAAACCCTACAATGATATTGTAGATTATTTAACAAGATATTCTGGTATCACAAAGTCATTATTGAATGATGTCACAAAAAGGCTTGAAGATGTTCAAAATGATTTACGAGACCTGTTACCCCCAGATGCAATTCTAGTAGGCCAGTCATTAAACTCAGACCTACATGCATTGAAAATGATGCATCCATATATAATAGACACTAGTTTAGTATATAATTTCACAGGTGATAGGACACGTAAACCTAAATTAAAGGCTTTGGCAAAAGAGTTTTTAAATGAAAACATTCAATGTAGTAATGGTGGACATTGTTCTGTGGAGGATTCAATAGCTTCTTTAAAACTGGTACAGCTCAAACTCACCAAAGATATGGAGTTTGGGGATGCAGTTCATACAAATAGGCAGAAATATAAAGAAAATGTTATGAAAATGGTCCAATCCCCACAATACACAATGTCTATTTTCAATCGTATGATGGAAGAAAAGAAGTCCTCTTTAATTATTGGTTGCGATGATATAACTGGTGATTATCACACTTATTTGTCACAAGCTAAAGAAAATGCATCCATGTTGAAGAAGGCGAAGCCTAAAAAAATAAAACTGTTCACTGTTGATACAGTTGAAGATGTAGTTCCTACATTGTGCAGTTCAATTCCTGAATATAATTTTACCATGGCACATTTAAAATTCGATATCAGTGTTGAAAATGAATTTGATCAGATGAAAAGAGTAGACGGTTGGATACAGACAATTTGGGATAGTTTAGAAAAATCAAGTCTTTTTGTGATTGTGCTTGGTGGTTCAATTAAGGACAATGGTGTTGCAATAGCAAAAGTGAAAATAAACTGATATTTACAAATACTGTTGTTTTCTGTTTGTATTTTAGATATATATATTTATTTATTTTGCTAATATGGGTAAAAAACAGATTAATATTGCTTTAATCAATAGCATTACATTTTAATTTTTAAGTTTTAATGGAACACATACAATAATAGAAAAAATATTAATAATAAGCTACTCATGTCATGTTTTGTATACAACAGCAAACCAATAAACAAATAAAGCAAAACCAACAATTTATTGTTTTTGTAATAAAAGCATTAAAATTGTAAAATGCCCACCCATAGGAATGTATTCAAAGTGTGATTTTAAGCAATATTTAATGGTCCCTGAAAAATATTGCTTATAAAACACATAAGTTCGAAAACATCATTAAAATTTGTTGTAGAATGACTGTGATATTAATGTTCTCAATCAATGTTCTCAATAGTGCGATGGTGACACTCGTTTTATCTTTCGCCCGCATGCACGTTATGGAAGTTGAGGTCGCCTCGTGCATATTCCTTTTCTATTACATCTACCACCAAATTTTAAATATTTGAAAATTGCTCATTACTATTTAACCGGATTTTAAAAATCATCCATTATATAATTATATACCGGGTATCTCAAGACTGCTACCGAAAACGAAGCCGGGTGGTAGTTTTAGTGAGTACAAACACAATGCAACTAAAAATTTCGCAAAGAACGACAATTATTTTTTATGATTTTTTAAATATCGTCATTTTTGGGTGGTAAATCCATAATTTTTGCTAAAATAATAATTTTATCTCTTTTATACCTTAGATTATTTATAAATAAAAGGGTATACACTATTATTTTAGGAAAAATGTATTTACCACACAAATATGGTCAAAGGAAAAAAACAACAAAAAAAAATTGTCACTTTTTTTGCAACTTTTTCTGTTGCATTGTGTCTGAAGTCGCTTAAACTACCACCTGGCTTCGTTTTCGGTAGCAGTCTTGGTATACTCTGTATAATGTAACCTTTACATATAAACAATGAAAGTTAAAGCAACTAGCCTATTGGTATAAGTGGTTAAAATGGATAACAAAAATGTCTCCCTATGTTTATATGCAATCAAATAACAGCCTCCGTGGCGTAGTTAGATACACGTCGGCTACGAAACGAGAGGCCGCGGGTTCGACCCCTGCACCAAAACAAATATTGTGTAAACCACAGGAATTTGTTTCGGGTGTTTGTGAGCCTGAAAAGTCCCTCGTAGTTTCTAATACCCACGACACAAGACTGGATCATATTATTGTAGGGTCAGGACTATGTCATCATTACATCAGACTGTTGGGTGTATTTATTTATTTATCTATAATTCTAGTTAGTGTTGTTAGCATAATGCTAGGTAGTAGTTAGCATACCTGGCCTCCACTCTAGAATCTTTCGGTCCCATCGACCATCGATTCTACGAGCTATGCGCCCGGCCATCTGCCACTTCAACTTGCTAATCCTATGGGCTATGTCGGTAACCTTTGTTCTCCTACGGATCTCCTCATTTCTGATTCAATCTCGTAGGGAAATACCGAGCATAGCCCTCTCCATAGCTCGTTGCGTGACTTTGACGCCTTCTAATGATGCCCATAGTGAGAGGCCACGTCTCGGTGCCGTAAGTCATCACAGGTACCTAATACAAAACTATTGAAGACTTTCGATTGAAGGCACTTAGGTATTTTGGACGAGAATACGTCGCGAAGTTTCCCGAACGCTGCCCAGCCGGGTTGGATTCAACGATTGATCTCTCTCTTGAAGTTAGACCTGCCGAACCGGACCACTTGTCTTAAATATACATATTCGTCACGACACGTATGTACAGGCAAGCGAAATGTTGGACGCCCGCCTACAAGGTGTACGGACGACCTGGCCAAGTTTGCAAGAAATGGCTGGATGCAGGCCGCTTCCAACAGGTCGATGTGAAGATCCTTCGTGGAGGCCTACATATATTCAGCAATGGACTTCCTGTGGCTGAGATGATTATGATGATGATGATGATGAGTTAGCATAAACGGCTGGTGCCAATACTAGGGTCTGCTTTCCTCCTCAATCCACCATTTCACTCAGTATTGTATATTCTAAATTGTAAGAAGATATGCCATACCTATCATTTTACATACCTAAACAATACAGCGAAAGTCCACAATATCAGTGACGTATTCTGCTTATTCCAATTATTATTTGTTAATTAACTAAGCTGTACACTGCATGTTTCAAATCATCTTAGCTCGCGTCTTTATGTGTGCGTGTGCTTGTAACACAAATGCATACCAGATTATATATAAAAAGTGTCAATTAAACTATTGTGTAAAAATGTTGTTGTACACATAGATAAGTTTGAATTAGTGAATATCTATTTTTACATTATTAATCGACATACAAAGAATGAATTGTGTTTATAAATTTAACGACAGCCTCCGTGGCGCTGACGGTTAGACGCCGCCTGTGAAACGAGAGGCCGCGGGTTTGATCCCCGCACCGAGAAAAATGTTTGTGCGGCCCACAAATATTTCTTTCGAGTCTGGGTGTTTGTGAGACCGAAAAGTCTCTCGTAGTTCCTGATACCCACGACACAAGACTCGATCTTAGTGTGGGGTCAGGACTATGTATGTGATTGTTGGGTGTTATTTATTTATCAACAAGATAATAAATAAATTCTGTTAATCTGGAGCCAGCCCAGGGGGGGGGGGTGTCTTGACCGCCTCCTGGATCCGCCCTTGCTTATTAGGAGACCGGAGCTGCGTTATTCATCTTTCTTAGCTGTGGCGAGACAACCCTGCAACTCACGTTTGATTCCCAGGGAACATACACATTTTATAATTAATATTATTACAATACTTAGATTAAATAATATTAATTATAAATTGTGACTATATGGCCTAACCACTCTCAATCGTACTCTCGATTGTAGAGGAGGCCCGTGCCCTGCCGTGGGACGTATATGGGCTGATACAGATACAGATATTTGATATATTCCTAGATGTTGATGTTTTATCTCTATTCATTATTATAGAAGTTGTCAGTTGCTTTGTTTGTATTATAACTGGTATTGATTTATATCGTTGACACATAGTCATAATGATAGTGGAGACATTAGATACTGATAATTAAAATTACAGAGTATCGCGTTACCAGTTCGTACCCTTGTAAAAATAGTTAAATGAAGTATTTATATATATATTTTTTGCATTTCGTTATTTACAATTGAGTTTGATGTAAAAAATAATGAAATAATTTTCTTAGAGTTGTAGCGATTGTGCTGTAATTTACTGTCTCCACCAATCTGAACAATTCAAAAAAATGTCTTTATTTTAATCATGAGTATTTTTACATCTGTTCTTCAAATATATATTTATGATGTAACAAATATTGTGTTGGTTATTTGGCCCTTTTTGTTTATTGTATGAATGATTGTAATGTATGAATATTTGTACGTAAAATCAGACACGTCGTGTCAAGCGCCTTTTGCTTGTATTAAAACTTGTATCAAAATAATTAGCTAGATCCTTTACTATTAGTAAACATGTATGTTTGTCATGATAATGAAAAATAATTTAATAATTTTAGATAACATTTATTTCGATAATGCGTAAATCTGCCCTGTAATCGGATCTACAGCGAGCGAGGGTGGTAATTCTGCTGCGATGTCGGCTAAAGCCTCCCAACGAGTTACTCGACTTGCTTCAGATTGACTGGGGCTATTCGCTTCGTCGATATTTTCATCCCTGAAAAAGTAATGTAATTTTATTGTGTACCAGAATTATTTAAAACTAGTATCTAATTAATAAATTGAATTACATACGATTGATGGGGGTTAAATCCTAGTTCACCATGTTATTGGGTGTTAACGGACTTGACATACTTGACATAAACGACATTTTCCTTCGCCGTTAAAAAGCGTAGTAATTCACTAAAAATACACATATTACGTGACTCTGGGCTAATAATGAATAGAAAAATCCAATATCACTTTACCCAACCCGGCATTCGAACCCGAGACCTCAGCATTGTGACCGTATCGTAGTGTAACTACGCCACCGAGGCAGTCAAGTCAGGAATTTGTGCCCGATATGGCGATAGGCTCGCCACCTATCATATCGTGGGACGGAACATACAAGGCGAAATGTGGGTGCCCTGGCACTTCTGCCTACCCCTTCTGGGAAAAAGGCGTGAGTTTATGTATGTACAGTGTAGACATATTACTCCGAAAAGTCATACATACGTATCCTTGAATTCAAACCCATGACTACGGTCTCGGTAAATTGCGCCTATTCCGTTACCAATAGGCCAGAACGCGTTTAAAACATCGAACCGTACAATTATACATGAATACTCGTAACATGGCATCGGTGATCGAAGAAATGTTTGATTATAAATTAATCCAACTATTTATGAAGTAAATAGGCATAAATTCGCCATGATCTTTAATTCCGTAGGTAGGTATTTCTCTGTAGAATCAGTTCTTGACTATTTGAGGCCCTCCTCGATTACCAATAAAGTGCGTGGTGGCCTGGTGCTAACAGACGCGATTGCCAGCATGTTCACCGTGGTAACGAGTTCAAAACTCAGGGACCATTTTAGTCATGTGTTTATTGATAGACAATCACCATTCAATACGCACAACGATAAAGGAAAACGTCGCGTGGTGAGGAAACCAGCATACCTTATAGGTTTGTAAGAAATTATGTGGTATTCAAAGACCGACAAAACGCATTAAGCCAGCGTGGCGCCTGGCGGGCTATATGACCTAACCCCTCTCAATCGTAGCCTTCATCGAAAAGGAGGCCCGTGCCCTGCAGTGAGAGTGGGGACGTACATACGTATATGGGCTGATACAGAGTTTTAATTTAAAACATAGTTTGGCCCAGATACCCTTTGATATCGTAGCTATTAAGGCTATATTTTAAGGGGCATATATAAAAATATAACTTAAAATTATTTAATACAACGGAAGAAAAAGAGTCATTGTATGTTCAAATACATTAACAAAGGAACAGTACTTAATAGTCTCATAACACGCTTTTAGTAGGTCGACTAGCTTGTAATCATGTAATGGAATCAAAGAAACTGAATTCCACCTACTAATTGTTGATGGAAGTTGGCAATAGTGCGTGTTTTTAATGAAAATACTATAACATGACATTGCGCTAATCAGATCATGAACACTCATGGTTGTTTACTAGTAAACGTCCCTGGGTACTACATTTTTAGGGTTCCGTACCCAATAGGTAAAAGCGGGAACCTATTACTAAGTCTCCGCTGTCCGTCTGTCTGTTTGTCACCAGGCTGTATCTCATAAACCGTGATAGCTAAAAATCTGAATTTTTCACAAATTATGTATTTCCGTTGCCGATATAACAACAAATACTAAAAATAAAAACATGAAAATATGAAAGGGAGTCTCCATACAATAACCGTGTTTTTTTTCGTATTTTTTGCTCAATATTAATAACGGTAACAGGTGGACGATAAAAATTTTCACAGAATATTTCACTTTATTATTATCTTTCTAAATAAATAATTAAATAAAAATAAAGTATATAATATTAAAGGGGGGGCTCCCATACAACAAACGTAATTTTTAAGCAACTTTTAACTCGATCTTAATTAACAGGAACAAACGTGATTTTCTTTTATTGATGATGGTACGGAACCCTTCGTGCGCGAGTCTGACTCGCACATGGTCGGTTTTTCACTACTTTTATATACATAATATATTTTTTAATTTTTATTCGGCTCTATAAAGCCAGCGGCCATTTTAAATCACTCTGTTAGGGCTAAACAAAACTTTGTATAACTTGGTAACTTATCTGATGTTACTTAAGAAACAAATGCTATGTAGGTAAATGAAAATGCTTATATTTTATACTCCAGTCTCCAAGCTTTCGTAGTTACAAGCGTCCTTTCAAACTTCCATTGTTTTGCGCCGAATAACAATAAAACCTAGGTAGGTACGTGGTTCAGTAACACTGATACAACTATAATTAGTTTACGCTGGGCTAGTGAAATAAAAAAATATTTGATAAACGGCATTGTTTAACAATTCGGTGATTTTATTGTTTCACTGAGTACTCATTGGATATTTTTCTATTACCTATGGTCACGAAAGTTACTTCTGAGTTACAATGTTATATGAATTAAGTTTGTTAAAGCCGACACTGATTTTCATGGGATTTGGTTTTTTGCATTTCAAACAACATACATAGGCATAGATATCAACCACAGAGTAGTTTGTTATAGATAATTTTATCACCCACCCCCCTCACCCCCACCCCTTTTTCCCTCTCTCACTGTAACTTAACTTTTATAATGAACCTAATACAAAAATAACCATTAGAATCCTACTTAATTTTAAAGAGTTCCCCTCTCCAGGTCCGAAGATATTTATCAGATCTTCATGTTGTATTCCTGGGATCAACCTGTCAATACGTTTTTTCCAATGAAAAAGAAATCACTAAAATCGGTTAAAAGCTGCCGAAGATATTAGAATTTACGTGTATGTATTTTAATTTTATCACCCCCCTCTCTCCCCCCACCCCTTTTACCCTCTCTCACTGAAACTTAACTTTTATAATGAACGCAATGCAAAAAGAACCACTTGAATCCTACTTAATTTTAAGGAGTTATCCTCTTCAGGTCCGAAGATATTCATCAGATCTTCACCATATTTTTATGGGACCAAATGACAAGCACCAGCTTTCAATTAAAGAAAGAATGCTCGAAATCGGTTCACACAGTACAGAGAAACGAGGTAACAAACATTAAAAAAAAGCAACATACAGTCGAATTGAGAACCTCCTCCTTTTTTTGAAGTCGGTTAAAAATGACAACTCATTGCTCGTTGTATAGAATGTAGAAACAATAGATTTTCAAACTGATTAATAGTTAAGCGATTCTTTGTAAATATATGTATGCAGTTACGTACTTTTTGGTATCCTCTTCAATTTCTTTCACGTCATCATTAATCTCTAGTGCATTTGTTGCGTCATCTGGATCGCTTTTATCACAATTATCTTCCTTAACGCTGGCATGTTCTTGTTCGCCGTTATGAGAATGTTGCATATCGCCATTTATACTATCCCCAACTTTGATCTCTATTACTCGTTCAACGACTTCCCTTAAACTAGATATTTTGTCATCGTGCGATGTGTCTAACGAGTGACTATCCGTGGAATTTTCATTCCCTTGGTTTTCTAAAAATATTAAAGTGGTATTAGTGTTCTTTTTGTTTATCTAGTTTCTGTTTTTACAGTTTAAGCTTTTATAAATTTCTATTCTTGTAATCAATCATTTACATTCTCATCATTTTATTCAATAAATACATCTACATAAGACATGAAACAATGTTTATCCCATGTGGTATTTCTAAAATATTAGAAAAGTTTTATGCTTTTCATATTATATGGAACACAATCAATTTACTCTGTTAAATGTTAGGAGAAAATGAAAAGTACCTGCAACATATTCTACATATTACAAACAGAAAGCCAAATATTATTGTGTATGAGTACATCGTATTTGTAATCTTTAAGCTTACATGCAAGTAAATATATGATTTGGATACCTTTGTAGGCTAATTTAGCCTATTTATTAAAATGGTAATACCTAATGTATCACAGTTGACATCAAGATAGTATATGGAAGCCAAGGTTCTAAGAACACGAAAACACTAGCTAGCGTGGTCCGTAGCAGTTCCGGCAGATACTACAAATATGTACATACATCTATTTTAATAGTGGACTACGGATTTTCCTTTAAAAATTAACAATGGCTTAGTTCTTAATCTTTTCAGTATTCAAGAATTATTTTTAAATAATATTACTTACCTTTCACAATTTCTACGCTATGTAAATCCGGCTCCAACAATTTGTTATTCCTAGCTACTTGTAAAGGTTCCTCTAAGGTATCACACTTAGGAAGCACGTTAGTGTCACCGGATTCGTTTCGCTGCTCCGGTATCATTTCGTTCTGGCCCTTATCATGATTCTCGTGCGTGTTTTGCATAGATGTATTTTGTTCTGAAACATAGAACTGTGTTTCATATATTAGTGCATAAAAGTTTTAGGTACCATATCATTTTATCAGAACTCATATTTTTAAGTGAATATTGATTCAGTTTTTTTTTCAGTAATTATCAGTTTTTAGCTCAGTCCTAGTATATCTAGATCAGAGGTTCTTAATCTTTTACTCACAAGGTACCATTTGAGAAAGCCATCGACCGCCCAGTTGTTTGACTGGTTTGGTTGTATGTTAGTCCAATTAATAAATGTAAATAAATGAATGGTCTTCCTATACCTTTATCTATAAATATTTTAACGATAACATCCTGAGTGCTCCGCGGGCTATGTACTTGGGATGTTAAGACCACCGTTTAAGAACCACTGATCTAGCCAATCAATACTGAGGTACTATCATTCATGTGGCAAAAAATGTATGTATATAACAGCTTAGGTTGGTGTAGGTTTTAAAACTCCATACGGTTGTAATTGTATACATAAAAAGTATCACTAACTACATTGTGTATGGTCACTTAAATTTACAGCGGAAAGAAACTGCAAGCATAATTTACATTTAGATCGTGTAACAAAAATAAAGTTGCTCATAAATCAAGTGCACTGTTAAAATCGTTGAAGTTCGTAAAACATTAACTTTAAATATAAAATAACTGAACCAGAGGTAGCAAATGTACCTTAAATAACATAGATGCAGTTTACAAGTGTATATATTGTGATATCACTGATAGAAAGTAACTCGGTACGTGAAAGACTGCAAGTATAATTAAAAACATTGAATGTGATATATATAGATAATAAAAATTGCATACATAAAATGTGTAGATACTTACAAACGGTGTTTACGGCCTTCGCATTAAAAGTGATGAGAAGCACATTTATCATTTATGTGTATAAAATACCTGTAGTGGCATTAGCATCAGGGGTGGGTACAACAGGCGCGCTGCTTGTGCAACCCATTATGTGTGAAGATATCACGCAAAAGACATGAGAAGGTAGTACTGTGTCGGCGTGTGATGTTGTGGCGCGGTGTCGTGGCGGCGTCGGTCGCGCTGACCGCTCTGTCCCACCAACGCCGCTTGACTGGCCGGTGGCTACTGGCTGTTGCCCGAGATCGTATCGTAACCAACTATTATGGGAGGAGGGAACCCACTAAACTGACCTCGCACCCCCATCGCGTTTTTCCAATTAAAAGAACGTAGTAAATTCTAACATTGCCATACACACCTAGTGTCCTTTGTTAATTCAATTTCTAAAAATATAACATGAATATTTTTAAATTGTTAAATCGTTTTGTACTCACTGTATATTTTAATAAATGAAGAAAACAAATTGATCTCAAGATAAAAATAATAAAGAAACATTCATTACTTTTATCAATAATTATTTAGTTAACAAAATTTATTTATAAGAATAAAAATATATTGTCCTTATCTCAGGTGCTCATCTAACTTCAATGCACATTGTAAACGCAATAAACTTTTGCTATTTACAAAAGCAACATGTGTTAGTAACATTTCAGCCCGTAAGTTTAATAGCCAATGTATAACTCAAAATCGCAATCTCCCTGTCGACCTGCGACGTAAGTGAATAAAGACTCGGGCACACTTGCTGCTAGAGAAACGTTCGACCATTTTAATTAAAAAGTAATCGGTATCTGCGTGGTATTCGCCTAACATCCCTGGTCATCTACTGGTGCTACGTATCTCATATGTGAGATGCCGCCTGGGTAAATATCACCACAATGTCTGTTTCGCTCGCCACACAGCAGTGTAATTGCATTGTTGAATTCCATACTATTGTGGCCACGAAAAGTGTAAAATAATCGAAACGTCGCGTCGAGAAGTCAAATTAAAAAATTAAACCAAGCAACGCCGCGATAAAATATTAATATTTCGCCTAAATATTTTTTTTTAATTTCTATATATCTAATACATATTTCAAAATTCTAAAGAATACAACATAATTCGAACTAACGACTTGATAAACGTAATTATTTTTTGTTACCTACTTTATTTTTGATTACGGGTTTATAAGTTAACGGATGGTGTGACCGCTTCTTAATTTAATATTACCTTGGGTTTTTTCTTACGCTTAGCTAAACCATCTAAAACCCCATTAAATACAACACTTGATTAATGATGTTGGGAAATGTTCAGAATATTTGATCTGGGGACATAGCCTTGAGTTTATTTTCTTTCACACCATTTTGTTTTTTATTAAATCTATTTGAAAACACATTATTATAACATGTAAATGTCGCGACAAAGTTTATACACTATAATTATTGTACTACTATAAACATTTAATTTCACTAATGATGATCTAAGTATTTATAGTTTTAGAGTATTGTATACTTACTATACAGTTCAATCGTCTTGAAGGCTTAGTACCAGTTTGTCTTGGATTATATTGTCTGGTAGAGCAATATTTTTTTAAATTTGTAAATACCAGTTTATGAGATATTGACTAAATAAATAAATAAATGAACTGCCCAAGACTGAAATGTATGGCTGACATAGCGACACGCTCTTTCCCACATCTCGGGACAGAAATAAGCTAGGGGATCCGTGATTGGCAAAAGTGACACCTCAGACCTCTACATATATCTATTATCTGTATCAGCTCATATAATACGTCCCACTGTAGGGGATGAGCCTTCCATAAAATCGAGAGTATGATTAATAGGGTTAGCCATGTAGTCTATCTCGCTGGCCTAGTGGGGGTTGGCAGAGTTTACACCCTCACTAAATAAATTCTTATAAAGTCCTATGTATGCGGGATTCCTCACGATGCTTTCCTTCACCGTACGTGGTGATTCACTAAGAATATACACATTACTCCGAAAAGTCGGAGTTCAGCCCTGGGATTTATCTTTGCACCTACCGTGCCCATATTGGCAGCTGCGTCACCAACAAGCCCCTACGCAGTTTATACTATAAATCATATCATATTTATCGTTTATCATATTTCCTTTATTCTTTTCCAGCATTAGGTACACATCATAAGGCTCATTGAAACATACAATTTGCATATTTAAATAAATAAATAACACCCAACAGTCACTTAAATAGTCCTGACCCGACACTAAGATCGAGGCTTGCCTCGTGGATATCAGAATCTACGAAAGACGTTTCGGGCTCACAAACACCCAGACCCGAAAGAAATAGTTTTAGGCCGCACAAACATTTCTCTCAGTGCGGGGATCGAACCCGCGGCCTCTCAACAAGCAACGTCTAGCGAACTGCGCCACGGAGGCTGTAATGCCTATAAAGTTTGCTCTTGAACAATCACAGCCTTATCTACCGACTCGGCTGTCGGAGTTTGTGCGTCACATTCACACAGTGCTCCACCGTTGACAACGTCGTTCTGTATTCCAATAATAGACGATAAAAATCCTTATTTTATTTTGCTGAATTTACCTGCCAGCACAATCGTCATACTAGAATAGTATGACGATGCTCGATGACGATGATCGCTCATAAAAATAAATAAATAAATAAATAACACCCAACAGTCACATACATAGTCCTGACCCCACACTAAGATCGAGTCTTGTGTCGTGGGTATCAGGAACTACGAGAGACTTTTCGGTCTCACAAACACCCAGACCCGGAAGAAATATTTGTGGGCCGCACAAACATTTCTCTCGGTGTCACCCATTAAAATACCATACAGAGGAGAAATTACGTATTTATGTTCAGTGACTTATTAATAATTACTCATTAACAATTGCGTAGCGTGGACAAATTAAGGCATGGGAGAAGTTTAATCTGCGAAGACCTTCTTTTTGTATCGTTCATTAATTGTAATAGATCTTTTGTCCTACTATAATAGCCCAATTATACGGAGAGAGGTTGTCGCGAAAAGAATTTTTATGCGGTTAGGTATGACATAACCGTCATAACATTATCATATACTGAAAAATGTTAACCCGATGCAACTTTATTTATGTAAGTTGACAATAGAGCACACTAGCCCTAGTGTCTAATTAACTAATTATATTTAATATATAAATGTGATAAAAGTTGAAACCTAGCTAAAACATCCTCTTATTGTTGTAGTCATTGTTGTAGTAAACGGGCTAAACCACCCCCACTAGGATGCTTCGCGCAAAACCCCTACAAGCGCCAGGCGTAGCGCGGCGCGGCGTCCGGCCGTAGACCCAACGGCTGTAGACACACATCTACGCCTCGAGCTACGCCACTGTAGCTAAAGGTAGAGATAGAATGAACGAAATCTGGCCGTTTAAAGTGGGTCAAAATCGCGCCCAAAGAAGTCGGTTACAAACAAACATACAAACATACAAGTGAAGCTAATATAAAGCGTGTAAAAAGGGATCAAATTATAGACTATACGCACATTAGATTACATATTAATAACTAGCGGCCCGGCCCAGCTTCGCCCGGGTACAAATAGATTGCTGTACAATATTATGTACGTATTATACATATAAACCTTCCTCTTGAATCACTCTATCTATAAAAAAAAACGCGTAATAAAAATGCGTAGTTTTAAAGATTTAAGCATACAAAGGGACATAGGGACAGAGAAAGCGACTTTCTTTTATACTATGTAGTGATTCATATAGGCTTATTACTTTTTTAATATTAAGCGACGAAATGATGAAATCACATTCAAAATTAAGACTTCTTATTTTGAAGTATTTTTGAATGACATCCTAACATTGTATCCAAATTGTATCCTAAATATGTACTACGTCTACGATTGTACGTGATTGTAGGTATTACATTGTTCTACCCGCAAATTAAGCAATTAAATTCGAACATAAAATCAACCTATAGTATGTAGTATGTACCTCCCTACGCCTGAAAGAGTCGACGTTTATTTTCTAATCCTCCTTACTTTGGGAGTCAGAAATAATTAGTAGACTAATTTTAGTAACCATAAATCAAAGATAACTTTGAAAATGAAATTTAGTTTCAAAGTTCTTGTGGCGTGTTATCAGTGACGTTATAACCTTTTATTGTAATATACGAGTTACGACAATTATTTACGAGTAGGCATTTATTATTCACACAGAACTACATTTACTGTACTTAGCGACTGTTACTAATAATAAAGCTCTTTGTTCAGCGATTCACGCAATGCCTCGGCTTAGCTACCTGGCCTGTATAAATTATTCCGCTTTGCCCAGAACGAACTCAAGGTGGGGGGCGCCTACAACCCATCTACTACTCGCTGATACGCCCTCCACATTACAATGCCACCCCACCCAGTCCAGATTTAAAAATAGTATCTTATTTATTAAACTAACAATCATAATTATGAGGCATGAATATGTAAAATGGAAACTGCGTACTTAACAAGTTGGACCCTGTTAACTAGCAATAACTCAACACATTATAACTTTGTGAGAAATAAGAAGTTTGTGGTTACATAGGTGCAAGGAATTAATGTTACATTGAGTTATATTTGATATTGTATTTACAATAACGATGACAAGAGCTAAATTAGGTGTCTATTCACAGCAAATATCTATGTTATACGCTTTTAAAGATAATATTTATTGTTCTACGTAACAGCAATACTTTAGAATGATAAATATGACATCTATTACAAAAGTTTAATATTCATCTTTTAACATAGAATTCTTCCTTGAAAATGGACATCGGCAGATCTACTTATGGCATCGATAGGTCGTTAGCAGAATTTCGGAGGGAATTGAATAAACAAGCATTATATTAATTCTCCTAGATTAAAGATCAATATATTTTAGATTCTCTACGCGTTGCGAGAATTAAAGGACGGAGACGACGGCTGACGAGGTAACTTTTTAACTAATCTCTTTAAAAAAACTATTATAAAAAATTACTACTTTAATGCATTTTAAATAAAAAATAGAATACAATCAAGAAAACAAAAAAAAAAAACAAAGTACGAAAACGTTATGCAGTAAAAAAGGAAAATTTAAAGCACTATCAAATCACAATGCAAATTTGATTGTGGAAACATGTTTTTCACGAAATACAATTAGCTTATCATAATTCAGGTACGTGCACAAGGACACGGGCCGGCCTCGGCGACCACCAGATCCCCGCTGAGAGCGATGGCTTCTATTTCCACAGCAGCGCCTAAGGGCAGTTTTGCTACTTGGTACGTTGCGCGCGCCGGACAATCTTTAGGGAAGACTGAAAGAAGTAACAAATGTTTAAATTTTCACCCGCCAAACATATTAAATTAAGTACTTACGGCGTTATCCATAGACAATTTAAAAACCTATTTTAGTCATCGAATGTCGCTTTTAAACGACTTTGAATTAAATTACTAACATAGTTTTATAACTGTGTATGAATAAGGCCTTAACTCTAATTTACAAATTCACAACGTGATAAAACTTGCGAATAGCAAAAGTAAAAAAAGAACTTGTTGGGTGCATAACTTATTTTGTGAAATCGATGTGGAGATCTATTGTGGAGGCACAAGTTCAGGGGCCCTACTCTGTAAATCCGAAACGAAGTTCGAAACTTCGGACGATCGAAGTTTATATACGATACGAATGTATCTACTCTGTAAAAGTTCGAATTTGTATAACGTACATCGTAACCATAAGTCTATGGTTACGACCATAAGTCAATAACGACCATAAGTATATGTAGGTACATTCGTATCGTATATAAACTTGGATCATCCGAAGTTTCTAACTTGGTTTCGGATGAATATAGTAGGGCCCCAGCAATGGACTTTCTGTGACTGAAGAAAGAGAGAGACTTCGACTGTTTGAAACCGAAATACAAGTGAAAACTAGTCAACAGCCATGTTTCTTTGACTGTGTATTTTGGTGTCCATCACTAATAAAGTTGTAAGAAATGCAAATTTTATATATTATATATTTTCCTTCGTTATTATGATATGTACCAACATGATTATCTATAAAAATAATTCTGATTAACAGTAAAAAAGACAAGCTGACGCAGTGGTAAAAAACATTTATTTACTATTCGTCGTAGTAGAACTTGTTAAGCCAATAATAGTTTTTTAAGGTCTTGCAGATTGTACAATAACAAACTTCTCAATGTTGATGTTTTTAATGAAACGTTACGTAATTTTAGAGAAAAAAGCATTAGGTTTTATTACTCGTCTTAATATAGAATTATACATTTATTTCTTTTTTCCTGATTAGTATTTTTTTACATATCGTCGGTGATATTCTAAAACCGCGGAACTAACAGTGTTTAAAACCGCGTATTTACAAAACTAGCAAAATCCAGATTTCGCGGGCTTAGTCGATTTACTAATTAATTAATACATATTTAACATAACTAATGCCTACAATACCAAGAAGAATATTATAATTTGACAATTTAAAAGTTTAAACAATAGAAAGTCATGTAGTTTAGTAAATATTATGTGTGTTTCCTCGTTCCTGTAAAATTCACTGCACCTACCTTACGCGGTTTTAAACACTGTTAGTTCCGCGGTTTCATAATATCACCGACGATATATTAATTAAGTAAGTATTTGTGTTTTTGTTTTTAAATCTTTATGATTACTAATTTTTTGTACCATAGTTCTTTGTACTCGATGAAATATTTTACTGTATTTGTGCAAAAAATATATCCAAAACTAACAGTGTTGCGAATATCTAATTCACTATATTTCTATTAAACCTAAAATTGCTACCTTCTTCGATTAAGATTTTGTTAATTCAATTTTGTGTAATAAACATAGGAAACTATAGGTCTACAATTATATTTAAACTAGCGGCCCGGCCCGGCTTCGCCCGGGTGCAGATAGTTTTTGAGTCCAATCCACATCAAGAACATATTATTTCGCGTGTCTACTAACTATATTTCCCGCGTGCCGTCGACTATATTTCCCTTCCGTAGGAGAGGACATCCCGTGCCAACAATTTGAATTTGAAAGAGTAGAAAATATGTATATTTGGTTTCCTGACTCATCCCACGGGAACACTACATTTTTCGGGATAAAAAGTAGCCTATGTGTTAATCCAGGGTGTCAGCTATCACTATACCAAATTTCATCAAAATCTGTTGAGCCGTTTTTTCATGAAAGAGTAACAAACATACATACAAACTTTCACCTTTATAATATTAGTAAGGACTAATGTAATCATACTATTATTTATAAGACGGTTTGTTTCTTAATAAATAAAAAAATACTATATTATTTTATTCACCACTCTATAAACATTGCCTTCACTACAATTTCATTCCCTTTTTATAATTGGGTTCTCTTTCAAAAGGGCAAGTAGGTAGATATCTACAATTTAAAAACCACTCAATGTTAAATAATAAGAAACATTATATTTCAAAATCAACAATTTATATAGGTATAAACTCACATTACAACCTTTGCATCGCAATTTCACCTTGGGGTTCTTGAGCAGGCCCGGATCTAGAGGGGGGCAAGACGGGGTCTGTGCCCCGGGCGGCAAGTTCAGGGGGCGGCATATTGAATCTTGGGAGACAACTACACAACTGTCCAATAACGTAACACCACTTAGACGGGCACTGCAGAACTTTTTTTTTTTCGCGGGGCGCGAATATAGGTTGGTAAATGTGCGATAGGGGCGTGTGAAAAAGATATGAAGCTATATTTGGAAACTTCTTCATCGATCTCAACGACTACGTTTGGTTTCAAATATTCAATTTGTGTTTACTAGTTAGTTTTGTTGATAAACCGAACGAAGAAACAAATCTTATTTGGTACAGGAGTTTGTCCGCGACTTCGTCTACGTTTATATTATGATTATATGATTGTAAAAGCATACCAACGTTATACCGCTACAACTACATTACATTGTAAACTCTACGAAAGTTTTTTTACAAAAATCAACATAAAACATTCTCTTGGGTCCTTATTTATTTATTATTTATTTATTAATACTTTATTGTACACCACACAACTTAAAAAAAACATTTTAAAACAAAGCGCTAATATATGTGTAACAAGCGGCGGTCTTATCGCTATCAGCGATTTCTTCCAGACAACCTTAAGATGGACTGGAATGAATGGAAGCACGGAAGAAATGGGTGGTCACGGTATTAGGAAAAAGAATACAAAGAAACAAAATAGAATTAAATGGTGAGAAAACAAAAAAAAAACTTTTTAATAAACATAAATAAACTACTTATAATATCAATATAATAATATACTACATAAACTATAATAAATATGATACATAAAATACTAATATAGGAGCTTTTTTTTTAAATCAAGGTGATAAGTAATGTGATCTAAGATGCTTTTTAAATGTGGCTAGAGATTTGGCTTTTCTTATAGTTACTGGCAGATCGTTCCACAAGCGAGCAGCATGAACCGTAAACGAATTACTGAGAAAAGAACTACTATGCTCGGGAATTGCCAGTGTCAAATTTTCTGAGGACCTAAGTGATCGTTCCCATCTTCTATTCAGCTGTGAAATTATCCTTAATTTCAACCCCTTATAGCTAATATTAAAAAACAAAGCATACTATTTTTTTTTTCGGCTGGACCTGCGCTTTAAACAAGCGATAAAGTTGACCGGGTGTGAAAAACCGACGCACCCGATTCAGGAATCCAAGCTTGCGTGCTGTGGCAGATATAACGCCCTCGATGTGATTCCTTGGATTGAGATGGATATACACAGCGTATATCCTCACCAAGAATATTCAGGTCTTTCTGCATTGAGAGGGGAGAACCCTGAAAAATTAGGAAGGGAGAGAACGGGTATTTTTTGCACGTGAACGCATACACCTGGGATTTCTTGGCATTGTACTTAACCATATTCCTGGAAACCCATGTGAGCTCAATGACAAGATCTTCGCGTCCCCTCACAGTGTCGAACCAGCAACCCGGAGGCCCATATTGGTATCGCCCAAGAACGGGTCGGCGACAACATAATTGATATGGAGAATAAACGACGTGGGCGGCAGCACCGAGCTCTGAGGAACTCCTCCTTCCAAAATTTAAGCACAACTCCTGCGCGGTAAGACGCTAGGGAGAGGGAAGTCAGTGCAGGAGACAACTCGGCTGCTCAAGCTATTAAAACCACCGCCAGTATTCCATCCGGGCCACTGGCGTTTTGCTCATCGAAAGACCGTAGCTCCCGCCGCACATCACACTGCCTAATGCGGATATCCGCCATTGAGAAACCGCAATCAGAAAGTGCATGCAGCGTCTGGGAACCACGGTCCTTGAGGCGGGAATGAGCTGCAAAGAGATTTGCCAGTAAGGCGGCCCTCTCTTGCGGTTTGTGAGCCAGCGACCGTTCCGGATACCTCAGCGGTGGCAACGCTGGACGGCAGAAGTTAGAATGAATAGTCCTGGCCAAACTCCAATAAGCACGACTGCTAGTAGGGTGATTGGCCAACGCACACCCAATCCTGCTAACGCGCTGGGCATCCGCTCTAACGTAGGCCTTCTTGCAAGTCTTGGTGGCTCGGTTATAGGCTTCTTTGAGAAGAAGCTTCTTTCATCAAGAAGAGCAAAGCAGGCCGAGCCGTCTCAAGATCATGGTGGACGGCATCGAGGTTCGTATGGAGTCAAACTGAACACGGTAGTGGGGTTATGCACCGCTGAAGGACCTGCTCTGTTTAATTGCACTGTCATAAGATTGAGGGGATGGGTTTGATGAAGAGGCATCGAGGAGCCTAAGTCAGGACATTAAGAAGGCCGAATGGGCACCGGCACGAAAAGGTCGGCAAGTGGCTTATTGATCCGCTGGATGGAAGGGCCCCCGTACCCTCACGGGATGAGCCACCGGGACCCCACATCCGGTCACCAATCGGCACGACGCCGACGGACCCATCCAAGCTTATGCGCGGCATGGTGAGGCAGCCTCTTGTAGTGATTAGCCACGATTGGCCCAATGTACTGTACCGCGGGTGGCCAGCGGACAACCGTTTCTACGAGTCTCCCTGACCGGCGGGTCAACACTCTTCCCTTCGACAGCGACCGAAAATACCCACACAGTACAACCTCGTGCCCAGAGTCAAACCCATCGAAAAACCGGAATAACACGGTCTGATCCCGGAAACCGGTCCCGTAGGGGTCACTATGGCGGTCTTTACGCCCCGTGGACGGTGGTCGCTACCCGGGCGGACACTTAAGTCCTACCACCACGAACTGTATCACTCATTTGGCACCACCAAGGGGTCACGTGTAGTGAAACTAGAGTTAAAGCATACGGACGCGAGTGACGTTAATCCTCTAAAGTGAAGCTACATACAAGTGAAGGTAATATAAAGCGTGTAAAAAATGCTTAACCAGCTTAACCTGGTGATAAAATGGCGTTATTTCCTGAAGGCCTGTGACCTGTGTCATATGGTTGCTAAAAATGATGATGATGATGATTAAAATAAAAATATAGGCAGGTGGGGGCGGCATTTTTCAGTTTTTGCCACGCCTTGAAAAATACCTAGATCCGGCGCTGTTCTTGAGACATTTTATAATATTCTAAATTAACTCTTAGGTATCTCTAACTTCTAAGGTAATTATGTATGCTGAATAATTATACATTTATACAAAAGCAAGGCAAGTTTACATTCTAACCCTAATGTGAATGCAATCCCAAGAGAGTACGTATATTAGGTACATGAATACGAGTATACGAGTATAAAATATACCGGGTATATCAAGAGTGCTACCGAAAACGAAGCTGAGCGGTAGTTTAAGTGACTACAAACACATTGTAACTAAAAATTTCGCTAAGAAACGCGACAATTTTATTTATTATTTTTTAAATATCGTCAAATTTGGGTGGTAAATCCATAATTTTTGTTAAATAATAATTTAAAGCCTTGCGTACTATAGCGTGTTTAAAAATAAAAGGGCGTACACTATTGTTTAATAAAAAAAAACTATGTATTTATCACTCTAATACGACGTTAGAAAAAATTAACAAAAAAAATTTGTCACAATTTTTTGCACAAAATTTAGTTGTATTGTGTCAGAAGTCACTAAAACTACCACCCAGCTTCGTTTTCGGTAGCAGTCTTGATATACCCTGTATACGAGTATAAAAACAGTTCTTTTCTTACTTTGGATATTCGTCTATTAGAACTTTTTTTCGGTGTTATCGCGGTTGGAGCCAATGACCGCCTTCCCGAAAAATCTACTCCACTTGACCCGATATTTAGATTCCACAGCAAATTCGTTACCTATTTAAATACTTTAAAGAACTGACCTACAGCATGCTATGTGCTTGTTCTATGCAATTTTGAATGTCATACCACCGTTTATAAGCGCCTCCCTTCACCTCTTACCTACTGTTGCACCTTTCTTAGTGTTAGTAATAATGACATCGAGCATTATACTGGGAAGATCATTCTTTTTTCCTATCGTCGTAGTTGGGTGGACAATAAATAGTTGTTCCTACAATAATAATAATATAAAACTCCTGCCTCGGTGGCGTAGTTGTACTAAGGTACGGTTACAAAGCTGAGGTCTCGGGTTCGAATCCCGGGTTGGGCAAAGTGATATTGGTTTTTCTATTGATTATCAGCCGAGTCAGGAATTTGCCCCATATGGCGATAGGCTCGCCACCTATCAAATGTGGGACGGAACATACAAGGCGAAATGTGGGTGTCCTGGCACCTCTGCCTACCCCTTCTGGGAAAAAGGCGTGAGTTTCTGTATGTATGTATGTATGTAAAACTCCTTTTTAAAGACGCAATGGTATGCAAGGGTTAAAATTATTACTTCAGCAAAAACTATAAAGTATTTACCACCCAAACAATGAAACTATAAAAGTTAAAACTGAAATTGTCGTATTTTATTTGCATTGTGTTTGTACTTTTATAGTCACCTAGTCTACCTAGCTTTGTTTTCGATCGCGGTCTGGATAGGTATACCCTGTATACAATGTATACTGTGTTTTCTCTTATTGTTATTAGCCGTGAGTTTTCCATGTTTAAAAAAGAATAAATAAGAACATGAACGGTAAGATTCGATCCCTGGTATTGGAAAGGTTATAAATTAGGTAATACATTAGGCATAAATTATTGCGCATTTTTGTGTAGGTAATCATATGTTCTATAAATATAATATTTTCAACAAACGACTGTTTAAGGTTGGCATGGTATATTTGATGATAAGATATGGTAATAATTATTACATTCCTGTCAACTGTTTCTATATAACTTACAGTCTACTAGTCACGGTTATTATGTATAACTAATAAATAAGCGGGAGCCAGTTTGAACTGAATAAGCCAAACAAGGCACTATCACAAAATAATATTTATATAAATCAATGGATTCTGCTTGACCCCCAGAAACCGTAGCATATATTTTCAATAATTTTAGTTTTATCACTGGTGTAAACGTGTACAAATCCCAGGGCACACCTCTGACTTTTCGGAGTCATGTGTGTATTGAAAATCACCACGCACTAAAACGGTGAATGAAAACATCCTGAGGAAACCTGCATACCATAGCGATTTATAAGAATTTCTATGGTATGTAAGTCCGCCAACCCGCACTAGGCCAGTGTGGTGGACTATATGGCCTACTTACTATCAATCGTACTTTCGATTGTAGAGTAGGCCCGTGCCCTGCAGTGGGACGTATATGGGCTGATACAATTACAAAAACGTGTACAAACCTATGATGGCTACTACCGGTGGCTTAAGGTATAGGACCATACACCTTCCCGGTGTATGGTCGCAATAAGCTAGGAGCAGGAAGAGGCAAACTCTTGTGAAAACAGTCTGACTCTATATGAAACTCTTGTGTGTACATTTTTAAAACTATCTGTTTAGCATTAACTTCCCATGATTAGGTATATGAAAGAAAAAGACCGCAACGTAGATGATTCTGATCAAAGCTTACTGAAGCTGATTAAAGCGTTGTTAAATCTTAGGATTATTAGGTTGAACTAAAGTGACCTATATACACAGATCACTCCCATGATCTGTTCCTAGGTATATAGTAATTAATCAAAATAAAATCTATGAACAGAGCGGGATGCTGTCATGTCAGCATTTAATGATGGAAACGAAATTGAAAATGATTGATAAACTTAATCTACGCATCATGACTATGAATGCGTGAACAGATAGAAATTAATCGATAAGAATTATAAAGATTATTGGTATTAGGTACTTACATTCGGCATAAATTTTATTGACTGTTTGAAAATCATCCATATTTGCTAGCAGTATTGTAGTCTTAATAACAGATTCTAGGGTCGCGCCTCCAGCTTCTAATATGTGTTTCAGGTTGTTGAGAATTTGCCTCGTCTGAGCTTCAGCACCGCCGCACACTAATTGTGCATCTTTATCCATACCAAGTACGCCGGAAACATAGAGCGTTTTGTCCGCCAAAATAGCTTGGCTGAAAAATTATAGTGCGATTTTTTTATTACGATGAATTAGCGAGACGAGCATGTAGTTCACCTTATTTGATCTGATCAGATCGCTTTGGTTTAGAGACAAAAAATGACAAGTCTCAATATATCCAGTAGATACTCTGCCTTCAATGTACTTCAATCCGAAACACATCAGTGCATTTACCCTGCTGTTTGGCGAGGGAAAAAGACATTGCGGTGGTACCTACCCAGGCGCCCTTTTACCTATGCGATTTCTAATGGTGATAGAGTATTAAGTACTCATAGGGATGTATGCGAAGAATAATTAACTAATTATTTTAACAATATACCTAATCAGTATCTATTGAAACTAAGTAAAATCAAGGTATATACCTAAGCATGGAAAACATAAACCAATTTATGTACACGATGCATTGACCTTTCTTTTAATTAGAAAGGAATATATAATTATTTTAAGCGCCACGTTTTGTAAATTATACTTTTATTGTGATTTCAAAATGTAAATCGCCTTTGAAGGACTGTCCAATTATCCTACTACTGCAGCATTGTGAAAAAGTCTATTTCTAGCTATCGTTAAAGCTACAATTAATTAAAATGTGTTTTAATTATTAGTTTTAAGATAAAAATACTATATATAATTAAAAATACTACAAACCTGTAAGGGCCGACTGGTTTATAAATGTCCGGTGATGTCACAATAGTTTTAGTAACTTTATTAATATTCGTTTTCGAGCCTGTATTCATTTTGGAAAGAACGTCTGCTTTGGTCTTGATCGTTTCACTATTTGTACTCATGGCTCGTATAGTCAGTATGCAATGACAATACAGCGAGGTCAACAGTTCAAGTGTATATTTAACGAGCGATAATGCTTGTGATAAGTTCCAAGACTTTACAAAACACGTTTTATAAAAGACAATAAATTTAAAATACTATTGTTAGTAGCTTAGAGGTTAGTAGGTACTCTAAAATAAAAACAATATGTCACATTACTTCAGTTTGACTTTCTTATATATATACTCTTTTCGTACCCAATATTGAATATGTGGTTGCAATTGAATGGGTTTATTACAAGTGTTCACATTTGAATTAATTTTGTATCAATGAGTAAAACTAAGATGTATTTATAATATAAATATTGTATTACTTCTACTACATCTACTCTAATAACGCTTTAACTGGCTAGCCCTAGCATGCCCAGACGTGGGCGGCAAATGAATTAAATTGTAGAATAATTGATTAAATGTTCAATTCTTTGTATCTACTATATCACATGTAATTCTGTGGCAACAATTTTATTTAGAACTTACTGATTTTGGCTTACTGGTAACGGATTAGACGCAGCTGCCTCATCTGTAGTCACCGGTTCGAATCCCAGGATATACTTAAGCACCTACTTCTGACTTATCAGTCCCATGGGGATTGATGATTGAACTCAGTAGTTACAATGCAAATAACGGGTAAGAAATGTATATGTTATGGACCAAGTGATTAGTACGGGCAGTATTCATAATGCCCGGGCAGTATGAATATTGCCGAGCCACATCAGGCCAAGTGATAAATTACAATCTAAACTCACCTATTTATCACTTTGCCCGAGCATTATGAATTTAGTTACATGATGATCGGGCAATGTGATTTTTACGTGGTGCGCTGCCGCATTGTCGCATCTGCGATAGACCCATAAATTAGGAAGGTTGAATTGATCTGCTTATGTTTAGTTGTTTTTTAACGTCCGAAACATTATCTTCAGAAGAAAATTAGTGTACCCACTTTATGGATCAGTTGGGTCGACTGTGCTCCAAAACCGACTCGGAACACCCCGACTTCACGTAGTTTTTCGGCTACCGACCCTAGAGTGTATATAAAAAGCCGGAGGCGCGGAGGGAGAGCAGCCACCGGCCGCTGTAACGAAGGATAGGCAACAGTGCTAGTCGCCGGAGGCGACCAGCAAGCCGAAGTTGCGGAGGTAAGCATGGTTGCCTATCTTTTGTTACGCAAGGGCGAAGGGGCTGAATTTCCCGTAGCGCCGGAGACGATGCAGAAGCTAATTTGTACAACAAGTGTTTTAAGGGTGAGGTTGCTATAATAGATATTTCTCAGGAATGGCGCGTTACCTTTTCATGGGAGTGGTACCAAAGGAGGTGCGACACTCTCTCTCCCCCTCCACTAGTCCCAACCCATCCCCTCGTGCTGCCCTATTCTAAATTCTATCACTTCGGCTCATTTTGGATTGCTTTACATCACTTTGCCCAATAGGCACTTGGCATTATTCATAATGCCCGGGCAATGTGATAAATTGATTGGTTATAATCACACTGCCCGCTCTTATTGGGCATTATTCATATTGCCCGGGCATTATGAATAATGCTCGATTAATCACTTGGCCCATAACCAGCGCCGGATCTAGGTATTTTTCGAGGCGGGGCAAAAACTGAAAAATGCCGCCCATCCCTTGCCTATATTTTTATCTTAATCATCATTATCATTTTTAGCAACCAGCAATCAACGCCCAATCAAGTGCGTGGTGACCTGTTGGTAAACGGACTAGACGCGGCTGCCAACATGTTCACGGTGGTCGCGGGTTCGAATCCCAGGGCACACCTCTGACTTTTCGGAGTCATGTGTGTATTGATAGTCAATCACCACGCACTAAAACGGTGAAGGAAAACATCGTGAGGAAACCTGCATACCATAGCGATTTATATAAATTTCTATGGTATGTAAGTCTGCCAACACGCACTAGGCCAGCGTGTATGGCCTAACTCAATCGTACTTACGATTGTAGAGTAGGCCCGAGCCGTGCAGTGGGACGTATATGGGCCGATACAGAATCAACGCTCACTCAGCACAAGCGGGAAAGAACGTCATTTTACTTTTTATGTTAAGCATTTTTACACGCTTTATATAGCGTCACTTTTGAGGGTTTTTTTTTTTATATTTTCACTTGTATGTACTGCCGCTATTATAATGCAGCATCTTTTAGTCGATTTGAATTTATTACGTTTTAATAGAAAAGTATCTTAATTAATGAACCGTTCCTACTTCGCACCCTTTTAGTAATTTTGTAAGCATAATTAACAAAATGACCACGCATCTCATCGCTTTCCATAACAATTTTGAACGTTTCTATGTTTAGACTCTGGTCCATCACCATCTCGCACTCTAATTTCTCTTTAGCAAAAATTGGACATTCTAAAAGGATATGCATGATTGATTCCGGTGTTTCATCATCGCAAGGACAAGAAGGATTTTCCACAAGGCCAAATCTATGTAATATAAAGAAAATCTTGGCTATGCCCCCAGTCGAGCTTGCATTGTACATTTCTTGCCACGCTATCGCACTTCTCGCTCGGATTAATCGTTTGGCATAGGATAAAGGGTATGCGTCATAGAGGGGCTTGACCTTTTTTGTTGTGGCTTTTTTGGCTAGTTCATCAGCTCTTTCGTTACCAGGATCCCCTCTATGCGCCTTAATCCAACCCAATTCAGGGTGAAGATCCTCTATACTCATCAATCTTTGGCGAATGTCCATCGCGAGGGGGTTTAAGGTTTTGGAGCAAGCGATAGAGTCGAGCGCGGATCTCGAATCGCTAATAATTATAGCCTGATTGTATCTGTTTTCAGCTGTTAATTCTGCAGCTACAAGGATAGCCAGAAGCTCCGCTTGAAACACGGAACAGTAGTCAGACAGCTTGAGAGTTTTACTGATAATTTTACTGCCGTATTGCCAGACGGATACGCCCGCACCAACCCTGCCATCCAACCTACTACCGTTAGTATAAATTGCTATCTCACCAGATGGTCTATTAAGCATAGGTTCTATCGTTTTATACAAAAATAAACTTCTAACATAAGGTGGTGGCAGGTCAGAGGCGCTCCGTGGTTTCTGAAGCTCTCGATCCGGAAGCTCCGCCATGGGCTCACCTCTTTTTATACGATAAGTCTCAAAATTCTCTACAGCCCTCAAATTCAGAGGCAAAATACGAGGAAGAAGAAGAGCTGCTGTCAGGGATACAGTTCTGTGGGCCTTACAGATCATCAAACCAAATGTCCTAGAGAGTCTATTTAATCTATTTTTAATATACACTTTATTTGCACGTAACCCCCAAAATTTTAATATTATCATTATATTCAAGAATTTTATCCCCCATCCTTAAAACCGGTTTATCGTACTTTAAGCGCTTGGTGATTAGTAGCGTTTGTGTTTTGTGGGGGCAAAAACGCAGTTTATTAGTTTGTCCCCAATTTATGATGTCAATCAATACAGGATTTATATTATTTTCCAACTCTTTCGCGTCCCTTCCAGTGGCAACTATCAAGATATCATCTGCAAAAGCTTGAATGTGAATTGGATAATTTATTGCTTTCTCTAGTAATGGATTTAACAGTAAATTCCATAGAACCGGCCCACAGGAAGAACCCTGTATGCAGCCTCTGTTTATAGTCCCTGTTATTGTCTGTCCCGCGTAATTTATTGTCACTATTCGTGTTGTAAGGTACAATATCCGGCAAACTTCTAGAGCAAATGACCTTGACTGCGCAGAACCGTATTTTAGATCTCTTTGGTATGAAGATCGGGGCGCGACGGCAGAGGAGATCGTATCGATCGCCTTATTGGTCGATCAGTCGCACCTTGCGCCCCGCACCGCACTCACGTTCCGCTTGCTCCCGAGTACACTTGCGTGCAGTGAAAAGTGAATCGCCATTAGTCGTTGAAGTTATTTCTTATAATTGTTTGTTGATTTTATTGTTATTCTGTTTGTTGACTTTATTTTGCATTGATACAATTTTATCAGACCACAATCTGCATCTTAGAACCGACATATGTATGTGTCTGCTGTTGTAAATATATGTATAAAATAATAATATAAGTAACATATATAAATTTCAGCTTTGCTGAAATAAATTATTTTTTTATAAAATAGCTTTCAAATTATATGAAATATTGTAGGAACCGGAATAAGTGTCTGCCATTCATTTTTTCTATAAAACATATTATATACTTTAATATATCAAAAGGACAGACATGCTGCGATCACGTTTTTAAAGTAAATTTTTATGCCTTTTGACTTCTAGGCACCCTCAAAGGAACCCTCGATGGGAATAGCGAACCCCTATTTCACCAATGGCAGGTGACACAGTATACCTGGAATTACTATGTAGTTTGTTACTTTCCTCTAAGTCTGCGGAACACTCGCTCTTAGACTATATTTATTAACATGTATTTTTGTGGATGTTCTAAAAAATATATATATAAATAAATATGTTGTTTTTCATACCTTATCAAACAGAGTAAACATTTTTTATGCACGTAAGTGTACGATGCGCGAACTTTCCCCCACTACGTCAACTAATGCTCAAAAAGTTTGCCGGGTATTGTAACTGGCAATTAGTCTTATTATATGAGGATCAATTTTAACTCTCATCAATTCCTTAAGAATAGAAGGCCACCACGCGTTATCAAATGCGCCTTCAATATAAAGGGACAGAATGACAACTATTTCCTTCCTCTTCAATCCCTCCTCAATTAAAGACATGGCATCATATAGTGCTTCTTGAGTGCTTTTTTGAGGGGTAAAGCCATACTGACGCTGATTTAATATACCCGTGTTAGTTAGTTGCCACAATATCCTTTGCGTGATTATTTTTTCCAGAACTTTGCCCAGGACAGGAAGGAGACCAATAGGGCGGTAAGCTTTTGGAACCGCCTAATCCTCCCTGCTAAGACCCAAGGAAGTTGCATAAATTTGTATCAATTTTATACAAATTTAACACTTTCCTGAGCCATGTATGGGGCACCGAATCATAGGCCTTTTTGTAATCTATCCAGGCAGCCGATAAATTCATTCGGTTGTGACGAGCTTGTTGGCAAATGGTCATGTCAATGAGAAGGAGTTCCTTTGTACCACGGGACCCATTCATGCAACTTGTCTGGCCGGAAAAGAGAATTTTATTAGAAGAAATATGGTCGATAATTTTGGTTCTAATAATAGAAGTCAAAACTTTATAATTATTATTATTAATCGCGACATGTGATCAGTCTGTGCCTTGTCTGTGCCGTGCTGTATCTCATGCCCAGCCAATTTTTATTGTGGATTATTTAATTAGGTTGTTTAGCTGGTATTAAGCACCGCAATTACGGCCAGATATAGGTACACTTTCTAAATATTAAATAACTATAAACATTACGAGATTCTGTCAGACTTGTTGCAATTTATTGTATAGACATTATGTTATTTTATATTAGATGATCAATAAAGTATGATACTAATTCCGTTGAGGTAAAAACATTTACGAATTATATAGAGTACAGTAATTTATAGCACAGACGACTAAAAATAATATATTTTGATTTAACGGAAAACGAATTACGACTTATTATTTCATAAATGTCAAATTTTGACTTCGGTTGTCAAACATGCCGTTTCAGGACGCCATATTATGTCCCCTTGTAGTGTTGCTGTTCTTGGCTTGGTATTTATTTTTGTATAAAGCTAATATGCAACGTATAATAGTATTTCATACAAAAATCATATGCCAATTTCACTAAGTATATTTGGTGTAATGTACTACACATGGCCCAAGGTCCATACATTTCTGGACCAACTCCACAACAAATTATTATTTACTGCTCGGATTTAAACCAACTTGTACTTCACTACATTGTAAACTGGTTTCGAAAAGAGCAACACTAGAGTTTCTTGCCCGTTCTTCTCTATCTAAATCTAAATGATATTGAACATTTCAATAAATTATTTTCATTTCATTTCATTTGATTATAGACCAATCAGAATCAATAAGCAGAAAATAATCCGAATTGTCTTCAATCTAAATTTTTCGATTGATTATTGGCAGCGGCCGTCTGATGCGAGCGTGTTGTAAAAATTACGAGAATAGGAAAAGGGCCGTATGTTCGAAACTTAACCGCAACTGAACTTATTTTATTACGAGAATCCTCTTACTGATTTTCATCAAACACGACAAACACGTAGACTATTTGACAAACGCGTCAAACAAAGCCGCATAACATCAAATAATTTGGCAAAAACGTAAAAGACAAATATTTTGATCGTTAACAGGTTCCAAATTCACGTTTCTCGTATTTTTCTCGCGTGAGTGTACAGCGTAGACGGAGAAACCGAGTATACAGCGCTGCGCCCGGCATTAAGTATTAATATGTATTTTAAACTTGTTGATGATTACTATTGCTATGTTTGTTTCCCAAAGATTAATAATAAAAAAAAATAGTATTTCATAAAAAAATGTTTAAAAATAGGTTTAATTAAGATTCCGTAAATTTTTCGATATCGATAAAATCAGGCGCACTGCACGCACGAGCAGACCACCACTATTTGCTCCGTTAGTTTGGCACTTTTGACGTAATGACAGACGTTGCTGGCCACAGCTGGCCATATGTTTGTAATAGAATGCCATGTAAATGGATAAAAAAATATGTATGGAGTCTCGTATACGTCTTCCATTCGTTTATTTTATTTTTGACACATCGAGTACTGAATCAAATAGTGATGGCCTGATGCGTTATCGAATCAATTTTTTATAACAAACGATTTTATTTTTGAACAAGTTTTAATCGATTTAATACATATTTTATTTTTTGCTCCATGCATTGTTTTATAAAACTTCAGGGATATTTAAGTTACTTGATTTAATAATTATATTAAAATAAACCATTTACTCATGTTAAGTTAATATTCTTATCACTTCCGTCGGCAATAGTAATGTTGTTAAAAACAAATTGTGAAACGGCAACACTGGGCAGACAGGTGACGCGCGCCGCCATTTTGTGGTCACTCACAACGAGACGCCCGCGCCCGTGCTAGTGTTTTCCGTTCGCTGAATTTTAATTCACATTTTTCATACGTCGAGTTGAGTATTTATATTCCTCCGTATTGTTTTACCCGTGAATTCCTACATTTGGTTGAATTGAGAACATCGTACCTGCCTTCATCACTTTCAAAATGCCTAAAGGAAAGGTGCTTAAAGGACAAACAAGGGAGTTTGTGTTGCGACTTCATGAGTACTTTGAAAGGGAAAGCCGTAATGGTGGACCTCTTATACCAGTGACTCAAATCAGAGACCGTGTTTCAGCAGCATTAGGTATTACTGCTCCAACAGTTTCAAAAATAATTAAAGAAGGCTACGGCAGTAGTGGCATGGAACAAAACAAGCCATCTACACCTAAGAAAAAACGTCAGCCCTTTAAAGTGACAGCAATTGACAGTTTTGATGGTGATGCTATTCGTCGTCATATATACGATTATTACCAAAGAAAAGAGATTCCTACTTTACATAACCTAGTACATTCTCTGAAAACTAGTGGCTTGTTCCGTGGTCAAAAGTCTTCTTTGGCGAAGGTATTGAATAGGATTGGATTCCAATACAAAAAATGTGACAAAAGAAAAATATTGATGGAACGCAATGATGTTGCTTTGTATCGATGCGAATTTTTAAGACAAGCTAAAAAAATAGAAGACTGGTCGAATGTTGTTTTCACCGATGAAACTTGGCTCAATGCGAATCACACGGTATCAAAAACTTGGACTGACAACACTGCTAGCTCCTCGACCGCAGTGCCAATGGGAAAAGGTGAAAGAATTATAATTTGTCATGCAGGAACCGCAAAAGGATTTGTGCAAGATGCTATGTTAGCTTTTAAATCAAAGAAAACAGGGGATTACCACGAAGAAATGAATTCCGAAGTATATGAAAAATGGTTTCGGGAAATATTATTGTCACTCGAACAGCCATCAACAATATTTATAGATAATGCGTCCTATCACTCTCGGCAAATTAACAAAATGCCAACGCAAGCCAGTAAAAAAAATGAAATAATAAACTGGCTCCGTAACAATGGCGAGGAGGTGGACGAGTCCCTATTAAAAGTAGAGTTACTTAAAATATTAAAAATGAGGAAGCAGCCTAAACGATACGTTATAGATGAAATGGCTGCAGAACATGGGCACACCGTCCTTAGAATTCCTCCATATCATTGCCAGTATAATGCCATAGAGCTAATATGGGCGCAAGTGAAAGGATATGCTGCGAGAATAAATACAACTCCTCCTTTCACCGCAAACAAAATGCTGGAGTTGCTTAAAAATGCGTGTGAAAATGTGACGCCTCATAACTGGGCGAGTGTCGTAGATAAGACGAAGAAAGAAATAATGTCTGATTGGGATCGCGATGTCGCATTTGACAACTTACCCATGCACTCATTAATAATTAGTGTTACTGGGGATACGAGTGACGACGACGCCGATTCCGACGAAACAGACGATTGTTTATAAATAAAAATATTAACAAATTACCTTTTAGTTGTTTTAATTATTTAATCCTTAAAGTACTATGAATTCCAACATGGTTTAACTGTTTATTACAAGTAGGTACTAAACATTTATTTTCGTTGTAATCATTGTAATTATTTTAAATTAAACTCTTATTAAAAGTCACTTCAATACGTATACCTTTATTCATATTAATTAATTTGCAGCAAATACATTCGATCCTAATATTGGGTACTATATTACGTTTAACTGTTTTCATTAGCATTTTAATGTAATTTTATTTCAAATGATTCCGATTGATTGATTCTATTCAAAATCGTTTTTGTTATCTGTGGTCATTCGTTACGAATGGCACAACTCTAAGTGGGCGTTACCCGTCAAGAAAGTATCTATAGAGCCACAAAGATACCTGGCCCGGTGGCCAAAAGTGGAAACAAATACGTCATTTGGAATGTCAGTCTATCTGCCAGTCGCTGTCATATCGGCCATTAGTTGTTTACTCAATGTATTTATTTGTCCTGCATTATTTAAAACTAGTGAAAATTGCCGAAAACTTTAAAAAGTGATGCTAGGAATGTTAAACTTCAGGTATTAAATTTTACGTAGGAAGAAAATCGGCTTCAGATACCAATAATACCCTTCGAAAAATTGTATCATCGTGTGGCTGTTGCCACAAGTTTGTGTTGTCAGCTTTTCAAACTAAATTCCACGAAAACAGAACTTTGTACGTACTAGTACAATAGATGTTAGTTCATATCCTAAACTAAAATTCATCGTTACGTGCGTGGTGGCCTGTTGGTAAATGGTCCACCAATGACCACAACCACATTTCACGGTGGCTGCGAGTTCGAATCTCAGAGTACCCCTCTGACTTTTCGGAGTCATGCGTGTATTGATAGTCAATAAACACACACAAAAACGGTGAAGGAAAACATCGTGAGGAAACCTGCATACCAAAGCGATTTATAAGAATTTCTATGGTACCTGTGTAAGTCCACCAACCCGCATTAGGCCAGCGCGGCGGACTATATAGCCTGTGATATGGCCTAACTACCCTCAATCGTACTCTCGATTACAGAGGAGGCCCGTAACCTCCAGTGGGACGTGTATGGGATACTGATACAGATAACTTTTTAAGGGTTTTGACTTCTTTAAGGGGGAGCGATTGGTTAGAAATCTTGTGAAGGAAAAAACATGCATATGAAACTGGTCCACTCATTTTCCCGACACTATTGATCGGATTGAAAAATCTTATTTTACCCACTTTATTGCTATATCTATTTTTAATGGCAACACCAAATTCGATTACAGCGACTCTCTCACCGGGTCAGATAACTTTGTGCCTCTATACTTTTATTTCAAAATATTGTCAAACTGTCAAAAATAAAATAAACGAATGGAAGACGTATAGTGATTCAAATTGTCTTTGCGCCCGGCCCATTTGACATATAGGAAGCGTTTTTGTGGCACAGTTTTTTTTTCGGCAACACTAGTTAGTAGTTAGTGTTTATAATCTGTTTGATTTTCAAAAGTATGGCAATTTTCGTGGAACATTTTATTTACTTTCGCATTTTTAAATGATTTGTGATGTTTATCATACAACGAAAAAAGAAATAAAAAAGACGCCATTAATCCGTATAATTGGTTACAAGAAAAACTTTTAAGACCAGAAGAATAGTCAAATGTGATAATATTTTAAAATTACCCAACATAACCTATACAATTTATTGAATATAATAATTTAACAGTGCTTATTTTTTGCAGCTAAAATGCAAAGGATTTTATCACTGGTTAAAACAATGTCTGCAGTTTATCTTCCTGCTAGAACATACACCGCAGTGCCATCCATTCTGAATAGCCTACAATCTATCACCAGAGAAAAATTGCTAATGCCCCAAGTTACGATGTTTAATGCAATTCGTAATTTTAAAGTGAAAGGGCGCGTAAGGAGGCGCTGTAAATCATGCTACATTGTAGTAAGAGACGAAAGAATGTATGTAATGTGCCCAAAATTTCCGCGTCACAAGCAAATGTCTATGAAACCGAAACCTCACAACACTTGGATATTGACTCACGCAAGTCAGAGTAAAGTTAGACCATGGTAACTTATTTAATGTACAATAGTTATGTAGTATTTAGTAAAAAAAATATGTAAGAAATGTTGTATTTTATTTGTGAATATAATTACATGAAGACATTAATTCAATTTTTGATTTACATGCTATACTAATAATTTCATAAAACTCCTCTTGAACAATAGTAAACATAATTGTCACTATTGACATATTTAAATACTAACATTTGCTATGATAGTAAGAGTCAGCATTCATAGTACCCCTACAAGCAATAAAATTGAAATATTATGTATATGCTGGATCTATGAGGTATTTTAAATTTTTAAAAGGCTTGTATTCAGCAGTAGATAGCAGCTAAACACTGTTATTACATTTGGCTTATTTTGATGATATAATTAGTATACAATTTAATTCCACATTATTCCATAGCATTATATTCCCATAGTATTTGAGATAATATTTAATAATAAAATACCATTACTTTGTAAGTTATATAGTATATTACACCATAGTATAAATATCGAATTGGAATACCATTCTTTTAACTATTTACAATCAAATATCTTCTGTTGCTGCATTGTTAACATCCTCATCATCTATAATGATGACTCTGAAATAAAGTAAATTTTACTGGTATTTAGGTATACAATATATTTTATGAAATATGTCTGGATTTCAAAGAAAGGTTGTATACATATATAGCCTGTCAAGTCCTAAACCAAAATGTCTATCAAAATAATAAACACCTATATTTCATTAGTAAATATACAATCCTTATTGAAACAAAGGCACAATTCTCATAATCATTGCATGAGCTGCACACTTGATCCCATATGTATTCAAACTTATTTCACTGCAGTAAAGTGGTGTATTTGTATATTTACTGTGTGCACAACTTACCCAAACCTATCCACAACATAATGAATTCCTTCATTTTGAGCATCAGATTGAAGTTGTCTATTAGTTGTGATTTCTTCTTGAACATTTATATTGTCTGTTCCACTCTGATTTGGTTCATTAGAATTTTCCTCATTGTCATTTTTGTTTTCTAATACTTGTCTTTTCTCAGTCTTTATTCCGGCTATTCCTGTTATTGTTGGTCAAAATATATAGAAAAACTTTTATATTTTTTTCCAGTCTACAATTCTATGGTAACAATTAGAAGCAGTTTTAAAAATATGTACATACTAATATCATTGTGTGTGTAAACCTATAGAAACTAAAATACTGCATCTTCATTTCTCTTGCCTTTTTTTATACTAAAACTCTGCTACTACATATATAATAAATAAATAACCTTTAGCAGGGAATAATGGTGTGTCCCGTTTCACCCGACGTCTTCTTGTTTGATCACTTCTTCGGACTTGTGTCAGAGCTTGGAAATCCACTATATAAAGGGCCCCAGCTAATAATAGAGTACAGTTTGTCTCTCCTGCGCTGTAGGCTGTCTCTAATTCATTGTTACTGCGTTCATCATACTTCCACCAACCTGCAAATAAACAACTGAGTTTCGGCTTTACAGCATGAACTGAGATATTAATTAATAGCCTTTATACAGGTTATTTTTATGAATATTATGTGCAATTAATTAAATTATGCTTTTTCCCAACAAAGCAGAAAGCACATGAATGTTATTTTTATTGAAATATCATTAAACTTAAAATATCACCATTCCTTCCTTCATAATACCACTGGTATTTTTGATCTGAATTATTGTCAGTTGATGGTACAGATGACAAATCCTCTAACAAAACTGGATTATCAAGGTAATCAACTGGAATTTCTGAACGACACATAGCACATTTCCTACTTTGGAATGCAACACCCTGAAAAAAGAACAAAAGCTTTTATTATTAGTTAAAGTTAAGTAGGGTAGTAAATATTACCACCCCTTAATTTTCCTGTAGTAATTCAATGAGAGTAATATGTAAAATATTGTACTTATCAATTACCTTTACACAAAGAAAACAAAAAACATGACCGCAAGGCAATTCTGCTGGATGTTGACATCTTTGTAGGCAAACAGCACAATCTTGTTCTACAAGCATAATTGGAGGAATTAAAAAATATATCATTAGATATCCTTCAAAGACTAATAATTTCTTTCTAATAAAAAATAATTATAATATAAAAATACACAACACTAAAATCACATCATTGTACTTTCTAATTATACGAATCATCTGAGGAATAAGTTTCGACTTATGTAAAATCGAAAATTTACCTCTACGAGATTCCATCAATAATTCTTGATTCATTTTTATTACTTTTTTTTTGTCGATGTCATTAATACATTTTAAAATGAAATAATTATAGCATGTATCAACATTATCTTCAAATTCGAACAAAAATCAAAATATGAGAGAATTGTCATTTGTCACTTTCTGAGTCCATTGAATAGAGATGTTAAAAAATAATCGATTTTTAATTTAATCGATTATTATTTTCTTGTAATCGATTTTTTATAAATCGCCTGATAACCATTATGTTAAAGGCTTTCCCCTTTTGTTAAATATCGGTGCCCATCGGTACCGACTTCATATCGAATTGATCTTATCACTCATTAGCAGCCCGTTCCAATAATGATTGCCGATTTTTTTGTGTTGACTCCTTTAAAGGCTAAGTCATGGGACTTGGAGTGTTCCGTGAAACTGTTTCCGTTATAAGAGACAGCTAATTTCCATAATCAAACTACCGGAAGTCAAAATTCCATCTTAACATATACCTAGAAGGATAACGTTAAAATGCGAAGTATCATTCCACATAAACTTCTTCATAGAAGCTTCTTTTTACCTTCACTTTAATTTTTTTTAGTCATCTTCTGGTGTCTTGATTCCTGAGTATCGGAGGGGTTTTATGTTTATCATCATCATCATCATCATTATATCAGCCACAGGAAGTCCACTGCTGAACATAGGCCTCCCCCAAGGATCTCCACAATGACCTGTTGGAAGCGGCCTGCATCCAGCGACTTCCTGCAACCTTAGTCAGATCGTCCGTCCACCTTGTAGGCGGGCGTCCGACATTTCGCTTGCCTGTACGTGGCCTCCACCCGAGAACCTTTCGGCCCCAACGGCCATCGGTTCTACGAGCTATGTGCCCGGCCCATTGCCACTTCAAGTTGCCAATCCTATGGGTTATGTCGGTAACCTTGGTTCTCCTACGGATCTCCTCATTTCTAATTTGATCTCGTAGGGAAACACCGTTTTATGTTTATGGATGGGGGGATTACTAACCATTAGGAGGCTCAACTTCTCGTGTGTGGTACACGTTAACCCATATACAGTCACAATCAGCGTATCTACTAAATAAGATAAGCTGACTGAAACGAGAGGACGCGGGTTCGATCCCGGCATCGAGAAATATTTGTGTCTATGTGGGTTAAGTTGTACCAAAGAATAGACCATTAGAGTTGTATACAACAAGTCGAGCCTCCAAATGGTTAGTAGTCATCGCGTCCATAAACACTTTCTTTCATTTTCTAGAAGGTCTCCAGGTTGTTTTCGTCTAGAAATACGTCTATCAGATAATAACTTTTGGTAAAAAATTAAAGTCCTGACCATGCCGTTCCAGTCTGCACTGGCCTTTGCTTTGCACTTTCGGTACCTTATTAAATGTCTTAATTAGCATGACGCAACTTCCGCTATTTGGTGCATTTAACATTGGGAGGTAATGCCCTAATCGCCACGCTGGGCAGGCGGGTTGGCGATCGCAGTGGATGGAGAATACCAGAAAACGCTGCTGCCCATTCTCTGGTCTATGGAAGCTGCAGATGTTCTGCCTCGATCATTAGTCGCCTTGTACGACACCCAAAAGTATAATGGGTTGGTGCTATTCTACTCCGCCGGACACCACGCGGCAAGTTAGGAAGTTGTACCATATATTTTTGTCGGATATACCACAAAGCCTAAAGAGTAAAGTGTTCAACCAGTGCGTCCTCCCTGTAATGACGTACGGAACCGAGACGTGGACACTGACTGTGGGGCTAATCCACAAGTTAAAGGTCGCTCAACGTGCGGTGGAAAGAGCTATGCTCGGAGTCTCTCTAAAGGACAAAATTCGAAACGAAGTAATCCGTCAGAGAACCAAGGTAACCGACATAGCTCTGAAAGTTAGTAGGTTGAAGTGGCAATGGGCTGGCCACATATGTCGCAGAACGGATAACCGCTGGAGTAAGCGTGTTCTGGAGTGGAGACCGCGTCTTGGCAAACGTAGCGTGGGACGTCCTCTGGCCAGATGGCGGGATGACTTGCAGAAGAGGGCCGGCAAGAACTGGATGCGTAAAGCTATAGACCGGGCTCTGTGGTGTACCTTGGGAGAGGCCTATGTCCAGCAGTGGACTGCAACGGGCTGATGATGATGAACTTCCGCTATATTCGCAGACGCGATCGATCAGGGTATGCCCAGTGACCCAATATGCCCCAGTTGTTTAGTTTCTTGCAACAGACAGCTGAAGCATATAGTACCATATTATTAAATCCCAATCATATGAAGAATTAATGGTCTACAAATTGTTAATCCAGAAGGGATGGATATTTACTTTTACAACCAAAACAACTCTTACAGAGCTACCAATTTATAAGATATTAAAATGTTTTTCAATGACATTATTTCAAAGTGTCTTCTTTACAATACTGTCATAAAATCTTACGAATTAAATATTTGGGTTACATTGTATGTATATGCATAAATTTAATCCATAAACTGACTAAATTAAATGTAGGTTCAATTAAAAATGAGTGCTGAAGTGACAAACATTTATTTCCCATTTTTATAAAACATTTGTATTTGTATTACACAAAGTAATCTGGAATGAAGTGCCAAAGAAAGTTTTATTTTATAAATTTATTTCACTTATCTAATTGAATTAAGTAAAAAACATCATGGATTTACTTATCTCTTACTTTGATAAGGTCATTTAGGTCTAATGCTACACATATTTCCTTTGATTCGGTGCGTGGATTGCGGTCAAGTATTTCTGTTATGGGATAATAATTGTCTCTATTATCAACATTCCATCCAGAGTACTGAAAAAGCAAAAAAATATGAAGATATTAGCAAATGACAAATTGTATATACAATGAGATAAAATAGTCATTTAATCCACACTATCTATATTTACAAAATTACCTTAACTGTAGAAAGTGAACACGGATTGAGAATTGTAAGATTTTGGATGCAAGTTGCTAACTCCATGCTCAGATTTAGCTTAATTATATGACAAGGTAAAGAATATTCTATGGTGGGGGTCACAACCTTCAGTGAAGAGGAAATTGATATGAAGAGAAGTTTTTTTTAAGTTTCTTGGTCTTATAACACAACCAACATACATGAAATAACCACACTCAATGTGTCAATGACTGATTTTCAAGCCTACAGCACACATGTAATTTCTTTGCACTGAACTTCTAAGGTAAGACTGTGCCGCAGTGGTTTTTAGTAATAAAAGTATAAACAGTAATATCTTACCACACATGTACACTTGTGTAAAATTCTTCCACATGATTCCATGGGGATGAATTTTTGCAGTAATGCTTTACCATCTATTTTCCACAAATTTAATTCATCCAACTTTGATATTACTGTATCTCCATCCCATTTTACATCTGATTTCAGCAAAACAAAGTTCCCAGACTGTAAAGTAATATGAGCAATGTTAGTCAATATTAAAATGAATTAAGGAGGGAGGAGGAACCGGCTTATTTTAACAATATCTTACATGGAAATGCTTTGGTATATCTTTAGATTGACTTGAGTCTGATTTGTTTCCATCAGAGCCATTCTTCTCATCGTCTGAACCCTCCTCTTCGTCAAGGTCTCCTTCTTCATCCTCTGCTTCATCTTCTTCCCCTTCGCCTTCACTCTCCTCAGAGGTGGAATTTTTACGTTTCTTTTTGGTGTTATTCATGGATACTTTTGATGTGCGCTTACGTCCACTGCGGGCTGCAGTTTCATTCTGTCAAACAAAAACTATATACAGGTAATTGCCAATAAAATTGTACTGCAGTTATCTAAGACATAATTATCTAATAATGGCAATTATTGATAATGTAGAATATACAGTCAGTCCACAAAAAATGTTTCCACTGATGACACTGATTTCATACATTACAACAGCACTTTTATGTAGAAATGTGTGTACGATTGATATTTTAATAATAAATGTAACATTTTATGATAGATTTTAATGGGGACAACCTAACCTTGTTTAATTTTAACCGATAGCGTCAATCACCATGTTTACGATACGAAATATAGCCTATACTAGGATAAGAAGATGTAACTTTGTCAACAACTTGTTTATTCTTAAATTTTTCCGCGTATTATGATAAATTCAATACATACAGGATCGGCATCCGGTGTCCAATCTTCGCCAGAGTCTTGAAACTCTTCCGGCTCACCTCCTTGTTCTGAGCCGTCAGAGTCCTCGTCATTCTTCTTTAGAGACTTACGTTTACGCATATCTGATGTAATTTGTTAAATTATGAGGAGAAGAGAAATGCAATACGAGCTAACAACCCACGCCGTAACAGAACGACAAGCAAAGCACCACAAAGCACAGACGGCGACGCTTGGTTTGCTAGTCAAGATAGTGTTGCGACTTGCGAGCGACTATCGATAGTATTTAATAAGTAGCTATAGTTAAACTATCATAATGAAATTAATAATAGGAACTCAGAACCACGTGTGAAGTTTGTATCCTTTAACTTTCAGTAAGAAGAATGAATAAAAAAGTTCTTTGTGATATTTATGAAAAGTAAAGGATTTAATAGTGGCAGCAAAAAATATATTTCAGAAATGTCTATCGTGCGCAAGTTTTATCTGATTTTTTGTGAATTATTAAACCATTCAGACAGCTGCATTAATGTTGTGATTTATATTCTCTTTGAGTTGCATCCGCATAGTGCCGAACTGTTCGCTCATTCGATACCACAAAGAACGATATCGTTTTTGGAAATCGCAAAGATCTTCCACAATCAGAGGGGTTTTTTTAGGGGAATTTACTAGGTACATAGTTTACTTTGGCATTCGAACATTGTAAAGTAAAATTCATCAACTAGCGATCGGTTTGTAAAGTTGACTGTGAAGTGCGGGGGGGGACTATATTTATTGCTAAAGGGCGCCTCACATTTGGCAGTAAACTTGCGCATTATATTCGTGCACAAGTATATTGTAAAGTGCAATAAAATATACTTGTGATAACTTGTTTTGTTGGATTTCTTTAACTTTTTGTGTGGATGTTAAAACAAACGTAGATGTTACGATTTACTAGCGCAAGTTTAGACTTTCATGGATATAAATCTTCTATTTAAAAGCGTCTGATTTTTACATCAGCGCCTTAAAAGAAATCTTTCAAATCTCGGTGACTTCGTGGTTTGAGAAGGATTTAGCCGTCGATGGCAACAATTAACTAGTCTTTGGTTCACCGAATATATACTTCGTTTAGCCACCAACCCAATCGATTTATGCACAATGTTCAAATATCTGGGCCGGGCAAGCCCTGAAGTTGGCTCCAGACAAATAGGTCAGAGACAAAGGTAATGACCGATAGTTTAACACCTCCAGTGGCGCTAGAACGGCAAATAATACACTACGTCAAAGAATACGTTTACTTGGGCCAGTTAGTATCTTTTAGGAATAGACAACACTGGGAAATATCCAGAGGCGTCAAAAATTTTTGGTAAGCTACCTAATTTCTTAAAAGTAGCCTTCCGCTCTCACTTAAATGCAAATTTGTCAACATTTTATCCATCCAGCTTTCCAGAAACTCAAACTCAAGATTTACCAGCAAAGAGTAGAGCGGCATGTTTTCGATGCGGTAAGTTTTAATTTTTTCTATAAAACTTATGCAACTTTATTTAACTCCGTCAACCCGCACTAGGCCAGCGTGGTGGACTAAATGGCCCATATTCTTTGATATGGCCTAACCACTCTCAATCGTACTCTCGATTGTAGAGTAGGCCCGTGCCCTGCAGTGGGGCCTACATGGGCTGATGGCTGATAAACTTATGCAAGTCCTAATTTGTGCAAATAAATCGCTACTTATGGCAGCCTTAAGATTATTACCTATATTAATACTATTTAAATTACAATTATTATTAATTATCATATGGCACAACTGTGGAACTCCCAATAATACATAGAAACAATAACCACAATTACTACTAACCGGTCTATATCAGAATTATTGCAAGAACTTTTAAACCAAGGAATACCCTGTATGAGATCTACGTAAACAAAGACGAAGATAAGTTAGCAATAACTCAAAGAAAAATTGAACTAAGAATTATTAAGGACATAAATCTCTATGTTAAGAAAAACAACGAAATAATTAAAAAGAAAAAAAATAACATATATACGAGAAAGGCTTAGAGTATATATATGTATGTTATGGGCCAAGTGATTAATCCGGCATTATTCATAATGCCCGGGCAATATGAATAATGCCCAATAAGAGCGGGCAATGTGACTATAATCAATCAATTTATTACATTGCCCGGGCATTATGAATAATGCCAAGTGCCTATTGGGCAGAGTGATGTAAAGCGAATCAAAATCAAAACAATGAGCCGAAGTGGTAGAATTTAGGATAGGGCAACACGAGGGGGTGGGTTGGGAGGTGTGGAGGGGGAGGGGGAGTGTCGCACCTCCCCTGGTACCACTTATTGTCAATACAAATTAGCTTCTGTATCGTCTCCGGCGCTACGGGAAGTTCAGCCCCTTCGCCCTTGCGTAACAAAAGATAGGCACCCATGCTCACCTCCGCAGCTTCGGCTTGCTGGTCGTCTCCGGCGACCAGCCTCAGCCGCTACGGCTCGCACGGTTGCCCATCCTTCGTTACAGCGGGCGGGGGCTGCTCTCCCTCCGCGCCTCCGGCTTTTTATATACACTCTAGGGTCGGTAGCCAAAATACAGGCCCGGATCTAGGGGGGGGCAAGTCGGGGTGCGTGCCCCGGGCGGCACGATCAGGGGGCGGCATATTGAATCTTCGGAGACAACTACAAAACTCATCAATAACGTAACACCACTTACACTTTTTTTTTCGCAGTGCGCGAATTAGTAATTATGCGATAGAGGCGCGTGAAAAAGAGATGAAAACTTAATACTTGGAATGTATAATAATTTATCCATCTCAACAATTACGTTTAGTTTCAAATATCCAATTTGTGTTTAGTAGTTAGTTTTAGTTGATTAACCATCGAACGTCTTTTAATTTACTAGTATTTTATATGTATTAGAATTTACTAGTAAGCTGAGTAGGCTGGAGCCTAGGGCGGCAAATCTGGGCCAATTTTTTTTGTTTTGATTTACTGAAATAATAAAAGGCAATATTTTACACACTGAAAAAATGGGGTTTGAAAATTAAGAATAGTTAAAATATTTCAGTAATATGTTCCCACGTTTCCACGTTGACAATTTAATAATAAACACTTTATTAAATATCTATACTTGGATCTTCTTCTTCTTCTTCTACCTGATGTTATCCCGGCCGGTGCCAGGGTCCGCCTTCCGGCAAATTCTCCTCCATTTCGTCCGATCTTCGGCATCCTCATCGGCTAAGTGGAGGGACTTAGCCCAAGCAGCGCTTATACGGGCTTTGACGTCAAGGGCGATGTCACCGGACTCATGCAGTACGGACCCAAGGTACTTGAACTTGTCCGTCTTCACGGCCAGTTCGTTCATCACGATGCTTTGGGGGTCCGTACTCCCGCAAGCTATGTACTCAGTCTTCGCCACATTTAACTTCAGACCACCGCTCTCAAGCGTTCCTTCCACCGGTTGACCTTGCGCTCCAAAAGTCGTCGGTCCTCCTCCACCAGTGCAATGTCATCGGCATACATCCAACAACCAGGGCGCAGGATCCTGGATGTGAGACGTAATGGCATCGAGCACAACACTGAAGAGGAATGGACTCAGCGCCGAGCCTTGGTGCACACCGACATCAATCGGGAAAGGATTCGTATCGCCAACGGCGGTCCGAACGAAGGACTCGGATCGGAGGTACATGTCTCTGATAATGTCCACATAGGCTTCCGGTATCCCTTTCATCCTCATCGCCCACCAGATGGCCTGTCGCGGCACACAGTTGAAGGCCTTCAGCAGGTCCAAGAAAGCCATGTGCAGTGGCGTCTTCTTCGCTCTGTATGCCTCGCCAAGCATCCTGAGTGCAAATATCGGGTCGGTAGTACCACTGCCAGGACGGAAGCCGTATTGATACTCAGAGATAGTACACTCTTGTCGGAGCCTGCACTCGATGACAAGTTCGAAAAGCTTCATGGTATGACTCATGACCTTAATGCCACGATAATTACCGGATTCCTGAACACAGCTTTTACCCTTGTACACGGGAGTTATCACACTCAACCGCCATGAGTCAGGCATGTTTTTGGTATTTAGGATGCTGTTAAATAACGCAGCAAGAAGCTCCACACCGTGAAGCCCCAACGACTTCCACGCCTCTATCGGAATATAGTCAGGCCCTACCGCTTTCCGGTTCTTCATGCGACGAAGACTATAGAGAACTTCTTTAGGTGCAACAGGTGCAACAAGACCTTGTTTCGGGGGCAATTCGGGGTAGGACACTCCCAAGTAAATATCTATACTGGGATATTATAAAATATTCCAAAAGTGATACTTTATAAAAAAATCTTGCTTAAATGTGAAAAAACAGCTATTAACATTGATTATAGTCTTTAGACTTCCTTGCTAAAAATATAGTTTTTTTTCAAATCGGTTATTTATTGTTTACACGCACCCCGTGGGTGGCAAAATTCCTTCACGGTTTCCTTTGCCTGGCGTAAGAGGCGATTAATAGGGGTCATTGGGGTCGCTGGCACACTCTAAGATGTACGGCAGAAATTACCGAATATCCGAAGTATATGGGGCCGTACTATCTCGGAAAGACGCTACTTGATGCCGAGTTCTTGAAACGTTTGTGTGGAATTCGGACCTGATATTCCAAGCATTCCAACACCTCATCTCTAGGGAATCTACATTTTTCTTCTCCCGTAACGTCCATGTTTCAGCGGCATACAGAAATACGAGAAAGTGCTCGGACAAGCCTGATCTTTAGTAGCTTTTGTAGTAGTACGATTCCTCCATATTTTCCTGAGTTTCTCCATTGCCCCTCTAGCCATCGCCATACATCGTTTTATCTCAATGATACAACCACCATTGTTATTTTTATACAGCCCAGGATAAATGTACAACTGAACCAGTCTTGGAGGAGCCCAGCGACAGTTTGTGATGTGTATTGAAATTCCCCAAGACCATTTCAGCCGACGGGAACTGCGTCCGCCCGTCATCAGCCACATTGCTGAGATACCTGAACAGCCGCGTCGTCTCATCTTCCCCGTTGTGAGACCTGTAAAGGCACACGTCGATGCGGCTCAGGCAACTAAGATTCACGTGCAAACACAAAGCGGAGAAGGAGGGGCCCTCCATGCAGCTTAAACGGTGACAGTAGATGTCCAACCGAATATACATACAAGCATACCCCGACTTTAGGCTTGAAGCTTTCTTCAAGCGAATAACCGGGGTACAGCAGGTAGGAATATTCAGCCGGACAACGAATCCGCGTCTCCATCAAGAAGAGCAAAGCAGACTAGGCCGTCTCGAAATGGTGGTGGACGGCATTAAGGTCGTTTGGAGTTCGCGGATGTTGGTGAACTCCATAGTGAACGCGATGGTGGGGTTATGCACCGCTGAAAGACCTGCTTTGTTTAATTGCGCTGTCATGAAGTTGAAGGGATGGGTTTGATGAAGAGGCATCGAGAAGCCAAAGTCCGGGCATTAAGTAGGCCGAATGGGCACCGACATGAAAGGGTCGGCATGTCGCTAAATGTCGGCCACATCCGGTCACCAACTGGCACGACGTACCCGCCCAAGATTATGTGCGACATGGTGAGGCAGCCCCTCGTGGTGGTTAGCCACGATTGGGCTCTTGTACTGTACTGTCTCTTTGGCCCGCGGGTCAACACTCCTCCCTTTGAGAGCGATCAAAAATACGTACAAAATCACTATCAGATCACTATTACGGTCTTTACGCCCCGTGGACGGCGATCGCTACCCAGATGGACACTTAAGTCCTACCACCACGAACTGTGTCACTCATTTGGCACTACCCAGGGGTTACGTGTAGGAAAACTAGAGTCAAAGCTTACAGACGTGTGTGACGTTAACTCTCAAAAGTGACGCTAATATAAAGCGTGTAAAAATGTTTAACATGGTGGTAAAATGACGTTCTTTCCCGATGTCCTGTGTTGAGTGGGCGTCTGGTTGCTAAAAATGATGATGATGATTAAAATAAAAATATAGGCAAGGGGGGGGGCGGCATTTTTCAGTTTTTGCCCCGCCTCGAAAAAAACCTAGATCCGGCGCTGCCAAAATACTACGTGAAGTCGGGGTGTCCCGAGTCGGTTTTGGGGCACAGTCGACCTAACTGATCCATAAAGTGGGTACACAAATTTTCTTCTGAAGATGTTTCGGATGTTAAAAAAATAAGCAGGTCAATTCAACCTGTCGTATTTATGGGTCTATCGCAGATGAGACAATGCGGCAGGGTACCACGTAAAAAGTCACCTATTAATCACAGTGCCCGATCATCATGTAGCCATATTCATAATGCCCGGACTATGTGATAAATAGGTGAGTTTAGATTGTAATTAATCACTTGGCCCGATATGGCTCGGCAATATTCATACTGCCCGGGCATTATGAATACTGCCAGCATTAATCACTTGGCCCATAACATATATATAGAGGGAGCGCTGGTACTTCAAAAACGTAGATAAAAATGGTGGTGCCGGGCCACCTTTTTCTGCACTCCTATTGGCTAATATTTGAACAGGTTGTGCAAAATACATAAATAATTAAAAAAAATAATTAAAAATAAGTAGCTTAGGTCTATTTAATTCTACTCAAACTGGTTTTAAAAGGATAATAGCTAAATATAATTTCGGCTATCAAAGGAATTTATAGCAATTTATTGCTCAATAACTTAGAGTATAAATATATAGAGGGAGCGCTGGTACTTCAAAAACGTAGATAAAAATGGTGGTGCCGGGACCACCTTTTTCTACATCTACATCCAGTGTGAATTGTGACAGCTTGGAATAAGCATGACTTACATGAAAAAGAAAAATCAAAAAATGTAGTTTAGCGCTATCGAATACCATCCAGATTTATTTTAGGGGTTAATTATTAACTGTGTATTCGTTTATCATCGACAATAAATCCAATCTTTTATTAATTAACAAGAAATAATTTAAATAATTTTACTGAAAAACATTTTATTTTTGAATTTTCGAACGCCTTTTTATTCAATGTTGCAAGTAATTAAATAATTGAAATTCCGAAAAAGTTCCGGAATAATTTTTATGTAAAAATTATAAAATATTTTAATTTGAAGCGAAATAAATTATAATAAGTCAAGGGTGAGTTTTATTTTTCATTTATTATTAATATTTTGTATTATGACAGCTTAAAACAATGTAACGTGAATATGTTAATTTCCGTTTATTTATTTATTTATATATTTTCCGTGGAAAAGTAATTTATGGGTAACATTAATATAGCAGTGCTACCAACATAACGAACAAGAAAATATCTACGTTTTTGAAGTCGCAAATGTATGACAGCGCTCCCTCTATATATAAATACTTTAAGCTCATTAATTAATTTAATTTTTACTAATATAGGAGCGCTACCAACATTACGAACAAGAAAATATCTACGTTTTTCAAAAGGCGAATGTATGACAGCGCTTCCTCTTTAAATAAATACTCTAACGAGAAAGGTTAAGAAAGTTGAATAGGCACTAGGCGGGAAACATTTTCAAAATGGAGATTGGCCAAGAAAATAATGGAATGGGTACCTAAAAATGGTCAAAGATATAGAGGCAGACCAAGGAAGCGGTTGGAGAATGTGTGCAAAGAGATATATGTGGAGGAGACTGGATTGGACTAAGATTGGACTGGATAGCTAAAGCCAGAGATAGAGAAAAGTAGTGGAAATTGGGGGAGGGTGGAGGACTATGAAGTTCTACAACAAAGGAAAAAAGGTATAAGAATTGGCTGAATTTTTTATTTTAATTAGCGTATAAAATAAAAGTTAAATTCTTTAAATGTGTACTTATAAATAAAGCTGAAGCGTTTGTTTTTTGTTTCCTCTAATCTCAGGAATAACTGTGTCGTATATTTAAATGAAATCACTGATTTGCCATTTCTTTTTATTACTATTTTCCTTAACAGTGAGAATAAAAGAGACCAATCAATAATATCTTTAATTAATAATTAAATGTTCAAAATTAATTCAACATACGGTATCTCAATATGAGTGTGACCAGTAGTAATATTTTATTTTCCTATCTACTCAAAAGACTATGTTACTAAAAAAAATATGTGGGGCACTTGTCAAATCAGCTGATTGCGTCATTGCATCTGAGTCAAATAACGCAAAAACAAAAAACAAGTCGCAGTAGATCGTATCGAATTCAACAGTATTGTGCTTACATTGCAAATTATTGCGTGTGAAAAATACTAAAATGAAATTCCAATACAAAGAAGAACATTCTTTCGAAAAGAGGAAGACTGAAGGCGAAAAAATTCGCAGGAAATATCCGGACCGTGTTCCTGTAATTGTAGAGAAAGCCCCGAAGGCTAGACTCGGAGACCTCGACAAGAAGAAGTATTTGGTGCCGTCCGATTTAACAGTCGGACAATTCTACTTCCTGATTAGGAAACGCATTCACCTTCGACCGGAGGACGCCTTGTTCTTCTTTGTGAACAATGTCATTCCACCAACATCCGCCACAATGGGCTCTCTGTACCAGGAACATCACGATGAAGACTTCTTCCTCTACATAGCATTTTCCGACGAAAATGTTTATGGATTTTAATTTTCATAAATGTTATGCTATTTTATTAGATATTTAATATCATACTATCTGACCATATGGTGAAGCTTAATTTTAAGACTTAGCTTAATATTGATGTATTATGTTATGGTGATTCATGATTTTATTGGCACTTTCACATCATAATATGTAACACTTTTCAAATATGTGGAATATGTTGCTTTTATTTCCATCTTTTTGTTCGGTTTAGGCTTGTAATTATTTCTGTAACAAAATAAACATAAAAAGACAAATTGTGGTTTCATTTTATTTGTCACTTATAAACAAAGATTAACACCTGTAACCATTGTCTACATGTCTTCAATGCATGGTCAAGTCAAAAAATAATTAAATATTGGACACAATGACTGATAAAAATCCTTTGTTATGTTGCACAATATATATTAGTTTTCTAGTTGCTACATTTTGCTTAATATTTGTATAGCAACTATGTTGTTATTATGCATAATTAAATGTATTTAAATGAGTCTCTAATTATTATATTCTATAACAATTGGTATAAATTATAATACAAATTAATGCCTGACATTATGATTAAAAAAAAGGGGAGATTTTCAAAAGGATGTTGTATAATTTATCAATTTACATATAATTATGTAAATAAAATTCAGGCCGTTTCCAACATATCAATGTGGAGATCCTTGGAGGAGGCCTATGTTCAGTAGTGGATTCGCTGAAGTGAGTGAAGAGAGATGTTAAAATATAAGTTATTGTTTCGTGAATTGCATAAATTGGATCAGAATATGTTCATACAACATTTTCATTACATACCTACCTAGGCAGGTATAACAAAAAAAAAAAAAAAAAAACATGGTAATTATTTAAATCTACAACAAAAAAATTACGTATTATCTACGAGTGGTCCCCGAAACTTGAGCGGGTTATATATAATATTATATTGTAGAGCATTGACTTTTCAGTATTGTATCGTTAAACCTGTTTATATGCAGTGTTCAGCGTTCTTATCAAGTCAACTTACATAAAACGATTTCACTATAGGTGAACGGGTAAATACCTATAAATATTAGAAACATACTACTACTTAAATGAATGTAATCTATCATTAAAACTAAATCGATTATTTCGATTTCGATCGATTCGACATTTGGAATATTTTTATAAATATCAAGGTAGTCTTGGAAATTGGAAGCGGTGCCATATATGCCATATATAGGACTACAACCGGTATTGCGGCCCAGGCGAGATTGTTAGGTAGAATAAATTGAATTAAGTTTAAAGGAGAGCTAGGAAATATTAAAGCAAAATCGAGCAACAGCTCGTCTTCGCCCGCGTAAAAAAGTATTTGAAGGATAAAAAATATCCTAATGCCTTCCTTGATAAATGGGCAATCAAATAAAAAAGATATTTTAATTATTTTTTTAATTCAATCCAGTACCTAGTTGATTAGCGCGTTCAAACAAACTCTGCAGATATATCTAATAGACAATTAATAGTATAAGAAAAATAATACTATTGATGTCCTAAAACACATTATTAATGGCTTTTAACTTTGTAAATTTTTTATTTGAAAATGTTATTTTAAGTACCTACTATAAATCCTGAAGAATGATATTATTTAATCAAGTACCTACACATAATACAAACACAAGAGTTATGCCGTTTGTTGTTGTTGAATTATAATATGTCAAAATTCATCGCAGTACGTTTTACTGTTAAAATACCTAAGTTAAATTGTCAGCGGGTGGTTACTGTTTTACAGCCATAAAGAAACAAACATAAAATAAGTAAAACTTATGTCTTTACTCTTTAATAATCAATGTTGCCGGAAAATTTTATCTTGTACTCTTTTCCTTTTCATGTTAATTTTTTAAGAATAGATTTCTAAGATCATTTTCGTCATAGGTATCGTGTATATAACGATATGTAGTTGACAATTTTCTTTAATTTTCACTTTACAAACAGACACTTCAATTTTATTTATATGTATAGATGAAACTATGCATCGGATATAGTACAAAAATAAAAAAAGCACCTCTGAAATTGAGTTTCATAGATGAACAAAACAAGGAAATAAAAATACTCTATAATTTACCATCACATTTATTTTCTGGAAATGTTTTCAAATTATTTTCTTTTATTTCTAAAGAAAATCTTATTGTTCAACTAAGTTTTATGCTGTTTATATATAAAAAACATAAACAAAACACATTGAAAGATAAGATATAGATAACTTAAAAGTTTACTTCTATAGCACATTAATTTATGTTTTATCAGAGCAGATACAGATACCAGACGCAAACATGTAACGAGTTTATGTTCCTTCTAATGACACAAGTGTGAATGTATAATTGTCTTGTTGATTACCATGGTGTTGAAATTTTATTCGATACTTGCAACTGGTTAACAATATTCTTAAAGTTTGTCACTACCTGGCATCATATTCGTTATTCATTGGTCTCGAATATCAATGAATTGCAAATATCACATTAAGGAAATACGAAGACTGTATGCCACAGACACTTTGAAATTTGTGAAAAACGAATAGGGTTTATAATTATTTCTCCTCATGACTCATGCTTCTGACACTGATAAAAGTACAATGGATACAATATGTATATAATATGCATCTATATGTAGTAACTGTATACTATGAAAATTCAAATATCGAGTTTACCTATATATTCTTTATTAAATGATGTAGTTGTCAATAATATACATAATATTTATTATAACAATCATTCACTTATTGAATGCTATCAAAGCGTCAGAAATACAAAAAATAATAGCTAAATGTACAAAATCAAGACTCAAAATTATATCACAAGAATATTTCGCCGATAATGCGCAGTACTTTCTTGAATATAAAATTATGTGACAATCGATATAATACGCGCCAAACTTACATGTGCCTTTAAACTCGCCGGAAACTATTGCGACTAAAATATTTACTAATAGATAAATGGCAAAACTGTCGGATATTTTAAGAGTATTACGTTGACTCATGATCATCATAATAAATAAAATAACAAATGATGCAAATGACAATAATCATATTTGTATTACCTTGGAACTAAATGTATGTATGTAACTATATTGAAGTCATATAAGTTGGGCGCGGACTATGCTTAATTACTCTACTAATTAATTAGAAAATGATACCAATACAAAGAATCAAGGGAGGAATATAAACTATATTAATACTAATTTATTTATTTAAAAGGCATAATTATGAACTTATGTCGTACTGCAATTAATATATAATCACTACCTTTAATTTAGAAAGAAATTACTTAAAATCTATAACTATGGGATCTTCTTGATGGGCGTCCTCGCGATCTCATTCCGCGTCCTCGCGCGCCGCTTTCACTGTCTGAAAATACAAACATTTGGACAAGTGATACATTTTGTGTTTTTGGAAAGTGCAAAATTAAACATTCATTTTATTATTGACCGTTAAGATTAATACAGCTGTTACACAGAACATACTGAAGCATGATCATAAGTTATATTCTACTAGATGTACATAATGTAATTATGTATAATAGATGTATGTATATTATAGGATATTATAAATTGTTTAAATGAAAATAGTATAATGAAAGATTGAATAGAAAATCCTCTATTTCCATTTTTCGATATTCTATGGTAAGTTAAAAGTTAAATTTGTAAGAACTTGAAAATAAGAAATTTCTACTAGGCCAGTGTTGCAAGTTATGCTCTAAGCCCTTTCAGTCGCAATCTTCATTAAAAAGGAAATCCGTGTCCCATGGTGTACATGGGAATATAACATTGCAACCCTGATTCTCAGTTACTGGGGTTGTAAGGTTTTGATATAATTCTCGCGACATGCAAATGGATGACGTAGTGATCATATAAGGGATCTGTTTTTTATTGATACTGTACTCTAAGGTCCAGTTTTGGAAACAAGAAAATCTAGTATGTAGCAAATCATATCGCACCTTTAGAATTAACGAAATTAACGTAAATTAAAATTAACGAAATTCATTGTCACTCGAAAGAAAAGGATAGCAATCTGTAGCAACGTCATTCGAGGTCAAATTTTTGTGCTTCACTTTTATATACGGAATGCAATCTCCATTTGGGTATAAGCTTCTTGGATACTATACACAGTCAGGTCATAAGTATTGTCACACAGTAAAAACTTTTCTTTTAGAATACTGGCCACAAAAAAGTTTATTGAATTCGAATTTCGAATTGTTCATGAAAATAAAAATGTGTACTTTTTAGAATTTTACTCATTTTTAAATATGGAGTGGACGCTTAAAGAAGAACCGTGTTGCAGTTATTGCGTTGCATCGTTGCGGTTACGCGCCAATTAAAATTTTTGACATACTGAAAAATTTTAATATAACCAAAAGATTCGTTTATCGTACCATCAAACGATACAATGAAGACTCTAGTGTAGATGACAGGTCAAGAAGTGGTCGCCCTCGGTCTGTTAGGACTCTAGCAGTGATAAAAGCTGTGAAGGCGCGAATTCAAAGAAATCCCAAACGTAAGCAGAAACTGTTGGCCCTTCAGATGGGGTTAAGCAGAACCACGGTGAAAAGGGTGTTAAATGAAGACTTAGGGCTTCGGGCATGTCGAAGAAAAACAGGACATCGTTTGAATGCTCGTCTAATGGACCTGAGACTGAAGAGATGCCGCGCTTTGTTGAAGCGGTACGCAGGAAAAAAATATCGGGAAATTCTTTTTTCAGATGAAAAAAAAATTACCGTAAAAGAGAGCTACAACAAACTAAATGATCAGGTGTACGCACACAGTAGTGAAGAAGCGAGCAACCGTATTCAGCGTGTCCAACGAGGTCATTTTCCATCCTCGCTCATGGTATGGTTGGTTGGGAGTTTCTTATTGGGGCTTAACAGAGGTACATTTTTGTGAGAAAGGTGTAAAAACGAATGCCGTTGTGTATCAAAATACAGTCCTGACGAACCTTGTGGAACCTGTTTTTCATACCATGTTCCATAACAGGCACTGGGTATTCCAACAAGATTCGGCGCCAGCTCATAGAGCGAAGAGCACACAAGACTGGCTGGCGGCGCGTGAAATCGACTTCATCCGGCACGAAGACTGGCCCTCCTCCAGTCCAGATTTGAATCCGTTAGATTACAAGATATGGCAACACTTGGAGGAAAAGGCGTGCTCAAAGGCTCATCCCAATTTGGAGTCACTCAAGACATCCATGATTAAGGCAGCCGCCGATATTGACGTGGACCTCGTTCGTGCTGCGATAGACAACTGGCCGCGCAGATTGAAGGCATGTATTCAAAATAATGGAGGTCGTTATGAATAAACTTTAATGCCATAAGAATCTATGTTTTGTTAAGTTCATTTTGGTATATAAATGGTTACATAATGAATGAACTTGTTTCAATTATTTTATATTAAACATGTGACAGAATTTATGACCTGACTAGGTATTGCCAATAATCAATCTCAGTAGTGAAAAACTATGACAACATGGTAAATGACAAATTGAAAAGTAGAAAACAATCCAGTTTGACTTGAATATAATTTTTTCGATTGATTATTGGCATCGGCCGTTAGCCACATTTGAAATGTAACGAGTGAATAGTAAAGGTGCGTGTGTACCGGCGGCGCGCATCCAGCGCTGGTTGTGTGCGTGCGGGTGCGGGGAGTGCGGCGCGTGCGGCGAGCGCGACGGAGCGCGCCGCGCCGGGGCACTCGCCTCCGCCTCGCGACCCTCCTCCGCTATCTGTATCAAACACATACCCCTTCTTCAACTCCTCCAACATATCACAAATACTTACCTGCTTCATCATGCTCTTTTTACAAATTACAAAGGATTTAAAGGTCGGCAACGCATGAAGGTGCTCTGTATTGCAGATACTCATGGATGGCGGTGATCACTTACCATCAGGTGAACCGCATGATCGTTTTAATGGGTTTTTATCATCTAAAACTTATACATACATACATAATACATTCATATAAATACATAAACTCACGCCTTTCTCTAAAAAGGGGAAAGCAGACATGCTACCAGGAGTCAGGACAGCAACATTGCGTCTTGTATGCTCCGTTCCGTCCGTTGTTCCGTCCTGGGTAAGGGATAGGTGACGAGCCTATCGCCATGTCGGGCATATCAAAACCTCTTCAATTTGGATGTTTTATTATTGCCTGTATAAGGACATATGGAGGCAGCCGCATGTCGGATAATAAACGGGCTTAAGGACTTTGCCATAAGTGCAGCGAATTCGCTACTTACAATAAACGTTGACTTGTAGGTGCGCGGACTGTCTACACACGTCTACAGAATTAAGGGAACACGAGTAAAATTATGTTTTCTGCTTGAATAAACATAAATACCCCGTTTATTTGCAAGACTTTAATTGTTAATATTTTTAATTGTTTCCTCAGCTTCCTCTGGTTTGATTCTGTCCCTTCATGTTATTAAACATAGTGGTTGATCACAAAAACAATAATTATTATCAAAGACAAACCAACTTTCTGTATGATGTGAGAACTCTGTATTATTATAATACTTCAGTCGCCGAGCAAATATATAACGAATCTAAGAAACTGTTGTTTGGAAACATGATACTGGGAACATGAAAATAAAAAGGTAGTTAATAATAACATGATGGCTAAGTGCTAACAGACCAGTACAATTATTTAATCAATGTTCGTTTAACAACTATGCATAATACGGCCGCATTGTCCCATAAATTGAACGTTACGTTGCGTCGGTATCACACGCGAAAAGATTCAGTTTCTCGGTATAACTTTTTTTATTACTAACTGTAACACTATATTTTTTATTTGTAGTTTTATTTAACTGCCTGTTTAATTATTGTCCTCTAACTTTTTTCGTTTATCGGTGTCAGTGCAGAGGATGCATCAGAGGATTCAGATTCTCTTTTCATTTTTTCCATGGCAAACTAGTATGAAAGTAAACTGGCGTCTACTACTTTAGAATTAGAAAATAGATTTGGGTTATTAGAGCATGAAATAATTCATACTCACATATTGATTTCAATATGGAGGCCACAATACTCTACAATGATATTAAATAGAGCACGCATGTCGGCAAGCTTTGATTATGAAGAATGGTTTAGCAACTAATCTAAATGTTATGAATGTTCAATGTACATTATATTGAGTTTCAGAAATATATTAAAAAAAATACATTTATATCAGGTAATTGCTTTTAACACGTTAACTGCCAATAAAATGAGTATACTTTTCAATGTTGTTCGATGATTAATAATTCTTGATGGAGAGTCAGAAATTATTCCGCATTAATAAAACCCATTATTAAGAGTGTATTCTAACTAATTAATAAAAAAAACAATCGATGAAAATTTAAAAGAAGATGTTATTTTTCGTTGGATTGATAGGAAATTTAGGCATCGCACAACATTGACCCCGTTGGCAGTTAACGTGTTAAAGGTCGGAGACTGATAAAAAAAATATATTTTATTCAAGTACACATATCCATAACCAGTATATTAGGGACGATTAAAAATTTATCACCAAGGAATAATCCGATAAAAATATTCATAAAATATAAATCAATAAACAATAACATTATATTTTATTTTATAATGATAACGAAATTCACACAAGCATATTTACTCCTCACCATCGATCAAATATACACTAGATACAACATGAGCGCTTAGAAAATGGCACCAAAAAGAGTGCTTTAAGCACTCTTTCGCCTTCAGTCACGCACCGAACGTTGCCTCTAAAACGTTGCAGAACTTTAGACAATATTATGTGAAAAGCTACTTTAAACTCCAGGAATAAGGTTGAATTTGTGTTAGTATATTTGGAATATGTGATCTTTTTGTTTACTTTTTTTGTTTCAATGCATCGGTGCCACTTTTTAACAGAAAATTTACAGGGAACTGTGGTATCTAGTGTATATTTGATCGAAGGTCCTCACCCAGACTTACAAACCGTTTGCTAAAGTTATCTGTAACGTCAGTTAAACGAATGCAGGTCGAACAAGCCGGCTTCTGGGGTGATTTCTCTACTATAGCCCATCTTTATACGGTAAAACAACTAACTAAAAGAGAATTATGCGGAGTTCAAGCCCTTATGCTGGGGCCTCGTGGAGTATCAAAAAGCATTCGACATTGTTGAGCATTGGGCCATGATTCACTCCTTACATTGCTATTCCATCAACGTCCGTCCCGTGAATTTATTCCAGGAGATCTACAGCTTGGCTACAATGCAGGCTATATTACACGATTTAACCGAGCCTACTCCAATCAAGAGGGGATGTGAAACTATTTCACCCAAGTCATTATTTTCATTATTTTAGAAGACGTCGTTAAAACGCTTGCATGGGATTCAGACATTGATAACAATGGCGCCTATTTGTCTCACTTCGGTTTGGTTAATTATCTAATGTTGTTTGCAACAAGCAGTTGGAGTTCTTTAACGTATGATTGTAGAATTATTTGCCGCGACCTTAAGGGTGGGCCTAAAGATGAATATGTCCAAGTCTAAAGTAATGAGTAATTTTCTGGGGTCTCAATTCCAAACAACAAGATTAGAGGTGAGACTTTAGAAATGGTGAAGGACTATGTTGTTCCGAGTCATATTATATCTTTTGGCAACAAACATCAGGTAAAGCAGATCTTCAGGCAATTGTAATTTTGCTGGGGAGCATTCGGACGGCTAAGACGTGTTAGAATCACTCTAGATACCTCAAATTTAAAAAATGCGCTTCTTGACCACAGTCTTGCCCACTGTGATTTACGAACATGGACATTCAGATGTTCTGTACAAAATTGGTGTGGCACAGAGAGTTATGGAGCTATCTATACTCGAAATTAAACTATAGGATCGAGTTATAAATGTCGAAATGCGACGACATAATAAAAATTGGATAGAGAAAACTGGTATAATATGAGAGCCCTAGACCCAGCAATAAGACCCGATAGGCTGTGGATGATAAATAGTAGTACATACCTGATGAGGTGATGAAGGCTCGCTACCCTGTGAGCTAACAGCAGTTGTCTCTTCTTCTGCCCGAGACTCTTCCCAGTCACGGTTTTCTCCAGTTTCAGGACCTGCACATAGGCAATTTCATTAATTAATTAATAAATGGTCACACAGATAATTCAAACAACAAATTAGTGGTGTACAATATAAATGTTTCTGTGTATCGTATCAATAATCTCATCTCATCTAAAAGGAAAGTAGTTTCTACAAAGGAAGTAAGGCAGTTCTTACAGGTAGTAGGTCTCTTATATGTACGAGGCCTCCTGAGTATAACTTGGCAATAACCAACAAAACTGCTTAGTAAGATTACTAAGGAAAGGATGAACCTGTCAAATATCAGCAAACAGAATGGCAGAAAAGGTCGCCTGGCAGTACCATTTAATCTAGGTTCTTGAAGTAAATTTTCGAATAACATTGAGGTTTTATACTAGAGCGGATATCAGCAATAAAATTTCTGCGTATGGTGCGTGCACACGGGTACACAGTGAAGCGAGAGAGAATATAATGTTACTTCGTAGGTGTGACAGAGACATAATGTACCATTCATTTAGTTACAAACATTTTGTTTGCAGTGTCCCCTCTAGTCATCATCGTCATCACCTCAGCCACAGGAAGTCTACTGCTGAACATAGGCTTCCCCCAAGGATCTCCACATTGACCTGTTGGAAGCGGCCTGCGTCCAGCGACTACCTGCAACTTTAGCCAGGTCATCCGTCCACCTTGTTGGCGGGCGTCTGACTTTTCGCTTGATTGTACGTGGCGTCCACTTTAGAAATTTTCGGCCCCAACGGCCATCGGGTCTACGCACCATATGTCCGGCTCTACAACTTCAACTTGCTAATTCTATGGGCTATGTCGATCTTCTCTAGTGTATTATCTCAATGAATAATGAACAGTGTAAGCGTGTTATAGTGTGTAGGAGTGTGTAGTGTGTGGTGTGTACTGACGCGAGTCGGAGCAGGCTCGGTCGGGCAGCGGCGGCGGCATGGCAGGCGCGAGGTCGGCGTGCGTGTCGTGGTGCGAGGCGTGCGCGTCGTGCGCGCCCCCCGCCGCGCCGCCCGCGCCCCCCGCCGCGGCGCCCCCCGCCGCGCCCGCCTCCGAGAACGTGAAGCGCGCGCCCGCGCCCTCCGCGCCGCCGCCCGCGCCCAGCGGAGACACCACCGCCTCGCCGAACCTGCACACACAAACAAACAACATACCGACTCTATACCACCGCAAAAATAGTAATAATGTCAGCAACATAAGTCGCTGAACACTCCACATTTTTGATAACCTTATTATGAATTAAAATTTGTACGTACTACTCTGTAGTCGTAAAATATAACCAAGTAAAGTCACCTATGCCGAGAAATGCCATACGATATTGAAAATAATTATTATTTTGGATGATAAGACAATTCCAAATCTCGTGACTGTGTAGCGACTTATGTTGCTGACTGTACGGGACGCGCCGTATGATAGCATTAGTATTTAAAAACTGCAGTATTGCATACGGTGCGTCGTGTTACAATTCCGCTAAGTTAAGGTAAGCCAGTATTTATTTGAATATAACATCAGTAACACTCTTCAGGAAGTTTAATTTTATCAGCCTCGAAATTGGCATATTACTATTATAGGGTATCATATCAACCCCAAAAAATAATATAACTAATAATATAATCCATACTAATATTATAAATGTGAATGAAAGTTTGTTACGCTTTCACGCGATAACTACTTTATCGATCATCATGAAACTTTTTGCACGTAGTCTTGGAGGTATTCGAAGTTAAAATAGGATCCATTTCATATTAGTAAATAAAGCGACACATTATTATTTTTAGGAAAAATTGTTATTACAAACTTCATAATAAGATTAACTAAGAAGACTATTATAAGTTAACTGCTTTAAAACGATATTGGAGTAACCAGCTTGGAGACTATCCCACCACCACTGTAACTCCTGTAAACCAGGATCAAAGTGGCACGCAATGTAATGACATTTGAAGCATTAAAGTTCAGCGAGTCGCCAGGAATGTCTAACTTGTTTTTAACCCGCAACGAAATTAATTAGTAAGTTAAATTAATTATTAGGAGAATTTGGAAATAAATTATTGTACACTTCCCTCCATACAAAGTGGGCGACAAAACAATGAACTAGAGAGATAAATAAACTCACAAACAGACTTTTACAGCCAGCTGGAGTAACCAGCTTTGTAATAATGAACTCACCCGTCGTTGCGCCTCGGTACATACAATGTTGGTGTGGAAGGAACAATGCTATCGTCTCCGTCATCACCTCCATTCCCGCCAAGAGACAGAGCTCCGCTCGCTACAAATCATAATTTCATAATTTTGTTTGTGAATAAGATCTGTGGAATAGCTAATCTGTTTAATTTTACTATTAAGTAAGATTATAACACTTAGCTTGTAATTTTAGAATGATGCAGGCTTGGGTTTATAATTGAAATTATCAGTAAAAATAAATCATTATTCGTTTTCAACTTTGGGCCCGTGACTCCTTTGACCACTCTTGGGTATACATCATAGTTTTAGACTTGGCCATTCACGCCCATTTGTCAAATTCATCTGTATATAATTGTAAAACTAAAGCACAAAGGCACACACACAATCTTTGCCTATTTTATAATAAAGGACTGTAATGGAATTGGAAATGGTTGTTATAGTAGAACCGTTTTACCCGCGTATCGTCTGCGCGGTAAGAGAGCGGTAAGCAGCTCTCTGCTCCGCGCAGCCCTTTCACCCACCCGCTAACATCTCCCCTCGCTCCCTTCTTACCGCGCAGGCGACACGGGAGTAAAACGGTTCTACTATAGTGGATTGTGTTTGTGAGTTCTATGGTAGTGTGTGGTGGCCTGTTGGTAAACGGACTAGACGTGGCTGCCATGTTCACGGTGGTCGCGGGTTCGAATACCAGGGCACACCTCTGACTTTTCGGAGTCATGTGTGTATTGATAGTCAATCCCCACGCATTAAAACGGTGAAGGAAAACATCGTGAGGAAACCTGCATGCGATAGGGATTCATAAGAATTTCTATGGTATGTAAGTCCGCCAACCCACACTAGGTCAGCGTGGTGAACTATATGGCCTAACCACTCTCAATCGTATTCTCGATTGTAGAGTAGGCCCGTGACCTGCAGTGGGACGTATATGGGCTGATACAGATGGTAGTGTATACTGACGCTCGGTGCCGCTGCTGATGGCCTCGATCTGTTGGTGCGCTGGCGCGGGTTCGCTGTCGGCCTCGCCGGCGCGCTCGCCGCCCTCCTCCGCGTCGTCGCCCTCTTCCGCCTCCTCGCCGGAGCCGCCCGAGCCGCCGGACCCGCCGGCCTCCGGCGACTGCACCGGGGACTCCTGCAGGTACACCAACAATTCACTCATCAACTCTATAATATACTCACAGCTGTGGTATGCGGATATTTAAGTATACGGGTTAAACACAAAAAGGATAGTAAATTCGTTAGTATCTTTTGTAGCAGTTCTATTTTAACTAAGTAACAAATAAATTGGAATCTTAATTCATAATGACCAGAAATTTGTCACAATTACTCATATCTTGGTTTATACGAAAATAAAAAAGCAATGTTTACCGGTCGTGTAGTATTTTCTCCATCATCTCCTTCAACCTCCTCCTCCTCTTCACCTCCTTCTACTTCCTGTTCCTCGTCAATATCTTCATCTTCTTCATTTTCCTACGTCATAATAAATTAAATGTAAAGTGTAAAACATCAGAAATATTGAGATAAACTTAAAATGGTTAAAAATAGAAAAATATGTAGTAGACACAAACACTTGAATTAAAAGTACATAATGCAACTAGCGGTGGTCGCGGGTTCGAATCCCAGGGCACACCTCTGACTTTCGGAGTCATGTGTGTATTGATAGTCAATCACCACGCACTAAAACGGTGATGGAAAACATCGTGAGGAAACCTGCATACCATAGCGATTTATAAAAATTTCTATGGTATGTAAGTCCGCCAACCCGCACTAAGCCAGCGTGGTGGACTATATGGCCTAACCACTCTCAATCGCACTCTCGATTGTAGAGTAGGCCCGTGCCCTGCAGTGGGACGTATATGGGCTGATACAGAATTCAACTAGAGAAAATCATCATTAGTGAGACTTATATGCTTACCCGATACATGGTCCCAGTGCAGCGTTCGTCATCTTCTTCGGAATCAACAACGATCACGCCTTCGTCGTCTTGGTCGCAACGGGAGGATGTTGGCACTTGGTACTCTACTTCCACAGATCTCTCGAATCCCTGAGCAATAAATGTTTTTAATAAATGTTTTTGCTGCTTCCAAAAAATCTGATGTGACGATGTATAAGTATATGAAAAAAAAAACCTTATAAACTTCTCTATCAAACTCTAAATGAGTCGACATGAAGTATTTCATAGAAAGTGACCCCAGTCCGGCTAAACGGCGGCTATCTTAGTGTTGTCTTGTTTTATTTGTAACGAGGTAGTGTGGTGTAGTCACTGAGGTATTATACTAGAGCGGACATCGGGAACAAAATCTCTACGTATTGTGCGTGCACACGGGTATACAGTGAAGCGAGAGGGAAGATGTATTTCTGCGTAGGTTCGACAGAGATAGATATAGAAGGAGCGGTACCATTCATTTTGTTTGCAATGCTCCCTCCAGTATAATATCGACGCAGGAAAGCGATTTTATCGTATCTCAAAAAATGCGTATGTGCGTTTTGTATCATATTTAATTCATAAAAAAATACCGCATTGAATTTCCTTGTGAAAATATAAGGGTTATTTTAAAATGTTATCATTAATGAAATGGTATTCCTAAGTTTTCTTATTTAGAGGTCATTCATTTTTAAAATTCCCATGGTTGCCTGTAAGAAATTACCTAGTGTGATAAGGCCGCCACTTGTACTCTTATTTTTATTGTGTAATATCTTTTTAGTATTTCTGTACAGTGCAAAAAAGGATTAAATAATAATAATAATAAATATTATTTTTTGCTCCTGGTGTAAAATTGCTTGTTTCGAGATACGACAAAATCTCTTTCCTGCGTCGATACGTAGTGACGGTGCTGTGTACCTGCACGCGCGTGCGCTTGGCGGTGAGCGGGCGCGACTGCAGGCGGCGCTTGGGGGCGCGCGCGTCGGCCGGCGCACGCGACGTGCTCACTCCCGCCGCCGCCTGCGACGTGCTCACACTAGTCGACGCCTGGGACGCTTGCGGAGTCTGAGACGCCTGCGCTGTTTGCGATGCCGCTACCGACGTTGGTGTGTTGCCGCCAGTGCCTTACATTCAACGTTACCTTTATTACTCACATTTCATGTCATGTAATATCGCTCCTATAGAATTATTAAAGAGATCTAACTAAAAATCTAATTTTTTAGGAAACGTTAATTAAAGATTTGTAACAAGAAATTTTGTACTTATGGAAGATACAGAAAAAAGACCGATTTATACACCTTTCTACCGTCCATGCCGTCATAGATCCTTCTTTAATAACGGGTCGATAGGACATTTTGAGACTATAAAATAATATTACTTTAATTCTAAAGGTGCTCTGTATCTGTATCAGCCCATATGCGTCCCACTGCAGGGCACGGGCCTACTCTACAATCGAGAGCACGATTGAGAGTGGTTCTAAAGGTGCGATATGTACTATTTAATTTAATGTCAAAACGGCACCTAATGGCTGCAAAACATTAGAAACCTACCTGATAGTGGTGGTGTAGGTATGGTGGGTGTTGATGCGGGCGGCACTGAACTTGCCGGTGACACACCTGCGGCGGCAGAACTGGTCCCGCTGGGTTGCTCAATGCGAGGCATAACCATTGCTACGGCCTAAGAAGCAAAGAATAACTTTCACATTAGGTATATGATTTAAATGCTATATTTGAAATTATTAATAAAAAGATGGACAGTTAAAAAATATACAGTATTATAGTGGAAATTATTGAATATATAATTGTACAATTTACTACATTTTTTTAAATTATAATATACTTTAGTGTTTTTTTTTTAAACTGCCTTTTCCTCGATTTTATCACACAAATTATGTATAGGGGACATCCGCATTCTATAGTTTTTTTTCATATTGCAGATAGATTTGGGTTATTAGGATTTTGACAAATGACTACCTGATATTCACGACTCCTGTTATAAATTAGTACTTTGTTATATTAATTTTGATGGATGCTTAAAACAATTTTTATCAATTAGTATTTGTTAAGCTTCTGATATTTCTATGTTATGTAACATGTCTATAGCAATATATAAGTCGATTTTACCTGCTGTGGAGCTTGTGAATGAGATGATGGTTGAGCGCTATCACTCGTACCGGAACTTCCCATACCGGCTTCACTTGTGTCCATATCCTAAAAAATATAAGGATATTTTAACTTACCGATTGTTGATATCTCCATATGTTTTAAGGCCTGACAGTGGTAATCAAACCTGCGTAGATTCTGGCGGCGCAGTGGACGCGGCTAAGGCGGCTCTCGGGAGCGGGCGCGAGGAGGAGGCCGGCATGTACTCGGTGGTGTGCGCGTCGTGGGGAGCCGTGGGGCCCACCTGCGCCATGGGTCGTATCGAAGCCAAAGGTGTCTCCCCTCCGCGTCGGCTCGCTGTCACACTTTGCTGTGCTACACCTGCCATAGTAAACATTCTCTTGTAGTTTTTTCAACACATCACCTATCGCTGGAATGCTGCTATAGGTACGTCGTTTCAAATGTTGCAATGGACCTTAAAAATATATCTCATGGTTGGTAGTGCTTCCTGATATTTCATTTGCATGTTTATTTTATAAAGTAAATACCGGGTATATCAAGAGTGCTACCGAAAACGAAGCCGGGTGGCAGTTTAAGTGACTACAAACACAATTTAAATAAAAATTTAGGAAAGAAACGCGTCAATATTTTTTTAATGTTTTTTGAAATATCGTCGATTTTAGGTGGTAAATCCATAGTTTTTGCTAAAATAATAATTTAGAGCCTTGCGTACCATAGCGTGTTTAACAAAAAAATAAACACTATTATTTCAGAAAAAAAAACTATGTATTTAAAACGCAATTTTTTGCACACAATTTAGTTGTATTGTGTCTGAAGTCACTAAAACTACCATCCAGCTTCGTTTTCGGTAGCACTCTTGATATACCCTGTATATAATTGTCGTTAATTTAGTAATGGTAAGACTGACCTGCCATTGGTTTTATATTAGCTGTTGGTGGGTCAGTGGTAGTCTTTTCAGTAGTTGCTTGTTGTTTGGAGGCTGAGGCTTGGCTAGCAAGTTGCCTTTGTAACATGTTGACTTTCTGTAGTAGTGCATCCACCTCCCGTTTGGTTTCTGCTTGTGCGTCACCTCGTTCCTTCTCAATGCGTGACAGACGCCCCTCATACTGAGATTTTATAAGTGCCACTCGAGCATCTTGTTCATCACGCGTTGCTTGCTCTACCATACTCACTTTTGCACGGGATTCGTCCAATTCACGAGATAGCGTATTTTTTAATTCTGTCAATTGAACTATTTTACTTTTTGCTTGTTTCAGGACTTGTTTGGCTTTTTCTTCTTTATCCAAATTTACGGTTCTCAACGTTTCGAGTTCTTGTTTCAGCTTTTCATTATTAGATTTTTCCGCATCTAGTTTACTTTGAACATCAGTTAATTGTTCTTCTAGTTTCTTAGTAGTTTCTGATACTGCTGCATCAGCAGCTGCCACTTCTCCCTCGGTTTTCTTCTTTTCTTCTTCTACAACTTTGACTAATTCTTCATATTGTGCCTTATATTTTTTCGCAATCTTTCTTATTTGCATCTCTTTATTACGAATATCAGTTAAAGTAGCATCTTTAGCGGAAAGGTCTTCAGTTAATTTGGAAATAGACTCATTGGCAGATGATAATTCAGATTTCACCTTGGTTAAGTCTTCAGTAATTCTGGACATGTCATCTTTCAGAGTTTGGAATTCTTCATTAAGTTTTTTGTTTTCTTCCACTAGTATATTGTGCTGACGAGACAGAATAGTGTATTGTTCTTCGAGCTTAGTCTTTTCCAACTTAACAGTGCCAAGCTCCTCGTTGACTTTTCTGGAATTTTCTTTCTCGCTGGTAAGCATTTTGGCCAAGGTTTCTCTTTCATTTTGTAGCCGTTTCCAATCCTCCGGGCTTGTTTTATTAGCACGTTCAACTAAGGCATTAACTCTTGTTCTCCATCTTGCACAATCTGCCTTTAATGAGTTGTTTTCAGATTGCAATGTTTCATTTTTAGAAGTCAGGTCTGAATTTTTGTCTTGCAGAGGAGCCAATTGTTCCTCCATAGATTTGATAGTGGCGGACAGTTCTTCAACTCGGATAGTCAGTGCATCTCGTTCTTCTCTTAATATTCTGTTACTATCGGTCAAGGCATTTAGAGTCTCGACTTTTCTTAAAATGTCTGATTGCTTGTTTACGGTTACTAAGCCGACTTCCGACTTTTCTCGTTCAGCTGCCAGTGCCATTTTTGTGTCGTCTAATTGTTTTTCAACTATTTCTAATTGGGATTTAAGTCTCATTGTTTCTGCTTGTAGAATGTCAAACTTAGCCAACGCTATGTCCTTCTCTTTTCGCAAAAATTTAACGATTTGGAATAATTGCTCAGAAGACTTATTGTCATCTTCTCCAATAGAAATATTGACACTGGTATCGGTAGCGGATTCGTTCATACTTTCTGATTGTGACCTTGAAGCATGACTGACAGACAATTGAGTGCCTAATGCCTGAATCTGTTCATGCAAAAGCGAATTTTGATCATTCAAATCCTTCAAGCGCTGAGTTAACTGCTCATTTTCGTTACTAAGTATTTTTTGCCTCTCCAACCATGCCGATTTTTCGGACTCCAATTTTTCAATAGTGGTATTTTTAATTGCAGTTAGTTCGTTAAGTTCATTTTGAACATTGAACAGTTGTTCCTTCAGTTTCGACAGAGCTTGAATATCAGAAGAATGCAAAATCATTTCATGTGAGTATTTTTCTTCCGCTTTTTGTAGACATTCAGACAATTTTGAGATTTCATCACGGGCAGCACCAAGTTCTGACCGGTAATTATCAACATTTGACAAAGCGCTCTTTAATTCCTCTTTAGCCTTTGTCAATTCATTTTTCAAAGTCGTATTACTATTGGAATGTTCACCATTGGCATGGAGTGATAATTCAGTTTCTAGTTCAGAACATTTTTCTTCGAGAGTCTGCAGTTTTTGCGTATAATCACTCAATTTCTTCTCAGTCTCAGACTTATAAGTTGTATATTCGTTATTTAAAGATTTAAGTTCTTTTTCAGCACCTTCAGAAATGTCACAATATTGTTTAATATGTTCTTTAGCTACATTAAGTTGATCTTGAAGTGCTTGAATTTCTTCTTGTTTTTCCGACAATTTGTTTTCAAGTTCCTTTATTTTCTTTACTGTGTCCAAGGAACCATCAGTATTAGGAGCAATGGCAACTTTGAGTTTTTTAGCAAGTTCTTCATTTGCTTTACTTTTACCAGACAAATCTTGCCGCATTTCTGCTATTTCTTTCCTCATAGCATCTGCTGCACTTTTTTCTTCTTCCATACGTGACTTAGCCGCATCCGTTTGCCGTTCTAGATGTGCTGCTAGCTCTCTAAAACGATCTTGTTCTTCTTGTAATCGCCTTCTGAGAGCAGAACATTCTCGAGTAGCTTCATCTAATCTAGTTTCTAATTTCATGCGATTTTCGGCCTCGACTCTTTCCAGACTAGCTTTAATCAATTCTAAATTTTTTAGTAGTAATGATTGTCCTTGTCTTTCACGATTCAACATCTCTTTTTCAGTTTGAAGACGCAATTCAGCATCTTTCAGTAATTTACTTTCTAATTTTAGATTTTCAACCTGTATTTCTGCTGCTGCAAGTTTGCTTTGGGCATTTAGAGCCTCATCACGTAAATGTTGTAAAGAAACTTCATGTTTCGCTATGGTAGAACTGTAAGCTTTATTTTTATCTTCAAGCGAAGCTATTTGTTTTTTATATGTCGTAATATTTGTTTGCAATATCTTAAGCCTTTCATTGTTATATTCTGACGTGGACGCACATTTACTGTTAGCTGCAGTAAGTTTTGCTATTTCTTGTCTCATATTATCAATTTGTTCGAAAAGCATCCTCTCATTAGTTATTTTTTCTTCTTTGTATGTTTTGAACTCTTCTTTCAAAAGTTCTAAATGTTTCTCAGTTTCCCTATATTTTATTTCAAATGAAGTAGGTTCTGTAGTAGGTGGTTTAGCAACTTTTTCTGTTGAAGTGTCCATTGCGAATGATCCACTATTTTCCAATTCTGTCGTTTCTGATTCAGATACCTCAGAACGTCTGCCTTTCATATGATCATGATATAGTTTTTTGAACATATCTCGTTGCCTAATAAGGCCATTTACCATTTTTGTTTGTCTTTCTTGAGCGTCTGTTAATTCAGATACTCTATTTTTCAAAGCCTCAATTTTACTTTGCATTTCACCACTTTCAAATTGTTCTTTGTGACGCTCAAACTCTTCTTGCTTTTCAGTCAATTCCCGAACTAATCTTAATAATTTCTGATTATTTGATTGCAATTCTTGAATATCAGTAAAAGTTACCAGAGTTTTGGAAATTATTCTTGATGAACTAAGGTCTGAAGAATTTGTTGTATTGGTTGCCGTATGACTGGAATCATGATCCCCGTTAGGCAAAAGACCTCCACGAGAATGTTCTATCTCTTTCAATAAGAAACAAACTTGTCTACCCAAATCAGCTAATTCTCCTTTTAACTTAGAATTCTCCCGAGTGTAATGATTGGCTATTTTAGATGTTTCATTATAGTCATCTCTGAGTCTGTTACACTCCATTACAAGGGTGTCCAGTTGCTGTGATAAAGCAGTATTGCTCTCCAATGCTTCTTCATATTCTGCTTTTTGTTTTTGTAATAATGGAGCCTTTTCTTCCAACTCTTGAACAATAGTATTGATAGTTATGTTCAGACGCCTATTCTCTTCTTTTTCTTGAGCAAGATCATCAGTTACTTTGACTAATTGTGAATATATTTGAGTTAAAGACATCCCAGTTTTTAAAAGTTTGCTGGCGGTAGCTGCGGAAGGAGCTAAGTCGCTTAAAGCCATATCAAGATTTTGAGCATTTGCAGCCTTCAATAAATCATTTGCGTGTTCTAACTCATTTTTTAATGAAGATATGACTTCGTTTTTCTTTTCCATTATTTCTTCGTGATCTATTTCTGCCTGTTTATATTTAGTTTCCAGTTCACCATACTTTTCCGTAGCTTCATTTAATAACTTCTGCAATTCTGTAATACCTTCTGTTAACTCTTGTGTTTTTGCTTCCGCATCATCATGCATTGTTTTGAATAAATCTGCAAGTTTTGTTTTTGCATCAAGCTCCTTTTTATAATTATCTGTCATCTTATTTTCTACTTCACGTTGTTCCGACAAACGTTGCGAAAGATTTTCAGCGCGGGCAGTCAAATTCTTTTTAACCTCATTCAACTGTGATATTGTTTCATTAGCAGCATTAAGTTCTTCAACTTTTTCGGCCAACTGCGTTTCCAAACTGACTAATCTACTAGTGTTATTTAGCCTCACAGTTTGCAGTTCAGATGTAAGTCTGTTTACTTCTTCAGTTAAGCCAGCTATCTGAGAATTCAACAAAGTTCTCTCTTGCTCGATGCGCTTTTCACGATATTGTAAAGTAAGTTCTTTGCTTTGTATTTCATCATTCAGTGCTAAGGCTTCACATTTAGCATCAATTGCAGCACGTAGCTGTTGACTTAATGAAGTTTCGTTAGAAGTTAATCTTTCAATTTCTGCATCACGCCTTTGCAGAATGCGTGTTAGGTCATTTCTTTCATCAATGGCGGCGTCCCGCGAACTTTTAAGGGATACAATTTCATTTTCTAAACGCCCTATTTTATCGCGAGCCTTATCTAGATCCGCATTAAGCGTTTCAATTTGCTTTCCTAATTCTGTTATGCTTTCCTCAGCAGAGGTAAGCTTTTTCGCCGTTTCTTCATATTTTGCAGTCGATTCTAGGAGTTGAGTTTCTAAGATCGTTATTTTCTCCCCTGAAATCACAATATAACAATTAAATATTTTGTTCAACATGGAAGCCTTATAAAATATGGGTTTTATTTATAAAATCGAAAAAATGTTGTGTTCTCGTGGAATTGCTCTAGACGCGGCTGCCAACATGTTCACGGTGGTCGCGGGTTCGAATCCCAGGGCACACCTCTGACTTTTCGGAGTCATGTGTGTATTGATAGTCAATCACCACGCACTAAAACGGTGAAGGAAAACATCGTGAGGAAACCTGCATACCGTAGCGATTTATAAGAATTTCTATGGTATGTAAGTCCGCCAACCCGCATTAGGCCAGCGTGGTGGACTATATGGCCTAACCACTCTCAATCGTACTCTCCATTGTAGAGTAGGCCCGTGCCCTGCAGTGGGACGTATATGGGCTGATACAGATCTCTTGGAATGAGCCACGAATTCAAATATGAATGGAAGGCACGGGACAGGATGGTATGAAGAACAGAACGGGATGGGACAGACAAGCAATACAGGGTGATATTGAGACATTGTACTTAATTTAACCTACATGTTACTAATTACCCCAGGGAACATTGTACATAATTTGAAAAAAGTATAAAGATTTTTGTCAAAAATCGTTATTTTTGTTTTCACGATTTTTGGACACCCATATAGATACAAGTATTTTACCGCGTTGCTGAACTTCAGTTTGGTTCGGGAACTTACCCGAGTCGTAAAAAGACTCTGTATCTATAGAGGTTGATCAAAAGTCTTGGAACATAAAATCGCGAATTTTGACAAAACTATCAGGCAGTTTTTGATCAAACTTTGTACAATATTACCTATGGGGGTTAGGAACATGTGGTTTAAATTAAATACAATATGTCAATATCACCCTGTATAATTGATGGCGGTTACATTGAGTTGGCATATAAAACAAACAGTATTGCTTGGCAAAAAAGAGTCTGTTTTTAATGAGGACGCTTAGATCGAATTTAGTATCAACATGGCAGCCCGATATATTTTTCATCATCATCATCATCATATCAGCCACAGGAAGTCCACTGCTGAACATAGGCCTCCCCCAATGATCTCCACAATGACCTGTTGGAAGCGGCCTGCATCCAGCGACTTCCTGCGACCTTAGTCAGATCGTCCGTCCACCTTGTAGGCGGGCGTCCGACACTTCGCTTGCCTGTACGTGGCCTCCACTCGAGAACCTTTCGGCTCCAACGGCCATCGGTTCTACGAGCTATGTGCCCGGCCCACTGCCACTTCAACTTGCCAATCCTATGGGCTATGTCGGTAACCTTGGTTCTCCTACGGATCTCCTCATTTCTGATTCGATCTCGTAGGGAAACACCGAGCATAGCCCGCTCCATGGCTCGTTGAGTGACTTTGAGCCTTTTAATGAGGCCCACAGTGAGAGGCCACGTCTCGGTGCCGTATGTCATCACTGGTAACACACAACTATCGAAGACTTTCGATTTTAGGCACTGAGGTATTTTGGACGAGAAGACGTCGCGAAGTTTCCCGAACATATATTATTCCCGACGGATTTTTTCTAGATACTTTTAATTATTGCTATTAACAAAACAAACCGAACCGTACGAAAATGTATAGAAATAACTGCATGTAAAATATTCAACAAACACAATAACATTTTTAATAGTGTTGCCTTATTTGTTTTGCTCTGATGCCAGTTGTTACCGAATCGTACATTTTTTTGCCAAGTTATAAGCGCAATAATATGGATGTATATTTGAGTTCCTTGTGCATCCCACGGAAGCACTACATTTTTTCGAGATAAAAAAAATACCCTATGTTTTAATCCAAGGTATCATCAGCTAGCTTCATTCCAAAATTCAACAAAATTGGTAAAGTGGTTTGGAGGGTGAAAAAGTAACAAACACAAACTTTCGCATTTATATTAGTAGGATTATGACTGATTTTCCACAATATGTACGATGGTCGCTATTGGGTATTACACTATGAAAAAGTTGATGCAAATAATAAATATTAAATTCATTAAGAAAACTTGCATAAAATTAAAGGGCTATATTAGCAATTTAGAATTTTGATAAAATTCACCATTTTTTTAAGAAACTCGACTTAACTTAGGTACTTTTCTTGATTTTTCAGTAAGACATTTAATGTTTGACCAATATATTGTGGGGATTCCAAATCACAAACACACTCACACACACTAAATAATTAAGAGTTCTTTCCTTAAGAAAATATATCATCTTTCTTAATACATATATGTATTTGTTATGATATTAATTTGTATGAAATTCTTAAAAGTTAATACTTAATTACCTAACACTATACAAATTATGTTAAAGAATTATTTATTTTATTTAAACAAAATAAAGTGAGAACTAGATATTTTTGCCTATATGTACTGTGTTTTTGGGCCTATTACTAAACTATCTGCTGTGTGTAATTAAATACATTATATGTTTAATGGATAAGGCAACAGCAAGAATTGTTTATTCAGCTATTTTCATTATAAAATTCCATATGATATTCTTCTCTGGAAAAATGCTGTGGACAGTCATTGTTTCAATAAAGAGCATTTAGGACCATTTATAAACTTGGTCTTGGAGTTTCTTCAAGTTTACTTTTATTTTTTCATGAACATGTATTGTATGTTCATAAAAATGTAAGTCAATTTAGAAGTAATCAAGAACAAACATAATCTTGTCTCACATACTCATCTCGACAAGATAAATAGTATTTATTTATTTATTTATTTAATCCTTTTTTGCACTGTACAGAAATACTAAAAAGATATTACATAATAAAAATAATAGTACAAGTGGCGGCCTTATCACACTAGGTAATTTCTTACAGGCAACCATGGGATGGATATAGTAACAGGAGATAGAAAGGGCAGTCTAAGGTGTAAATGAAATAATAATAATCTACAATTAATAATTAAAAATAGAAATATAACATAATCACAATAATAATACATACATATATACACATATATAAGTATATATACATACATACATACATATACATAAACATACTATATACCTATCCTAAAAATATACCAAAATAAGAATGGACAAATTATCTCAGCTACAATCTTGTTGTGAGAGGAAATGTAGTTTGACCTTTCTTTTAAATGACGACAGTGTTTCAGCTCGTCGCAACTCAACTGGAAGTGAGTTCCACAGTCGGACAGCTTAGACAGTAAATGATTTGTCCATGAATACTGTGGAGTGCAAGGGCATTCTCAGTTTCAAGTTCTCCGACGACCTCAAGGATCTTAAATGTGAATCATGGAGAAAGATGAAACGATCTTTAAGATAAGAAGGCGTGAGAGGATTAAACAAAATATTATACAGAAGTGAAAGAATATGAGTATTCCGACGAAACCGGATGGGTAACCACTTGTAGTATAGTACTATAGTATAGTACTATAGAACAAACTTCTCTATGGTATTAGAGAACTTCCACTCACTATGTTTTAATATAATTAAAGTTGAACTGTGCATGTTATAGATATACTGTATTCATAAACTCAAAGAAAGAGTTTCTTGTGAAAGGAGAATGCCCATTTTACTCTGAAACTTAGTATTGGTGTGTAGATTGTTGTCCCTCTATGACACTTTTTTGTGTAGGGAAAAATATACATTTTTAATAAACATAAACATAATTAAGACCCAGACCCAGACTTCTTGGGGAAATCAACTTGAAGTCCAATAAAATATATTTTTTTGTATGGGGCTCTTTGAACAAAATGTAAAATTTGATGATAATTACTTTATTCGACAGCCTCCGTGGCGCAGTTGGTTAGACGCCGCCTGTGAAACGAGAGGCCGCGGGTTCGATCCCCGCACCGAGAGAAATGTTTGTGCGGCCCACAAATATTTCTTCCGGGTCTGGATGTTTATGAGACCGAAAAGTCTCTCGTAGTTCCTGATACCCACAACACAAGACTCGATCTTAGTGTGGGGTCAGGACTATGTATGTCACTGTTAGGTGTTATTTATTTTATAAAAATCTGTCACCCGGCATGAAACAGAAAAATATTTAAGGACAAACTATAAAAAATGGTATACCTAATTAGTTTTAAGCAGTATCAGTATTGGTCAATATAATATTTTTAACTGATACTATGAATGACCATTTTCCTTTATTCTTTACAGCTACAAGACATTCCGAAGCAATAGCGTCAGTAATTAATGACTTAAATACCTTGTGGAAGACTATTTGAATAAAGAATATTATTGTTTGCTTTTTAAGCTTAGCTATTTATAATTGAAAAAACATCTGTTAATTACTTAAGGAAATCACCAGTTACTCCATATCAATAGTCACTAAAAACTGATAGTATTTTAATCTGGGAACTACCTAACTACCTTCTACTAACTGGGAAAAACTCAGATTTTTGCTATTGCCATATTGTAGTTGTTTTATAACGTACTCTAACTTTGTAAAATGTGAATCATGCATGCATTTACCATATATGGTACATTGTTAGTTTAAATTAAGAAAGTAGTTCCAGAATTTAACCTGACATACAAACATAAACAATACCTTTATATAGTATTGCTATAGGTTTTCCAGTTCATAAAAGATCCAGTGTCAATACCATACCAAAATGTCATAACATACTGATTTGACAGATTAAAGTAGTATTGTGTTACTAATAGACTCATCATTATTACAATTTTTGTAGATGGACCCTCATTTATTTAGTCATCAGGGCTCAATCAAAACTCCCAGCCATTTAGTTTTCAGACTTATACATTTATGTCTTACACAAGCGGTGTTCTTAATGTTAACGATAGAAAAAAATATGTGTATTAACATTGTCCATAGCTTGGGCTTATAATGCATGGAAAGAACTTGCTATGCATATAATAGTTGTATACAACATGTTAACCTATTTTGGAGCGGTCATTATTTATTGACATTTATGTATCTTGACAAATTTTTTCCCAATTTGAAATTGAATTCAATAACTTCACAATCATACAGTAGAATTCTACTGTATGATTTTTGGTATATTCACTACAAAGCTTCAAACTCAAGTCACTGCATTGGTGCAAAACAACAGACTTACAACAATTATAACAGACTATTGAAAACATACCAATTACAAAATAGTTCCATCAAAATAAAAACTTATAACCTAGAATTATGAGATAACTAAATACAATTAAATACATTGAACAAGTTCACTAAAAGTTTGTCATGAAATTGTAACAAATGCAATGCAAATTAATACAGCCCATAAATCTTGCTATTTAATGAAAGTATCTAGTGTCCTGTTCATCAGTTCCAAAATGTGGTCATATTAAATAAGCTGTAATTTGAATGAATAGCAAATCAATCGTTTCATAGATTAATAAAAGGTTATAAATTTAGCTTCAAAACTTTCACATGTTGATATCAAATCCAGTACTTTGGCTCAAACAAAAGATTTTCAAATACCTGCACTACACATTCTTCAAAATGGTCAAGAACAAATGTATGTTAGGAAACGCTCAACTAGCGATACCAAATGTGGCAAATACTCGGTAACTGTCGAGTAACATATCCTTAGAATTATTGAGCGTCAGGAAACACCGGTGCGTACTCACCAAATTGTGACCTATTAGCTTCATGAAGTGCTTTTGCCGTCAAGTATTCTTCAAACTTCTGATCAATATACGCATTGACTTTCTCCACAATCTGGTTGGGCAAATTAGCAACTTCTGTTTCTGATAAAACATTATTTAAATGGTTTTTTACACCGGTTTCGGACTCTGCAGCTTCCATCTTTCACAGTAGACATGAGTGGTGTTGCCAACTTTGTGACGCATTGCAACACAGACGACTATTTTCAAATAATTCGGAATGCAGATTAAATAAAAAATGTGATATATGTACTTTAATAGCAGGTATTTTGGCGGGAGTTCCAACCTCAATTGGGTAATGTGAGATCATGTAAAATTGAAATTTTTCAATTGCAAAATGTGTAGAAACAATGGAGAAAAAAATGGTTGCCTGTAAAGTCGGTTTTACGGGCGAAGATTTTACGTGACAACGTCTTTTTCTCGGTAGAATATTTATTGATATGAATATAATTAAATTGAGTGGGAGAGAGACGCAAGGCATTCGGCGGGCCTCTCTCTCGTTCGGTGACTCATCGTAACGTTACCGGGCGTTACACTTTTTCATAAGTGACTCCCAGCCGCAACCTAATTTAAGACGTTGTCACGTCAAAAAGAATATTTTTCTATTTGAAAGATTACTGAAAAAGAAAAGTAATCGGAAGAAAATAAATAAATAGAAATGGCAGGACGTTTTTAAAAATCAATTTGAATAACGTTTAATACAATTATAGATAAATGTTAAGACTCTTTTTGGTAAAAAGCAGCCAGGAGTTTTGTAGGACACCGTGAAATTTGACTTTACAGTATAGATGTTTACTTTATTAGCAAATTGAAATTTTCCCATTATTTTTCAATTTGAAATCTTTCCCAAAAACCGAATTTATGATAAATGCTATTTTACTAATTATTGATTGGGCACTTACTTATCCAAACTTCTCTTAAATTACCAGGTTGTTATATATAGTTGATATTATATTAAGAATAGTCTGTTTTTTTCAGCAGTGGTCTAATAGGTAATAAATAAATACATACACCCAACAGTCACATACATGGGTCCTGAGCCCACACTAAAGCCCGCTGCACACGACGCTTGTTTTGCTGCTGGATTGCTTGCGGGGTTCACTGATGGCTGCTCTGCTGGCAGCGCTGCGAGAAAGTGACGTCACTGCTGGCTCCCAAGCGTGGTCGCGTGCTGGATTTCGGTGATCGAACGCGTGCTATTTTTCGTGATAGATTGCTTGCGTGTTCGGGGTTTTATCATTATTATTTTTTGTTTTTTCGTATAATTAGTGAGACTGGAAGGATCTTCAGGGCTTAAATAAAAATGTAATATACATATATTAAAAATTGAAGTACGAAATTATAAATCCAAATAATATAGTAGCAAATAAAGTTGAAATGTTATAGATAGAATGTTTCGAGTGACAATGAATGAACAAAAAGTCATTTTCATTCATTGTCACGTGAAAGAAAAGGATAGCAGGCAATAGCAACGTCATTCGAGGTCTTTTTGTGCTTCACTTTTATATACGGAATGCAATCTCCATTTGGGTATAAGCTTCTTGCCTGTTACTGTGACTAGTGTTGGGTAGGACATGACTTGAAAAAGAGTTTGTAAGAGTAGCCTCATTTTTGTACTGAACCAGTACAATGTCCCACTTCAATTGAAGTGAGGCATACTGATGCTGATTATTTGTGTGTCATAACTTTGCCTCACGGCTCACGCCAATGAAATGACATTACAGACCAAGTAGTACACCAACAGTGCGATTCACGTAACTTTTTGACGCGCCGATCTAGTTGCGGTGCGGTTACAATTAAGTTTACGCTTTGGTACAAAATGGTATTCTTGTAAGTGTTTAGCTGCGCGTGAACTGCGCGTCAACTGTACGTCAGATGTATGAAATTTGTTTGAGATTGACATACGCGCAGCAGTAGAATACGCTAATACGTTTGCGTGACGCGAACTTGACGCGAGCGTATTTGACAGCGGTTGTCAAAATTACGAGAATACGAAAAGGGCTGTTTTGATCGAAACTTAACCGCAACTGCACTGCAGCTGAACTTATTATAATACGTGAATCGCCCTACAAATATGAAGTAGTACACATTAAAAAGTTGAGCTGCTCTTACATTTTGACGTCATGTACGGGACAAATGTATTGCCTCTTGTATGTCCTACTCAACACTAACTGTGACTGACTTTGACTGATGTTGTTGTTATTGGCGTAGGGTTTTAGGACGGTTTTAGGATTATTATGATACTTAATCGAATAAAAAGTCTGATCTTTACGATTTTAATGTACTAGGTGTGCAAAACTGAGGTACTAGCCAATGCGATTTCAGTTAACAAACATGGAGGAGGAACAATGTTTACATGAATGTGAAAACTATATTCAGAGTCATAACATTCAATTATTAATAAAAGATTGCATAGTACAATTATGTGTTAACAAACCAGAAAATCCAGTGTCGTTTTTAAGGCAGTATTTTCAAAAATTAGAACGAGTGAGTATAACCTTAATTACTATTGAACCCTACAACTTCTAAAGGTTACTTTAAATGCTTCAGTATCCTAATTCCCAAGTAATATTCTAACATGTTTATAAAATAAACAAGTTATGCATAACAATATTTTTTGGCTTATGGACACGCAAGGTTTTAGTTTTAGTTAGCCTCAAATAGAACTTAATATTGAGAAAGAAAGGAGGGTTTGGTAGTGCGAGTTTCGTTATTTAACACATAATTAAATTTTTAACCATGTTTCTTTACTGCTTAACACAGGCTTCCCCCAAAGTCCTCCTCATGGACCTGTTTAAACATATATTACGGTGTTTATATTCAACAAATATTAAATGTATTATAACAGAGTCCCAAGTTGCCGTAAGTAATTTTAGTATGGGTGCTCTAAAATTACATCTGACAATCCAACCATAACACAATTAGATGAGATCTATCGATTTCATTAATTATCTTTTTATCTTTTGAAGACTACAATTCTTATGAATATGAGTATAATAATATCTGAAGTAATTCATAATAACCACAGTGTTTATAAGTCTTTTATCAATTTGTTTTCATAGTAAGTATAGTTGCTTTATAGGGTGGCCTTGAGTTAAGAATGTAGTGAATCTTAACTCATTCACTATGTTAAGGGGTCTTTTGGACTCCATACACTGCTGTCATAGAGTGCCAGCATAATACCAGTATCTATGCACTGGCACGGGAGCTGTATCTCTACAATTAATTACTGCATGGGAAAGATAATAAATATTTGTCTTGTCCATGATATATACAAATAGATAATATATTAAATATACATGGGGTCTAATGAGCTCTGTTACTATCGGACCAGATAGTAAAAAATACCTTTCAGTGCATTATGGAGTCTGAAAACCCTGAATAAATTATTGTGTGCACATATGAGATTGTGAGCCCATTTGCATTACCGCAAAATTAATAAATGTTGAAGCATTCACTACCTTTATTATTATGTTGGAATTTTTAACTTTGATGGGTTTGAATTTACGTATATTTGAATGAATTGTGTGATACACACAGTATAGACTAACAAACCAAATGAAGATGTATTTTATTTTGTTTTACATTTGTTAATTGCTCACTATGAATCAAACACTCTGTTCAATAAACACCCCCGCTCCGATAAACAAATGACACACAGAGAGGGATAGTGAAAACTGCTGCATAGCAATTGACCTAAACATGACTAAAACCAATCTGTCAAGAAGGTGGGCCAGGCCCCTAATATTTATTTTTACAGTTATCTTTATTTTCCATTACTGTTATCTCATTGATAAAAAATACTTGTGTGTGTTAGGGGACAATTACTGCCCTGCATATTATAATATTTAGAGCCACATGGGGATAGGAAAACTCTGTGCATTTGTTTTCCTTATAATTTTATCAGGGTTTGGCAAATCTGGCAAAAGATATGCCACTATAACATGTAATGTTATTATCAATCAAATTTAAAACTAAAAGAATGCAATATTTACTAAAAATAAAAATATATTTGTAACATAATTATTGAAGGCAGGTTGCCAAGTACCAAACATATAACAAATACTGTACTGTACTGTATCAGCCCATATACGTCCCACTGCAGGGCACGGGCCTACTCTACAATCGAGAATACGATTGAGAGTGGTTAGGCCATATAGTCCAGCACGCTGGCCTAGTGCGGGTTGGCGGACTTACATACCATAGAAATTCTTATAAATCGCTATGGTATGCAGGTTTCCTCACGATTTTTTCCTTCACCGTTTTATAACAAGTACCATACATATTTAAATTAAATATTAGGCATAGATTCTACATGTTTGATACTGAGACTTCAATATGTTACAAATATATTTTGATTTTTTGGTTAGTCAAGTCATGAGTTTACCTTTCACTCGCCCACTTCAAGATGGTTGAGATAATATACTTGCTGAATGTAATTGGACACTTCAGGTCCACCACACACTAAGCTAAATTGTATAGCAATCCCACCCTGCGGATTGAAGACTTGATATTCCAGCACAATATCTCTTCCCCGTCGTAGGAGGCGACTATGGCCGGACACACTGAGTGAGCTCTGAGACAGATGACAAAGTGCATGGCCCCTACAAACACAATGTAACAACACTTTAATAGGGCATCCAAAGACGTTTGTGAGTGGGAACATCTGTGCCTCCACCATTAGACATACTAGGGATAGCCCGGGTGGTTTTCGACCGAAGATATGTATCTATCTGTTGACGCCCGTAATGTGTGTTACAATCACTGAAAGGTTTTTGCCAGTAAGCTGGAGTAGGAAAGTTTAGGAACCAACGTTGGCGGAAACCACCGCAGGCGTGGCGGGCTACAAGGCCAGTGACACCGGCATAAATATATTGCGAAAATCGAAATATACTGCGTGAGGAATATATTTTATACCAATTATTGTATTATTGACTCATTTATTGTTTAATATAACTTCAACAATAATTGATAACACTTTATACAATAGAATGGTATAATATTCCTGTTAAATATTTATTTCAAAAGCAACTGTTGCAGAGGGCACTCAAAATTGAATCTGTTATATTGCATTTTGTATTTAATTAATTAATATAATGATGTTTTCAGAGGTGAATTTGTATTGCAAACTTTGTCAAAATTACTTTAATTCTTGTGTGATATTATATTATATTAAAATTATTTGTGGTATTACAAGGAGCAAGTTAAAGCCGCGGCAGCAGCGGCTGCGGCATCAGAAGGAGAAGCTGATGGCGAACTCTCACCGCTCCCAATATTGGGTGGACAATTGCCTAGAAGACGGGGTGGTATTAGTGCAGAACCCGTCACAGAGGAGGATGCTACAAGTTACGTTAAAAAGGTATTCATTTTCAGTTGTTTATTAATAAAAACAATGGCTACATTGAAAAGTTGTAGACAGTACGTTAAAAATTTAATATATTATGTCCCCTCTACACGATGGCTCTTATGGCGCATGCGATGGTCTTGAAATGGCATCGGTGTCGGTTTTTCCGGCGTACATCAAAGGTGAGTGATCACTAATGAATTTTGTCATCATGAAGTTGCGTTTCCATCATTCACATGACCATTGATGGCCAATTCGGTGGTCCAAAGCTGGCCCATCATGTAGAGGGGCTACAAAACAGATCTTGAGTTATATTTACCACCAAAAAATATTTCTGGGCTATGAGACTGAAGTGTGAAGTGCTACTATTTAGAATTTAGATAGTATGTAATAATGACACAGGAAAAATTCATGTGGGTAAAAGGAATTTACTAACAATAGAGGAAAATATTTGTAGGACATTGGAAGAAGGATAATGGAATTGCGTGTTAATAATATTGCCCATAGTCTGTTTTTAGGATTCTGTACCTAAAAGGTAAAAACGACACCCTATCACCAAGCCTCCGCTGTCAGTCTGTTATCAGACTGTATCTCATATACCATGATAGCTACAATGCTGAAATTTTCGTAAATTATGTATTTCCGTCGGCGTTAGAACAACAAATACTAAGGAGAAAAAAATGAAAATGTAAGGGGCGTCCCTATCCAATAAACGTATTTTTTTGTCCAATAATAATGACGGTAACAGGTAGACGCTTAACATTTTCACAGAATATTTAGTTGTATATTATCTTTCAAAACACTTAATTAAATAAAAATAAAGTAAATATTAAAGGGAGGCTCCCATACAACAAACGTAGCAATGTTTAATTCGGCCTCAATAAACAGGAACAAACGTGTTTTTTAGGGTTTCCTTTGTTATATAGGACTTGATGATAGTACGGAACCCTTTGTGCGCGAGACCAACTCGCACTTTGCCAGTTTTTTCAATCACTCAAAAGAATAAGTATTTAAAATATCCGATTTATACTATAATTCAGAATTTACAACTGCAGACGAGTTGCACTGCTAGTTAATTTATAAATTATTATTCAACCCTGCTAAGTCCCAAGTCATTGTTGTTTGGCAGCTCCAGGTTGATATCTAAATTAGATACGGTTCAATTACCTCAAATTCTGTTTGGTGGTTGTGCTATTCAATTCAGTGATACTGTTAAGAATTTAGGTGTAATCATCGACAAAAACCTATCCTGGGTTTACCAGCTGCAACAAGTAAATCGCAAATTGTTTGCGATGATATTTCCGCCTACTGTAACCATGTCTAGTTTTTTACACGCTTTATATTAGCTTCACTTGTATGTTTGTATGTTTGTATATTTGTTTGTAACCGACTTCTTTGGGCGCGATTTTGACCCACTTTAAACGGCCAGATTTCGTTCAAATTTTGCACACCTGTCAAAGACCGATGACAATACAATAATTCGATTACAATATATAATTATCCTGATTAGATTCGCCAGGATTAATTATTCTTATAATTGATGACCATTGCTACATTCATCGCTAGATGGCGTTAACATTATATTCTTCCAAGAAGCTTATACCCAAATGGAGATTGCATTCCGTATATAAAAGTGAAGCACAAAAATTTGACCTCGAATGACGTTGCGACCGATTGCTATCCTTTTCTTTCGAGTGACAATGAATGAACAAAAAGTCATTTTCATTCATTGTCACTCGAAAGAAATGGATAGCAATCAGTCGCAACGTCATTCGAGGTCAAATTTTTGTGCTTCACTTTTATATACGGAATGCAATCTCCATTTGGGTATAAGCTTCTTGTATTCTTCAAGTGTCAAATGTTACTACTGACCAACAGATGGCGTTATTGATTGGAAATACAGCCGTAGATGGATGTTTTTAGTCAAAACAATTATAATATAATAGTTAAAAAAAACTAAAATACACGCTTTAATAAGATATACAACTAAAAAAGTAAAAATAATTGATACTGAATTTAAGATAACAAAATGGAGTAAAATACATATAATTTATTGTTACAAAGCGTGGGGTGTTTACAACAATTACTTATCCTCCTGCACCCCACGCTTTGTAACAATAAAATATATGTATTTTACTCCATTTTGTTATCTTAAATTCAGTATCAATTATTTTTACTTTTTTAGTTGTATATCTTATTAAAGCGTGTATTTTAGTTTTTTTTAACTATTATATTATTAAGTATTTTGTATGCGTCTTACATTTTGGTGTACAATAAAGTATATATAAATAAAAATTAAATGAAGAGCTTTCTTAAATCTCTAAGTTTATTTTAGCCTGTAGTAACACACTGCCATTAGAAATATATTCATTGTCCAAGCATAGTTGTCCAAATGTACACAATTGCCCATGATGCATTGATTGTCCCATGAACCTTTAGGCAGCTAATTTTTAAAAATGATGCACTAGGTGGTGCACGTGAATGCATGCGTCATAATAGTTATATTTTACTTGAACTGGAACATGACTGGAACATCCGTGGCGATTAATGGTGATATAGATGTCGATAAATAAATCAATACAATCCGGTGTCCTTATAATCATAGCCCCGTATTTAGATACAAATCGACTATCCCTAACTATGCTATTGAAACAGTAAATCCGTTACTTTACACCAATGACATTGTATAAAAATAATAGTTTTTATTTCAAATCAAATTTAACATTTTATAATGTTTTTATTCACCCATAGCAACCATAATGTAGTTTTATCATCATGTGTTCACGGTTCACCAACATGTATCTAAAATAATAAACCTATAATAATTAAGTGAAATGATTGAAAATATTACGATAGTTTCATGCATGAATTTCAGGTGGTGCCAAAGGACTACAAGACGATGGGCGCTTTGTCTCGTGCCATAGCTTCGAACGTGTTATTTACGCACCTCGACGAATCGGAGCGCGCCGATATGTTTGACGCCATGTTTCCTGTGCAATGTCTTCCTGGAGAAACGGTCATCCGACAGGGCGATGAAGGAGATAACTTTTATATCATAGACTCGGGAGAAGTTGAGGTATTTACAGCACCCAGTGTATACTATTTAGTATTGTTAGAAATATAAGTCTGGATTATCTACACTAATATTATAAAGAGGAAAACTTTGTTTGTTTGTTTGTTTGGTTGTAATGAATAGGCTCAAAAACTACTGGACCGATTTTAAAAATTCTTTCACCATTCGAAAGCTACATTATCCACGAGTAACATAGACTATATTTTATTTTGGAAAAAAATAGGGTTCCGTAAGATATTTGGATTTTTCGGACACAAACTGAAAAAAATCAACCAAAGAAGTTACTTATTTTGCGTACGCTGCCTAAACTACAAAAGATAGAACCATAAAATGTTATAATTAATTGTAGATCTTATAAATATCTACAAAAAAGTCCGCGACACACTATACCTATCTATGTCGAGTGAGGCACAACAACCACATTTTTATTTAAAAATCTTGAATTTTTTTTTGGACTACATTTAAACGCGTTTATTTTACTCATGCTATTAATCCTTATCAAAATAAATTATTTCATCAATAAGTACAGTTTATGTTGATAATATTTGGTCTTTGAATGATTAAAATTGGACGTTTGGTTTTGAAGTTGTGGTGAAATTAAAATATTACGATTTCTGCTGCACAAAAATTTCATAAGGCAATCTTTATATGTACATGTATATGGAGAGACGGGATATAATAGAGTGGAAGGTACGGGAGAAGGCTGGGATAGCTGACAGATTTGATAGGACGAAATATAAATGCACGTTATAAGACGGGATGGATAATAAAGAGAAAGGACGGGATGGATTGGGAAGAGACTGAACAGACGGATGAGACGGGATTGAGCCGGACAGTAGGACAGCTACGTCATTACTGATATAAAATTAAATGATCAGATGTGTATTAATAGGATATTCAATCACCACACTATGGGGATGATGACAGTAACAACGAATTAATGAAATTATGGTTTAATATAATAATGTATAATAGAAGGATTCTCAAAATAAACATTTGCTTTAGTTTTTAATTAAGATTAAATATATTTTTGCAAAAATAAAAGTACAAAACCTAAGGATCCGCCATATTAGATGAAACGCCAATCAGAAGCGAGTGACGTGTCACTTTCGTAAATATTAGATACTTAGTCATAACGCGAACTTGTTGGCTAGTTTTGGTCATTTCTATGTTATTCAGTATATTTATCTAATATTTAGTAATGCTATCAGATTTGTGCTACCTACGAAAAAGGAACATTACTCATGGAATAAGGATTCATCGCAAATAGCTTAAAATTTGGAACTATGCGATATTCCATATCACTGTTTAATTGGAACATTAATAACGTTTTTCAGTACTCATATACACAGCGATTGGCTGATAATAATATCGAAAGGAAATAAATGAATCGTAGCTCCGATATTTATCGCTATTGTTATTTATAATGATTTTAAATTTTGATATGTCGTTTTCCGGACACGTCAAACATTATGAACATTGTAAATAAAGTTATTATTTCCGTCAAAATAGTGTTCACGGAAATTAATAATCGAATTTAAAGATTAAGATCCTGGATCTTGCCTTTCCATTTTTAGCCATATATTTCTAACTTTTTTATCCATTGAAACATTAATAAACAAATTGATCGGAGTTTGTATCGATGTATTATTACATTGCGAAACTACACATCATCGATCCACATTAAAACTCGGCATTACTATTAAAAATAATAAAATGTATATATCAGAATATACACGTAAACATTGCACGAGCAAGCATTTACAAAAGCATGACGTCACACACGGACGCCATTACTATTACGGCGTTTTTGAGCAAAGGTTAAAATGTGAAATTTAAAACGTAATTTTTCGCGCAAATTTTTACTTTTTTTCAAAAATTAAATTCATTTTAAGTATTGTTAATGTATACGAACATTCTGAAGTAGTTTTTCAAAATCAGTCATCATGCCTATTATGGTGAAGGCAAACATCGCGAGCAAACTTGAATACTATAGCGATTTATAAAAATGTCTATATAGTCGGCCAACCCGCGCTGGCAGCGTGGTCATACAGTCCACTGTATGGCCACCTCTCAATCGTACTGTGGATTATAGAGGAGGCTCATGCCTTGCAGCGTGACGTTTATGGTTCCATACAGATATAGGGTTTGATACCAGGTTTTGGTGAACGGCGAGCCAGTGACGACTATCGGCGAGGGCGGTAGTTTTGGGGAGTTAGCGTTGATATACGGCACCCCTCGTGCGGCCACGGTCCGCGCTCGCACGCCGCTCAAGCTGTGGGGCCTCGACCGCGACTCCTACCGACGCATACTGATGGGCTCTACTATCAGGAAGAGACGCATGTACGACGAGTTTCTGTCGCGTGTCTCCATACTAGGTACGTCATGTTGTTTTACTTTATTTTTAATCTTACGTTGTTGTACCTTGTTAGTTGTAGTAGGTAGTTGATTACAAATGTTCACTCGCATGCTACTTACTTTTATCTGTGTCTGTGACAAATAAATCCATTTTCTTTCTTTCTTTCTTTCTTTTATACTTTATTATTGACCTATTTATGTATTGCGTTGCTTAGGGTTACCCTCCTAGGGTTCTTGTCAGCGATTGTATTTGTACAAAAAAATATAGTGGTTATTAAAAAATGTTTAATGGATTACACACTAAACAGTGAAAGAAACGATTGCGAAAGAAACCAATATAAATAGCACTTTTGTGTGTGGTTTTTATAGAATTTACTTCGAATAAATATTTTTGTCGCCTTTTCCGGCGAGACGAAGCGAACACATTTTTATTCGAAAATAAAAGGGTCGTAAACAGAGTTCATCGATAATGTGAATATTTGTTACAGAAAGTTTAGAGAAATGGGAACGACTTACCGTCGCTGATGCCTTAGAACCAGTATCTTTCTCTGACGGTGAAACTATAGTACGCCAAGGGGAGCCGGGCAACGACTTTTATATTATTGTAGAAGGTATTTTTTTCATAATTCATTACATTACTTTTAGTTACTAATGTTAGCTCGGTGAATCAGCTATACTAATAATTATTATACATACAAAAAGTACAAATATTTTTTTAGGAATGTCTATGTTCTATGGGTAAGTTGTAAGGTAAGTAGAAACATGAATAAAAAAGTAAAAAAATATCGTAACTATTAGATTAAATTAATTAACATAAATCTAACCAGATTTCGCCTGGAACTTATATAGTTATATAGTCGTTTATTATTGAAATAAACAAGGAAATCATAAGTAAATTGAACTCCTATCATTAACACAACACGTTCTTTTTTTTATTTCAATGACTGGCAAAACTTGAATACCATTCGCCTGATTCGCAAAAAATATCGATATATCAAAATATCGATATTTTTCTGAAAAATATCGATATAAGTTAGCGATATTTTTTCCCGCGATATATAAATTTTCGATATTTATTTTCAGATATCAAAATCGATATATTTTATGCGTCATGTTTTTGACCAATCCGATTTCTTAAATTTAGACAATATGCAGTAGTCTATATGGGTTTAGTTTCTTTGCTTCAAACACAAACAAAAATTACACTCTATGACCTGCTTGTCTATGACTTATGACTGTACTTGCTTTAAAATTTCGATAATTTTGGCAATTTTTATAAATAATTGCAAATTGGGCAAAAAATATCGATATTTCTTAGGTGATATATATCGATATATTTGAAAAATATCGATACGATAAATATCGATATTTTTTCCATTTGCCCATCCCTAGTAAACGATACGACCGCTCATAGACAGTAGCAAAACCAAACAACACCTTGAATTACAAAGCTATGTTTGGCATTCCACTGCGCTCGCCATCCTGAGACATAAGATGTTAAGTTTTCAATATGCCCAGTAGTAAGTAGCTACAATGCCCTTCAATCCAAAACAAACTGTTCACGGAAGAGAGAAAACAAGTGGAAGTGATACTACTGTATGCGCCCTGTGGCTATATTAGGCGCTGTCGATTGATCGTTGAACATCCAAATTGAAGCTTTATTGTATTTTATCGTTCGTCATCTTATTTTAACAAAAAAAATTTGCTGAATATGTCTGTATTTTGGGCAAAATATTTAAATATAAAGAAAACAGAGACGACTTGAAAACTTACTCCTTTTTTTTAACTTGCCAAGCGCATAACATTTTCACAAGGTGTGTGCAGTAGTGTCAGTTCCAGTAGTAATAGGGAGCGTTCCATTAGGCGCTCACGGCGCCCAAAACACTCATTTCGCCGTTCCATTTGACGACCACGATCGTCGTGGTCGCGGTGAACACGTCATTGATGACGTCATGACAAACGCTCACGCGACGCCCTACCATGACCCATGTTAAGAGGTGGGTCGTGGTGCGCGTTGAGTATATTGGCGGGATTTTGAAATGTCAAAACAACAAAAATGTCCTCCATTGACGTAAAATATATGGACGGGGCGGAAAGCAAGAAAAGTGTTGTCACTAAAGTGGTCCGCAGACCAGTTCAACGGTTGTGACGTCACAGCGCACCGGTTGTAAATCGCCGACAAATGCCTAATTTATCGTGCGTGTGTGTGCATTAAAGATGACCAAAAGTTCACAAAAAAAAGATAATATTTGTTATCACCGCTAAGTAACAATTATATTACTTTAAGTCAATATAACATTTACTTTAGCATTATTGAAAAACGATTTCATGGCCGCCATTGACGTAAAAATCTGACAGATGGCGCAATTTTCGCAGGCATCTTTTTGACGTACCCAATGTACTAAAGGGCCTATCCTTAGTTTTTAAATCAATGATGTCCCCAGAGAAAATTACTTTAAACGCAACGTAATGCAACCTAACCTTATTATAGCTATTTTAAATTATTTATTCCCTAAACGCTCAAAACGCTCCATAACCCGTTCCATTTGGGTTTGCGATCGTAACGCTCACGAGCAAGTGGAACCGTAAATATCGTGGTCCTGAGCGTGGTCGCTGTGAGCGTCAAATGGAACGCATTGATAGTGTGTGTGTGTGTGTGTGTGCGTGCAGGCACGGCGGTGGTGCTGCAGCAGCGCAGCGGGCAGGGTGAGGGCGCTGCCGTGGAGGTGGGCCGCCTCGGGCCCTCCGACTACTTCGGCGAGATCGCGCTGCTGCTGGACCGCCCGCGCGCCGCCACCGTGCGCGCCGCCGGACCGCTCAAGTGCGTCAAGCTCGACCGCGCCAGGTACCGCCGACACTCTACGTACTACACACTACGCACTACATTCTACACACGACACTACATGCTACACACTACACACTACACGCTATCCACTTCACACTACGCACTACAACATAACATAGAGAGTCAACAGATTTGAACTTTTTTTCTACTTCTAAAAATCGATATTATTCTCTATGAAGCTTTTCACTTCAAACTAAGTCCAAAATTACGGTATTTAAGGCATATTCATAGAGTTTTACGTGCGATGTTCGAAAATTTGTCGTCGTGGCAGAGTACAGAGTGTGGGCCACCTCCGAGCCCATTCATGCTAAATGCTGAGTCATGAGCCACTTTTAAAATGTTAATTTAATCTCATAATACGTGACGTATTTTTATGGAATATATATATTGGATTTAGTCTATTGTTTGTTAATCTAAATTCTAAAGCATTCTGAAAATCTACCTGAACACATGATAAATCATCAAAATCAGTACAGTCTTTTAGATGTTCGGTCACATACACATGCACTAAAGAATTATATTAACGGTGTATATTGCGCAACAAATATTTTGGGTATCTTAGTATCTCAACTATTTTGTGTTGCAGGTTTGAACGAGTGCTGGGCCTGTGTGCTGATATTTTGAAACGCAATATAGCCCAATACAATAGTTTTGTTTCGCTGTCTGTCTAAATTTACTACAAAACTAATTACGCCGAGTACTATTTGTGAACAGTGGAGTAGTGTTGTGTGATTTTGTCTGAAGCTTGCCATGGGAGGCATTCATAAATATTTTATTTTCTTTGTTTATAGAATTGCTGACATGTGTTGATGTTGATGGTCTTTCTTATACATATACAGGGTATAACAAGACTGCTACCGAAAACGAAGCCGGGTGGTAGCTTTAGTGACTTCAGACACAATGCAACTAAATTTTGTGCAAAAAATTGTGACATTTTTTTTTTGTATTTTTTTTCTATCGTCGAATTAGTGTGGTATATACATAGTTTTTTCTTTAATAATAGTCTACACCCTTTTATTTTTAAGCAGGGACCGAAACCGGTATCGAAAATACCGGTATTTTTTGGTATCAACCGAAAAAAATAATACCGGTATTTTTAATGGTAACCGGTATCCGCCAATTTTATTGGATTCCTAGAATTTAACCGGTATCATACCGGTAACCGAAATAAGGGTTACCTTTATGTTTCATGCGAAATTCCTTATAAGTCAAAGCGGGGGCAGTGCCTGTGTGTGGTTATACCGCCGTTTGTCTTTACTAAACATTATGGCACTATACCACACAATTATCTTTCCCATTTCATGATTTTTTCAACAGAATTACCCACCAAAAATGAAATGAACCGTATCCAGCGATATTGTGTAAACAACACGACAAGTATGCTTTTTATTTGTTATGCAACAACAACGCATTTTCTTTTGCATTCACGGTCTTTTTAGGTTACCGGTATTAAAACGGTTCCCGTATATAAGGGTAACCTTTATATTGCGTCATAGCGGTTACCGAAATCTTAAAGGTAACCGAAATTCGACGATACCGGTACCGTAATGTCGAATGGGTTTCGGTCCCTGTTTTTAAGGACTCTATGGTATACGAGGCTATAAATTACTATTTTAGCAAAAACTATGGATTTACCACCCAAAATCGACGATATTTAAAAAATTATAAAAAAAAATTTTCGCATTTTTTAGCGAAATTTTTAGTTGCATTGTGTTTGTAGTCACTAAAACTACCACCCGGCCTCGTTTTCGTTAGCAGTCTTGATATACCCGGTATGTTGTGCTTCAAGTAAAATATTGCATACTTAATGTACATTTGTAATGCCTAAAAAGATATATCTACAAAAAATATTCTATTTTCACTGGCTTTTTATAGCGGACAATCTGGTAGTGTGCGTCTTCCACCACTCATTGACCTTAGTACTATCAAAGAGTCCAAACAGGTACAGTCAAACCGTTGCCTATGTGCTCAGTAGTTTAAGTCTTGCTTAGAGAATAATAGTCACAAAATTCTTTCTTTCTTTCTTTCTAAATATACACTTTTTTCATTCTTCACGGATTGTATTTGAAACACCTACCTACTGAATGTTCCGTATTATGTACAGAGCATATATACATATTAGCTTTTTGTTGTAAAAAATCAATATTATTTATATGGTTCAGTAATTATCGTTTCTTATAATGGTGAGTCAGTGAAGAAGAAAAATAAGAGCTGATTTTAGTTAAATAAATATTTAATAATAGTTTATAAATTAACTTATGCGAACCTATTGTAATATATTATATTACGAATATTGTAGCAATACCTAACAATATTATGTTATTAATTATCTAATAATCTTTCATGAAAAAAAAAAAAACAAAATAAAAAAATAGTGTTGTTGGATATCTAAGGAATTTGTTTAATTTTTTATTCAATGACTTAATAATATTGTTTATTTTATTTAAATTAACATGTACAGTTATATATTTTGTAAACTGTGAGTAATGATTCACATACATGTATACCATCCTTATATTAAAATTTTGTTTCCGAATTACTAAATGGTTATTGTTTTATTTTGATTATTTCATAAAATACGTCATAAAATACGAAACCTGTTATTCTCACTACTATATAACAATATAATCAAAGGAGATTGCCCATTTTACTTTAAACTTAGTATTGGTGCGAAAATTGTTATGCCTCGATGAAACCTACTTTTTGTGTAGGGAAGAAATTATATTTTCAGTAAAAATAAACTTAGTTCAAGGGCGGATCCAGCTTTTACGCCAGGGGGGGGGGGTCACATTAAAGTTTATGTCAGATTTTACGCCAGGGGGGGTCATGTAGTTCATGTCAGAACACTGGGTCCGATTTCAATACTCCAATTCGTAATAATGACTTTTTAAACTTTGTTACAAGCCCGATTTGTGAACACACACATACTTTTTTACTTTATTTATCGACAAACAAAGAATGAAATGTGCTTATAAATTTGGCAACAAGATAATTAATAAATTTTGTCAATCTGGGGCCAGCCCAACCGGGGGGTCATGACCTCCATGACCTCCCCCCTAGATCCGCCCTTGACTTAGTTGCGACCCACGCCCGGACTTCGTGGAGAAATGAACTTAAATTCCAATAAAAATTATGTTTTTGTTCGGCTGTGTGAACAAAATATTAAATGTGGTGATATTACATTATTTAAAAAAAACTGTCACTTGGGTAAACAAGAAAACGTTTATGGACAAACCATAAAAAATCCTATAGGTACTTAATTAATTTTAAGTAGTATCAGTATCGGAATGAACGATATTTTTTACCGATACTATGAATGGGCATACTCTTTTGCATTCTCGCTTGTAAAGCTGAAAACACATTGTAGGTTTTTGTCTTACGCATAGAGTAAAGAGTACAAAACTATGGTAAAGAGCGCGTCTTACATGCTTCGTACGGGTCGTCAGAGGGCTCACGTACGTTTTTATTTCTTTTAATTTCATGACAAAGGACGGTTTTATCGTCTGCCAATGACTAAGCTTTTAGGGATGGAAGAGTCGATTTTATGTACTCTTTATCTCATCTCTATATAAACAAATAAATAATATGTATATTTTAAATGAAATTAATCCTAGTTGGCGCTTATTATAAACAGTTCTAAGTCTGTGATAACCTGTGGTACTATCACATTCGAGTTTGCAACGGTTTAATTGTCAAAATCAATGATTCAATTAATATTAAATCACACATCAATCAATTATATAATACTATGATTGAATAAATTCTGTACGCAAACATAGATTACACATTGAGAATAAATTTACTGTGGAAAAATGTTAAGCAACAATGCCGTGTACATATATTAGAAATACTTATGTACTGGTGGTAGGTCTCTCATATGTGAGAGGCCATCTGGGTAGGTACCACCGCAATGTCTATTTCTTCCGTGAAACAACACTGCTTAAATGCACTGTTGTGTTTCGGATTGAAGGACATTGTAGCCAGAGCAACTACTGGACATAATGAGACTTAACATCTTATGTCTCAGGATGGCGAGCGCAGTGAAATGTTGCTACTGTTGCTTGTTTAGCCGTCGTATCGCTTACCATCAGGCGAACGGCATGCTCGTCTCGCCATTCACTGCAATAAAAAAAAAAATACAATGTGTGAATTTCAAAGTAGGCAAGATCGTGTTTCGAGCTATGTATATTACTACTACCAGTGTCAGTTTAAAAGAAAACAAAAAAGAGACTACCTGAAAACAAATAACAAGATAAACTTTTTTCCTATTATAATTCCTAAAACAGCGCGTGTATTTTGAAATTTTAACATCAATAACTTAATATTTAATTGTATAAAAAAATACTCGGTTATCTTTAGTATGATACTTTATTATCTTTAGTACAAATAGGTACTGACTATTTGTTCCCATACTTCTTACTTTAAGTGAGCATATTTGTATTCTTTACATTTAACATTATAAATAATTTCTCTATTACGCACATACTCTAATCGTTTTTTTCCATTTTTTAAATGAACGCACAGGCGAACTTTTGGCTAATTACTGATAATTAAATAAATAAATACACTCAACAGTCACATATATAGTCTTGACCCCACATTAAGATCAATTAAGTGTTATGTCGTGGGTATCGGGAACTACGAGAGACTTTCCGGTCTCACAAAAGCCCAGTCCCGAGACAAATACTTGTGGGCCTCACAAACATTTGTCTCGGTGCGGAGATCAAACCCGCGGCCTCTCGTTTCACAGGCGGCGTCTAACCAACTGCGCCACGGAGGCTGTCAATTACGTCCAGTCTAGTATTTACGAACAACTGGTCAAAGAACTGCGGTGTTTATTTCTATTAATTCAAGTTAGATTCCCAGCAACACCTCATGGAAATAAATAGAAATGTCCAAATTGTATTCAACAATTTTAATTTGTATGCAGATTGAATGAAGAAAATTATACCTTGTATGTATTATAAATTCTAATTTAATTGTAAGTTTTAAGAAATGTTATATTAGTTTGGCTTAAAAAGCTGGTAGCCATATTTACGAAACCTATTTTTGTGTAAACTCAAGTTTGTCCACAATCGCAAATCACCCAAAAGCGCTGTGGTGCACGGAGAAATTGTTATTTTTTTCTCTCTTCAAATTTCATTACATTGGACATTATTATCATTACTACTATTGGACTACTAGTATAAATGTACATTGTATAAATTATGAAATAATATTTTAATGAAAGCGTTGAAGATATTTTTTATTTTCATTTCTAGTTCCTAATTTCACCACTTGTCAATTTATGTTAGTTGCGCTGTATGTCTCAGACGTTTTTTGTTTTTGAAGGTCATGCCCTCGAATTTCGACCGACAGTGTGCACACAACAAAAGAATCTATTGTTCCGATCGCTGTAAGACGCGTTGCTCTAGTATTTATGGCCGCTTCTTTACTCTATGCGTAAGACAAAAACCTACAGTCTGTTTTCAGCATAAGGCCACTGGCTCTCATATCTTGATTCTTAATGAATCATTTCGAATGAGCGCTTTTGGCTGATCATGAAAAGTGGGAAAATATCCGAATATTTTGAAAACCTTGGAAACTGTTTAACTGGGTGAATCTTAAACATGATCTTTTAAACTATACATTGTAAAATATAGCTTGATAATTATGACAGCTCACGCCTATAAAGTTACGTATTTTTTTTGTTAAAATGTCATACAAATAAAAAATGTACTTCATGGACAGGTACCGCCCCCTTAGAGATGTGCCACGCATAACGATTAACCACAGACTATCGGATAATCGAATAATCGGATTTGAAATGAAAACAATGCATAACAAAAATGTAAATATAAAAGTAACTTGTTTCTTAATTGGCGAAATATGTTCCATTTACTGATTACATTTAAAAAATGTGCATTGAATAAAAGTAACCGATAATATAGTTAGTAGCACGAGCCGAAATCGCCACTGTGGGGCGGCTGTTATTGTAGTATTAGTAATAACTTATTTTTAAAGTAATAATAATAAATAAAAAAAAATAAAAAACTGTTTTATAAAATCCATAAATTAATCACGCAATTATCGATAACAAGATAGAAAAATAATAATCGAATAGATTCATTAACGTTTATACACTACCCTCATCCCTACTGCGATCTGTCACAATTATCAAGCTATATTTTACAATGCATACGTCCATGGTGAATCCATGGGGTGAATAGAAATAAATTTGACGTTTTGTTTATTGAATCAAGTTGATCATTTTTTATTTGTAGGTAAACATAGTATAACTTTAAATAATAATTCTGGACTCTTTTTTTCGAAATGACAACAATTATATTTGATCCCTAATGTGAATGAATTTGTCTTTATGTACTTCCTACGGAATTTGACTTTATTAGCAAATTCATTGAGAATTTAATAGGATTAAATGGATTTTAAGATGCCTCCAATAAAGCTCAGGAATTCAAATTTTCAATTATTTTTCCATTTATTTTCACAATCAAGAAATGGCACTTATGACTTGGCAGCATGGTCTTTGACCTTAGCTGGTTGCTTTCGGAACGACTAGAAAAATACGAATGAAATGACATTTCATAGTGACATTTGACAGAAAGGCGCGCTACAGTTTTTGGTTTCGAAAGTAAGCTTCTATAAATATTTTTAATATTATCAATCTTGTAATACGTATGACATACACAATATGGATGTAATAGAATCTATAAAGAATGATAAAGCATATCGCAAGTGCAAACTGATAGTAAAATCGTGGGAAAAAGAATTCAAAACAAAGCATTCACGTACGCCTTCGAAATTTGATATAAAGGAAGCCCCTTCTAAAATTAAATATGCATACAAAAAATACTTCCAACTCAAAAGTACTGCATTGGAAAATTCGCTTTCTATGTGCGATATTGACGATACTTTGGAAGAACAGGCAGACCCTGCTTTTGTGGAAATAGGTGTAGAAACCACCAACCTAACTCCAGAAAAAAATATGCCTAGCCTTCCTAGTGGTCAAGAATTGGATAAATTACTGTCTGAAGTTAATGAGCAGCACACTACTATGGAACTTCATCCATTTACTGAAAATCTATCAAAAAAGTTGTTCCATAATAGGAAGTTTTCCCTGAGAAATCCAAGAAAGTTGGGCATACAGAAATCGCAGCCAGTCTCACTTGATAATCACCAAAAATTTATTGAAGAAAACTGTACTAATAATTCAATTTCAGAAAATAGCACTTGCAATGAACCAAATACAATTTCAAATGAATCAATCAATACTGATATTGTATTTACACTGCCATTAGTTAATTTGAATAACCAAAAGAACACTCAGTGTGTACGACAGATAGATACAGCATGGTTGAAAAGAACAACTGGCATAGAAATTGATGAACCAGAACAAGATGGAAATAAGAACAATGCGTTAAAAACATTTGGAATTAGAAATATAGATATCCCACTTGAGAAACCATCAGATGTTGTAGAAAACAGTGACTCTGAAGATGATATTGCCATAAGTAAGTTAAAACCAGCACTAAAAAAGAGGAAAATTGAAAAGGTCTTAGATTCTGAGAATGACAAGAGACATAATGAAGTCATAAATAATAATGATAATATAGATGATAATAAAGATTCTGCAAATAAAAATCTGAATAGCAAACAGAAAAGGAAAAAGCAGGAAAAAACAAGTACCAATGGTGCAGAAGAATTACCACCTGATATAAAAGAATATGTTCCCTTTGGTTTGGAAAATGATATCATTCCACGACATTCACAGATATCAAATATTATAAATTCATCTGGGGTCACATCAAAATCTGACACACTTAATAAATCTGTTGAAAGTACTGCAAGTGATGCAATAACTAATAAAATAAGGATGGGAACTTTAAATGAGAACTTTGTCAAAATCAATATAGAAAAAAAAATATTTGTCAGGGGAAAGAAAGGCATAAATTTTTCAAAATATAAAAAACAACAATGGAAAAACAAAAAAGCTCTACATGGGGGTATGGAATTTCCTGAATCTGGTAAAATATCATGTTTTAAGTGTGGAGGTTCTGGTCACATGTCTCGATATTGTACTGCTCATAAAGGAGAATCTTTATTGCCATTGGAAAGCTATGATGAAAATGACTTACCAACATTAGATGATATGCAAAAATTTGTTTCAGAGGAAAGTCATAACACACAGTCACTTTCAGAGCAATTAAACATTACATACCAACCCAGCCAAATACCAGATTCCTTTTTAAATTTATTAGAAGAAACAAATGATAGTTGTAATACAGACATAAAGCCCATTTACACAAATCATCAGGAAGTACCCACAGCAGATCTTTTAGATGTTTTAATTAAATTTGGGCATAAGTCATTTAGATCTGGACAAGAAGAAGCTATAAAGCGTGTGTTGTGTGGTATGTCAACTCTTCTTATATTGTCTACAGGAGGTGGAAAATCTCTTTGCTATCAACTGCCTGCATACATTTACAGTCAACACTATAAATGTATAACATTAGTTATTTCACCACTTGTATCATTAATGGAAGATCAAGTGTTAAATATGCCAGAATTTTTGAAAGCAGGTTGCTTACATACAAATCAACCTCCTACTCAGAGACGTAAAATTATACAGTGCTTGAAAGATGGGCTTATTAATATTCTGTTAATTTCTCCAGAAGCTTTAATATCTGGAGATTCATCCAGTGGGTTTGCAGGATTATTTAAATCATTACCTAAAATTGCATTTGCCTGCATAGATGAAGCACATTGTGTCTCACAATGGAGTCATAATTTCAGGCCCAGCTACTTAATGATTAGCCGTGTATTACGAGAAAAATTAAATGTCAAGTGTATACTAGGACTAACTGCAACAGCATCTCAAACTACCATCAAAAGTATAATTAGACATTTAAATGTTCCTGATGGTATTGATGGAGTTATCACTAATCCTACGCTGCCTGATAATCTGTGTTTGTCAGTATCGTTTGAAAATGACAAAGACAAAGGACTGATATCTTTTCTGAATTCTGAACGAATTTGTTCTTTCCAGTCAATTATTGTGTATTGCATTAGAAGAGATGAATGTGAAAGAGTAGCGGCTATGTTGCGATCAAGCCTTCAAGAAGTTGGAAAAATTAATATGGAAAAACCAAGTAAAAAACGTAAAAGAATGTCTTACATAGCTGAAGCTTATCATGCTGGCATGTCAGCTGCTCAAAGAAAAAAAATTCAAAATCATTTTATAAACGGTACATTGAGAATTATTGTTGCAACTGTTGCTTTTGGCATGGGAATCGATAAATCAGATATCAGATGTATAATACATTACAATATGCCAAGTAGCTTTGAGTCATACGTCCAAGAAGTAGGAAGAGCTGGACGTGATGGACAACTTGCATTTTGTCATGTGCTGATGAATAACACTAATAATGATAAAAGTGAACTTTTAAAACATATTTATGCAAACTCTATTGACAGGCCTACTATCAGAAAACTATTACAAAAAGTGTTTATTCCATGCGAATGTATTTCACGTCCAACAGAATTTACTAAAAAACTTTCTAGCAATCAATGTAAAGGCCATGAAGTTGGTATCCCTATAGATGCCACTGTGGAAGAATTAGATTTACCCTCCGAAAATATTGCTACTTTGTTATGCTATGTAGAACTTCATGCCAAAAGCTATATTAAGGTACTTAATAATGCTTATACAATGTGTAAAATTTCTTCATATGGAGGTCCCTCAAAGATACTCCAGGCTGCCAAAACTTGCCTGCCTCTGGCAATGGCAATTTTAATTGAAAGTAAAAAAGAACCAACAGTTACAAACAAAAGCGTTATAGAGTTTAATGTTATTGAAGTTGCTGCAGCTATAGGATGGGAGAGTGGCATGTCTAAATATCAATTAAAAAATTTAGAATGGATAACAGAGGCAGGTTCAAGCAAAAGATCTCATTTAAAAGTAGAATTTAATACGCTTGGATTTAGAATTAAATCTAGAGGAGACTTGACAAGTGCAGAACTTGATAGTGTATTGGATGAATTGCACGAATCAGTATTGTTTCAAGAAAAAACTAAACTATATCAATTAGAAGAATGTAACGCGGCTTTTAAACAGCTGGCGAGTTGTTCCATAGATTATTCAACTATGAATTTAGAAAAATCTAATGAGCTGAAATCTACAATTCGAAACTATTTTCAAAGAGAGAACACATTGCCAGAGCACATTGTGCTACAAGAAAGGGCTATAGATGTGGAAAGAGTAATTTCTGATGTGCGGGCTCTAATATCTTCATACAAAGATTGTACATTTACTGGTAGAAGTATCGCCAGAATCTTTCAAGGCATTTCTTCTCCTAATTATCCAGCCATTGTATGGGGTAGATGTAAGTTTTGGCGCTCACATATACACGAAGATTTCAATGCTTTAGTAAAAATCGCAACACAGCAAATACTACAAATGAAAATCTAACGATTAAGAATATGTTTGACTTTTAAAATAAAATTATTTTTGCATTCATATTTATTTATTTTCACTATAAAACCCTATCTCTTATTTCTTCCCAAAAAAAAAATTCATTACAACTGAATAAAAAATTCTAAGAGTTGTAAAATCAACGTTAATATGTATATTTATTACACGGTGCACCCTCCTACTTTAGCCTGAATAACGAATTATGGAATCATAATTTCAAAAATGAATGATATTAAATAAATTTTGTTTAATAAATAATTGTAAAATGTAAAGTGAGCTATCTGTTACCAGTTCTGTATTAGCCCATAAACGTCCCATTGCAGGGCACGGGCATCCTCTACGACCGAGATCACGGATGAGACGGGTTAAGCTGTGTAGTCAATCACGCTGGCCTAATGCGTGTTGGCGGACTTATCATAGAAATTCGTCCGAATCGCTATGGGAAGCAGATTTCCTCACGATGTTTTCCGTCATCGATAACTATGTATGCGTGGTATAGTGGCCCATGGTGCATAATGATTGTCTATCAATACTGTAGGTACACATGACTGCGAAAAGATTCAGACTTACCTGTATAATATAATAAAATAATTTAACACGAACAAACAATAGTATTCATACCTATTACAATTTACAAGTTTCCGCACAGGAAATTTAAATTACCACAGCACTAGAAGCACAGTTACTGGCATCAGATACTTATATTTGTAAATATTAAGGAAATAAAACATCTGCTGCACTTATAGGACACATCAATACATATCATACCCTAAATAGATCTCTCACCTTTAAGTAGCATTGTATACTTAAATGTTAGAAAAAATTGGATCCCGGTACAATCTACTGTAGCTTCTGACCTCAACTTGTTGGAGAGCAGCCCTTGATATTCTACGAACAACTACTCTCGCTTTATCCTTCTTCGTTGGTGAGTTTGTGTGCTCAGTGTGCAGTGGTATTGGGAGTCAGCAGTGGCATCGCTGTGCTCATACAAAAGCTGCTCATTCGAAAAGTCTCAATATGTCCAGCAGTTAGTGGTTACTTTGGATACAATGTCCTTCACACCGAAACACAACAGTGCATTTCCATTGCTGTTTGGAAATTGTAATGGGACCTACCCATATGACCTCTCACATATGGGGCATTCCACGCGAAGCGGACACGTAAAAAATCTCGATGTTTCCGATTTCAGAAATATTTGAGTATGTTCTACCTATATATGTCCTTGATTTGTGTATCAAACATTTTTCTAATATAGTGACTGGTTAAAGAAATAGGAAACTTTGAAAGTTTGGCCAACTGGTGGGCATACAGAACTTCAAAGCCGATTATCTAGTCAGGAAATTATTGATTAAAATAATTAAACCACTGGATTTAAAAATTCATTTAATGAGCTTTTCAATTGCATTTTTGGATACGAAAATCAATTGTTTTTGCCATATTTTTTTAATTTTAATTTTTTTAACTTCTATTTTCACAAACTTAAACCATTTCGATTTTTTATTTTTTTTTAATTAAAATAGCTAGTATTGTATAGAACATCCTTGCCAAGTTGTATACTGGGCGTGGAAGTGGTTTACGAGCTAGGCTGGGAATACTGCCGAAGCGCGGCATCCTGCGCGAGTCAAGTGAAACTTCTGTCTATGTAGCCTGTGAGTGAAACTATCAATAAAATAAAATAACTTTCGACCGAATAGTTTGCATACTTAAAAATATATAAATACCGTAAAATCATACAACTATAGTTTTGTAATACACTATGGTCCATTACCATACTTTGATAAAAATAGTGTGTCAACATTAAATTACATCAAATATTCGCTCATACGAACTTTCGCATTTATATCTACTAGCGGCCCGTTCTAGCTTCGCCTGGGTGTAGATATTTTCGAATCCACTCTCCACTAGATATTATGTTCTTTTTCCTAAAAACTCATAAATACCAGAACTTGACGTAACTATTTCACTGTCCCTTTTTCTTCCCATCACGACCTTCTCAATTCCAAGTTCCTATCAGTTTTCTTCATTATCCACCCCGTGCCTTCACATTTCGTTCTGTACCTACTATCAAATGAAATCTGTCGGCTATCCAATCCCTGTCTCGTCATCCCACTCTATTCTATCCTATCTCTCCATACTTAAATCCAATCCATGCTTTATGAATTTTTGACAGCAATAAAATGTTATTTTTTTCCCTTATTTTACCCCACAATGCTGGTTTTTACTGCCTCGTTGTCGTAGTTGTACAACGGTAACATAATTACAGAACTAAAGTCGAGTTCGAACCTCGGGTCGGGCGAAGGTATAAGGAATTTTCAATTCATTATTAGCCTGGAGACAGGAATTTGTGGCCGATATGGCGATAGTGATAGTGAATAGTATAGAAAGTGCGTGGTGGCCTGTTGGTAAACGGACTAGACGCGACTGCCAACATGTTCACGGTGGTCGCGAGTTCAAATCCCAGGGCACACCTCTGACTTTTCGGAGTCATGTGTGTATTGATAGTCAATCACCACGCACTAAAACGGTGAAGGAAAACAGCGTGAGGAAACCTGCATACCATAGCGATTTATATAAATTTCTATGGTATGTAAGTCCGCCAACCCGCACTAGGCCAGCGTGGTGGACTATATGGCCTAACCACTCTCAATCGTACTGTCGATTGTAGAGGAGGCCCGTGCCCTGCAGTGGGACGTATATGGGCTGATACAGAATACAGAATGGCGATAGACTCGCCCCTATCACATCGTGGGACGAAACACATAATGTAAAACATAGGTGTACACTGCTTACTAGAAACCTTCTACCACCACCTTTGCCTACCCCTTCTGGCGAAATAGGCGTGAGTTTATGTATGTATTAGCGGTCGGGCCCGGTTTCACCCGGATGCAGATAGCTTTTGAGTCCAGTACACATCAACAACATATTATTTGGCATGCTATATTTCCAGTCCTGTTATATACGGTTTATGTCCCGTCTCATTCAGTCCCGTGACGAAAAGCATGCAATCTTGTCGTCTCCTATCTCGTATCACCTATTTAAATTTAAAAGAGCACCAAAAATTTGCATTGGATTTCCTGAATCGTCTTGCGGGAACACTATATTTTTAGAAATAAAAAGTTACCCATGTGGTATTACTGGGCATCAACTATCTCTAAATCAAACATCCAAATCGATCGGGCCATGTAGCAAATATATATTAAGATTTCTGACCCACCGCCGGGAACACAACATTTTTTTGGGATAAAATGTAACCTATGTTTTATTCCAGGGTGTCAGCTATGAGCTACCACTACTATAAGTACCTAATTTCAGCATAAATGGTAAAGCCGTTTTTGCGTGAAAGAGGAACAAACTTTCACCTTTGTAATATCAGTAGGGATACTCACTCATCACTACTCATCTACAATCGACAGTACGATTGAGAGTGGTTAGGCCATATAGTCCACCACGCTAGCCTAGTGCGGGTTGGCGGACTTACATACCACAGATTTTTTTATAAATCGCTATGGCATGCAGGTTTCCTCGCGATGTTTTCCTTCACCGTTTTAGTGCGTGGTGATTATCAATATGAAATGAAATGAAAATATTTATTGAATCCATAAAATGTCATACACTATTTAGATTCAGTCATTTTTTTCCCACTACCACCCAGTTCACAAGGCTGTTTTCGCCAGAGAAGAACGGGCAAGAAACTCTAGCGTTGCTCTTTTCAAAATAAGTTTACAATACAGTGATCATACAGGAGTTGAAATTCAGAGCAGCTCATAAATTATTCATAATAATGATTATATTGTACGGCTGAGTTAAGTGTCGTCGCCCTGACCGCGGAACTGGTATACACTGTTCAGCAAAAGCAATGAAAGGCAATAAAAAAAATAAAAAGAAGAATAAAAAAAACAAAGTAATTAATATTATCATTATAAGCAAATTGAGCAGACCAGTCTACACAAGCAGCACCCGTTCACGAGTATGACACATGTGCCAGCCATCGGTCTCCTCAACCGTGTTATAGGGAAGTGACCGACCCGGCACACGACGCCGCCGCAAGCACAGACCTTTAAGCGAGCATGACGTACTCAAAATGCCTACAACTATGGTGACACAAGTGGGATAATTATTTCAATTATATTTAACAGAGTACACACACATCCGGTTCAGGGACTTATATTATTTTTTATTCCCACGCCTTACTATCTTCTAAGTATTCTGAAAGTTTATAATATGCTTTTTTACACAACTGTCGTTTAAAATTAAATTTAAATTTATTTATAGATAAGGCTTTTATGTGAGTGGGAACTTTATTATAGAAATGTATACAGTAACTCTTAAAAGATTTGCAAATTTTCTGGAGCCTGGTCTTATGAATGACTAGATTATTTCTATTTCTAGTATTTCTGTCATGAATATCGCTAACCTTTTGAAATTGTTCTATATTCTTATGGACATACATTAAATTAGCGAATATAAATTCTGATGCTACTGTCATTATATTTATTTCTTTAAATTTTTCTCTCAGAGATTGTCTGGAGCCTAACGAATAAATAGATCTTATGGCTCGTTTTTGAAGAAGAAAGATGGTATTAATGTCAGCAGCACCACCCCACAACAAAATTCCGTAACTCATTAGGCTATGAAAGTAAGCAAAATAGACCAATCGAGCTGTATCAATGTCAGTCAATTGGCGAATCTTGCCCACTGCAAAAACTGCAGCACTCAGCTTTTTAGCTAACGCTGTTATGTGGGGACCCCATTGAAGTTTAGGATCCAATGTGATTCCCAAAAACTTAGTAGTCTCCACAAGGCTCAACACATCCCCGTTCATAAAAAAGTTGGCATTCACTTTTTTTACGTTAGGTGTTATAAACCGAATGCATTTAGTTTTTTGGCTGTTTAACAGTAAATTGTTAACGCCAAACCAATGTACTATTCTTGAGAGAGTGTGGTTTACTTCGTCAAACATAGATTGATGTCGTTTAATTTTAAATATCAGTGAAGTATCATCAGCAAACAACACTACCTCACATTTATCCCTTATAAAATAAGGCAAGTCATTTATGTAAATCAAAAAGAGAAAGGGTCCAAGAATTGAGCCTTGCGGAACCCCCATAGTAACAACAGATCCATGTGATTTTTGTCCGTTGACATCAACCCTCTGAACCCTATTGTTTAAATATGATTTACATAGTTCAAGTGCAAGTCCATTTATTCCATAGTGGCTCAATTTCCTGATAAGAATATCATGATAAACACAATCAAATGCTTTGGATAGGTCACAGTATACACCTAAAGCATCCTGAGAATCCTCCCAAGCATCAAATATGTTATCTATGAGCTTCACACCAGCATCAGTGGTGGAGCGACCCCGAGTAAAACCAAATTGTTTACCATGAAGTAAATTATTATTTTTAAAATACTTTGCAACTGTATAAGCATAAGTTTTTCAAAAATTTTGCTAAATGAAGGCAATACTGATATAGGTCTAAAATTAGAGGGGTCATCTGTACTACCAGATTTAAAAAGAGGTATTATCTTACTAAGTTTCATTTTATCAGGAAATATGCCACTATTAATACATGTGTTAAAAACTAAAGCTAGCTGAGGAGCTAATATAGGTAGTACATAGTTGAGGATCTTTGTAGAGATTCCCCAGAGGTCACAAGTATTTTTAATGTTTATAAGTTTAAATGTTTTTACAATGTCATCACTGTCAACGGATTGGAATTCAAATGAGTCGCCACACCCTGGCACACTTTCCTGTAATAACGTATGGGCTAAAGAAGGAGACGAATGTAAGCTTTTTGTTATGGAAACTGGTATATCTGTGAAGAACTTTTCAAAAGCCCTAGCTACTTCTACATCAGAGTTTATTAATTTATTATTAATATTTAAGCTAAACTCGGTGTCACGAGGTTTAGCTTTCCCAGTTTCCTTATTATATAATTACACTCCATGTCATTTTAATTTTATTTTTGGAGTTTTTTATTTTTTCTTTTAAGTATAAAGACTTTGCTTTATAGCAGACTTGTTTAAACAATTTAGAATATTTTTTAACATAATTTTTAAAATGCTCACTATGATTATATGTTCTTTCAGAATAAAGATCATATAGTTTCTTCCATAGATTTAGTATAAAACATAGATCGGCAATGTGAAAGAGATAGAATAATTTAACTCATATGTTAAAGCGAGATGCATGATGCGACCATTCGTTTACACAGAAGTAGCCAGCAGTGACCCAGAGTCAAAATATGTCAAACTAAGCGAGCAACAAAATTCGCTTATTTTCATAATTTATTTAATTTTACAGTACTTGGTTATATTTATTAAACGTAATTTATTATAGTGCATTGTGTAGTGCCAAGGTGTGGTTCATGCAGGCGTAAAAATCCGAAATAATTACAGTTTTCACAGGTACCGGCCACTTTTGCACAATACTTTTTTGTGACGATATTATAGAATTAAATGGAAATCCGTGTATACATATCGGTAGAAAAGAATATAGTATTTCATTGTATTAATACGCTGAAAGCATCCATTGCGTATAAAAAATAATATCAAATACGTGAATTTACAATAATTTCAACCAAAAGTAGCTAGGGATTGACTGACAGGTTCGATCAATAAAAGGTTGTCGATAAAATAGTCGATGACAACACATGTTTCCCTACATTTTTATGGGGCTATAGTATGTTGTAATAGTGTGCATTTTTCTCCTTCTACCTGGCGTTATCTCGGCCATATTTCCCCGGCCATTATTATAGTATTCATTCTACAATATTACTTATTACTTTACTTTTTCTCATTTTTTTATATTTGTGGAATATTTATTATAACACTTCATGTGTGTGATTTATGAATTAAGAACCTGTTTCAATCTCTGCCAAGAGGCTGTCAATTTATAATAGTAAAACAAGAACATATGTATTCGATATTATTATAAAATATGCGATACTTCTATGCACAATATCATCATCCAAACCTTGAAGCAACATTATTCATTTATCATAACATTAGGTATAGGTTTAAAATTTATAATTATCATAGGAAAAACATTAGTTTAGGTGACGAGATCGAGAAAACCTTTGTAGTTTATTAAACTGTCTCTTTCTTCAGTCACAGGAATGCGACTAATGAACATAGGCCTTCCACAAGAATGTCTACATCAGTTTGTTGTAAGCTGCCTACATCCAACGACTTCCTACAAGCTCCTCCGTACACCTCCAACGCGGCCTAGCAGGCGTCCAACACTTCCCAATGTGTTACAAGTCAATTAATTGACTTAAATAAGCATATTTTTTTAACTCTAGTATAAAATATATACTTACGCGAATTTTGCTCATTGAAAAAAACTAATAATCATGGATTTTGTTGCAGACTGAGTCCACCCTATGACTACGAAAGCTGTAAAGTAATCGAAACTTCGCGACGGGAAATTAAAAAAATAAACCGAAAACGCTAAAACGTTGTAAATTATAGTTTTATTTTATAAAAGTGAGAGTTTTTGTTCTCAGTTTAATTAGATGTCTGTACTAAAGACTCATACAAAATATCTCAAACAAAATGTTTTCCAAATAATATGACAATTTATCTTTATTTATTTGTGTGTTTATCAATCTGTATTGAAATAAACACATGAATAAGTTTCTGTTAATATATAATAAAATGTCGCATATATCCATAACATTTTATTTCACAACTACAGGCCGACAGCTATATATATATCGGTATGATACTATCGAAAGTGCATGGTACACCACTATATGTCAAGCACACATGTAAACTTCACGCACACAATCGTAAATCAGTTTTGGTCGCGCTGAAAATGACACATTGCCGATCTATGTTCTATACTACATCTATGGTTTCTTCCTACTTATGTGTATGCCAACCATAGATGTAGTATAAAACATAGATCGGCAATGTGTCATTTTGAGCGCGACCAAAACTGATTTACGATTGTGTGCGTGAAGTTTACATGTGTGCTTGACATATAGTGGTGTACCATGCACTTTCGATGCTATCATATCGATATCGATATAGCTGTCGGCCTGTAGTTGTGAAATAAAATGTTATGGATATATGCGACATCTTATTATATATTAACAAAAACTTATTGATGTGTTTATTTCAATACAGATTGATAAACACACAAATAAATAAAGACAAATTGTCATATTATTTGAAAACATTTTGTTTGAGATGTTTTGTATGGGTCTTTATGTTTACCTGAACAAAATTATTTTTTTCATTGTGATGTAACATGTGTATACATAGTACATACACCTAATTAAACTGAGAACAAAAAACTCTTTTATAAAATAAAACTATAATTTACAAAGTTTTAGGTTTATTTTTTTAATTTTTAATTTCCCGTCGCGAAGTTTCGATTACTTTACAGCTTTCGTAGTAACAGGGTGGACTCAGTCTGCAACAAAATCCATGATTATTAGTTTTTTTCGATGAGTGACATTCGCGTAAGTATATTTATACCAGAGTTAAAAAAATATGCTTATTTAAGTCAATTAATTGACTTTTAACACATTGGGAAGTGTTGGACGCCTGCTCGGCCGGAGCTTGTAGGAAGTCGTTGGATGCAGGCAGCTTACAACAAACTGATGTAGACATTCTTGTGGAAGGCCTATGTTCATTAGTCGCATTCCTGTGGCTGAAGAAAGAGACAGTTTAATAAACCATAAAGGTTTTCTCGATCTCGTCACCTAAACTAATGTTTTTCCTATGAGAATTATAAATTTTAAACCAGATACCTAATGTTATGATAAATGAATAATGTTGCTTCAAGGTTTGGACGATGATAGTGTGCATATATGTTCTTGTTTTACTATTATAAATTGACAGCCTCTTGGCAGCGATTGAAACAGGTTCTTAATTCATAAATCACACACATGAAGTGTTATAATAATTATTCCACAAATATAAAAAAATGATAAAAAATAAAGTAATAAGTAATATTGCAGAATGAATACTATAATAATGGCCGGGGAAATATGGCCGGGATAACGCCAGGTAGAAGAAGCAGAAGAATGCACACTATCACAACATACTATAGCTCCATAAAAATGTAGGGAAACATGTGTTGTCATCGACTATTTCATCGACAACGTTTTATTGATCGAACCTGTCAGTCAATCCCTAGCAACTTTTGGTTGAAATTATTGTAAATTCACGTATTTGATATTATTTTTTATACGCAATGGATGCTTTCAGCGTATTTATTTAATGAAATACTATATTCTTTTCTACCGATATGTATACACGGATTTCCATTTAATTCTATAATATCGTCGAAAAAAAGTATTGTACAAAAGTGGCCGGTACCTGTGAAAACTTTAATTATTTCGGATTTTTACGCCTGTATGAACCACACTTTGGCACTGCACAATGCACTATAATAAACTACGTTTAATAAATATAACCAAGTACTGTAAAATTAAATAAATTATGAAAATAAGCGAATTTTGTTGCTCGCTTATTTTGACATATTTTGACTCTGGGTCACTGCAGGCTACTTCTGTGTAAACGTATGGTCGCATCATGCATCTCGCTTTAACATATGAGTTAAATTATTCTATCTCTTTCACATTGCCGATCTATGTTTTATACTAAATCTATGATGCCAACAGTGGCCCAATTATTGAAGCAAGTTTTTTTGCTTGTGGGAACAGACCTGGATGTAAAGATTGATTCAAATTCCTTACAAAATATGTCAAATGCAGAATTATACAGAGTATTGGGGTTGTTACCCTGTACTAGTACATTGAATTTTTTCAACAAATTATTCTTTAATTTATCTAACCGGATCTTTGTTACCGGAACAACATTAAGTTTTCCAATGGAAGTTTGCTGGAATTCGCTTCTAAAAGTGACTATAATTATACTATTATTATATATTTTTTTTATAGTTGTCCACAGTGGTCAGAGTCTAACTGATTAATAATAGATTTATTTATTGGGACTATATCTGTGAACACATTATCTATACAGGTAGCGCTAGTGTTGGTTATCCTAGTTGGCTACAAAAAAAGATTGACTAAGTCAAATGATAAAAAGAGATTTCTTAATTTTCCAGTCATAACAGACATATCTAACAGATTAACATTGAAATCTCCACACACCAACAATCTTTTATTCGTTTTACTTAATACACACATGACTCCGAAAAGTCAGAGGTGTGCCCTGGGATTCGAACCCGCGACCACCGTGAACATGTTGGCAGTCAAGTCTAGTCCGTTTACCAACAGGCCACCACGCACTTTCCTTATGAATAATTTATTCCTATAGCGCGCCATCTTATGGCCCCCGCGGGCCCCATATCGTTCTCGTCCGCACCACGGGCTCCCGTACCATACCGTGCCTACGGGTTGCGCCCGCGCTTACACCCCGTCGCCCTTCGTGAGTGTCGAGTCGGTTGTTGTCCGGGATAGACGCGTGCGCGGGCGTGGACCGTGTGCTCTTCCGCGATTGTCGATGTAGTAGTGTGTTACTTAGTTTCCGACAATATAGTTTATTCGCGAAGATAGTCTTTTAATCCATTTAGTTCCTATCCTGTGACCGGCATTCCTCCGCAAAAATAGGTATTACGTACCCCGATATTCCTTATGAACAATATAATAATTAACAATTACTACATTGTTCATGATCAATTCAATTCATTGTTCACCATCAATCATAATAAATAACAATATAACAACTTACATTTAGTTTTATTTCCATTATTTTATTATACAAATAAAATATTTATATTCTTCACCTTAAATCTACATTATTTACAGGACCATAATTATTAAATAACTCAAGCACAAATTTGTGTCATACTCGCTCCATTCGTCCCGTTATTTGGTTTAGTTTACCTATAGCTCCTTTGGGATCTGGTGATAGTGAACTCCATGGACTCGACTCACAATATTCAAAAACGTGACTTCCACAGACTATTTTTTCTTTTATTTTGCTATCAGAAACTACACAAGAACCTAAAATATTATAAAATTCTATACTTAATGCATCTATCCAGTCTTTTAAGTCTTCATTTGTTCTTTTAATATTTGAATGAGATATTTTTTGAAGTAATATACTTTCCTCTTGGTCTGGCAAAAAGTCATCTGCTTTTATGGTTGAGTAATTTTTATAAGAATTTTGTGAACCACTGTGAATAATGCTTGCTTCTTGATGAGAAAGTTCTTTACCAGACAAATATGCTAATGGCGTGATTAAAAATTTTGTAGATGCTATTAAATGCTTCTGGTCAAATAAACCTACTTTCCATATGCCAGGTAATAGAGGTGTTTTCAAACTAGGTTTTATGAAATTTGTCAAATTATTTTCATCAACATAAATACCATTGACATCAGCAATGACTCCCGAAGGATCTAACCAAATAGCGGTGAGATTATCAATTTTTTTTTCTGCATTAGGAGAAAATTGATATAGAAGAATAGGTTCTGACAATGGTCCTAGTATATTTGCGAGATTTCTGAACATCATTTCTTTTTGATCATATTCTGAACTAACTTTAAAGATTTTTATATCATCTACGTAACGGTTCTCAAAGTTTAATTCCAAGTGTTTTTTTGGTTTATACCATGTTTCCAACAATATCACAGTATTGACTTTCGTTAGTGCTTTATGCAATATTAAATTTCCCTTGTAGATATCAGAGTGACTATAAGAGCTTATTTCCACTATAACATCAGGTTCAACAAAGCATTCTTCAGCCGACAGAATTTTTGCATTGTGGCGTGCAATGCTCTCGGCATGAGTCAAAAATGTGTCATCAGTATTTGCAGTTAAATCATCAATATTGTATAAGCTTTGCCAATAACCTTCTAAATTATTAAGCAAGTAATGATCATTAAATCCTATGAACTGTTCAACTCGATTTATAATTTCTTGGTTAATGATCGGTTCGAATTTTCGAGCAAAAAATAATTGACGGTCTTGTGTATTTTGTATTCTAGGCCAGTCTTCCGTTCTGAAGTCGTTGGGGGAACAACCACACCAGTCAACGACGTGTTTATATTGACATTTACATCCCAACTTTCGTTTCCAGTTGGTGACATGAAGGTTGTTATCAACATAAGTATTACAAAAATGAGAGTTCCTTAGAGCTGTGTGAAAAAATGATTCTGCTGGCAGTAACGTGTGTTCAAATATAACACTCAAACCAGTCAATAGTTCATCTTTTTTTCCAACTACATAGGATACAAATTCTGGCGATAATGCGATCCAGTCGCTGCCACCATCAATTACAATACCGTTCGGTAATTTACGTTCGCCCACGCGCCACATGTGCGTCTCGCATTCAATGAAGGTTTTATCTAACCCTTGCTTTTTAATAAATCTTTGAACTTCACGACCATGAGATTTCACGAAATTGAGCCCTTTATTTGCAGTGAGGAATTTTTCTAAGCTTTCCAATGATTTTATAGGAAAATCACTTTCACTCAAATTAATTACGAAATCCCATTTCCAGTTTAGCTCCATGAAGTCTTTCATTGAAGATAGAAGCATTGTTAACAATGAAGCACCGCCCCATATAGTAGAGTACCTCTTGGTAGCTAATTTAATATTGGGTAATGTCTTCTCGAGCACAGATAATTTTCTATGCAGATAGTCTTGACGCTGGAACAAATAAATATTTGAATGATTGAATACATACTGTAGACTCTCAAATATTAATACAGTAGAATCTATTTATTATATTTGGACCAACCGCTTCTGTATCAAACTACATAGTACGTCCCACTGCAGGGCACGAGCCTCCTCTACAATCGAGAGTACGATTGAGAGTGGTTAGGCCTTATAGTCCACCACGCTGGCCCAGTGCGGGTTGGTGGTCTTACATACCTAAGAAATTCTTATATATCGCTATGGTATGCAGGTTTCCTCTCGGCGTTTTCCTTCACCGTTTTAGTGCGTGGTAACTGACTATATACACACGTGACTGAAAAGTCAGAGGTGTGCCCTGGGATTCGAACCCGCGACCACCGTGAACATGCTGGCAGCCGCGTCTAGTTCGTTTACCAACAGGCCACCACGCATTTACCAACCGCTTAATATGACCCATTTTCAAATCTAGTTATATTGATGACCAATGTGATTCGGAACATACTCGGCAGGTTTCAAGAGGGATAAATGAAGCCCAACAGCTTCCTTATCAATTTCATACATACATACATACATAAACTCACGCGTATATCCCAGAAGGGGTAGGCAGAGGTGCCAGGACACCCACATTTCGCCTTGTATGTTCCGTCCCATGATGTGATAGGTGGCGAGCCTATCGCCATACCGGGCACAAATTCCTGACTCTGGGCTGATAATGAATAGAAAAATCCAATATCACTTTGCCCAACCCGGGATTCGAACCCGAGACCTCAGCTTTGTAACCGTACCGGAGTACAACTACGCCACCGAGGCAGTCATCCTTATCAATTTCAATCTTATCAATTCGTTTCCAATGGTATAAGAGATTGTTATTACAAAATTAAAATTGCTTGTTTTAAATGTATATGAGCAACAAATAACGAAAGTACAAATATACACAATTTTTCTCTCTCTCTTCAACCAATTGAAATCCACTGCTGAACAAGGCCTCCCCCAATAGACTTCTTATAAAGGGATAGAAAATTATGTTTATGTTACTTCTAATTTTTTATGAAAATAAATGTACAAAATTACCTTATCCACGTGTATATAAAAGTAATGGTTAGCCCGGTAGAGAGCGTTAATCAATCTATGCACTTGTCGCAATGCTCGGCCATTTAGAGTCAATAAGAAAACAATTCTGACTGGTTCTTCCTGGTCATTTGAAGTGTTTGGTACTCTGGCAACAAATTCTGGGAAACAAAACATTTTATGTAACTTGAATATGATAAGAATCAAAACAGTATTCACTGATTATTATGTAATTTATGTTTATTTGAAAACTCCTTAATTGGGCTTATGATGTGTATTTTCAGTTTCAATAAATAGCATATAAATACACCTAACAGTTACATAGTCCCATTGTGGGTATCAGAAACGACTAGAGACTTTCCGGTCTCACAAACATCCAGCCCCGAAACTAATGCACATGGAATTCACAAATATTTGTCTTGGTGCGAGCATTACACCCACAGCCTCTCGTTTCACAGGCAGCATCTAATCAACTGAGCCACAGAGGGTTTCATGATGACGTCTTCAATGACGGTTGACATTTTTGAAAGCATTGAAATTGGACAGGTTTCGTCCAAAAGTAGGCTTGAGATAAGCCTTACATATTTTGTAATATATTGATAAGTTAAACTACTTTTTTATAGAATACTGGTATCAACAATGGATTATGTTGATATTAAAACTTACAAGCATGATACAATAGTGATAGTAGTAGATACAATAGTGATTATAATTGATATAGCCTGGCATAGGGCGGACAGAAGATGATTAATATAATCTTACTTGTTAAACCAGTTTCAAATATGTTCATTGTAAAGTAGCCGCCACACATTTTGGATGGATCAGCAGGGCATTTCATATCACATGACTCATCTGGAAGTTTTGCTGACACTGGAGGAGCTGTTTCACCGCAGAAGCACTCAGATCTGTTAAAGATGGCGGAATTAAGAATAAACATGAAATAAAAAATAAATTAAATTATATCTAAACATTTCTTCGGTACAGGCTGTTTTTTTACTGAGAACTGTGGAGTTTCTTGGAAGAATGGCAATTAAAAAGTACAAGTACCCAGCACAATGACCCAAATTGATATAAATGAACTTGATTACTTTGTAGGAGCCAACACAAACTAGGCCTGCATTGTGAATTATGGCCAGGCAATCAGAATATACATAGATTAAGCAGGATTCCTGTACTCAATATAAGGCAGTTAAGGGTTGACATCATTGACTTATATTCTACCGATAGACGAGGCGCGTCATAGAAACTATTTGTCCCATATTTGTTTTCTTTATTTCTTTCTTACGCTTACTTGAATATTACAAATTATGATCAAAGATTATTAGAGACACAAGACAGTTCATGTCAATAATAGTTTTTTCTAAGATACTGCCTAAGTATCAATACCGTCATAGCAATAATATTTTTTGTAATTTGTTTTTTTTTATTTACGTGAATAATTCATGGAAATGATGTAAATGAAATTAAATATTCTTACAAGTATACAAGTCTGACAATCAGTCAATCAGTGTACAATCAGTCTGACATTTATTATAATAACAATTATAAATTTTTAACAAGCTGATAAACTAATTTCGAGACTACTAGATTGAAGGAAAGGTACACCAGAAGTTTTTAAAAATGACTACCGCATTTGGAATATCTGAAATCTTCGTTTCGAAAATAAACTGAACAAATATAGGTATGTTCTCATGGTAGCCACTTATATCCGTTCCAATAATTCTGGACAAATATTATAGAGATCTCCTTTTTTCGTAACCGACGCGTAAGAATATAAAACAATTTTAAATGATATTAGTCTTCAATATGGGTTCGAATAGTCCATTAAGTAATTCATATTAAGAAATGGTGTCTAAATACTATCCACTGTTTCAAAACATACCTACAACACATATTTTGCGTTATTAATTAACAACATATAATTAAAATATAATACTGAAATCAATTTGCAACTACATTCTTCCTAGTTCCTACATATTTGTATTTGTAATGTATTCGAATAGTTTATACCTATTTGGTCGACTGATATGAATGTCTTGAATAATTTATATCTTATATAGTTCGTATATCTCACTCGACGGGCAATTTTTATGCGCGGAAATGAGACATACGATTAAGGAGCTCACCTTGTATTTTAACGAGCTCTAAAATATATTTAATCCAATAATAAATAAAAGATCTGTATTATCGGCCTTATTCTACAATATTATATCACTTATTTTGTATTCTTTAATTATATTGTAACTTCAGAAAATTTTCGTGTCGGTTTGATGGGGAAACATCAAAATAAATTACATAAAAGTTTATACAAAGAAGCATACTGCTGCGTGGCTGTCAGTAGCTGTCACGCGGCAGACTGATTCGTGTGCGACACATTTGTTAAAAAAGAACGTCTTATCTAGTGTAACATTGATATCGATGGTTTGACATAGGTTTACAGAAGCAAATTTATTATTTATTGATAAAACATTCATTTTTTATTGATAAAACAAATTTGCATTGGTAATTGGCAGTGATATTATAGTTTATTATATGGTAGCACACTACATAATCAAGACAATTAAGGCATTCTTTATAATATTGTAAATTGTATTGTTATTTTAAATCTTTAGAAACCCTCTTGTGTTCATTATATATATGTTGATAGTTTACTTACCCATATTGTACACCAGCATATGGAAAGCCTGCTTGAACACAAATATATAAACATGTTTCAGGGGAGTTAGTGCTTGCATAATTCCCATAAAAACCTGAAAGCAATCTCATTTTCTTTTCATCTACATAGCAACCTAGATGTTTGGCGTATGTATTTTCATTGCGAGGGCAATTATTCGGTAATACCTTGGGGTAAAAATTTCCGGCTTGTATAAGACATGTTTTATTAACTATTTGTTGTTTACAGTTCTGCGTTTTCGCTCTATGTATGGCTGATATCGCTTCTCTGCTCTTTATTTCACATACGGGCTTAAAATCCAGTTCTTCTAATCGCAAAACAGATCCAGGTTTTGGTATTTTGTTGTTGACAGGTAAATCTTCATCATCGCTGATTCCGAAGTAATTTTTCCTAGCCGAAACTTCGCCAACATCTTGCCGCGAAAATGATACGTAACCATTTCGTTTCAATAGATTGTCATTAATTGAAGGGAAAAATGTAAGTGCAATCAATATTTGTATGAAAAAAGCAAATAAAACTGTTAACACTATGCACTTCGTATATTTAAAACATATTCTTCGAAATATTGCCGCCATTTCATTAGTATTTCATTTTGGCTTATATTAACACTTTTTTTTTTAATTTCCTGTATCTTTTGTCTACATAATTGTTGATTAATATCATTAATTAAAAAGCATTATCTGAGGATCGAGTTAACACATTATCAAAGATCAACAAAAGCTAATGCTAATTAAAATTGGATGATTTTGATAGTGTTTTGATAGGTTATGTAGGTACTATGACTGACTATGACTTTGACATTGTTTTTTTTTTCAACTCATCCTAAGAATCTGACTAAGGGCTAAGGACCATGCTGCCAAATCGTACTACAAAAACTAAGTTTGACGTGATAAACAGTCCCGCTCTAGACATTATCGCCTTTTCTCGTCTTACCTATTCTACTTTCGTGACCACCTGTCTTGCTCGTAAAATCGTTTCCGGCTATTCTTTGGTTTCCGGCCTCCGGCTTTTACAACTTGGTATTCGATATACGATAGATAGTATCGGTATCTGTTCAGCCGCGTACGGAGATATTATGTACTACACTAGCGAATAAAAAGTATTGTGACAGTTTATAGAAAGCATTACAAACTTCGCTGTGGTTTGAAGACAACCTAAACAAAGGTACATAAGTAGGTAATTAATATATTTTCTCTGATATTAAATATCAGTGACAGACATAGAAGGAAGTAGGTACAGGGTCTAATATTTAAAACAGTAATGCTTCGCAATTTTTTACATATAAATAATCTAAATATGTCTAAAGTATTTCCATACACAACCGCTGCAAGGCAAAGCCATAGTGAAAGGTTAAAGGGGAAGGTGGCTATTGTGACAGCTTCAACAGACGGGTAAGTAAATTATAAAGCTCACATTAAGTAATTTATCTTAGTTTCGCGCTCTATAATGTTCAGAGTACAAAGTACGCATCGAGTGGCTTGCAATTCACCGACTAAAGGTCAAGTTTTTTTACCGATCAAGATTATAAATATTACACGCTGATAAAAATTGGCTATTTAGGAATTATGAGTAGGCATGTATTGCGCAGGCCAGAATAAAGTAAAAGGTGAGTTTGTCTAGTCTTTACACATGAGTCTGCCTTGCGAGTAGAGCACGGTTTTCAGCCACTTTAAACCACGTACGCACGCCCCAAAGAGAATATAAATCACTACGTTAGCACGCCCAACGGCAACCTTCACAGTAGGTACTAAGTAAACAAGCTATTTATTGAACATGCACGGATTGTTTGAAATAAGAAAAAGAAAATGTTTAGTGCTATTTAATTCCAATCAAATCTTTTTAGAAGTATACTAACTAAATTTACTTTCGTTCACCAACTGAATTTATAGAAATTTTATTATCTCAGCTACATTAAGAGCGTATACACCTTGCGCGCAAAGTCAACTATAGGTATTTCTTCGTTAATTTCACGCACACATAAGCGACCAAAGCTGTGTGCGTAGAGCTGCCGCGTCGGCTCGCTATACAATCGGCTCAAACAACTTTGATCCGTGCGCTTCAAATATTCAATTGAAATGTAACTGTAATATAATATCAATTATCATAAAAATATTTTATTTGAATTATAAGTAGACAAATATTACTGTGCAAGCAAAGAATAATACAAATTTTGGATACTAATCATATTTTCGTTATTATTACATTGTTAAGTTGCATTCAAATCAGTGTTCAATCAGTAGACACTACGGACGTTTTATTAATCATTTCGTGTTCGAACACATAAATAGTGTTAGGGGCCTTACAACCCCTTACAATTACGAAATATATTTAATTTTATATTAAAATATATTTAATTTTACATAACATAATTTAGCCTCGGAATTACATCCCATTATATTACCTGAAACATAATTTATACTCACTACAAAATCATTGTAGGTAATAAAAATAATTAAATATTTTACTACCAAAGTACTAGCTTAGCCGTTTTTAATCGATGTATTGTTGAGGGTGTATTTCCGCGCGTATGGCGTTTTGGTTTTATACGAATAATACCTAAAGGATAAATCCCCTCAAGATCCTAAATCATACAGACCCATTACGCTCTTGCCGTCATTAGGAAAACTCCTCGAACGCCTTATTGTTCCTCGACTGTTACCGGGTGGTCCAACTTTCCACGAGAAGCAGTTCGGGTTTACTAACGGTAAATCGACTGTTGACGCGGCGATATCAGTCCGTAGGGCGGTGAGCACATCTGAACACAAATATGTGCTTGGTATCTTTCTTGACATTTCCGGTGCATTCGATAATGCCTGGTGGCCAATGCTGCTTCTTAAATTGAAAATACGAGGTTGCTTCAGGAATATTTATTCGCTTATTTACTCGTATTTCTTGCATGGAACAACTAAATTAAAACTTGGCCACCATGCCGTGTCGAAGCCACTTACAATGGGCTGCCCACAGGGCTCGGTTCTAGGTCCATATTTGTGGAATTTTGGCTTTGATGACTTCCTGTCTATTCCCTTACCATCGGGATGTTCACTAACGGGCTATGCTGACGATGGCCTCTTACTTATACAGTCTAATAGTAGGTCGGGATTAGAAAGTATGGCTGACACGTGTTTAAAATTAATATCTGAGTGGGGTGACCGAAATCGCTTAAAGTTCGCACCACATAAAACGTTCCAATTACCTCTTAAAGGAATCTTAAAATCGCCACCACGTATCAAGTTTAATAATACAACTGTCAAGAGAAAGGAATCTTTTTGCTATCTTGGCTTATTTTTGGAAAGGAATTTTTCTTTTCTTGAGCATATTAAGAACGTCGGGGAAAAATCGAAAAGGAACTTTTTCGCTTTGACAAGAATTTCGACATCAACGTGGGGATTATCTTTTAATACATTAAAAATCATCTATGGAGCAACTTACTTAGGGTGTATATGTTATGGATCCCCCGTATGGGCTGATAGGGCTACTATCGGTGCTGTGCGAAGAAAACTGCTCCAGAGCCAACGTTTGGCGTTGATATTCTTGTGTAAGGCATATAGAACTGTTAGTACCGAAGCATTGCCTGTCCTGGCGGGTGTACTTCCAGTCGATCTGGAGGTGCAACGTCGCGCCGCCATGTATTACTCTACTAGGTAGAATATGAATAGAAGATTTTTAACTCCACGTGAAATTATAAAAGTTGACAGATTATTTAAACCGCCTTCAGTGGTATATAGCGAACTTTTAGATGAATGGCAAAATAGATGGGAGGTATCTTTGAAGGGACGTCATTTATACCAATATTTTCCTTGCGTGCGTGATCGTTTGACAAAGACTTGGCTAGATGTCGATTATTGCGTATCACAGTTCCTTACGGGCCATGGTAACTTTAAGTCTAAATTGTACTCTTTTAAGCTCGTTGATTCGCCTGCATGCCCATGTTCAACACCTAATCGCGAATACGAACAGTCCGCGCATCATATACTTTGGGAGTGTAGTATTTGGCAAAATGAGCGTAAAATCATGTTTGATAGTATGCAGATATCATCCGGAGTCGTATACTACATGGACCTAGTGGAGACTAGGACGAATTTCCGTGCTTTCCGGCGTTTTTGCCATACCTATTACTGGAATCAAGTATAACAGCTCACACAATTGGTCCCATTTATATGTAATAATGAATTCCGTGGTGCTTTACAGCTGGCTTCTCCGGCTGTAAAAGTCTCTTTGTGAGGTTATTTACCTCTTTAGTTCAATGTTTTGTCACCCGCATTGCACGGAGGGAAGTGGACATTATTTATTTCCAACTCCTCCTATTAATTTAACTTTCTGATTAATTTCGTTGCGGGTTAAAGACAAGTTAGACATTCCCGGAGACTCGCCGAGCTTCAATGCTCGGTGTCATTACATTGCGTGCCACTGTTGATCCTGGCTTACAGGAGTTGCAGTGGCGGGTGTGAGGGCGGGACAGTCTCCTACCAAAGTACTAAGATGTGGTAATCGCATTCCGCGCGTAGCTATTTTTACTACGCGCGGCATAATCGACTGCAGCCAGGCCGGAGCGACGAGCGATACGTCCTCCCTCTAGAAGGCCTTGCGGCGGTCTGATTTGATCCACGTCGGACAGCGTGTTTTATAGTGGTTTTTAAAATATTTGTAGAAAACATGAAAACTAATTTTGTTGAAATATAAAAATGGTAATTTATAGATAAGATGTTCTTCTATTGTAATATGCAATTGCTATAAAAAATTATGTACGATAAGTTGGTGAAAAAAAATATGTTCTTGACGAGAGTTTCTGAATAATTTCGCATTGTTTAAATTTTTATTTTTCAGGAACTAAACACAAAAAGATTATTTTTCTCAGCAAAATCCCTCCATAAGGGTCTTATTAGTCTGATAATATTTTTATTTTCATCTTATATTTAGTGGTTTCGGATATCTTAAGCTTCTAAATTGCCATTTAAAGCCTAAATAACGAAACTTGTGTTCAGTAATCCGTATAGTACTCACAAATTATCCATCAATCTATAATGTTTTCCACCAAAATCCCTAGATGACAACCTTTTCTAAAATTAGTAATAATTATTTTTCCTTTAAATTGTTTATTGGTGGCTATTAACTCATTTGAAAAGTCCTGTTTTTACGCCAAAAAGCGCGTGCAGGGTATAAACGCTCTTAAATCCACTGCTGAACATAAGCCTCCCCCAAGGATCGCTACATCGACCTGTTGAAACTGGCCTGTATCCAGCGAATTCCTTCAACCTTAGGTAGGTCGTCCATCCACCTTGTATGTGGGTATCCGACATTTCGTTATCCTATTAGTATCCTCCACTCTAGAACCTTTCGGCCCCAGCGGCCGTCAGTTCTACATGCTATGTGCTCGGCCCACTGCCACTTGAACTTGTTAATCTCATGGGCTATGTCAATAGGTAACCTTTGTTCTCCTACACATCTCCTCATTTCTGATTCGATCTCGTAGGGACATTCCGAGCATAGCCCGCTCCATAGCACGTTTAGTAACCTTGAGCCGTCGTTGTATGAGGCCCATAGTGACATATCACGTTTTGGTGCCGTAAGTCATCACTGGTAACACACAATAGTTAACACTTTCGTCTTCGAATCGATCTTTTCGTCTTTAGACACTGCGGAATATTTGACGAGAAGACGTGATGTAGTTTCTTGAAAACTGCCCATCCGAGTTGGATAAGGTGGTTGACCCCTCTCTTGTAGTAAGACCTGCCTAACTGGGCTACTTGTCCCAAATATAGATATTCGTCGACAACTTCGAGCGTGGAGTTTCCAATCGCAATCGAGGTTGGCACGACAAACATTCTACGTGATCGTCGTGATCTTGTCCATTTTCATGTTTAGGCCCACCTGTTGAGAAACTCCACTGAGAATAAGGCGCAGGTGTTCCAGAGATTTTGCCACGACTACGAAGGTGAGTGATATACTTGCCATTGATGTTGATGCCAAATCCTTTCCATTGCAAGAGCTTGAAGGCATCTTTTAGTAATAATGTAGTCTCTGATATTATCTTCCTATATTTTTGTATAGATTCCTCAGCTTTTTCTCTTAGTTCTTGTCTTTTATTCATAAAATTTTGAATATTTTCTTCCTCTATAAGCTTCTGGATTTCAATGGTGTCATTTTGATACTTCTTTGGTATGTGCCATTCAAACATCTTTATAATTTAGACACATGACGATACCATTTTGTCGAGTCATCTATACTCAGTTTGTTCAACACGGCTACTATGATTTGATGGACACGTTCGACCTGGCCGTTTCCTCTTGGTTGTCCAGAGTTTGTTGTTGTAGTTTTAACTTATCTATTTATTAGTTTCTTCTGTGGTTAAAGTCTTCACTGAGTTTATTCTCCGTTAGAAGTGTAATATGCATAATCTTTTTAAAGAAGATACCTTCAGGGGTGAAACGTAGTTCAAAATCCTTCAAAATGGGATTTCCAATTATTGCGGTAACAGGTATTTCATTATCTTTAATGACGTGAAACTTATTTTCTGTACAGTAGTAATCAATTTGTAAATTAGCTATTAACATTCCTTAAGTGTAGACTTCGTTTTTCGCTATGCTTTAACATCTACTCTAATTTTCTCAAACTCTGACTGAAACTTCGTAATAAGGTTAACATCACTTTTAGTATCTATTAAGGTTAAACCGTCTTTGCCATTAATCTTTAACCTTTTGTAAGGTACTTTCTTTTCTTCTTCTTTGTTTTGAATATTCAGTGTCTTCGATGACTTGGTACATTCAGTAGACTTGTGACCGAAAACATTGCACTAGAAACATTTTACTCTTTTTGGGCAGTTCGATGACACATTCGTATAAATCTCCGCAGTTGTAACATCTGTGCACACGTTACTTCTTTCTAGTTGAAGTCTGGCCAAATGACGTAACAGAATGTATAGGGTTTGCAACTTTAGGAGACGTCTTCTTCCTAAACTCATTTTAGATGTCCAACTTCTTGTGAAATTCCTTCATATCCGAAGCACCGCATAGTATAGCTTTATTAGTTTCCAAGTCTCGAATACCATCAATAACGTATTCTATTAGAGCAGCGTCTTCAACCTTGCCATGAAGCGCCAATTCTTTCATAGAGAGGAAGTATTGTTGGTAGGTTTCATTATTCTTCATCTTACAGGATGCAAGTTTCTTATGTACTACTGCGCTATTAATCTTTGTTCCAAATTCTTCCTTAAGTGCCTCTTTCAAACTTATATAGTCTTTCCAAGGACCAGACCAGACCAGTAGAAACAGCTTCGCAGTTCCGTCTAAAAGCCTTTTGGCATAGATAAGTTTTTCAACCTTAGTCCACTTCATAATCTGAGCAGTATCTTCAAACTCCTCATTAAATGTTTCTATAGTAAAAGTTGTCATCGACTTCTCTAAATCCTTGAATGAAATTTGTACGTCATGCTTTTGTTCTTCACATTCACTTTCGTCTTTATCATGTTTCTTTGGCGGCATCGTAGCTGTAGAAATAGTATAACTATTTACAATAGGATTGCTTCTTAAGTTGCGTCTTATTTCACTCGTCGTACCAAAAGATGATTCATTTGGGATCATTAAGTCTTCCGTCTTCTAGAACAAATCTTCAATCCATTTGCAGCTTGTCAAATTGCATTCTTCGAATCTTCGATAGACGTCTGTTTCTTCTTTTTTCAAAATCAAGTTGACAGTCTACACTCTAGGGGTTATTTAAAAGAGGAACTTGAGTGACGAAACTACTAGAGCGAGGACCGTGTGATTTTGCTCTGAGGTTCCTATCGTGACGTAGGGTAGCACTAATAAGCGATTTTTGGAAATTGGATCATATGAACATTTATATTTTACCACTTACTTTAAACTAAAAATAATGGCGTGAAGTACTTTTGAAAAACTACGGGGATGAATTAAGGGATGACATTTTATATGAAAATCAGAACTACGGAAGCTGATTTATGTTATCATTGTTTATTTTTGTACAAAGCTTTCGTCGAGTTTACAGTGTAAAGTTGTTGTAGCGGTATAATATTATGTTTTTACGTCCGTATTATAATCTACACGCAGACGAAGTCGCGGGCAAAAGGGAATAATAAATGAAGAAAACGGCAAACATGTGGAAGATACGTTGACTGCGGCGAACACATCAGTTGTGTTCTTTTGACTTCTGTACAACGCGAGTTAATTGCCTGAACTCACAGACCGTATCGCATCTCCTGGTACTACTTGTTGTCAATACAAATTAGCTTCTGCATCGTCTCCGGCGCTATGGGAAGTTCAGCCCCTTCGCCCTTGCGTAACGAAGGATAGGCAACCGTGCGAGCAGTAGCGGCTGAGGTTGGTCGCCGCAGGCGACCAGCAAGCCGAAGCTGCAGAGGTGAGCGAGCGGGGGCTGCTCTCCCTCCGCGCCTCCGGCTTTTTATATACACTCTAGGGTCGGTAGCCAAAAGACTACGTGAAGTCGGGGTATTCCGAGTCGGTGTTGGGGAACAGTCGACCTAACTGATGCATAAAGTGGGTACACTAATTTTCTTCTGAAGATAATGTTTCGGACGTTAAAAAACAACTAAACATAAGCAGGTAAATTCAATCTTTCTTATTTATGGGTCTATCGCAGATGTGACTATGCGGCAGCCCACCACGTAAAAAATCACCTATTAATCACATTGCCCGATTATCATGTAGCCATATTAATAATGCCCGGGCAATGTGATAAATAGGTGAGTTTAGATTGTAATCAATCACTTGGCCCGATATGGTTCGGCAATATTCATACTGCCCGGGCATTATGAATACTGCCCGCATTAATCACTTGGCCCATAACATAAACACTATTAGATATAGGTCCCCGATAGTAGTTATCGTTAGATAATACCAAGATTAGAAAAGCGCTTCTTAGTATATTTATTGTTGGCCAATTCTTAGACGAATTATGACTGTTTTTTTAATTTAACGACTGTACTGTATGAGCCAATTCCTGTTAAAATCGAGAGTTCTATTGACGAAGTTAGGTGATAATTCACTAATCTGGTGACTAGTATCTATCTGTGGCGACCACGGTAAATATGTCAGCAGCCGCGTCTAATCAGTTACCCTAATTAAATAATTGAGACTTGAGTAGTGTGCTTTTAAGCGTTTTTTAGTCAGGGATGTTTTAAATTTTTAATGCCATGAAGTTAACAAGCAGCTGCAAACATTATTTAAAAATAGTTATGATAAAATTGAATATTGCGGTTGCGGGTTCAAATTCCAGGACGCACCTTTAACTTTTTGGAGTCAAGTGTGTATTAAAAGTAAATGAGCAAGCACTATACTGAAAATATCGACAGCCTCCGTGGACCAGGCGGTTAGACACCGCCTGTGAAACTAGAAGCCGCGGGTGCGATCCCCGCACCGAGAGAAATGTTTATGCGGCCCACAAATATTTCTTTCGGGTCTGGATGTTTATGAGACCGAAAAGTCTCTCGTAGTTCCTGATACCCACGACACAAGACTCGATCTTAGTGTGGGGTCAGGAATATGTATGTGACTGTTGGGTGTTATTGATTTTATTCATTTATGGGGAAGAAACTTGCATACCATCAATATGTACATATACTTACAAGAATTTATATTTGTAACATACGCGCGTGTAGACCGAAATCCAAGACAGCGACAATTGAAAATATAATTTGTATTTTTAATATTGTTTCAGTATAGGTTATGCCATAGCAAAGAGATTAGGCCAAGAAGGCGCTTCAGTGGTTATAAGCAGCAGGAAAGAAAATAACGTTAACAATGCCGTAGATAATCTGCGTAAAGACGGATTAACCGTGGAAGGTGTGGTGTGCCATGTCGGGAATGCTGAGCAAAGGAAAAAGTTGTTTGATGTTGTACGTATCCATGCACTGTAAATGTTGTTCACATTGTGTTTAAGATTTTATTATGCTAAGTATTAAAATTTCAGGCAAACAGCAAGTTCGGTGGTCTAGATATTCTTGTATCAAATGCTGCTGTGAATCCCACAGTAGCGCCGATATTAGAGGTAAGTGTAGTTTTTTTTTTTATTTTAAAGTATTACTGATATTACTGTTTTGAAGGTTTTTTTACTGCTCTAGTGGTGCAGATTTACTACAGTATAGGTAAAGGCGATTATAAAGCATACATTGTCTTGAGTACGAATCTTGAGTCGGGCAGGGATATATATATTTTTTTTATAATCTGCCTATTTTAAGTTTATGCTATGTTATTAAAGATTTTTGCCAGTATGGTCTTATAGTTATACTGGGTGAGTTTTTCAAGTGGCCGTGGATGGCCAAATCCAAAACTATGAGAAATAGCGTACATAGAAATGCTCAAAGGACTTTCGAGCCAATTTTGATGAAAACTAAAACTGCACAGTAAGATTTTTGGTAAATCAATATGCCTAGCTAGGAATCGAACCGAATGATTTTGAAAAAAAAAAATGGTGTATTATTACCATTGGATAATGTTTCTAATAGGATCAAATTCTGGGAAATAATGACACGCATCAACTTAAAGGAAAGATGTCATTAAAAAAAAAAAGCAAATTGTAAAAATAATAAACACAGCCAGTACAACAATCATATTCATAGCCCTGACCACACATTAAGATTAATTAGGTCTTGTGTCGTGGTTATCAGAAACCACGAGAGACTTTTTGTTCTCATTAACATTTATGTATGTCTTGGTGCGGGGATTGGACAAGCGGCCTCTCGTCTCAGTCGGCGTCTAACATAATGCGCTAGGGAGGCTATCAAATTAAATTAATAATAACATACATTCACGGCGCAGCTGGTTAAACACTATCTTAGCGGGAGGCCGCGGTTTCGATCCAGGCACCTTGACGCGATTCTCTAATCTACTGGTATAATATGTGTAACCGAAAGTCTCTAGTAGTTTCTGTTACCCACGAGGAACATAAGACTTGAATGATCTTAATGGGGGGGGGGGGGGGGGTGAAAATTACGCGTGTGGCTGTATTTACTATTCAGACTTATAATTTATTTTCTTTATAGACAGAAGAAAATGTATGGGAGAAAATATTTGAAATCAATGTTAAATGTTCATGGCTGCTGGCAAAGGAAGCTTATCCCCTGTTAATGAAAAGAGGTGGCGGCAACATAGTTTTTATATCCTCTATTGCCGGATATCAACCTATGGAGGTAACCGATAGATATGGAAAAGCTAGTTTCACTTTTTTTTATGTTACGGTCGGTAAACGAGCGTACGGTTCACCCTAGACGTGATCACCATCGCCCATGAACATCTGCAATATAGAACATAGAGATGCGTTGCAGCCTGTCGGCCTTAATGGTGTACCTAAGGCTCATTTAATTTTCACTGCAAATATATAAAGTAATGAAGTAGGGAGCCGATATATGCGCGATGACATCTCCAGACAGCCTCCGTGGCGCAGGCGGTTAGACGCCGCCTGTGAAACGAGAGGTCGCGGGTTCGATCCCCGCACCGAGAGAAATGTTTGTGCGGCCCACAAATATTTCTCTCAGATCTGGGTGTTTGTGAGACCGAAAAGTCTCTCGTAGTTCCTGATACCCACGACACAAGACTCGATGTTAATGTGGGGTCAGGACTATGTATGTGACTGTTGGGTGTTATTTATTAAATAAAAAAAAATGTTGTTTTCATCATTTTAGGACGGACATAATTATTATTGCTATATTTTTATCATGTTCTTATGATTTATGAATCCTATTTAACTAGCTTGTTTTTTTTAGCCGTTAGGTGCCTACAGTGTTAGCAAAACTACGCTTTTGGGACTAACTAAAGCAATTGCTAACGAAGTTGTGCATGATAACATTCGAGTGAACTGCGTTGCTCCAGGAATTGTGGCTACGAAATTTGCATCCGCCGTAAGTATGAACGATGAGCCCATACTTCATTTATTTTTTGATTTAGGTTTACAATCGTTTTATTAATACGTTTTACGATAACAAATTGAGTTTGAAAACATTACTATTTTTTTTTTCAGATTACTAGTTCCGACGCTGCGGCAGAAAAAAGCTTGTCTATAGTACCTATGAACAAGTTTGGAAAACCGTCAGAAATTGCAAGTGCAGTTGCATTTTTAGCTTCCGATGATGCGAGTTATGTGACAGGGGAGACAATTGTTGTAGCTGGAGGAGCACATGCACATCTCTAATCTAAGTTTATAAAACATGGGAACATTATGGTTTTTATATTTCATAAACAAACACTTTCAAGTAGACATGCTTGAAAAATTCACAAAAGCTTGTGATGTCTTTAAAAGGGGCTGTAAAATATTTGTAATTATGTTAAGAAAATTAATGCATTTGTTTTAAACAAAAATGTGTTTAATTGTTTTATTAAAGCTGAAATATATACAATATAAGTCTATAAGTATATAATTTATATAGAAAATTATCTATCGCTACAAGTCTTTTACCTTCCTTCCTCATCTGAAATATTTCATGACACATCAATGAGTAAGTAGTACATAAATAAATAAAGAATGGGATTGTAAATGGCGGCACTTATATCGACCTCTCGTTCCCACACTATCGCTCACTATACCAGCACCTAGTATTGGAACAAATAGCAATCACATATAGCAAGTGAAATCGATTATAACATTTTACAAGTTAAGTATAAAATACGCTAAATTCTGCGAGTGTGATTCACAAAGCCGATGGGATAATATTTTAAACGATCTTGTGTAATCTATGAATGAGTGAGTTTTTTTATGTACCCATATAATAAAGAAACTGAACAGCACAATAGTCAATTTTATGTTTTATTTTAGATGAAAAATGGATATAATATATGGTCAGTTCTTTTGTTTACAAATTCTGTGGGGGCAATCAGTGGCGTAACTACACCATCTGGGGCCCGTGGGAAAATCATCGGATGGGGCCCCCTTTGTTTTATATAACATAAAAAGGGGCATAAGCGCCCCGATTGCTTCCCAATGATCACCCGGTTTTAAACCAGGACGCAGGTCTCTCTCTCAGTGGGGAGCGAAGTTGCTCTCCACTTATGTCTAGATATGGACGCCCCTTTAAGATGTGGGCGTCTACAACAAACGCGAGACCACGTGCTCTGTCGTCCATCTCGGAATAACAGTTAGTAAGTGTAAGCCGCACAACATTTACCCCCACGGCCCCTTTAGGTAGTCTCCTAAGACTTGCATGCGAGACCGTGCTGGAATTCTTAGGCCCTCTAACTATAAGATAGAGGCGTCCTTTGAGCAGATCATGACCCGAAGTTTTCTTCTTTAGAGGCGGCGGCGAGTGCGATGATTCCGCTCACGATCGCGCTCGTTAACCGCGGCATCACGTTCTCGCAAAACCAGGAACTCTTGGCGATGGAAAGTCACGGCCAATACTCATAGTTCGCTCATCATCTCAAGTCAAGCTCCTCGACAGCTAATTGTTCACTGGGTCGGCTTGTATCCCTGCAGTAGTTCTTAGGACGTCCGCCCCTGAAATGACCCCGAGACTCATGCGCCTATACCGTCTTTTCTATTAAAACAACGCAGGCCCGGGTTCATGGAATATCACCCATGTTCATCCAATCCCCAAAAAGAGTGACCACTCGGATCCATTGAATCACAGGCCGATTGCTGTCACATGCTTACTGTACAAGGTCTTGGAGCGAGTTATAAATACGCATCCGAGAATATTCCTGGAACCGAAATGTTGAGCAAAGTGCAGTTTACGTGTCACTTGGAAGACAAGGCTAAATTGATCAGCAAATACTTAGGGATTCTCAACAGAGCCAAGCGGTACTTGCCGTCAGATCATCGGTTATTGCTCTATAAATGCGACAATCTGGCACCACATGAAGTACTGCTCTCACCTCTGGGTAGAACCCCAAAATACCTTGTTTGACCCACTTGACGCCTTAGAGCGCCATTAGGCTTGCGATGAGACTTTAGGTGTCTCTGTGTAATCTACCGATTGTTCCACGAAAAGTGCTCTGAGGAAGGTGGTGCCAGGTTCGCTGTTCTCCCATCACACTTCCCGTCACCGCAGTAGAGTTCATTCTTAATACCTGGTAACTATCCGTTCCCGGAAAGTACGTTTCTAATGTTCTTTTTTAGCACGCACGTGCAAGCTCTGGAATGAACTCTATGCTTCGGTATTCCCTGAGCGCTATAACCTATACTTCTTTTAGCGAGGTTTTAAGAGAGTGCTCTGCTTACGGTAGGAAGCGATTTCATTTTGCTAGATTCTTGGATCTGCGAAGGTCAATGAGCGGTGGTGAACGCTGACCATCAGGCGAGCTGCATACTCGTATGTCTACAGGCTATAAAAACAGCTTCACAACGAGACCAAGTAATCGTCGTAATATCTTTACTACGTGGCCGGAGTCCAAACGCAGCAATGGTGATGGGGCCCCCGAGAAGACCTAATATTGACGTTTCATTTTTTTTTACTTTAATCTTTATCTTTAAAATTAAGAAAATAGTTTTTGATTATTAATTTTATTGGTAATAAATTTATGGTTTCTTAGATTTACGGTATTTTTTTCAATGGGTAATAAATCAGTTAGGTTCTTTCTCTGCTTACGGCCTCTCGGGCTTAAGAGCCCGGGCCGCCGCGCCGGGGGCCCCTAAGGCCGGGGGCCCGTGGCATTTGGCGCACTATGCCACCCTATTGTTACGCCACTGGGGGCAATTAGCATTAGCAGAAATATAGTGCATGCTAAAGCTTAAAAAAACAAGGTGTTGATTTAATTTGAAATAGTAATAACTCCCATTACATGCTGACCATACAATAATTCTCTTCTCTATTTGTTCGGATCGTAAAATCGTTTTATAAATTTCTATTCGCTATAAAACAAACATATACCAGTTGAATAGACGTAATGCATCATATATTCATGGATTCGAAACATCGAAATAAAACTTATTTTGCGGAGTTTATCGCGGTTTTGATTTATTTTTAACTTTAATTAGTTTCTAAATGTGCAAGATTCTCATTAAATATTATTAGAAAGTATAATTGATTTCAATCATTTATTAACAACTTTGTACATCAATTGCCTTTAACTATTTAGGCGTACACCTGCGGACATTTTGAGTTGAATAGAATGATACTTCACTAGTATGAACTGTTCCCATGTATGTCCCTAAAGTTACTTACAGTACCTATTTGAAAACACTAGTCGACATCATCATCTGAGTCTAAAACATCTTGTTTATTAATACCAACAGCATTCAATAGATTACTGGTTGGCCCAGAAGATGCATGCTCTTCTTTTATACTTTGTAGTAGATTTCTTGAAATGGAAGTATTGGCAAACAAGTCATCTTCCTTATGGGTGCCCAGTTTCGTTTTAAGTTCCGTATCCATTTCATTGTCATCATCATCTTCAAATGAATGCATATTTTCATCTAATTCATCCATATCACTTTCATCAGAATCAAAATCACTGTTGTCAGTTTTAGTTGTCAATAAATTCATCATTTTTTCTAGACAGTTGGTGAACTCGTCAGGATCAAAGTTAATATGCTTATCTTCGTCATCTTCATTATTTGTTTCAATGCCTTCAAAGTCTGAAGATTTTGTGAGAAATTTTGTCAGTTCAGAGGTTATTATTTCAGGAGTAATGTCATCATTACCTTTAAACTTTGTTTTCTTGCCATAATTGTCTTCCAAGAAATTATTTAATTGATCAGGTTGTACAGTCAACCAATCATCATTGTCCTCAACTAATTTTACATCTGTTGAATTCTGCAAATTGAGGGATTCCAACAAATTTGTATATTCTGCAGTAGCCATTAATTGGGAAATCTGATTAAAAACATGTAGATCCATAGGACATTCCACATTTGAGAAGAAATTTCGAGCTCTTTCTAACAATATCTTATAGTCTTTTGACCCTTCAATGTTATCTTTAAAATATCCATTTTCTTTTAAACTTGAAAGAAATTTATTGTACTCTTTTGTAGAAAATATATCAGTAGATGAATTCATAATTATTTGGAAACCGCATGTTAGTTTTAAACCAATTATATCACTTTTATCTTTTTCAGGTATAAATTTGTATTTGTTTACACAATTCAAAAGCTTAGAATGCATAAGCATTGCATAGAGGAATTTTGTAAAGTTTACTTGAACAGTGACACAATTATCAAAAGTGATATTTTTACAAGCCTTTGCATCAATCACATCACAATTGGAGTATGCGCAGACAATAGGGGCAATGAGAGCAGGTTTCAGATTTAACACTGCAGCTATATGGATGGGTAGTCTCACAACTGCTTTGTGTATATTATTTTGAATCTTCTCTGGATAATTGCCAATTCTGGAGAAGATTGCTTGATTGATTTCTGTTGATACATATGTTTTCTTATTTGCAACTATTATCAAAGCCTCCGCCAAATCTATTTTTTCCTCTGTACTTACAGTCTTAGGTTCAATTATATGGATTCGATTATTTGAAATAAATACCTGAAACAAACAAAATACATAAAATATAATATTAAAAAGGTACATGGAGATTTGAAGCTTGTGCTCATCTCACCATTCATTGTAATGAAAATATTTCTACCAACAATTTTGGGAACCACTTTTAATGACACAATAAAATATGAATGCATTATATAATTTTTGTTAAGAAGATTAAAGTGGTGGCCTTTAGTGTTTTTATCACATTCTATAGTAAGGGACCGTCCATCAATAAGTCGAGAAATGTTTGTGCGGCCCACAAATATTGCTTTCGGTTCTGGGTGTTTGTGAGACCGAAAAGTCTCTGGTAGTTCCTGATACCTACGACACAAGACTCGATCTTAGTGTGGGGTCAGGACTATGTATGTGACTTTTATTGGTGGTAAAAATACAGGTGATCTTGGAGTTGTGGGGGAAGGGGGAGGGTCTTAAATTTCACCACATATCACTAAAGGCGAGGGGGATTATAAAATGCTAAATAAAAAATCATGTGATTACCGATATGAAAAATGAGTTATGAATTTTGTTTTTTCCTTCAAGGTTACTTTATTACAGTTTTTTATTATAGCCTTTAGATCAGTGGTTCTCAACCGGTGGTCTGCAGGCCACTTGTGGTCGATGGAAGCATCTCCAGTGGTCCACAGAGCCATATTAAGGTTATATTTAAAAGAATTATTTCATTTATTATCTATCGACAGATAGAAAGACCCTGTATTTATTTAAACTTCATTGCTCAATTAACAAACAACCAAACCAGTCAATCAACTGGGTGGTCAATGGCTAGAATTTTTTTTATCACATTGTCCCTTGCGTTGAATAGGTTAAGAACCAAAACTGCTTTAAATAAACAATATGTTATTTATTATTTCAGACATCTCCGATATGATGATATATTGACATAATAATATATTGAGTGAACAATTCTATGCAAAGGTTTGGGAAAAATTGTATTTTGCCCAATGCATAAATAAATGGTTTCCAGGTAATGGCACATACACAAATATTACATTAATAGTTGCATACACAATTTATTTACTCATTGATGATGAGACATGTTTTTTTTATTTATTGTTTTATTGCTCTGAATGGCGAGACAAGCATGCCGTTCGCCTGATGGTAAGCGATTCGACCACTCATGAACAGGAGCAAAATCAAACAACACCTTGAATTACAAAGCAATGCTTGGCATTCCACTGCGCTGCGCGCCATCCTGAGACATAAGATGTTTAGTGTCAATATGTCCAGTAGTTACTCTGGCTACAATGTCCTTCAATCCGAAACACAACTGTGCATTTAAACTGCTGTTTGACAGGAGAAATAGACATTGTGGTGGTACCCACCCAGGCAGCCTCTCACATATGAGAGACCTACCACCAGTTAAGTACATGTGAGGAGACAACTCTCTCTGAGGCAAGGAGTGTATTAAACAATCAAATAAAATAGACTAGATAGCAGTGTAGTTGCATATGCAGGTGATTTTGAAAACAAACAGTTTCAGATTTTATGTTTTGTGTAAAATATATAAAACATATTATTTGAAATTAAAGAATTACTTACTCTATTTTCAGTATTTTCTGGATTTGCCCAAGAGGGCAATAAATTTGCAGCCTCTATCAATAGAAATTCACCATCATTATCTCTCATTTGAACAATTAGATCATTATATTGTTTAGTCAATTGTAATACAATGTACACAATAAACCACTCATCTTCTACATTGTCACCAAAACAAGTGCTGCTGGCGAGATGAAGAGGAGTACCTACAAATAAAAAAAACACATTCAAAATGTAATTATACAGATTACATGAGTGTATTAGCGGCATACAAAGCTGTGAACTGTACTGGACTTACTGATCTACTTTGAGTGTTTTACAGTTGAAAAATGGATGTTGATGAAAATTTATAACATGTCCTCCATGTCTTTCACTTCTGTGGGTTCAAATTGTGGTAAAATGTGGTGGACACACAAGTCATGTCCACTTTTTCAGTGGCACAGGTGTAAGTATTATTGTTCTAAATCAAGAAACTTACCAGTCGTTATTTTGTTGTTGTTAATTGGTAAAAATAATTTGAATTCGTCTCTGTGCCATATATAATTTTCAGACAACTTTTCTATTGAGTTATTTATACTACTGCAACGTTGTTCCCAACATGTTATGTCGGAATTGGATAAGGATGTAAAGAAAAATAAACACTGTACAGTATCCTCAATTACCGGCTCAAATTGGGGTTTACGTTGGTTTTGAGACATGTCTGAATTGTATTAATTTAATAATACTTAAAATCTTTCGAAAACTCAGTTCTTGTTTTATGGCAATTTTTTGTTATGAATATAATTCAATAACTTTTCTTTATCTCAATAAATAAACCGTATGAGAAAGTGAAAACTCGCAACTTTATTATAATAACCCCTCCCCCTCGCCTGTCAATAGTGTTGAGTAGGACATACAAGAGGCAGTACATTTGTCCCGTACATGACGTCAAAATGTAAGAGCGGCTCAACTTTTTAATTTGTACTACTTCATATTTGGTGTACTACTTGTTCTGTAATGTCATTTCATTGGATTGAGCCGTGAGACAAAGTTATGACCCACAAATAAGCGTCAGTACGCCTCTTTTCAATTGAAGTGGGACATTGTACTGGCTCAGTACAAAAATGAGGCTACTCTTACAAACTCTTTTTCAAGTCATGTCCTACTCAACACTACCTGTCAAGAAGGCCGTCACAGACAATAAAGCTGAATTCTAATTTCTAGTATTCTGTGAGATTCTGTGGTCGTGGTCTATTCTTTGGTGGTTGTATTTTATCTGTGGGTAATGGGTATTTCATATTATGCTAATTGGTCTGTGATATTATGATTTGTGGTGATTTGGTTGGTGATATTGTGCATTACTAAAACGCTGAAAACATTTTAATTTTACACATGTTTAATGTGTTCTAATGTCTAGTTTAGCTTATATTTGTGAATACGGATCTGAGTCAGAAGAGAGTGAGGCGGAGGAAACTAATAAAATAAGGTACTCTAATGAAATAATTGTCATTTTATTTCATCAGAATTCTATTCATACGAACACTAATGTTTTTAATATTATTAGTTGATTTTATTCTTTATCAATATTTAGGATGTGACATTACATGGACCATTGTCTGTATCAGCCCATATACGTCCCACTGCAGGGCACGGACCTACTCTACAATCGAGAGTTACTCTCGATGCTCGTCGTACTGTACGATTGAGAGTGGTTAGGCCATATAGTCCACCACGCTGGCCTAATGCGGGTTGGCGGACTTACATACCATAGAAATTCTTATAAATCGCTACGGTATGCAGGTTTCCTCACGATGTTTTCCTTCACCGTTTTAGTGCGTGGTGATTGACTATCAATACACACATGACTCCGAAAAGTCAGAGGTGTGCCCTGGGATTCGAACCCGCGACCACCATGAACATGTTGGCAGCCGCCTCTAGTCTGTTTTGCCAACATAACACCACGCACTTACATGGACCATTGCTTTATGATAATCTTTTTTTTTACATCATTAGTTGTTCTACACTATTGGTTTAAAAACTTATGGTATAGAAGGGTCTACCATACTGTATATATTTTAGAGTATTATTATGATGGCAATTGGCTGTGAAAATAATTCCATTTATTAGAATTTTTTCTTACGATGTCGAAATAAAAATACTGACAAACTTAATGTAATCAATTTTGTCTTAATGGTGATACCAATTACTAACTTTTTTGTACCAACCTTTCTATCACAATACAAACAAGCATTTCCAAAATCGTAACTGTCCACCAGAGATACTCTGGACCGGCTGCCTGCACCGTTTACATTGGAAGACTTTATACACTTGTTGCCTTATCCCCTGGCTTGTCGTAAGCGCCATATTGTGTCCTTGAATTAAAATAGCCCCTATTTCAATAACGTTAGGTTGCTTTATTGCTTGAAGTCCGACGAGCCTGAGCGCTGTTCGTTTGACGGTTGAGGGGTTATTCATGTATATTCATGCCAATGTTCTAAATGTATTACTTTGGTTGTAATTCAGATCTGTGCCTTTTTCAGACATAAATTACCAGTACCCGATCTAAGTCACATTCAATTTGTACCTTCAGATACTCATGAAGATGACCCTAATCTTCACGGAGGACGAAAACGTGCATTTCCACATGTGAGAGGCAATTGGCCATCATTTGTTTATGTAAAATGTGGGTATAACTTTATAAACTTCTATTTTAATAGTGAGTTTAGTTTTAATTTCTTAGGTAAATTATCTTCCTGGGTATATTATAATATATATAAGTAACATATTACAGGACTATTTATTAACTTTTGTCAATATAGGAATACCTATTAAATATTCATTTATTTATATTAGTGGTTGTAAAGCTCCCCTTTTTGCCTCCTCCCAATTACTAACAGTACCATTACAAACACACATATTGCAATATTTTGGTGCTCAATCCATGGGCTGTTACTGCACAGGACACATCAGAGGTGTTTGCTACGTACTACTTGGGCAGCAATGAACACCTCCAGTCAGGTGACCTGCTAGCTTCTTTGCCGGCCTTATGCAATAAAACAAAGTATAATCTATATTGCCTAGAAAAAAAAAATGTGGTATAGAAAAAGTTAATTTACATTAATTAATAATTGCTCATTGCAGATCCTGGTGAAGATATAATATTAAATTTAATCAATAAGATTAGCATAACTGCCTCATCAACAGGGTTGGAGTGGCAGATTTGTGAAAATCTTCATATAAGTTTGTCAAAAACTGTTGTGTTACTTTACCACTGGATCACATCTTTTAACTTATCGGTACAAAAAGCACTCAGTACTACAGAAAGGTAAACATGCATGATAAATTAGAGAGCAAGCTCCTAATGATTACAATTTGCTACAAAGTAATTTAAATTGTAAACTTAATGACATATTTTTTCTTCAATATGCATAAATGTTTTATGCATATTGAAGAAAAAAATACCTAGCAAAATGGGGAAATATGTGTTGGATGGTAGACCCAAGATAATAAATTATAATACACATTACAGTAAGATAACAATGGTTTTGTTGTGGCTTACATAAACATTAATTACCTGGGGTACAGAGACTAGAAAAAGATGATGGAATATTGAATTAAGGGATGAAACTATTATGTATTTTTTTACAGTTTTGAGTTGGGGTTTAGTGGTGTACGAGTTTTGTGCAATGATGACAATGCTAGGACATTCATTGTATTAGAAGTGGATAGTTTAAGCCATAGATATTTACATTCAATAACAAAATGTATTGACAAAGTACTTGGTGAATACAATTTGCCATTGTTTTATGATGTAAGTATGCTTATAATTTCTTATCTTTAAAAAAGTATTACACTCTGTGTAGCAGGAAAACTTGCGGTGTACAAGTAACTTATGCAATCTTAAGATATGCATGCATATTTGTTGATCATATTTGCGGTGACTTTTTTCATTGAAAGTAATTAAATTCTGCCATCATTGCATAGTATAAAACAAACTCGCTTTCTCTGTCCCTATGTCCCTTTGTATGCTTAAATCTTTAAAACTACGGAACGGATTTTGATGCGGTTTTTTTTAATAGATAGAGTGATTCAAGAGGAAGGTTTATATGTATAATACGTACATATTGTTGTACAGAAATCTATTTGTACCCGGGCGAAGCTGGGCCGGGCCGCTAGTATATAATAATTTAGAATATTATTGGGCATTGATTCGCCAAACCATCTACGCCTTAAACAAGCAGTGATTAAAAGCTTGAATTAATATGTTTTGTTATTCTCTTTCAGGAGCCCGCTTTTCACATGAGTGTGTTATGGGCGAATGGAAATAAAAAAGAAGAGGCTATTACATTTTTAGAGAAATTTAACGAACTTTTACACTCAGAATTAAACAACTGCTCGTCAGCAGTTTTTATTGATAAAGTTAACTCTAAAATTGGTAACAAACAATTTCAATACAACTTGCAATAACATGGATATGAGGTATACTGAAATGAATTATCACACAAACAGCAAACCTAATGAATCAAATTCGGCCAGAGTGTACATAAATCCTAATTTTCATAATTATCAGAGTACAAACTACGTTCCGCGAGAAAATGTATCAATGCACTTTAATCCAAAATTTTCTACTCACTTGCCACATGCCCAAAATAGAAATGCCAGTGCAAATGTTTCGAGGATTTTTATAAATCCTAATTTTGTCAAGCCTGCCCTCGCACACGGCACTTACCAACAACCTGTGAATATCCCCAACCTTAATGTAGTCAACAATGTGCACACCTTTGTTAAACATAATACGGAACAAACTAATAATCAGGCGAAAATACAAATATCAACTGTAAACAAATCACGTTACAGTATAGTAAGACATGGTCCAAACAAAGTGAACGAAAATCATGTCCCAGAAAAAACATCTAAAACTATTAAAATTAGCAAATACAAATCAGTTCTATTGAGTGATATTAAAAATACTATTAATGTAAACAATGTCAATGCCAAAACATCAATTATTAATATGAGAAAAACCAAAATATTGCCGAGAAATAATAAAAATGAAATACATCCTGAATCTATGAATAAAAGTATGAACAGGTTCAAGTTTGTTAAATGTAAAACGATATCAGAGGGCCATGACGTAAATAAGATAGTTGTTAGTAGCAAAGTCATTAACAAAAAGAACTACAGAATTAAAACTAGGGCAACAAAAAGAGTATTCAAAAAGAACAATATTCCTTGCCCATTGTTCAAAAAATTTGGTAAATGTATAAGAAACTCACGTGGAAATTGCGAATTTTTACATGACAAAAAACATATTGCTTTATGTAGAAAATTTCTGAAAGGAATTTGTATCGACAATAATTGTCTGCTCTCGCATGATGTGACTACTAACAAAATGCCCACTTGCTATTTTTATCTAAAAGGAATGTGTACCAAAGCAGATTGTCCATATATTCACGTGAAATTAAACGAAAATACGAAGATTTGTCCAGACTTCCTTAAGGGTTATTGTGAAAAAGGGAACAAATGCAGTAATCGACATGTTGCAACATCAGGCGTTACTAACAAGAAATTCATTTGTAAATATAAAAGCACAGAAAAAACAAAGGTCAGAAAGAAATTTTCACATGTTGAGAAATCCATGAACATTTCTAAAATAAACCCTGTAAATAAATCCATTCACGAAGAGAAAGTCACAGAAAATAGATATTATCAAGATTGTGGAAAGTGGGACGACAAAACGATGGATGATGTATCGGAAGTTATAAAACCAACACGGTGTAAGTTAGGGAGTTTGCCATCGTTTATTCAATTAAAATGACACATACTACACGTAAGTAAGTTATGAAAATCAAAGTGATCCAATGAAAATCTATTTTTTAAATCTATGTCGCATGTTTAAAGTAATTGATTAGTTATGTTAGAAATATACATAGTTTTTATTTTGTTAGTAAATGTTTTTTAATAAAAAATAATTGAACAAACTATGTTTTATTTACCATATAAAAATAAATATCCAAGTGCCTACCGCACCTTTAGAAGTAGTCATTGATTTCTATGGTATGTAAGTCCGCCAACCCGCACTAGGCCAGCGTGGTGGACTATATGGCCTAACCACTCTCAATCGTACTCTCGATTGTAGAGGAGGCCCGTGCCCTGCAGTGGGACGTATATGGGCTGATACAGATTGATTTTAAAACAAAGGGCAGGAGAACCTTCATTACATTCGGAGTTTCAAAAAGATGACCGTGAAAATAATTATCAAATTAGCTCAATAGATTTTGTCTTAACGGTGATAAAAATATTATCTCGAAACACAAACAAACCACAAAATTTTCAAAATCGTTGCGAGCGACGAGTTATTTCAGTAACGCTCCACTAGATGTACGGAACTCACAGGGACAGTAAATCCCTGTCTAAATATTTATGTAACTATTTATGTATTCAATACCTAGCTTCTGTGGGAGGGAGCCGCGAGCAATAATTCAACTGGGCAAGGATCAGACTAATACATCGGAGGTCGCGTGTTCAAACCCAGGCCACAAGCCACTAACTACGCTACATGTTTCATAATCAATTTATCAGTTTTACCATTGAAAAAAACCTCATCGTGAAACTTGCATAAGCTGGTTCGCATTAGGCCAATGTACTTAATTACTCGAACGTCCACCGACCGCTGGGTCGCACAAGTTATTTTTATAATAGGTGCTTTTTATAGAGGTTTAGTCGCTGGATGCAGGTTGCTTCCAACAGGTCACTGTGGAGATCCTTGGGAGAGGCCTATGTTCAGCTTTGCCCAGTGGACTTCCTGTGGCTGATATGATGATGATGATGATGATGATGATAGAGGTATAGAACTTTGAAATGGAATAAAACAAAGATGCTTTTTTAAATTGACTTGAAATTGGCCTTATTCGAAAGATTCTGGCATTATAATTTAAATATGACTTCTGGCATATGACTCGGTAACGGCTGGCTCGGACGTAGTCTAATCTGGGGGTAAAATTTTCTATGATGTTTTCAAACATTTGTGGCCGTATATCGGCGAATGTTGTCTTCTTAGTATTCAGTGGTTTTGGGCTTATCGGCCTTCATAAAGCAATTGTGGCACGAGCTGTGTAGGAAACGTTTGGTAACTGCATAGTGGCTTCGGACCCGTCAATTGGCCTCCAAGATCGTCCGATTTGATGCCGCTAGATTATTTTCTTTGATCATATGTGAAGTCGCAAGACCACGCCGATAAGCCCGAAACCATTGACCACTTACGGCCATTCTTTTAATTCTATCTATCTTTAACAAGACGTTAAAATAGCTATCATTACTATGTCGGTTCAATTCTACGCTATAATAAAGAAAAATGGACATATGTATTTATCTTTCCTAGCTATTTATAAATATATGCACCATATCTATACCTCTCTATATTTGTTCAGTGAAACGTAAAATGCATCAAAATATCTATTGAAATCTCTAGTTAAAGATAGATAGATTATAGAGACCGGCCGTTAGAGGACAACATTCGCCGATATACGGTCACAAAAGTTATATACCTCTATAAAAAGCACCCTATATATTCGTTACCCTATGTAATCGTCTATTTGTAATTAAATGCAGTACCTAGGTACATCCAAATTACAGCTCTGAGAGTTGGCATGTTAGAACAGCATCGCTTTCTGCTTCAAATTCAGTTTAGGGATTAAATAAGTTGTTACAGAATAGGCTAAAATAGGCTTTGAAAGTTCAGTTGTATTTTATAAGTGAAATGCGAGTGACACCCTCCCACGTTTTACTTAAGAAAAGTGAAAAAATACATAGATAACAGTGTTAAGAGACCATGTTATATGAAGTTCAGTGTGCATTTAAGTATTTTTCGTTTTACTTTGTTGGAAAACGCAGTAAATAGCACAAATATTCGATGCAATAAATTTGTACCCTCAAAATTACTAAGTGCCTAATTCCGTCTATTTTAAAGGGGGCAAAATCGTCGTATGGCTTTAATGCCCAATTTCAGACTTCGTAAACAATTTTCACATATAACTTTTCCTTGATTAAAGAAACCCCGATAACTACAACTCAATTCATTACTATTTCTGTTACCTATATGAAACCTAATCTGATTACAAGCGACGTACAGATATACTTTGTTGATTCTCTAATTATTTTCTTACTATTGTTTATGATTGACAGGAAGGTACAGTTTGAGTTTAGTTATTTTATATCATGAGACCGTTTGTTACCTTCTTTTAACATTTTATTAGTTCGGTTGGTTTGATTTTAAATGTTATAAGATTTAACATTTTTTCAACTAAAAGCTTTGTCAACTTTTTGAACACTGACTACGTCCGAATCATGTTTTTTTTTTAATGGGTATCTTTATTAAATCCTAACTAAACAAATTAACTGGTCATTTTTATCTAAATGGCAAAATACTTCAATATCTAGATATTGACAATATCTCGTGTTATTATGAGTTTATGACTAGTAGAAATAGGTTTAGGTACCTATCCTAAATATGTTTACCATCCCTGACTTCACCAATACGACGGGATAGCCCCAAAAACAGTTAATTACAAATAAATCGCGAACACGACTAGATATTTAAGATCCCGAAACTAATAAATGATCGTCTTCTACCAATGAACAATAACATTACGTGTATTCTTAAAACAAATAATAATTTCTATGAAATATTGATGTTTGACGGATTTTCCCGATTTTGAAGAGAAAATCCGTCTAGTATCCATTTTTCACAAAAATATTTTTGTTTTATTTCTTTGGATATCTAAAGTACATAATATGCTAAATGAATTTAGAAGTTTAAAACTCTGTTTATCATATAATAAAATAAAAATGCCAAAAAAATTAAACGTTGATAATTTATGAGCAAACAAATATGAGTTTTTAAAAAACTATGCCGGAATTAGCTACCCTAACCTTATACAAATTATATATATTCATACAATATCATGTTAGTAATGTAGGTAATAAGTAGTAATGTAGGTACATGGGGTTTTCGTCAGCATCAAAGAATGTTTCGACCAGATCATCACTTTGTACACTCACGACCTGCTTTAGGAGAATATCTTCTATTGAACTTTAGTACAAAATGTTTATAAATTACACAGACATTTATTTCGGCGGGGAGATCGAACCCGCAGTCTATTGCTTCTTAATCCGCGTGTTAACAGACCACGAGGCACGACTGGGGCCCTACTATATAAATCCGAAACGAAGTTCGAAACTTCGTGACGTTTTTCGTTTCGAAACCTACTCTGTAACACGAAATTCGAATCTTCGGATCGAAGAATGAATTATTCCAATATATCGGCAATACGAACATTTACAGAGTAGGTACATTCGTATCGCCACAAACTTCGTTCGTCCGAAGTTTCGAACTTCGTTTCGGATGAATATAGTAAATAAAAATGTAAATGTTCGGATTGCCGATATATTCGAATCATTCATTCTTCGATCCGAAGATTCGAATTTCGGATTTATATAGGAGGGCCCCTGGATCGGGACCTCTCAACGTTTACAATTTGTGGCAGTTGGAGTGGAAATAAGTATAGTTAATATTATGTCTGTTAAAAATCAATTTATTTTATAATGCGGACTAGTTCTTAAACCATTTTGGCACTTTGCTGTTTTTCGAAGTGGACGCGGTGTTCGCGCTTGATCTCTGCGATATGTCTGACGTGTCTTGCATTTTCCGCCTGCTCGGTGCTCTGCAATTAGTAATTGATGCGTATTAGCAGTAGTAGAAAATTCGTATCCCTCGATTAGCGACCACTGATGGTATTAAAAGTCGTCAGAGACCCGTTGGTGAATACCTAACATTTCGGATTGCCCTGCAACCAGCAGGTGTATTGTTACGTTGCCTTGCCATTGTAAAAAGTATTTTGAAACTAATCCTGGCCTGGAACTAGAACTGATAGGAAGAGGTACACTGGTAAACTCACCTGTATTTGGATGCTAAAATACTAGCGGCGTCACTTGATGTCTTTTTAGAATATATTTCTTCTTTCAAATACATTTGATTTGTGTTCTCTTCTAACCATTTAAAATGCATATGAACACATGGTACAAATTTTGCATCCTGTAGTGTCATTTTTGGATCCAATGTTTCTTTTAAAGGGGTAGTAACTGCAATTATATTTACATATAAGCATACATGGACAGTTAATTTCTTCACACTCGATGATTTATTCAAAGATATCACTAGAATTTACCAGTATATATATTTTTATGGGCGAGCCTATCGTTTTATCTGGGACACATTTCAGTCCCAGTTTACCATGTAAAACATACCGAAAAAAAGTCACAAAGTTAACAGGTCAACCTAGTAACCGAATCTAGGACCTCCTGGGTCTCACGTGTAATACCCTAAATCAATGAGGAAACTAAACCTACAATCTTGAATGTACTACTTGAATGCGATATTTTAATACCTAAGAGGGGTTCTTTGAATCGTGTGAATAGTGTTCGAAATTACGTTCCAATTTGACATAATTTATTATTCAAATATTTCATCTTCACTCTTCCTTCCAAAAAATCTTTACCAAATGCACTTGTAAAAAGTAATATTATTTAATTAATTATATATCAATGTAACTTTTCATTTAAATGTAGGTGCTAATTCCTCATTTTATATTGCGAGAATAAGCGAGTTTTATACTTACATATATGAAAAGGTCTATTAGGATCCTCTAGATGCTCTTTGATAAAATTCATTACGTCTTCAATAGTATTTGTTGGACAAAATATTCCTTGTAATATCATATGGTCTGGAAATTGTATTCGCACCACCACATTTTTGTATGTGTTCAATTTGTAGTCAGATGACTATAAAACATAACAAGTGGTTAAAATGTACATTGTTATTGCGCTGGAGACTTACGGATTGTATCTATATTACAAATTACTAATCACCTGCTTTGAGAGTTCATTTCGTTTGGCGGATGTAATTAATGGAGTGTTCTCTAACTCCAAACGATGCTGTTGTAAATCATGATATAATTTACGAACTTCTTCGATTGTTAGATCATAGAAATCATCAGGCAGGTCTTCTAAATCATCTTCCCCGACATCTGGCTGCATGAAAGCGATTGCTCTTTGGGTACCAAGCTGAAAGAATGTGGTGAAAAGTTAGTAACGCACCGAACGATATATGCCGAGGCGGTGGTTGCGGTTCCAACTCAGCCCTAAGTATTCGGAGTCAATGTGTGTTACTGGTCAACTTTTCAATTTACCATCCATACTAACGGTGAAGAAAAATATCGTAGTAAACCTGCATACCACAGAGCACAAGAATGTATATGGTATGTGAAGTATTAGTATGATTTTCAAGACTAGCAGGACTCAATTGAACTTCGATTGTAGATATCCCGACCTATGCAGTGAATGCTTCTTGGATGCTACAGGTACAGTAAAGTTAAATCATAGTATAAGTTGGTTAGACGTCGAAAGAGAAAGTTGAAACCAAACCCCGCGGGTTCGATCCCCGCACCAAGACAAATGTTTGTGTGGACCATAAGTATTTGCTTCGGGTCTGGGTGTTTGTGAGATTAAAGTCTCTCGTAGTTCCTGATAGCCACTACACACGACTCGATCATAGTGTGGGGTCAGAGGGGTTACTCTATTCCAGTGGCGGCGTAAAAGGGGGGGGGGCGGTCCGCCCCGGGTACCAAGCACCAAGGGGTGCCAAAGACACCCACAGAAAGCACACAAAACCTACCTGTATCCAGAAATAACTACCAAACCTTGTATCTAGCTATTTGTATACTAATAGTATATTTCGAAGTTTATCGCAACTGTAAAATAATGAATTCTAAAATTCGGTAGTTGGGCCTCATAGTGGATAAATTTGAGATTATCCGCTTGCATGAGTATAGGAGCCACTTGCAGGGGCCCACATCACAGTTGATGGCGTGGGGGTCTCTATCAGCTCCTGCTGAAGTATGTTAGAATTGTCTGGTATAATCGGTGGAATGTTCATGTCCATTTCAAAAGCCTGAGATCGAAACTAGTTAAGGCAGCAGACTCATTCTCTAGCCTAGGGCTTCCCAAACTAAGCGTCACGACGCCCTGGGGCGTCGCAGCATTGTCTCAGGGGCGATCGAGTCGAGTGAGCCAAACTGGAACCCGTTTTGGGACGCATTGCTCAGAAAAGCAAGCATATTCTTTCTTTTATCAGTTAACCAAAAATAAAATACATATATCTGTTCTTGTTTTTTCTAATTAAAATGTCATGTCAAATTAAGAGTTTTTCTGATAATCTATTATTAGGGGCTGGTCTGAGGGAATCGTAAATTATAATTTCTTAAGGGTCTGTGAATGTGTCTGTCTATGTGTGAACCGTACAAATGACTTCGGGAGGTCCTGGTCTAACCAACTCAACTTCGAAGATTCCGGCACCCCTTACCAGATGCTGTACGCGGGAGTTGTGCGATCGATGCCCTTTTACGGTTTCTTTTTATATATCATAGGTAGCAGTCGATCATACGGATCATACGTTATGGTGAGTGATCACCGCCGACCATGAACATCTGTAACACCATGGGGCATAGAGATCCGTTGCGAACTTTAAGGCGAGAATACGCTAGCAATTGGATCTCGGGATTTGTTGTACGTAGAAGGAAATTTCGAGAGAAAGGTACTAAAGTGGTATTTGGAGATTTGCCGTGTTGAACGTTGGCGGAACTCAGCAGTAGAGAAAATTCCGAACATCGGTAAGAACTCGGTCGTCAATAATCGACCTGCCCGACGTTGAAATCGGTCGAAAGGGAAAAGTTGGTACTGGGGTGCCCCTACCCAAAGATGGGTCCAATGTTCCACGTGGGGCTGAACATGCGCCTTATAACATTGCGGACCTGACGTGATATAATGCCTCGTTCTGTTGAGTATATCAAGCTTCTTTGAGGCTAATTCGATCATATACCGTTTCGGTAGAATCTCTGAACAGACTGTGATGTTTTCTCGAGTGGTGGCGTAGCGGATGATCATTCAAGGGATATCGTACAATCTCCCAAGGGGCCGTCTCTTTTCTGGCTGGTTTCCTTCCCTGGGACGTAGACGCCAAAGCCCTTTCGTCGACGGATTATTACTAGCGACTGGAATCGTCATGTCAAGGGGAGCCACCAGCCCTTAGAGCAGGGTTTCTTAAAGTGGGGTGCACGAATCCCTTAGAGGTCCGTAACATGTGTGCCAGGGGTCCGCAGGAGCTCAGTAAAGTTTTAATATATATTTATCAGAAAATTATCATTTAAACCCCTATCATTATTAAAATAATATAATTAAAATTCAAAATAAAAAATAAAAACTTCAAAATTAAAAAAAAAAACACTAAAGAATTATAACTATAAAATCCGACTGAAAAGCATGTAGAAATAATTATCAATGAAAGACATAGACCCTGCTCTATTGTAAACTACCAATAAAAGTCCGTGTTCCATAAAAATGAGTATTCAATACATAGTTTGTTTTTCTTAAATATTTTTTGGCGGGATCCGTGAACTATTTTAAATTTTGTTAGGGTTCCGTGACTGCAAAAAGTTTAAGAAACCCTGCCTTAGAGAAAAATACATTGGCCGTCTTGGAGCCTGGTACCCTAGGATGGACACTCATCCCAGTGCTGGTGAGTGGACCAATCTGACAACGCATCCTTTTTTTACCAGTGGCCGAACAGGCGCCACGGCATGTTGCGGCTCATCTGACACTGATTCAATCGGGGCACGGTTGCTTCGTTAGATATATGTGGCGGGTGGCGAGAATGAATGAAACCGCTGTGTGCCATCATTGAGAAAAAAACACACTCTTTCGGACTGCCCACTCTGGGGTGACGAGCGCAGAATACTCCATACAGCCGCCAGAGTAGACCTCTCGCTCTCGGCCGTGATACCCTCCATGGTCGAGATTGGGAAGGCTTGGCAAGCAAAACTCTCGTTCTGTGAAATCGTGATCTCGCAGAAGAAGAGTACGAGACGGGATATCGAGGTGAAAGATTCCGCTAAATGGCTGAATAAATGGCTATAATGGCGAATAAATGGCTGAACCGCTGCAGCGCCTCTACCCTATCGTAGGGTATGAGAATTTCGCCACGGTATATCCTAACCGTCATAAGAGGCGACATTACGCTGGGCTGGGCATACTGTGCAGGGGCGGTGCGCCCTTACCTACAGCAACTTGGATATGAGCGATAGGGCGCATGGCCTCATCTCTGACGTAGACGACCTAGTCGCACCCTTCAAAAGAACAACCAGCAATGATTTTCTATAGGACGTTGAGGCCATGACATGATCGATGCCCGCCTAGGCATCGATCATGCGCTTCTCGCCTTGTGATGTCTGGGGCCGCCCATAATGCGTGTGACGGTCATCCAAGGAATTTAGTCGGTATGCTAGCGGAGATTTTGGTGTGAGGAATCCTGCTCGGCCAAAACATCCCTAACGTGCCAGGCTGGAAAGCCAGTGACACTAACATACAGTTCCAGCCGCCTCCGGGCCACCGAAAGAAGAGCACAATAGCTTTCCTCCGATAAAAGTCGGATTTGGTAAGTGCACGATATGTCAAGTGTAGGCTTGTTTAGTATTGGGTGTTATGTTTATGTAGGGGTGCTCAATACAAAACCGCCCCGGGTGCCAACCTACCTTACGCCGCCACTGCTCTATTCTCCGACACGAAGTTCGAATGTTTGAACATTTGACATCTATGCATAAAACAAAAGTTTTCCAATTCTAAAAAATCAAGGCTATTCTCTATGAAACGTATTTTTTACTTTGAACTTAGTCTAACGCTTTGACATACGATAGCGGATAGACGATTTGAACGTTTTGTAAAGTATTTCGGTATATAGTGTATAAAAAAAGCTTCATCTTACACAACCAAACATGTTACAGGAAAGTCCTTCAAATCTAACCTTGAACCTTAAGCTTCAGCAACTCTACTTAATAATAATAAGTCAGTTTTGAGGGTTCCATACCTAAAAGGTAAAACAGAACCCTATTACTGAGCCTCTTCTGTCTGTATGTCTGTCTGTCTGTCTGTCTGTCACCAGGCTGTATCTCATAAACCATGATAGCTAAAAAGCTGAAATTTTCACAAATTATGTATGTAAGGATGATAAATAACTTACAAAAGTGACTTCCTCCTCTATTTTGAGTCGTCTCTCTAAATTCTCTTGAGACATAGATGCATTGCTACTTGAACTTGTTTTTGTTTCTAACTGAGGTTCCTCATCTACTGGCTCTACTACCATTGCTTCACTTGCCACATCCATACTTTCTTCTTCAATCTGCTGAGTATCCATTTTTGCATGTTCTTTCATGAGTTTTTCTCGTTTTATTAAGTTCAGAGGATTTAAACCATGACTTTTATCCTTAATTATGTTAGATGGACCTGGATCAGAAATGTCGTCAGTTGTTGGACATTCACTAATATCTTTAGTTGGCACTTCTCTTTTGGAGCTCATTTCCGTGATTGGTACCCGATAAACAGCAGACACGTTAGCTTGCCTAAAAGAATAGCATGTAGTGAATATTCCACATAATACCATTGAATTTATTTATTCATTGCATTATTGGTCAATGCCTAAGTTAGCTTATTCATTTATGTGTTTCAAGTTAATTTCATTTAGGCAGAAACATTTCGTTACATGTTTTTTTTATAAGAATAAAAGGCTTGTACTGACTACTAAGTTAAAGACTTACTTAGCTTCTTCAGCCTTATTTAAAAGCCTTAGGATTGCCCGTCCTTTGATTAAGCCTAATTGTCTTAAGGTCTTTTCTTTAAGTGCAGACAACCCTGTGACTTCTTGACGCATGTACAAAATACTTGGATGCTGTAACATGTTCACTTCTTGTGGTGCGAGAGATGTGATCATATCAAAAAGAGTAGTGTTGGGTGAAAAATCAGCTGTTCTGCGTTCACCTGAAATTTATTTATGTATATTATATGGCTGTTGGTGTAATATTTATCCAACTTTTTAATTTGAAGGGTAATATTGAGATATCTTTTACATTTCTTTAAATGTATTGACATTATTTCTTCATAGTCAAGTACTTAAGGCCCACAGAGATAATATTATTACTATATTTTTTTATAAGTAGAACAGTCATTGCAATGTGTCTGGTATTTAGTGGAGTGAAATCAAGACAATTCAAGGGCCAGAAAGTGTATTTTCCCTCACAGGTCTGGCCTATAAATACACTTAAAAGAAAAGTGTTTGAAACTCACCATCTTCTAACATAAGACCAATAGTTACGTTTACTTCTTCTCTTTTCCTTTCTATTTCAACCATTTCGAGTGTGGCTTTATTTGGTACATTAGAGAACCTTATTGTAGTAGTCAAATCAATGATATGATTGTGATATTTCAAATCATAATCAGATGATTTAAAACCTTGCTTTTGGCATACATCTTCCAGCACCTTATTGGAAAAAAAACATCAGTGTGCCAGGCTATATTCACATCACACATGGTTAATAAATTCAAATTGTTATTGTGTACCAGCATTGCCAGACATCCCGATTTTGGCGGGACGTCCCGATTTTTTTATAAAAATTAAATGTCCCGCTTTTCATACATACATAAACTCACGCCTATATCCCAAGAAGGGGTAGGCAGAGGCGCCAGGACATCCATATTTCGCCTTGTATGTTCTGTCCCACAATGTCCCACTTTTCGCCACACCATATTTTTCTAATGAATAGTAAATGAATCGAACCCGGGAACTCTTGCGTGGTAGTCCGGCATGATAACCGTACGACCATGGAGGCAGTTTAAGATTCAACTATTTAACGATAAGGTAAATCTGATTGAAATATCATTTTTATTAAAATACTTTTTCTATGGCTATTCTTGGTATCTATTGTCATGTAAACGTAATTTAGACTAAAATAAAAAGATAAATATTTGAAAACTTCTGATTGTATAAGTTTTTTTACTATGTCCTGCTTTCAACGAAAGAATCCCGCTTTTTTCACTCAAATAGTTCCAAAATCCCTACTTGGCAAAAAAAAACTGGCAACGCTGTTGTGTACATACTAGATACTTGTCCTAATAAAGAAAGGGATTGTAAATGGTTGTATTTATATCAACCTCTCTTTCCAACACTATCACTCTCTATACACCTACTGGTAATGTCAACATAAAAAAAATCTAATCCAATTCTCTTTTGCTTCCTATAGTGTATCCAAGTATAATACCACTAGATAGAAAAAATACTAACAGATTTTTATAAGTAAAAATACTAATTATTTTATTTTTTCTAAACATATAAATTTCCCAGTGAATAATGTTATTTATTTTGGTTTTTATTTGATCATAATGACTTATGATAATATTAATAGTAGTGTTTGATAGCTTTATGAATGGTATTATATTATACCCTCTAATTTTTTACATAATTTCACACGAAATTTAAAAAAAGATACTGAAATATTTGTATCTAGTGTTTCGTCGACATATAAATGTTTTAGGACCTAGAAATTTTATAATTTCTGAGTTGATATATAGAAGGTATAGTTCTCGTAAGTGTCCATCAAACCCAGTCCTGCAGTTTAGGGTATTCTCCTCAAAATGACAATACCGGTTAAAGTTTTAACTGCAGTATAAATTAAATAAGGCCGGAAATAAAATTCTTAATTTATATTATGTGATTTATGATTATAGGATATTGCAATCTTTATTTTACATTAAACCGTTTAAGTAAAACCATTATAAATACAAATTAACTTTGAACTACTAAAAAAAATATGTTATACCTGTAGCATACTGGTATCCGGCGTACACTGAATTTTTTGACGTCTGCCATTGGGCGTGAGGACGATAATATCTTTAGACATGATTGGTAAAAATATACACCGGCTTATAAAACACAATAAGTTATCTAATTACAACTTATACCAACTGAAAATTTTCACAGTCATTAAAGGTTAGATCGAGAGTCACTAAATGTCAATGTCAAACGTAAATGTCATCACCAAAGAATATACCCACAGGGGTAGCCACCGTGTAACCTAGTATGAGATAGCGATATTTGTGGGAGTGTGGCCAGGTTGACACGTTTTTCCTAAGGTATCGGGAAACTTTGACCGTTCTTTAAAAAAATATAATTGCTAAAATATCGATATTTTAACTTTGAGGGGAACTACAATGCACTTACATACCTGGGTCGTCAGCCATCACCCAGAACTAATAAAAACACTGTATAACATAAACATAATTTAAGTAAATATTTAGTTCTGAAAATAAAAACGATTGTAATAAAAGCTAATAACAAAACAACATCTAGTCCGCCCCGTGACCACGAAAGTTGTAAAGTAATCGAAACGTCGCGGGGAGAAGTTAAAAAAAGCAAAACTTAAACCAAATCCGCGATAAAATTCGTAAATAGTTTTATTTCAAAAACAATATCTATTGTGCATCCATATACAGTTCAAAACATATAAGGAAAAAGTTTAAAAAATAAAAGATAATTATTGAACTTTGTTTTTTAATATGTAATTTAAATCTATTAATATCGTTTGTTTTAGGGAATATCAACCTTTGGACCGCTGGCCACCCCAAATAATGTAAATATTTGCCGACTTTTTGGCGGGAAGTCAAACAAGGCGGACTATTTAAAATTTTTAATTTTATAAAATATTTTAAAATCTGTAATTATCCGGAGTAATGGGGACCCATAGCGATGGAGACCCAATAAAAGATAATAAGAAGAGAAAATATGAACGGATTGCTACTACTACTGCTAGTAATCCAGCAGAAGAGATTTTGGCGCCAAAACCATACTACAAACCTGGTTACAAGAGACAGTATACTGATAACTGTAACAATACAAACTTCCCAGTATTCATAGAAAGTACCGAAAATGAATATATTGGAAACAAAGATCCGATATTCATATTAAATATTTTAGGAGAATTCATCAAAGGACAGTATGAAATTAGTAGAGTAAATGCTCATAAAATTCAAATTGTTTTTAAGCAAGCCAGTTCAGCCAATGATTTTCTGAACAACAATTCCAAATTAGAAGCTCATAATATAAAAGCATACATTCCAGCATCTTCAGTGGAAGTCATCGGTGTAATCCAGTTTGTTCCCTTCGACATCTCCAATGAAGAACTCTACAGAAAACTCACATGTGAATATGAAATGGTAGCAGTGAGAAGGTTCACCAAAAAGGACAATACCGGAGTAAGACAAGCTTTGAAGACGGTAGCTATAACATTTGTTAGTAACACCTTGCCTGAATATATTTTCCTAGATCACTGGCGCTTCAAAGTTAAACCATATATTAAACCCCTATTACAATGTTTCAAATGTTTAAAATTCAATCATTCAGCCAGAGTATGTAAAAATAAACAAGTATGCTCAATCTGTGCTGGTGAACATTCCTACAAAGAATGCATTAATGAGGAGGAAATAAAATGTGTTAACTGTGGGGGTCCTCACCTGGCTATTGCCAGAACATGCCCAATGAAGGAAGCCAAATTGAAACAGAAAAAACTTTCCTATGCTGCTACAACTGCCACTTCTGTTAATAATGCAAGTAGTAATAGGAATTTCCCTCCACTTCCCTTACCTAAGCATGATACATTAAAATTCCAAAATTCAGGACTGAACAAATTTAAACATATTTCTTCTATTAAAGAAACCAATGAAATAATTAATAATGATAGGATAATAAATGCATTAGTTAAAACTCTAATTTCATTAGGAAACAATAAAGACGCTCCTAAGACTACAATTAAAATTAAAGAAATTTTATTGAAACACTTACATAATGGATAGATTTATAAGAATAGTACATCATAATATTCAGAGTATTAATAACAAACGGCCACTTGTAATGTCTTTATTAACAGAATTTAACATTGACATTTTGCTGCTTAATGAAACTTGGTTAAAAACAAACAATTGTCATAATCTGAAATTTCCAGGATATAATTTGATCTATAAAAATGCTAAAAATGATCATGGTGGTGTTGGTATTTTGATTAGAAATAATATTAAATATGAAAACATACAACTCCCATTCTACCAGGATATTCAATCAGTTGCAATTTCAGTTCAAACTCACACTGGTCCTTTATCCATTTTGACTGTGTATTGTCCACCTAAAAGTAGTAGATTTAAAATAGATAAATTAAGAAATATATTTAATTCCTTACCTAGACCCTGCTTAATATCAGGAGATTTTAATGCTCACCACATAGCTTTTGGGTGTGCAACAACAAAGTCAAGGGGTACTCAACTATTTAACCTATTGGATGAAGCTGATCTGTGCTTGTTAAATGATGGTAAAGCCACAACAGTCCAGGCCCCAAATAGGAATCCATCAGCAATAGATCTCACATGTGTTAGCCCAGACATAGCTCCACTATGTGAATGGAGTGTTGGTGAAGATCCATTAGGAAGTTACCACCTCCCTATCTTTACTGACATCCTGATCTCCCCCTGTAAATACCAAATAAATTATAACATACAAAAATATCTATTTCATAAAACTGATTGGATTAAATTTGAGATTGAGGCTGAGAAATTATTTAGTGAATTTATTCCTACAGACTCTGACCCTCTTACACAATATAATCAATTTTGTGAATTATTATACAATTTAAGGGACCAATGTACACCTATCTTCAAATGTAATATATCTTCAAACCATAGGAAAATCCCAGCACCATGGTGGAATGATGAATGTGCAGAAGCTGTACGAAAATCAAAAATGGCTTTGTTAGCATATAGATCATCAATGACAATGGAACGGTTTATTGAATATAAAAAATTGGATGCAAAAAAGAAAAAAATTATCAGTGAGCAAAAACGTAATAGTTGGAAAACCCTATGTTCATCCTTAGATAGATATACTCCTGTTTCAAAAATTTGGAATTACATCCGTAGATTTAAAAGGGTTAATGTGATGACTAAACCTAAACAAGATGAATGGTTACCTGATTTTATTAATAAAATTAGTAATGGATCAAATACTAGTTTAGTGGGTAATGATATATTTTTCGATAAAAATAATGACAATGAAATAAATACTTTTTTGTTAAGAGAATTTTCATATAAGGAACTTTGTATAGCATTAGATTCAAGAAAGGATTCGGCTCCAGGACTAGACAATATTCCTTATATCCTTTTACGAAAACTTCCTATCAACTGTAAAAATAAATTATTAATGGTCTTAAATTCACTATGGCTTAATCAAATTATTCCTGAATCTTGGAAAACTCAGTGCATCATTCCAATTCTGAAACCTGAGAAACCTCCTAAAGATTACAATTCATATAGACCCATATCATTAACCTCTTGCATAGGTAAAGTAACAGAACAAATTATCAAATTAAGACTTGATTATTATGTAGAGCATTACAATATTTTACCAGATATCCAATTTGGTTTCAGAAAAGGTAAAAGTGCTCCAGAAAGCTTTGTTACCTTTATCACAGACATGAAAAAATGTCTGCTTTCAAAATCTGTTGCAGTTTGTGCCTTCCTTGATGTTCAGGGTGCATATGATAATGTAGATATTAATCAACTGATACTGGTATTGTATGAATTGGGTTTACCTGGAAAATTGTTAAAGTGGATTCATAATTTCCTTAACGATCGGTCGTTTCATGTTAAATTTAATGGGCTACTACACGGACCAAATTCTGTTTGTAAAGGCCTAATGCAAGGAGCATCTCTATCACCTATCTTGTACAACCTGTATACTTCTCAGATTTCACAATATCTTACGAAAAACGTTAAAGTATTACAATTCGCAGATGACATTGTTGTTTACTCAATTGACAGAAATATTTCGGTTGCTCAACAAAATTTAAATCTAGCTTTATGTCAGTTGAATTCATATTACAGTAATAAGTTAAAATTAAATATTAATACGGAAAAAAGTTCTCTTGTTGTATTTGGTACTGATGATTTGATCAATATTCAATATAATAATTTATCCATTCCTCAAGTGAAAGAAAAGAAATTTTTAGGAGTAATAATAGATAATAAGCTTAAATTTCAAAGCCATATAAATTACATATGTAAAAATGCAACAAGAAATTTAAATATCTTGAGAAGTTTAGCAGGAACATTCTGGGGTTCAGATCCTAAAACCTTATTAATGCTCTATAAAAGCATCATTAGGAGTCATTTTGATTATAGTTATTTAGCTTATATGTATGCCGGCTCTTCATTGTTAAAAAAATTGGATGTTATTCAAAATATTGCATTGAGAATAATAAGTGGTGCAATGAGAACTACGCCTATACACGCACTTGAGGCTGAGGTCTGCGTACCTCCTCTGGCTATTAGAAGGTTACACTTTGCGGAAAAGTTTTGTTTAAAAGCTTTATGCAAAACCAGCTCAATATTATTAGATACTGTTAAATTGCCTGAAAATTTATGTGATGCCTCATTAGACGATTACATTCGTCCTTCTGATATAATGTATAACAAAATTCCTGAATTGTGTACTATAATGGCTCATATGAATAAGCTTAGTGTAAATATGTATAAATTTAGTATTTACCCTGTATATAATTGTAAATACGATGCTCTGTTAGATTCAATTCAAGAAAGTGATAGCGTAGATGACATAAATAAGGTGCTCTGGTATAAAATATACACTGATGGCTCAAAGACCCTAAATCGTGTATGTGCTGCTTTCTATGACTCGTATAAGAAAATAAGTAAAAATTATAGAATTAATAACGAGAGTAGTATTTTCACAGCAGAAGCATACGCAATTTATAGAGCCTTAATGTACACGAGAGATTTAGGTAACGTTGACAGAATACTTATTCTATCAGACGCTCAAAGTGTTATTAAAACAATATATGGTTCAACTTTGGCTTATAAAACCAACTATATAATTTATAATATAAAAGAATTATTGGATAATTTGAACAAGAGCAAGGTGGTTAGGATTGAATGGGTACCCGGCCATTCGGGAATCCAGGGTAATGAATTAGCTGATAAAGCAGCTAATTCTCATTGGGATGAAGACCATACTGATGCACTGAAAATACCCTACACAGATTATTTTCTGACATTAAAAGAAAAAACTAGATTTAGATGGGAGTGTTACTGGAAGGAAAAAAATAAAAGTAAGGGAAAATGGTATGCATCAATACAAGAGAACCTACCCGCCCGCCCATGGTTTAATAATAATAAAATGCAATTTGAAGAGAGGAAATGTATAACTATAATAAATAGATTAAGATTTGGACATTGTCAGACTCCAGCTCATCTGTTTAGGATGAAAATATTAGCATCTGATCATTGCCAATATTGTGACGTACAACCAGCAGACTTAGACCATATTGTTTTATCTTGCCCTAAATTTCATTTAATGCGTTTAATTTTAATTTCGGATTTATTAGAAATATCAACATATAAGCCTTCGTCAGTTAAAGAAATGTTAAAGAATCCATTAATGTATAAACCGTTGTATAAATATATATGTAGTACAGTAGAAAAATTGTAAAGGTCGTTGATGTTGTAAATGTATATAGATTTATGATTGTATATAATTCGAACTTACGATTTGTAATAGTTAAGGATTGGCTAAAAGGACTTGTATCCATAGCCGTAAACTTTTAAATTAAAAAAAAAATTAAATATTTGCCTCCAAAACGTCAATTTTCCTGGAGTCAAGCGGTTACGCCGATAAGGACAGGTTACAAAAGCTTGCATCTCTTTCTTACATGAATGTTATGTATAAATCTCTTTCGTTTTGTGGAAAAGGGATAGAACATGTGACTCCGTCTATTAGTTTCTCCGTCTACGAATATACCACTAGGTCATCACCAAGAAGCTTATACCCAAATGGAGATTGCATTCCGTATATAAAAGTGAAGCACAAAAATTTGACCTCGAATGACGTTGTTGTTACCTGCTATCCTTTTCTTTCACGTGACAATGAATGAAAATGGCAACAGCGACTGCATTCAAGGCTCAGACTAAATACTATCTAGACGTAGCCATGAACTGGAACGTGAGAAATAAGAGTGAGACCGCAAGTGAAAAATTAGTGTGCGTAAAAGAGACAGAGAGTTTCTTTCTTTGTCCTTGTCACCGTGGCCGGTTTTTTTATTTGTCAATAAGCGCAGTTTGTCAAACAAATATACGTCAATCAGTTTTTCCGATATTTTAATAGTTTTGGATAGTGTAAAGCAGCAATTTATACAAATATTAGTGACTATAGTGTATATGCAATGGTGGGTTGTAGTATTTTAGGCTGCAAAAGCCGCAGTGAACGAAAAATTTGTGGAATAACATTTTACTCGTAAGTTACTCATTTATGTTACATTATAATTATTTTGTCGTTTATTGGTAAATAATGTTGTATTTTAATATCAATACATATTGTTTTACTTAGAGAAATATCGATTACATTTAGAAATTCTACAAATAATATTAAATAACCCCTCAACCGTCAAATGAACCGCGCTCAGGCTCGTCGGACTTCAAGCAATAAAGCAACCTAACGTTATTGAAATAGGGGCTATTTTAGTTCAAGGACACAATATGGCGCTTACGACAGGCCAGGGGATAACCACTCACACGTCCACGTCACTGTCACTTATTTTGACAGAAATTTTCCGATTCCCGCCTTTTCAATATTCATAAACATAAAGCATTATATCCTTGTACCTATTCTAGCTACAGGGAAATAAAAAATAGCTTTAAGTATCTAAAACTATGCAAAATTATTAGATGTGACAATTATTGTACAAATATAATTCAAATGTGTTGTAAACAAATAATAAAAATTCTATACAGATCGAATTTCAATGGTATTTCATTTTCAAATCATGTTTTCACCCATTAAATCATATTACTTACCAATAAAATCCATTTATAAATAAAGTATATACTATAAGCTTTCTTTTGATATCCATATTTTACTACTTAAAGTTATTTTTATCTTATAAAAAAACAAAAAAATATACCCATAATCACATAACCAATTTTTGTTAAGTTTGCGTTTTGCTTAGTGACTCCCAGTTCCGGGTTAGGATTTAATGTTGCCAAGTGATCGTATTCAGTGGAGTCGACATTTCTACTGTTTTTATTTATTTTTTTATTAATTAATTTGACCTTTTTTTGTACATTTTTGTAACAAGTCTTTATATGTTATAAATATTCGTTTTTAATCGAATGCCATAAGCAGAAAAGAACGTCAATTCGCCTTTTTTTTTCATAACTATTATATTAAAAATAAGGCCACAACTTATGGTTTCGAGACATGCTAATGACTTTGGGAGTAAAACAGCTTAAGATCAAATTGTCGACCCAGATTTCCTGCATGTGCATTTTCCGCCATCTTGAAAAGGGATTTAAATTCATCAATTTTTTTTTGCAATAACTGTCGGTATAAATAATATAAATCAGAATAATCTAGCTAGGCAGATGATGATAAGGTCTGGGAACGCTCGGAAAATATATATATTTACATTTAAGGTTTCCTCGTGACCCAATACGATGCGGAGAATGGACATCAATCCTCAGCCAGCAAAGACGTGAACATTTTTTAAGCCGAATATATCGAAAATTAAATACCTATTAAATTTTACACATAAATATTTGTTTTATTGATTTATATACATGTCTTGCCCAAAACATATCTACGCTCAGATAAAAGTACAAAAACAAATTCATCTTCATATAAAAGTAAAAAGGATATTCGTCTCCATTCCATGCCTTGTCCTACCGACTAATGTCGGTCGTAAAATTTTATTGCATTTTGTACACTGCTTTGTATAAACAACTTTAAACAATCCGCGTAAGGTTGAATTTGCAAAAGATATGTTTATAGTGTGACTATAACTAAATATTTAGAATTGTCGAGTGTTTGGTGACAGTTTCGAGTGTTACTTTTGTTCGAAACTGTGCATCTTGGGTTTTTTAAATTAAGGGCAATTGATGTAATTTTTTTCAAATTCAGATATCAGTATTTGTGTAGATTACAAATAAAACCCTTCAAATGATATAAACAACTATTTATTTCATTTCATTTATACATTCAAAAGTATTCGTCGAAATATACAAATGTGTTTATTACAAATATGACATCTTAAGTTGATATAAAGTACACTTTTGCCTTACGTAGCTACAATTTTACCAAGGTTCCCAACTGGGCGTACCTGAATCGGAGGTACCAAAGATACGAAAAAATGTAAAGCCTCTTATATTGGATTATATTTACATAAGCATGTGTATTATGTTATAGAAATCTTTCATCATAAATAAAATTAGATTTTATTAAAATTCTGACATTTGGTACATTGACTTGACACATTATTCATTTAAATATTTATATGAAACTAATATGAAGGGGTAGTAAATAAACACAAAAAACGAAATCGAACAAACATGAATTTAGATAATAATAAACATTTTCAATTGAATTAATTAGGATGCAACAATAATACATGTATTTGTAGGAATGTATTTGTGGTGTAGACGAAATAAAAGTTCACCAAGCATACATTACGCAGTATTCAATTCCGAGGCACACAGATTACATGTTCTTAAGTCTTATTCAATAAGGTAAGGCTATTACAGTCATATCTTACTGGTGGTAGGTCTCTCATATGTGAGAGGCCATCTGGGTGGGTACCACCGCAATGTCTATTTCTCCCGTGAAACAACACTGCGTAAATGCACTGTTGTGTTTCGGATTGAAGGACATTGTAGCCAGAGTAACTACTGGACATATTGAGACTTACCATCTTATGTCTCAGGATGACGAGCGCAGTGGAATGTTGCTACTGTTTATGAGCGGTCGTATCGCTTACCATCAGGCGAACGGTTTGCTCGTCTCGTCATTCATAGCAATAAAAAAAAAAAAAAAAATCTACACACTGCTTAGTCCCTATAACCGTATACACATACTGTGAAGGAGATGGAGCGATAGTATTGCAAGGTTCACAGCAAAGCGGTACGAAATATTATCCCGAAACTATTGCGAGCGACAAGGCGAGCTAGGCGCATTGCGACGCGGATAGTGTGACGTGTGATAATGGCGCGGCCGCTCGGCCGGCTGCGTTGGCGCGGGTCCGATGACGTCACGAGTACCTGAGCGCCCGCCGAGCCGGGGCGGTGGTGTGCCGTTATTTATCTATGTAATACAAAAATTATAAGTCTGTGTGTGGAGCCTACATATTTATAAAATTACGAAATGTCTACTGTTTGTGATTGTGACATTCATAGAAATCAAACAAATATTTGGAGAGAATATTTACATTTTTGATTATTGAATTGATGAGTAATGATTTCTTCTAAGTTACGAGCATTATTTTCCAAATATTCAATTGGTTCCTTGACTTTTTAATACACGTATACACTGCACAAAGCAATCCTTTATGGTCATTACAGTTGCAACTTCACTAAAAGAAAATACAAGTAAATCTATCAACGCATTTCACAATACTGTGCACAATACTGTTATCCGAAGTTGTTGTAAACTAGTGTTGAGCAGGACATACAAGAGGCAGTACATTTGTCCCGTACATGACGTCAAAATGTAAGAGCGGCTCAACTTTTTAATGTGTACTACTTCATATTTGGTGTACTACTTGGTCTGTAAGGTCATTTCATTGACGTGAGCCGTGAGGCAAAGTTAAGAGCCATAAATAAGTGTCAGTACGCCTCACTTCAATTGAAGTGGGACATTGTACTGGCTCGGTACAAAAATGAGGCTACTCTGACAAACTCTTTTTCAAGTCATGTCCTACTCAACACTATTGTAAACAACATGACGGCCCGGGGCGCAGACGCCCCCCCCCCCCCTCCAACCGCGGGTGTAGGATTTGCGCGAGCGGGGGTAATGTCATGTCGTGATATAGAGCATAGATTAAAATATCGCAAATGTTTTAAGGGCGGTTACTGGGCCATGAATGTACCTAATCAACCAACCATGGACGTAGTATCAAATGGACTCGACATTCGAGTTCCACCGTAAGGGACAGACATAAAGTAAAAAAAAAAGCATTTTTATTTTTTATGCAAATATAATCCTATTTTTCAATGTATTCTATGAAATACTAATTGCAGATGTTAGTAATAATGAACGTCTACATTTATTTTTACCAATATACTAAATAAAATGCACTTACCAGTGAGAGGTTATATTTTCATATTATCGTTTAGATCGGCTATCACAGCCAATAATAAAACAGCACACCATTTTTTTTTTTTTTTTTTTTTTTAACGAGAGTAAAGCTCCTTTAGCCTTCCTTCCGACACTCGGGGGAGATCGGAAGGGGCGTGTCGGGGTCTCCGGCCTTCCAGCCTGTTATCAGGCTGGGTCCCTACCGAGATCTAAAAAGATCTTTTGCCGGCATACCGACTAAAACCTCTCGGTGGCCATCACGCGCGTTATGGGTGACAGGCGATGTGGACAGGCGAATGGCGCCCATTTAACTCGCCGTGTCACCCGGCGCACTGCCAAATATGGCTCCTCACATGTTGGGAGGGCGCAGATGCCCCCTCTTTCCCTACTTCGGACGCCCATGGTGAGATGGGCGTCCGCGACAGACACGAGGCCACACGTTCTGCCGCCCATCTCGGGGTCACTCCCGACGTGAGCACACAGCCCCCGCTGTGTGCTTAGCGACCCCGATGACCCCTTTTAGTCGCCTCTTACGACAGGCAGGGGATACCGTGGTGGAATTCTGGCGCCCCTTGACCACTGGGCGGAGCACACCATACCTTTTGTCTTATAATCAGTTTCAACACTCTTTTACATACATTTTTGACCGCAAATATTCGTAAAATACTCAGTAATTCAAGTTTATAACAAACCGCACGTCTTATTTGTTTGGGTACACGCAGTGTTCCCCTACAAAATTATGTGAAACTATGACAAGGACCGCAAATTGTGTTTTGTCACTTTCATTTTTTAAGGTTTATGCATAAGTCTAAGTGAGATGGACTATATATGTCAAATGCATGTCAAGTCTATTGATACTACGTCTATGCAACCAACTCATGCCATGCCGCCGCGCCTCGCAGGATATTTGTTTGCATGTGTGTAGTAATTTTAGTGTCCGTGCATAGTTCGCAACGCACACACCCATGAATATCGAAAGCCGCGACTCCAGCAGCAGGCTGCAGGCAGGCAGGCAACATTATGCATTTTTGTTTAGTAAGGTTTTATTTGTTTAAATATGTGATAAGCATTGTTTACTATTTTGTTTCCATATTAATTGTAGTGCTATCGTTTTATTAGTAAGATTGATGATTTTTTGAAAATATTATTTAATTGTGAGGTTTGTGCTGAAAATATGTGTTAATTAAAAATCAAAATAACAATTCGCACCATTTTCATTCAGTGAAAAGATTTAAATTGTGTGCAAAGGTAGGTGTGTACCCGAGTTAAAATAACTAAACCAGCAGAAAGGGTATGTATCTCGAAAGTTTCATGTTAAAAGTTAAGAACCGCACAGAGTACATTACTATATATGAAATAGAGGTCTATTTTCATGCTCAAAATGGAAAACACATAGTTGTCAGTTCCAAAACAAGTAGAAGATGGCGCTGTTACACAAATAACGCTGGGTACCTCTTTATTTATCGGTAGATGGCCCTGTTACACAATTAATGCTGGGCATACATAGAATGGCTTAACACATCATTATTCGCCAATAGATGTCAGGAAGTCATATTTTCGGTATGTATTTCTGTTTTTATTTTTTAAACATGAATTCTAATTATTAATATTCCTATTTCCTAATTAATATATTAACATAATATTGTTCGGGTTCGATTCCCGCACCGAAACAAATATCTGTGTGAAGTAGAGGTATTTGTTGTGTATTTATTTATTTATTTGATTATATATTTGGATATTTGATTACAATATATGACATCATATTTTCAATAAACAGTGATGTGTCGGAATTGATAATGACAGCTTTTCAATAATTTTCGCCTGCCTCCAAACCATTTAAAATCCACTAAAAGCATTTTTTCCCAACCAGGACCAAACTACCAGATTTTGTGGAAAATCCACTAAGTTGGTAACACTGGTGAAAAAAAGCTTGAAAGATGGCCGCCCATGTAAGTTCTTGTCCAGACGATATTTGATACAAATGTTAGCCGGTTTAAAACAGCGCGGGGCCAATAAAAAAATAACTATTTACGTGTAATAACATGAATGGAATATAAATGACTTAGTCCTATCAAATGTTAACATTGTTATACCTAGTTTTTTAATGTATTTATTGATTTTGCATTAATGAAATTTTAGCGATCGAGACATGCAAAGCTGTTATCCTTTTTATAGTGTTTGGTTTAGAAACCAAATTATAGTTTATGGTAGATTTTTAAGAAAATATCCTTAATTACGATGAGATTTGTATAGGTAAAGGTACTGGTAGGTATAGCGTAATCCATTTCAATCAAAAATTGTAATAGTATTAAAAAATTACGAATAAGGGTAGTTAAGTGGTGGTTGAAAATTAAAACAAAATAAAAATAATCAATTATTATTATTATTACAATCATTGAATAAATATTTAATAAATATTTAATTTACTGACAATTTCAAACCTATAAATTAATAATTAAAGATTTGTACGATTTATTTAGTATTTTTTTTTATTTGGCCCGGCATAGTAGCCCGGCACAGTGCCTCTGCCTCTACCTCTGCCCGGGCCTCGGTCTCCCCCATTTCCGCACTGCCCGCTCAATGTAAAGTTCAAGTTAACTCTTAGCACTAGTGATGGTTTTTTATTTGCTTAATTGACACAAACTATGCATGCACTCTATCACTGAAATAAAAAGTAAAACACTCACGAGCATTCTTGCTTTTCCGTTGATGACCTAAAATTAAAAATGTATTTTATTATTATTCTTTTTTATTTCAATAAATTTGTCCAATTGTAATATGTACTAGTTTTGTATCAGAATAACTACGTTAGTAAAGCCGGGTACAATTTATAAAATGCGGCTGATGGACGTAGCTGAAGATATTTAGAAAATTGAACATTTTGCCGCGCCGTATTCATTTCGCGCGCCATTATTACCACTCTTCAGCCGCGTTCGGCAGCCGTATCTTATAATTTGTTTTTGGTTTAATAGTAGATCATTTCAATGTTCGGATTATTCGCAGTCGCGCATCTATACTTTATCGTAATCTACGTAACGGTTTGCGGTCCCTGATGGCGGTTTCCATTCCGTATATATATACATATATATATATATATTTAATATCCTAGATTGTGTCCCACTGCTGGGCAAAGGCTTCCCCTTTGTCATTCCATTTGACCCTGTCCTCGGCGAGCTCTTGTGATTTTGGTTCTAATGTATCCAACTTGTCTTTCCACGGTTTGGATGCATATTTGGAGAAGAAATATTGAAATATTTAAACTGAATTAATAAATTTATTCTTTGATATTGAAAATTTAAATCACCATATCATTTATCACACTTAATTTACAACAATCACATCCAACATCAAACATACCACACATTCTAGTTTGAACAAAAACTTTGGAACCCAAAACTGATCTTACAAAATATGGCGCGCGACTTTCTACGGAATACTGGAAATCAATTAAATATTGAATTGTTTTGATATATTCTCAATTATCCAATGGCACCTAATTATTCTTTATGATATGTTTTCTATCTCTAACACTTTATTTTTCATTTTTTCATAGAATTGACACAGAAATATTTAATGAAAACCGACAAACAACGATCGTGATTTACTTTCGTGTCTAAAAAACTTCGAATCACGCGTCGAATATGGCTTATTTTTAGATAACTGATAATTATTAATGTAAAGGTATCTTTTAATAAACCATATAAGAACAATAAGAGAGTTACAAATCAATATTTACATTTTTATAAACTCCTGCGCACCACTCGTCGTTGTTCTCAAACAACACACGACTTTGCCTTTTTTTTTTTTTAATATGCCTATTGCTAATTTCTTTTTGGCCAATGTTAGATTAAAGGTAGTTTATTCAAGCATTATATATATTTTTTTCATAACGCTTTTTATAATATATTTTGAATTTAGGACGCTTTTTCATTACTAGTGTATTTTCCTTAGAGTAATTACCTCTAGAGAGAGCCTAAATGTACTGTACATCGCAAAAATGAGACACACCGATACGAATTTCTTTATGTCAGAATGAGATGCAAAATAATGTTCTATTTCATGTGACGTGCCGCGTTTTGTTGATGGGCGAAAAAAGAATTTCGCCAGACAAAGCGACGTCGTTCAAGCAATAAAGCAACCTAATATCATTGTAATAGGGTCTATTTTAAATCAAGGCCACAATATGGCGCTTATTTTCTTGTGTTGCTAGATATAGCTATTGATGTCTCATGTGCGGTTACAGCGTGAATCTCTCTAGAGGTAATTACTCTAAGGTATTTTCCTATAAAAATGACAGCTTACGTCAAAATTGGAGGTCGGGACGTTTGAGTGGATAACCTTAATTTCTTAAAAGTTTAGTGTTACCTTGTTATGAAAATTGGTTTACCCTAGATAATACTTGCATATTATTCCTTGCATACATAGCGTTATTAATGCGTAAAATAATAAAATTACTTCTTATTTTAGGTTTCCTACTAACAGTAATTAGAATTAAATGGCTGGAAGCTAATGGGCAACAAAATTGGCAACCAACAAATAATTTTAAAATTTGCTCAATACATTTCGAGATAGATTCCTTTCATTATAAAAAGAAGAATGTTATAGTAAAACCAAAAGCAGTCCCAATAAAATATGTTCATGTAAGTAGTTGATCATTAATTATTTTTAACACCATTTTATTAACTTCGCCTGTATGTATGTATGTAACAGAATCTGTAAAGTTGATTTTCGAGCACTTCAAAACGTCGGATTGACTTGAAATTTTGCATACTTATCCAGGACTGATGACGACGCAATAATTTAAAAAGTATATATTATTTTATATTTTATCCAGAATAATAAACAAAATATTATTGTTGAAAAAATATTATGTGTATAATTGGTAGTGCGTGGTGGCCTGTTGGTAAACGGACTAGACGCGGCTGCTAACATGTTCACGGTGGTCGCGGGTTCGAATCCCAGGGCACACCTCTGACTTTTCGGGGTCATGTGTGTATTGACAGTCAATCACCACGCACTAAAACGGTGAAGGAAAACATCGTGAGGAAACCTGCATACCGTAGCGATTTATAAGAATTTCTATGGTATGTAAGTCCGCCAACCCGCATTAGGCCAGCGTGGTGGACTATATGGCCTAACCACTCTCAATCGTACTCTCGATTGTAGAGTAGGCCCTTGCCCTGCAGTGGGACGTATATGGGCTGATACAAATACAGATAATTGGTAATTTGCGCGCAGTTGTCTTTCTTTGATAAGACAGCCGAAGATAGATGTTTTGTGCAAGCAATTAAATTATAGTTTAAAAACTAAAAAAACAAGCTTTCATATAAGATCGAACTAAAAAGTAAAAATAATCATAAACTCATTATCATTTAAAAATAAATACGATATACGAATAAATACGATTTAAATCGTACGGTTGGCAACGCTTATGTTGGCCTGTGGGTGGTGGTGGGTACTACCACCAAAAGTAGGAATTTTTCCCAACATGGCCACACTGAAAAATTATATATCTGTCTCTTGTGCGGCCACGGCATGGCTACGTCTAGAGAGTATTTAGTCTGAGATTCAAGGTCAAATTTTTGAGCTTCAGTGTTTTATACGGAATGCAATCTCCATTTGGGTATAAGCTTCTTGGTCATGACAGTTCACAACACCAATCGTGCATTCCACAGTCCACTTGACGATCATTACCACGATCACTGAACTCACGCTCAAGACCACACTTGCTCGTGAGCGTTGCGATCACAAACCTAAATGGAACGAGTTATTGGGGCGTTATTATGAACGTTCACGAATGGCGAGTTGGACGAAAAAATACAAAAGCTTTAAAAAAAAGCATATAATTTATTTTTTACATTCTATTTTAGTGGATTATTTAATCAATCTACGTTCGAATGGTTCGAATGTAGCCAGTTTTATCATGCTTCACAATAATTCTCTAGAAAGTGATAATTAACTCATTATATTAGCAATTGGATGTACGTTGAATCTAGTACAAAAACATTCACTTCTAACAAAATATTGCTCTATCATTATCATCATCATCATCATATCAGCAACAGGAAGTCCACTGCTGAACATAGGCCTCCCCCAAGGATCTTCACAATGACCTGTTGGAAGCGGCCTGCATCCAGCGACTTCCTACAACCTTAGCCAGATCTTCCGTGAGAAATGAGGAGATCCGTTGGAGAACCAAGGTTACCGACATAGCCCATAGGATTGGCAAGTTGAAGTGGCAGTGGGCCGGGCACATAGCTCGTAGAACCGATGGCCGTTGGGGCCGAAATGTTCTTGAGTGGAGGCCACGTACAGGCAAGCGAAATGTCGGACGCCCGCCTACAAGGTGGACGGACAATCTGGCTAAGATTGCTCTACACCTATCTTAAAATTTAATTTTCGCGGTCGGCATTTTTATGTATTTATTTAATTCTTTATTGTACATAGTAAAAAAACAGTTTATAGACAATACAAAATAACAAAGTACACATAACGATCTAATCGCTCTAAGGAAATTTCTGCCAGACAACCATATATGAGCAGAATAATATGCCATTTTTCGTGTTTTGACATTTGAAAATCTCACCAAAATATATTCAACTCTCACCACAACTCACCTCTTAACATGGGTGGTCGTGAGCATATGTCATGACGTGTTCGACGCGACCACAACGATCGTGATCGTCAAGTGGAACAGCAAAATTAGTACAGTAAAAGCTCCTTATTCGCGCTTCCTTCATTCGCATTTTCACTATTCGCGGATTAAAAAATTGTGACCCAATTCCTATATTCGCGGCTAGGAATTTCTTTATTCGCGGATCTAATCGGTACATAGTACATGCATATTAGTAAAAATAGTTCCAATATGTATTCAACCAAAAATCCTTTGTAAACGGGCCGATAAATGGACTAATAAAAAAGTAAAATAGACCTCTTATTACAACAATGTAATAAGTATGTTATTAAATGATATCGCCGCTGCATTAGATCGGCCTTTGACATAAACCGCCTTTACGCCTTCGCCACGGTCGGTGTTTTTGAGAATGAAATCAAGTTGAAATTTATTTAAAATAAAGAATTTAGACTTTAAAGCGGTTCTAGTTTTAGACAATGCACCAGTTCATCCTCGAGAACTCGAAACTATGCATCCAAATATAAAAGTGTCATTTTTACCTCCCAACACGTCCGCTTTGCTTCAACCTATGGACCAAGGAATAATCCAGGCCTTTAAGCTCTATTACATTAGCCGAACCTTTAAAATAATTTTGGATAATAAGGAATGTGATCCTGATATGAATATTATGGAATGCTGGGAGAAGTTTGACATAACAAAATGCATCGTAAACCTAAAATTTTGACATTGAAAGAACTGAAGCCATACACATTGAAATCATGCTGGAAAAAACTGTGGCCTGCTCTGACTGCGGAAAATGAAGAAGAATCTATGGAAATTCAAACTTTGACTGCTAAAATAGCTGAAATTGCGAATGGAATAGGACGAGATGGGTTCGAACAGATAGAATCAAGTGACATTCAAGAATTGCTTGAATCGCAAGATGAAGATTTGACTGAAACCGACTTGGAGGAAATGTTAAATGCACAGCCCACAGAAGAAGTGGCTTCAACAAACACTGGAAATGTGACATTTAATCTGAAAAATCTTAGTGAAGGTTTAAGAAAAGCAAATGAGCTTTGAGATTTCTTTATGAAAATTGACCCGTCTATGGAACGTGGTCTTATTTTTAAGAGGCAAATTCTTAATGCCACTGCTGAATATCAGTTTGAACTGAAAGAGCTTTTAAAAACTGCCAAGCAAAATAAAAAATTACAAAATTCTGTAAACCGTTGCCTTAGCCTAGCTTAGAAAATAATAATCAATAAGTATGGTCAAAAACTTCAATTCAATTGTTTTTTTTTAATGTTGATTTTTTTTATTTTGTCACCAAGGAACGTATCCCCTATATCTGTATCTGTATCAGCCCATATACGTCCCACTGCAGGGCACGGGCCTACAATCGAGAATACGATTGAGAGTGGTTAGGCCATATATCCCCTATAATCCCATACAAAATACCATTCCATATTCACGGTTTCTGTATTCGCGGTATATTTACGGAACCTATACCCCACGAATAAAGAGCTTTTACTGTATTTTAAGCGCCGCGTCGTGAGCGCCAGGTGGAACGCAGTCCAAATATAGCACTTCAAAGATGCACTACATGACTACTGTGATGACTACAATGAATAAAAACACAATATATCGGTTTACATTTTAATAATGCATTAAATAGTTCGTACTGCGGATCGATGTTTTTGAATAAAATATATTGAACATATTTTTAGTCACATCGTCACTGAATGCATTGCAACTACTGATGTGTAATATTCCGAAAAAAACAATATCTGAGCTTTATTGAAGCTTGTAAATTACCTTATAATTTTATACTTCTATATTCTTAATTAATTTGCTAATGAATCAGGTGAATGGCATGCTCGTATAGCGGCTATAGCCATTGATTGAAATAATAAATATAAAAATGTGATATAAAAATCTTTTTCTCCCTGAGTTTCGATTCACCCCGTAAATCAGGAAAATTTCAAATGGAAAAATGTTCGGACAATTTTCAAATTTTTCCGTAAATTTTCCGAATTTAATAATTTATTTTTGTTGTAAATCGCTACCCAACAGTAATTCAAACTATTATTCTAAATAATGTATTAAGTTCTAAGAAAACAACGAATACATAAAGATGTTTATTGATCAGATATGTAGGCGCCTATTATCCAAGTTCCAAGATCACAGATCCAAGAATTCCTTTCTTTTGCCAGCATACAATAGTATAGGGATGAGAGTATGAACAGCGCTCTTATCTCTTTTATTTTTCTATTGCTTCTCTACGTTCTGTATGATATTAATCTTCAATTCCGCATCAGACGACCTTCGGCACCACGCGATTATTGTAGTATTATATGTATAGCTTTTAGTTACCGCTGTAACAACTTTGGTTAGTGAAAGCTGAAAACTCATGGTAAATTCTTACGAGACGCGGTTGAGAAAATTGGGTACCTACCTAAATGTAGCACATGCCATCATACGATTAGTAGGTATTTATCATAATCGGTTCGACTTCGACCCTTTATTATTTGAAACGGAAGTAGCTACCTATATCATTAAGCTATTAAGTAAGCTGCAATTAGGTAATAGGTATATCGCATTTATGGAAGGTGGGTTAGTCACCTCGGGACGATTGCCCTTGAACAAGATTTAAGATATTTTAAATATACATAATATATGTATCATCACGGAAAGAGCTGTTAGGCTCTTTTGTTTATTGTCGAATTATCGGGCATAGCTTTGATAGATTCAACTAAGGTAACTAAATGATAATAGTACTATCAAGACCTATTTGAAGTACTTATGTAGGTATCTATATCATATCTATCCATCAAGTTGTTTGTCGTATAATTAAACATATTTTTTTAACCTAATTTTCCAAGCCGATTGTAAGAGTTTCCTCTTTTTGGATTCTTCGATTCATTATTATAATCCTTGTCTTGTTGTTGTTGTTTATTAAGACTTATTTACCAATACGTTAATTGATGAGAATTCTATGAATTTTATATGTGTATATCGAGGATTTAAGAACGAAGAAAGCAAAAAGTATGACGAAGACGAGAGGCGAGGAGGCCTGACAATCTATTTGGGCCTCAATACCTCAACTCGGTTAGCATTGAATTAATACAAGTTAGCATTGACTTAGTAGTACATATAAGGTAGGTAGTGTAAATAAGCTGCGTAGTGCCCTGTTGGTAACGGATCAGAATTTTCTATTGAAATGGTGGTCGCGGATTTGAACCTCAGGGCACACCTCAGATTATTCGGTCTTCCGAGTTATGCTTGAGAAGTTTCGTAATCGTATATTTCATAGTAAGTCCACCACTCTCAATCGTACTCTCGATTGTAGAGTAGGCCCGTGCCCTGCAGTGGGACGTATATGGGCTGATCCAGATTCCAGATAGAAAAGTAGTAAAAGTACAACAACGTTAAGGGATAGTTGCAGTAATAATGTTAAATAAAGATACTTTCGAATAATACGCTGTTTAAGAATAATCATTTATTCCTTGGATTCATGCTTTTAACTATTACGATTCATGAAACCTTAAAGTCACCGGCAATAAAATAATTTCGCTGTATAAATTACCGGGCAAGAATCGTATTGTACATCTGCTGTGCGTATTCAAAACATCAATTAGGAAAGTACTGAGCCGGCAACTGGCATAAGTCAAATAATCCTTTCCGACATTAAATTTAATACAACCCTTGACAGTATTTTAGCTTAAAAATACTTTAAGTTTACGAATGTTTTGTCCCTGTATGTCAAAGAGTTATATATAAACGTTACAAAACCAATAAATACCACAATAATATTGTCCAAAAAATATATTTTATTGTAGTAGACAACACGGGGGCGCGCGCCCGGAGCCCAGCCTGCGCCGCGCACGCGTCCCGCAACAACGCTTCGCTATCTATATTTTATCCAGCCGTTTTTTTAATAATTGGAATAGTTTATTTAATAATTACAACGTTTTTTTATCTGTCCATATTTAAACATTAAAGTATAACTAATTTTTTGTATAACTTGGTGTAAGAACAGCCTTCAGAAATTGAAATAGAATGGCGTAATATACGCCTCACAGCACTGTTTCCATTTCTACTCGTGTCCGCTCTCTGCAATAACAAAAAATATAATTTATTACGCATATTGCGATAACATTCACGGAGGTTCGAGGTTTAGGTACCTACTCAGAAGACATGATAGCAGAATGTAAATTCGCAGAGTATCTGACTGTTAGGTAGAGGACTTATGGTATAACATACAGGTGAGGTATGTACGGTTGTACTTTTATTATTCTCGCCTTGTCCAAACAAGTGATTCATAATTCTACTATTAGTAGATAAGTACTAAATTTATGTAAGGGTATCTAAACGATCGTAGTTGGTGCGCCCAAACCAACGCACCGTTAGGTAGCGACGGATCGAACGAGCGCGCGGCTCGTTGTTGTCGTGTATAAATTTTAACAATCGACTGATGGGCGATGTCGGACTAAATCCATGGGTCAAATGTATCATGAACGACCGTCTATAATAAAATTTTAACTACCTTATTCATAGAGATATACACTTTTTTAAGTTACCGAATGCTTTGTCTTCTTTTTACTCTACTTTATTAGCCCATAGATGTACCACTGCAGGGCACGAGCCTCCTCTACAATCGAGAGTACGATTGAGAGTGGTTCGGCCATATAGTCCACCACGCTGGCCTAATGCGGGTTGATGGACTTACATACCATAGAAATTCTTCTGAATCGCTACGGTATGCAGGTTTCCTCACGATGTTTTCCTTAACCGTTTTAGTGCGAGTTGATTGACTATCATCAATACACACATGACTGCGAAAAGTCAGAGGTGTGCCCTGGGATTCGAACCCGCGATCACCGTCAACATGTCTTCTTCGCTCAAACTGAATTCAAAAGCCTTTTGGAAGGGACAAAACATTCGATATCTAAAATAAGTTTTAAAACTGTCATGAATAAGGTTATGAGTGATAACAGCGCCGGATCTAGGTTTTTTTCGAGGCGGGGCAAAAACTGAAAAATGCCGCCCCCCCCTTGCCTATATTTTTATCTTAATCATCATCATCATTTTTAGCAACCAGACGCCCACTCAACACAGGACATCGGGAAAGAACGTCTTTTTTTTTTTTTTACCACCATGTTAAGCATTTTTACACGTTTTATATTAGCGTCACTTTTGAGGGTTAACGTCACACACGTCTGTAAGCACGTAACCCCTGGGTAGTGCCATTTGGCACTCACTCATTTGAGTGACACAGTTCTTGGTGGTAGGACTTAAGTGTCCGTCTGGGTAGCGATCACCGTCCACGGGGCGTAAAGACCGTAATAGTGATCTGAAAGGGTTTTTTTACGTATTTTTGATCGCTCTCAAAGGGAGGAGTGTTGACCCGCCGGCCAAAGAGACAGTACAGTACAAGAGCCCAATCGTGGCTAACCACCACGAGGGGCTGCCTCACCGGTGACCGGATGTGGCCGACATTTAGCGACATGCCGACCCTTTCATGCCGGTGCCCATTCGGCCTACTTAATGCCCGGACTTTGGCTTCTCGATGCCTCTTCATCAAACCTATGCTTTCAACTTCATGACAGCGCAATTTAACAAAGCAGGTCTTTCAGCGGTGCATAACCCCACCATAGCGTTCACTATGGAGTTCACCAATATCCGCGAACTCCAAACGACCTTAATGCCGTCCACCACCATTTCGAGACGGCCTAGTCTGCTTTGCTCTTCTTGATGGAGACGCGGATTCGTTGTCCGGCCGAATATTCCTACCTGCTACCCCGGTTATTCGCTTGAAGAAAGCTTCAAGCCTAAAGTCGGGGTATGCTTGTATGTATATTCGGTTGGACATCTACTGTCACCGTTTAAGCTGCATGGAGGGTCCTTCTCCGCTTTGTGTTTGCACGTGAATCTTGGTTGCCTGAGCCGCATCGACGTGTGCCTTTACAGGTCTCACAACGGGGAAGATGAGACGACGCGGCTGTTTAGGTATCTCAGCCATGTGGCTGATGACGGGCGGACGCAGTTCCCGTCGGCTGAAATGGTCTTGGGGGATTTCAATACACATCACAAACTGTCGCTGGGCTCCTCCAAGACTGGTTCAGTTGTACATTTATCCTGGGCTGTTTAAAAATAACAATGGTGGTTGTGTCATTGAGATAAAACGATGTATGGCGATGGCTAGAGGGGCAATGGAGAAACTCAGGAAAATATGGAGGAATCGTACTACTACAAAAGCTACTAAGGATCAGGCTTGTCCGAGCACTTTCTCGTATTTCTGTATGCCGCTGAAACATGGACGTTACGCGAGAAGAAAAATGTAGATTCCCTAGAGATGAGGTGTTGGAATGCTTGGAATATCAGGTCCGAATTCCACACAAACGTTTCAAGAACTCGGCATCAAGTAGCGTCTTTCCGAGATAGTACGACCCCATATACTTCGAATATTCGGTAATTTCTCACGACGAATTAACGACTCCATAGAACGTCTTATGGTTAATAGGGCAGAGTAGATTGAAATAGACCTCGTGGTAGGACATCATACACATACATTTATATACATTATACATATGTACAGCGGCACAGATATTATGACGGATATTATAAGGATAGCCTTGTCAGGCCTCAAAACTTCCAGGTCTGATTCAAACTCAATTTCCTAAAAACGGAGTGAATACAATACCTTTTTTTTAATCGATATCTACGGGGAGATCATAAGGTGCATGTCGAGGTCTCCAGCCTTCCAATCTGACGCACGGGGACAATTATTGTCCGTACCGCATATATTTTGCAGCCAGGTTGGATGTATTACGGACAATAGGCGATGCGGATGAGCGAGTAACACCTAGTTGACTCGCCGTGCCACCCGACGCACTTCCTAATATGGCTCCTCACAACTTAGGTAGGCGTAGATTTTCTCTGCAACGGACGCCCTAATCGTGGGCGTCCGCTATGAAGCCACGAGTTCTGCCGCACATCTTAGAGTGTGCCAGCGACCCCAATGACCCATATTAATCGCCTCTTACGCCAGGCAAAGGAAACCGTGAAGGAATTTTGCCACCCCTTGACCATAGGGTGCGTGTAAACAATAAATAACCAATTTGAAAAAAAACTATATTTTTAGCAAGTAAGTCTAAAGACTATAATCAATGTTAATAGCTGTTTTTTCACATTTAACCATGATTTTTTTATAAAATATCACTATTGGAATATTTTATAACATCCCAGTATAGATATTTACTTGGGAGTGTCCTACCCCGAATTGCCCCCGAAACAAGGTCTTGTTGTACCTGTTGCACCTGAAGAAGTTCTCTATAGTCTTCGTCGCATGAAGAACCGGAAAGCGGTAGGGTCTGACTATATTCCGATAGAGGCGTGGAAGTCGTTGGGGCTTCACGGTGTGGAGCTTCTTGTTGCGTTATTTAACAGCATCCTAAATACCAAAAACATGCCTGACTCATGGCGGTTGAGTGTGATAACTCCCGTGTACAAGGGTAAAAGCTGTGTTCAGGAATCCGGTAATTATCGTGGCATTAAGGTCATGAGTCATACCATGAAGCTTTTCGAACGCGTCATCGAGTCCAGGCTCCGCCAAGAGTGTACTATCTCTGAGTGTCAATACGGCTTCCGTCCTGGCAGTGGTACTACCGACCCGATATTTGCACTCAGGATGCTTGGCGAGGCATATAGAGCGAAGAAGACGCCACTGCACATGGCTTTCTTGGACCTGCTGAAGGCCTTCAACTGTGTGCCGCGACAGGCAATCTGGTGGACGATGAGGATGAAAGGGATACCGGAAGCCTATGTGGACATTATCAGAGACATGTACCTCCGATCCGAGTCCTTCGTTCGGACCGCCGTTGGCGATACGAATCCTTTCCCGATTGATGTCGGTGTGCACCAAGGCTCGGCGCTGAGTCCATTCCTCTTCAGTGTTGTGCTCGATGCCATTATGTCTCACATCCAGGACCCTGCGCCCTGGTTGTTGGATGTATGCCGATGACATTGCACTGGTGGAGGAGGACCGACGACTTTTGGAGCGCAAGGTCAACCGGTGGAAGGAACGCTCGAGAGCGGTGGTCTGAAGTTAAATGTGGCGAAGACCGAGTACATGGCTTGCGGGAGTACGGACCCCAAAGCATCGTGATGGGGAACGAACTGGCCGTGAAGACGGAAAAGTTCAAGTACCTTGGGTCCGTACTGCATGAGTCCGGTGACATCGCCCTTGACGTCAAAGCCCGTATAAGCGCTGCTTGGGCTAAGTGGACGGAGATCTCGGGCATACTCTGCGACCGCAGGATGCCGATGAGGCTCAAGGGTCTCACCTATAAAAGCATCGTGCGGCCGGTGCTCCTGTATGGGTCTGAGACGTGGCCTGCCCTCAAGCGGCACGTCCAGGAGGTCCAAGTCGCGGTGATGAAGATGCTGCGGTGGATGTGCAACGTTACGCGTTTGGACAAAATCCGTAACGAACACATCCGTGGCAGTCTTGGTGTCCACGATGTGGCTGATAAACTCCAGGAATCCCGCTTGAGATGGTATGGTCACGTCCTAAGGAAACCGCAGGAGTGCGTCGATAATGTGTGCCTGAGCCTCAATTCCCGGACCTCAACCGCGGGGTAGACCAAAGAAGCGCTGGCTCGATGTCATCAAGGAAGATATGAGGGTCAATGGCCTTACTATTGAGGATGCCGAAGATCGGGCGAAATGGAGGAGAATTTGCCGGAAGGCGGACCCTGGCACGGGCCGGGATAACGTCAGGTAGAAGAAGAAGAAGAAGATCCAAGTATAGATATTTAATAAAGTGTTTATTATTAAATTGTCAACGTGGAAACGTGGGAACATATTACTGAAATATTTTAACTATTCTTAATTTTCAAACCCCATTTTTTCAGTGTGTAAAATATTGCCTTTTATTATTTCAGTAAATCAAAACAAAAAAAATTGGGCCAGATTTGCCGCCCCTTTAAATTCGCCGCCCTAAGCTCCAGCCTACTCAGCTTACTAGTAAATTCGCCACTGGCTGTACCACATAAAAGACGTTCGATGGTTAATCAACTAAAACTAGCTACTAAACACAAATTGGATATTAGAAACTAAACGTAATTGTTGAGATGGATGAATTATTATACATTCCAAGTATTAAGTTTTCATCTCTTTTTCACGCGCCTCTATCGCATAATCACTAATTCGCGCACGGCGAAAAAAAAGTGTAAGTGGTGTTACGTTATTGATGAGTTTTGTAGTTGTCTCCGAAGATTCAATATGCCGCCCCCTGATCGTGCCGCCCGGGGCACGCACCCCGACTTGCCCCCCCCTAGATCCGGGCCTGAGTGATAACGATAATAGTAATAAATGTATACCTCGTCCGTAAATCACCACAAGAGAGCGGGCGGTCGAGGTCAGGCAGGAGATCGGCGGGCGGGCGCAGCGTGCGCGGGCGAGTGGCGTCGTGCGCGACTCCGCCCGCCAGCAGCGCCGCGGCCGAGGCGAGGCGGCGCGGCGGCGGCGCCAGCCCGTGTGCCGCCAGCGCCGCCGCCAGCTGCCGCGCGCGCGCCACCGCCACGTCGCGCTCGTGTCGCGCGCGCCACATCTTCAACACAACACTCGCTTTATATGCGTCTACATACCTGGGATTCACTCGCGGTACGATATTCGTAATCGCTCGCATAAGAACCACTGTAAACTGGTTAAGGATTCTCTGTAATCTATCTGTCTAACTAAAGCTTTCATTACATATTTCGATACATTTTACGTTTCAGTTAACAAAGATACAGCTAACGGCCGATGCCAATAATCAATCGAAAAAAATAGATTGTAGTCAATCTGGATTGTTTTCTACTTTTCGATTTGTCATTTACCATGTTGCCATAGTTTTTTACTACTGAGATTGATTATTATTGGCAATATAGTATCAGAAAAAAGATTGAGCTGTCAATCTCAAACGGCAAATTTTGGATTGGGATTGTTTAATGGCAGCGGGTGTTGCCTGTTAGTGCATATGTTTAAAGGTAAGTATGATAAATGTGTACCTATGTACATATGTCTATATTTGTTAATTGAAGTGTAGAATTGTATCGACATAGTAATGGTAACTATTTTAAACTCTTGTTAAAGATAGATAGGATGTAGAGAACGGCCGCTAATGAATCTCCGTCTACCCACAATCAAGCCGGCAAAATTGTATCGACAAGTGACAACCATCTCTCGTTGGCAGATAAGCACTCTATCTCGATTGCACTGCACTTACCTTCAGGTACATTCTAACCGTGTCAATACGTAAAAAAACCTAAATGGCAATGTCGTAGGCTTTGGGAGGCTTTATAGTTTATTTTATTTTATTTGCGAGGATGGATATAGTCAAGTCACGCCGAACATATATACATACAAACCCAATAAAATCTTATTTCTGAAATTTTGATCAGCTATATTCATTTACTATTCCATTACTTTATTTTATTGAAAAACAATTTTATAAAAATACAAAAATACTGGTAATAAAACCTGCGCAGCACATATCGCAGATCGACAGGGGTTTTGTCCCGCTGTCGCTATATCCCGAGCTGTTGCTTCCACTACCGCACTATGGAACGATAGTGACTGTCCTGAAACATGTATAAAAGCAGTGCTAGTACATTGTTAAGTACCATACTTGACACAGATATGTACATAATATACACCTCAGAATAATGACTAAAGGTTATTGTTCTGTGTTAGATATGTACATTAGTAATAGCTGTCAGTAGTAGCTCAACCGAAGCTCAGCTGGATATAAGACAACACAAATAGTTAATCAACTTTTATTAAGTTATGAGGTAAAAATTTGTCAACCATAATCGTCAACACAAATATGATGTAGATACACTATGATTAATTTTAAAGCTGGTTTAAAATTATAAATACATCCCGTTGTGATTACTTTTAAATAAAATTAATTTTAAAATTGTGTTAAGTATAAAATTATATAAATGATTTTATATCATTTTATAATAAGCATTTATAAAATCTAATAATACATTTTTTAAACATATAAGCATTGTATTTTACCCATGGATAATGAGACGAGTGCACAACATGAACCAGCGCTTGACACAGCGAGGTGAGTGCGAAAGTATCTGAAGTAGAGGTGTTCCAGTAGCAGCAGCAGGGCCGCTAGCAGGATGCCTCCCATCAACAGCAGGAACGCAGACAGAAACTGTTCTAACGCTAGTGGATCCGAGGACTTGTGTTCCTGCTTGTTCGGCTTACAAGTTCCGGTCATCCAGTATCTGTCATACACAACAATCTTACAGACTGGTGTCGATTTATTCCTTGAGGTGCTCAATATGTTTTCATGTAGGAAGGTAGTAAATAACATAATGTTAGCAGTTATTCGTATACTATCATGATGCAAATACCTGCGTAGTCGTTCGAGATCACCGTTTGAACGCAAGTCAAGTAATCTCTTGTTGAACATACTGAGGTATTTTGAATTACGCGTGAAGGCTAATCCGTAGCCTGACATCGCGTACCATGATCCCACTGTCAGTAGTCTGCAGTCTTCGTCCTGGAAATTGAGTACTTATTGAATAAATTATTCACGTAAATATAGATAGAGTTGTTGTTTTAATACTTACTTGAGACACTAAGAAGTCTAGTACTGTACCATCATATATGAATGCATCGAGTTCGCCAGTAAGTACACTAGTGACGCCTGCACTTACGGTGCTCCGATTATACCTGCATCATTATAATTATTAAAATTCAAATGTCAGAGCTCAATTAATAAAACATTTTAAAGGTGCCAGGTGGCCATCTGATTGACATTCAGACAGATTAGACACGATGAAGAAATAATAAAATACACACGTACTAAGCAGAAGTAACAAAAGTCTTAGCATATTGCGCAAACTTTGAGCGTTGTAACTTCTATACTTACCTAGCCATGTAGGCATGAGGTTCTGGGAAGTATTTCGCCAGAGTGGCATCTGTGTGTGACCATGGCACAGTGCCAAATTTGAGAGGCGGCCGTTGAGAAAAAGGCCTTGCTATCCGTGGGTCGTCTAAACCACTGAGTTCATGAAATTCTTCTCTGGTTATCATAAATGCAGCTAAATTGGCAGTGTATATGGCTAGGAACACCACGGCGAACATCGCCCACATATTTGTCATAAAACGAGCTGTGAATCCTCTAGGCGAATCTACATGCACAGATGCCTGAAATAAAAAATAAAATCATCATCATCATCCACAGCTTGTACGGTCCCATTGCTAAAAATAGGCAATATCAGTGGATAGTATTATAAACATTTTCTTGGTGCAGGGATCGAACCCTCGACCTCGCGTTTCACAGTCTTCGTCATACCAACTGCGCCACGGTCCTCGGAGACTGTCACAAATAAATATATTAACCAAGCAAAAAATTTTATCCATACTTAAATGACGTAAACTCTTAACACAAACAAATCAATATAATTCATCAAGTTTTACGCGATACTGCTGAAATTTATTTTAATTATCATAAGTAAGAATAACAAACCTGAAAAAGTACTGCCCAAACAATCCAGTAAGTTCGGCAAAGAGAGAATCGGTTTTGAGGCACCCGCTTCGAGTTATTTCCAGTCGAACAATTAAATCCACTGGGTGATAGCCATTCGAAGAAAAATATAGAAAATGTTGCTGCTTGTATTGCCACGGCGCCGACGAGCATCCACGAGGCTGTATCGAATGGTTCTAAAAAAGCCGTTGGTGAAATAATCCCAGTCCGTTTTGCCACGACTATTGCTACACCAGTCTCCATAAAAGGAACACTAAAGTCTACTACAGCTTCGCGATCTGAATTTATTATTAGCGATGTCAATACCTAAAAACAAATAATATATAAGAATTAAGTCAAAATACACAAACAAAAGCTATATTGCCTAAGCCCTAGATGATTATTATCGTGTTATCACTTATCAGTCATGTTTTTCAATTGGGAGGCAGTACCTTAGCTTTTACGGCATGACAATATTCTGTTCTGTGCGCCTTACTAAGTCATTTGTAAAATTAAAAGTGTACTGGTTTTCTGTTTTTTGCTTTTCTGGCAGGTTAAAACCATGTTATAAACAAATCGCGCTCTGTTGATAGAGCTTAAGGATTTCTACGTCCTTATAAAATTGAATACTGAGATAGATATTAGAACTCGCAACCGTTACACAGACTAATCCAATTATTTTAATTACATATCTACCACAGTAATTTCGACGATTCTCTACGGGATTATCTTTCAACCAATTTACTGTATGCGACTGGTCGACATAGCAATTTTCTATTGATGTAGTATCACGTTCCAAGTACTTTAGTATATCTACTTATCGATTTTTTTTGCAATGCAATGGTATTTATAGATGTACAATATTTTTTGTTAATTTTATTACTTATATATGCAATATGACAAATTATGTTGTCTACAATTTGTAACTGATCGATGTCTGCACATGGAAGATACAGGGTATATCAAGAGTGCTACCGAAAACGAAGCCGGGTAGTTTAACCGACTTCAGACACAATGCAACAGAAAATGTTGCAAAAAAAGCGACGATTTTCATTAATGTTAAAATATAATATAATGTACATAGTACATACAGTTATATTGTTCCCTTCAGTTTGTATTAAACAATCATACCATGTCCGTTTTTTTATTGACAAGATCTGCTATTAAGCCATTCCATTTGCCATGGTGTAATGTACCCCACCGGCCGTCTTCAACACGAACTAATTCGTATGTAAAACCAAGCTGCTCTGCTAACTGCTGTAGTAAATCTATACAGAATCCACTGCAACACTGGTACAGCGAACTGTTTCCATGGGCAGTGCCGGCTTCTAGTCTAAAACATGCAAGTTTTCTATTAGAAAATGAATTCGAAGACCAGCAACAGCCCGTACCAAGCAACATACCCAGCCACTTCTGTCTCAGGCGCAACTCGGCAAATCACACCGCGATCTAATGAACATCTTCCGCTTACAGGATCAGGAGGAGCTAAGTGGATGTAAGGAGGTTCTTCCAAAAATGTAATCCGCATATGAAATTTTTCTGGCACTCCTTGGGGCGGAGTGTGTAATCCCCCGGGCCAAACAATATCTTTAATTATGAGACGCTCCTTTGGATACGAATTCCACGTCCCTATTTCTTCCCAGACCAACTGTAAAATGATTATTAGTACCTATGTCAGAATCCAAATGTTAATACTGTGGTTAGTACTACATTGCCAGTCAGATTAATAAGGATGCAAATAGAATTGGACCGTTTGTGATTCTTACATTAAAATATCTGTGGATCAAACAAATTCGTAACTGATTTCTCATAAAATATGATGTTTGACTCGTAGTATTTTAAAAACAACAAATAATAAATAATTTACCTGTTCACCTATAGCAGGTCTCAGATTCATTATTTTAAGTTCGGCAGCTCGCAATTCCCCGTCGGGAGTAAATTCTATACTAGGCCTTCCCACTTCTCCTTCGACACTAACATTTCGCAAGTGCCGATAAAATCTTTCTCCTGTGGACCAGCGCGCTTCGCCTGCACCAGCCCCACTGCACGATAACCGCGTGCCTAATGGATGTCGAATGTTCTCTGGTTCCGAAATATAAGATTCAACTCCGTATGCAAATACTTTTACAGCAGTTGCTATTTCAGCAATTAGCGAGGAACTAGATGTATCAAAGTGGACACCTGAAAACAACATCATTTTTATTTGTTAGGTTTTTAGATAACATAATATAAATGTGCTATCCTTGCCTATATATTCTCAAAAATGCAAGCTTACAATTCTCAAGAGCTTATGCTTCCTAGGACAATCTAAATTTGTATTGAGGTTTTATTTGTCAACAATTAAGTGACCTTGGGCCATAATAAATATGTGGTATCTACTTGGTATCTACTAATATTATACTTCAATTATCTGGGGGCGCGGCCGAGCCCCCCTTCCAAGTCGAGCTATAGGCCGTAACATCCTTTTCTCGAAGCAATTCAGACCATTTTCAACCCCCTATAACTTCGTTGTGGCTAAAGCATGAAGCCTGAATTTTCAGTTACTAAGCAGGCATTGTGTAAACACGGTATATTTAAAATTTCATTCAATTTGAACCAGTAGTTTAAGAATTGTAACTAGTCAAACTTTCTTAATTTTGTCACTCACTGACTGACTGACCGATCATCAAAAGTCTAAGGCACTTCTAGCAGACATAGAACCTTCAAATTTAGAATATAATTAGTGTTTAGTGTCTAAAGTAAGGGAAAATTCAAACATTTCATAATTTGTGTCTAGTTTTCTAGATAGACCAACTGTCAACTAGTAGTTGACATGACGTGGCGCGTTTGGATGCATTAGAAATCCGTTAAATATGGCCATTTCGGTCGCACTAAGGGCAATTTGTATTACTATTTTAACCTTGACGGGCATGAGCGGCGGTGCGGATAACTTTGTAATCCCATATAAATGTATAGGATTATAAAGTTACATTTGCAGTTAATGAATCATTGTACCCGTATATAATGGAATAATAGTTGTAGATAGATATCTATATATATGAGGCATAACAGGAGGGGATATAGAGAAGGAAATGGTGTATTCAGCATGTCACATGCCCTTGCAAATAAATAGACTAAATAGCTCGAAAATATCAATTACAATGAAAGAAAGAACATTAATAATCAAATCCGCTATATTTGTGATAAATTGATGCCTACAAAAATAAGAAAAATCCATAAGACAGAGGCTTTAAGAAAAATCGTTAGTGATATTCTAGAAGTAAGAAGTACCGAAAAGGAAAAAAGTAGGACTACAAAAAGACGTGAGATCCCATCAAAAACATCCTGTAAAAAAATTCCAAGTCTCGCAGCTCAGGTTTTCTACGGCAAAAAGTTGTCAGATGCATGTACTACCAAGTCGATTAATTTATTTAGTCCTTAAGGGACCTTCTATATAAAGTTATTACGTTAGTTATTACCATATCAATCTTAAAAATTCTTTACGATTTAAATAAATAGATGGACTTGGCCAGCAGCATTATGTATAAATTGTACGATACATTATGTTTTCATGCGATGGCCAAGTCGATCTATTTATTTAAATCGTAAAGAATTTTTAAGATTGATATGGTAATAACTAACGTAATAACTTTATATAGAAGGTCCCTTAAGGACTAAATAAATTAATCGACTTGGTAGTACATGCATCTGACAACTTTTTGCGGTAGAAAACCTGAGCTGCGAGACTTGGAATTTTTTTACAGGATGTTTTTGATGGGTGTAGAATTATCCGTGAAGTTGATAAAATTAGCCAATGGTATGTTGTATTTTTAATTTTGTATCAGATTTTATCAATCTGTATTTGTTAAAAAAATCCACCCCTATTTGCTTTTTTCTGTACCACCAATCCTTGTTTTATTTGTGCAATCGTTAGATATAACTATTAGGTAAGGCAATTGCAACTTACCCAGCATGCCCACAGGGAACTTATTAGGTTGTTGCAAAGAGCCAAGAACGCTCTGCGTAACAATCCAAACGAAGTTCTCCCCTGTTAGATGTAAATCACCTGCAGCCGACAAAATGTCTGCAGCTTCTTCTCTGGTCGCATAGAGCAACATTACGCGAGCCTCGCTCGTGACTAATTCATTTAAATCTGACCCTCTTTTTACAACAATTGCATTCAAGATAGTAAATTTAAAACGGTCCTGAAAAATGGATACAGAAATAGTAAGTCCAATAGAAACTTCATTATCAGGATCTTCAACTACAAAAAGTCCAGTGCTCAACATAAGCCTGCTGATAACGGCTTGTTCCAAAAGATGGAAATGGCTACAACATTAATCATGTCAACTTTGTATGTGAAAATTAGTGCTACGCTTGCCAGTACATGGCATACTCTCCCGGAAAACTGATCCCATCGGCCATCACGAAACATAACATAGCGCAACATGTATACCAATATTATTTTGATAAAATAAAACAAATACCTACTTGTAATGCTGTTACTCTTTCTCGAACAGCTTGTATGAAATCGTCATGACCAGCAATAGCTGATGTAACGACACTAAATTGATGCCACTTATATCTTTCTAAAATAGACAGCATGGCAGCCGTTTGATGTTCTATGGACGGGGCTAACTGAAGTCGTAAGGACGCATGCGAAGCCCGTTTCTCAAGGCCGCTGTTATCTGCATTCCAAGCAATTACCTGCAGAAATATATGTGTTACAGATAATTTGTAATTTGACAATTTAAACAACAAATAAAGTATGTAAAAAAGCGAGTAAGTAATAGAAATGAAAAGCTTTTACCGGTATGCCAAGATACCCCGCAAGTTGTAGAAAATACTGTGCAGAGGCAGTAGAGCGTCCATATTGTTCATGATTCATAAGATAAAGGATAGCAGACACGTTGACTGCTAAAAATTCTTTACATAGCGAGTCCAGGATAGCTGAAAGCGTTAAAACCGTCAATGCGTCAGATTGGTAGCATTAAGAAAGTAGTATGTAGACAAGTAGATGTCGAAGATGAAACAGATGTACGTGCACTTACACATAGGACTAGGCGTCAAGCCTTGCGTAGAAAGCGTAATGTTCAAACGCACATGTGAAAATAGTTTCAGTTTGCGCGGCAGTTTTGAAAGTGCTGCTTTCTCGGCCTTCGTATAATCACGTGTGCCAAAGGCTTTGTGTGGCACAACAAGCGCTGCGGTGATCGAAGAGGGTGCACGAGGCGGGAGCGGCGCCGGCGAGGTACGCGGCCGCCGCAGCCCGTCACCCCCAATACGCACTCCGCCGCCGCGGCCGCTGTCGCGTCCAGTGCCTCCGACTGCACTTCCGCTGCCGACTTTGATGCCACTGCCTCGCTCTCCCACCGCCGCCGCCGCCGCCGTCGCCAGCGCCCCCAGCGCTGCGAGCGCCATCAACGCTGTACGCGTCTGCATCTCTACTCTTGATGCTAATAACATACGACGTTTATGTTGACGACCACAACACTACGCTGGTAATATTATAAGTAGACAATGATGTAAATAAATTATTTATGCATGTGTAGGCAATCTTTCTAAAGATTCTATCTTGAGAAATTAGATACTTAAATTAATAGTATTCCTAGCGAAGAATAATATCGAATCACTAATGCAATATGCAATTGCTATTTCATATTTGAACTCATAATCAAGGTAGTAGTACTTGGCCATACATGTATGGTATTAAGTGCTATTATCTATACCTATAGCACTGCAAACATTTCTTAATAGCTTGAACCTAGGGTTTAAAAAAATCAAACGCGATCCACGTTTTCATTGTTTTTTTTTTTGTAATACTTTTCTCCTAAACCGTTGCCGGCCGGTGTGCTCTTGCGGATCAAATCCTACTCTACCAAAGCTAGAATCTATTATCTACCCTCTAAATTAAGATTTTGTAAATGGACGTATTTATACCGCCTTGATAGAGAAGTATTCCAAACCCCTACCAATATTATCAACGCGAAAGTGTATAAGTATATTCCATTTTAAAAAGAAATTGGTAAAATGACTGAACCGAATTTTAATACAGAGATTAAGTGGACCATAGAGCCGTCTCTACGGTAATAGGCTACTTTTAAATTAAGTTTAAGAACATTTTTACCCCTAGTTGATTTAAATTCGAATGTTCAAATTTAAAAAAAATGTTTAACGGTGCTATTGTTTAAAAAATGAATTTTAGTCCCATACCAAGTTCAAGTCGTATTTCTTTATAAAGCTTCTGACAAAAAAATGTGTTGTAGTATCTAATTTCGGAGCAAAAACAAACTAAGAATGTTGACTGTTATTGTTGTGATTACGCAAATTGGTGTCGACTCAGGATCTCATAAGTATTCCCTTTAAATTGTAAGACAAACGCACATTTTACCAAACACCTATGATTTATATTATGGTCCAAAGAAATAAAGGTCCCTTATGAATACTACGGGCGAGTGCGGACGGACGAGTAGAGGGTCGACCTCATAGAACCAATTACAATCAAATCAGATGGGTATCTACAGCGTGAATCGGGTCGAAAGTACCGACTGATAAGAAAGTGGATAAACTGACAGTGACAGGACTGAGAAAATCAGAGATCTCTAGACTAGGCCTACCTTATGGGATACAAACGTGAGGATTACCTATGTGTATACTCGTATATGTATTATTTTAATTATAATACCTGCTGCCGAAAAATGCAGATACAAGCCTTACAAGTATCTACTTACCTTTAGTCCTGGTTTTGAAATAGGTATATACTTATTTAAATTAAAATATATTGCAATATTTTAAGATATTTGCCATACTCATTAATATTATAAATCAGAGTATGAAAATATCTATATACTTAGATATTCAAATTTTATGGTGTAACTCGCAAATACAGATTTAAATAAACTCTGTACATACTTAGGTAGGTAACAGTTTACATTTTACTACAGATCGGGACATTTAAGATTCATTCAGCAATTTTAAGACTATTTTAAATGAAGGTGTGATTAGTTAGGCATCATTTATTGCAACGTAAATTCACTGAATAAAACTAACTAACGAATATAAATACGGTTAAATCAGCTTACATAGCCATGTACACATTATTACAATTCGGTGCAGGAAATCAGGCAAACTTTATTTGCACCTTTTATTGCCTACAATAAAAATATGTTTAATATTAGCGAAGTGCCTAAAACAGCATTTAGTTTAAAAATATAATCACACCAACGATAACGATATAAATAAAGAAATCATCAAACCGCACTTTTAGCCGCATTATATTGCCTCCCTGTGTCCTTCGTTTGCACTTGTTTATAAATACTATTGCGTAATAAATATATTACCCACTTATTTGGAAATTGGGAAAGAATCATTGATTTGGAAAGACGAATCAATAGAGTGCGTTGCCCTATCACAGTAAAGTACAGACATATTGTTACAATGCCTTATCGTTAATGGTCCGCTCTTGTCTTGCTTATGTAAATTGTCGAGTGTAGTAAGTTTAAAATTGACAGTAACCACACACATTACGAAATCTGATTTTTATACATGTAGTTAGTAGACGCATAGTTTTCACTCAATAATAGTTGATGCTTATTTGTACCTATAAGCGCATTACACGGCGGTGGCGACAGTGGCAGCGGCGGCGGCACAACAGTGTGCGTGTAGCTATCCACATATAATTAGAAGGCGGCGGCGCGGGCCAACATGGGGTCGTTCTAGGACGGACAGTGGCGCGGCACCGCGCCGCCTGTAACGCGATCTGCGAGCCACGCGTGTTTACGTAAGCGCCACGCCCCGAGCCACGCTTCGGCTGTTTGGGGCGCGGCGCGAAGCGCGAAGCACCTCCAGACGCCGAGCGCCGACTGACGCGCCCTCATCCCTTATGCGCGCTCCAGGGCCGCGCCTGCGTTAACCGCTTATGACCACCACGCCTCCCATTACGTAATAATACTAAGCATCCACAGATATTCTTCTATCGTACTTTCTGCGGTGCCTAACGAGTTACTTAAGTTCTTTCTCTATTAGAATACAACTTTAAACTCTAAACTCCCGTAACTAAAGCGCCAAGATAGGTAATGTTATAGTTTTGTTTAATATCTCCCTTCAAACTTTTCGGAAGTATAACATGAGTACCAGGCGGCCCATCCCGGCTTCGCCCGGGTACTTTTTAAGTCCAGTCCACATTAGATAGGTAGGTATTTATAATATTATTTCGCGTTCTTACTGTTTGATATTTAAACTCGAGAAACGAGACTACCTCTACCGTCCTTCATACTCTTGACTCATGACATGCAATACTGACCTCTTATATCACCTATCAATTGCCCTATATTCTATCCCATCTAGTCGCTGGGAGTTTGAAATAGTATGAATTCCTTGCTCATCCCACGAGAACACTACATTTCTCAGAATAATAAGTAGCCTATGCTTTTATCCAGCGTATCAGCTACCGCTATGCCAAATTTCATTAAAATTGATCTAATCTTAAACGGAAACATTTGTAATTTATCCCGCGGGAATACTACATTTACATATACAGATATAGGTACATAAACTAACGGCTTTTTCCAGAAGGAGTTGGCAGAGACGCTAGCAGATGCATATTTGCCATTTACCTAGGGCCAAAATGCTTTTTATTAATAAATATAAACCGACTTCAACGTGCCACTACAAAGTAACAAATAATGTCTTTTTCAGTGTGCTAGCTAGCACGTTGAAGTGGCAGTGGGCCGGACACATGGCACGTAGAACCGATAGCCGTTGGGGCCGAAAGGTTCTAGAGTGGAGGCCACCTACAGGCAAGCGAAATGTCGGACGCCCGCCAACAAGGTGGACAGACGACCTGGCTAAAGTTGCAGGTAGACGCTGGATGCAGGCCGCTTCCAACAGGTCAATGTGGAGATCCTTGGAGGTGGCCTATGTTCAGCAGTGGACTTCCTGTAGCTGAGATGATGATGAAAAGGCTTTTTATTAAAAAAAATAAACGATTTCAAAATGCAAAGTGCCACTATAAAATAACAAATAATATCTTTTTCTGTGTGCTAGTACACATTGATTAGTTTTCTTATTGACTTGACTAGCCAACAAATCTTAAATACGTAATATTTTTAAGGCGGGTCGCAAAGTGACGAACACGACGAATTATACTTAAAATTAATTTGCGTAAAAAATCCTACCGAAAAACGCAAATTACACAAGCAATATTAATTTGTCGTAATGTACATAAACTCCTTACCCTTTTCCCAGAAGGGGTAAGCATGGGTATTGTGTTTCTGCAAAATTTTGATCTCCTCTCCAGATTTTTACTTATTCATCAGATCTTCGCCATTTTTATGTGATCAACATTACATATCATTCGTTCCAAAGAAAAGTTTTAAATTAGTTACTTACACATACTGTCGAAGATTACATTCTAGGGGGGGGGGTCTACCACGCCCCCTTCCACTTTACCTTATCTATCTTCCCTGTGTAGTAATACACTTATACTGAACCTAATGTAAAAATAATTATTGCTGTACGGTTCAATTTTGAGGAGTGCCCTTCAGGTCCAAAGGTATTCATCAGGTCTTTACGATGTTTTTTTTGGACCAACCTAACTTAATGCTCTTTGACAAAAAAGTTATTTTTAAATCGAAAAAGTACTGACTGAGATATTGAGTATTTACGATTGTACATGTTTTCTACAACCCCCCTCCCTTTTCCCATTTCCACCCACCCTTATAATAATACAGGTACCTAATCTAACTCAAAAAGAATTAATGCTGGACTGTTCTATTTTGAGGAGTTCTGGTCGGCAGATCCGAAGATATTCATTAGGTCTTTATGTCACCAGTTTTTATGGGACCAATCCTGTATATCGTGCTTTCCAACAAAAAAATATTTTCAAAATCTGTTCCCAATTGCCGGCGAAATCGCGTAACAAACATACAAAAAATAAATCATTCGAATTGATTATAATTCTGTAATAGGCATCAAGATATGGAGTAATCGTATTACTGGCGGCACAACTGGCGGCGACGGTGTGTAAGTCAGATTCCGTCAATCAGTTTTCAACTTCCGTTCACGTCCACGGCGTTAGGGCTGTTGTAAGCCTGAGTTGTTTTACGGAGTGTTTCCAAATTATTACTGTACAAACTATTACTGGTGGTAGGTGATAGGTCTCTCATATGTGAGAGGCCGCCTGGGTGGGTAACACCGCAATCTCTATTTCTCCCGCCAAACAGCAGTTTAAATGCACTGCTGTGTTTCGAATTGAAGAACATATTTAGACTTAACATCTTATGTCTCTCAGTATGGCGAGCAAATGTACTGTTCATGAGCGGTCGTATCGCTTACCATCAGGCGAACGACAAGCTCGTCTTGCCACTCATTGCTTTAAAAGCATCTATTAGGTATATCAATAAGTTTGTAGCTACGAATTATTTCAAATTACAGTTATCTGTTCGAATATAGTTCGCAGTTGATTACATTTACTGTTATTGCTATTGACATGGATCGAACTAAAAAAAAAGTTAGTCGTCTTAGTACAAGGGATCGCGTACGTGCCCTCATTAGCCTTGGTCAAAAGTTCTCCTCTGGATCACTTTGGGTGAGGGCGCTCCCCAGGTGCACCCAGTGATCAAAGAGGCCCCGTTAAGCCGCTATTTACGACAGGCAGGGGATACAGAGTTCGAATTTTAAATGCCACCTTGCCACAGAGCACTGCGGCACATACATATGTATAGGTAATTGTCACGTAGAAAATCCAGTAACACACTAAACAGTAAATCCCACTCTGAACATATAAAACGGAATATAATGCCTATTAGCCAGCGTGTTCGTGTGTTACAAATACCATACTAGCCCCCTTAATTTCGCCCTTAAATTTCCATATTTATTTTTTTGTATTTGTAGGTACAGCGGTAACGGAATTACATTTGTGAAAAGTTCAGCTTTCTAGCTATCATGGTTTATGAGATACAGCTTGGTGACAGACGGACAGATAGATAGACAGCGGAAGCTTAGTAATGGGATCCCGCTTTTACCTTTTAGGTACGCCACTCTAAAATGCGAAAGTAAATTGTTACCTTTTCACGCCCAAATATGCTGCGCTGTATTACAGCATACAGCTGAATGGGGATCATTGTTGTCTGGCCATGTATGTAGTACATATTAGCATTAAATTATTAACTTGTATATTTATATTACTGTTTTGCTGTCGTGGTGGCCATGCTATAATAAATGATTCTTCTTTCTCTCTTTCTTTCTTTCTAAATCACTGGCCCGATGTTGATGAAAGACGGCACAGAGTAGCAAGACGCTAGGAGTCGAGATCCAAATAAGAAACAGTAGAAACAAAACGAAGAGAAGAAGAGAAGTTCAACACCGCCTCTAGATCCAATAAGAGAGCTTTAACGAAGGTCAAGTTGGAGCACAGCCGCATTCAGAGCCGCTATCCCTCTGGAAGCCGTTCCTTTGGTCGCTCGATTGTGGTGGGCAATTTCTGCCTGTCCAGTGACCAGTCTCCTACCACTGCGTAAACCTGATAACAGTATGGCCCATAGTGCAAAGGAAAAGGCCGACCTCTTGGCAAAATTATTTGCGTCGAACTCGACTCTCGTTTTCAACTCAAAGATCCTCACCGCCGAACATACCGTTTTGTGCGAGTCTTCTGTCTCTGTCTGAAATCGAAATCAGCCAGCGTGTTATCAGACGGGAACTCAGGCTTCTTGACAAGGGTGGCTGGGCACACACCGAGGACAATGCGCTCGTGTAAAGAGCGACTCTGAGATATGCGAAAGTGGGGGCATCTGCGCCCTTCAAACGGCCGTTGCCAATAAACAATGCCAGTGCAAAATTTGCTGTTTGACATTCAGCTCAATCTTTTTTCTGCATATAGCTTGCCAATAATCAATCTCGGTAGAAGAAAAAACTATCGAAAATCATTTTTATTTTACCCTGGCCCGTAAATATTAAAAGTAAAAATTAATAATGACAGCACTGCGCCTGATGGTAAGCTCAAATACCGTCCAGGCAGAGTCGATACTCTGGCATCAGGCGACAGTCCCAAGACATTCGATACAATTATGCCGGCCTGCTAAGACGCCTCTTCACACTACGGCGGAAGGACCCGGGTTCGTAGAAAGGAAGGAACACGCGTGAAGACAAACAATTCCACAGCTTGATGGTGCGGACATAAAGGAATTTGCGAACCTTTTGGTTCGTGTTGATGGTCTGGACCATCAAGTTATAGCTTCGCAAGCCAGCACGCGTGGTTTAAGAATGGAGAGGAGGGGATTGAATTAAACAGTTCTTCAGAGCATTCACCGTGATGCAAACGGTAGAACACGCTTAGAGAGGCGACATCCCTCCGCAGTTGTAGCGACTCTAAGTTGCTTGTAACGTCTGCATCATTCACAATGGGGATGGCCCGCCGCTGCAATCCATCTAAAGCATCGTGAAGGTACTGAGCGGATCAATCCCAGAGGTGCGAGCAGTATTCCACACCCGACCGGACCTGCGCTTATCACTTATATATTAATAAGTGATAAAGTTGACCGGGCGTGAAAAACCGACGCACCCTGTTTAGGACTCCAAGCCTGCGTGCTGTGGCATAATATATTATTCCCTCGATGTGATTCCTTAGACACATAGACACACAGCGAATATCCATACCAAGGATATTCAGGTCATTCTGCATTGAGAGGGGAGCACCCTGAAGAATGAGGAACGGAGAGAACGGGGATTTTTTGCACGTGAACTCACACACCTATTCCTGGAACCTCATGTAGAAATGAGATCCAAGGTCCGGTTGAGCTCAATGACAAGATCTTCGCGTCCCATCACAGTGTCGACTCGGCAACCTGGAAGCCCATAGCGGTATCGCCCATGAACCGTGCTGTTATATGCATAGCAATGAATGTTGCCTAGCGACAACATATCATTGACATGCAGAATAAACAGGGTGGGCGACAGCACCGACCCCTGAGGAACTCCAGCATGGCATTTACCGACATGAGCGCCGAAGCGTGTCCATCGAGGACAACACGTATTCTATGCCCATGCAGAAAGCCGGAAATCCACGAACACAGGTTGTCGAACAGATCATATGCCGGAAGTAAAAAGAGCTTCTAAGGCTTTGGGCTTTATTATTAGAAGTAGTTCATGTTTTCGGTCTCTCAAGCCAGTAAAAGTTCTTTACTGTTCTTATGTGCGAAGCCACCTTGAGTATGCATCTCAGATCTGGAACCCTCAATATAACATTTATATAAAACGCATTGAATCCATCCAGCGAAAGTTTTTAAGATTTTTGGACTTCAAAGTTCAGCAACGTTCGGTTAACTATGGTCAACGGTGCGAAAAATACCATTTTTTACCATTGGAGCATAGAAGAAAAGTCAACGACATTTGCTTTTTGGCAAACATTGCGAACGGATCGATTGATTGTCCCGAATTGCTCAGTAATATCTATCTTTGTTTAAACCCTATGAGTCTCAGGAGGCGCCCTTTACTACGTGTACCGTATGCATCCACTAATTATAGACGGAATGCCTTTTGCCTACGTAGTGCCAAAACCTATAATGCTCTCTCGCCGCACATGGATATAGACTTGTTCTGTTCCAGTATGAGTAATATAAAAAAAACTCTTAACAGTGAGTACTATAACGACGTAAATTAGTGGGTGTAACATATGTTATACGAGTATAGGTTTTCACAACTTTATATATATATAATTTTTTTTTTATTATTATTATTTGTTTTTCAAATAAGTAGCTAATTTTTAGTGTATAGTTTTTATTTTTATTTTGTAAGTTTTTTATTTTATTTTTATTATTTCTGTTGCCTCTGCTTTTTCAGCTGCTTTGTCTTTGTTTTTATTTTGTTTTCTCTTAATTTCCCATTTGGTTCTTTTTATTATTGTTATTAATTATTGTTATTATTCTTTTTAATATTTTTTCTTTACGTAGGAGGCAAGGATATTGTTATCGTTGAATCTTTACCTATATGTGGAAGCTTGTAATTGGTATTTCTTTTATTTATGGTTGATATCCTATATTTTGTTAATTATCTGTAAGCTTTCCTTAAAAATAAATAAATAAATAAAAAAAAATAAAATAAGTTTGTAACGAAGACCACGGGCCCAGACTCTATCAAACGCCTTGGCTATGTCGAGGCTCACAGCAAGAGCTTCGCCACGCCGGTTAACTCACCGGACACCTCACTATTTTGACGAAATCCGTATTGTCTGTAGTTGCCTGCGCGTCATCAGCCGCTTAGTTAGCCACGAATGGTCCCCTGTACTGTACCGCGGACGCCCAGCGGACAACCGTTTCTACGGGTCTCCCTGGCCGGCGGGTCAACACTCCTCCCTTCGACAGCGACCGAAAATATCCACACGGTACAACCTCATGCCGGGCTTAAGCCCCTCGAAAACCGGTATAGCACGGAGTGATCCCGGAACGCGGTCCCCTTACGGGGATCACTATGGCGGTCTTTATGCCCCGTGAACGGTGACCGCTTCCCCGGCGGACACTTAAGTCCTATCACCACGTACTGTGTCACTTTGCTACTACTCAGGGGTGTAGGGAAACTGAAGTTTAAGTTAACCCCCAAAAAATCGACTTTCAGGAGAGTCAATCCCTGTTTTGAGATTGCTCTTTGTATGGAAATGAGAGTTTAGACCTGCCTATACAATTATCTGTGTTGACGTTTGGATGGATTGTTGAAAACTATCCAAAGTTGTAATTTTACAATTTCCACGGATTATTTATTCCTAAACGCCAAAAGTATTATATTATAATAAAACTGTGAAATGATAGTTACAGCAGTGATTTGGAAGGACTGGTGCAGCTATCCGATTAGGATCCTGATAGATGCTGAAACTAAAATACTAACGATAAAAATGTCTTAGTAAAGACTAGCCAGGACTAACCTGTGTCGGAGGTGCCCGCGAAAATGGAGGCAGAAGTAGGCGGGCTACGCGCCATCAACGCTCGCCATGTCAAATACAAAGTGTCGTTGTTTTAATAACTTTAAATTATAACGTCATTAAATAAAGTCAATTAAAACAAATTAAAATTATTAGACTTTAAATCACATTAAAATTAAAAAAATGATATTTTCAAACAAACTAAATAATAAAATAAATTGGTTTAAATACAACACGCTTTATAAGTTACCTACTGCCCTCAGTTGACCCAGACATAAGAGCGGCAACGCCGCATTTTTCGTCGCCGCGTCGCAAATGGCTTTAAATTGATTTGGCGCGATGAATCCTTTGTAGTTTTTAGGCATAATTGTATTCGTAGAATAATTAATGAAAACGCTCTTAATCAAGTCACCTTTTACACAAATTATGTGAGTCAAAATTGCTTCATTGGGTTGGGAGCGACGATGCCACTTACAATTAGTACACAAATTCAGTCTTATTTTTGCGAAGGGGGATGAAAATAGCACGTCGCGTAAAATATTACTGCCACTAAATAGACCTTCAAACAAATCATATCAGTGTATTCCACAGCTGTAAATCGCGACATCATGAACATAAAATGCTATCGTAATTCGTAATGTGTTGTGAGCAACGCACGCGCATTCGCAAAGAACAAGTACGGCTCACTGACGAGGTGGCGCGGGTGCCGACTCCCGAGTTTACACCACCGCCCCCGCCCCCGCCCCCGCCCGTGACACCAGACCTTCGACCGTCGATCGCCGATCGCAGTGTTGCTAGGTTAGATTTCAAAAAATACAGAAAAAGTTTCGTAAAAATATCGTAGATGGATATAAAATAGAGGAGATTATTATACTGTTTATTACAGGGCTTTTTTCATAGAAAGCGAAAATAAACACATTCTTAAAAGTTACAAGTATTCCGTAAAAAGACTAAAGAAGTTAATCGCTGTATGTGTCACTTTTCTAAAATTCATCATAAAGTAGTGGAGATACATAGTCGTGACCCCACACTAAGATCGAATCTATGGTTTGGTTGAAAATTTAAGGATGGCTCGGTGAAATAAAAGACCCTATATCATTATTTTCTAGTGATAAACAGTTAGTAAGTGTCAGAAATAGCTTTACTATTTGTCTTGTTAGTCATATTCCAGTATGTTTTATTCTTACTGTATACTTTGTTTTGGTATTTTACATTAAATGAAGCACAAATAGTTTTAGTGTAATTACGTTGCAACACTGCCCAGGAGTCGCGGGTAATCCCAGGAGGAGGCGAGGTGGGGAAGGATGCACGATTAGAGATGCATAAAATAATTCATCGATATTTTTATCGAGAGTAAATAAATGTCGTCAATTGAAATATGAAATCCGCATAATTCATATTTAAATACTTTTAGGGCAGTAAATGTCAAAGAATATAATATTTATTAACACAGTTATCAGAACATATTCTAAGCGTGCCAAAAAGACCTTAGTACAAATAAATACACAAAAACAAAGACTTAGTAAAAGTTATTTTCCAAGTTTCATTCTAATCAGCGGGTTTCTACATTGTCACCATAGCGCCTGCTTTTGAAAAAATGCGTCTCAACAGTACCCATACAGAATGATACCGAATAATGTCTCGGATGTTGCCACATGACCCATAGCAATTTTAAGTAGGTATAAAATGTAGATGTGAGTTGTGTATCTCATTTTATGTATCACATTTGTTTTTAATATTGTCGATAAATAAAGGTTTTTATTAATAAAGTTTGAATTATATCGATAATATTGATATTGTATGATCGATGAAGTCGTTGCCACCCTAGCCTCATTTTGATCAACGACGCGACGTTGCCTATTCGACATCACGACGTCGCGAAGTTATGAGTCTTACTATCATGGATATTAGGTCTAAATTCAATTATTGATATTATTTCTATGCAACTAATAATAAGACCTTGAATTTTATTGCACTTGACCTTTATTATTCGTTTGTGTCAATGACCTAGCCAAATCGCTACAGCAGGTGGTTAAATATTGAAAACTAAAAAACTATCCTGTGGCTAAACGGGTGGTGATAAATTAATAAAATTTGGTGTATGGGCTGCTGATGCGGTACCCTATATGTGGTCCAAAAAAAAATACTTATGTCACCGCCATTTTGTATATGCTCAATATAGTTGATGCTCGTCTCGCCTCTGTGGAGACCCGATTGCTACCAGGATCGCACCCCGCACAGCCCTTGCAGCCGACGCACGCATGCCGCCGCCCGCTATTTTCGATCCGTCAGGGGCAGTGGGTCCTGATGTTGCGGTCTTGGTGGAAACAGGCAAGACGAAGAGAAAAGGCAAGGGAGCTACCCAGCCTGCTGCCGCGGCCTCTCTGCACGCACCCACCGCACGCGCAGTGCCGACCTCGCGATCCACGCTGGTCTCGTCCGCTGCGGCACCTGCATAGCAAAAAAAAGCCTCGCAAGGGGCGCAAAGGGCGACAAATCGTCCCAAGTCTCTCGAGGTAGCCACGTCTGCTGCCACCGGAAAGATAGCGACAGTCTGCGCAGGCACAAGCGCAATCGTTGCCCATGCAGGGGAAAAAGGTGCCTGCACTCCACGTGCCAAGCTCCTGCTAACGCCCTGAGCGTTTAAGAGTGGTCGCACCAACGGCCGCTTAATTGCCAAGGCTCAGAAGCGAACCCCCCGCGCTGATCTCGGCATCCCGCACGTGAAGTTCAGGCGGGCGGCCACAGGTGCGACACTGTTGGAGGTGGTGAAGACCGCAGAACTGCGGCTACCAGGGCTTGACGACGTCACTCTTGAAAAAGTTGCAGCGGCCTTCGTCAGGGCCACCACCTGTTCGGCGGACCATTTGAAGGTTGGAAAGGTCCATCCAGACAGCTCGGGCCTGGGCGTCGTATGGGTGCGGGCACGTGCGGGAGCGCTGCAAGTTTGCAGTTGAGCGCAGCGTGATCTGCTACCGTTGCGGTCAAGCGGGACCATCTAGCGCGTGTATGCTCCGCGGCGCCGCTCTGAACACTGTGCGCAGCGAGAGGGAAGCCAACGGGGCACAAGATCGGAGGGAAAGGGTGCGTCTCTTTCCCCCAGGCGAACGCCGTAAACGCCGCGGGCGCCGTACCGGAAGCGGAAGGACTGCCACTGAGGCCCAGACCCAGTCGCAGCCCTACCACTCATCGCGGGCTGAAGGGGAAGCTATGGAGACCGCCCAATAATGGATATGAACCGAGTTGTGCGAGAGCTTCAGTTAGAGCCCTTTGCTGAGTTCATTATGTTTCTTCTATTTATTTTGTTGTAAAAGTTTAAGGTTCCGTGCTTCGATCAAATATACACTAGATACACAGTTCCCTATAAAAGTTCTGTTAAAAAGTGACACCGATGCATAACATGACAAAAGTAAACAAAAAGATCCCATATTCCAAATATATTACCACAAATTCCACCTTATTCCTGGAGCTTAAAATAGCTTTTCACATAATATTGTCTAAAGTTCTGCGACGTTTTAGAAGCAACGGTCGATGCGTGACTGAAGGCAAAAGAGTGCTTGAAGCCCTCTTTTTTGGTGCCATTTTCTAAGCGCTCATGTTGTATCTAGTGTATATTTGATCGAAGGTTCCGTGGGACAATTATCTAAACCAAAGCAATAAAAACCCCTCAAATTAGAGGTTATTTAAAAAAATATGTAATGACATGTGGTAGCACTGGTACGTAGTTAGAATTGAAAAATGTGGCAGCCAAAATTCTTATCTGAGGGACCCTTTCTTCCGATACTTTAAATTGATGGTCGGTTTTAAACATTTTGGTCGCCATTTTGAACTTTTTTGTTATTGATCCGATGAGTCTCAAAATGGATATCTCTTGTAAGAGGAATGACGCACTTTGATTGATGTAAAAAGTTTACGTAGATATTAGAATGTAATAGTTGTAGCCATATAACAGTTAAGTTTTTTACGTTCAAATATATCGTATACACGAGTCGTGGGCAAATGCTAGGAATTAATGTAACGTAGGATATTCAATTGGAAAATTTGAATCCACATCAATAACTTACATTTATTAATTTGTTACTGGTGGTAGATCTCTCACCACAATGTATATTTATCCTGCAAAACAGTGTAAATGCACTGTTGTGTTTCAGTTTTATATTACATTGTAGCCAGAGTGGACATAATAATGAGACTCTCAAATCATCTCATGTCTCAGGTTGGGGAGAGCAATGGAATGCCAAGCATTACTTTGTAATTCATGGTGTTTGGTTTTACTACTGTACATGCAAGGTCATATTGCTTACTATCAAGCGAATGCTATGCTCGAACACCATTCCCTGCAATAAAAAATAAATAAATTGTCTGAATCTATTTGGAATGGTTAACTTTAAAAAAAAGTTGTACCTTGTTTAAATCACCGTTCCCATGGTTTGTCATTGTATTCAAACAGAAATATTATTACACCACTCAATGTTTGTTTGCAAGCACAATTAATAGAAAAGATGTTTTATACGACAATAATAGTTATAGATCATTTAAATTGAAATGGATATAAAATATATTGGAATCCATAATTGTATTTAGAGGAATTTACTTTTGCATATTTATATTATTGTCTATTCTTACATTTGAAATTTAACATTTGGGTCATTTCTTTTACCACAAATTATATTAAAGACATCTAACGTATCAGGCATTATTTTTTTAATAATTAAATTTATAAAAAATATCTGTTTACACAAATATATGTAAAGAAATATAAACATTGCCTCAAAATCCTATAAAAAAATATAAACTGAAAGTTTGTATAAAAGTATCACAGATAGTTTACACAACCTTTGTTGTATTAAAGTTTACATTACCAGTGCATACAATTTTTTCAATCATAGTATAAATATATTATCATTCAAGTAATCCTATAATACAATAAATAGTTTGTTTGGTAATTAACATTTTTCAAACCACCTATAGATGTAGTCTTTTTAATATCACGTCATTAAAATATGAGACAAAACAAATGCTCTCATGTACCCTGTATAAATGAAATTTGCTTTGATGGTGTCAATTCAGTCAACTTTCTTCAACTTTCTCTTGATATCATTAGTTGTAACATAATGTCCTTTCAATAACCTATTGCACTAAAAAAATCATTGTCTGTTGAATATTATAAAACTTCTCACCGTTCCATCATATATAGTTCATCACAGCACCATAAGATTTTTATTGAATAAAGTTCTCAGTTCATACACAATTTTTTTATTTAGTAATTAAAAAATAAATCATTACATCGGTGGTCAGTATAGTTTATCGCCGATCACGATACGACCTATAGGATTCACGTTCACGGCTTCGACCATGAGACCTTTCTGTTGTACGCCACAAAAACTCATCAACAGAACGTTCATATGACCTTTTATCATACACTAACACTGAACGCGGGTAATCTGCTATGTCGTAGTATCGAGGAGGCGGGGGCGGCGGTGGCGGTGGTATCCCGTCATATGGCGAGAGAGCTCCGCTGAATCCAGGTGGTGGCACATAAGGTAATGGTGGTAGCTGATGATGCATGGACCTCATGTATTCAGCAACATATGCTTCAGCTGCTGATGTGGTGCTGTTATATCCGTCACGGGTTCTAGCAAACCATGACGGTAATCTATCTCGAAGGTAGGGAGATGGGGATCTTCGTTTGTAAGAGCTAGATGATAATCGGCTTCTAGGGGATGTAAATATCTTACGTCTATTTCTAGTTGATGTGCCTAAACGGTTTCTGTAGTTAGACCCCCTAGAAGATAATGGTGCACGATAAGTTCTAAAGCTGCCACCACTTTTGAGATATCCTTTCTTGGAAGATTCTTTAGACTTTCGTAAAATTGGTGTCATTTCAATACCATCATCTTCTGGAAATAATCGACAAAGCTCCTCAGCAACTTTAGGCTCAATTTCTTGTCCATCTCTCCCAATTTTGACCGGTTTCCCTTCATTCCAAGGATTGTATAGATGTAATGTACTACTAAAAGGCAACTCCTTCCGACATATCCAATCAACTTTAAATACTCCATCAAGGACTTTAGCCGAGAGTCCAGGCGGTAAAACCCAGGAAACGGGTGTCACATCTCTTCGCGATTCACTACCTAATCGGGCAAATCCTGCAAATTTGCCACTTTCCTTTACTGAGAATATTAGCAAAACATTTCGTGACTCTCGGTAAGCCTGATTTAAATTCGCCTCATTTTGTGGTAGAGTTGACCAAACTCCTTTTGCTTTTGATAAGGTGATATTTTCTGCATTATTAGATTTTATCAAGAAAAAACGTGTGTCCCGGAATAAATAGTTTAACTTTGTCATGTAATCATACGTTTTAACTCTGTTACTGATGCTACTGATGCATCTTCGTTTGTTTTGAATAGGCGAATGACTTTCAGACTTGATACGTTTACGATTTGCGCGTCTTTCTTTAGACTTGGAACTGCCGGAACTTATGCTAGGTGTACTCGATTCAGTCGATGATGAACTGGTTACTTCGCTGCGGGTATCAAAATCCTTTCCTTCTTCCAACTGTTTCAATTCTTCACCTATTTCTGCTTCCACTTCACCAACCCCAAGGTTGACGGCGTCCGTATTATTGGAAACCTCCATGACCAAACCACTAATATTTATGGTAGGTATTTAATGGTCTGCTTGAATTGATTAGCACTACTTTGTCAATTATGATATTATTGAAAATCATTTGTTAGTTACAACATTTTACATTGTATGCTTAGCACTTGTAACAAATATCTTCAATCGCATTTATGCAGCTTGATGCAGCTAAAAATTACCAATCGGCATCAGTCACTCATTTCATTACTTTGAGCACAGACAATTAATTCTACATAAAGTTAGTGTCAGAGTGACCAGAATAAAATTT